>CM053784.1:168590494-169965494 GCA_028749045.1 Cupressus sempervirens
ACTAGAACAAAAAATACCGTAGACATACGCTAATTTAACTTACTCTCTTTACTTATATTTTACTTACTACGGAACATCATAATTCATTACGTACCATCGAGCCTCGCTGTCACTCGGTTAATTCCACTCAACTTATTTGACGCGTGGAAGTCGCATATGCCGACAGACAATTTGAATTCCACTAAAGGGAAAGTTCAAGACAATGAGATATTTTAAGTGTGAAAGTTATGTTTAATATCGCCCCTCTAATATCGCGGAAGATCCAGGGTTCCAGGGTTACCTTTATTTTGCAATGTTATTGAAGGATTTTCCTCCTCCATTTTGTACCCTTCACCGACGAAAAAAACGGTTATGCTAGTTATTCCTTATGGAACGGAGTAAAGTGTGATTGTTAGGTTAAAGATACAGTCAAAGTACTTTTTCTAACTTGTTTTTTTCCTCAGTATGTCATCATTATTTCAGTCAAGCTTCTCATAAAAAGTACCTCTATACATATCATTCATCTTAACCATTGCAAATGGAGAAAATCGAATATGGATGGCATGTGGTTGTCAACAGACTAGACCGCATACTCGTGCAACAGAGAAACACTACGATTTAATTGATAGTCATTTTGCATTTTTATGTTTACGAAAAATTCTAAGCTCTTTGCTCTTCATTTTGCATTTTTGTTTCTACACGTGAAATGCATATTTAAAAAATATTATGAAATATCATTTGGTTATAAAAGACAACCCCTCTCATTTAATTTTAAATAAACTCTTTCATATAATTAAATATTATTTTAAAATGAAGAATACTTTGTGGTCTTTTTAATTATTTTATATTAAATATTTTTATAATTATATTATTATTAAATATGTTTTTAAAATATTATTATTTTATATTATTTGAGTTTAATTAAAATAAAAAGAATTTTAAAATATAACAAGCTTTAAAATGTTTTTTTTATCGGTTAACGGTCAATGGTCATGATAATTGATTATTAATAAAAATAAATAAATACAATAGCGTTTCACCATTCAAACGGGAACTGGTAAGAAAGAACGGGGGAAGAAAACCTCCAGTCTAACCTGGGACCATGGTCTTTTATTATTACAACATAAAAGGGGCATACCCCAATCAAATTATTCTTGTCTTTGTTATTACATTACAAAGATCAAATTTACACAAAATTATTTGAGCATAAAGCTCCTAGATACATTACAAGATCTCCCAAAGAAATTCCATCTCTTTCTTTACGTTCATGCAAAGCTGTCAAGTGCGTACGTCCCTGTCTAAATATCTTGCCAATCAAATTGGTTAATCATAAGACTAGCAAAATTCTTAAAACTTAGGAACTATCTATGTCTAAATTTATAGTTACTAAACTCATCTTAATTATTGTATCTCTAAACTATATCAAGGTAAGTCTAGAATGCTTTCCGAAACTTATCAAGATATATTAAACATATAAGCCTAGATTAAAATAAACAATAAGGAAAACAAAACTAAAGAGCCTCAAATAGGAATTAGGGAAAACCAAAACTTAGAATAGAATAAATAATAGTTGAAGCTCAACTAATGAAAACTGGCCGAAAAAGAGGAAACAAACAAACTAGGGGGCATAGGAACTCTACTGCCACCCCAGTCACGCTTCCGGTGTACAAGATGTTAGTAAATAAGATCTATTAAATATGGAAAGAAGCACTACCACCAATTAAATTAGGAGACACCCTGGATCTTGAGCATATTTAGATAAACAAAATTCTTTATTGTTGGTTCTTTGTCATAGAAATCTAAATATGCCCTAATACAAACATAAAGAAAAACAACTAGCCTATGATGCAGTGTTTTTTAACTACCTCATTTAATTGAGTAATTTAAAAGGTCATGTAGACTAGTCCATCCTCTAGCATAGATTTCTAAATATGTATTAAAACCAAATAAAAATTACAAATGGTCGCAACATTTGTGATAGATATATGGCAGTCCTAACAATCCATAAATGTTATTCAATCTACTAGAATTAGAACATACCCAATAGAATCAGAAGATAAGTAAAATGATCTATCTATAACTAAGGAACCATAAATCTTGAGGCAATCCAAATCCAAAACCCTTAAAGGAGCAATAGAAGAAACCAAACTTCTTATTATAAGCTACATAACCAAAATAAGATTTATACAAGATTTCAAGAGAATCCATATCTCCATACAACAAAATCTATATAGATTCTCATATCTAGGATTTAAAGATTATAATTGCTACAACCATGCAATAAAGTATCCTCAACATATTGCTAATTACCGTAACCATATCATACAACAACAATCAATATGCCAAAACCCTGATACATGATTTTGTTTAACCATTTTTTAAAAATAGAGCCAAACCTCCTTTATAAACTCCAGAGATGGCATCTTACTTCTAAAACACCAATCCACTATCTAGATACCAATCCATAAAATCATAGCAAAATAATTGAAAGGATCTAATAAAAGACTAATTATTATGTACTAAGACATGTTAAGACCTATTAGAACCTATAGCACATATTAGGACTGAGTAAGACTCTCTAGGTCCCCTTAATACAAATATGGATCTAAGTACCTAGAAATGTATCATAAGGGGCTCTTATGTGTTGCTTGGTAATGTAAGACATATTGTTACATAATAAGACCTATTAGATCGTAATAATACATATAAAGAATTATTAGAACCTATAAAAAATATTATGGCCTATTAGGACTCCTATGTGCCCTTATGACACACAAGTATGGATAACGTACCTAAAATTAATCTAAAATTAGGACCTAAACTACTAATCCTAATTGACATAATTTTAACTATTTATAGACCATTAGTACTGATATCAACAAGATTATTGGATAAATATCACATCAAATTGAGGTGGTTTTAATGTGTCCTAATTGGTCCTAATATATTCTAAGGTTTTGTAATGGGTCTTAGGGCCACTTACAATCCATTATGACCCGTTATGATACATTAGAATCATTAACATCCCATTGGTGTGTCCTATTATAGTTAATGTATTCTAAGGGATCCTAATAGACCTTAAGATGTCCTAGGACAACTAAAACCCCATTATGACCCTTCATGATATATTAAGACCATAGTTTAAAATCCAAGAGGAAACATTAGGACTAATTACAACCACTTAGGAACTATTATAATGCCTTTGGACATAGTAGTGTATCATATGATGGTGAATGTGTTCAAAAGGGTTATAATTGGTTCTTAGGAGTTCTAATGGCCTCTAATAGATTATAAGGGTTCCTAATGGGTCCTAAAAGGTCATGGGATCACTTAAAACACATTAGAACCCCTTAAGACACATTAGGACCCATTAGGGCATATTATAACCCATTAGTGTGTCTTAAATGCCCCTTAAGATTATCTAAGAGGCATTAATGGATTTTAATATGTTTTAAATGGTCATAATGTGCACCCTAAACAATATTAATGGGCTTTCAAATTGCATAGGACCAATAGTGATATGTTGTGAGATATTAGGACCACTTACGACACATTACTATGTCTTGCAATGGTTAATGTGTTATAAGAGGTTTTAATGGGATCTAATGGGTCCTAATGTGTGTGAGGGGATCCTAATGTGTCCTAATGAGACCTAATGTGTACTAATGGGTCCTAAAAATCCCTAATGTCTTAACACATATGACTAATATGACTATAAAGGGTCATATTGGGTCATAATGGCTCTTAGGAGGTTGTAATTAGTCTCAAGGATTCCTAGAACCACATAGGACCCACTAAAACTCCTAAGGAAAAAATAGGATTGAATAGGACACATTACAACCTAAAAGTGTATTCTATGATGATTAATGTGTTCTAAGGGCTCATAAAGTGTGTTAATGGTATGAATGGTTTCCAAGGAGTCATAATGGGTCCTAATGTTTCTTATGACCACATATGACCCATCAAAACCTCTTGGAATTATTAGAATGTACTAGGACACATTAGAAAAGATTACTTTTAGGACTACAATAACTAATGTGTTGTAAGGGGTCCTAAGAGGTGCTAATTTTTCCTAAGGTGTCGTAATGGGACCCCTTTCTGATAAATTACAAGCACTTATAACCCTCCCCATATCCCTCCCTCCCTCTCTCTCTCCCTCTCTTCCTCCTTCCCTCCCTCTCACTTAACATGGTTAACATGGTTAAACATAAATGTCAATTATCAACATAACAATAGCATATAATCAATACAATGTGCAATGATCTTTAAATTATCATGTACAAGTGAAGGGTTATTAATGAAACTTCAAACAAATATTAATTTAGTTATGCTTGAATGTAAAAGTAATGGAAAAAAATAGGAGGCCATTACTTAAATTGACAATTAATTTATAATATCAAGTGCACACCTTTACCTTTCAAATAGAAGTAAACTCTTATTTTTAAATTTGTTTATACAACATATTTCACAATATATTAAAGACAATGTCAATGATAAATATATAGAAGCACAAACTCAAAATATAAAATTGGTTCAACACATCTCTTCAAATGAGGTCCTGTAAAATAAAATTGTAAAACAAAAACACATGTTAAACAGATAAATTAATATGAGGTAGCTGAACTATGTAAATATATGTTTAATTTTTGTATGTACTCACTATGTGGAATTGCACAAGATGTTGATGCTCACTCCACTTTAACACTTAAATTTGCATAAATTGTAATTGAGACCTGAATAAGAGGACTATATATAAGTACATATATAAAAATAATACAATAAAGGAAAAACTTACATGTGTTTGATTTAAATGTAGCCATCCCACTGTACCATGTACATCCTCTCTCTTTTGCAATTCATCTGTGATTGTCTTGTGCTCGTCCATTCAAATTGTCAATAATACCTTATTGGTGGGTCTCTCTTTGTATCTTTCTAATTTGATGTTTGTTGCCACAACCAAATGAGAATAGTGTAAAATCTTCTTTTCAATTTGGTAGTCTTCAAATGCTGGTAAACCATTTCTTCTTGTTAGGTATCTATGTAGTCAGGTGCTAGCTACATCAACAGACCCAACTCGATACTCAAAACCATCATCGTCTACTTGATGATGTATCAATTTTTTCTTAGGTTCCACACATCTCGAAAGCCAATACTCAGTTTGTTCATCATTATTACTAGGCACAATAACAGCATAAACATGTCCTACAAGATAAGATAAAGTATAGAAACACTTTAATCACATAAGTACATATGTAAATAATATAAATCAAAGGATAACATCACAATAAAATCTAATTAAATTGTGCATACCAAATTCTATGAGGTCTGAAATACGATCATAGTCTTCTGATGCAAAAGTAACATTCTAGCCTTCATTTACTATATCATCTTCAAAATGCGTGTCAATAGATGCTAATGATTTTTGTTGCCAATCTTCAACCCATTCTATATTCTCGCATTCTTCCCATTCACCTACAAGAAAAAATTGACAAAAAAAAGTAAGCTCCCTAGTCCATATAGTCCAAGTGTTAGAATCTGAACTCCTAAATGAATGCCATTTAGCCGACCCACTAATTGTATCACAGTCATATCTTGAAAGGATATTCTTTTCTTCAACTAGGTAGAAGAAACATTTGATTGTCGAGTTTTGACTTGATCCTATGTATAAATATTTCTTACACCATTTGACAATCCCATGTGCATTTTTGAATTTAGCTTTTTCCTAAAATTTTAATTGCTCTCTACTGAGGGCTCTCTTCATGCATGCACCAGCACCATCATGTTCTCCTTTAGCATGTCCAGCCTCAAAAAAACTCCACACATGTTGGATGTTAGTTTGCCTATGTGTCCTACTCAACCAATAGAACATTCTAGTATTCTTGAATTGTCATGTATAATTATCTAACCATATCTAATGTTGTGTCATTTGAATTTGTCTCTCTTTTACATTATCATAAAAGACCTTGAAACACTATTGGACAAACTCAGATGAATGGAGTTTATTATCACTCATATAAAAATGGTACTCTCAATATTTTTTGATCCTCCTCTGTACTATTAGGTGCATGCCTATAAACTATATGAACATAAATTGTTAGTTGCACTGAATTGTAATATTATGGTTGTACCTCTTCTTGCAGTTCAAGTGTGTAGTTCTCTACAAAGTCAACAACTAAAAGTATAGTACCAATTGGAAATGTATTCTTACATATGCAAAATTGTCCATAAAGCCATCTAGAATATTGAGAGTGTTTAACATATTTCAGTATGATCACACTCTTAAACTCATCCATAAATGCATGACAACTAACTTTATTTGTAACTAGTTCACACCTTCTTCCAATCTTCCCATCCTTCAATGGATATTCAATAGTTTTTAATGTTTTTACCTCAGCTAATTGTTGTCGAAAAGTAGTCAAAGCATTTTCGTGCAAACATATCACATGTACCAGAAAGACATGCATTGAAAAGAAAGTATTGATCATTAGGTGACTTACCAAACAAATCTGATATGAAATCCTGTATAGTTTGAGGTGGTATTTTTATACCACATTCTTGCAACATTTTTTTACTAGTCATGGTACCATGTATAGATTGAAATATATCACAATGGTAATAAAATTGAATGAGTTTTACAACAACATGTGATTTTTTCCTTGTTAATCCTTACATACCATGGTTTACACTTTTTAAAAGATCTTTGACTAATGGTAATATTTAATACCTTACCATCTACAAAAATTTTAAGAAATTTATTTAGAGTCATGTCCAAAAGGTGTTTAAGATATGGATCACATATTTTTGACCCAATTCTCAATTTAAGAACATCTCTTGAATTAGGTGATATTCTTGTATTATCATGCCAAAAAATTTCAATCAAACTTTTGACTTCACTAGTAAGTTCCATATCACATTTTGGGAGTCTACCACTAGAAGTCCATAAAATATTTGTTGGATCACATTCATAGTTAACCCTTCTCTTTACAACTCTTTCTAAAGTCTTACATTTCACATTAAGATATCCACTTATGTTGCAAATCAATCTTTTGTCAGATGTTGATTTGTTAACTAAAGTCGTTGTTATTGCTCGTCGTGCTGCATTCTTATCTTTAGACCAACTTCTCTTTCTGATAACATCAATAGCACTAGCAAAAATGGATACAACTTGTTTTAAAGACTCATTTTTATTCTTGGTTTTTGCATACATTCTCAACCTTCTCATTACTTTTCGCATTTTAGACATTTTAATTAGTTGCAACATTAACTAACATTGAAATCCAAATTTCTTATTATAAAAAAAAATGTCTATACAATCTATTAGCATGTGTTCTAATCTGTCTCCATGAAACCAATCCCTCAAGATTATCTAGCACATCATTAGGAATATGAAAATTTTGTTTAGACACTTTACTATCATTCTGACATGTTTGTTTAGTAGTTGGTGTTTCCATGTCTACATTCATGCATTTTTTATTTTCAATTGACATTTCATTTTCACTGTTATTTGGGATTTGAATCTCATTTTCAATTTTTCTTGGTATTTCCTTTGGGGCATGCATTTCAATGGAGTTTTTTGTGCATGATCATTTGAATGTTGCTTTTCATGACGAAAATCTAAATTATTTAAATCGTAACCTACTTCTAAAAAATCACCAATTTCATCACAGGAGAAAGAGACACACCTATATTGAATGCATGATTAGAATGTGCACCTGAATTTTCTTGTATTGGGTTCTCTTCTTTGACCTCTTCATCCACTGTGGTATCCTCAATGTCTTTCTCCTTTGAAATATTTTTCAAGTCTCTAATTCTTTGTCTTCTCTTTTGTTGACACAGTGCTTCATTCTCTTTATTTGTTGCAATCTCCTCATCTGTCAAAACTTTCACTTCTTTATTCAGTGTTTTGATCCCATGTTTGCACCAATTTTGAATTTGGATTAGTAGCTTGCAAATTATATAAGAAGACAAGAGAACATAATAACTATGACAGAATTCGCTATTGTAGATCAAAACAATTATTCAATCATTTCAATCATTGAAAGTTGATTTGTGGGGCAACTTTTGGGGCCCAATAGGTACATTAGAAATGGGTACCCGATTGTTTAAAAATTGGGTACTCAATTGTTAAAAAATCAGGAACCCACTTATAAATCGGGTACTTGATTTTAAAAAGAATTGGGTACCCAATTTTTAAATAATCAAGTACAATGATTGAAAGCAATTGGGCACCCAATTTTTGAATTACAAATTGGGTGCCTGATTCTTGAGACATGAGTGGGAATTTGGTATGGCACACGACTTTGGAATGGGTTTTTGCCTTGGGGAATGGTATGGCATAGGCTTGGTCCCACCAAGCCATGCCTTTATGATCTATTTTTTTTCTAAGGCATTTAATCGACAATTTCTGGTATTGTCATAATTTTTTTATAGTCGTCCCCATTGCATTTTTTGATGAAAGAAAAACCCATTATAGGTCTTACTGTTTTAATTCCAAAAATGTAAATTTTATAATGTTATTAGTTTATTTGCTATTTTTCCATTATTTATTAATCAAAACTATCTCTTAAATGTTAAAAAGTGACATTCACTAAAACTTTAAAAACTTTTTTATTTTATAATTTTTCTTAAATTAATTTATATGTCATCAATCTACATACAATTCTTTTGAGGTTAAATTTATTTATTTTTTTGAAAAAAGTGAGATTTTGATCAAATTATGTGGTCTGTACATGAGAGGTTTTAAAATTTACCTTTATAGCCAATTAATAGTTTATAATAATAAAATTATTCAATAAAAAATTAAGGAAAAATATTTTCATCAATCTTAGGTGTATTAGGTAACTCCCTTTAAAAGAATTTGTTAAAATTCATTTATTTGTGTCAAATTATGGTGTCTGTACACGAGTGTGGTCTAGTCCTAAAACAAGCATTTTGAAAAAGTGGTTTTTAAAGATCCATACCAAAAAAAAATCTATCATATGGGTACACAAATAAATTACATATTCAAAAACTAGATTCTAGACACTAAAATTTTTATCTCTAAATTTTTTTTATATTCAATCTCTAAATGCCTCAAATTTTGACATCAATTGACAAAAAAATTCAAAAACAGGAAAAACACTTCCACTTTTAGGCAAAAAGTGAGACTCAACTTCTTGCACTAACCCTAGTGTCTAGAGATATATATTGAATAATGGCCCTGAGCACATACCTCCATAGTTTTTTAATTGAATCCATCTCATAGTAGGTCTCTCTCTTCACCAGTTCCTTTTTTTCTTCTATATTCTTGGCGAAGTCCCTGACTGCATTCGCAGACACCTTTTTATGTCTGTAAAAATTTAACCCTTAATCTGGAATTTTAGTGACATGAGCAATAACTTCCATAGTAATTTCATACAACACCCCATCCACTTTGACCCTACCATCCTTCCATGAATTTACCATAAGATTGGTTATCCCTGGGTCATATCCATGAAGCTTGGTGATATAATTCACAATTCCACCCTTTCCAGCTTCTCCATGACTTTTTTTCTTTGCTTCCATTTGTCCACCTCACCTACTATTTTTTCCTACTCCTTTCACCCACCATCTCTATAACCTAAATGCTTACAATTCTCATAAACACTAATCTTTGTTTCCCTTTCGCAATCCTCTAGATACTTTGTTTAAAACCACTTTTTTTTCCTAGTGCTTTGTCTTTTGATATGGTAAAAGTGGTAAAGGAAATATCTAACCCACAAAGCATGTTGTTTTGACACAATAAATGTCACCCACCTATTCCATCTATATTTACCATGATAATAGTGGCTTTCACCCATGCTAATAATAATCTCCATAATTAACTTAGGATTACACCCATACTTCCCTAGATCCTCTCGTAATCGATTAGGATTTTTGCATCTATCAGAATATTTCTATCATTTTTCCATATTATCACCATTTCTTTCTTTATTACTTCATTGGCAAACCAATTGGCCATCAAGTTAGCCTACCTATACTCATGGCTAACATAAATGCATTCAAATTTTCCAAGAGTTATACAAATTTCTTCAATTATATTTGTAATTGTCTAGGTGGGATGAAGACTACTTATAATACATCTAATAATATTATTTGAGTCCCCCTCCAACCTATTTTCTCTCACTCTCTCTCCTATCCCCTACTCTCTCTCATTCTCTTTCACACATCCCCTACTCTCTCTCTCTCTGCCACCCCCTACTCTCTCTCTCTCTCCTCCCCATCCCCTACTCTTACTTTCTCTCTCTCCAATCCCCTACTCTCTCTCTCTCTCTGCCACCCCCTACTCTCTCTCTCTCTCTCTCTCTCTCTCTCTCTCTCTCTCCCATCTCTTTGTCTCTTTGTCTCTTTCCCTCACTCTATCTCTCTCCCTCTCTCCCTACTCTCTCTCTCTCTCCCTCTCCCTCTCTCTTCTCTCCCATCCCCTACTCTCTCTCTCTCTCTCTCTCTCTCTCTCTCTCTCTCTCTCACACACACACACACACACACACACACACACACACACATAGCCATCCCCTTCTCTCTCTCCCATCTCCTACTCTCTCTCCCACCCCCTACTCTCTCTCTCCCCCATCCCCTACTCCCTCTCTCCCACCCCTACTTCCTCTCTCTCTCCCATCCCCTACTCTCTATCTCTCTCTCTCTCTCTCTCTCTCACACACACACACACACACACACACACACACACACACACTCCCATCCTCTATACTCTCTCTCTCTCTCTCTCTCTCTCTCTCTCTCTCTCTCTCTCTCTCTCTCTCATACACACACACACTCCCATCCCCTACTCTCTCTCTTTCTCTCTCCATCCCTCTCTCCCTATCCCACCTTCTATGATCCCCTTCTCTCTCTCTCTCTCTCTCTCTCTCTCTCTCTCTCTCCCACTCCCTATCCCACCTCCTACTCTCTCTCCATCTTCTAATCTCTCTCATTCTCTACCCTCTCTACCTCTCTCCTTCCCTCTCTATTGAAATTTAGCCTTCAAGAGTATGTGTGCACTAAAGCATGTATGCGTTATGAAAGCCCAAATTTAAAAATGCTTTAAATAGCACATGCACACTATTGAGAACACATGCTATTTAAAGCTTTGGATTCTACCAAGCCTAAGGCTTGGTTTTTCCTTGGGGATCTAATCCAAAGGTTTGGAGTCTCTAAACTGGTCTGAGACATGTTTTGCTGCAAACATTAAAAAAATGATTGATTTTTCTTGTGTGCTCTCCTTCAAGTTTCCTCATGGTTGGGCATCGATAAAATAAGGTTACATGACATTGTAGGTCTTTGTATTAGCTATATAACCATAAAATTTATTTTTTATTTGAACTATTTCAAGCCTTTTAACTATAATTTCCTTTGAATGTAAGTCCATTTTTTGTCAAAAACCAATGTGTACTAATTGGGCTATAGATGTCAGCTTGTTCATCAAACTTCACAACAACTTAGTTTTTTACAAACTAGACTGCATTCTACACACTTTTAAAGAAATAAGTTTTGATTTTAGATTGATTTTCAATCATTTCTATGGGGAGCACATAGATATTTCACAGTTTTTTGATGTGTCCAATTAAAAAATTCATTAGAAAAAGTACACATTATTAAATTACCCAAAAAAATTGGGATAAACTACACAGTGTTAGGTAGCTTTTGACTAGAGCAATTAAAGAATTTCAAGAAAAAGGTTAAAATTTTAGGGGGGCCACACTTTGCACCATGTTAAGTTTTTCTAAATAAACAACACCACTTTCTATGGCCCGCCTTTTTGAGGACCTAAAACTAAACCATTTTGAAAAAAAATTAGTAGGTTAGAAACTAGATTTAAAGGACTGCTACTTTTGTTTTTGTCTTATCTTAAAATTTTGAGCGTAACTATCTTCAAATTCTTGTCAAAGTTCAAAAAGTATTGATTTCAAAAAAAGAAAAATGTGGCCACTTATACCCCCCTTTTGGCACTACAACTTGGTGCACTTACCCTACAAAAAAAACTTTGATCTAGATTTAATGTATTAGGAATAGATGATTTAATCAAATGATGTAAACTCATCTAGAAAATTTATTAATAGCTAAAAGAAAAATAAGGATTAAAATATTTTGTAAACTAATGTTTTCTTGGGTGTCTATTGCCTCCTAGGGGCAAGTGCTAGCATGTAGGATTAATAAGTCATAGGGACACGTGAATCTTGGTTAGTGGAATTCGAATTTGAGAAGGGGTTACTTATAGTAAAATAAATTATTATATGTCTATGTTAAGGTGGGTTTCTCATTAGGTTTATGGTTGGTGGAGAAAAGTTAGTTAGGATATAGGTTAGATGTTTAACGGTGATATACTTAGTAGCATGTCTAAGGTAGAGAGTTAGGATGGTATTCTAAAGGAGAGGTTAGAATTAATAAGATAAGTAGTTGTGGTTAGTAATAAAGAATTTATGGTTATTGGTTAATATAATCATCAAGTTACTCAATAAGTTTTATTGTGATTACCAAGTAGAATTTATAAATCTTATTTAAGGTGTTGAGTCATATTCATGTTATTTAATTGTGTATAAAAGAATTTAGGATTTTTTTTTAAAAAGAGGAACTTAGTTTAAATATAGGATTAGATAATGTTAATATAGTTAGGACTTAAAATTAACAATTAAAGGGTAGTATTCAGATTTGTAAGTATTGTTTACCAACTAAATCATGTGTCAAAAACTTTTGGATTCATACATTTAACCTTAATAAGAATTCTCCTAAATTGGAATGTAGTAAAGGGAGGATTTAACATTAAGGATTGCATAGATCACTTGATTAAAGCATTAATAGAGGATTATTTTTGAGTTTGAGTTAATGGTAAAGCAATTAATATTTTTAATGAATCCTATTAATTTTGGGAGCCAAATATTATACAATTGGTAGGTTAAATTTTAAGAGTAGATTTAGTTCTTCTAACGAATGGATCTGGTGTATTTAATTCAGGTATGGTATGAAAGTAAAACCCAAAGTAATTCATGGAATTGATATGGTAAAATGATGTATGACCTAGCATACATAAGCAAGATTCATTAAGCTTTTAACTTGGAGTAAACCCCTGAATGTGTGAATGAGGAAGGCAAAACCTGTGATCCTAACTTTGTATCTAACTATCTCAAATTTAATTGGGAACTTGTAACAAAATAATAATAATAATAATGGTAATAATAGTAATGTTAATAATAATAAATAAATGGAAAAAAAATTTGGTGTATTTTTCCCTAGTATTTTTTTTGGGCATGACATTCTGGTATCAGAGCCCGGTTATGAGACACTGGGCATTGATGGGTCCATGAACGAATGTACAATTCAAATGTTACCTTCAGAAGAGCAGAAATGTAATGATTAATTATTTTTAAAAAAATGAGTTTGTAATGACGACACAAAGATATAATAATGTAGTAAAAATATATGTACTTTATTGCCAAGAGGCGATGCTCTCCTACAATAATCAGGCTATTGTCATAAAACTAATGTAAATAAGAACTTACATATTAATCTAAATATTTATATAGATAGCATCAATGAGCTAGCATTTTTATCACAAAGGTGAACAATGATCTTTCATTAGTGGTATTCTCAACTTCAAGATTAGACATAGATATTATTTTTACCTCTTAATTGTATCAACGCTTTAAATATATATATATCTTAATTATAGAAAAAAATTCATTCAATTTTTTATAATTATTGATAAATATATCATATTTAGTAAGATATTAATAGTAATTTTTATTTTTTTATTTTTTTTATTTAAAAATAAATTACCTCTAGCATTTCTAGATGAAGGATCTTTTCTAAGGCACTACTAATATAATAAAAATAAAAATAAAGCAATAAACAAATATTGAATTTCCATTTGAAAGGTCAAATTTATTTTATAGATTTTACTCCATAATCTTTATTTTTATTTTTATTGATTTATTAATTAATTTTCATGATTAATGAAAGAAAATAAGAATAAAGTATACATTTTTGCTTCTAATTAACATTATCTAAACTTGTATTTCTTTATTCATTTGATTGATAAGAAATACTAATAGTGTGTGTCAAAATACACATTTCGCAATGCCACTGCATGTAAGAGACTTTAGTGACCATAGATTGAACTAGAATGAAGGATTTGTAAAGAAAATAAATGCAACATTTATCTAAGATTTTGTATGCAAGTAAATGAATCTAAATGAGATGAAATACAAATTTAATCTAAGAGTTTAATAATAAAACATTTAAGCTAGAACATGTATGCAATTTAACAACTAAAATGAAAGTATTAAATGAAAATGCAACAAAGCTTTTGAATGCACAAATGTGGAGTGCTCAAGCTGACAAAGTTTCTATACTCACAAATTTCATCCTCTCAAATGAGAGACATAAATCCCCAATTTGTAGAGAAACCCAAAATAAATAAATGGTGTATATCAATTAGATGAATGGTGGAGATTGAATGAGTGTTCATTTGGAAATAGAAGTTTCCGTTTGAGAGAGAGTTAAATGATTTGTTCCCTTGTTCTTTTCAAATTCACTCAATGTTTCCATTTTTCTTAACTCAAAAAGAGATTTTGGAGATTTTGTTAAAATTGTATATTTAAATTCACATGATAAATATGTGAAGACATTTAATTCAAACAATTAATAAATTCATTTGTCATGTAATTATAGAAAAAGTAAAATTAATTTAATCAAAGTACTAGAAAATTTTAATTGATTTAGTGGGTTTAATAACCAAGATGTTGATATTCATGAATTTATCATTTTAAAAATAAAATAAAATTATTTATTTATTTATTTTAAATTATTTTAGTGACTATTGTAGATTAATGATTTTCTATAATTGGTACCTAAAATCAAGTAGAGTCAATTCGGAATTTGTTAATCAATTGAAAGATGAGGAGCAAATTAGATTCTCAGACCCATTTTAGCATATTACAAATATATGAGTACAAGGTATAATATCCATTATATTTAATAAAATATATATTTCATGATCCAATTAGCATTATTACTAAAACTAAACAACATTAACTATTTATGGATTAATTATCTGTGACAATTATAATTGATTATCATTAATAATAATAATGTTGTAGGGTTAGGGTGTCGTAAAAATATAACATCTAAAATTAGTGTGGAAAATGATAATAGTTGAAGGGCATATAACAATATCAAAACATGTTGAATTGAACTATAGAATGATATATTGGATGTGAATGCAAGTGTAATATTAATATTTGTTACAACGTAGATAGAAGTGAAAATTGACCTCAAAATGATTGATGTTAAGGTGGTCATGGAGTACCTGATATATATAATAGAGTAGAGGAATTATTATCTCCGTATAGGGGTCTATGATACTGAAGAATAATCCATTCGAGACACCATTGTGTGGTATAGTCAAATTTGTAAATGTCAAGGTATGATATTCCTATATTAGATATAGGATGTAATCGATAGTTGGATTCCTTAGTATGATTGCTACTTATCACACCATCGTATAGAACTCTTAATTTTAAATAGATAGTATTCATCTAGGATTTGTGATTTCAATGTACATGTTGAATAATATGGATAATTACGTATTCAGGCACATCCATTTGGACACAATTCAAATTTGGAATCTAGGTTTCAAAAGGAATTTATATGATACTTTATAGATACCATGCTTACCCCCAAGGATAGGATGTTAAATCAAATCATTGATACAAGATGTTTCTATGACAAGGTCACATAAGCATACATTCCCTTCTGAGATCAACTATTAGCAGAGTCTAGTTTCAACACTAGGAGCCTAACCCATTACGTTTCAACATATGCAATAAACGATAACTTGATGTAAGATGTATTAGTGCACCCATTTTAACCATGACCTATGGATGAAGCACTTAGAGAACATAAGGGATATGAGACTTCTTACTAAGCCATTACTTCCATAAAACAACAATTTCTCCTCTTCTCCATCAGGGAACCTTGGTATGGCCACATCATTCTTGTGAAATTATTATTCAATGTAAAATTTTGTTAGTCCCTTGTTCAAATTTTGTGTTTATATAATTTTTATTTTTCTTACCAACAATTTGACATTTATCATTTTGCTAGATTTCTTGATCTTGGTCTCATTGTGCCTCAGGGACATGTCTTGTTTTAATTGGGATTTACCAATGTGGCCACGTCTATGTTTGTTTTCCATAAAATTGCACTCTTTTTTTTTTAACATACTTTTGAGGAAATTTCTTGTGAATTGTGTTGGTAAGAACATTGTATTGAATTTGCCATACCAAGGAGGATCCTTGACAAACCATCTAGAGAATTAATGTACCTGTAAACTTTCTGATTATCCATTGTAAAGCTGCTACACAAGATTTCTAAGACACCACCTTTTGTATGTCATAATTATGGAATATGGACCAACCTCTTTTACCATAAGTATATAATGTATGTTAAATTGGTTAAGACCATAGATGCATGTTATGTTGAAGACCCTAAGCAAGGACATAAGAAATTTAACAGTTAGACCTTAGCAAAGTAAAGATTGGATTACTTGGCACCAACAATAGAATACTCAAGTGGGTCAGCTCTAGTAAATACAACCTAGGCAATAACACAACACTGACACCTAGTTGATGAACTCCAAGAGGAGGTTCATGCCTAGGGGGGGAGGATGTGAGGCCTCACTCAATCTGTCATAGTACCAATGAAATAATTGTATTACGGTGATTTTAATCCTATGTATTGATACACTTCTAAGACTATAGGGTTATGTTATTTTGATATCTGCATTTTGATGATCCATAATTACTTCTGCATATTATGACCTAATTGATGCATTTAATGATTCCACTCATGTTTTAAGCTATTGACATTTCTTTAATAGAAATTGAATAGTAGAAATTCTTGTAATGTAAGAATGTAATGTTTAAAGTGGAAATTAGAGTTAAAAGATAAATTTTGCTATGCTTGAGACCTAACCCTCATACCTAGGGATTCAATAGTTGTGGATTCAACATCTTGTCGCAATAATAAAAATAGACTATGAAGCTATTTAAAATATTAAATTGACCATGTCATGATAATTAAAGTTTGATGTTATAGTAATTTGAGAATTTTACATGGAAATTATTAGAAAAAGTAATTTAATTAAAAAGAATGAAGTATGGAACTCAAATGTCGAATGTAATATGTAAGTTTTGATATTTTAATATTTTGAAGGTTATATTTGAAATGATTAAGAAAGGGAAAGTTAATTTGAGATGATGAAATATATGCAAGTCTAATTTTGAATGAGATAATGATTATTTCACTTATGTACTTATTGTTTACATGATTTTCTTGGACTACTGATGCATGAGTTTAGTATGCAGGAATTTGACCATGGGATTAATGGGGGATTAAGGATCAAACTACTACAAACATGACATAGCCAAGGTTGAATCAATGCAAAAGATTCAAACCTCATTGTAATGTGTTTTATTTTGTATATGTGAATTCTATAGGTGTGTAATAGCCTAGTTCATGCATTATTGTAAACAAGTCATTTTAATGTAATGTGATATTTTGTGTGTGTCAGTTGACACTTGTGTTGTCCATGTGGAGATGCCATGTCATTCAAGGTTGGTCAAGAAGTAACCTTACCTAAACCTAACCCTAATGAAGAACCCAAGTTAACCTCACATAGAAAAATGCCATGAGGAGTCTCAACCAAAGGAAATTCGAATTTGGACTTGGCTAGGGTTTTTAGGGGTCATTAGGTGGTCCCAAAGTGTCTTTTATGTGAGAATAAGTTACCCATATGATAGTACAACAAGTTAGAGGCCTAAATTTGATCATGGGAGTGCCTAGACAACCTAGAGGGCCCCTTTACCCATGCATTCTTCCATCAATTCGAATTTGAAGTTGTCTTATCTATGTTCTCGCTAATTCAAAAATACAAAAGTTAGAGGAGACAAGTTTTTAAGTAGTAGTGGCTTAGTGTTTTTCCTAAAATAAGTTAGTGGGAAGGCTTTATTAGAGAGGCTTGACCAAACTGGTGTGGTGTCTACCCACTCTCTAATTTTAGAGATAGTTAGGTTGTGAAGGGAGATTAAGGGAGCTCTACTACAACTATCCTTACCCTAGCTTGGACAAGGGTTGGTGACTTAAACATGTTCTTTTATTCTTTTTCTTTAGTATGGATAAGAAAATCTACAAGTGTGAAAAGTTATCAATGGAGTATGCATTGCATTTGTCAATCTTGTGTTATGAGTTTGTTATTGTGTTGGAAACAAGTGAATGTGTTTTGTTCTTTTGGAGATCCTTTCTTGGGTTTGTTTGGGTGTTCTTCATTTGTTTTGTTGTTGTTTGAATGCGAGTGTTGATTGTGATTATGGGTGTGAAGGTTTCACTCACCCTTGGGAGGGCAGAGAAGCCTTGGGTGAAGGGCATAAGTTGGGCTTGACATTGCAGGTGAGAAAGAAAATTTTGTTTTTACCTCATGATGAGGTTGTTATTATCATGGAGCATGGGCTCCATCATGGCCATTAATCTTGTTTTTTGGGAGGTACAAGGAGATTTGGTGGATGAGGAGAAGATGGTTGTTTTGGAGGCCTTGAGAGGCAATGCAGTGAAAATATGTTGTTTATGTTTTGGTGGCCTTGAGAGGCAAAATGCATTGGCAATATGATACTTATGATGTTAAAATTTCTCCTCCTTGAAGAGCCCACCTTCACCAAACATTTTATGATTCCAATGGTGAATCATTGTGCAAGCCATGGAAGGGTGTTGATTGTGTTTTGTGTTGTGTCTTCATGCAAAATTTTGTGATGTATGTGTGTGTAACCTGGTTCGAGCCTTGTTCCCCTAGGGTGGGGGTGGTCTCTTTGAGGCCTATCGTTGGGTGGAAAGCACCCATGGTCCTTGTTGTTTTGTTATGGTGCATGTGCAGATTTTGTGCTCAAGGGAGCAATGGAAACAAGCTTGGAATGATCATCTTATGGACGTTTCATGAAGATAAAAACTTGTCATTTTGCTTTGTAACTGCAATGGAGAACTCTCCATATTGTTCATATAGTAGAAATGAATGATTGCATAGTAGAGAAGAAGGGATATGTCATTTGTTGAAAGGAGATATTGTTTTATTTTCCATAGCATCAAATATTGTATCTATAAAAGTATAGTCCCTGTTATTTTGTTTTGTGTATTAAGCTATAAAAGCAAGTCTCCATTTGTATATACCACTGTGATGTATGGGTTCATGGGGTAGAGAAAGTAATTTGGAGGTTCTCATAACTAATTTCATTGTATTGTAAAACTCTATCTATATGTGCATAGTTTTCAATTCGAATAGAAAGAGTTGTTTATCCTCTCAGGCATATATGAGAGAGTTTCATGTTTAGAAATAGTCATAATTATATTTTGAATGATAGTTTTAATATGCATTCGATTTATGGTTGCTCATGTAAGAAGATAATTGTCTTTCAATTTGTATGATTAAATTTTATGGTTCACTATTATGAATTTGATGCAATGGAAGTATCAAGTTTTTTGAATAGTTTCATATGTATGCTCAAATGGAAATATATCTTGCTTAATACAAAGCTAGCCTCTCTTGAGAATGTGCTTATCCTTTGGAAGATTAGTAATGGAATATAAATCCTTGGGCGCATTTAAGCCTACATAGATAATAGAAAACCCATTGAATTCATCACATTGATGACATTGAAGGAAATGCCTTCTTATTAGACTTAGTTTAAAATTTTATAAGGAAGGTTCACTGTAGATGCACTTTAGTTCTCTAGAAAATGTACGCTGAGGAAATAAATTCTTTCCCAAAAATTACAGAGCAATATTATAATGAAAGAATATTCCTAGGATCATATGCACAAATCAATAATAAGAGGATAACTTGACTTAGGGGAAGTCCCCACACTAACTAGCTCTTAATCATTAAGGAGAGCTTCTCATCATGCCCGTGACCCTTGTGTCACCTTTTTAGAAAATGTGACAAGAAAATACACATAATAATAAAAAGTATTTAACAAACTAAACTCAATGCACCTAGCAACTAATATAAAAGCCTAAGTCTTGGGAAACGTCCCAAGGTTGATCACCTTGGGAGCTCCCCATACCCTCCTTCTACTCATACATAGGAGACAAAATAGTTCAAAAAGCTAACATTAAACAGCTTGGGTGATAGGCTTAAAAAAGTTCTTTTAAAAAAAAATAAAGCATTAAAATCAACCCCCCCCCCCCCCCCCCCAACAACCACATGGAGCAAAAATAATCCTAGGCACCAAACACAAGGCCGCCAAAGGACACGGGCCCACCCTAGCACATCCCATCTTGTGTTTTTTCCAAGAACATGTGATTTGGCTTGAAGGTGGGTAGAACTCTGACATAATGTCAGCTCCACCATGCTAGTCAACTCCACCTTGGATCAAGAAAGGTCTCCTTAAACCTTGAACTTAGTGTTATATTGGTATCTTAGCTCAAAAGTTTTATTTTAATACAGCTGGGTGTACTTTCATGGAAGAGGCTTGATTAGATCTGACATGAAATCATAAATGTTCTCTGGGCGTCAGGTCTTGGGTAGTGTAGATTTTTTTTAAGTTGACTAATGTTTTCTTGGGTGTCTATTGCCTCCTAGGGCCAAGTGTGAGCATGTAGGATTAATAAGTCATAGGGACACACAAATCTTGGTTAGTAGAATTTGAATTTGAGAAGGGGTTGCTTATAGTAAAAGAAATTATTATATGTGTATGTTAAGGTGGGTTTCTCATTAGGATTATGGTTGGTGAAGAAAATTTAGTTAGCATATAGGTTAGATTTTTAATGGTGATATACTTAGTAGCATGTCTAAGGTAGAGAGTTAGGATGGTATTCTAAAGGACAGGTTAGAATTAATAAGATAAGTAGTTGTGGTTAGTAATAAAGAATTCATGGTTATTGGTTAATATAATCATCAAGTTACTCAATAAGTTTCATTGTTATTACCAAGTAGAATTTATAAATCTTATTTAAGGTGTTGAGTCATATTCATGTTATTTAATCATGTATAAAAGAATTTAGGATTTTTTAAAAAAAAGAGGAACTTAATATAAATATAGGATTAGATAATGTTAATATAGTTAGGACTTAAAATTAATAATTAAAGGGTAGTATTCAGATTTGTAAGTATTGTTTATCGACTAAATCATGTGTTAAAAACTTTTGGATTCATACATTTAACCTTAATAAGAATTCTCCTAAATTGGAATGTAGTAAAGGGAGGATTTAACATTAAAGATTGCATAGATTACTTGATTAAAGCATTGATAGAGGATGATTTTTGTGTTGGATTTAATGGTAAAATAGTTAATGTTTTTAATAAATCCTATTAATTTTGGGAGCCAAATATTATACAATTGGTAGGTTAAATTTTAAGAGTAGATTTAGTTCTTCTAACGAATGGATCTAGTGTATTTAATTCAGGTATGGTATGAAAGTAAAACCCAGAGTAATTCATGGAATTGATATGGTAAAATGATGTATGACCTAGCATACATAAACAAGATTCATTAAGTTTTTAGCTTGGAGTAAACCCCTGAATGTGTGAATGAGGAAGGCGAAACTTGTGATCCTAACTTTGTATCTAACTATCTCAAATTTAATTGGGAACTTGTAAAATAATAATAATAATAATAATGGTAATAATAATAATGTTAATAATAATAAATAAATGGAAAAAAAAATTGGTGTGTTTTTGCCTAGTATTTTTTTGGGCATGACAAAATAGATCTACAACATCAGAAGTAAACATATGGAAACAAAGAAAAATGTTTAAAAGTTCAATAACTATTTAACCTTTTATTTTTTATGATTTAGTAGCATTTAACTCTTGGGTCTATCCAACATCATTGTAACAATGAATTTCTAACAATAGAATTTGGAAGTTATCTACATGACCTAAGTTCTTGTTGGGTCCCCTAAAAGTTCAATTTTTTGATATAGGAGGATTGCAATGCAACGAATTGACACACTAAATGGTAAAATGGTTTGGAACAAGAATGAAAATGTTTAGGTTCTCTTTACACGGACAAAAAATTTAGGTGGGATTATGTCTTTAAATAAGCATAATGATTAATAGTGGGCTTAAAAAATTATGATCCTAAAGTGAATGAAATTTCAAATAAATATGATGTCATTCATAATTTAATGACTTGCAAAGAGAAATTTAGTTATTTTAAACTTGAAACCTAGTTTATCTTTCTCTAAACTATTTGAACTTTTTTAACAAAAGGAAAAAATAGCTTATATATTTGTTATAATAAAACTTGGAATTACAAGATAACTAAAAATAAAATGTTTGAGACTGAACTGTAATACCCAAAAATCTGAACATGAGTCATCAGATTACAAGGTTTATTTGATGTCCAAGACTAAACAATAAAATCTGACAAGCATACCACAGCCAAACTCAAGAAACTAACCCATAGACTATCAGACCCATAAGGCTTAAGAACTATCTCCAAAAAGTCATCTAAACAATATACGGGCATACCATATGAGTCAACAATAGTCTAAAAGTAAGATAACATGGATGAATCCATAAATGGAAAATAAAGTGAACCATCTAAAAAAAAAAAAATTGAACACAAATGCCTGACTTGCATGCTTGTAACAAATTTGATAGAGAGCCAAAATTTATTCTTCCATCAGACTCAAGTAGTCATCATCCTCAAACTATAGAATTGAAAGATCTTGACCCAATGTACGTGGGTTTTCATGTCTAATGGTGCATGGAATCACATTGGCAGAATGGGATTCTGGAGCCACATCATCTCCCAACTCACACTTCAAAGGAAGGTCATTGCATGAATCCAACTCCAAATTGGGCACTACAAGAGGAACAAGATGCTCATCCCCATGATAAAAGAAATACGGCTAAAAATAGAAGAAGCCCTAACCCAAATTCACTTGATCAATGGAGGTTTGAGAACCCAAAAATTGTTGCAATTAATGTTCCAATAGTAGATAATAATAATTATTGCACATGTGCCAAGCCTTGTTGATTTGCTAGGAAAACAAGTTTAGTTTATGATTTAGTCAAAGAGTGTGAGTTTGTTGAGTTTCATTTCTTAATATGGTATCAGAGCTATCTTCCTATTAAGTTCTATTTGTTAGAGAGGAAATTGTTACAAAGATGAGGCTAGGAGAAGAACCACCAGATGATTATGTTTTCATTGAAAAAATTGTTTGATTTTGAAGAATTCTATGCTTTGAAAATAAGAAAGAAGTGTATGGATTGCAAGTAAGTGGATTTGACTCTCTAACTATGAAGGATATGTTGTTGTCAAGATGTGGGTTTGTAATAGAAGACTATTGAATCAAATATGCCTCATGTGAGTATTGTACCTAAATCTATTGCAAGGAATGCATTATTGGTAGTGTCTGACACTCTAAAATATAGTTTTCTTTATTGATGAACCATGTATCTGAAAAACATTTCTAGAAAACTGGCGGGCACAGTAGTTGGGTACCCATGTGACTCAGCAAATGGATTTTTTTCATATGGAATCAATTATTATTGTACATGAGAAACATCCAGAGCTAGTTTCGCCTGACTAAAATTCTTGAAGGGTTTGTAGTAAGCCAAAACCACATGTTTAGGTGAAAATTCTATAAGTCATGAATAGTTTATGGTAAGCCAAAACCAATTATTTAGGTGAATAACCTAAAGTCTTTGAAGGATTTATGGAAATGCAAAACTACTTGTTTAGATGAATAACCTAAAGTCCTTGAAGTTTCTGTGGTAAGCCAAAACCACTTGTTTGGGTGCAAAACCTAAAAGTTTTTAAAGGGCTTGTGGTAAGGAAAAACCTCCTATTTTAGTGAGAAACCCAAAATCAAATTAGTTGTATTAGGTGGGGGAAATCAAAAGGTTATGGGTAAACTGGTTAAAAAGCCAAAGCAATTTTCAAATTGATAGTGATAATCAAAACCACAATTTTATGTTGTAAATGAGTACCTAACAAGGCTTAATGTCAGGACTCATCTTATTTGAATTTCCTATTGTAATAGTTTCTCCCACATTAAGGATATTTATTGGTAGAAATTAAGGGAGGGTGTTGGAATAATTAAGACCCTAGTCTCCATGTCACTAGTTGGTTGCACAAAATTTGTTGTTTTGTTTAGCAATTGACTCTTGTTTCCTATTCTCTAGCCATCAATTTTGTACAGCTGCAGTCCTATCAAAAACAACAAGGTAAACTCCTTCCACAATGACTTGCCTTTTTCCACATAGATGCAAGGTAGTTGTAATTTAATGTACAAGCTTCTTATCAATCCTCTATATATGTAGAGACATTGTAATGCATTAGTTGAAGCAACCAGACCAATATAATATATTTTTGCTTATGCTACTGCCATAGATTTACTCTGTTGAGTTTCTACTTTTTTGAGTTTCATTTCTTAAAAGAAATTCCTTACTAAAATACCATAGATATGCTCCAAATATTGAGTCTAAAAGAAACTTTAATGTTACCAAAAGATGACATGAACAATTATTTTTGAAGAAGCAAGTCCCTTGAAATGAAGACTACCCATAAAACCATCATCCTTCTAAAGGTTATTCTTCAAAAGCTTTGAATATAATATATCATCGACTACTATCACTGGAAGGAAATTTTTTAGAAAATCCATATGAACAAACTGTGGATTTTATGTAAGCTCACAAATATTCAAGGCAAAGATGGATAACATTTGCCAAGTAAAATGAGCCTACCATGACATAGTATAGAGAACCTCCTCAATGATAATGTTGCAAACAAAATTTGTGTAGAGTAAACAAGAAACACTAAAATACTTTCCTATAGTTCTTCATCAATTACATTCTCAATGACCAACTCACAATCTTGCAAAATCAGGAAGGAGATTCACAAGTTGAAGGCATAAGGAAGAAAAGGTGTTCAAAATCGTTTCCTATGCTAATCTTTGAGAGGACGATTATGCAAATTCAACTAACTATTGCAGAGATCTCAAGAAATGCATAATAACATAATCAAAATAACAATGAACACATAACACAGTGATTACTATGAGGAAACCCTTCTAGGAGAAAAAGCCCACCCTCCAAAATGTGCACAATGTATTATCAAACCAGGATGATTACAATACACTTGCAATACAATTTCTGACAAGAGCGCATCACCACCACTTGAACTTGAAGAGACTCCTTCTAGCACCAGTCTTGCAAATTGAACTTAATTACACAAACACCTCCCCAAGCCCTCCTTTTATAGTGATTTTACAACCTAGAAACCACTTGTGGTTTTACAAAACTATGGGCAAAACTACAGGCCACATGTTACCCATTTTTGACATTTACATTTCCAATATGGAAAAATAACTAGGTTAAAATAGTAATCCCCTCCATAATTTTGTCTCTTAGTTTAGACCCCTATAAAAGTCATAAAACAAGCTAACTATGCCCTAAAAATGGCTCTCCTATATTCGACTACGGATAGGGCAGCTTTTGGTATTTTATACACTCTTTTCCAAGATATAAACAAGTGGAAAACTTCCACAAACAAATTTTGAAATTTTCTAGAAAAAGATTGCTAGGTTGATTCTCCCACTTATTGAACACCTTGCAAGAGTCAGGGGATCCAAAATATGATGGACTTAATTACTAAGGGCTAAGAGGCCCATAGACTATAAACACATTCTAAATTTTTGATGCTCACGAGCTTAGTTAATGCATCAACAACATTCACCAAAGTCTTTCCCTTTTCTAGCTTCATCTTGCCATCCTCGACCACATCTCTCACAAAATGATATTGTACATCAATATGCTTGGTCCTAGCATTAAAAGTTGGGTTCTTTGCTAGGCAGATTGCACTCTGGCTATCACTATAAATTGTCACTACACCCTATTTGAAATCTATATCTAAACACAATCTCTTTAGCTAGATGGCTTCCTTGCAGGCATGAGTAGCTTCCATATACTCTACCTTAGTAGTGGATAAAGTGACCACACCCTATTGCTTGCTCATCCAACTGATTGCACCACCAAATAATGTAAACACATATGCACTGGTGGATCTTCTTCTATCAATATCATTGGCCTAGTCTAAATCCACATAGCCTCAAATATCCAAGGAATACTTGTTTCATGTTTCATGAAAACATATCGAGTACTCTAAGGTACCCCACAAGTATCTGAAAACTCTTTTTACGACATCCCAATGTGCTCTTCTTAGATTACACATATAACAAGAAAGTACTCCCATTGCTTGGGCAATGTCTAGTCTTGTACAGAGCATAGCATACATCAAACTTCCACTAGCACTCTGATATGGTACTCGACTCATCTCTTCCATCTCCAATGGGGATGTGGGACACTATGAGCTAGAAAGCTTTGTTCCCATAGTAATAGGAACACTCAATGGTCTTTAATCCTACATATTAAACCTTTTTGAAAAATAGTACTAACATATTTACTCTGACCTAGCCAAAGCTTTTTGTTCTATCTATCTCTTATAATCTCCATTCCCAAAATGTGCCTAGCTACACCAATATCTTTCATTTCAAACTTTATCAAGAGTTGAGATTTTAACTCTACAATCAAACCTTTTCCTTTGCCAATAAACAACATGTCATCAACATACAAGGAAATAACTAGGAAACCATCACCATCAGATTTGAAATATATACAGTGATCAGATTTAGATCACACAAATCCCAAACTCAACACATATGTATCAAACTTTTGGTACCACGTCTTAGGACTCTATTTTAAACCATACAAGGATTTCTTCAATTTACAGACCAAATGACTTTTTCCTTTCACCACATAGTGCTTTGGTTATGACATGTAAATTTCTTCCTCCAAATCTCCATGAAGGAAAGTAGTTTTCACATCCATTTGCTCAATCTCTAGATCATAAGCTACTGCAATAGAAAGCAAAAATGTAATGGATGTCATTTTGGCTACTGGAGAAAAAATCTCACCATAGTCTACTCCCTTAACCTGAGAGTAACCTTTTTCTATAAAATGTTCTTTAAACTTTTCAGTGCTTCCATCTGAACCCATTTTCCTTTTGAACACCCATTTACAACCAACATGCTTTTGTCCTTCAAGCAATGGCACAAGGTCCCATGTTTGATTCCTCTTAAGAGGTGACATTTCTTCATCCATGGCTATTTTGTAGGACACTGAATCATTCATACCAAGAGCCTCTTGTACAGATCTTGATTCATCAATATTAGCATTCAATGCAAATAAGAATCTCCAATCATCAAGAGAATATCCATACCTTTCAGGTGGTTTCCTTTGTCTAGTAAATCTTCGAACAAGATCTGGCTTAGGTTTAGGAGGTTTAGGTTCATGATTAGGTTCTCCCTCTTCCTCTGATGATTTAGAACTCATATAGCTCTCTTCAAAATCTCATGTTTCTAAGGGCCTTGATTCAACTTTCTTAGGTGTAGCAAGAAGTTGAATGACATCATTCTTTTCTTCTATCCATTCTGGTTGCACTGTAATAGAAGAAGGCTTAGTTTCTCTAAAAATAACACTTTTGGAATAAAATACCTTTTCTTCAACAAGATCCCAAAGCTTGTATCCTTTCACACCATAACTATATCTAGTGAAGATACATTTGATAGCTTTATTGTCCAGTTTTGTCCACTTCTCCTTTGGCACATGAGCATGTGCCTCACAAGAAAACACTCTCAGATGTCTAAGGGTAGGCTTGTGGCTCGACCATGCTTCCATTGGCATCTTATCGAGAAGAGCTGATGTAGGAAACCTATTTATCAGGTAGTAGGTAGTGGCTATAGCTTTGGCCTAAAACTTTTGTTCTAGTCCAACACCACTTAGCATACTCCTAGCCTTCTCCATTAGGGTCTTGTTCATTCTTTCTACAGCTCCATTCTACTGTGGAGAATATGGAGTTGTCTTCTCTCTTTTAATACCACAATTTTTACAAAATGTGTCAAAATTAGTGGAGCAAAATTCACCACCATTATCAGTTCTCAAACATTTTATTTTCTTTCTAGTCTACAATTCAACCATTTCTTTAAATTCTTTGAAATGACTAAAAACTTTAGCTTTACTCCTAAGGAAATAAACCCATGTTCTTTTGTTAAAATCATCAATAAAAGAAACATAATAAACTGATCTACCAATGGAAGGAACATCAACTAGACCAAATACATCTGAATGGATTAGATTCAAAATACATGAGGACTTATGAGAGCTCGAGTAAAATTGAATGCAGTTTTTTTTTACCATAGATACAATGCTCACAAAAATCAAATTCAAGATTGCAATCATTTAACCCATCAATAAGATTCTTATTTTGTAAGGCCCATAAACCATTCTCACCTATATGGCTGAGTCTCTAGTGCCATAACATTGTCTTCTCTACATGAAACTTTGATTCGGTAGACAAAGCACCCTTGGGTATCCAAAAACCATGACCATCTATTGAAAGAGAAATATTCTCCTCCAACTCAGTAGTCTTTTTCACAATCTTATCAGAAGCACTATTGCACTCAACTGTGCATGCATCAAGTTGGTAAAATATACCCAATCTACTTCCTCTTGCTATTACCATAGTAGCTCTCACTATTTTTACACTTGTTTTAGAAAATTGTACATGCACACCCGCATCTATTAGCTTACTAACAAATAACAAATTCCTTGCTAGTCTAGGGATATGCAAGACACCATCAGATCTTCTAATTCTACCATCAAAAAATTTCACATGAATACTTCCATGACCAACAATATAAAGTACTAAATTATCACCCAAATACACCTTACCACCATCAAAATTTGCATACTTACTAAACCAGTTTCTATTAGGAGTCATGTGCAAAGATGCACCTGAGTCTATTAACCATGCATTTTCACCTACATGAGTGGTCAAGGCTGTGATGAAAGCATCTCCATCTTCCTTCTCAAACTCAGAATTAGAATCTTGCTTCTTCTTCTTCTTTTTCTTCTCCTCTTTGCAGTCCTTTCGGAAGTGTCCAAGTTTGCCACAATTCTAGCAGATTGCCTTGGACTTACTAGGATATTTTGATCTCCCCTTATTTTTGGACTTAGAATGGCCATGCCACTTTTCATTCTTGCCTATTTCTTTTGGTCTTCCTCAAACACTCAAAGCCTCTTTGGCATTCTTAGAGGCCTTCCTTCTCATCTCCTTAGAAATTAGAGAACCAACAACCTCCTCCATCTTCAAGACAACTAAAGTTCTCCCTATAGTCATCACAAGACTATCCCATGAGTTTGGCAACAAACATAGCAAGATTTGGCACCTTTCTTCTTCATCCATTGGCACCCCAATTAAGGTCAATTGAGTCACCAACATATTAAAGCTTTCAAGATGCTCAAAAATTTGTCCACCTTCTTCCATTCTCAGGGAATATAACTTCTTCCTCAAGAAAATCTTGTTCACAAGTGATTTCGCTTGATAGATCTTTCTTAGCTTTTTCCAAAGCTTCTTCGCAGTATGTTCTTCATGGACATCAATTAGAATTGAGTCTACAAGACAAAATCTAATGAGACCTTTAGCTTTTCTGTTGGTCACATCATATTGTGCAGCTAAAGTTAGATCTGTGGGCCTCAACTTTTTCTCATCAATCACATCCCATAGATCCCGATCAATCAATAGATCTTTCATCTTTAGCTTCCAAATCTCAAAGTTTGTGCCAAAAGACTTTTCAACATCAATTCTCCCTAACATGCTTTCCATCTTTTCAATCTTGCAACACAAAAATGAAATACTCTGCACAAGCTCCCACTCAAACCTTGATTAGCTCAAAAAACCCTGTACCCAACAAATAGAACCAAAACTAGCCAAGCTTTGATACCACTTGTAAGAAGAAAAGGTGCATGAAATTGCTTCCTACACTAATCTTTGAGAGGATGATTATGCAAATTCAACTAACTATTGCAGATATCTCAAGAAATGCATGATAACATAATCAAAATAATAATGAACACATAACACAGTGATTACCATGAGGAACCCATTCGGGAGAAAAACCCCACCCTCCAAAATCAGCACAATCTATTATCAAACCAAGATGATTACAATACACTTGCAATGCAAGTCCTTACAGGAGTGCATCACCACAACTCGAACTCAGAGAGACTCCTTCTAGCACCAGTGTTGTAAACTAAACTCAGTTACACAAACACCTCCCCAAGCCCTCCTTTTATAGTGATTTTAGAACTTGGAAACCACTTTTGGTTTTACAAAACCATGGGAAAAAATACCATGCCACATGTTACCCATTTTTTACATTTACTTTTCCAATATGAAAAAACAACTAGGTTAAAATAGTAATCCCGTCCATGATTTTTTCTCTTAGTTTAGACCCCCATAAAAGTCATAAAACAAGCTAACTATGCTCTAAAAATAGCTCTCCTATATTCTACTATAGATAGGGCACCTTTTGGTATTGTACACACTCTTTTCCAAGATATAAACAAGTGGAAAACTTCCACAAACAAATTCTGGAATTTTCCAAAAAAAGATTGCAAGGTTGAGACACATGTTCTCAACAGAAGGGATTGTATTTGATTTGGTGATGAACACATAAACAACAACCTTCAAAAAATTCCATGGAGTCCCTACCATTAAACTTCTCAAAACCAGTTTAAGAATTTGGTGAGCTCATCTTAAGTTGCCAATATATTCTAACTAACAAGTGCAGAAGAAATGATTTCTTAGAATGTGTGAAAAGCCTAACTCGAAATGTGTCTAAATAAGGCATGAATTTTATTGTACCATCAAAGATGCCACATGGAAGTTGCTAAAAACAAAGATCACCTTTCACGCCAGATTAGTTTTGGCCTTGGGAAATAGTGTACTTCAAATTAGAGTAAAGAGGTTGAAAATGATTTAGAAAATATAGGTAGACTGTCAAATCATCCAAAAATGGAGGATTTGGGAAAGCATTTTCCAAAATTTTCATAAACCCGTCCTGAGAAAATGGTTTAGTATGATGCAAAGCAAGGAAGGATCCATTATGAACCTCAATGCATTAGTAATTGCAATAGGTTTTGAAATCCAGTGTATTAGATTTGTTTTAATACAAGCTTTGACAAGCCTTAATTCACCATTATTTTGCATCAAAGTTTTTAAACATCAAGTTTAAGAAATGATAGCAGAAGTGAATTTAATAGCATCGTGTGATTGTTCAGGATGAAAGGACTAAGAAATCCTCTATGGAATGCCATGTCATTTAGATGCCACTTAAACTAAGCTTCTTATGAACAACTAGCTCGAGCTATGAACAAATACAAAATTTTCCACCAATATATCTACCCATATAATCTTTAGTGTCCTCATACCCAAACAAGATTTTGAATTATGACTAGTTGGAAACCCCTTTATCCAAAATATTAAAAACATCTACAAAGAGGTCCGAATAGTGTATATTAGATGTAATAGATAGTGACCCCTTATAAATTGTCTAATTAGCCATGTTATCTACTATTGAATTTCCCTCTTGATATATATGTGAGATCATAAAAGAAGAAAATTTATTGATTATAGCTCAATGTTGCTCAAGAATGTAAAGAAGTTTCTAGTTCTAGTACGATCTATGTCATGTAGCCTAAATTATCAATTGGGAATCTCCCTCGATATGAATCTCTAATATTCTAGTCAATGATGAACCTTGAAGACCATGAAGAAGGGAAAATGCCTTTGCTTGATTGTTAGTTTAATGTATAAGTGGGATTTCTTTTGCCAAAAATAAGTTCCCTTTAGAACCTTGAAGAAAGTAACCAACCCTAGAAAACCCTAGTTTTCCCCTTGAGGTACCATCAAAGTTCAACTTGATCAAGGGATGAAATGGACAATGTCCCCTGATCACCTTCCTATTCACCTTTGACTTTGAAATAGTTGAACCAATTCTTGGAATCCTAATACTAGGCCAGAATTTCATTATTTGATTATCCCACTAAAAAAATTAAAGTTACTAGATGCTTTATTTATCAAAATAACATTTAACGATTTAACTATTGATGATTCAATTCTAGTCTAGACATACATTAAAGTTGAAGGGGTATTACAAAATATCTGTTTATTCCTTTCCCACCAAATAGACCAATAACAATAGTAGGGATAATTAACCATAATTTTGTAAAAAGAGAGCATGAGTATAAAATTGGCCATGCTTGTAGAAGTTCCCAAAGCTTAGCTAATAATAGAGGAAAATACTATAGTTTAGCTAGCACAAATGTCAAACAATCTTTAGCAATATTGCATAGAATGAAGAGAAGATCTAAATCTCCAAAAGATTCCCCACAAAATACACACTTGAAATGATGAGATATTTTGAGCTTTCTTAATATATCAGTTGCGAGGATATGATGTTTAAGAGCTATCAATGTGAATGTACTAGGCTATAATGGAACACCAAAAATCTAATAGAGCTTATAGGCATGATGCAAGCCAATTTGTAGCTCATATTCATGAAGAGCCTAGTATGCAACCTTAACAGAGTATTGTCCTAAAGAAGAAAACAACCAAAAAAGTTTATTTGGTTGTAGATAAAGGAACAAAATTCTATTATCCAAAATACATTTCAACTAAAGTTTAATCTCATTGTCAAAATGGAGCATGTCCGCATCTTTCCAATAAACCTTTCTAGAATTAATTTCCACATTGCCAACATAAGAAATCAAATGTGAACCATGGATCAGAAAGACCCTTTCATGCATGTGAAGAAATGTAGCCTCTCAAATGAAGGGAATATGATAATTCCATGAATCCAACCAAAACAAAACATCTTCACCACTATGAACTTCCCAAAGAATATAATCAGTAATGATATGATGAGAATACATCATGAAGTCTCACATTTTAGACCCTTTTGGGGGATTACCAATAGTAAAAATTCTCATTGGGTTCATAAAATCAAGATATTTAGCATGCATCAATCTACACAATGGTATATTTGGTTTGTTGTAGAGCCACTATATTAATTTTGTACTAAATGTTAGATTTCTCTTAGCAATGTCTTGTAAACCCAAACCCCCACATTCCTCAAAAGGAGCCAACCCCATAAGAGATAATGAGGAAATCATCTTCTTCCCACTCATATTATTATTCCATAGAAAATTTCAAATTATTTTCTCAATTCCTTTTATTATTGAATTATGGGATTTTAAAACTACAAATAAGTAATTTGGAATCAATGCAAGAACATATTTTTACCAATGTTAGTCTTCTAGAAAATGATAGCCACCTGATAACCCAGTTAGCAATTCTTGCTTTGAGCCTATCAATTATTCCAAACCAATATTGCTTCTTGTTGGTGCCTTGAAAAAGTGGAATACCTAAATAAGAGTTGGGTAGCTTGGCTTCCTTGAATTGGTTGCATGATAATAATTCCTCCTTGATCCTTAGACATGTGTTAAAAAAGAATATAGATGATTTTTGGTGACTGATTTGTTGGTTAAAATCTTTTTCATATAGTGAAAGTACCCTCTTGACTTGACATATTTCTATTGTCGAAGCACTACAAAACAATAATGTATCATTTGCAAATAGAGAGTGTGTAGAAACCAAGTTTGTCCTTAGGATTCAAATACCTAACCACAATCCCACTTGATAAGAAGAGATAATCGTTCAACTTAATGCTTCTTCCATGATGATGACTAAGAAATGAGAGAGTGGATCTGCCTATCTAACTCCTTTAGAGGCCTTAAACTTACCACACATGAATCCATTAATAATTATTGAGAAATAAGAGACCTTTAGTAATGCAAAGACCCAATTACATGATTTCCTTGAGAAACCAAATTTTAACACAACCATAATCAAGAATGAGTAATTGACTCTATCATATGCCTTGATCATAACCAATTTGATAACACAATTCAAGATATTTTTTGTTTGATAGAATACAATACCTCATCAGCACCAATTGTACCTGTTGGCATTAAGTTATTATTTCCATCAGTGACAACACGTATTAGTATAGCTACCGAGCTCAGCACTCAGTTTCCTACACTCACTAAGGTTAAAAGTGTTCAATAGTTTACATCGAGCTTCACAGTATCTACCGAGCATCTTAGTATCTACTGAGCATCTCAGTGTCTACCAAGTAGTTAGACTGTGTCATGGGAATTAATTGTAAACCAATCATGGAAGTTATAATGTTTACTGAGTAAAGCAAGGTAAACTCAACATGCAATATCTACTGAGTAACACTACATCTACTAAGTCACCAATGATCACCGAGTTCAGAACTATGTTGAGTGATTAGTATGGACCGAGCCTTCACTTCTACTGAGTGCATGATGACACTGAGTAATGTAGTGGACGCCGAGTATTAGAAGGTCACCGAGTTAGTTTAGTGAACCCAAGTTATTTACTATTGAGCCAACTCAATAATGCTTTGTTCACTTGTGTTTTAGCCAACCTTGCAATTATACTTATTGGAATGATATATATGTAATGTATTATATCATTTACAATGTATGGATGAGAGTATTAGGGAATAGACATGTAATGTTTTGAGAAGAGTGAATGTGAATCAGCAACAGAGTAAAATACTCAGCAAGCTCAACAAGGAACAATAAAGATTCATCAATCACAAGAGGTGATTTGTACTTCAAGGATCTAATCAGCAATCAAGTTGTAAGTCAAATCTACTGTTTCATCCTAACAAATGAACCAGTCTCTAAATCCTTTAACAAGGTAGACTTAATAACAGTCTTTTGTAAATCTCTTAACCGAGTGCATACTTCATTGTATGTTTGCAAATCCTCTAACAAGGTGGATGTAGCAGTCCTTTTATGCTCCTAACAAGGCAGATCACAGGAAGTGATCAATGTAAGCTTTAACAGGCCAACTTTATACTGTAGTATTGAAGTTTTCTCAGTATCATCCCCACCCCAATTTTACTTTCTATTTGGAAGGTTTCTAGGTCACCAAATTATTGTGTTCACTTGTGTAATGATTTTTTTTTAGAACTGATACATGTAGTAGTATAGATGAATGAATGGTGAATAGTATATATGGTTAAAGTGTTGAATTGTTTTAAAGTTTTTGAAGTTACTGATTCACCCCTCCCCTCTCAATAACCTGTCATATCTTGAATATTTCCAACGATTGGTATTAGAGCTTTTTTGGTTCTTAGGATAAAGTTTGACAACTTGAGCAAAGATCTAAAGGAAAAATGGAGATATTCAGACTTGATAAGGAAATTGAAAATGAAAAGCTAGATCTTGAAATGGCCATGGCTCAACTCAAAGAAGCAAAGGAGAATCTTTCCCAATCCCTGAAAAGAAAGAAGGAACTTGCAAGACAAATGAATGACCGTCAGTATGTTGAAGAAAAGATTGAAGACCTTTTACCATCAAGCAATTCAGATGAAGCTAATGAGGCAATCAAGGAACTCCTAGCAAAGAATGGCTCTCTATAAGAAGAAGTAAGAAAGCTTAAAAGAGAACAAGAAATCCAATCAATCAGGCTATGTGAAGTTTTGGAATAGAGAAACAAGACAAATGAAGACTTGGAGGCAAGAAATAATCAATCCAATTAGCATGAAGACCTCATGGATCAAATCTCTAGAGAAAATGAAGAAATCAGGATTCTCAAAGCACAGAATGAAAGAATAAGAAGTTATCTAAATAGTGAAAGGGAAATTAATGAAATAATACTAAGAGAACTAAGATGTGAAAAGAAAATTGTTGAAAAATTAAAGAGTGACCTAAATACTAAAAATAAAATCAATGAAAGAATGATGAAGTCACAAGAAGACATGAATCAACTAATTCAGCAAAATGAGCAGAATCTTCATAAGCAAAAAGATAAAGCAAGACTTGGATACAATGAAGAAAAAGGTGAATCTTCCAAGAAAGGTGCAAAAAGGAATTCAAAACCCTCATGCAATCATTGTGAAAAAACTGGTCACACATCAAACAAATGCTGGAGTAATGGAAAAGAAAAGTTCAATGGTAAATGCTACAATTGTAGTTAGCATGGTCATAAAGTTAATGAATGTAAGGAGAAACCAAAATTTGAAGGCAAATGTCACAAATGCAAGAAGCATGGTCACAAGGTATTCCAATGCAGATCCAAATCATTCAATCCAGCTGAACAACTTGTTAAGGAAATATTTGGATGGGATTACAACACATGGTGAAAATGTCATTATTGTGGAGAATATGGACACATTGGCAAAGACTGCTCAAGGCATCATTTGAGAAAAAAAGATACAATAGTAAGGTGCTATACATACACAAAACTTGGTCATATAGCTAAAAACTGCATGAATATAGGAACAATTGAAGATAAAAAGAAAGCTAAAGTTGATAACATTTCGAGGTAGATGAGACAACAGTGGATTCCTAAATCTATTGAGCAGAACAGTTCAAATGATGGCAATATCACTCAAGAAGTGGGCAACTCCACCATTTCTAGTTAGATTCATAAACAAGGATAAAGAACTGCATCTTCAAGTGATATCTCAAGCAGTTCCAAATGAAAGAAAGTAAAATGATCAAATCAATATTCCAGATACACAAGGATCAAATAAAGTGTTTATTTCGTTGAGTTGCATCTACTAAGGAAAGTCAGTTGAAGACCTTGCCGAGCTAGGTCAGGAGTAACAAAATTTTTGTTCAATCACCAAGTTGCAAGCTTCTACCGAGCAAGTGAATGAATGATAGCCTATCAAGCATTATGTCATCTCAGCTACTTTCATACCGAGCATTAATGGAAATTTTTTTGTCAAAAAGGCAGAATTTGATTTCATTCTTCACCGTAATTTCAGAGCTAAGAGATTTCCAGGTGCACTCAAGTAATTCCAAGTGATTTCAAGTGATTTTCTAGCAAAGAATTTGTTCAAAAAAAAAATTCTTACACCTACAGAGCAGCGATGGCATCTGGGAGTAGCAGCAGTAGCAAGGCAAAGAAGGGTTCAGAGATGCTGGTAAAGGGTGTAGAATGGAAAGTGCCTAACTTCAAAATTGTTCTGGCCATTGCAGAGTCACTTGACCCTAATGGAGCTCAATCCAAAATTCCACCAAAGGTAATCCTCATAAATGACATTCATACTCATTTCAAATGCACTATTCAAGAAATAAGAACACTAGAAATGGAGAATGCCCTAGGAGAACTGTGTGTTGATGGAACCCTAAAACTTGAGCATAAGAACTTAGAAGAGAAAGGGTTGACCCATATCCCACATCTGCCAAGAAACTTCCAAATTAAGTGGATTAGGTATATTTTGAGCCATGTGCACAATGGTTAGAGTAGCCTATCATGATAAAAAAGAAGATGATTCACAAAATCATGGGTCTCCCTATGCTCAACAAAGTTAAGGTTACCAAAACCCTAGGTCAGGATGAGTTACAGAAGAAAACCCTAGCCGAGTGGGACAACAGAAGATTGAAGATTAGCAATTTATCTAACATAGAACTTAGGTTTGGTATTCATATCATTGCACATAAGATATATAGCTCCTACAAATTGAATAGTGTGCCATGCGAGGCTGTGGACTTAGCATACAAGATAGTTAAGAAGAATTTGGAGTATGACTTGTCTGAGCTATTGCTAAGGCAGCTAAACAAAAACATGGATAGTATCAGATCTTCCAAGAATAATCCCTATAAATTTGGCTCCCTGTTAACTTGTTTATTTTTTTGTGTTAAAAAATTCTTTCCATCAAAGGGCTCAATTGTATGGAAAAAAGATAGCCTAATTCTATATCAAATTAATGAGTTTATTGCTGAGATGGGTGAAAACTTTGAGAAGGTTATGGATAATTAGTTTAAAGATTTCAAGGAAAGAATGAATAACAAGTTCTGAATTCCACCAAAATTGGTTGAAGACTACAAAGATGATGTATGATTCATGGTTGACTGTGATAGAGTATACATTCAGCTAGTCAAACCTCGAGTTGCATGGGTGAAACCTCTTCCTTATGAGGTCAATATTGACAAAACCAGGGATATTATTGAAGCACTTGTGAATGAACCTGTAGATCTTAAGCTTCTTGCCTTTGGCACTTATGATCAAGAAAAGGCTAGAATTGGGCTTGAAATCAAGCTACCCCAGGCTATAAGCAAAGTCAAGAGGAAGATAGAAAAATTGAAAACTACAACTGGCCCTCAAATGCTTACTAAAGGTAAAGGAGAGGATGAAGAGGAAGAAGAAGAAGAAGGTGAAGAAAGAGAAGAACATGAATCTAAAAAAGAAGAGGAACCATCAAAGAAGAAAAGAAAGGTGTTTATCACCAAACCTTAGAAGTAGCCAACTACAGTATTCACAAGGAGAACGAAGAAAGGCAAGAAGGAAAGTGTAATTGTTAGGCCTCCAATCACATTTGAGGAAAGGTTAAAACAGTTAAGGATTGGAGCAGGCATCAACAATTTTAAAGCTCTCAAATATGAAACTCGGACTCTTGTAGAGCAAAAGCAAATTGAAGACTTGGTAATGGAAAAGTTAGGAACTTGGAAATTCTCTACTGATCAATTTTCATCTCAAATTCTAGCAGTACTTCTTGACAAAATAAAAGTCAGATGGGAGAACATAGTACAAACTGTCAAAGATATATTTGAGCAAAAACTGAAGGAATTAGTACCTAGTCTAACAGATGCAGATGTCAAAAAGGCATTGAAAGATCATGAAGGAAGAATGAATATGAGATTCAATACTTGTCTTATATTATTAAAAGACATTGAATCAGTTGTCAAAAATGCTATAGATGTTTGGAATGATGCATATCATCTAAGGAAACCATCAGATGATCTTGTTGAAATTAAGGATGATGATAGCAGTGACAATGATGATTTTGATAACACTCCATCTATCATAGTTACACTAGGAGAATTGCATGCACTAATGAAAGAAAAAGAGGAAGAAGCACTTGACGAAGAAAAAGATGAAGATGACCCGAAAAGAATTGCAGTAGCAATTATTGCATCCCTTCCTCACTCTCCACCAAAGATTGTTAAATCTACTATGGAGATAGCTTCTGCAAGTGAAATTGTGAGCACAATAGCCACTTTAATTGCTCAATCTTCACCAGCCACCTCCCAGCTCCAGGTATCTGGAACAGAAGTGCCAAGCACTTTATCTATCGAGCTGCCTATCACTTCTTCAGCTACCAAGTTAGCTTCCTTAGCTCCTTCACCATCAGTTAGTGCAACAATAAGTTCTACAATTTTGTCTTCATCAATTCCAGTAAGTTCTACAAAAAAAAATTCATCAGCAATATCTATATCCACTTCAACTCCAATCAGTTTAGATATTGCTATGGGTACTCTACCAAGTGTGACATCATTTTTGGGAAGTGTTTTAGTCTTTGATCTAGTTAGTACTTCTATTGGCATTCAATCCTTGAGTCCTATCCCATTTTTCACTACTAGCCCTTCTATCTCCACTATTGTGTATGTTCCAAAGGTCAAACCAGTAATCACAAAAGTTAAACAAAAGCATCCATTAGAACTTCTTATCACTGGAAAGGAAATTGAAGAAGACATTGACTTAGACACAGAGATAGTAATACCAAAGATTGACTATGACGCTGCTACCATTGAAGAGATGAGGTTAGCCAGTCAACTCATAGAGAAGAAAGCTATGCAGAAGTAGTTAAGGTCTTAAAGGGATAAGGAGTATAGAATAATTGAGAATACCAAGGATATAATTACATAAGCTATATGTGTTGAAGTAGATTCCACTCAACACATTTTGATTCAGTTAGAAGAGGTAGTACAAAAATTTAATGAAGATCCTTTCGAACAAGAGAAACTAATTGAAAAGGTTGAAAGGAAATTTGATGACAAGGTGCTAGAGCATATTGCTCAATAGATAGAAATCAAGCAAGTTGAATTTTCCACACTTTTGGGTAATTTTGAAAATTCTTTTAATAATGCAGCATCACTTTTTGCCAAACTTTGTGATGTTTCTGATTTTACTAAAGAAATAAAGGAGAAGCTAAATAAGATTGACATTGATATGCAATGAAGTGCATCCAAGCTAAAGGTGGACTCCTCCTCCACAATCTCCTATCACACCAAAATCAGATATCTGGCAAATGTTCAGGCAGAACTATTGAGAGAGGAAGTAAGGATCCAATCTACAATAATAGACATCTAGAACATGATCCTTCCTATAATGGATACAATGTAGAAACATATTGCTCATTGCAAAACATTGGTCCAAAATTAGAACTTCCTAGTGGCTGATCACATGATCCAATTATCAGTAGAAGTTCAAATTGCTCTCTCCACCTGTCAAATTTTGCAGCAGACTTGGGATAATACTTTTGCCACCATCCTTAAGGTACATCAAGATTTTCTATCTCACTTTGGTGTAACCATATAAACTATATATATAGTCCTTTGGCATTATTGTCAAAAAGGGGGAGAGATTCAGCATAATAAATGGGGAGAGTTATTAGTATAAGTACAATAGAATTAGCATGTGTACATAAGTATCTTTGTATATACATTATAAGTCATCAAGAAGATATATGTAGAAATGTATATGCAATAGTTCTACAAAGATCAATTTTGACAAACCAAAATATAGTGAGTCGGGTTATGTACATATGTTTTGGCTTATAAGTGTTTTCTCACTAATGCCAAAGGGGGATATTGTTGGCATTAAGTTATTATTGCCATTAGTGACAACACTTATTAGTATAGCTACCGAGCTCAGCACTCAGTTTCCTACACTCACCAAGCTTAGAGGTATTTAGCAATTTACATCGAGCTTCACAGTATCTACCAAGCATCTCAGTATCTACCGAGCATCTCAGTGTCTACTGGGCAATCAGACTATGTCATGGGAATTCAGTGTAAATCGAGCATGGAAGTTATAATGTTTATCGAGTAAAGCAAGGTAAACCTCAGTGTGTAGTAAATACCAAGTAACACTACATCTATCGAGTCACCAGTGGTCACCAAGTTTAGAACTACATCGAGTGATTAGTATGGACTGAGCCTTCACTTCTACTGAGTGCATTATGGTGCCGAGTAATGCAGTGGATGCAAAGGATCAAAAGGTCACCGAGTTAGTTAAGTGAACCTGAGTTATTTACTATTGGGCCAACTCAGTAATGTTTTGTTCACTTGTGTTCTAGCCGACCTTGCAATTATAATTATTGGAATGATATATATGTAATGTATTATATCATTTACAATGTATGGATGAGAGTATTAAGGAATAGACATGTAATGTTTTGAGAAGAGTGAATGCGAATCAATAGCAGAGAAAAATACTCAGCAAGGTCAACAAGGAACAATAAAGATTCATCAATCACAAGAGGTGATCCGTACTTCAAGGATCTAATCAGCAATCAAGTTGTAAGTCAAATCTACTATTTCATCCTAATAGGTGAACCAGTCTCTAAATCCTTTAACAAGGTAGACTTAATAGTCTTTTGTAAATCTCTTAACCGAGTGCATACTTCATTGTATGTTTGCAAATCCTTTAACAAGGTGGACCTAGCAGTCCTTTTGTGCTCCTAATAGGGTAGATCACCAAAAGTGGTCAATGTAAGCCTCAATAAGCCAACTTTATAATATAGTATTGAAGTTTTGTGGGTATCATCCCCACCCCAATTTTACTTTCTATTTAGAAGGTTTTTGGGTCACCAAATTATTGTGTTCACTTGTGTAATGATTTTTTTTTAGAACTAATGCATGCAGTAGCATAGATGAATGAATGGTGAATAGTATATATGGTTAAAGTGCTGAATTGTTTCAAAGTTTTTGAAGTTACTGATTCACCCCTCCCCTCTTAGTAACCTGTCATATCTTGAATATTTCCAATAGTACCATCTAAAGTTTCCCTTGTAGGCACAAATCCCTTTATTTGGAAGACATAATACTAGAAATATGAGCTTCTACCCCTAAGTAGAAAGCCATCGAGAATATCCTATAGATAACAAATGTGCATAGTGAGATTCAGTGGAAATCAACAACAATTGCGGATTTTGTACCTTGGAACTAGAAAAATATTTGTATCATTAAAGTGTGTCAACATAACACCACTTTTCCTAGACTCCAAAGATAATAAAAGGTCAAAACCAATCAATTCCCATGATTTTTGGAAAAATAAAGATGAAAAACCATCCAGGCCAAGGGCCTTATTAGCTGGCAAGAAAAAAATGAAATCTAATTTCCTTGAGTGAAAATGATCTTGGGATATCAAAGTTATCCTTCCTTAGAAAGATAGTTGGGATATTAGTCAATAATTCTTCCTCCTCAGTAGAATTTCCATCCATAACTGAATGAGGGGCCAAAAGTTGATGAAAGAATTTGATTCCCTCTTAAGCAATTTCATTCTTACTAAATAGTTGAATACTAGATGATAATTGTTGTATTGAAAAAATGGACTTTTCTCTTTTAACCTTTGCATAATTATGAAAGAATCTTGTGTTCTTATTTCTGGATTAGAACCATGTTTCCCGAGACTTTTAATGCCAAAAAACTTCTTCTCTAAAAAATAACATAATTAAATAATATTATCTATTAATTTTTTTTGGAATGATAGATAAACATTTAAGATAATTATTACACTAATAGAAATCTAAATGACATCAACCTTTTAAAAGGCCAATTAGAATATATAAAAGGAAAACAAAATATAAGAATGAATAGTAGAGTTTTATTTTCTCTCGTTTCCTTCTTTATTATGTTAAAATTTTATTGTAAATATTCACCAATTCAATGAAAAGATAGATATAAGGAAAATTTTGTGTGTGTGTGTGTGTGTGTGTGTGTGTCTATATATATATATAAATATAAAGTGGGTATGATAAAATGAAAATAGTATGAATCTCATAATAGACAAAATCATCGAAGCCTCATAGTTAGAAAGTGGTCAAGTTACTATAAGAAAGAAAGCAAATTTTAAAGCTCATATATATGATTACAATGTTCCTTCATTCTTTTTTCTCTCAAATATTCAAATAATAAAATCAGAGGAAATTCCCATACATGTTGACTTTCCTTCAAAGTGATCTCCCTCTTTGTGATCAACTCTTGCTCAAAATAATACCCATTAGAACCAGAATCATGGATTTGAATGAGAATCCCTTTGATTACCTCCAAAAGACTCCTCACTTGAAGGTTCAGCTGTAAGGGTCCATTTGGTTCGTGGAAGATTAAAGTAATTGGCTTTTTCAAAAATTGGATTTGAAAATTTGTGCGTTTATTTCAAAATTTGCAAAATGGAATTAGCATACGCGACTTCCAATTTTTCCTCAAAACCAGGTTTTCCAAATTCCTACTAGCAAGCAGGAATTGAAAATCAAAACCTGGTTTTGTTTTTTAAGGATTGTAAAAACAATAGATTGGACTACTTTTTGAAATTTTCCTTCAACTCCAAGCTTACACACTTCACACACATCTTCCGAGTGAAACAAACAGTTTTAGTAAAATCCCAAAAATTGGAATGAAGATATGCAAAACTTTGATTTGCCTAAACCAAGGTTTGTAGAAATTTGGATTTTTTAAATTCCATGAACCAAACGGACCTTAATAGATGATGAATTGAAAGGCAGGAGAGGATTGGTGACATTGTCCCCATTCCCTTCCAACATTTGAACCACTCTGCTCATGCTTGGTCGATCTTTTGAATTATACTGAATGCACCACATTCCTACTTTACGTAGTCTTATTGCTTTCTCCTTCTCTTCACATTCTATTTCTCCTATACCAATTCTGCTAAACCCCCTCTCTAACTCCCCCTTCTCCATTAACTTGAATGCCCACTCCAGAAAATAAATCTTAAAAGAAAGGTCACCACAGCTGCTCTTCTTTGCTCCAAGGGGATATCTGAAGGTTTGATTCCCACATTTGAAGAATTCTGGACAAGTTGGGGTTGCAGGAACGACACACAATAAGAATACTGCCAAGACAAGAGAAGGTAATTTCTGAGACTGGTAACGAAGGGGCAGTCCCTCCATTTTCATCCTCATTACAAATGTGAGAAAGTGATTGAGGTAAAATAGGGGAACATGAATGGCAGTTACATAGCAAAGAAAGAAAGGGAAGAAGCCAAGAAAATGATGAGATTAAACATAACAAAACTGCCATAGTCAATACGCCAAATTAACTTACTCATTTTACTTTGGAAGATTTCTAGACAAGTTTGAGATGAAGGAGTGAGGATCATGTCATTCCTCTTAAGAAAAGAGACTATATAGATGAACTGACAGTCCTTCCATCTTCACCTACCTTAAGTTAAGAGGTGAACATTAATGGTAGTTGAATAGCAAAAAGAAGGCAAGACAAATGAGGAACCGCGACTAGAACAAAAAATACCATAGGCATACGCTAATTTAACTTACTCTCTTTACTTGTATTTTACTTACTACAAAACATCATAATTCATTATGTACCATTGAGCCTCTTTGTCACTCAGTTAATTCCACTTGCTTTATTTGACGCAGGAAAGTCGTGTATGCCAATAGATAATTTGAATTCCACTAAAGGGAAAGTTCAAGATAATGAGATATTTTAATTGTGAAAGTTATGTTTAATTTGACGTACATAGTCAAGAGTCGTAAATCCATGGACATTTATTATTACAAGCTCCAGTCTAACCTAGGACCATGGTCCTTTATTATTACAACATGAAAGGGGCATACCCCAATCAAATTATTCTTGTCTTTGTTATTAGATTACAAAGATCAAATTTACACAAAATTATTTGAGCATAAAGCTCCTAGATACATTACAAGATCTCTTAAAGAAATTTCATCTCTTTCTTTACATTCTTGTGAAGCTGTCAAGTGTGTACGTCCCTTTCTAAATATCTTGCCAATCAAACTAGTTAATCATAACACTAGCAAAATTCTTAAAACTAAGGAATTGTCTATGTGATTGATTTGTTGGTTAGAATCTTTTTCATATAGTGAAAGTAACCTCTTGACTTGACATATTTCTATTGTGGATGCACTTCAAAACAATAATGTATCATCTACAAATAGAGAGTGTGTAGAAACCAAGTTTGTCCTTAGGATTCAAATGCCTAACCACAATCCCACCTGATAAGAAGAGATAATCGTTCGACTTAATGCTTCTTCCATGATGATGACTAAGAAATGAGAGAGTGGATCTACCTATCTAACTCCTTTAGAGACCTTAAACTTACCACACATGAATCCATTAATAATTACTGAGAAACAAGAGACCTTTAGTAATGCAAAGACCCAATTACATGATTTTCTTGAGAAACCAAATTTTAACACAACCATAATCAAGAATGACCAATTAACTCTATCATATGACTTGATCATAACCAATTTGATAACACAAGTAAATATATTTTTTGTTTGATAGAATGCAATACCTCATCAGCACCAGTTGTACCATCTTAAGTTTCCCTTGTAGGCACAAATCCCTTTGTCGGGAAGACATAATGCTAGAAATATGACCTTCTACCCCTGAGTAGAAAGCCATCGAGAATATCCTATATATAACAAATGTGCATAGTGAGATTCGGTGGAAGTCAACAACAATTGCAGATTTTGTACCTTGGAACTAGAAAAATATTTGTATCATTAAAGTGTGTCAACATAGCACCACTTTTCCTAGACTCCAAAGATAATAAAAGGTCAAAACCAATCAATTCCCATGATTGTTGGAAAAATAAAGATGAAAAACCATCCAGGCCAAGGGCCTTATTAGCTGGCAAGAAAAAAATGAAATCTAATTTCCTTGAGTGAAAATTATCTTAGCAAATCAAAGTTATCCTCCCTTAGAATGATAGTTGGGATATTAGTCAATAATTCTTTGTCCTCTCTAGAATTTTCATCCATAACTAGATGAGGGGCCAAAAGTTTATGAAAGAATTTGATTCCTTCTTAAGAAATTTCATTCTTACTAAATAGTTGAATACTAGATGATAATTGTTGTATTGAGAAAATTGGACTTTTCTCTTTTAACCTTTGCATAATTATGAAAGAATCTTGTGTTCTTATTTCTGGATTAGAACCATGTTTCCTGAGACTTTTAATGCCAAAAAACTTCTTCTCTGAAAAATAACATAATTAAATAATATTATCTATTAATTTTTTTTGGAATGATAGATAAACATTTAAGATAATTATTACATTGATAGAAATCTAGATGACATCAACCTTTTAAAAGACCAATTAGAATTTATAAAAGGAAAACAAAATATAAGAATGAATAGTAAAGTTTTATTTTCTCTTGTTTCCTTCTTTATTATGTTAAAATTTTATTTTAAATATTCACCAATTCAATGAAAAGATAGATATTAGGAAAATTTTGAGTGTGTGTGTCTATATATATATATATATATATATAAAGTGGGTACGATAAAATAAAAATAGTATGAATCTCATAATCAACAAAATCGTGGAAGCCTCATAGTCAGAAAGTGGTCGGGTTACCATAAGAAAGAAAGCAAATGTTAAAGCTCATATATATGATTGCAATGTTCCTTCATTCTTTTTCCTCTCAAATATTCAGATAATAATATTGGAGGAAATTCCCATACATGTTGACTTTACTTTAGAGTGATCTCCCTCTTTGTGCTCAAGTCTTGCTCGAAATAATTCCCATTAGAACCAGAATCATGGATTAGAATGAGATTGCCTTTGATTACTTACAAAAGACTCCTCGCTTGAAGATTCATCTATAACAGATGATGAATTGAAAGGTAGGGGAGGATTGGTGACATCGTCCCCATTCCCTTGCAACATTTGAACCACTCTACTCATGCTTGGTCGATCTCTTGAATTATATTGAATGCACCACAATCCTACTTTGCATAGTCTTATTGGTTTCTCCTTCTCTTCAAATTCTATTTCTCCTATACCAATTCCGCTCAACCCCCTCTCTAACTCCCCCTTCTCCATTAACTTGAATGCCCACTCCGGAAAATACATCTTACTAGAGTGACTCACCTGCATATCAAAATTTTGCCTTCCTCCGACAAGTTCAAGTAATACCATCCCAAAACTGTAAACATCTGATTTGTCTGTCACAGGCCCCAAATTTCTATTCCACACCTCTGGAGCAATATATCCTGGGGTTCCTCTTACATTTGTCATTGATATGTGATCATCTCTCTTCCCACAGAGTTTAGCCAGACCAAAATCAGCTATTTTGGGTGTGAGTTCTTCATCCAATAATATGTTGTGGGGTTTTATGTCAAAATGAATGATACAATTGTCACAATCTTGGTGTAAGTAAGCTATGCCTCGAGCTGCACCCAAAGCAATTGAATATAGTTGTGCCCAATTTAGGGTTTGTTCCTTGTCTCTTCCTATAAATATAAACTTGTCTAGAGATCCATTAGGCATGTACGCATAAACTTGTCTAGAGATCAAGCATTTTAACTGCCACCAAATAGCCACTCGGTAGCTTTCCTTTATAAACCACACCGAAACCTCCTTCTCCCACTTTTTCTACAAAGTTATTGGTGATCTGCATAAGCTGAGAGTATGAATATCTGCATGGCATTTGATGAACATAATCTTGCAAGAACTTCTCTATGCTGGGAAGATCAAGTTTGTTAGAGAGACTGGATAACCTCCTCTTTCGATTAACGAGCAGAAGCAGTAATCCCATTAGTAACAATGCAACAGTTCCAATGGTCACACCTGATTAAATTTTTTCCATCAATGAAACGTAAAGATTAAAAGAAGACACATATATGAGTAAATACGAAGACATAAATTATATTTGTTTCCGATGATAGCAGTTTCAGTCCTTGGCTGTCCACAATGCCTCAATCCATAAGATTTAAATTATATAAAAGTGCATGGAAATGGAAGGCATAGAGGGACATTGATGAAAGCTAAATTGATATAATAGTTTTTAATATATTGTTAACCTAAATCAATACCATTCTTAGCAGTGTTAACATGAGATGTCTACTTATCAACGATGGATTGATTGAGATAATGTAATAAATTTGAAGAAAATAATAGTCCAACTATTACACTAGCATATTTTTCCTCCATATATAAATTATGGAGATTATCGATAAGGAATACTTACCTAGACCAATAGCATTCTTAGCCGTGTTAAACCAACCTGCATGGTCTGAATTTCCGACAACGGCCGAGACGAGACTGCTTTTAGTATTATGCTTAGGAAATATAGGAAAACATGAAACAAAAGAATCTTTCACCAAATATTAAAATTTGACGCTTTTGCACCATCCGCCGATTAAATAGACTATGGAGTTACGACTCTTACCAGGGCTCCGCGATTTGCAACTCAATTGAGTCGAATTACTAGTGTCGTAAAAGCAAAGCTCTTTCTTTGATTCGCATTGCTCACAACCCGCGCTGAGACTCCATTTTATTTTGAATCCATCATATACACTTCCAAATATCGGTCGATTACTTCTGTCGAATTTTTTAACAGGTAGCTGTACTGATGATTTACAGTACTTATCCAAACTCAAGGTTGAATAGTACCAACTACTATTGCATTCTAAAGCATACACTTGATCAGGGGCACTGGACATGAATTCTCTGATATCTTCTCTACAATCCCCCCACAGACTTATATTGATGTACTCGTCAGAAATGCGAAACTGAGGGCTAGACCACAATTCCATTGAATGGTTACTGCTCGACGGGTTGCAAGCATCTCCCCACATATTTCTATCAACTATTCTAATGGGATACGCAGGATTCTGTTTTCGACTGCCATAAAAATGATTCACTATATAGTATTGGTAACCACTAATGTTAATTAGAGGCATATTCAGTTTAGGATCGCACTCAAGCTGAAAAGCAGGGTCACCGCAGCCGCTCTTCTTTGCTCCGAAGGGATATCCGAAGGTTTGATTCCCACATTTGAAGAATTCTGGATAAGCTGGGGTTGCAGGAACGAGGCACAATAAGAATACTGCCAAGACAAGAGAAGGTAATTGCTGAGACTGGTAACGAAGGGGCAGTCCCTCCATTTTCATCCTCTTTACAAATGTGAGAAAGTGATTGAGGTAAAATAGGGGAACATGAATGGCAGTTTTAGATAGCAGAGAAGGAAAGGGAAGAAGCCAAGAAAAAGACGAGGATAAACATAACAAAATTACCGTAGTTAATACGCCAAATTGACTTACTCGTTTTACTTTCTAAGATTAATGACGGAGCGAGGAACGCCATGAATGACGTGAAGCAATTAAGTTAGGCGGTGAACATTAATGGCAGTTGAATAGCAAAGAAACGAAGCGAGAGAAGGCAAGACAGATGAGGAACCGCGACTAGAACAAAAAATACCGTAGAAGAGCGAGAGAAGGCTGTCGCTCGGTTAATTTCACGCGGTTTATTTGACGCGTGAAAGTCGCGTATGCCGACAGACAATTTGAATTCCACTAAAGGGAAAGTTCGACACAATGAGATATTTTAAGTGTGAAAGTTATGTTTAATTTTTGTTTTTTTTTGTTTTTGTTTAGTTTAGATTGCAGGAATCGGTGCAACACGGCCCCCCTATAAACTGCAGTGCGCCTGGTAAACTTTTTAACGTGACCGGTAGCGCTGGCGCGATACGCCCACCGGTACCACAAGGACGGGGGAGACTAGAACCCGTGACCAACCCCCTGCAACAGGGAAGATTTAGCCAACCAAGCTAGGGCCCTCGCCCTGAAAGTTATGTTTAATTTAACGTACATAGGAAAGATTTTCCTCCTCCATTTTGTACCCTTCACCGACGGAAAAAATGGTTATTTACCTTATGGGACGGAGTAAAGTGTGATTGTTAGGTTAAACACAGTCAAAGTACTTTTTCTAACTTTTTTTTCCCCCAATATGTTATCATTATTTCAATCAAGCTTCTCATAAAATGCAACTCTGTACATTCCATTCATCTTAGCTATTGCAAATGGAGAAAACATAATATGGATGGCATGTGGTTGTCAACAGACTAGACCGCATACTTGTGCAACAGAGAAACACTACGATTTAATTGATGGTCATTTTGCATTTTTATGTTTAATAAAAATTCCAAGCTCTTTGCTCTTCATATCATTTGGTTTTAAAAGACAAACCATGTCATTTGATTTTAACTAAACTCTTTCATATATTTAAATATAACTTTTTTTTCCCCAGTATGTTATCATTATTTCAATCAAGCTTCTCATAAAATGCAACTCTGTACATTCCATTCATCTTAGCTATTGCAAATGGAGAAAACATAATATGGATGGCATGTGGTTGTCAACAGACTAGACCGCATACTTGTGCAACAGAGAAACACTACGATTTAATTGATGGTCATTTTGCATTTTTATGTTTAATAAAAATTCCAAGCTCTTTGCTCTTCATATCATTTGGTTTTAAAAGACAAACCATGTCATTTGATTTTAAATAAACTCTTTCATATATTTAAATATTATTTTAAAATGAAGAATACTTTGTGGTTTTTTTAATTATTTTATATAAAATATTTTTTATAATTATATTATTATTAAATATGTTTTTAAAATATTATTATTTTATATTATTTGAGTTTGATTAAAATAAGAAGAATTTTTAAATCTAGAATTTTTTTAATATAACAAGCTTAGAAATGTTTTTTTATTTTTTGATCGGTAAACGACCAATGGTCATGATAATTGATTATTAATAAAAATAAATAAATGCAATAGCATTCCACTGTTCAAACAGGAACTAGTAGGAAAGAACGGGGGAATAAAACCTCCAATCTAACCCAGGACCATGGTCCTTTATTATTACAACATAAAAGGGGTATAAAGCTCCTAGATACATTACAAGATCTCTTAAAGAAATTCCATCTCTTTCTTTACATTCTTGTGAAGCTGTCAAGTGCATACGTCCCTGTCTAAATATCTTGCCAATCAAACTGGTTAATCATAAGACTAACAAAATTCTTAAAACTAAGGAACTTAATCATAAGACTAACAAAATTCTTAAAACTAAGGAACTATCTATGTCTAAATTTATAATTACTAAACTCATCTTATTTATCGTATCTCTAAACTATATCAAGATAAGTCTAGAATGCTTTCCTAAACTTATCGAGATATATTAAACATATAAGCCTAGATTAAACAAAACAATAAGGAAAAGAAAACTAAAGAGCCTCAAATAGGAATCAGAGAAAACCAAAACTTGGAATAGAATAAATAATAGTTGAAGCTCAACTAATGAAAACCGACCAAAAAAGAGGAAACAAACAAACAGGGGCATAGGAACTCTACTGCCACCCCAGTCACACTTTCAGTGTACAAGATGTCAATAAATAGGATCAATTAAATATGGAAAGAAGCACTACCACCAATTTAAGTAGGAGACACCCTAGATCTCAAGCATATTTAGATTAAAAAAAATTCATTACTACTGGTTCTTTGTCATAGAAATCTAAATATGCCCTAATACAAACATAAAGACAAACAACTAGCCTATGATGCAACATTTTTTAACTACCTCATTCAATTGAGTAATTTAAAAGGTCATGCAAACCAGTCCATCCTCCAGCATAGATTTCTAAATATGTATTAAAACCAGATAAAAATTACAAGTGTTCACAACATCTTTGATAGATATGTGGTAGCCCTAACAATCCATAAATGTTATTCAATCTACTAGAATTAGAACATACCCAATAGAATCAGAAGTTAAGTAAAATGATCTATCAATAACTAATGAACCATAAATCTTGAGGGCATCCAAATCCAAAACCCTCAAAGGAGCAATAGAAGAAACCAAACATCTTATTATAATTTGGATAACCAAAATAAGATTTATACAGGATTTCGAGAGAATCCATATCTCCATACAACAAAATCTAACAGATTCTCATATTTAGGATCCAAAGATAATAATTGCTACAACCATGCAATAAAGCATCCTCAACATATTGCTATTTACAGTAACCATATCATAGAACAACAGTCAATATGCCAAAACCCAGATACATGATTTCATTTAACCATTTTATAAAACAAAGCAAAACCTCCTTGACAAACTCCAAAGATGGCACCTTACTTCTAAAACACCAATCCACTATCTAGATACTAACCCATAAAATCATAGAAAAATAATTGAAAGGATCTAATAAAAGCATAAGCCATGAGGGCATCCAAACTAGACCTTGCAAACGGGCAATAAAACATACCAAACTACTTGATATTAGCTGAATAACCAAAATAATACACAAACTTTTAGGATAAGACCATATCTCCATGCATCTAAATCTATAAGGATCTATTTGTCAAGAACCCAGGGTTCATAATTACACATACCAAATATAAAAGTATCATAAACAAGTTGATAGTTACAATAACCTTCGAATAGAATAGAGGACTATAAACCAAACCCTAGAGCATAATAGATTCTATATATCTGCCAAAATCTTGCGCAAGACTTCCCATAAGAGCATTAAAATTGACACTTACTTCTAGAACACTATAATGACCTTAGGGATATCATTGGGGTTCTCAACATAGAAGTTTGGAGGGAATTCGAAATCGAATTTGGCCCTACTAGTTTTCTCCGAATTCGATGTGCAAAAATCTAGGCATCAAGATTATTGAAAACCACTCCAAGCTGAATGTATGCATTGAACAGGTTGAGGTAGTTTGTTAGCCATGCTCTATTTTCTTCCACAATAGTTCCTCTCCATTGAAGGAGAAATTTAATACTTGTCTCCATCTTGGGCCATTCTCGATAAAAGGCAAGATTTTTGTAGATAACCAAAGAAGGATGATGGTAGGTTGTCTCTAATTTGGGTGACCCCACCAAGAGATCCATAAATTTCTCTAGAAGAGGAATGCGACATTTATCATCTATGCTATAAACTGCTTGCTCAAGACCCTTCCTCCAAACTGGATCAAAGATGTTGCAACATAGATTGATAATGGCTCGTGGATCAACCTTTGCTCTTGCCATACAACTAATGAAAGAGCCAATTATGTCACTATTCATCCTCCATGAAAACTTATAATAAAAATCCCCTTCACCAATGGCTCTGCTTACAATGATCCTGGTCATGTCATCAACCAGCCTGAGAATTCTACTCCATCTTTCCAGTTTGACATTGCCATAGAATGCCATGGTGCAGTTTTCAGAGGCATGGTAAACACTGATGTTCAAATCCATTCTTAGAGAAAGAAATCAATAGTTGAAAATGATGGAAAGTGAGACCCTAGAAGGAAAAAAATGTATTCGAAATGCCTAGAAGCACACTCTATCATGACGATAGCTAATAATGGCACCCACATTAACCTAAACACAAGCTGAACTTAAATGTTGAATGATGATGAAAACAAGGGAAAAATGTTCCAAAAAATAGCAAAGCAAACAAGGGCAATTAAATGTCCACTCAACGAAATGATGAGAATATAGTGTATGAACCAAGAATATCATAAAATAGAATATAAAAAGGAAGAAAGCATAGACAAAGGGGCCATCAAAAAATATAAATAGATCAAATACAATCTAATATATATGAATCTATTTAAGTATATATATAAAAGTGTGTGTGTGTGTGTGTGTGTGTGTGTGTATATATATATATATATATATATATATATATGTATGTATGTATGTATGTATGTATGTATGTATGTATGTATGTATGTATGTACACATTTATATATATTTGTATATATACATACATATACAAATTTATATATATTTATATATATACGTGTGTGTGTGTGTGTGTAATGATAAAATTTAGAAAACAAATTTATAAAAAATAGTTTAAAAAATTAGAAAATTTTAAAAAAACATTAAAATAAATTCAAAAATATAGAAAGAAACATTTTTAAAAATTAGAAAATTTAGAAAAAAAATATTGCAAAAACATTACAAAATCTAGAAAACAAATTTAGAAAAAAACATTACAAAAATATTAGAGAATTTATAATTTAATATAAAATTTTAAAAAAATATTAAAAAAAAAATAGAAAATTTATAATTTAATACAAAATTTAGAAAACAATAAAAAAAAAAATTGCAAAAACATTAGAAAATTTAGAATTTAATATAAAACTTAAAAAATAAATTTAGAAAAAACATTACAAAAACATTAGAAAATTTATAATTTAATATAAATTTAAAAAAAAAATTTAGAAAAAACATTAGGAAAACGTATTTAGAAAACAAATTTAAAAACATATAAGAAAAATATTAGAAAATTTATAGTAATATAAAATTTAGAAAAACATTACAAAAAATATTTTTTAAAAAATTACAAAAACATTACAAAATTTTAGAAAACAAATTTTAAAAAAATTAAAATGTGTGTGTGTGTGTGTGCTAATGTTAAATGCATATATGTCAAATTCACTTTAATGTCTTAATCTTAGAAATTTAATTAAATCACATATCTTAAGGGTCTAGATCTTGAATTGTACATGTAAAAATATAGATTAAAATGTATAATTTTTTTATTTTGAACATAGATGTACATGTATATTTGTTCATGGTTAAAAGTAGATGTATGTACATATTTTTAATAAATTCACATTTTTATATGTATAATTTGTGTATATGTTAACTATTGATCTTAATTTATCTTATAACTAACTGTAATTAACTATATTTAATAACACGTCTTAAGGGGATATCCTAAATTATACATAAGAATGTAGATTTAAATATATATTTTATTTCATAAATGTACATGTAAATATGTTCATGTGGTAGATATAGATGTACATACATATGTTTTCAATATTCATGTTTAAATGTACATATGCTATTATTTTTAATGTCTTAATAATTAGAAGTATATAATTCACTATATAATTCAATGACATGTCTTAAGGGGAGATCCTAAATTATACATATATAAGAATGTAGATTAATTTGCATATCTAGGTATGAATATTACATGTACATCCAAACCCTAACCCTAACCTTGATCTTAAAATTTAATTTCTAAACCCAATATTATAAATGATAATAAATACCCTAAATCATAATCTTGAACCAAATCATAAACTTCATATGCTAAGTTCCCTTATCCTAAATTCTTAACCATGGACTTTAATATTAACCCCTAAATTTAATGCTAGAAATTATTTAAGTTTGTGTAAACCCTAACAGTGTCATAAGGTCTTAAATTTTACCCTAAAATTGAGCCTAATTACACTAAAACCCTATTTGAAAACATAATTGAAGCCTAACTTACATAAAATTAAAACAAGTTGACCCTAATCCTAAATTGTTAAAAATTACATTTGAGATACATGCACATACATTCAAACACATCTACATACATGAAGTATGACCCTTGTTTTAAATGATATATATGTAACCCAAATTGAAACCTAAACCTCGAAACATTATCATTTAAGAGTAATATAAATAATTTATTATGTACTCTTTAATTGAATTCTCTAATAATACCCCCCAAAGTATAATAAAATCTTAGAACAAAAAATTAACTCTAACCATAACCAAACTCTCAACTTTAAAGTCATCTTATACTTATATGCAAATTAATCTAGGTCTGGATGTGTTACAAATTATCTAGGTCCATGATGTGTGATGTATGTTTAATTACATGTGTATAATTTTTAATGTTAAAAATAAAAAATTATGTACAATAGGCAATTTAGCTCTTCATACTTTTCTACAGATATGGCTTCACACGATATGCTTGATGAGGCTTCTGGTGCGACAGCTGCTGTAGTTCCTACTACGGCTCCTACTACGGCATAGGTTGATGTGGTTCTTGTTGAAGCACCTGATGCAGACCCCGATATGGCTCCTTGTACAACTCGTGGTGGGGCTCATGCTGTAGCTTCTAGTGGGGCTCCTCATGTACCTCAACGTAGGGCTCATCGAGTAGCTCATGTTCTAGCTCCTGGTGCGGCTCATGTTCCAAGTCAGGCTACACCTGTAGCTCCTGCTGGAGGTCTTGGTGCACCACCTCCATGCATCGATATCGATGCATTATTTGCATTTTCAGAGCATGAGGTTCCTAGACTATAGCACTCTATGTTGACCTCTGATGATGGTCTTTATAGAGACATATGTACTACGATATGTAGGAGTTTATAGGATTTGACAGCTAGGTTTAGAGGTCACCATTCATTTACTCCTGCCATATTAGCTTCCATATCTAGGGAGATTAGGGCTGAGGTTTCAAGAGATGCATCATTCGATGATGTCAAGAGGGTAGCCCCCAAAGACATCATCCAGATAGAGCTATTTCTAGCTTATGAGGGGACACAGGGTAGGGTGGGAGGCTACAGAGTCACACGATACAGAGACCCTATTATTGCTAGCATGATCTATCCACCATTTTTAGCTGCATATGGTCATTATCCTAATAACGACCAAATACCCCTTTATTTTGCACATTAGTTGTACGCTGAGTTCCGTATAGGGCTCAACGTCAACTACTTGGATATTCCTGATTATTGTGGACAGGGGCATCGTCGGATCACGGATCATGACCAGTACCACAGTGTAGATCATCTACCACCTACAGATCTTAGATAGTTTGTTGGACTGAGGATGCCTCCTATGATTCCTACACATGTGCCTATTGCAGATAGAGTCATCATTGCTTCCCAGAGGGAAGCAATTGACACTATTGGGCACATTGCATCTACGGTGGCTAGTATCACATTAGATTTTATTGGTCATTATTGTCATACTTGACATCCTCATCCACTTGGTCAACCATCTTCACAAGCATCTAGTAGCACTTCAGGTGCCTCCTCTGATGATACATATAGAGCTGTTGGGCTACCACTACTAGGTGATATTTGTGGTCTTTTAGGCTAGCAAAAACATATGGATATGGCACTGTATTTTTTGGAGGATATGTTGCACTTTATTAGCCATATTTCTAATACACAGAGGATTCCAGTACATGTGGTGATGGATGTTGTTAGACAGCATTAGAGCCCCGACACAGTTCCATAGACACAGGCCACCACACTAGTGACAGATGATACACCTGTGCGTAGCTCACAGCATTCGACACCAGACTCAAGACACTCTACAGATGACTTGAGCATACGAGTTGGAGATGTCCATATCACAACTTAGGGCCATGACGATTTTGGTGAGCAATTGTGAGGCCTATCTGAGATTGATACTAGTTCGACCCTGGGCATTTCATCATACATGGACCTATTATTCAGACCTGGCAGCACAGATTCTACACCAAATGTAGCCAGCCAGTTATACATTCCACTTCACTCAAATTTACTAGTAGTTGGACATAGAGTTTTAGGCTCAAGTGCATCCGTAGATGATATGATGGAGTCTGCGGAGAGCCAAGTACATATATAATTTATTTTTAATTTTAAATATATATGAAATTAAAAAATATGTTCATTTATTGAAAAATTTAGTTCAGATATATATATAGATATTTAATTTAATCTTTAACTCGTAATAAATCATGTAGGCACAGGTCGTTGAGCACATTGGTACACATACTGTTGGTTCAGGGCATCATATACATGAGAGAGATGATTCTATTGAGGCACCTGGTAGTGCTCAGGTACTTGAGTTTTAAATAGTTTGTTTAAAGTTATTTAAATATTTTGAAAACTATATATATATCTATATATATGCAAATTTGTATTTAATTTGAATGTATATGTACATGATGCACGCATGTATATATATGTTTTAAAGATAGAACTATAACACATGTATGTATATATGTATATATATTTGCAGGGCTTGGTTGATGCACCTCGATGAGAGGATGTACAGGAGACTCGATCAAAGGGTCGTTCTGTTCGTATGCATCTTGAGGGGTCTTTCTAGTAGTAGATCAAATTTATATATTTTTTGATGCATATATATTGGAGGTCCAGTTTACATGTACACGTGTATTTCGGTTCCTTGATGACATGCATCTACTTTCACTATTTATTTGATTATTGAGTATTTCAGTGTTAGATAACATCACATGTACATATATATGACTTTTTATATTTTTCTACATACGTATATTTATTCGAGATTTACAATTTGCATTTTAGATATATAGAGATATATTAGATCTGTATATGTTTATTCTTGAGACGTGTATATGTGTACATATGTGTATTTTTTTGTGTTATAGCTATAGAACATAATCTTGAGACACGTGTGTACATGTATATCAATTATCAATTAGTAAGAAGTTGAAAGATACATATTTCTTAAATTATCAATTACTTACCCGCTAAAGATAAATATTAGTTTTATGTGGATAAAAATATGTTAATTAGGTAAGCCAATACATTATTTTAGAGAAATTTTACAAAATATAATATTAAAAGTTTTTATTAATTTAAAATAATTTAAACTTTAAGAGTACATGATCCTAGATGTAATAAAGTAACATTAAAATATATAGTTTTTTAATAAACTAACCTAAATGATAACTATGAACTTATAATCTTACAATTTTAAAAACACATACTTTAATTTTCACTTATGAAATTCAATCTAGTTTGAAAACAAGTTGATAAATGAATTTAAATTATTAAATTCATCCATGGTACAATTAATTTAAATTATTAAATTATATAAATTTTTAATAAACTAAATTTGATAATCAATTACTAACCTGCTAAAGATAAATATTAGTTTTATGTGGATAAAAATATGTTAATTAGGTAAGCCAATACATTATTTTAGAGAACTTTTACAAAATATAATATTAAAAAAATATATTAATTTAAACTTTAAGAGTACATGACCATAGATGTAATAAAGTAACATTAAAATATATAGGTTTTTAATAAAGTGACCTAAATGATAACTATAAACTTATAATCTTACAATTTTAAAAACACATACTTTAATTTTCACTTATGAAATTCAATCTAGTTTGAAAACAAGTTGATAAATGAATTTAAATTATTAAATTCATCCATGGTAAAATTAATTTAAATTATTAAATTATATAATTTTTTAATAAACTAAATTTGATAATTAAGAACTTATGATCGTACAATTAAAAACACATTTAATTCAAGATGAAATTCAATAGTTTGAAAAAAAGTTGATATTTAAGAATTGTAAAATAGATAATGAAATTGTGTAAGTTCAAAATGGTAACATAGATAATGAAAGTGTTGAAGTATGAAAAATACATAGAGGGTATGCAAGACAAGCAAGCAATATTTGAAGTATGTGATGAAATCCCTAATTTGTATCCCAAGGAACTAATTCGTTTTGGAGTTCCTAGGAAACCTATTGGCCAACGTTCAAAGGAAATCAATGTGTTCATGCAAGGGCCACATTTCTTCTACTATGAGAATGATGCTTTTGCATCGAAGGATATTTGGAAGACAACATCTGAACAATTTAATAGTGTTGAACCAGAGTTGGTGGACTCAATGTTCTTTTCAGCTTCTAGAAGAGCAAGAGGGTATGTGCATAACCTTCCAATAGAAGAGCGATTTCAAGCAAAACCTTTCCCCCCATGACTATTTAGGAAGTACTTCTGCAAATAAAAAAGTATTGGCCTTCATGGGATCAGACGGCAAAAATAAATTCCATAGACTCAAGACGATGTGGCACTATCCTTATTGATCAATTGAGAGTTATGATTCAGAATGCACGAGGGCAATTGCAAGATAGTGCACAGAAATATATACTTCAAAAGTGTAAAGAGTGGAATTTGGTATGGGTGGGGCCAGGTGACCTTGTCCCTCTACAGCTCCATGAGATAGACCTTATATTAAAATTTGATAGAGATCACACTCGTGGAACTTCTTGTTCGACTGACCGCTTGTGTTGTTTGGGTAATTCATTCCAAATAGATAGAGTTGCATATCATTTATCAATCTTGAAAGCATTATATCCTGATGGTGTCAGAGTACTTTCTCTATTTTTTGGTATTGGTAGAGCAAAAATTGCTCTTCATCGATTTGGAATACATTCAAGTTGTTTTGTATCTGTTTTAAATTATGAGTTTCCTCACATTGTGATGGAAGTGAGAGAAATAATGCACTCAAAAGCCTCAGCTAATAAATTTTCTTGATCAATGTGTAGGCTCATTTTTTTTGTAAATAACTCAACGTTAATAGACTATTAAGAAATGGAAAAGGATTTTAACCAGAACAGAATGTTCTCTACTGATTTTAAATTGTCAAATCAAAGGATTACATACCCTAACTAAGAATACTATTTTTTTTCATTTTCAAATTAATTTTATAAAGGTTTACAATCAGAAAATACCTTTTTTTTAAACAAGAATTCAATTTTTAGTCATCCAACGAATTTCTTTGAACTAACTCTAAAGTGGTTTGTCGTGGAAGCTTATTGTAATAATAATGTTTCTGATCTTCTTTAACGGATGGTTTTTAATTATAACTTTTGGAGGACCTCCTTGGGCTTAGAAAGTATGTGTTTTGTTTTACAATGATACAAAATCACCATATTTATTGTTTGCAACTACTTGAATTTCCTAGGAACTTTTTAAGGTGGAGTATTATTAAATTCATCCATGGTACAATTAATTTAAATTATTAAATTATATAATTTTTTAATAAATTAATAAAAATTAAGAACTTATGATTGTACAATTAATCTAAACACATTTAATTCAAGATGAAATTCAATAGTTTCAAAAGAAGTTGATATTTAAGAATTGTAACATAGATAATTCAATAGTTTAAATTCATCCATAGTATAATTAATATTATAAAACTTTTAAATAAACTAATGATAACTGAAACTTAGATATTTAGAATAAAAACACAATTTCACCAAAGTTGATATTCACAATTTCACCATAGTACAATTGAAAACACATTTCACCAAAGTTGATATTCAGATTATTATAAAATAAATCTCAAAGGTCTAATCAACCATGATGTACACTTATAACATGCAATATTTTTTCATTATCTTCATTGTCTAGTCTCCACTTGCGACGTACACGCTTAAGTTTGACTGGATGCAGACAAACCCCTGTAGCAACAACTAGGTGGCTGTATTGTAAAACTTTGTTGTCAGGTTTATAATCAACAAAGTGTATTCCATGTTGGACTATTTTCTCTTGCTTCAAATATGTTCCCTCTATCACAATAGAACCTATACCACAAATTTAAGTGTTTTAAAATTTGACAAATATGAAGTTACGTAGATATATTTATTTATTGAAATATATATGTGCATGTACATGTATATGTATAATTTACCTATGGGGAACAAGATTCCATCACTTTCTTTAGGGTCATATAAATTTTTCCTCTCTACAGTACATCGCAATAAATAATAACTAATACATTCATGATTTCCAGGCTTAGCAATCACTGCAAAGACATCTCCTACATAACAAGTATACATGAATGCATGTGTACAATATATATAAGACAGTTGAAATCGATAATTAAATAAAAAGTTGAGATTAATTTTTATGATACTCACCCACTTTTACCAATCCAGAGATATGATTATAATCATCAAAAATCAATGGAATATCATCAAAATTTTCATCTTCTTTATCAAATGTATCGGTAACATCAAGTGGTACTGAAATCCATGCACCTGTATATCCATGTGTCTGATTGATGCATTCTTCATAGTTTTCATCAATGCAACTATCACAAAAACATGAGTATTCTCTTGTCTTCAATGTCCAATTGCAGTTATCTATACTCATGACTGAATGTAAGGAATGTGTCTTTTCTATCCTCTTGCAACCATGCATGTTTTTTCTATTGACACTTGAAAGCTTGTTAAATTGAAAATATAGAAAAAATAAATTTAAGTTACTTGAACAAATTCAAAAATAAAACTTAACAATAAAATTTTATAATTTAATTGTGCATAAAAGTTAAATAGACGTACACATCCATACTTGTTATCTCCTAGAAGACTCTATATGGTTTCTATCAACTCATTGTTGATGATGTCCTAACTTCATCTAATGCAAAATGAGTCTTACAACATTCAACAACATCATGTGCATCATTTACACGAACTCCCTGATAATTCATTTGATACTTTTACAAAGCATGTTTGATGCAAGCTCCAGCACCATCATGTTCACCTTTTCCATGGCCACTCTCAAAGAAATTCCATGTGTTTTATATTCTCATTGCGATGATATCTACACAATGCATAAAATGGTCTAGATGATTTAAATTGCAAGGCACATCCATCAAATCAAACATAATGTTTATCAACATTTATGTTTCTTTCTTGCAAATAAGAAAAGAACATATTGAAGCAATGTTCTACATAGTGAATGTCATGTTCTTTATCATCACTTATATAAAAATGATATTCCTTTATAATTACTCGTGCTTGAACTGTACTCTGAACACCATCCAAATCTAAATGTGCATGTCTATAAAAAACATGTGCCATAATAGTGACCTACTTATTAAAGTAAAAATCTGATTGAATTTCGTTCTGATGTACAAATGAATAATTCTCTACAAAATCAACAACTGATACAATTGTTCCAAGTGGAAAATTATCTCTCAGAGTTTGAAACTGTTGTGCTTGCCACTTTGCAAAAAATGCATGACAAATATAAGGTTGAATCAATTTCTTAAATCTGTCCATAAATGTTAGAATAGGAAACTCCTCTTCAACATGTTCCAACCTTTTTGTTTCTTTCCCCACCTTTGTTTCTTTCTTGACATACTTGTAACTTTTGCAATTCAATATTTTTCTTACATCAATATTTTTAGTTTTCAAAGGAAATAGAGCTAGTTCACCACATGTTTCACATAATCCTTTGATGCAATTTATTTTACCAGTTGGATCATCTATGTTGTCACACAAAATAGATGATATAAACTCACTTCTCCTACTAGGAGGAGAAACATGAAAACCATATGTGTCTTCTATAAACTTTTGAAATACCTGATAGTGGAGATCAAACTCAATATGATGACGCCAACAACAAGTTTCAAACACTTTGTTTGACCTCACAAAGTATGGCTTCAATTTTTCAAACAATGTTTGCCCAACTTTTACATTAGGATGTTCATTACAAAATGACACATATAACTCATGCGGTGTTGTGTCCAACCAATGTTTTGTATGATGTTCATATTGACCAGGTGCAATCTTATGCCTGATAACATCTCTACTATTTGATGAAGGATGAGTGTTGTCAATCTAAAATGATATGACTACATTTTTTAATAACTCTTCAATTCTATTAGAATGAGGTGCTCTACACATGATTTCCCAGTTGCCCTCCATAGTGCTGTCATCCACAATTAATCTTCTCTTAACATATTGTCTCATTGTTTTCCTACTAAAACCCATTTCAGACGAAATTAAAGATATTTTTCTATTTTGAGACATATTTTTACTTACAACAGACATCAACATCTCTTTTCTTGCTAGAGACTTATCTTTAGTTCGAGAGTGTTTTCCTATGTTTCTCAAACCTTGTTTAACATTTTCAATCAAATTAGTTTGCATGCTAGAAAATATTCTCTTCTTTGATGTTGTGTTTACACCTAACAATTTCAATGCCTCTTGCAACTTTTTTTGTGTAAGAAAAAGTGAAAGAAACTGAGCTTGTTCAAGTGTTTTAGTATTATCAAATTGAGTCATAATTTCTCTTATCTTCTTCTTCATTGACTTTCTCTTAGACAAACTTAACGGTTGAACACTAGCTGCAAGTTTTTTCAATTTATCTACATCCATTTTAAGTAAATGATCTAAATTCTTATGCGAAATACCATTCTTTACAGATTGGACAATATTTAAGAGTTCATCCATACCAGTTCTTGCACCTGATCTCGACCCTTCCCTGATTTTTGTTATTGGAATTTCTACAGGGACTAATCTTGAGCCTTCTCCAACATCCATTGTTTGAGATTCAACAGGGAAAGATTTTGACCTTTCTCCGACTTCTGTTATTTGAACCTCTGTAGGGACTGATCTTGAACCTTCTTCAATATTCATTGTTTGAGATTCCGTAGGGAGTGTTCCTAACCTCTCTCCCATATGCACTACTTCTACTTTTGTTGAGCCTTTTTCAACATTTCTTTCACCTTGTTTAATTTGATGATAATGTGCCACAGTCTTCTGAATATTTCTTTGTTCTACTTCATCAGATCTTTTTCTTGCATATTTGTTTTGCCTTCCTTTCTTGTTTCCCATTTTAAAATAAATAATAATAATAATTTATCCCTTGCCTCAAGATAAATTTTGCACAATAACCAGATAAAAAAACCACTATATAGATTTTTCAGTCGTTGTTGGTACTTTTAAATTGTTTGACAGAAATCAATAGAATGCAGTCATCTGTAACAAAGCATAAATATTCTTCATTACAATATGACTAAAATATGTGAGTCACAAACATTCTTCAAGAATAAATTGCTGCATAAAAGACAATGGCATTAGCTATCAAAAGAAGCAAACATAATGGTAGAAATCCCCTCTTTCATTTGTAGCTCTCATGTCCTTCTTTCTTCACCAAATGATGTAGCTCCAAATGATGTGAGTCCCAAAATCAAATCTTAACGTCCTTTTGGGATATTTAGGAATTGGTGGTATCTCATCAAACAAGGGATTAACATTTATGTGTTCAAATGTACCTTAGATGATTTCGATGGTTGATTCCTAATGAGACCTTATAGGTGTCATTATTGTATTTGATAACTCCAAATTTTGTGTTGTAGTGAGTGTTGGCATGATACCTCAGAGTGCAGATACAGTGGATGAAAAATTAAATGAACTTTATGCCTCTCAAGTGCGTACCTAGACTACCAACTATGTACTTGAAGTGTGCAGTTGATAAAAAAATGTTACAGTTGGTAAAATAGAGTTGTAGGGTGCCTAAAATGAAAATTTTGAGTGTTTTGAATAATTTAGAGTGTTTCCTAAAGTCTTGGGATGCAATGCAATGTGTGGAAGTGTAGATTAGGGTTCTTGAACTTAGAATGAAACACCTAATTACCAAGTGCAACCTAAAACTATCAACTACGCCCTGAAACTACCAACTTCACCCATGAAGTGTGTAGTTGGTAAAACAGGGTTGCAGTTGGTAAAAGAGGTCAATACTTGTTAATTAAGATGTGGGTATGCAAGATATGAGTGTTTTTGAGGTTTTTAAGTGTTTAAAGATGTTATGCAATGTGAGGAAATGCTAAATGACATAGGGTTTTGATATGCAAAGTGAAAATGTCATAGGGATGTTCTACAAGTGCAAATGCAAGGTGTCATTTTGAAGGTATGCAAGAAGAATATGATATGAAAAATGAAAGTTAGAGTTATGTTCTGGACTTGGTAAAGATGCTAAAGGTAGGTGTACATAAAGTGGACTATGCAAGGGATGGTTTCCTTGTTGGCATAAAGTTATTTGCCATTAGTGACAACACTCATCTCATAGTTCTAATCGAGCACCGTGTAATACATTTCAGACCAAGTGATGGCAACTCAGTTCAAATCGAGCATTGAAGACACAGTTCAAACCAAGCATTGAAGACACAGTTCAAACCAAGCATCGAAGATATAGTCCAAACTGAGCATCGAAGACACAGTTCTAACTGAGTCAAGAAGCACTTAGTGTTAACCAAGTGAAGATGCACTTAGTGTTAACCAAGTGAAGAAGCACTTAGTGTTAACTGAGTGAAGATGCACTTAGTGTTAACCGAGTAAAGATGCACTTAGTGTTAACCGAGTGATGATGCGCTCAATATTAACCAAGTGAGGAAGCACTCAGTGATGACCGAGTGCAAAAGGACAAAGTGATAACCAAGTTTAGGAGGTTAACAAAGAAGTTAGTTTCTATAGAGTGACACTATATCTACCGAGTCACCAATGGTTACCAAGTTCCAAGAAACGTTGTATGACTAGTATGAACCAAACCCCTACCTCTATCGAGTCCATGACGATGTCGAGTAACGTAGTGGATGTCGTATATCAGAAGCTCATCAAGTTTGTCTGAAGAACTCGAGTTTATTTTACTATTTGGCCTACTCAGTTATATATTTTTTACTTGTGTTTGGCTGACCTTGCATGAATAATTATTGGAATGGTATATATATGTAATGTATTATATCATTCAATAGAAATACAAGATATAGAATATTGCACAAAAAAGGGACATAAGATCTATGATATGAGAAGTGGAATATATGGAATTATGATAATGCGAATTCATCAGCAGTAAAGAATACTCAGCAAGGTCTACAAGGAGCAGAAATGATTTCATCAATCACAGAAGGTGATCTACAATAAAGAATCCAGTCAAGTTGTAAGTTGATCTGTTGGTTCATCCTAACAGGTGAATCATTCTTGTAAATCGTTTAATAGGGTAGACTTAATCGTCTTTATTCAAATCTCCTAACAGAGTGCATACTTGTAAAGTATGTTTCTAAATCCTCTAACAAGGTGGATCTAGCAATCCTATGTGCTCCTAACAGGGCAGATCACCAGAAGTGATCATTGTAAGCCTTAACCGACCAACTTCATACTGCAGTAACAAAGCTTTGTGGGTATCATCCCCACCCCAGTTTTACTCTCTATTTTCAAAGGTTTTTGGGTCAGCAAATCTCTATGCATATATGGTTTAAATGTTTAATAGTTCTTTTATGCAACAAGCTAGATGAGTGAATGTTGTATATGGTTATTCTGAATTGACTTAAAAGTTTTATTGTTATTGATTCACCCCTCCCCTCTCAGTAACCTATTATATCTTGAATATTTCCAACAATTGGTATCAGAGATTTTTGGTTCTCAGGACAAAGTTTGACAGCTTGAGCAAAGATCTAAGTTATGGAGATATTCAGACTGGAGAAAGTTATTGAAAAAGAAAATTTAGATCTAGAAATGGCCATGGTTCAACTCAAAGAAGAAAAGGAGCATCTTTCTCAATCCCTAAAAAGAAGAAAGGAACTTGCAAGACAAATGAATGACCATCACTATGTTGAAGAAAAGATTGAAGATTTGTTACCATCAAGTAGTTCAGAAGAAGCTGACAAGGCAATCAAAGAACTTCTAGAAAAGAATGGATCTCTACAAGAAGAGGTAAGAAAGCTTAAAAGAGAGCAAGAAATATAGTCAATTAGGCTATGTGAATTTTTGGAACAAAGAAACAAAGCACAAGAAGAATTGGAAGATAAAATCCATAAAATTCATAATCAATCCCATCAACATGAAGACCTTATAGACCAACTCTTTAATGCAAATGAAGAAATCAGTATTCTTAGAGTACAAAATGAAAGAATAAGGAATGATTTAAACATTGAAAAGAAAATCAATGAAAGTCTACAGAATGATTTAAGAACTGAGAGACAAATCAATGAAAGCTTGGAAAATGATCTAATCTCTGAAAGGCAAGTCAATGAAAGAATGATGAAGGAAAATCTTTATAGACATAAAGGTAAAACTGGTCTTGGATGCAAGGAAGAAGGTGAATCCTCCAAAAAAGGTGAACAAAGGAATCAAAGACCCACTTGTAATCACTATGGCAAGTTAGGTCATACATCAAACAAATGCTGGAGCAATGGAAAATAAAAATTCAATGGTAAATGCTTCAATTGCAATCAGCATGGTCACAAAGCAAATGAGTGCAAAGAAAAACCAAAATTTGAAGGCAACTATCACAAATGCAAAAAACATGGTCACAAGGCATTCCAATGCAGATCCAAATCATTCGATCCAACTAAACAACTTGTCAAAGCCATATTTGGATGGGACTACAACACCTGGTGTAGATGTCACTATTGTGGATAATATAAACATATTGGCATAAATTGTGCAAGATATCACCTAAGGAAGAAGAACACTATTGTAAGGTGCTATACATGTACAGAACTTGGTCATATAGCTAGAAATTGTATGAATATAGAAAGAATTGAAGATGAGAAGAAAATCAAAGTAGAAAACATTCGAAAGAAAATGAAGCAACAGTGGATTCCAAAATCTACCAAATAAGATAAGTCAAGCAATGGCAATATCACTCAAGAAATGAGTGACTCCACCATTTTTGATTAATATTCATAAAAGAAAGTAAGGAACTGCATCCTCCAAGAATTATCCTAAACAATTCCACAAGAAGAAAGATGATCATAACAGTATTCAGATACACTTTGATCCTAGACTTAACCGAGTTTGGTCAGGTGCAATAAAGTTTCACTTACTGAGTTATATCAACCGAGCAAGGTCGGTTCGTGACCTTATCAAGTTAGGTCAGTACATCAATGTTTTATTTTGATCACTGAGTTGATAGTATCTACCAAGCAAGTGGATGACAACTTATCATTTCATCTACCGTCGTACCAAGCATTTATGACAAATTTTTCGTCAAAAAGGGCAAAATTTGATCTCATTCTTCACTACGAACTTAGAGCTAAGTTATCTTCTACAATTCCAGAGCAAGCTTAAAGAAATTTTGAGAAAATTTTAAAGGGTGAAGAATCTGTTCAGAATTTCTCTTCACTTACCGAGCAGCAATGGCATCCAGAAGTAGCAGCTCCAAGGCAAAGAGAGGCTCAGAAATGTTGGTTAAAGGTGTGGAATGGAAGGCGCCAAACTTCAAATTGGCACCAACAATTACATAATCACTTGACCCTAATGGTGCTCAGTCTCAAATTCCTCCAAAGGTACTCCTTATAAATGACATTCACTCTCATTTCAAATGTTCCATTCAAGAACTTGAAAACCTAGAAATTGATAATGCCCTAGGAGAAATGAGCGTAGATGGAAATTTAAAACTCAAGGATAAGCATCTTGGAACAAAAGGGTTAACCCACATTGCACATTTTCCAAGTAATTTTCAAGTTAAATGGGTTAGGTATGTACTCAGTTGGCTTCACAATGGGCAATTGTGGTTAGAGCAACTAGTGCTTATCACAAAGAAAATGATTAACAAGATTACTGGCCTTCCCATGTTGAGCAAAGCTAAGTCTACCAAAACCCTAGGTCAGGAAGAATCGCAAAGGCTAACCCAAGCAGAATGGGATGGTAGAGGACTTAAGCTCAGTACAGTAGCTGACGCTGAATTAAGATTTGGTATTCACATCATTGCTCATAAAATTTACAATTCGAGCCATCCAAATAGTGTACCTTGTGAAGCAGTAGATTTAGCATATAAGGTAGTAAAGAAGAATGTTGAGTTTGATCTGTCTGAATTGGTTTTGTCTCAATTTAATAAAAATATGGAAAGCATAAGCACTTCAAAGAACAACTCCTCCAAATTCGGTTCACTTTTGATCTGTTTATTTTTCTATGTTCAAAAGTCTTTTCCATCAAAAGGATCAGTAGTATGGGGAAAAGATATTCCCATTCTTTATCAAATAAATGAGTTCATTGCAGAGTTAGGTGAAAATTTTGATAGTGTTTTGGATAATTACTTTGAAGATTTTAAGGAAAGAATGAATAATAGGTTCCAGATTCCACCTAAACTAGTTGAGGAATACAAAGAAGATGTATGCTTTATGGTAGATTGTGACAAAGTATACATACAGGCAGTTAGGCCCTGAGTTGCATGGGTGAAACCTCTTCCTTATGAGGTCAATATTGATGAAACCAGAGATATCATAGAAGCACTGGTGAATGAACCGGTAGACCCAAAGCAACTAGTATTTGGAACTTATGATGAAGTAAGGCCAGAATTGAGCTTCAAATCAAAATCCCTCAAGTCATTAGCAAAGGAAAGAGGAGGATTGAAAAGCTAAAAATAGAATTTGGTCCTCTAATGATTACTGAAAGGAAAGGAGAAGATGATGAAGAAGAAGAGGAAACTGAGTCAAAAAAAGAAGAGGAGCCTCAATGGAAGAAAAATAAGGTGATTATCACCAAACCTAAAAAGCAAGCTACTACAGTCTTCTCTAGGAGAACAAGATAGGGGAAGAAGGAACCTGTACTTGTCAAGCCTCCACTCACATTTGAGGCAAGGTTGAAGGAATTAAAAGAAGTGCTAGCTTCACAAACTTCAAAGCATTGAAGTTCAAAACAAGAACAGAACAGGAGAAAATGCAGATTGAGGAACTGGTATTGAGTAAAATGGGAAGATGGAAATACTCTCCAGACAAGATTGGCTCTCAGATCCCTAAAGAGCTATTGGAGAGGTTGCAACCAAGATGGGAAACTACAATCAAGACTATCAAGGATATCTTTGAGTAAACCCTGAAGAATCTCCTGCCGAGTCTCACTGATGCAAAAGTGAAGAAATCACTGAAAGATCATGAAGGTAATATGATGATTAGATTCCACACATGTTTGATACTAATCAAAGACATTGAGCATGTTTTAAATGATGCAACAAACATGTGGAAAAATATCTATCATCTACATAAATCTAGTGAGGATATTGTTGAAATCAACGACAATGACAGCAGTGATGATGATGATATTGAAGATATTCTAGGGGATCTGCATTCAATGATGATAAATGTTGAGGAAGAAGACAAGGAAGATGAAATGGAGGAAGAAGCTGAACAAGCTAAGGAGGAAGATGATCCTGTAAAAATTGCAGCCAAAGTCATTGCATCTCTTCCTCACTCTCCACCTAAAGCAGCTACATCAACTGTGGAGATAGCTTCTACTGGTGAGATTGTGTGCACAATAGCTTCATCAATTGCTCAATCTTCACCTGTCTCCTCTCAGCTCCAGGTACCATCTATGCAAGTTTCTACCACTTCATCAACCAAGCTGCAGCCATCTTCATTGACTGAGTCATCATTAGCTACAACAGTAAGTTCATCAAGCATATCAACTTCTACTACAGAGTGTACCCACTGGTACTTCAATTTTGACAATTTCATCTGCTCCAATTTTTGCATCTGTTAGTTCTCCCATTCCAACCTGTACATCAATCTTGGGAGGAACATCAATTTTTGATACCATTAGCACTTCTCTTAGTCATCCTCTAGTTACTCCTATTCCAGTTTTGTTAGCCAGTCCAGCCTCATCAACTATTGTTTTAGTTTCAAAGGGAAAAGGTGAAGTCACTGCAGGAAAAACAAAGAGATACATGTTTTCCAGCAAGGTAGTGGATGAGGAAATAGACTTGGATAAGGACATTGTCATTCCTAAGATAGATCTGGGTACTGCATCAGTCAATGAAATGAGAATGATCAGTTAGCTATTAGAGCAGAAGGAAAGGCAAAAACAACTGAGGCATGAGAGAGACCAGGAATATAGTACTATTGAAAGTGCTAAGAATATTCTAATAGAGGCTATAGCTGTTGAAGTAGATTCTACTCAACACATTTTGATTTAGTTAGAAGAGACTGTATATAAATTCAATGAGGATACCTCCGGCCAAGAAAAATTGATTGAAAAGGCAGAGAATAAATTTGAAAATAAGGTTCTTGAGCACATTGCTCAGCATATTGCATTAAAATAGGTAGAATTGTCTACAATTTTGAGTAATTTTGAACATTCTTTTAATAATGTAACTTCACTTTTTGGCAAAATTTGTGATGTTACCGAGTATACTAAGGAAATCAAAGAAAAGTTGAATAAAATTGATGAGGATATGAAGGTCAATGCCCAAATGTTATAGCTTGACCACAGTTCAAGTTCATCCCATCATCTCAGAATAAGATTTTTGTCAGAGAAACAGGAAGAATTGTTGAGAGAGGAAGCAAGGATCAGGTGTACTCTGATTGACATCCAAAATATGATCCTTCCTGTCATGGACATAATGCAGAAGCATATTGCCCATTCCAAAACATTGATTTAGGACAAAAACTTCTCAATTGCAGATCATATGGTTGAACTCTCTACAGAAGTTCAAATAACACTCTCCACCAGCAAAATTTTGCAAGAAAATTGGGATAAGACATTGGCTCTTATTCTCAAGGTACATTTTGAGTTTATCTCTCATTTTGGAATCTCTGTGTAAATATATATTGTTTAATTTTGCATTATTATCAAAAAGGGGGAGATAGCACACTCCAAGAGATAATTGTGCAAGAGATATGTGTAAACTATGCATATTGTATGGGGGAGATACATGTAAGAGAGATATGTGTAGTAAGACTTGCAAAGATCAATTTTGAAAATTCAGAACTATATGTCAATTTTTGCACATAAAATTTGAATCATAATTGTTTTTTTCACTAATGCCAAAGGGGGAGATTGTTGGCATAAAGTTATTTTCCATTAGTGACAACACTCATCTCACAGTTCTAACCAAGCACTGAGTAATACAGTTTAGATCAAGTGATGGCAACTCAGTTCAAATCGAGCACTGAAGACACAGTTCAAATCGAGCACTAAAGACACAGTTCAAACCAAGTGTCAAAGATATAGTCCAAACCAAACATCGAAGACACAATTCTAACCGAGTGAAGAAGCACTTAGTGTTAACCAAGTGAAGATGCACTTAGTGTTAACCGGGTGAAGAAGCACTTAGTGTTAACCAAGTGAAGATGCACTTAGTGTTAACCGAGTGAAGATGCACTTAGTGTTAACTAAGTGAAGATGCAATCAGTATTAACTAAGTGAGGAAGCACTCAGTGATGACCAAGTGAAGAAGGACTTAGTGATAACCGAGCTTAGGAGGTTAACGAAGAAGTTAGTTTCTACTGAGTGACACTATATCTACCGAGTCACCAGTGGTTATCGAGTTCCAGGTAGCATTGTATGACAAGTATGAACCGAGCCCCTACCTCTATCGAGTGCATGACAATGCCGAGTAACGTAGTGGATGCCGTGTATCAAAAGGACATCAAATCTATCTGAAGAACCCAATTTTATTTTACTATTTGGCCAACTCAGTTATATTTTCTTTACTTGTGTTTGGCCGACCTTGCATGAATAATTATTGGAATGGTATATATATATATATAATGTATTATATCATTCAATAGAAATACAAGATATAGAATATTGCACAAAAAAGGGACATAAGATATGATATGAGAAGTGGAATATATGGAATTATGATAATGCGAATTCATCAGTAGTAAAGAATACTCAGCAAGGTCTACAAGGAGCAGAAATGATTTCATCAATCACAGAAGGTGATCTACAATAAAGAATCCAGAAAAGTTGTAAGTTGATCTGTTGGTTCATCCTAATAGGTGAATCATTCTTGTAAATCCTTTAGCAAGGTAGACTTAACCGTCTTTATTCAAATCTCCTAACAGAGTGCATACTTGTAAAGTATGTTTGTAAATCCTCTAACAAGGTGGATCTAGCAATCCTCTGTGCTCCTAATAGGGCAAATCACCAGAAGTGATCATTGTAAGCCTTAACCAACCAACTTCATACTGCAGTAATGAAGCTTTGTGGGTATCATCCCCACCCTAGTTTTACTTTCTATTTTGGAAGGTTTCTGGGTCACCAAATCTCTATGCATATATGGTTTAAATGTTTAATAGTTCTTTTATGCTGCAGGCTAGATGAGTGAATGTTGTATATCGTTATTCTAAATTGACTTAAAAGTTTTATTGTTACTGATTCACCCCTCCCCTCTCAGTAACCTATTATATCCTGAATATTTCCAACATTCCTAGGGTTGATAATGACGTTTAGGCAATGTAAAATGAGGATAGGTGATCAAGAAGACAAGTTGGTTGATGGAAAATTTGATAGGGTTTGATAGTGAAAATGATGCTAGGGTTTACACAATGCAACATGAGGGTGATATACCACTAGGGTAAGTCAAAAATGACATTTAGGAATATGATTATGCTAATGATAGAGGTATACATAAGGTTTTTTAAACTTAGGTGAAATCTTGACAAGGTTTTGACAATGTTTAATGTTTTGACAAGGTTTTGCAAGTTTCCAAGGTGTAAATTTGAATGTTATCTTTTATCTTGATTATGTTTTACACACACGCAAGACACATTAAGACAAGAATAGCTATTGTTAAAAGTGAACAATCACACCACAACCTAGGCTTTAGGACTATATCCACTGAATTCCTGCTTAAACCAAAGTTTAACCGTGCTTATCTAGAGTGGAAAACTTAGGACCTTGGCACCATAGGCTCCCCCTTACAGTGTACTCACTTGTTGGGGCTACCAAGATCCGCTTCTCAAGGGGCATGACTTCCCAAGGGACTGTTGTCTCTACTAAGGACTGCGAGAATGTAGGATCTCTTCACGAGCATGGGTGACCCCTTGAGCCAGTGGATAGAAAGGATTTTGGCCACTAAAACATGGTTTTTAGTAAGGGCATTCCATTTAGCAAGTGAGTGATAAACTTCCTCAGAAGGTCTCCCAGCCCCGAGAACTGGGTTCTAATGCACCATAAGGGTATTGGAGAAGATCTATCACTTAGAAATACCGCTGACACGACTTTCACCATAATTGAGTTTTATATAGCGGCTGGAATGTTGACCTGGCTTTTGGCCCATCACTGCTCTGAGATCGTCCCTTGGCATACCCAATGTCGAGTATCTTGGTCCAAGGTAGGCCTCCTATAAAAGTTACATGGATTTCTCTTACACCCAAGATCCACGAATGGCAAGGGGAGAGGATACATCCAATGCAACTCTTAGGGATTTAAACACTATTGACACACTAGAAAAAAAATAAAAAGTTCATTTTAAGCACCAAACGAAGTGTTATTTAATCTGATAAATCCACACACATGGTTTTGACAAACACACAATGGTCTTCGACAACATCCTGTAAAAGAAGAATTAGTTTTTTGTTACGATCATGTCTTTATTCCATGATTGCCACATGCTGCAAGGAGACCATTAGTAACACAATAAGAATATAAATTTTCTAACACCATTAATATGTTAGTGATTTTTAATTTAACTTCAATGCATCTGTCAAACAAATTCACTAATGAAAGAAATAAATAAATAATTTAAATGTACAATATTTTTACCAAATTGATGCTTTCAATTTTGCGAATGAAATTCATGGCAAAGACAAACAATGCACATTGTTAGGTTGATGGCAAATAGTTATACAAATGGCAAATAAAAAGACAAATGGCAACTTTTTTGATTTTTTTGGGGTGTTCGCATGAACATGTTAAATTACATATGTTCGGGCGAACATGTGCCAAAACTTTTCCGGCAGCTGCAAAATTTTATGGCACATGTTTGCGCGAACATACGTTCATGTGAACATGGTAAACATGTTCGCATGAATGCCATGTTCGCGCGAACATACAAAATTACAAAAATTTCACTTTTTTTATTCAGATATATATATATATATTTTTTTCTCTTTTGACTTCCATAATTGCAGGAGAATGATCTCCTACTATAAAATAAAAAATGTCAAAATGTGTTTCTCGGAGCAAGCTTTCCAACGACTATAATTTTAATACATAATTTAATCATTAAGACTTTCAAATATGAGTTTAACTCATTATAGGTTCATTACCGATTGAACATCAACTGACTTTGACACCTTGGAAAAATTAGTAAACTAGGTCAAAGTTTTTTTTGAAAAATATGGAGTTGGCTTATTGAGATACCTTTATATTAAAAAAAAAAATGGTTTTTGATAAATTTACTTGAAATTATCTATGTCAAATGGAATGTATGTCTGAATTACGGTTCATGTCACTTCAAAACTTCATAAACTATAAAATATTCAACCAACATAAATCAAACCAAATGCATCCTTTGGATATTGATGTTACAAATCTAACATCAAAAGAATTACTTCATTATCATTTTTAGAAAAAAAAGTTGTGTGTCAAACAGACTGTCACTTTTTAAAATATTGAATTTTATTATGTACCACTTTTCGGAGGAGATAAAAAAAATTGACATAAATAATTTTTTTTTAGATTCAAAAATATGGTTACAAAGTAGGAACAAAGTACTCAAAATCACTAGTTTATGTCATCTTTAAATTATTTATAGTTTTGGAGATATAGTAACTTGAATGTGACGTTTGTTGCAAAAATATTGATTTTGGTGTCAAAATTGGTCAAAAAGTGGAACCCATTATTGTGGGATCACCCAGTAGCAGAGTAGAATATTCAACAAGGTCTACAAGAAGCAGTAAAGATTCATCAATCACAAGAGGTTATCTATACTTCAAGGATCTAATCGACAAATCAAGTTTGTAAGTAGATCCACTATTTCATCCTAGGAGGTGAATTAGTTTTGTAAATCCTTTAACAAGGTGGACTTAATAGTCTTTGTATAAATCTCCTAACAGAGTGCATACTTCAATGTATGTTCGTAAATCCTCTAACAAGGTGGACCTAGCAGTCCTTTGTGCTCCTAATAGGGCAGATCACCAGAAGTGGTCAATGTAGGCCCTAATACACCAACTTCATATTGGAGTAACAAATTTTGTGGGTATCATCCCCACCCGAGTTTTACTTTCTATTTGGAAGGTTTCTGGGTCACCAAATCACTGTGTACATGTGTTATGAATGTGTGATCTCTCATTTATGTAGTAGATTAGATGAATGAATGGTGAATAATATATATGGTTAAAATGCTAAAATGTTTGAAAGTTTTTTAAGTTACTAATTCACCCCTCCCCTCTTAGTAACCTATCATATCTTGAATATTTCCAACAATTGGTATTAGAGCATTTTGGTTCTTAGGACAAAGCTTGAGCAAAGATCAAGGACAATGGATATATCTAGACTTGACAAAGCTATTGAAAATGAAAAGCTAGATCTGGAAATGGCCATGGCTCAACTCAAAGAAGCTAAGGAGCATCTTTCTCAATCCCTAAAGAGAAGAAAGGAACTTGATAGACAAATGAATGATCATCGGTATGTTGAAGAAAAGATTGAAGACCTTTTATCATCAAGTAGTCCAGATGAAGCTAATGAGGCAATCGAGGAACTCCTAGCAAAGAATGGCTCTCTACAAGAGGTAAGAAAGCTTAAAAGAGAACAAGAAATGTAATCAATCAGGCTATGTGAGGTTTTGGAACAAAGAAACAAGGCAAATGAAGACTTAGAGGCAATAAATAATCAATCCCTTCAACATGAAGATCTTGTAGATCAACTATCTAATGCAAATGAAGAAATTATGAATCTAAGGTTGGAATGATTTAATCACTAAAAGACAAATCAATGAAAGCTTAAATAGTGACTTGAGCTCTAAAAGAAAAATCAATGAAATTTTGGAAAATGACTTGATCACTGAAAGGAAAATCAATGAGAGAATGATGAAATCTCAAGCAAATATGACTCAATTAAATCAACAAAGTGAACAAAATCTTCATAGACAAAAAGGCAAAGCTGGACTTGGTTATAAGGAAGAAGGTGAAACCTCCAAACAAGGTGCCCAAAGGAATCAAAGACCTACTTGCAATCACCATGGTAAGCTAGGTCACATATCAAATAGGTGTTGGAGCAATGGAAAAGGTAACTTCAATGATAAATGCTACAATTGCAGTCAGCATGGTCATAAAGCTAATGAATACAAGGAGAAACCAAAATTTGAAGGCAATTGTCACAAATGCAAGAAGCATGGTCACAAGGCATTCCAATGCAGATCCAAATCATTCAATCAAACCGAACAACTTGTTAAGTCAATCTTTGGATGGGATTACAATACCTGGTGTAGATGTCATTATTGTGGATAATATGGACACATTGGCAAAGACTACTCAAGGCATCACTTGAAAAAAAGAGATACAAAAGTAAGGTGCTATACATGTACAAAACTTGATCATATAGCTAAAAACTGCATGAACATAGGAAGAGTTGAAGATGAAAAGAAAGCTAAAGTAGATAACATTCAGAAGCAGATGAGGCAACAGTGGATTCCTAAATCTACCGAGCAAGATAGTTCAAGTGATGGAAATGTCACTCAAGAAGTGGGTGACTCTATCATTTCCATTTAGATCCATAAAGAAGGATTTGGAACTGTATCATCAAGCTATATTAGAGTAGTTCCAAATGCAAGAAAGCAAAAGATCTAGTCAATATTTCTGATACAAAGGGTCTCAAAAAATTTGGTCATACCGAGCAAAGTTAGTTTCAGACTTAATTGAGCTAGGTCGGGAGCAACTACAGTTTTGTTTGATCACTGAGTTGTAAGCTTCTACCAAGCAAGTGAATGAATGATAGCCTATCAAGCACTATGTCATCTCATCTACCTAAATACCAAGCATTTATGGAAAATCTTTTGTCAAAAAAGATAGAATCTGATTTCATTCTTCACCATGATTATAGAGCTAAGAAATTTCTAGCGATTCCAAAGCAATTTCAAGTGATTTTTAAGAAGAGAATTTGTTCAAAATTTTCTTACACCTACCGAGTAGCAATGGCATCTAGGAGTAGCAGCAACACCAAGGCAAAATGAGGTTTAGAAATGCTAGTTTAAGGTGCAGAATGGAAAGTGCCCAAATTCAAAATTGTTTCGGCCATTGTAGAATCACTTGACCCTAATGGTGCTCAATCTAAAATTCCACCAAAGGTACTCCTTATAAATGATATTCGTACACATTTTAAATGTTCTGTTCAAGAGATTGAAAACCTAGAGATAAACAATGCCCTAGGAGAAATGAGTGTTGATGGCTCTCTAAAACTCGAGTATAAGCATCTTGAAACCAAAGGCTTGACTCATATCTCGCATATGCCAAGAAGCTTCCAAACCAAGTGGATTAGGTATATTTTGAGTTCAGTGCATAGTGGGAAACTATGGGTAGAGCAGCCAGTGTTAATCACAAAGAATATGATTCACAAAATCACGAGTCTCCCTATGCTCAACAAAGTGAAGGTTACCAAAACCTTAGGATGGGATGAGTTGCAGAAGATAACCCTAGCTGAGTGGGATGGTAGAGGTTTGAAGGTTAACACTATATCTAATGTCGAACTAAGATTTGGCATTCATGTCATTGCCCATAAAATCTATAGCTCTAGTCAACTAAACAATGTACCCTATGAGGCTATGGATTTGGCCTTCAAAATTGTAAAGAAGAACCTTGAATTTGACTTGTTGGAATTACTGTTGAAACAGTTAAACAAGAACATGGATAGTATAAGGACCTCAAAGAACAATCCCTATAAATTTGGTTCTCTATTGACTTGTTTATTTTTCTATGTTCAAAAATTCTTTCCATCCAAAGGAATAGTTGTATGGAGAAAAGACGTTCCAATTCTATATCAGATTAATGAGTTTATTGCTGACATGGGTGAAAGCTTTGAAAAAGTTATGGATAACTATTTTGAAGATTTCAAGGAAAGAATGAAGAACAGGTTTCGAATTCCACTGAGACTAATTGAAGATTACAAAGATGATGTATGCTTCATAGTTGACTATGATAAGGTATACATTCAGGCAGTCAGACCCCGAGTTGCATGGGTGAAACCTCTTCCTTATGAGGTAAAATTATAGAAGCACTAGTTAATGAGCCTATAGATCCTAAGCTTCCTGCCTTTGGCACTTATGATGAAGCAAGGGCCAGAATTGAGCTTGAAATCAAACTACCCCAGGCTATAAGCAAAGGCAAGAGGAAGATAGCTAAGTTGAAAACTGCAACTGGCCCTCTTATGCTTACCAAAGGAAAAGGTGAGGATGAAGAAGAAGGAGGTGAAGAAAAAGTAAAATGTGAATCTAAAGAGGAACTACCAAAGAAGAAAGGTAAAGAAATTATTACCAAACCTAAGAAGAAGCCTACTGCAATATTCTCTAGAAGAACTAGAAAAGGCAAGCACGAACCTATACTTGTCAGGCCTCCACTCACATTTGAGGAAAGGCTAAAAAAATTGGAAGAGGGAGCTAGCATCACAAATTTCAAGGCATTGAAATTTGAAACAAGGATAGATGTAGAGAAAATGCAAATTGAGGAACTAGTACTCAATACGATGGGAAAAAGGAAATACTCCCTTGACCAACTTGCTCCACAAATCTCCAAAGATTTGTTGGAGAGATTGCAACCAAGATGGGAGTCAGCCAACCAAATGGCCAAAGACATATATGAGCAATCCCTAAGGAATCTTCTACTGAGTCTTATTGAAGTGGAATCAAAGGCAGCAATGAAGAACCATGAAGGTAAAATGATGATTATATTTCACACATGTTTGATTTTAACTAAGGACATTGAGCATGTTGTAAATGATGCAAAAAATATGTGGAAGAATATCTATCATCTGCAAAACCCTAGTGATGATCTCATTGAAATCAAGGATGATCACAGTAGTGACAGTGATGATTTTGATAGCACTCTGTCCATCACAATTACTCCATGAGAGCTGCATGCACTAATGGAAGAAAAAGAGGAAGAAGACATGGAGGAAGAAGCACACGAAGAAGGAAAAGATGAAAAGGATCCAGTTAAAATTGTAGTGGAAGTTATTGCATCCCTTCCTCACTCTCCACCAAAGACTGTTACGTCCATTATAGAGACAACTTCTACAAGTGAGATTGTGAGCATAATTGCCACATCAATTGCTCAATCTTCACCGACCACCTCTCAGCTCCAAGTATCTAAAACAAATGTGCCAAGAACTTCATCAACCGAGCTATCTGTCACTTCTTTTGCTACTGAGCCAGCCTCCTCAGCTCCTTCATCAATAATGAGTGTACCAATAAGTTCCACAATTTTATTTTCATCAATTCTAGTAAGTTCTATAGTTTTATTTCCATTAGCATCATCTATATCCACTTCAATTCCAATTAGTTCACATAATACTATGGGTACTCTACAGAGTATGACACAAATTTTGGGAAGTGTCTTTGATCCGGTTAGCACTTCTATTGGCATTTAATCCTCAAGTCCTATCCTAGTTTTTACTGCTAGCCCTTCCATCTCCACTATTGTGTCTATTCCTAAGGTCAAACCAGTCATCATAGAAGTCAAACAAAAGCATCCATTAAAACTACTGATCATTGGAAAGGAAATTGATGAAGACTTTGACCTAGACACCGAGATAGTGATACCTAAGATTGACTATGACACTGCTACCATTGAAGAGATGAGGTTAGCTAGTCAACTCATAGAGATGAAAGATACGTAGAAGTAGTTATGGTCTAAAAGGGATAAGGAATACAAAATAATTGAGAATGTCAAGAATCTAATTATAGATGCTATAGGTGTTGAAGTAGATTCTACTCAACACATTTTGATTCAGTTAGGAGAAGTTGTACACAAATTTAATGAAGATTCTTTTGGACAAGAGAAACTTATTGAGAAAGCTGAAAAGAAATTTGATAATAAGGTGCTAGAGCATATTTCTCAAAAGATAGCAATCAAACAAGTTGAATTGTCCACATTTTTGAGAAATTTTGAAAATTCTTTTAATAATGCAGCATCACTTTTTGCCAAACTTTGTGATGTTTCTAGTTTTACCAAAGAAATAAAGGATAAGTTAAATAAGACTGACATTGATATGCAATCTAGTGCATCAAAGCTAAAGGTGGACTCCTCCTCCACAACCTCCCATCACACTAAAATCAGATATTTGGCAGATGTTCAGGTAGAACTATTGAGAGAGGAAGAAAGGATCCGGTCTACACTCATAGACATCCAACACATGATCCTTCCTATCATGGACACAATGGAAGAACATATTACTCATTGCAAAAAATTGGTCCAAGATCAGAACTTCTCCAGCAGACTTGGGATAGTACTTTTGCAACCATCCTTAAGGTACATCAAGAATTTCTATCTCACTTTGGTGTAGCCATATAAGTTTTATTTATGTAGCCTTTGGCATTACTGTCAAAAAGGGGGAGAGATTTAGCATAATAAGTGAGGAGAGTTATTACTATAAGTGATAGGGGGAGTTAGCACTCATTACAGTAGCATGTGTACATAAGTATCTTTGTATATACATTATAAGTCATCAAGAAGTTATATAGAAATGTATATGTAGCAGTTCTACAAAGATCAATTTTGAAAAACCAAAATTCATTCAGTCAGGTTGTGTACATATGTTTTGACTTATAAGTGTTTCGTCACTAATGCCAAAGGGGGAGAGTGTTGGTATTGTATTATATTTTTCATTAGTGACAAAACTTATCTATATCAATATGATTACTGAGCTCATCACTCAGTCTACAATGTATATCGAGCATTCAGTGGTTACCTTGTAGATTCATCACTTAAGCAGTTTACACCGAGCTTCGCAGTTCACACCGAGCTTCATAGTTTACATCGAGCTTCGCAGTTCACACCGAGCTTCATATTTTATACCAAGCTTCACAGTTTACACTAAGCTTCACAGTGTCTACCAAGTCATCAATTTGTATGATGGAAGCCAGTGTCTACCGAGTGATAGAAGTGCAGTGTTTACTGAGTGAAATGAAGGTAAATGAAGAATCCAATTTTTATCAAGTGACACTATATCTACTGAGTCATCAATGGTTATCAAGTTCCAAGCTATGTTGAGTGATTAGTATGGATCGAGCCTTCACTTCTACCAAGTGCATGATGATGCTGAGTAATGCAGTGGACATGGACACCGAGTATCAGAAGGTTACCAAGTCAGCTTGAAGAACTTGAGTTTTCTACTATTTGGCCGACTCAATAATATTTTGTTCACTTATGTTTTGGCGAACCTTGCAATTGTAATTATTGGAATGGTATATATGTAATGTATTATATCATTTACAATATATGGTGTGAAAAGTATCAAGGAATGGACATGTAATATTTTGAGGTGAATAAATGTGAATCAGCAGTAGAGTAGAATATTCAGCAAGGTCTACAAGAAGCAGTAAAGATTCATTAGTCACAAGAGGTGATCTATACTTCAAGGATCTAATCAAGAAATCAATTTTTTAAGTAGATCCACTATTTCATCCTAATAGGTGAATCAATTTTGTAAATCCTTTAATAGGGTAGACTTAATAGTCTTTGTATAAATCTCCTAACAGAGTGCATACTTTAGTGTATGTTTGTAAATCCTCTAACAAGGTGGACCTAGTAGTCCTTTGTGCTCCTAACAGGGCAGATCACCAAAAGTGGTCAATGTAAGCCTTAGCAAGCCAACTTCATACTGCAGTAATGAAGTTTTTGGGTATCGCCCCCACCCCAGTTTTACTTTCTATTTGGAAGTTTTCTGGGTCACCAAATCACTATGTACATGTGTTATCAATGTGTGATCTCTCATTTATGCAGTAGATTAGATGAATAAATGGTGAATAATATATATGGTTAAAATGCTGAAATGTTTCAAAGTTTTTAAAGTTACTGATTCACCCCTCCCCTCTTAGTAACCCATCATATCTTGAATATTTCCAACACTTGATACTCTAAAAAACAATTTGTCAAAAGCTTAAGTGTTCGTACAATGTGTGGATGCAAACTAAGGTTCAAGATGACATCTCTTCCATTGGTTTAAAACTGAGTGTTGATATTTCATGAATAAGTTTTCACTATGGAAGATCCATATAACTCTTTACAAGATCATTTGATGCTTTCTTTCATTAGCAAAACAATAATTAAAATCATTTGAATTCGAATGATTCAAATAAATAGAAAATTATACACAAGAGACACATTTCCTAAAACAAAGGGTAATGTGAAGATGATTAGGAAAGAAGACACATTTTTAATTTAATATTTCTTGTGTGATGATTAATAATTTAATGATAATTTTTATCGTATGGTTAATTAGAGATCTATTTCTATATCTCTTATCATATGGTTAATTAGATTCATAATGACTAGTTTATCATAGTTAAGCTAAAGAGCGAGGTCTCCACAATGTTGTTCTTTTCTCGAAAGGGATATGTGAAGGTTCAATTTCCATATTAGATGACTTTTAGGACAAGCCCATAATGAGAAATTAGTTCCTGAGAATGGTATAGATCAATCTCTCCATTTTCAACTTAATTATAAGTGCAAGAAAGAAAATGAGGTAAACCAAGGGCACATGAATGATAGTAAGATAGTAGAGAAAGAACATGGGAGAAGACAAGGAGAAGACTAGGCGAGAGGCAAACCATAAGGAAAATACCATAGTCAGTTTGCCACTTTGACTTACTCCTTTTATCTTAATTTTGCTTACCACAATGTTGAGTCATGTGGTAGAACATCATAATTCTTTATCCATACTTATTCATAATCACATATAATAGTTGAATTGTGCACATCTATTTCTTATTAGATTCCATGTGGTTCTTTGATAACAAGGAAAATTGATAAGAATTTTATAATGAATGTGGTTAAGGAACACAAAGAAAAGGTTATGAACACTAGTCCTAACATCAATAGTAAACTAATCCATAACTATTTCAGAATGTTAACCAAAAAAGGCTTAATTTGAGACATTTGAAAGAAATCCAAAGTAGTTTTGACCAGAAGGTCTTTCTCCTTTTGAGTTTTTGGAAATTTAATCACAACAACTTTTGAAGTTTTCACATCTTTTAAAATATTCATACTAAAAATAGGAAGGCCCCTTGCCTTAGCAATTAATTCTTTTGTAATCTTTACCTTTCTGCAACTGATAGTAACAATACCATTATTCTATCTTTCAACAAAGGTTTTTGTGATTTCTAGGTTTGGTCCATACAATTTATCCAAATAGTCATAGCCCCACCTTTCTTAAGATTACTCTAAACTAGTTCATCATTCATCCATTCACATTTAGTATGTTTGACATGATTTTTCCTACCATCCATTTTTGTAGAGATAATGTTGAGAAAGTAAAGGCTGAATTCAAATCAACAACTCCTTAAGGAAACCCAAAATGTGATAACCCACTGATAAAAATCGTAATTTCTAAAAACAAGAACCTAGATGGCTACCTAGAAAGTGTGTGTGACATTAATTTAAAAAAATTGGAAATCCATGACAAAATAGAAGAGAAGCTAATGAAATGATAAATGATAATATTGTAAGTCATTTCAAACATTAAAAAAATTCCATTGCTCCAAGGGAACATTTATCAAAATTAGTGATATAAATTAATTCTTCACTTATCTCCAAAGTACCATCCCATTTTATATTATGATTTTATTTAGAATTTAGCAAGAACATCTACAACTTTATTTATTTCATGGTATTCATGGAAAATTTTGAACTTATAAAAACTAAGGGAAATCATTTTATTTTTTTCAATGATATGGTTAGTGGATATCGAAGCCTTATAAGCCCCTTTAATATATTAGAAATATTTAGTGAGTCCCCAACTAACCATAAATTATTTAACCCTTTTTAATTGGCTAAGGTAATCATCTACAAAGAAACCATTACTTATTCTACATGGTTCCATTGTATGCCAAGAGGCATAGCAATAGTAACAATACAACCACCTCCATCATCTCTTAGAATTCCTCTACATATGACTTTTCCTAGATTTCCTTTTGTCACTCCCTAAAAGTTATCCTTGATCCATGCAACAAGAGGGGCAGTCCAAAATAAGTTTTCTCTTCCCCTTTTCAAGACTTTTGAATCCAAAAAAATTTAAGTTCTTCAAGTCATCTCTATTATCATTCAAAAACACTTTTCCATTAGCCATAAGGTTTACATTAGTATTCCTAAAATTCTTCTCTCTAGTGATATTAGCTGGGGTCTTGTTGTCCCTAAAAAATCCATCATTTCTCTCTTTCTAGATGTTCCAAATAACATAAGGGGCTAAACTTTTCGAAATTTGAATAGAATCCTTCTTACTGACTAGAAATTTTCATTGTTCAAAGAACCCTTGTACTAAATTGGGAAACACCCAACATTCAATCTTTGGAGAATGGTCTCCCAGGCATCGGAAGAATACAATCTTTGCAAAAGAAGATAGATACCCAATTCAACTTCTTTACAAAAAAAACAACGATTAGGAATCATAAAAAATATCTAATAAGTATTATTAGTAGTTAGATATTTAGTTTGTAAAAAGACCCAATAGAACACATTGATATTAGTAATTAAAGTTTTCTTTCAAGCATGCATCTAGAATAGAGTTTAAATATTATTAAACCAAAAAGAGTATATAAAAGAAGTAGAAACCTTCCATCATGATTTATAGACCAAACCAAAAAATCATCTTAAAGAGGCCTAATAAACCAAAGTTTCAAAGCTAAATCAACAAGTTCTAATCAGATGTCCAAATCTTTTATAGAGATCTAGTCATTGTTTTCAAATAATTAGAGACTTCTTTTCCATAAATACTTATGCATAAGTCTTCTAGCTCTTCCATATCTTGATAATCTGTTAGTGCTCTACCCTTTAACCAACAGTCGTCCCAAAAGCTAATTCTCCCACCATCATCCAAGATCCATTTCTTACCTCAACCAATAGTATTTTTTCCTTTCTAAATGTTATTCCAAATCCAAGAACCGCTTACAATTTGATCATTTTTAAAGAAATACACTTTAGTAGGAGTATGAGAGAGGTATTTTATTTTAAGAATTGTATTCCATTCTTTTTCTCCTTCAAAGATTCTCTAGCATTATTTAGCCAAAAGAAATTTATTCACTATTTTGATTGACCTTAACCCCAGCCCTACTCTAGTTTTAGGCATATAGATATTGTCCCAAGAAACCAAATGAATTCTCCCTTCTTAATCAGCCTTTAACAAAAGGTATTTATTTTGAACACTATCTATGATATCCACAAACTTAATAGGATCAAAGAAAATATGAAGAGCATAAACTAGCATGCTTTATAGGGTGGCATTAAGAAGAATGATTTTACCACCTTGGATAACCACATAACCCCTCCACCTAAAAAATTCCTTATTAATTCTATCAAAAACATAATTCTAAACAGATCTAGGTGGTTTTGAACCTAGGGGAAGACCCAAATAGGTAGATGGAAGCTGAGCAATAATACAATAAAGAATCTTTATTATTTTCCTTTGTGTTTCCTATGGGGGTATTGATAAAGAAGAGGTTAGTTTTCTCCAAAATTATAAGATGACATGTAGCATTGGTATAAGTAGATAAATAAATTTTTAAGTTTCTATCTTTTCAGCATAGCCAAATAGTATCATTAATACATTGTTCATGGGAACAGATTAAAAGGTTAGAATGGTTATAACCAAGAAATTTTACCTTCTAGCATAAATTTATTAATCAATATTCCGAAAGATTATACCATAATAGAAAAGAGAGTGGGAGAAATAGGGTCTCCTTGTCTAATACCTTTAGTGGGTTTGAATTTTTTTGAAGAGGAGCCATTCACCAAAACAATTGCCAAGGTAGTGAAGATCAATTGGTAGATACAATTAATAACTCTAGAATTGAAACCAAAAGCCTTCAAAATTATACATGAGAATTTCCAATCCACCCTATCATAATTTAGATAGGTCAAGCTTCATTAAGAAACCTTGCTTGGCTAAGGCCTTAAGAGAGTGAACATTCTTATGAATTCCTATAGTGGTGTCCAGAATTTGTTTGCCTTGAACAAAACCATTTTGTTGATAGAATACGATGCCAGGAAGAAGATTCAATAATGTAAAAGTTAAAACCTCCTAAACTCTTTGAGAGTAGTGTGAAAATCTCCCATAACCATCCAATAGTCATTAGTAAAGAGATTCCTAGACAATTCTAATTTTCTCCAAAAATTAGCATGACCATCTTTTGAATTAGGGGCATAAATATTAAAGGAGACCCATTCAAAATTATTCCTAATGTAAAAAAACTTAATAACCAAAAAATTCTTATTAGTGAATATGGGTTATCCTTTGGTATAGTTCAGATTCCAAAAAATAGCAGTTGTTCAAGATGCTTCCTCAAACTCACTACCAATCACACTAAAAATTTTGAAAAAAAAATCTTCTGAACTTTTTCCTTAAGAATTTTAGTTTCTTGAATAATAATAATGTTAGGTTCGTAATAACTAAAACTATTTCTAAGAATATATATTTTGTGAGGACTATTAAATCCTCTAATTTTCAAATATATTATCTTCATCTTTCACCCCTTGTATAAGCTTTCTAGATCATTAATTATTTTCCAATTACGATTTTATGTTTACTTTCTAGTTCTTTGATGACTTTATCTAGTTTATTTCCTATTGGACTTTTAGTGGTACCAATATATGCTCTCATCCTAGTGTTGACACCTATCTAAGATGCATGATAAACTAAAATGGGATCACCCTTTTTGTTACCCTTTTAATTCCTTCCTTTCTTCTTTTTGTTCTCTTTAATTATCCAATCTAGTATTATAACATCTTCAAAGGAATAATCTATATGGTTTGAAACAAGCTCCTAGAGAATGGAATGAAAGACTACACAATTATTTGGTGAAGATTGGATTTACAAGAACTAATGATAACATCAATATCTACTTAAAGACAGGAAAAATAATGAGTTATTATTATCTAGTTTTTTTGTTGATGATATCATATTTGGAGGAAAGGAAGAATTATGAAAATCATTTGCTAATGAGATGAAGAAGGAATTTGAAATTTCAATGTTTAGTGAGGTCAAATTCTTTGTTGGTATAGAAGTATATCAATGGAAGGAAGGTATATTCTTTACTCAATTTTAATATATCAAGGATATACTATTTTTTTAGAATGGAAGATTCAAGACTAGTTAGTACACCTATGTCTACTAGACATAAGTTATCTAAGAATGGTGATTCTACCAATGTGAACTAGAAATTGTATAGATCAATAATTGGAAAACTACAATATGTTGTTCACAAAAGATCTAATATTGCATTAGCATTTGGGATAGTTGCAAGATTTTCTGCAAGTCCCAAGGAGAATCACATGATGGAAGTGAAAAGGATACTAAGATATCTAAAAGGAATAGAAGACTATGGATTGTACCAAAAGAAGAATGATAAGTTTTAAATGAAATTATTTATTGATTCTAATTGCGTAGGAAACATTGATGATAGAAAGAGAACAAGTGTAGGAACATTCTTTTTAGGAAAGAAAACAGTTTCATGGACAAGGAAGAAGTAGAATTATGTTTCTCAATCAATAGCTGAAGTTGAATATGTGGCAGGAGAAATAAAATTTTCAAATATCATATATATATATGTATCAAGCAATTGTTGAAAGCTATGAAGGAAGATATTAATGATCTAGTGGTTATCTACTATGATAACGCTAGTGCTATTGACATATCAAAGAATCCTATAATGCACACAAAGACAAAGCATATTGCTATCAAGTATCATTACTTGAGAGAGATAATTAAAGACAAAGAAGTGAAATTGGAGTATGTGAACACTAAATATTTTCCTAAAGAAGCTCATGAATATATAAGAGGTAAACTAGGGGTGATACCCCTAGAGAAAGCTACTTAGGCAAAGATGGTGCTTTGCATCACATGTGTTGATTAGAATATATTAAAAATTGATGTAGATAATCTTAATTTAGGAGTGCCCAAGGTAGAAATAAAGAAGAAGGACAAAATTTTGTATTAATCATGCAAAGATGATAGAAGATCAATTTAGAACTGACATAAAGATATCTACATGAAAAGATGCACAATTTGAAATGTTTTTGGTATTTTTGTCAAAGAGGGAGATAATGAAAGTGATTTACCCATGTAAAAGGGATATATTGTTGTCAAAAGAGAGATAGATTACCAAGAGGGAGAAATTGAATGAAAGGTGTTGCCAGTAATACAAAAGAATCTGATTGATTTCATGATTTGATATGATAGAGGGAGCTTGTGTGTTGCATGTCAGAGTTGCATGGATGAGAATTAGAATGAAAGTAAAGATATTAATGAAGATATGATATAGTACAAAGAGGGAGATTCTCGAGACATAAAATGCTTTGGATTGCATGGTAACTAAAGGTGTTTCCATCAATGCCAAAGAGGGAGATTGTTTGACACTGCAATTGGAACAATTGTTTTATTGTCATTGATGTCAAACCTCATTGGTGAGAAAATTTTCTATTTTATGTAAGTTTCATATCTATTTTATTGATGAAGAGGATTTGAGAAGTTGGTCACAAAAAATGTATCTAGAGGAAAGATTGAGTTATGCAGAGGAAATTATAAAATGGACACCTTATTAGTTTGATATTGACGACACAAAGTGATTGTTTAAATCATGTTGGAAGTGGAGAAAACACTTACACTAAATCCTTGAAGGAAGACCAAAGATAAACTAAATGCATAGGCTTGACTAAGAAACAAAGTAGAAGAATAAATAACATGAAGTATATGCTGAGTGATGCTAGTGTCAACTGAGCCATAGGAAGTGCCAAGTACAATTAGTGTTGATCAAGCATATGTATTGATTGAGTGACAATATATGTGTTGAGGAAGAAATTTAGTAGCAACTAAGTAAACTAGTGATGATTGAGTGTGAGAACATAGCATTGGTTGATGAACAATATTTTAACAGTTTATGAGAAATCATGATTTCTAGTCAACAGAGTTGATTTCTTGGAATATGGAAAGCTTGTTGAAGATAATGATGGTGGCCTAGAATATTTAAATAAAGGGAAACCGTGTTTGCATGTTTCTATACAAATATTCATGTAGAAGTTTCTAGAATAGAAAGAAGAGACAAAATGATAGAAGGATTTTATGAATCCAACCTAAACATAAGATCTAGGGTGGTGTTTAAAAATCAAAAGATTATAGTTACCTATTTAAGGATGAACACATTCTAACTTTTAAAAAGGTTAAAAGGTTGAAGGAGTTTCTGATGCTATTGAATAGAAAACTTAAGAAGAAGGCTGAGCAGGGTTGAGCAGAGGAGAAGAGTGATTGTTGGAAGGGTTTCCAAGTGAATCAAAGACTAAGATGACAATGAAAGCCAGATAGAGAATCAACTTCTAAATCAAACTAAAGTTTGTATTTGCAAAGTGATTTGTACATGATAGATCAAAGCTTGCTATTACTTTCTAACCATTGTATCAATATTTGAAGTCCTTTAATCAATGTTGACCTAACATTCATATGTAAACCCTTTAATTAAGGTGGCACTCTAATGGAATGTTCTAAATTTCTCTAACAAGGCTAGTCCTAAAAGGGTCATTAAATTTTTTAACAATGTCAAATTTAATAGTGTGTTTTGTAATAGGGTTGGATCCTAACAAAGCTCACTTCAGAAGAGTGAAAAGTTGATGACATGTTACTAGTGGTTTTAAAAAATTGGGTTTCCACATTAAATCCTAGTGTCAAACTTGTGAGGATGTTATACGTGATGATTTACTTTTACTATTTATATTCTACAAGTCTGTCATATTTAGTATAGTGGACTGCTAGTTAATGTTACTAAAAGTTGACTATAGAGACTAAGCTATTGAATGTTAAGCTTTGAAGTTGTTTAAGTGTTTATTTGTTCAACTCATACATCTAGATCTTCGATAAATAATTCACCCCTCACCATCTCAATTATTCTAAGCATTATAATAAACCGAAACACAAGCGGATTAAAAAAAAAAGATTCATACATAAAAATATTAGGAGCCAATTTATGAAGGGCTAGAGTTTCTTTTCCTATCATCCATGAACCCTCACAAAGAGTATTAACCATACCTTCATCATTCCAAAAAAGAAGAAAAAAGACCCTTAGGAATAGCTCTAAGGTCTACTTGTCCTTTCCTATACCATTTAGAGCTTATGAAAGATTTGATGGCATCAATATTTGTTCTAGCCCTAGTGAACTTGCAAACCAAGAATAGGGCCATAAATGAAATTGAATGATCTACAAGAGGACCAAGAACAAAAATAGTGCATTTCCACCCTTTTTAGGGCTAGAAAAGTCATTAAATTCTAGGAAAGAGGATTTACCTAAAGGTTTTATCCCAAATAAGGATGACCATTTTTTGAATGCCTATTTAGAGTTCTTACCATCAATAACTCCTAAATTTGGACCTTTTTTTTTGGCATCATGCTTTTGAGAGCTATTCTCTCCATCCACCTTAGATTTTTCCTTACTATGACTTACATTTTTGGATTCTTTGAAAGTAATTCCACCATTGGAAGTCACATCCAAAGAATGGATGATAGCATAGATGTCTAGGCTAGGTGGACTAGAGCCAGCACCAGGATGATAATCTCCACCCCTTCTTTACCCTATCTAATTTCCTGTAATACCTTCTCCACTATTAGATCTAGTTTAAAATCTTGTCCCCTCCTTCATTCCAACCCTACGTTCTAAATCAACTCCAATTATTATTATTTATTACTCAATAATAATTATGATAATGAAAAAAATCATTATCAATAGTATGGTTAGGAAATATATTTCCTATTCTTTCACCTTTGAGAAGTACAATGGTTACACTAATAATAAAATATATATTAAATATTGATATTATCTTATATTCATGGGTTTAAATCTCTTTATTTCTATATCAATTTGGTCCTTTCTAACTCATACTCTATCTATCTACCTCACTATTTGTACCTATTGGCATAAATGATCTACAAGTTGCTAATGGAGAAAGGGAAGCTATATATTGTATTGTTTATTAGTTATATTGTTTTTCATTGATGTCAAATGTTTGACATGTTATGTCATCTTGTTACCATATCTTTATCATATATATTATTTAGAACATAGAGAAACTAAGGAGGAATTGAGAAAGGCACCTTATCAGTTAACAACTAGAATAATCAATGGAGCCACTTTTAAGTAGTGAATTACCCTAGAAAATTATTGAAGACTAAGGTTTATTGGTGAAGTAAACTTTTTATCAGAGAAGTGAGAAAGTCAAGCTTTAGGTTGAGAAACATAAGATTGTTTGAGAAGTTTCTACATGGATGGAAATATGTCTTCGTGATCATTAGATGTAGATTTAGGGTTTGTGGCATACAAAAAATGAAAATAAACAGAGGAGGATAGAGATATTTGTAACTAGGAATCAAAAAAGAGGAAGAGGAAGGAATATAGAGGTAGAAAGTGTGTTGAGGTCATGGAAGAATAGATAATGGTGTATTGTTGTATTGAAGAGATTTAGTGGATATGATATAGCAAGTCAATATTGTTGGACATATAAGATGAGTAACTAAGAGGGGAGGGGAGAATAAATTACCACAAAAGTAAATCCCAGATCCCTTGGATGTCAATATAAATCAAACTTTGTGAAAACTGAACTTTTTTGAAACTCGACAAAGACAGACAAAAATGTTGTAACTTTGGTAAACACTAAAATAACTCAAAATTTTTTTAACATGAAAATATTATGATATTTTATATGATTGATATTACTTTAACTTAGTTATATAGAGATAAAATAAATAGCATGAACACAATTGACACCAAGATTTAATATGGAAACCCAATTTGGGAAAAACCACTAATTGCAACTAGTTATTGATTTTCACTCTTCTAAAGTGAGCCTTTTTAGGAGCCAACCCTATTAAAGGTTACAAAACACACTATTAGGTGTGACCCTATTAGAGGATTTAATCACCCTATTAGGAGTGGCCTCGTTAGAGGTCTTTAGAAAATTCAATAGAAATGCCACCTTTTTACAGCATTTACAAATAGTTGATAAGCCAACTCTATTAAGAGATTTAGATCACTACTACAATGGTTAGAGAGTAACAATGAAATGACCCAATTTTTGATGCAACTGAATTGCAGATTATAGGTTTCAATTTTGACATGTATACTTGATCCTTCCTAATCAAATGTATCATTTCATCTCAACAAGGATATTCTACTTATCCTTCTAATTTGCTTCCTTTCAACATCATCCAATCTTTAATTATGTTTCACACATTCAATCCTCAACTTGATGTTATATTTATATCATACACATTGTCAATTGGGCTTGAGTACAACGTAGAATAAGTAATATTCATCTTCTCAGTCGGCTAAAACCAATAGACAATTCAATTGGACTCAATATGACAAAACAAGAAAATCTTTCATTAGCCAACCTTGCTCAATAGATACTATTAGTGTAAATAATTATTATTTACACTTTACTTAAATTTACTTAGGATAAATGCATTATTTTATTATTTATTAGGTTAGACACCTAGGAGCTTGTGTACTCGTATGAGTTTCCATGTTGACAACACAAGAGTTAGCAACTCTATTTTAGCACATGGTGTCTACAACACTAGAGTTTTTATAATCAATTGAGTTGTCATGCAGACAACATAGTTTTTCACACTCTTAATCAAGCACATAGTGTCTATAACATAATTTTATATGACACACCTTTGTAGGCTTATCCTTTCATCATCGCACTAACTCCTATGCTCAATGGAGGATAATCCATTCTTGGTGGATATGTGCTTAGCTATTAGTTATTCTAGAAGCATTCTAGATGCCTTTATATTTAGGCACTCCTAGTGTACTTGTACATCAATCAATTACATCAATTGAATTTGATATTGTTATTGTGATCATACTCTATTGGTCTATTTTTTGCTAGTTGTTGAGCTTCTTGGTCTTGTGTGATTTTTCCCTAAGGAAAATTCTTCATGGTATCATTGCTATAACATGGTATCAGAGCCATAGGAGCGCCATCTCATAGTCATTGGAGACCATTCTTGCTTCACCTCTTAGAGGACCTCAACTTAGATCTAGAGTATAACAATCATTGGGAATGTTTAGAGCCAAAGCATACATCACTATTGTGTCGAAAGCATTGATGAAATGAATTTTGACTATAAATTTGCCTATATTGGGAAATAATCAAATTTGAGGAAAATTGTTTTGCAAACGAGCATGCAAAGGCCCAATTTGCAAATTCAATATGGTCATTTCAGATCTCTAAATTTGTTTTTCAGATTTGTTAATTTTATTTTCTCTATATTTTTTGGATTATATTTTAAGTTCAATTATTTTAGGGCATTAGGCCTATCTAGACAAAAAAAATTTGCAGGAATTAGGTGGTCAAATCCTAGCCCCACACTAGAATATTCTTTTTGAATTAGGCATATTCCTTCTACACATTCTCGATGGCATATCCCTTGCGAATTCTAACCACATTACATAGTCGGCCACATACATCTAACACTTTACATCCCAAATGGTGAGCAACAACTCACTGTGGTTCCTAAGCCATGTTAATACTTGTGGGCTTCCCTATTTCAAATCCTTGCTACTCTTTCCCATAGTGAATGTTGGATTAAAACCCCACTAGTTGGCCAAAATTTCTCTGCCAAACATTCAATAAACTGGTGATGTGTATCCCAGCTAGATTTTTAGAGCCTAACAACACAATCAACCACCATCGATGAAGAATCCAACTCCATGTCTGCTCTTTGTCCTACCACACAACATGTACACAACCCCTCCATGTGTACTCTACACCACGTGAGTCACATAGATGCCTAGATCCTACATGGTAGCAAAGTCAACCAAACTTGATACATCAACGACCATATGTGTCCCACTCAGCATCCAATATGATTGCCCATGTCATCTCTAACATGTCACCACTTGGTACATTGCATACAGTGCCACATCAGTAATGAGATCATCTGCCACGTGAACAAGGCAATTTTTTTCACTAACATCTATCAATCACTATAATAAATTTGATGGCCATTTGACCATCATCAATAGGCTATATTGCATTTCTGCAACAACCATTTGGACATCAAATTTAACCTCGCTATTTGCTAATCAAACCCCTCTCTAGATTTAGTTCTAATTTGACAGTCCAACTTTGGGAGGCCATATCTTAATCATCGGGGCTCCAAATCAGGTTCCATTTTTTTGAAAGTGAATAATGTTTTGTCTGCTTTCTAGATATGCAATCAAATTATAGGCTTTTATGGACAAAAATACCACTTTTAGAAATAGGTCCTTTCTTTGCATTGTATTGCTTCAAAATTGTTGTATTTCTAAGCTACATTGTAAAGTTCTAGATTTCCATTTTGACAAAGTGGCCCATTGTAATAATAGTACATATAAAGTGCCAAATCATGCATTAGGGGGGTTGATTGATTTTTTTTTCATTTTTGAGTGGTACATATATTCATTGATCTCATGGATTTTTGTTTCACATGTTAGTTTGGTGTACAACCAAGGTTTAGAAAGAGGAACTATTAGAAATGGAGTGCCTTGATAATTGATCATCTAAGAAGAGAGCATAAGGAAGTATTTCCTTATCTATGTTCCAAAGAACTACCCTCTTATGATTTGATACCTATAAAAATAATTAATTACCTCGTTTATTTTAGCTTCAATGTTGACTTCTTTAAAGTCATTAACAAGTTCAATGATCCTTATGACATTTGGATGGCTCTTCGGAAAGCATATGGAGATCCCACAATTCCTCCATTTCCAAAAGATATTCTATCCTTAGTCACCCAGTTATAATACCTTCAACTCCAGATGAGATCACACATCCTAATACTCCTATGGGTTCTACTTATCCAGTTCTAGCCACAACTGCTCCTGATTCGATGGAGTAGGATATACCATGTCATCCTACTTTAGCTACATGGGATGACTTTGTTCTTGACATTGTAGTGTTCTTCATGGAGTCTCACATTGAAGATGTGGGAGACATCATCGATGAAATACATCTTCTCTTTGTTGAGGAGAGTTATTCTTCACTTGTTGCAAGGGATCACTCTGACCCTCAATCACTTGAGCTTTCTTTGAATATTAACTTGACTATGGATACTTCTTTACAACAGATGGAGAAGGATTCTTTCACTTTAGAGGAGACATCTTAGTCTTCGGAGATTGTATTCCAGTTTCATCAGACATCCTATCTTCTGAGGATTCTTTCTCTTAGTTGGGGAAGGTTCTCTACTAAACCTATGGCACCACATCTTCCTATAAGGAGGAATTTTATTCAGCTTTCATGGTGCAGCTTCTTTAGTCATTGAGAAGCTTCTTTCATGGGTGTACCTACATTATTAATGGGAGGCAACATTGCTTCTCTTCCTACATCTTCCTATCAGGATGCTTCACCATCTTTGGAGGTTGATTCTATTTCATCCATGGACATCTTACCTTTTTTGCCACCTTATTTTGGGTATCCACTAGATTGGTTCATGGCATCTACATTCATTAAGGAATTTTCAACATATGAGTAGACTTTAGAGGTAACCTCCACACCATAATACACATGGATCCCTCTTCCATCTTCCTATCCATAGTGGGAAGCATATTTTCACCTATACTTGGTGTATCTTCTTGCTAAGGGGAGAAATGTTGTCTGTAGGCATTGGATTCTCTTTTGTCTTCAAGCACTCATCATCTAGAGATCCTTCACTAAAGGTAGGATTTCATGGAGGGATTTCTATTGTATATGCATAACATATGTCATAATGGGGAGGTCTTGATTGGTCCATCCATTCATGTATTTTACTTTATTGTAGTTATCTCTCTTTTTTGGGGAGGGTTTTTCCCATGAGGTTTTCCCTCTTTCTCTACTTTTAGAGAGATTTCATTTTATTGCATTGCATTGTATGTACAACATTGCATTTGTACTTGGGTACCTAACATGGCCTAGTAGCTAAGACCCATTATGTATTTCATCATAGCTTTTGTGAGCTTAAGTGCATTCCCCTAAGTTACACTTAAGGGGGGGTGTTACTATAAATAATCATTATTTACACTTTACTTAAGTTTACTTAGGATAAATGCATTATTTTATTATTTATTAGGTTAGACACCTAGGAGTTTGTGTACTCATATGAGTTGTCATATTGACAATACAAGAGTTAGCAACTCTATTTTAACACATGGTGTTTACAACACTTGAGTTTACATAATCAACTCAGTTTTCATTAGACAACACAATTTTTTGCACTCTTAATTAAACACATGGTGTCTACAACATAATTTTACATGATACACCTTTGTAGGCTTATCCTCTCATTGTCACACTAACTCTTGTGCTCAATGGAGGACAATCCACTCTTGGTGGACATGTGCTTAGTTGTGAGGCTTACCATATTGCTAACTCCTAGTCATTCTATATAAGAATTCTAGAGGCCTTTATATTCAGGCACTCCTAGTGTACTTGTACATCAATCAATTACATTAATTAAATTTCATATTGTTATTCTTATCATACTCTATTAGTCTATTTTGTGCTAGCTGTAAAGCTTCTTGGTCTTGGGTGATTTTTCCCTAATGCAAATTCTTCATAGCTATACCAAATTCTTACATCAACTAATTCAAAGTGATTTTCATGTGTTAACCAAGTGAACTTGGTTAACACTATATATTCAAAAAGTTCCTTTGGTAATTAAGTAAGCTTGGTTAACACCGGTTCTATCCAACATTTCCTTCATTAACCGAGTGAGCTCAGTTAACACTATCTTTTGAACTAGTCAAGCTCTGGAATGCTCGACAAACACATGAAATTGTCTTCAATGCCCGAGTGAGCTTGACATACACTGATTGGAAATAATATAACATTTTTTCTAACATAAAAGACAATACATAATTAATCAAATGTTTCCAAAAAATATGAGCTACTTATCATTTTTAAATTTTCTATTACATTCTTATCATTGTGACAGTATAAATCCCTTGAAAGGGTGATCTTAATCTATTTGTTCTAAAACCTCTAACAAGGTGGCATTATTAGATTAGACTATTGAAATACTTTAGTGAGGTTACCCTTAGTAGAGTGAAGATCCTAATAGATCTAAAGGAAAATCCTATAAGAAGGTATACTTGGTTGTATTTTTTAACCCTTAGTGGCGCAAGCTCCTAACAAAGCATAGTTGAGAAGAGTATAAATTTAGTGAGCATTGTTCTCACACTGTGATTTTTACCCAAATCTGGTTTCTATGAGATAAATACTGGTGTTATTTTTTTATGAATATTATCTTGGTTTGGAGTACACTTAACTAATAACAACATTATAGGAATAATTGAATCGTAGTAGTAGACAGTTTGAAAGTTAAAGAAAATTTGTTAATTTGATGATTATTGATTCAACCTCCCCCCTCTTAGTAATCAATCCTATACCTACAATTGGTATTAGATCTTTGGGATATTAATTGGAAACTTAACAACTTAGAGAAAATATTTCAAGATGCATAGGAAGGAAGTACCAACATTTAACAAGTATGAAGCTGATTTTGGAATGTTGGAAAGCCAAATGAAATTGCACCTATCAGGACTTGGAGACAATGTAAAAGACTATCTTACCATGGAAGATATAGAACCATGCAATCCACTTGATGATTCTACAAAAAAGAGAAGATAATACAAAAATAGTAATTATAGAATTGGCTAGTGCTTTGAAGAATTTAGAGTATTTTGATATTCAAAATCTATCAACAACCAAAGAGATGTGGGAAAATTTGTTACAAGTACATGGCTGAGACACACACATTTTGGAAGTTGAGGTAGAAGGACTAAAAGGAAATTTTTATTCCATGAGAAGGAGTTATAATGAGACTATTGTATAGTATAAAACAAAAAATCAAATAAATTATTGCTACAATCAAAGGAGTTGGAGGAACTATTGAAGAAAGTGAATTTGTAAGTAAGATGGTGAGAAATTTACCTAATTGATATATTATTAGAGTTTCTTCTATAGAAGAACTAAAATTATAACTATTGATAAAAGTAAGATTACTATTGATTTACTTACTCATAGGCTAACAATATTTTAAGTAAGCAACTATAATAATAGTAAACTAGTTGGTGAAGTTGCACTACAAGCTTTAGCAAGCAAAGAATTATATCAAAGAAGAATATTTATTAATGATGGAGAATATGAATGTATAGCAATAGAAGAAAAAGAGTTGGAAGAATTTGAGTCCATGATCACACAAAGATTCCCCAAAGGTAAAGGTATATACAAAGAAAAGAGTCATATTGCATATTGGAATTATAGACAAATTGGTCATTTTTCACACATATATCATAACAAACCAAATAAAGAGAAATGGTAAGAAAAAGTGAATAGTATAGAAAGAATAAATAGTTTGAAAAAAAGGGAAAGAAGCCATTTTATATAGTTGAGGATGAAGATAATGGAGATGATGCAAATGGACATGATGAAGAGATCATTTTTTTTGTTGTCAAAGAAGAACCAACCACTGATAAGGAAGTTATCAGAGAACAAAAGGTGTAATTTTGAGCATGGATAAAAATGATGACCAAATCATTGACAACGACTCCTTTCATCACATGACTAGCAAAAAAGGGAAATTTGCAAAAATGGACCAATGCAATGGAGGATCAATAAAATTGGGAAACGGATCACCCTAGATAATTAGAGGAAAAGTTACAATTAATCTAACTTATGATATTGTATGTGCTGAAGTTTATTGGGTAGATGGGTTGCAATACAAACTTTTGAGTTTTTCACAATCAAATAACAAATGCTTCAAGTTTTATTTTAATAATGAAAATTGAAAAATATTTGAAAAGAGTGGAAAGCTACTTGCTACTAGGGAATAGATGAAAGATATTTTTAAGTTGCATACCTCACTAGGTCATTGTTTGATTTCTAAAATAGAAGAGAGTTGGTTATAGAATAATAGGCTATGCATATCAACTTTAACAACCTAGAAAAAGTAAGAAAAAATAAAAGTGTGAGATGAATGTTGATAGTAAACAAATTAGAGAATGTTGTATGTGTTGGAATAATGATACATTTGTCATTAGTTACAACACTTATTTGATTCTGAATGCTTACTGAGTTCATCACTCAGTTTACAGTTCATACTGAGCATTCGTTGGTTACCAAGTATGTTCAACAGTGTTTACCGAGTCAGCAAGGTAAACGAAGGATTTAGTGTTTACCGAGTTAGAAAGGTAAACGAAGGATTTAGTGTTTACCGAGCCAAGAAGGTAAGTGAAGGATTTAGTGTTTATTGAGTCAGGAAGGTAAATGAAGGATTTAGTGTTTACTGAGTCAGGAAGGTAAACGAAGGTTTCAGTGATTACCAAGATAGAAAGGTAAAAGAAGTATTCAGTGCTTACCAAGTGAACCGAAGGAGTTAGTTTCTACCAAGTGACACAATGTTTCTCAAGTAACCAGTGGTTACAAAGTTCCAAGTTACTCAGAGTGATTATTAGGGACTGTGCCTCTACTCTTACAGAGTACATGATGATGCAATGTCTTGCAGTGGATGCCGAGTGTCAGAAGGTCACCGAGTGAGTTTGAGGAACCTGAGTTATCTACTATCTGGCTGACTCAGTAATGTTTTGTCCACTTGTGTTTGGCCGACCTTGTTGCTGTAAATATTGGAATGGTATATATGTAATGTATTGTGCAATTTGCAAGAGGAGTGAAGTAAGAATGTAATTGTGTGAATTGAAAGAGAATTAGCAGCAAAGTATTCAACAAACCAGTTGCAAGAAGATCCACTGCTTCATCTTAACAGGTGAATCAGTTTGTAAATCCTTTAACAAGGTAGACTTAAAAGTCTTTTGTAAATCTCCTAACAAAGTGCATACTTCATTGTATGTTTGTAAATCCTCTAACAAGGTGGATCTAGCAGTCCTACTTGCTCCTAACAGGGCAGATCACCAGAAGTGATCATTGTAAGCCTTAACCGGCCAACTTTATACTGCAGTATTGAAGTTTCATGGGCATCATCCCCACCCCAGTTTTACTTTCTAATTGAAAGGTTTTTGGGTCACCAAATCAGTGTGTTAATGAGTTATGAATGTTTATCTTTTCATGCGTACAATAAAGTAGATGAATGAATGGTGAATTTGTTATTATGCTAAATTGGTTTAAATTTTTAAGGGTTACTGATTCACCCCTCCCCTCTCAGTAACCTTGTTAGTCCTGAATATTTCCAACAATTGGCATCAGAGCATTGTCATTCTTAGGATAAATTTTAAACGGCTTGAGCAAAGATCAAGGACAATGGAGATATTTAGATTTGACAAAACTATTGAGAATGAAAAGCTAGATTTTGAAATGGCCATGGTACAACTCAAAGAAGCAAAAGAGCATCTTTCTCTATCCCTTAAAGGAAGGAAAGATCTTGCAAAAGAAATGAATGATGATCAGTATGCTGAAATAAAAATTGAAGATCTCATCCCATCAAGTAGTTCAAATGAAGCTAATGAGGCAGACAAGGCAATCAAAGAACTTCTACAAAAGAATGGATCTTTGCAAGAAGAAGTAAGGATGCTAAGATTGGAACAAGAAACTCAATCAGTAAGATTTTTTTGAAATTATGGAGCAAAGAAACATGATGCAAGAAGAAATAGAAAGAAGGGACAATGAAACTCAAAATCAATCCCTTGAACATGGAGATCTAGCAGATCAAATATCCAATGCAAATAAAGAAATCAGGATTCTCAAAGCACAAAGTGAAAGAATGAGAAATGAATTGAATATTGAAAGACAAATCAATGAAAGTCTAAGAAGAGACCTAAGATCTGAAAGGAAAATCAATGAAAGCTTGGAAAATTATCTAAATGTTGAAAAACAAGTCAATGAAAGTATGATGAAATCTCAAGCAGACATGAACCAATTGAATTAGCAAAATGAGCAGAATCTTTATAACCAAAAAGGTAAAGTTGGTCTTGGATACAAGGAAGAAGGTGAATCTTCTGAACAAGGTGCCCAAAGGAATCAAAGACCCACTTGTAATCATTGTGGCAAGATAGGTCATACATCTAATGGATGTTGGAGTAATGGTAAAGGTAAATTCAATGGCAAATGTTTCAATTGCAATCAGCATGGTCACAAAGCCAATGAATGCAAGGAGAAACCAAAGTTTGAAGGAAAATGTCACAAATGCAAGAAACAAGGACACAAGGCATCTGAATGCAGATCAAAATCATTCAATCTAGCAGAACAAATTGTCAAAGAAATATTTGGTTGGGATTACAATACTTGGTGCAGATGTCACTATTGTGGAGAATATGGACACATAGGAGCAAATTGTAGAAGGCATCACCTAAGGAAGAAAGATATAACTATAAGATGCTATACTTGTACTGAACTTGGTCATATAGCCAAGAATTGCATGAATATAGGAAAGGTTGAAGATGAAAAGAAAACTAGAGCTGATAATATTCGAAAGCAAATGAAACAATAGTGGATTCCTAAGTCTACCGAGCAAGAAAGTTCAAATGATGGAAATGTCACTCTAGAAGTGGGTGACTCCACCATTCCTAATTAGACTTATCAAGAAGGATAAGGGATTGCATCTTCAAGCCATATCCTAAGTAGTTCTAGAAAGAAGGAGTGGAAATGATAAATCAGTATTGCAGATACAAGTCATAATTTGCAGTGTTGCATCTACCGAGTAGGGTTGGTTTTCAGACTTTTCCAAGCTTGGTCGGGGAATAAGAAAGGTTTTGTGTGTTCATCGAGTTGCAAGGTTTATCGAGTAAGTCGGTGACTATCTGTAAAACCCTAATTCTTAGCTACCTTTGTACCTGAGCATTAATGACAACATTTTGATTAAAAAGGAGGAATTTGATCTCATTTTTCATCGCGAATTCAGAGTTCACAGAGAAAATATATTTCCAAGTGCACCCAAGCGAGTTCAAGTGATTTGAAGTGATTTTTAGGCAAAGAATTTTTGTTATGAAATCATTCACTCACCGAGTAGCAATGGCATCCGCAAGCACCAGTGGCAGCAAGGCGAAGAAAGGTTCTGAAATGCTTGTGAAGGGAATCCAATGGAAGGCACCCAATTTCAAAATCATTCCTGCCATTACTGAATCACTCGACCCGCATGGAGCTCAATCAAAAATCCCTCCAAAGGTACTTCTTATCAATGATATTCATACTCATTTAAAATTTACTATGCAAGAAATAGGGACACTAGAAATGGATAGTACCCTAGCTGAGTTATGCATGGATGGAACCCTAAAACTCGAGTTTAAACATTTGGAAACCAAATGTTTAACCCATATCCCACATCTGCCAAGGAGTTTCCAAGTGAAATGGATGAGGTATATCTTAAGCCATGTGCATAATGGACAATTGTGGTTAGAGCAACCTGTCCTCATAACGAACAAGATGATCCACAAGATCACAGGTTTACCAATGTTGACCAAAGCCAAAACCACCAAAACTCTAGGTCGGGATGAACTTCAGAAGTTAACCCAAGCTGTATGGGATGGTAGAGGTTTAAAGCTTAACAATGTTTTAGATGTAGAGCTGAAATTTGGTATTTGTGTTATTGCATACAAACTATATAGTTCCAGCAGGTTGAATAGTGTACCCTGTGAGGCTGTAGATTTGGCATATAAGATTGTGAAGAAAAACATGGAGTTTGACCTAGCTGATGTGCTATTAAAACAATTGAATAAAAACATGGATAGCATAAGAACTGCAAAGACAAACCCTTGTAAATTTGGTTCTTTGCTAGTTTGTTTATTTTTCTATGTACAGAAATTCTTTCCATCTAGAGGTGCAGTTGTATGGAGGAAAGATACTCCAATTTTGTATCAAATAAATGAGTTCATAGTAGAAATGGGTATCAATTTTGACAAGGTAATGGATAATTATTTTGAATATTTCAAGGAAAGGATGAACAACAGGTTTAGGATACCTCCAAAACTTGTTGAAGATTATAAGGATGATGTCTATTTCATGGTTGACTGCGACAAAGTCTACATCCAAGCAGTCAAACCCTGAGTGGCATGGGTAAAACCATTGCCCTATGAGCTGAATATTGATGATGCTAGAGATATCGTTGAGGCATTGGTTAATGAACCAATGGATCCCAAATTGCCTGCATTTGGAACCTATGAAGAGGCAAAGGTTAGAATAGAGCTTGAAATCAAGCTTCCTCAAGCAATCTCTAAAGGCAAGAGAAAGATAGAAAAGGTGAAAACTGATACTGGACCTCTTATGCTTACCAAGGGCAATGGTGAGGATGAAGAAGAGGAAGAAGAATCTAATGAAGAAGAGGAGCCAAAAAAGGAAGCAGAGCCAACAAAGAAAAAGGGTAGGGTAATCATTACCAAAACTCAGACGGTGTTCACAAGGAGAACCAGGAGAGGCAAGAAAGAAGTTGTGTTCGACAAACCTCCTCTAACATTTGGAGGAAGGATGAAACAACTAAGGATTGGTGTAGGAATCAACAATTTCAAGGCATTGAAATATGAAACCAGGACTCCTGCTGAGCAAAAAGAAATTGAAGATCTGGTAATGGAGAAGTTGGGAACTTGGAAATTCTCCCCAGACCAATTTGTTTCCCAAATTCTTGCTGAACTGTTTGATAAAATAAAGGTGAGATGGGAGAACACCAAGCAAACAGTTAGAGACATTTTTGAGCAAAGATTAAGAGAACTGGTCCCCAGCCTAACAGATGTAGAAATAAAAAGGGCATTGAAGGATCATGAAGGAAGAATGAATATGAGATTTAATACATGTCTCATATTGCTAAAAAGCATTGAGCCAGTTTTTAAAAATGCAACTGATGTCTAGAGTGATGTATATAAACCGCATAAGACAACTGAGGAACCCATAGAGATCAAGAATGATGATGACAATGGTGATGATGAAGAGGATATGGATGGTGGAAACACCATTTCCATGGAAGTAACTGATGAAGACCTTGAACAGTTAATGAAGAGAAGGAAGAAGAAGAAAAGAAGGAAGAAGATGTTGAGGAAGAGGATGATGCAGTCAAAATTGTAGCAGCTATCATTGCCTCCCTTCCTCACTCTCCATCAAAGACTATTAAATCTACTATGGAGATAGGATCTTCAAGCTAGATTTTGAGCACAACAGAGACATCCATTTTTCAATTTCCTCCAGTCTCCTCTCAGCTCCAAGTTTCTAAAATGCAAGTACCAAGCACTTCATCTACCGAGTTGGCAGTCACCTCTTCAGTTACCAAGCTTCAAAGCACATCATCAGCCACCTAGTCATCCACTGTAGCAGTTACTTCACCGAGTGTATCTCTTCCACCTACAGTTTGTATAGTAAGTCTTCCAAGTTTCTTATCAATTTTGTCTTCCTCAGCCACATTGGCCCCAATTTTTGCTCCAGTCAGTTCTCCAATTGTAAATATACCAGTATGTACACCATTTTTGAGTAGTACATCATTTTTACGAGGTATATCAAGTTTTGATACAGCCAAAACTTCTCTTAGTTTACCTTTAGTTGGTCCCATTCCAGTTTTGACTGCTAGTCCTGCATCATCAACCATTGTATCTGCTTCAAAAGGAAAAGAGGTAAGCACAATAGATAAACCAAAGACACCATTGAAACTGCTGCTTACAGGAAAAGTATTAGATGATGATATAGATTTGGATGAAGAAATTGTCATTCCAAAGATAAATCTAGAAACTACTACAGTTAATGAACTAAGATTGGTTAGTCAGCGTCTACAGCAAAAGGCACATCAAATGTAGCTAAGGAATGAAAGGGACAGAGAATTCATCATAATTCAGAGTGCTAAAAACATATTAACTGAGGCTATAAGTGTTGATGTGGATTCATCTCAACACATTTTGTTGCAGCTGGAAGAGGTGGTGAATAAATTTAATGAGGACATCTCAGGACAAGAAAAGTTAATGGAGAAAGTAGAAAGGAAATTTGATAACAAGGTACTTGAGCACATTGCTCAGCACTTAGCAATAAAATAGGTTGAATTAACCTCAATTTTGTCTGACATTGAAAATTATTTTAATAATGTAACTTCACTTTTTGCAAAACTTTGTGATGTTACCGAGTATACAAAGGAAATAAGAGAGAAGTTAAATAAGATAGATAAGGATCTGAAGATAGGTGCCCAATCACTGAAGCTTGACCCCAGTTCAAGCTCATCTCATCACCTCAAGATCAAATTTTTGCCACAGAAGTAGGAAAAATTACTCAAAGAGGAAGGAAGGATAAGGTCTACACTGCTAGAAATCCAGAACATGATCCTTCCCATCATGAACACAATGCAGAAACACATTGCATATTCAAAAACATTGATCCATGAGAATAACTTCTCTATTGCAGACCATGTGATTGAACTTTCTGTAGAAGTTCAAGTAGCTCTCTCCACATGTAAAATCCTGCAAGACAGTTGGGATAAAACTCTGCAACTAATTCTTCAGGTACATTCTGAGTTTATCACACATTTTGTTGTCTTCATGAAAATACATTCTTTATTCTTTGGCATTATTGTCAAAAAGGGGGAGAAAGTAATATATAGAGGAGAATCAGACAAAAAGGGGGAGAAAGTAATAAAGTAATAAAGAGATAGTGATAGTGGTGATGTATGGGGGAGTTATATGTAAGGTAGCCTATGTATATTCAGTACAGCAGAATCAAGTCAGTTTTGTCAGATCTTGTATATAAATTTTGGCTCATAAGTGTTTTTGTCACTAATGCCAAAGGGGGAGATTGTTGTAATAATGATACATTTTTCATTAGTTACAACACTTATTTGATTCTGAATGCTTACCGAGTTCATCACTCATTTTATAGTTCATACCGAGCATTCGTTGGTTACCAAGTATGTTCAGCAGTGTTTACCGAGTCAAGAAGGTAAACGAAGGATTTAGTGTTTATCGAGTCAAGAAGGTAAATGAAGGGTTTACTGTTTACCGAGTCAGGAAGGTAAATGAAGGATTTAGTGTTTACTGAGTCAGGAAGGTAAACAAAGGATTTAGTGTTTACCGAGTCAAGAAGGTAAATGAAGGATTTAGTGTTTACCGAGTCAGGAAGGTAAACAAAGGATTTAGTGTTTACCGAGTCAGGAAGGTAAATGAAGGTTTCAATGATTACCCAGACAGAAAGGTAAAAGAAGTATTCAGTGCTTACCAAGTGAATCAAAGGAGTTAGTTTCTACTGAGTGACACAATGTTTACCGAGTCACTAGTGGTTACCAAGTTCCAACATACTCAGAGTGATTAGTATGGATCGTGCCTCTACTCTTACCGAGTACATGAGGATGCAGTGTATTATAGTGGATGCCGAGTGTCAGAAGGTCACCAAGTGAGCTTGAGGAACCTGAGTTTTCTACTATCTGGCTGACTCAGTAATGTTTTGTCCACTTGTGTTCGGCCGACCTTGTTGCTATAAATATTGGAATGGTATATATGTAATGTATTGTGCCATTTGCAAGAGGAGTGAAGTAAGAATGTAATTGTGCGAATTGAAAGAGAATCAACATCAAAGTATTCAGCAAGGTTATCAAGCAGTAGAAAAGATATATCCATCACATCAAGTGATCAGTACATAAGATCTAATCAGCAAACCAGTTGTAAGGAGATCCACTGCTTCATCCTAACAGGTTAATTAGTTTGTAAATCTTTTAACAAGGTAGACTTAAAAGTCTTTTGTAAATCTCCTAATAGAGTGCATACTTCATTGTATGTTTGTAAATCCTCTAACAAGGTGGATCTAGTAGTCCTACTTGCTCCTAATAGAGCAGATCACCAGAAGTGATCATTGTAAGCCTTAACCAGCCAACTTTATACTACAGTATTGAAGTTTCATGGGCATCATCCCCACTCTAGTTTTACTTTCTAATTGAAAGGTTTTTGGGTCACCAGATCAGTGTGTTAATGAGTTATGAATGTTTATCTTTTCATGTGTACAATAAAGTAGATGAATGGATGGTGAATTTGTTATTATGTTGAATTGGTTTAAATTTTTAAGGGTTACTGATTCAGCCCTCCCCTCTTAGTAACCTTGTTAGTCCTGAATATTTCCAACAGTATGTAAGCAATGTTAGTTTTGAAAAATGATTTCTTCAAGTGTTTGAAGTGAATAATTTTCAACTCAAAAATATTGGATCTAGTACACATAGATCTATTTGGTCATATTAGTTCTAAAGAGTATGATGGAGATAAATTATTTATATTTGTTTTGATGACTATTCAAGGATGATGTTTGTTATGTTCTTAAAAGAAAAAATAGAGGCATTTGATATGATTAGAAAGTATAAGGCTAGAGTGGAAAAAGAAACTTGAATAACCTTAAAGCATCTTTGATTAGATAGAGAATGTCAGTTTATATCTAATGAGTTCAATCAATACTACAAAGAAAGTGAAATCAAAGGACAACTAACAAGACCTCGAGAAAAACCCAACAAAATAGTATTATGGAAAGAAGAAATAGATCCATAGTCAAATGTGCAATAATGCTATTTAATAAGCCAAAAAAATGTATCATGCAAATTTTGGAGAGAATTTATTAGCACAATACTCCATACACTTAACCAAGTACAACTTAGGAAAGGAGTAAACAAGACACCGTATGAAATTTGGTATGGAAGAACACCTAATGTGAGCTAGTTTAGAATATTTAATAGTAAGTGCTACATCAAGAAGGATTAAAGGAATGGGAAGTTTGATACCAAAAATGAAGAAGAAATATCTCCAGGATATTTTACTAAAAGAAAAGAATACAAGTGTTTATACATGACGACAAATAAAATGATTGAAAGTGAAAATGTAAAGATAAATAAATTCTCTGAATAGAATGAAGGAAATAGTAGAAGGAAACTATAATAATATAATGAATTGATATATTTTGAACCTGAGAAGATAGAAAAATATAAAGCAACTATAGGAACTAGTAAAACTCTACCCACGACACCCCAATAAGGATAAACCAAAGAGTATAGTCAAAACAAAGAACTTATAACACCAAAGTAGATAAGGATCAATTATAACATGTGAGACATAATTGGAGACAAAAATGAAGGAGTATTAAGAGGAAGCCTAATAAGAAAAGGAACTTGACATGTTTAATATTAGAAATGGAACCCAAAATGGTGAAATATGCTTTGAACTTGATGAAGATTAGAAACAAGCTATAAAGGAAAATATGGACCAAATTGAGAAGAAAAATACTTGGTCACTAGGTCCCAAACCCAAGGAAAAGAACATTATTAGAAAAAAATGGGTATTTAGAAATAAATTGAATAAAAGTGTAGAAGTGATTAGAAATAAGGCAAGATTATTTTGCAAAGGTTATGCACATGAAGAAAGGTTAGATTATGGAGAGATGTTTGCACCAGTAGCTAGAATGGAAGGTGTAAGAGTACTACTGCATATGTAGTCTATAAAGAATTTAAGGTCTATCAATGGATTGAAAATCTATGTTCATGAATGGAGTATTCGAGGAGGAAGTATACATAGAACAACCTGAAGGTTTTTCTATAGGACGAGGAAAATATTTGGTTTGTAGATTACATAAATATTCATATGGACTAAAATATGCACTCAGAGCATGGTATGAAAGGCTACACTCTTATTTGATTGAAACATGATTTTTTAGAATAAGTGATAACTGTAAGTTGCATCTTAAGACTAAAAGAAAAAATAGGAACTTAGTTGGTAAATTTTTTTTAGATGACATAATATTTGGAGGAGATGAAAGAGTCTCATGAATAAGAGGGAAATGGAGAGTTTGTAGAATATAGATGATGGAAAGAAAGCTAGTATTCTAGAATTTACCCCTAAGGAAATGAAGATCATCTCATGGAATATAAGGGGGTTTGACAATCTTCATAAGATGGATGTGGTTATAAATATAGTTAGATATCATAAACCCAATATTTTGGTTATTTAGGAGACCAAAATGGATAAAGAAAAAGCTAAAAAGTTAAAAAATTTCAAAAATTGTATCATGCTGGCTAGTAGTTCTAAAGGAGCCTCAGGATGTACTTTGATTAAGTGGAATCAATCTATTTTTTTAGCTAGCTCATTGATTCTAATAATAATTTCATATCAATAAATTTTTAGCATTTAAATTTGGATATTTACTAGAATTTTGTTAATATTTATGCTCCTAACAACAATAATATCAGAATAAAATTATGGAACAAATTATGTAATCTTAAAAGTAAAGATTACAAGGTTAGCTAGATTTTGATGGGGGATTTTAATGTTCCTCTTTATGAACATGAAAAAATGGGGGGTAACCTGAGTTAGTTGGAAGGAAGATTAGATTTCATGGACCTAGATCTTTAAGGTATTAGCTTCACTTGGACAAAAAAGAGGGTGGGGGAGAATTGTATTCAATCTCATTTGGAAAAGTTGGACTCAACACCTAGGTTTTGTTCAGATCTATAAAATCTGGTAGAATATTAAGATGGATGGGATGAATCTCTTCAATGTTGCCAAAAAAATTAGGTATGTAAAAGAAAAAGTTAAGGGTTGGAATAGTAGTGAGTTTGGAGATATCTTTAAGGAAAAATCCAAGTTGTTAATGGAGCTAAAAGATATTCAAGACATCATTTAGTTGGAAGACTATTGAGAGGAATTCCTAGCAAAAGAAAATGAAAAGTATGTCAATTTTCTCAATATTGTGCCAAATGAAGAGACTTTTAATAGGCAAAGGTATAGGGCTATTTGGTTGCAAGCAAGGGATAGAAATTACAATTTTCTCCACTTGACTACTATGAAACATAGGGTAGCCATGTTGGTATCTCTAGCCATTGTTGTCTACTAGTGTTAAACCTTTTAGTCATTTACAAGGTAGAGTTAGATGATCATCATTGTGACTGAGCTACTCTACATAGGATGAGTCATGTACATAAGTTAGTATGTACCCAAGAAATTCTATAGGACCCATGTAAGTGTATTGTCATAGAGTAATTTTATATATGTGAACTAAGCTCATTCAACAACTAAGCAAGTCATCAACGACTGAGTGAATTCCAAGTATGAAAGTGCTAAGTGATATAGTATGTGTCGAGCACAATATATGCCAAACATCAAAAGGTTAAGAAAGGTTGAGAAACAACAATGTTGAGCATTAGAGACAATAAAGATCAAGCAATGCAAATTTTACATAAAAGTTAGGAATGGAATAAAGTTTTAGGAAAAATGATTATCAAACCAACTTGGAAGGATTATTTATGTTTTGAAAAGGTTGCTACAAAAAGTTTAATACTCACAGAGGTTGCTATAGAATATTTACATGACATGGATCACATATCCCTATATTGTATGTTCAACAACCAAGATGAAGAGGAAAAACATGGAACCATCTAGAAAATGGTTTATGAAAATATTTAAATAATGATGATCTTAACATAGATCATACACATAATGAAGGAGAAGAAGGAGAGAAGAGTTTATGTGTGAACACAATGCATTATACTATGAAGGATTGAAAGATACAAAGTCATTCAAGGGTTCTGTTATCATCTAATAGAGGGAGTGACCTATTCATAAGTAGTGAAGTGAAAGGGAAAGACAAGTGTTATCATATCAAAGGAGAGGATCAATTAGTAAGAATAAGACTCAAAATTAGCTTGCTAGGCAAATCGAGAGTTAGGTACTGAATCCATTTTAACAGACTTGGATAGGGTAAATCTCTTAACAAAGTGGTCTTAATAGATCTTTGTACATCTCTTAACAAATTCCTTACTTTATTGTAAGTGTCAAATCCTCTAACAAGGTGAAACCTAATAGTTTCTTTTAAGTCTTTAACAAGATAGGCTCCTCACAGGGTAGATCATATTCTATGGTCAAGCATTGTAACCATAACTAGTTAAATTTATTACTACAATAGTGAATATTTATGGGTGTCATCCCCACCCTAGTTTTACCTTCACCTTGTTGGGTTTTTGGGTAACAAATATTGGGTTATGTGTTTTTAATTTAATGCATGTGATTGAACTAATTTACATGTTATAGAAAATTTACATTAGAAGTTTTACATGCATAAGTTATTGATTAGATGTAGCTGAGTCTGAGAAAAGTATAAAGTGCTAAAGATTTTGATCCCCCCCCTCTCAGTATCTAGCTTACACCCTTATAAATCAACAAGCCAATCATATAACTAGGTTGAAGGTGGCTTTGAATGTATTGACTGATGAAAAGGAGATTGTTGGTGAATTGGTTTCCTTTTTCTCTTCTCTTCTCTCCACTGGTCAAAATATTGGTAGGATTAAGTAGGAAGAGTTGCTTGACTTTATTGCTAATTTTTTTCTAAAGAGCATCATTCTATGTTGAATTCTATTCCTTTTGTGAACAGTATTAATGTAGTTTTTCATTATAAATCATGTTGCCTAGATGGATTCTCTATGTTGCCTAGATTAATTCTACCTTCTTGTGCTCGATTCCCAAATAGGTGGGAGGGTATACCCTATAATACTTTAGACTCATTAGCCTTTGTTACTCAATATATAAAATTATTTTTAAATTTTTGACCTTGTGAATCCTAAATATTCTTTTGAATTTAATATTTGAGAAAAAAAATGGTTATTCCTAGAAAGGAAAATCTTGAACCTCATCATAGCGGTGCATGAAAAAATTCATTCTATGGCTTCCTCCAATACCCAAGGATATTGCAAAAGCTATGATAGAGTGGAGTGGAGCTTCCTCTTGAGAGTTATGAGTGCTTTTGGATTTGGTGAAAGATGCTTACAATTGATTTCTCAACTGGTTACAATGGCCCTTTTAGTTTTTTTGTTTAATGGAGATTCATCCAAATTTGTAAAACCCTCGAGAGGGCTAAGGAAAGGGCATCCCATATCTCTAATTTTTTTTACTATTATGGTTGAATGCTTAGGAAGTTATATCAGAGATCTTATGGAGACTAGGGATATTCATGGTATAAATCCTTCCTCCCAACATATATCCTACTCCCATGAACAATTTGTTGATGATCTAGTTTTTTTGGGGTATGGCTACTATTAAGGAGGCTAGAATCTTTAAAAGGGCCCTAAACTCATATTCTTATGATTCATGGAAATCGGTTAACTAGGAGTATGTATTCTTTCTTAATACCCTTATTCCAAGGAAAAGGAAGATTGCTAATATTCTAGGATGTTCTATTGGTGAATTGCCAGGAACCTATCTTGGGTTTTCGCTAGCTCAAAAACCTATAGATTCCTTTTGGGAGAAATTGGTTGACAAACTGAATAAGAAACTAGCAAGTTGGTAAAGTTACTCTTCTCAAGTTGTTTCTTCAAATCCTTCCTAACTATGCCCTAAGAATCTTTAAAATTCTAGGAAAATATGTTAAGGAAAATGGAAAGATCCAAAAGAAATTTTTATGGACGTCTATTGAATAAAGGAAAAGGCTTCCATTAATTGCTTGGGATAACATCTGTAAGCCTAAATGTGAAGAAAAAATTGGTATTACGGAGATAAAAATTATGACTAAAGCTTTTCTAGTGAAGCAAGGTTGGATATTTTATCAAGAAGAAAAGGAATGAAGTACCATTTAGAAGCATACATATCTTTATAATGCTCCTTCTATTTTTGATCTCCTCAATTATCCAGGGATCAATAACTCTTTTTCCATCTAGAGTGTTGTTCAAGGGGCCAAATATATTCTTCAAAAAGGGTGTAGATGGAAGATGGATGATGGAAGAAAGGTGATGTTCTCAGAGGATATCTAGATTATGGGCAATCTTCATAAAAGGGTATTTTGCATAGTAAATAGATGTTTATTGTGTAAGAAGGCAAATGAAGATAATAATCACCTTGTCATCCATTACAATTTTAGTCTAAATGTTTGGAATATTCTTCTTGAGTACTAGAATCTTTAATGGGTCTAGCCCAAGAAACTTATGTAATATTTTAAAAGTGAGAGATGTCCCATAAGTTTTCCTAAAGTTTGCACCCTTTGGAACTTTTCTCTTCATCACATCTGTTGGGGACTCTAGAAAGAAAAAAATAATAGGATTTTTAGAGATAAAGAGTGTCATTCTTGGGTGGCATGACACAAAATCCCAAGGGTTATGAAAGAAAACTTCTTAAATCAAAATAGTATTAAAGGTGATTTTGATATAACTCACCCTATGACAAGAAAAGAGATCAAGGATAAAACCAACAGAGAGGGAGTTTTCTGGAAATCTTCTCCTATTGGTTGGTTCAAAGCTAATTTTGATGGATTTACTAAAGGAAACCCAAGGAGAGTGGGGTGTGATGGAGTTCTCAAAGATCAAAATTGTAGGGTGGTGGATGTTATGGCTATTCCTATTGCATCCTTTTCTAGTCACATGGTGGAAGAGATGACAACTTTGTTTATTTATCATAGGGCTATGGAATCTAGTTACTCGAATTTATGGCTAGAAGGGGATTCTTTGAATATTGTCAATATGCTAAATAATAACTATTCCATAATGTGGAATATTGAAATGAATTTTAGAAAAATCAAAAGTCTCCTTAATAATTTTGAGATTATTTTTCATAACCCATATTTTTTGTGAGGGTAATAATGTTACTCACTAGATTAGCAACAAACTAATGTGTACAAACATGTCATTGTCATGGATGGATGACCTAAGCAATGAAGCTGATTTAAAGATGCTTGTTCAGTTTTATGTGATAAATGAAGTGGAAGTAAAGCTTAATTAAGAATTAAAAAATGAAGGCATCTATAACTTTAATCATGGTGGTAATCATTTAATGAGGAGTACCTCTTCATTATTATGCTCTTAATTTGGCATGTATTATGGGTCATTTTGAAAATAAAGGTGAAAGCGTGCAAGTATTTTTCTTGCAAAATTTTTCCTCTTGACTAAAGTCTAGTTATTAGCATGGGTTACAGTATGGGTGGCAAGCCGAGGAAGCAAGAGCCTGTGAGTTGTAAGCACTAGAAGGAGAAAATGATGGTCTAGAGCATTCCTCACAAAGGTAAGGTAACTAGTTACCTTGAGAAATTGGATGGCTATAAACCCCCATGTAACTAAAGAATTTTAAAATAATTGGGTTGGAGAGGATATGGCTTTGCATGGGGTTTCTATCTCTATCACCAAAGAGTTTATAGCGAAAATTACTAGGATTTATATTGGGTGAATCAAATTTAAAAAACAACCCAAAATATTTCCGCCCTAAAGAAATTTCTAAAGGACCTTGAAGAAGAAAGGAAACTAGTTAAGAAGAAAGTTTTCTTTGATCTTAGCCAGATTAAGGTTCTTTGGCAAGATATGTTGTCCTACATCTGTGAGTATTTCATTCTTGATGGGAGGTCTGAAAGAGTGCATAGGTTCCATTTTATTTTCTAAAATCATTTCAAATATGAGGATAGGGTTTCTTTTTCTTTCTACTTGAAATTATCCTTGTTAAATAGCATCAGTGCTCATAGGAAATTTTTTTTTTGGCCTGTTCTCCACCAAGGTCTCATCCTATTATTTGAGGAATATTGTAGACAAAATGCTATGAAGTTCACTCCCTTGACTGGAAAGAGAAAGAAGATAACTAGGAAGAAAACATTGGATAATTCTATTGCAAAAAAATCAAAACCCATAATGTCAAAATTGAGGAGATTAAGGAAATGGACATTAAGTCAAATAAAGACTTGGAAAGTGAGAAGGAACATGCTAAGAAAAAGAAAAATAGAAAGACTAAGGGTGAAGATAAAATCATGGGAAAACTAGAGGTCAAACCTAAAGAAAATTTGTAAGATGATAAGGGCACATTATAAGTAGAGGATGATTGAGAAGAGGAAGGAGAAACATAGAGTGGAGATTATAGCTCAAACAATGATGGGTGTTTGAGTAATCAAGATGATTCCTTGGTTAAGTCTTTGGTATGGGGAGTAATGTAGGTTCTCTAAACCCTGGAAAGAAGGAACATGACATGTCTTTGAATTCCTACAAGGGCAAAGACACTTGAATGTGAAAGATAATACACCTACCTCTGAAGATGATGAGGAGAAAGGGAAATCCATGGATACTAATAAGGATGATAAAGATAAGAATAAAATCTTTATTACTCAAGAGCCAAAAACAAATTATACTACCTTGAAGAATGACACTAATGAAAAGGATTTGGCTAGGGAGAAAGACATTATGCCTGAAGATTTCCACAATAATAGCGATCATCCTAAGGATAACATTGTTGATGAGGTTAATGGGGAGATGAATATTAGTGGGAGGCTTATGTTTCTTAACAAACTTATATTGAAGGGAGAAGTGACTCTTCATGTAGATACTTCGCTCTATAATAAAACCATGGCCCTAAAGAAAATTGTAAAATATATGCAAAAGACGCTCAATATTGAAAAAACTAAAACGACCAATCTAGAGAGTAAAGTTAGGAATATTCTTGAGAAATTGATAAGCTATTAAGTTGGACTAAGGCAACTGGTAAAGGATAGCAGCCAACATATGGACATGATTACTTCAATCCAATGTGTAGTGGTGGCAAGCATTGGAAGAAGGAGAAATGAGAAAATCATTTCCCCTATGCCTAACCAAATGACTAGCGGACCAAGTAAAAGGACTAGGCTGAGTACAGAAGGGCCACTGAAGCTGCTCCTATCTCAACTATTGAAGTTATCCTTTAGAAGGTTACTAATATTTCCAAAGACTTAACTAAGGTTGTAAAGGAGCTAGAGGAATATCCTACTTTTTTGCTGCATGTTCTGGTAGTTTGTCCATATATCTAGTCCTGGCTTGGTTCACTAGTTGTTTCTTATACTTTTTTCATTTCCAACTTTATTATCTATGTTTGCTACTATTTAGGTTCTAGGTCCTTGTAAAACCTAGGCTTGGGCTTTTTCTGATACTGTAGGTTCTAGGTCCTTGTAAAACCTAGTGGATTCTTTTTGGATTTCCTTTTTTTTTCTATATGGGGTTTTGGGCCCCCTCAAAAACTATTTTTACTATAATTCAAATGGTAGATAATTTGTGGAAAATATGAGGAATCGGTTAGAAACATTTAGTATTCAAGAAGTCAAGTCTTTTATTGGACTTCAAGTACAATAGATGAATAATGGTATTTACATCACTCAGTCAAAATACACAAAAGAGATATTGAAAATATTTGGTATGGAAGACTTTAAACCTATAAGTTGACTGATGGTTACTGATTGTAAGCTATCTAAAGAATATGAACCCAAGGAAGTGAATGAAACATTATAAATATCAATGATTGGGAATCTACAATGTGTTATTTATAGAAGACCTGATATAGCTCAAGCATTAGGAATTATTGTGATATTTTTCTCATAACCAAAAGAAACAAAATTTAACAACTATTAAAAGGATATTCTAATATCTCAAAGGCACTCAAGATTTTGGCTTATGGTATGGAAAGAAAGGAGGATTTGATCTTAAGGTCTATAAGATGCAACATAGGGTCGAAATATTGTTGAAAGGAAAAGCACAAGAAATGGAGCATTTTTCTTTGGAGAAAGATATATTCATGGATAAGAAAAAAAAAATTGCATCTCTCAATCTACTATAGAAACTAACTATGTGGCAGATATAATCAAATTTCAACAAGTTGCATGAATGAAGCAAGATTAGAAAAAAGTTTTATGTCTTTGACATAATTGTCATAGGAAGAGAAGATAGGAAGAGAAAAAGAGACACAATATTGACAAAAGAATGTGAAAATTGAAGACAAGATAGAGACAAGGGAGAATCTAAAAGGAAATGAAAATGAAGAATCTGAAAGGAATAAGAGAAGAACAAAAATATCATATTGTATGGTGGAGATCAATTTTATGGCACATAATTACATTCTTTATTTTTGGTTTACCATCAATTTCAAAGGGGAGATAGTTGGCATGACTGATTTACTAGTTTTGAATGGAGTAAGGGAAGTTATGTGTTGTATTATTCATTAGTTATAATATTCTTTGTTTATGTAAAAATTTTGACATGTTATTCCATCTTGTTACCATATATCATTTTCATATGGATTGTTTTGAGCACCAAGGAACTGAGGAGGAGCAGAGAAAGGCATCTTATCAAGTAATAACTAGAATAATCAATGGAAGAACTTTTAAGTGGTGAATTAGCTTATTGGATTATTAGTGACTAAGTCTTATCAATGAAGTAATATTTTATTGAAGAACCAAGAAAGTCAAGCTTTTGATTAAGAAATGGAAGATTATTTGAGAAGTTTCTACATGGATGGAATGATGTCTTTGTGATTGTCAAATATAGGTTTAGGGTTTATGTGATAAAAAAATTGAAAATAAATAAAGAAGGATCGAGAAGGTTGTAACTAGAAGGTCTGGAAAAAGAGGAAAAAGAAGGAAGACATAGCTATCAAACTATAGAGGTAGAAAGTGTGTTGAGATTGTGGAAGAATAGTTAATGGTATGTTGTTGTATTGAAGAGCTTTAATGGATTTGATATAGTAAGACAATGTGACTTATTGATCATTTTTAATTTTTCTATTACTTTCTTACCATTATAATAGTCTAAATCCCTTGAAAGGGTGATCTTAATCAGGCTATTCTTAAACCTCTAACAAGGTGGAATTCTTGGATTGTGTTAAAATCCTTTAGCAAGGTTACTCCTAGCAGAGTAAAGATCCTAATAGATCTAGAAGAAAATCCTATAACAAGGTGTAATTAACAATGTTTTGTAAACCTTAATCAAGAAAGCTTCTAATAGAGCATATTATACAAGATTATAAATTTTGTGAGAACTATTCGCACACTGTGGTTTTCAACAAAATTGGGATTCCACAAGATAAATATTGCTGTTAGTATTTTATGAATAATTTTACTATTTATATTGGTTTAGAGTAAAATTAACCCATAAAAAAATTATAGGCATAATTGAATCCTATTGGTAGATAGTTTAGAAGTTAAGGAAAAATTGTCAATTTGGTGATCACTTATTCACCTCACTATAATAAATCTTATACCTACATTAATGTTATATCTTTCTTACTCACACAAATGGAAACTCCTTCTTTCTCCCTCCCTATCTCTATCTTATCTTACACATGTCTTTATCCTTCACCTCTCTCTATCTATATCTCATTTCCTCTATTTCTCTTTGATCTACTCCATCTATCAATCTATTCCCTCATATATATTTTTTGTTATATTTCTTCAACCCCCCTCCTCCTCTCTCTTGATCTTCATATATCTCTATCCTTACATATTTGTATACCTCTCTTTATCTATATTTTTGTCTCTTCCTCAGTCCACCCCTAATCACATTATTTTAATCTTCCTAGACCTATTTGTGTATACCTATTTGCATCCCTACCTATATTTATCCATTATGATTCCTACATAAATTCCTCTCTCTCTCTCTCTCTCTCTCTCTCTCTCTCTCTCTCACACACACACACACACACACACACACACACACACACACACACACACATCCGTCCACACCTACACCTACACACACAAACAAACACATCCACATCCATACCTACACACAAGAAATATCATCTTGTTATAAAATTTTTAAAAAAAAACATAATTAAACCTATTAATTAATATGATTTGGGACTAGTTGACAAATTCATTCAATACTCTCCTCACAATGTTCTTTTAAAATCTTATTTCCTAACCATACTTGTTTCACTCATTACCTCTTCCATTATATCTTAAAAATAAATTAAAAATAGCCTTACTATTAAAACTCTTATATTAGCCCTTAGAAAATACTCAAGATTATATATAAAAGAATCTTTTACTTTTGATTTAATTCACAAAAAAAAAAAAAAGATATTATTTAATTTCTAACTGTTAAAAAAATCAAATAATGTCAATACTAAACTTTAATAACATAATAAGAAAATAATTGTTTTAATAACATGCCAGTAATCAAGCTTAATAGACACTTATTTTACTTTTAATGATTACTTAAAATTGACTTTTAAACTAATATATTATTATATAATTACAAGTCTAAATACTATTTCCTAGTTTTGATTAATTTACACATGTACATGCCTTTTTTTTCCAAAAAACATGAGTAAAAGTATTAAAATATTAAAAATTAAGCCATTATTTTAAAATTCCTTTCTTTATATGAATAGGGAAAATTCAAAATTTCATGCCCTTTGTGCTTTTGTCTCACAAAAAATATCACTTATGTTGGATTTACAAAAATAATTCTACTTTTTGAAGTAAAGGAGTGATGTGAAAAAAATATACATGATATAAAGAGAGAAACAATAAGCAATCCTATTATATATTTCAACAATACTAATTTAACATAGCAAGTATGTTATGTTAAATTAGATGCTATATAGTAATTCTAAAGTAGTTTGTCATATTCCCATTTTAAGATAGACTTTTAATATAATCAAATAATATAATTTTTGGAAGTCTTAATTGGAAACCAAGATGCTAAGAGGGGGGGTGAATCAATATCTTTAACACTTTTGATTTTTTCATAGTACTTCTACAGTCACCTTATTTACCATCTCATGTCCAATTTCTTATACATGCATAACTTATAAAACCAAATTGTAACAATATATAAATCTAATCTATCAATCACATGTATGAAAAGTAATCACATGGAACTAATTTTGGTTACCAAGAAACACTTCAAGGTGAAGGTAAAACTGGGGTGGGGATGATATCCAAAAATCTTCACTGCTACAATAATAAAGTTAACCTGTTAGGGTTACAATGTTTGATCATATCCAATGATCTATCCTATGAAAGGTCTACCATGTTAAAATCTTTTGAGACTATTAGATCTTAACTTGTTAGAGGATTTAACACTTACAAATAAGTAAGGATTATATTAGGAGGTTTACAAAGATCTTTTAAGACCACTCTATTAATAGATTTACCTTGTCTCAATTTGTTAAAACTAATTCAGTACTAGATTCGTGATCTACTCTAAGAAGCTATTCTTGGATCTCCTCTTTCCAATCTGATCTATGATTTGATATAGCTTTACTTTCCTTCATCGCTTGACTAGGTCAGTTACTCTATTTTGAAATAACAAAACTCTTTTTTGTCTTCTGTAATGTTCACACATTTATGCTTCAACTACATGAATAGATTGTTTTCTCCTTCTCATCAATTCTATCACTCATACCATATGTTGAAATAGGTCTAGATCTTCTCTATTTGTTCATCACAAAACATAGGGATATGTGATGCACATCATAAAATATGTAATGATCTCTATAAAAAACTCAACAAGTATAAATATCTTGTCTTCATCATCCTGAAATAGTTTACCTCATTGAAGTTTGTATTATTCCTGACTTGAATGTTAGTTTTGTGTTGCTCGGTACTTACTATCTTTGACACTTGAAATTCATTGTACATATGTTGTTGACACTTGGTCTATTCTATGCTTTGACTCTACTATGTAACTCGACAATAATATGCTCAAATTTCTTGATAAACTTTAGACTCAACTTACATTGAAAATACTTGGCAACCAAATACTTGAATCTTATAGAGCTTTCCATATATATGTCTATATATAAGTCTATCTCATGACTCAACCTATATAGAGTAGCTTGGTCTCGGTGATGACCATCTGACTTTGCCTAGTCTATGACTAAGTGTTTCACACTAATAGAAAATAATAGTTAGAGATATAAAAATTCTTCCCCTTTGATATTAGTGGAAAAAGTAATTGTTCATGATTACATTGTTGCAAATATGAGTACTCCCCCTAACCCTATGACTTATGCTGAATAAACAAATAATGACCAATATATTCACACACTAAGTAGTCTGATTCTTTCAATGTCATACCTAGCTTGCCTTATGCATTTAGATTTCCTTTTGAACTCTTATTTCTGACTTTGAACTCTTATGATTATCATTACACTCTCCTCTTTATTTTTTCATTATCTCCATTCAAATAATCATTACAATTTCATTCTGTTCTAACTTTTCTTATTTTCCACCATTTTTTTGTCGCTTATATTTGCTCTGGGGCTTGGATGATTAGAATCAAACAATAATTTTCAATAAAAGGTTTTTGAACTTGGTTGATCATAGAAAGTGCACGATCCCAAGTGGTTTTTGTTGATTCCAAAATGTGTTTTTGCAACTGTAACCTAGCTGCCAAATCAATCAAACTCTTAGCCACTAAAAGATTATCTTATGCTAATTTAATTTCTCTCTACATAACCTCCAAATGAGGTATTAACATGGACTAGATAGAGATCAATTTTAATCTCATACTGGTGTCATCTACTTGAAGCTCGACCAATTTTCCTTGAGTATTCAATAACATATCATAATAATATGAACAAGATTAAGTTGACTGTGATATAATATTGGTTGTACTAAAGAGCACTAATAAATCTTGGCACATCACACAAAATATTATATAGATGTTGTAGTTTCAAAATAATTTCTATCATATTCTGCATAGGTTCCTACAATTGAACTTTCTACTCAATAATGGTTATTGAAACTTTGTCCACAACCTTATTCTCAAATTTCTTTGCAAACCAATCCATCAAACTTTCATTGTTTTCTATATCTCTAGCATTTATTTTTTCAACAATATTTATAAGCTAGGAAATGGTTGGGGCTTTCCCATCAAAATTTTGTCTATAAAATAACTCAACAAAAAATATCTTTAACATCATGCAATAGCTTCTTCTGTTGATGTTATCTTCTTAATTCTTCCGACTTCTTCTTCTTAGGAAAAATATCTTTCTTTCCTTATGTGAGGAGTAGAAGTGCTAGTGCTTGATACTTCTTTGGGAGATGGTGAGGGGGTATCACCACTTAGTCTTTCTTGTACAACAATGCTAGAGACAACAATAGTAGCACTCAACATAGTCTTATTTTCTTTTTATTATCCTCAATATGAGGTTCTAACACATTAGGTCCTTCTTGACCTATGGTAGAAATGTCTAAACACGTATCTTTATTAGTTTCTTCTACCTCTTGCTCCTCCTTGTTTACATGTAAGGGCTTTTGTGGAGTGTCACAAGTGTCAACATGAATTGGTGACATGTTGCCTTGTGGACTCAGCATACTTGAACTCATTTCATCAGTCTCATCATCTTGAAAAGTTATGGTCTCAATATCCTTCTCTAGTTTTTTATGAGACCAATTTTTTTTTTTCAAAAGTAACTCATTTTATTAAACTACAAATTTAGTCTTATTTTACAATATCATAAAGATTCTAAATTTAGGAAAAAAATTGTTAAAAAATTTCTCCTAAAATGTACCCTTTTGTTGTTGTGATAGATCAAGCATGCTCATGGCTAATGTTCCAGTTCTAATGTTTTTCTCTTCTTCTGTTGACTGTTGCCACCTTCTGTCAAGTCTATTGTACAAATCTATTGGGATTTCTTCTCCAATTTATAAGTAGTCCATTTATAATTTTCCATGATATCTATCATGGCTTCTTAAATCTTAGATTTATACTCATCATTTAATGTATTATAGTTTAGATATCCAAAACTAGATAAACCTATAGATCCTCATATTTCAGTACATACCTCATCAATAGCTTTGGTTCTTCTTGTAGCTAGTCCCTTAATCGATCTTGTTCTCTTTGATTTTGAACTAGTTGACTCATTATTCATTCCTACTCTTTTCTTTACAAATTTCTTGCCTAGTTGTTGCCCTTTTCCTTGGTTTGGTAGGTGCTAGAGGAGAAAGAGGTGTCACAACTAGTTTCTTTGCAATTCCTTTAGTTTTGTTACTAGGTGGTATGACAATGGCTAGGGTTCCACACTTGACTCCTTCTTCTTCTTCGTCTTCCTCAATACCACTATCATTTTCTACATCTTCTCCATGACCTTGTGTAATTTACATAGGTTCATTGATCTTGCCTTGGGTACCTAGCTTTGTCCCTAGCTCTTCAATTATTTTCTTCATTTTCTTTTCCTTAGAAGCTATCTTGATATCTATAGTGATTCTCACCTTATCTTCTTCATACTTCCCAAAAGGTTCAACTTCAGTGTCAATTTATTCCTTCAATAATGAAACAATATTTGCATTAACTGTATTACTATCAACCTCATATGTCATCAAATTTGGCTAGCGATGCCTTCCTTGGATTTATTGCCTACACATATGTGTTATTTGTGTCTACTAAGAACCATACATCATTGTAATGTCTTATTACCAATTCTTTTGATATTCTCATCCTCATCTTAATTCTTTGTTCGAATTCATCAAAATATGTATCCATGACATTTAAAAAATTCTTAGTTATGTTATGTATTCATTGATTTTCCTTATCATTGGTTTTCCTTGTTCCCAAAGAAATTTCCAATACTAGAAAAATACTTTTGAATATAAAAGAAAATTCACATAACAAGTGATCTAAACTTACACATTGAGTTCTTTGCCTTCCTCATGGATATCAAGTATTTGCTAATTATAGTCTATGTAACTTGGCAAGATCATATTCATGATCTTTAATGACTATCTTCCATAATTGATCCCCTACCACACATAGCATGCTGTTCAATCTGCTAGATTGATACAATTTGTGAGCAATCACTCTCACTACAAATTCAATCAATGGATTAGGAATGTTTTTGATGGAAAAACCTCATCCATTCCACTCGACATCTATGTTTTCTTCAAATTCTTCTTGACTTAGGCTTCAAGAAGAATTTGAAGAAAACATAGATGTCAAGTGGAATGGATGAAGGTTTTCCATCAAAAATATTCCTAATTCATTGATTGAATTTGCAGTGAGAGTGATTGCTCACAAATTGTATCAATGTAGCAGATTGAACAACATGCTATGTGTGGTAGGGGATCAAGTATGGAAGATAGTCACGAAACATCATTAATATGATCTTTCCAAGTTACAGAGACTATAATTAGCAAAAACTTGATATACACGAGGAAGGCAAAGAATCAATGTGTAGGTTTAGATCACTTGTTATGTGAATTTTCTTTTATATTCAAAAGTATTTTCCTGGAACACCCATTAAGTCAACTTTAATTGTATATCCAAGAATAGTGTGGTCATAAGTGAACCCACAATAATGGATTACACTTTTTTGCCTAAACTAACAATGAACTATGAATTTTCAAGAAAACTTTCACTTTGAGATGAAAATTGCCATGTAACAGTTAGGAATTTGAGGATGAAAAGGGTTAGAGTCTTTTAGGATTTTCTGCGTAGAATCCAAATATATTTTTATATTTTTTTAAAAGTTGATTTGATTGAATTATTTTTTCTCCCATGAAAATTGGTATGTTATCAAAAACCTGATTTTAAAAATGTGACCTTGTTTTTGACACACATAAAAAAAATTCTACAATAGATATCAATGGGATTCTTTCAAATTGAGTTTGTTAACATCCATATCAAACTCATGGAGGTGATCTAATGTCTTTATTCATAGTATTTCATTTTTTAATAAGTTTAAAGTTGACCTAACATGAATTTGGACATACATGGCTTTAGACACATGTAACTTATTATATATTTACTTGAATTCAAATTTAATTATTTTAATTGAAAGAGGACTCAAATAAAAATATTTTATTTATTTTTCAATTTTTTTAATCTTTGAGTTACTATTTTTCCATGGGTGTCCAATATATAGGTTTATTTTTTATGACAATCCTCTGTTCAATTCACATTCAAAAATGTATATCTAAAAAATTCAAAATGTAGCAAATTCATAGTCATTAGAAAGTTCATTCAAAATACTTCTATCATGCAAAAGGACATGACTTTAGTGCTCCATCTGTACTTGGTAATGGAGCCTGGAAGCCATGAAATCATAGTAAACCTTCTCCCATTTCAAAACAACCAAAATTTTCTTAGTTTTGATATAAACAAAGTTTCTATCGAAATAAAAATCATCAGTTTCGATATAAACTAAAGTTTCTAGTTTCTATAGAAACTAGAGCAATAGTTTCAATCGAAACTACCTACTCTACTTTCGATCAAAACTACCTTCTCTAGTTTCAATCGAAACTAGAGTCGGCCCTAAGGGATTTTTAAAAAAAAAAAATAGAAATTTTTATATAAATAATATTTATTTTTTCAATTCTAACATTCAAATCCACTCAAGTAATTCACACTTCAATTAGGAGGGAGGAAATATTTTCTAAATTTTGTTCTTGAGTTTTGGAAAAATAATTTGTGACATGGACAATAAAGGTAAAAGGCTGAGTAAATATTCACGAAGAAGAACTGCCGAACAAGGAGAAGAAAATCATTAAAAAACTTTAGTAGGATATTATAGGAGGCAAGGTATGTACATGCGCAACATCTTTTTTCCAATGCATATTTAGTTCATATAGTATGCAATTATATTATAGACTTTTTTAATGTATATAGTTAGGATTAGGGTTTATCCAATTATGAATATGGTAAATATAAACTTAGGGTTACTATTAATTTAATATTAAGGGTTTATTGAATTATGAATATTTACAATTAGGGTTTATTACATTATGGCTTTTAAATTATGAATGTTTACAATTAGGGTTTATTAGATTATGGTTTTTAAGTTATTAATATTTACAATTAGGGTTTATTACATTATGGTTTTGAAATTATTAATATTTACAATTAGGGTTATTACATTATGGTTTTTAAATTATGAATATTTATAATTAGGATTTATTACATTATGGTTTTTAGATTATGAATATTTACAATTAGGGTAACTTATTATATTATGGTTTTTAAATTATCAATATATATATATCTATATATATATATATATATATCTATATATATATATATATATATCTATATATATATATATATATATATATATATATATATATATATATATATATATATATATATATATATATATATAAAAACTATATAGAATTTTGGTACATTTTAATTATGGTGGTTTAAATTATGAATTTATTTAGGATGTAGTGAAACAAGACAACCTAATAAGATTGGAGAAGGTTCATCCCAAGTTCAAACATGTATATATGTACACATCTCTCGCAAGTATAATATCTAGAAATTCAAGATTTCTTCCTAGGTGTAAAGGCAAACTATATATATTTGATTTTTAATTTTAGAGACAAATCTCCAAGTACAAACTTGCTTGATTTTATTTGTTATATTGTGCACGTGCAGTAGTAGATGATGAAAATGTTGGACATGAGGAGATTGAAGATGAAGCAATGGATATGTAAGAAGGACCATTTTAAGGTTAGATGTATTTAATAGTTCATTTGTTATGTTATATATACACATATGTGGACACTAAAGGAAAGTTGTATCTTAAGTCTTTATTTTAACTTTTTCTTATAGCCCGACATCAAACAACAAATGAAAATGTTAATCTAGCTCAAAGTTTTAAGAGAAAGATTAATCATATAAAAATAGATCATTTAATTGAAATGGATGTGGAAAAATTGAGAGAATATTCTAGTCAACCTACACATACTATGAAGAGAAAATTGAATAAAGTCTAAAGAAATAATTGCACAATTTGAGAATCTTGATACAATGGAGAAAACTCAACTATTATCAATTTCACTTCTTAAAGATGAATAAAAAGAGCCATTGAAACTATTAGGTATAGATACAAGTGTTAAAAAGAGGAAGACTTCTAAACTACAAAAATACATTTTTGAAAGTGTTAAGGAAGGGTTACACTCCATTGGGAAAAAATCTAAATCTACAGATAAATCCATTGCACGGAGAGTGATGTTAACATTTGTTTTAAATAAGATATTATGTCAAAAAAGACAAATCTCTTTACTATCATCTCATATTGGGTATATTTAAAAGATGATATTACATTATCTAAAAAGGAGACACAATTTGGATGATAGTACATTAGAAGGAAACTGGGCGCTAATGTGAAGGGTTCCTCGATCTGATAGGATTATGGAAATAATTAAGAACTTAGTCATTCAATTTTGGATTGATAATACTCATCCTTCACCAAATAGAAGAGATATCATCAAGAAGAGGATTGGGCCTAAGGAGTATCTTCATCACACAAAACATTGGTTGGATGTCAAAAAACATGAATTCTATCTCTCATTTTGTAATTTAAATCCTGACACAAAGATTGGACAAACAATGTTTGAAAGATTGAAACCCTATTTTGTGAAGATAAATAGATCTTTTGAAACATGTTGTTGTCAATATCATGTTGAATTTTATTTTTACTCTCAAGGGTTTAGAGAGATAATAGCAGAAAGTGGTGGTTCTCAATATGTTTTTCATAAAAAACCAAGCTAATTCATAACATCAATCTTATGCGACAAACCAAAAATAGATTACATAAGAGAAACTTGTGAAACATGTGGTAACCTGACCAAATTTTCTTTAAGAGATGAAGGTACTGATATGATGAGGATAGTAAAATGTAAGAGATACAAGTACATAAAGTTAGCAACAAAAGTTGGAAAAGAATCAACAAGGTTAGAATATGTAGAAGATGACATACCTATTGGAGAATTTATGTCAATTTTTTGTAAATTGATTCAACAATATATACATCATGCTTGTGTAGCTAAATGGAAATAAAAATACTTTCAAACACTAAAAGAAACTTTCCCACTCAAGACAATTTTATCTGTTGTTGACTTTGTAGAGAATTACTCATTCATTTCTCAAAAACAACTTCAAGCAGAAAACTACTATATAGAGTAGGTTACTATTATGGTTCAAGTGTCTTATGGACATGCATAAATTGATTTGGATGACATGGAAAGTATAGATCAAGAATGAGTCATTAAAAAATAGTATCACTTTTACATTAGTGATGATAAAGAACATGACACACATTTTGTGGAACATTGCTTTAAGACATTTTTTGAGTATTTGAAAAACAAAGCCATAAAGATAGAAAAAAAATTTGTATGGTCAGATGGATGTGCAACACAATTTAAATCAGCTAGAATATTTTATGCATTATGTAGATATCATTGATACCTTAATATACCACACATTTGGAGTTTTTTTGAGAGTGGACATGGAAAGGGTGAGCATGATGGTACAAGAGCTTGTATCAAATATTCTTTAAGAAAGTATCAAATGGACTATAGAGGATATCACATTAATAATTCTTATGATGTGGTTGAGTGGTGCAAAACACATTTTACAGTGCCAACAAATACATATAACACATCATCACAAGCAGAGTGAGTCATACCATTTAGATTTTTTTGGGAGGTATCATGTATAAATTAATTTTCAAATATTATTTAATTGAATCAATTTTATATTTAATACGTTATGTCATAACTAAATTATGGTACATACGCACATGTTTAAAACTCATTTTTTATATATATGTATGGACCTTACATTCAGGTGTCAATAGAAGATCAATGCATGAATTCAAGAGGGTAGAGAAGATGTGATCATTACATTCAGTTATGAGTACAAATAATAATGTGTGGTTAATGTACACAAGAGAATACTCATGTTTTTGTCCTAATTGCATTAATGAAAACTATGATGGTTGCATCAATCAAGAATGTGGATATGTGGGTGAATAGACATTGGTGACACTAGATGTTATCAATACAAATGAATTTGAGGACAGAAACTATGATGATATTCCATTGATTTCCACTGATTATGACCATATTTTAGGATTGATCAAAGTTGGTATGTATTTTTTAATTTTTCTCAATTTATCTTATATATATACTCATGTATATGACACATGGAATTTATACACATATACATTGTGTTGGCAATTTTTTTGTAGTCATGGTAGAATTTGAAAATGTAGAAGGTGTTAGCTATTATTTATTGTGTTGTACCACACAAAGAGAGAAGCTAACAAAGACTAAAATAAGTGATGGAATTATGTTTCCCATAGGTTAGTATATAGTTGAATCATGTTCGTGTAAGTACATCTATGTTTTTTTATGAATTCAAATTTATTGACTTATTTGATTTACCTATATGTGGGTTTTGTTGTTGTATAGGAAACATATTTGAAGCAAAATAAACTACTTAAGAATGAGATTCATTTCATTGACTATCAACCTAACATTAAGGTATATTAGTATAGTAACCATGTTATTGCCGCTAGTCTAACTCTTCATCCAGTCAAAGGACTTGGATTATGTAAGTGGAGGCAACATATTGATGATCATAGGAAAATATTTAATGTTATCTAGCAATGAGCTGACCCACTCAATACAAGCTAAAAACAACTTGTTGAACTATTTAAAATATGAAATTTGGCTGAAGTAAATTTGAAATCTAAACTTTGGTTCAACAATTTGAAATTTCTGTGAAATTAGGACTTATGTCTTAAGGGGCTAAAATTAGGACTTGTATGTAATTATATATTAATTTTACTCTTTCATTTAACTTTTTTTTAGTTTAAATTGTGATTCATAACTAATTATAGTTCAATTAGGTACTTGTATGCAACTAATTAGGACATGTGCCTCAAGTTGAAGAAATTCAAGCAATTGTCTTAAGGGGATCAAATTAGGACTTGTAACTAATTATATATTACTTCTAATCTTTCATTTAACTTGCATTCAGTTTAAGTTATGATTTGTAACTAATTATAGTTCAATTAGGTACTTGTATTCAACTAATTATGACATGTGCCTTGAGGGAAATAAATTCAAATAATTGTCTTAAGGGGATCAAATCAGGACTTCTATCTCAAGGGGATCAAATTAGGACTTGTAACTAATTATATATTACTTTTACTCTTTCATTTAACTTGTGTTTAAGTTAAATTGTGATTTGTAACTAATTATAGTTCAATTAGGTACTTGTATGCAACTAATTAGGACATGTTCCTCAAGGGCAAGAAATTTGAACAATTTTCTTAAGGGGATCAAATTAGGACTTGTGTCTTAAGCGGATGAAATTAGGACTTGTAACTAATTATATATTACTTTCACTCTTTCATTTAACTTGTGTTTAGTTTAAATTGTGATTCATAACTAATTATAGTTCAATTAGGTACTTATATGCAATTAATTAGGACATATGCCTTGAGGGGAAGAAATTTGAACAATTGTCTTAAGGGAATCAAATTAGGACTTGTAAAATTAAAACTCACATGTCCACTACTGACATCATCAAATGAGTCTTGACAATGTACAAAATTAGGCATCAAAGATGGAGTAAAAATATGAATGTGCCCCTACAATACATACATACATGTGTGCAAAAAATCATATTAAAACATGTACATGTGCATAAATTATTAGTTGAACAATTGCTTGAAATTGAAATTTTAACATGAATGTAAAAAAACTATAGATTTACCTATGTAGATGTTGGCATCTAATAATACTCAGATTTCCTCACATCGATCGTGTCCATCAATTTATCTAGATTTTGTTGGGCCTCATTTAGCTTCATCACTGCATCCATGCTAGCATGACTAGTGGTTGGCATACATCCTAATAATGACAATCCAAGTAGACTAACTAGATGATATGGCATAGAAGTAGAATCATCACATGTCAAAAAGTCCATCCATCCTATGGTTGACAAGATAAAGTCAACATCATCAAGGCTAGCATCTAAACTTTGACTATGCCCTACATTGATTGAAGGGTTTTTACTACTATATATATGTCCCTTTGTAGCAAAAGAGTGATTAGTAGGTGGATCATGATGTGTACTACCACCATGAGGACTACTTGATCGAGGAGAGGAATGTGATTGAGGATGTGACCCAATACCACCATGGACATGATGTTGAACATCTGATATGGGTATGCCAAGATGCTCTGATATAAATCTATATGAATATAATAGATCCTCAGCAAGACTACTCATAGTATCTCCTACCAACACTCTAGTGAGACCCTCTAAGCTAGTCAGTGAAGGGATGCCTATTACATTGTACAAGTTTGTTGAAGATGAAGAACCAAGAAATGATTTGGAATGCTAATGTGACATCAAATACTGGCCAAACTCATGAGTGGAAATAGATCTGATAGCTGTGGCAATGTCTCCAACTCCCTAAATCACCCCCTACAACTATGCGTTATGCATGGCCTCATCAGCTGACAGACCTAATATATGGGAAATACCAAGTGTCCTCACTTTGACAATCGAACTATGTGTTAGTGGTGGATGACCCAACTCCCTATCAACTAGTCTACCATGCCCTTATCCTAAATGCAATGGTAAATTGATGTTGTTTACTATCTTATGTAATTGAACCTCAACATAAAGCTATTGTGCAAAGTAGAGTGGAATTTGTTCATTATTTGGATAATGACCATGAGCAGTAAGGAAGCATGGGTATATAAGTGAAGCCATTTGTGGATCTATACACTTAATGGGAGAATACCCCTTCACATGCTTTAGTGGAAGATAATGAGGGAAACATTTCCTCTTCAATGTCTCTTTGGACACTAAGCCATGTACCTACTATGGTGAGAGCCCTAAATAGACCTCTCATCTCTTACTATCAAGGAAAATCTGTATAGTGTGTGTAGAATATGGAGCAACACCATGAATCTCATCTCTAATATATGAAAGACTTCATAAGATGCTCTAACATGTACTACTATACACACAAGAGCATGTGCCACTAGCCAAGGATTCATGATGTCTATGAATCTCTTGGTTAGTGTGATCATAGAGCATGTTGGGTAGGATAGGCTATTAATCTATAGGAATAGCATGTTGTTGGGGGGGACAGGCTACTGCTTAGGGGGATAGGAGGTTGTTGTTGCTTGAGGGGGATAGGAGGTTGTTGTTGCTTAAGGGGGATAGGAGGATACTACTCTAGAGGGATGGGAGGTTGCTACTCAAGGGGATAGGAGGCTGCTTGGGGGGATAGGAGGCTATTGCTCAGGGAGGGGGATATGGGGTTGTTGATCAACCATGTGAAGGTCAATGTACGTAGTATGCTTGGGTCTATATAATGTATAAACCTAAAATTAAAATTAAAATATGACATTTAAGAAACTAATATATAATATGTGTAAACATGAAGTTTGAACATAACATATATACATATAGTACTACATGTGTGAACATAAATAAAATAATATGCACATGTTTAAAGTTAAAATGCTACTTGGTTAGGTTAAATTAATTTGTAAAGGGTTGAAATTCTTGAGGTTAATGTTTTATCATGATTATGAAACCTATATTATGTATGGTTATAAGGTTAGTTCTAGGGTTGCTTGGTAAATTTTCATTAAGTTAGGTTTAGGAAAATATTTAGGGCTATAGGGGTAAAGTCCAAGTGTGTGTGTTTAGAATAGTGTTCTATGTCAAAAGTAAGCTATTATGACATACTAGAGTTAGGGTTAGTGAACTATAAAATTCTAAAAACTCTATCTAGTTAGTGTTAAGAACTTAGAGTTAATTTTTGGGATTACACTTAAAGTAAATAATATTACCTGGTTAGGTTAAATTAATTTGGTTAGGATTTCAACATTCTTGAGCAAAATATTTACTTGGCTCCTAGGGTTAAAGGAGTGTGCTTTTAGAATAATGTTTTATGTTGATGTAGAATCATGATTGAAATGTTACCTAGAAAGTTAATATATAATGTTTAGGGTTAGTGTACAAATCTCTAGATTAAAGTTTTTAGTTAGAAAATTCATAAATTAGCCTATTTTTAAGGGTTAAGAAGTGAGGACCGTGCTGAAAAAAGTTAAAGTTGGAAAATTAATATTAATATTCATGATATAACTTTATGTTTAAGCATTTATGTTTCTAGGGTAACTTATATTTTAAGGAACTTACATGGTTATTCTATCAACCTATATTCATTCTAAGGTAAATATATAACATGAGTTTGAATTAGAGTTAAGATTAGGATCTAATTTACATGAGGGTTAGCATTGTGTTACATGACATTTCTCGAGTGAGGATTGCATGATTATATTTATTTAGATTAGATTAGGTTAAATCTTGTAAATGTTTAAATAGACTTTCAAGATTAGGTTAAGGAGGTCAAGATGAAGTTTATAAATTAGGGTTCATGTGTGTGTGTGTGTGTGTGTGTGTGTGTGTGTGTGTGTGAGAGAGAGAGAGAGAGAGAGAGAGAGAGAGAGAGAGAGAGAGAGAGAGAGAGAGAGAGAGAGGTAACCATTGTCCAACTAATGTTAAAGGGTTAATTCATTGAAATTAAATTATTGGAGGTAACTTGGTGAAGATTTAGAAACACAAACACACACACACATGTACATGTATATGAACTTAAATTTTAATATATTACATTGTTTGAATGTGTGTACATTGCCAATTTAAATACATATGCGTACATATCCACAATATGTTCATGTATGCACAACATGATGTTATACACACACACACACACACATATCTATACATATATATATCTTTATATGTATATACACACACACACACACACACACACATATATATATACATATATGTATATATATGTGTATATATATATATATATAGGTATATATACATATTGTTGGATAATGTTGTCCTTAATGTCACACAAATGTCATATTAGTTATTAGTCTCAGTTAACTGAGCTCAGCTACAGTGTCAACCGAGCTCACTCGGTCATCAAAGAAAATGAAGCAGTCAGTATCAACCGAACTCACTCGGTCACCGAAGAAAATAAGGCAAATAGTGTCAACCGAGCTCACTCGGTCATCAAAAAAAATTAAGCAGTCAGTATCAATCGAGCTCACTCGGTCATCGAAGAAAATAAGGCAGATAGTGTCAACCAAGCTCACTCGGTCATCGAAGAAAATAAGGCAGATAGTATCAACCGAGCTCACTCGGTCATCGAAGAAAATAAGGCAAATAGTATCAACCGAGCTCACTTGGTCATCAAAGAAAATGAAGCAGTCAGTATTAATCAAGCTTACTCAGTCATCAAAGAAAATAAGGCAGACAAGTGTTAATCGAGCTTACTCGGTCATCAAGGCAGACAAGTGTTAACCGAGCGCACTCGGTTATCGAAGAAAATGAGGCAAACAGTGTTAAACGAGATCACTCGGTCAACAAAGGAATTTGGGAAAGACAGTTTCCACCGAGCTTACTCGATCATCAAGGAAAACAAGTGTTAACCAAGCTCACTTGGTTATCGAAGAAAATGAGGCCGATAGTGTTAACCGAGATCACTCGGTCAACAAAGGAATTTGGCAAAGACAGTTTCCATCGAGCTCACTCGGTCATCTATGGAAACTCAGTTCTTACCGAGTTCTCCCGACAATTGAAGGGTTGTCATGAAGTTCGTTGTATTAACCGATCTCAATTGGTTAAGACAAGAATTATTTTTTGAACAGTATTAACCAAGCAGGGTCGACTAGTAAAGGGATTTGTTAGTTTGTAATTTTAATTATTTCTAGCCGACTATTGTATATTTTTTGATTATTGGTCAGTGATTTGAGCCGACTAAGATAATCTGAAAGGCATATATGGTCACTCAAGCTGTAAATAAAAAACAGAGAAGTGTGATAAAGTTATGAAGGCACATTATAGTATGAAATGAAAAGGCGAATGTTGAGAAAAGTCTGATGAAGGATCAGATGCGTTGAAGGAGCTGAAAAGTTGTATTTGATCAGTAAGGATTCGATCAAGAATAATAGAGATCTATAATCAGCAAAGATAAGTTGCATATTGTATTAGATCACTTCATTGTTTCTTTCTAACCATTGTAACAGTGAACTCAAAATCTCTTAACAGAGTTGGTTTAACAACCATTCTATAAATCTTCTAACAAGGTGACAGTTCAGTTGAATTGTTCTAAAGACCTCTAGCAAGGCCACTCCTAACAGGGTGATTAAATCCTCTAACAGGGTCACACCTAATAGTGTGTTTTGTAACCTTTAATAGGGTTGGCTCCTAACAGTGCTCACTTCAGAAGAGTGAAAAACATTAACTAGTTACATTGGTGGTTTTTCCCATATTGGGTTTCCACGTTAAATCTGGTGTCTCTAGTGTTCATGATTGCTGAATTGATTTGGTTATCAGTTCTTACTAATTATTAGTATTTGTTGCATTATCAAGTTTCAGTATTCTATAACTAAGATCAAGATTTTAGACATCTAAGAGACTGTGAAATTTTTTTGTAGTAACTGATTCACCCCTCCCCCTCTTAGTTACTCCATTCTCATTTCCAACAATTGGTATCATGGCTTTTGGTGCTTGCAGGAAAGGATTTCAAGGTTTTAAGCCAAAGATCAAGATGTCTTACAAAAGAGAAATTCCAAAACTTAATAGAGATAACTTCTCAGCATGGCAAGAAGTGATGAAACTTCATCTAGCTACTGTTGGTGATACTGGACTGAAATAACTTGAAAAAAAATATGAAGAACCTTCTGGCACATTGTCAGTTAATGATATTGCTGAAAAGAAGACTCACAATATGATGATAGGCATAGCATCTGCTCTCAGCTATGAAGAATTTGATGACATTAAGGACTACGAAACTGCCTTTGACATATGGAACAAGCTAAAGGAGATCTATGGAGGGGATGATAATGTGAGAAGAGAAAATGTAGAAAGTCTAAGAGGACAATTTGATCAAATGAGGATGAGAGAGGATGAAAACATTGCAAAGTATGTTGAAAGAGTTAAAGCATGTGTAAGTGCAATCAGGGTAGCTAGAGATGACATCAAAGGAGAAATAGTTGTAAGCAAAGTTCTTAGAACCTTGCTTCCGGTTTATGCAATCAGAGTCTCTGCAATACAGGAAAGAAGGTGTGAAGAAAATCATAAGATAAATCTTGAGGCCATAGTCGGAAGACTAACTGCATTTGAACTAGATAACTTTGACAACTATGTTCTAGCCTCCAAAAACATTGAATCAGCATTTCAAGCCAAGCTCTCACTCAAAGAGAAAAGAAAAAAGAAGATAGAATCATAGTCAGAAAGTGAAAATGAATCAAGCCAAAGTTCAAACAGTGATCTTGAAGTGATTGAAGCTCTACTAGCTAGGAAATATTCTAGAGGCAGAGGAAAATAGAAAGGTAAAGTTCCTCTAATCTGTTTTTCTTGTGATGAAATTGGTCATATTGCAGCAAGGTGCCCAAACAAGCAAAACAATGATGAAAATAAAGATCACAAATGGAATGGAAAGAAAGACTTTAAATCATCCAAGAACAAAGGTAAGAAATCATGTTTCATGGCTGAAAATTCTAAGGATTCTGATAATAGTGAAGATGAAATTGTTTATATTGCTGTTAAAGATGACTCTGATAGTGATGATGAAGAAAAAATGGCTCTTATCCCTCATGTAAGTAAGAATGATACATGGATTATAGACAGCGGTTGCTCACATCATATGACTGGTGATAAAATTAAGTTTGATCAGTTTGAAGACTATGATGGTGGCAGTGTAAGGTTTGGTAATAATGAACCTTGTTTCATAAAAGGAAGAGGAAGAATCTATCTATCCAAAGAACTTATATGTAATAATGCCTACTGGGTTGAAGGTCTCAGACATAATTTGCTAAGTGTTGCATAGTTACTAAATACTGGATTCAAGGTAGAATTCATGCATGGAAAGGCAAGACTGTTGAATGAGCAAGGAAAACTGATAGGATCTGGCACCCAAACTAAAGGTAACTTGTTCTATCTAGAACTTGGTGAATGCTCATGTTTTATTGCTCAAATTGAAGAGAGTTGGTTATGGCATAAAAGGTTGTGTCATGTCAATTTTTATAATTTTGTAAAAATAAGCAAATTCAAGAAAGTAAGAGGCATTCCTAACATTAAGAAACCTGAGGTTGGTCTATGCCAGAATTGCCAGATTGGTAAAATGGGAAAAACTAGTTTTAAAGGTAAAAACTAGTAGTCTGAAGATATATTAGAAATTGTGCATACTTATTTATGTGGACCCATTGAAATAGAAAGCTATACTGGAGAAAAGTTTTTCATTCTTTTTGTTTGTTGACTATTCAAGAATGATGATTGTCATGTATCTAAAGAATAAATCAGAAGCATTTGAGAAAATCAAATGGTATTTGGAAAGAGTAGAAAAAGAAACAGGGAAAAGGTTGAAATGTTTAAGGTCAGACAGAGGTGGTGAATTCATTTCACATGAATTGAATAACTTTTGCATTGAAAGAGGTATTCAAAGACAGGATTTAGCACCAGGAACTCTAGAACAAAATGGAATAGCTGAAAGAAGAAACAGATCCATTATGGATTGTGCAAGAACCCAAATGATAGAAAAAAAATTGCTATCAAATACTGGAAGGAAGCCATCAGCACTACAGTTCATACCTTAAATCAAGTACAGTTGAAGAAGGAGTCATTCAAGACTCCCTATGAATTATGGTATGGCTACAAATCCAATGTAAGTTATCTGAAAGTATTTGGAAGCAAATGTTATATTTTGAAAGAACATGAAAAGGAAAATTTGATGTAAAAGGTGATGAAGGAATATTTTTGGGATATTCTTGCAAAATCAAAGCATATAGATGTTTAAATCTATCCACTCACAAAGTCATAGAAAGTGCACATGTGAAAGTTGATGAGTTTGCAAAAAAATCAGAAGAAGAAAGCAAAAAGATACCTGAAGACTACAAGAGATTTGTTTACATTGAACCAAATACTATACCAAGTATACCATTCACTCAAGAATCTTCAACTCATGATTCTTCAGTAACAAAGTTGCAAATAGTTCAAACCGATTCACAGCAACATTCAGAGACTACGGAACAAGTATCTACCGAGTCTGAAGCAACCAAGCCAGAACAGCCTGAACATGAAATTGAAGCACAAGCAGATATCAATGAAACTCATTCAAGAGGTAAAGAACCTGTATTAGCTAAATATGTCAGAAGACATCATACACCAGATCAGATCATTGGAGACAAATATGAAGGATCACTGACAAGAAGTAAGTTGAAAAATACTTATTTACTTGCTGATTTTGAACCTAGAAGTATTAAAGACGCATTGGCAAATGATAGTTGGATTGAGGCAATGAATGAGGAAATAGAACAGATAGAGAAGAACAAGACATGGACTCTTTTACCTAGGCCTAAAGATAAGAATATAATTGAAACCAAGTGGGTATTCAGAAACAAGTTGACTAAAGATGGTAAGGTATCCAGAAACAAAGCTAGATTAGTATGCAAAGGATACTCTCAAGAAGAAGGCATAGATTATGGAGAAACTTTTGCTCTTGTTGCAAGATTGGAAGGAGTCCGAACCTTACTTGCATATGCTGCTCACAAAGGATTCAAAGTTTATCAGATGGATGTCAAGTCAGCATTCCTCAATGGAATACTGGATGAAGAGATTTACATTGAACAACCTGAAGGTTTTGTTGATCCAAATAAAAGGAACATGATCTACAAATTACACAAGGCACTGTATGGTCTAAAACAAGCCCCTAGAGCATGGTATGAAAGATTGCATAACTATCTTATTCAGATTGGTTTTCAAAGAACTAATGATAATAGTAGCTTGTATATAAAGGAAGGACTAGATAATAAGATTGTCTTGGCAGAAATATTTGTAGATGATACTGTTTTCACAGGGAATGATGATCTTTGCAAAGAATTTTCAGAACAAATGAACAAGGAATTTGAAATGTCTATGTTTGGTGAAATAAAATTCTTTGTTGGTCTTCAAATTCAACAAAATAAGAATGGCATCTTCATTACTCAATCAAAATACATCAAGGAGATATTGAAAAAGTTTGGTATGGAGGACTAAAAACTTGTTGGAACTCCTATGTGTACTAGATTGAAACTTACCAAAGATGATGAATCCAAAGAAGTAGACCAAACATTGTATAGATCTATGATTGGAAAGTTGCAATATGTAGTTCATACCAGGCTAGATATTGCTCTTGTAGTTGACCATATTGTTGCAAGATTTTCAGCAAAACCAAGAGAAAATGGCAATCAAAAGAATAATGAGATATTTGAAAGGAACTGAAGATTATGGACTATGGTACAAATTTGGAGGTAATTTGGATTTGAAAGTTTTTACTGATGCTGATTGGGCAGGGAATCTTGATGATAGAAAAAGCACAAGTGGAGTAGCATTCTTTCTTGGAAAGAGATTGGTTTCTTGGACAAGAAAAAAGCAAAATTGTACATCCCAATCTACAGCAGAGGCAAAGTATGTTGCTGTAGCAGTAAACTGTTCCAACATTGTTTGGTTTAAGCAGTTATTACAAGGAATGAAGATGGAAATCAAAGAACCAGTTGTTATGTTCTGTGACAATACTAGTGCAATCAACATATCCAAGAATCCAGTGATGCATTCGAAGACCAAGAATATTGCAATCAAATATCATTTTGTCAGAGAATTGGTGTAAGACAAGGAGATCGGATTGGAATATGTTCACACAAAGGAACAAATCGTCAATATATTCACAAAGCCCTTATCTAAGGATGCATTTTTGAATCTTAGAAGTAAGTTAGGGGTCATTCCCCTATCTCAAGTTCACTAAAATAAGTTTTAGTGATGCATCAACGCATATAAGATTGAAGATATATATGTTGATGCAGTTTAACCAGAAATCATTGCATATGAATCAGTACTAAAGGTACATTGCAATTCACTTTACTTATGTTATCTTTGGCATGTGTTGTCAAAGAGGGAGAGATCTGTTGTCATATCTTTCTGAACTTTGTGAAATTTGAAAACTCTGCTATGAAGTTCCTTAAAAGAGGGAGAAGTCTATTATCTTGTTGGACTTATTTCAAAATTTCATTCTGTTATGACATGTTGTGTTGCCATCAATGCCAAAGAGGGAGATTGTTGGATAATTTTGTCCTTAATGTCACACAAATGTCATATCAGTTATTAGTCTCAGATAATCGAGCTCAGCTACAGTGTCAACCAAGCTCACTCAGTCATCAAAGAAAATGAAGCAGTCAGTATCAACCGAGCTCACTCGGTCATCGAAGAAAATAAGGCAGATAGTGTCAACCGAGCTTACTTGGTCATCAAAGAAAATGAAGCAGTTAGTATCAACCAAGCTCACTCATTCATCGAAGAAAATAAGGCAGATAGTGTCAACCGAGCTCACTCGGTCATCGAATAAAATAAGGCAGATAGCATCAACCGAGCTCACTCGATCATTGAAGAAAATAAGGTAGATAGTATCAACCGAGCTCACTCAGTCATCAAAGAAAATGAAGCAGTAAGTATTAATCAAGCTTACTCGGTCATCAAAGAAAATAAGGCAGACAAGTGTTAGCCGAGCTTACTTGGTCATCAAGGCAGACAAGTGTTAACCGAGCGCACTCGGTTATCAAAGAAAATGAGGCAGACAGTGTTAACCGAGATCACTCGGTCAACAAAAGAATTTGGCAAAGATAGTTTCCACCGAGCTTACTCAGTCATCAAGGTAGACAAGTGTTAACTGAGCTCACTCGGTTATCGAAGAAAATGAGGCAGACAGTGTTAACCGAGATCACTCAGTCAACAAAGGAATTTGGCAAAGACAGTTTCCACCGAGCTCACTCGGTCATATATGGAAACTCAGTTCTTACCGAGTTCTCTCGGTGATTGAAGGGTTGTCACGAAGTTCGTTGTATTAATCGAGCTCAGTCAGTTAACACAGAAATTATTTTTTGAACAGTATTAACCAAGCAGGGTCGGCCAGTAAAGGGATTTGTTAGTTTGTAATTTTAATTATTTCTAGCCGACTATTGTATATTATTTGATTATTGGTCAGTGATTTGAGCCGACTAAGATAATCTGAAAGGTGTATCTGGTCACTCAAGTTGTAAATCAAAAATAGAGAAGTGTGATAAAGTTATGAAGGCACATTATAGTATGAAATGAAAAGGTGAATGTTGAAAAAAGTCTGATGAAGGATCAGATGCGTTGAAGGAGCTGAAAAGTTGTATTTGATCAGTAAGGATTTGATCAAGAATAACAAAGATCTGTAATCAGCAAAGATAAGTTGCATATTGTATTAGATCACTTCATTGTTGCTTTCTAACCATTGTAACAGTGAACTCAAAATCTCTTAACAGAGTTGGTTTAATAGCCATTCTATAAATCCTCTAACAAGGTGACAGTTCAGTTGAATTTTTCTAAAGACCTCTAGCAAGGCCACTCCTAACAGGGTGATTAAATCCTCTAATAGGGTCAGACCTAACAGTGTGTTTTGTAACCTTTAACAGGGTTGGCTCCTAACATGGCTCACTTCAGAAGAGTGAAAAACAGTAACTAGTTACATTGGTGGTTTTTCCCATATTGGGTTTCCACGTTAAATTTGGTGTCTCTAGTATTCATGATTGCTGAATTGTTTTGGTTATCAGTTCTTAATAATTATTAGTATTTGCTGCATTATCAAGTTTCAGTAATCTGTAACTAAGATCAAGATTTTTGACATCTAAGGGTCAGTGAAATGTTTTTGTAGTAACTGATTCACCCCTTCCCCCTCTCAATTACTCCATTCTCATTTCCAACACATTTACATATATATATATATATATATATATATGTATATGTACATGTATATATATATATATATACATGTACATATACATATATATATATATATGTATATACATGTACATATACATATATATATATATATATATGTATATACATGTACATATACATATATATATATATGTATATATGTATATGTACATGTATATACATATATATATATATATATATATGTATATGTACATGTATATATATATATATATGTATATGTGTATATATATATGTATATGTATATATATATATGTGTATGTGTGTATATATATTTATATATATATATGTATATATATGTATATGTATATGTATATGTATACGTATAGACGTGCATGCATATGTATATATATATGTATATATATGTATATGTATGTATATATGTATGTATGTATGTATACACATAGATGTGCATGGATGTATATATATCATGTATATATGCATATATATACATGAAATATATTGACATATATATATATATATATAATATATACAAATTGAAGTAAAAAACATATAAAATGTAACTAAAATTGTAAAAAGTTAAACAAAAGACGTATAAAACCAAAACCATGCATTTTTTGAAGGTTGAATTTCAGATGGCATTTTTTTGAATTCGCTTTCGATCAAAACTTACTATAGTGGACGAAAATAACAGAGTGGAGTTCCAAAGGGGCTTTTCGATTTTAATAGTTTCGATCGAAACTATGCTAAGTAGTTTTGATTGAAACTACTTAGTATAGTTTCGACCGAAACTATACTACTCGACTGTGAGTTTATTAAACCCATGTTCGGGTTATTAGTTTCGATAGAAACTATGTTATAAGTTTTGAAGTAGTTTTAATTGAAACTACTTATTATAGTTTTGACCAAAACTATACTACCCGACAATCAGTTTATTAAACACATGGTTGGCTTATTAGTTTCAATAGAAACTATGTTATAAGTTTTGATCAAAACCTATAACTAAGTTTCTATTGAAACTAAAAAGAGCTAATAGTTTCTATCAAAACTTATTTCTAAAGTTTCTATCAGAACTTTGAAGTAATATTTTTTTGCTCAAACAATTTTGGATGATTTTCTTCCTCCAAAAAAGTGTAACTCACTATTGTGGGTTCACTTGTACAAAATAAATGAAAACTTATAACATAGTTTCTATTAAAACTAAAAAGAGCTAATAGTTTCTATCAAAAATATGTCTTTTTTATTTTTTTTTGATAGAAACTAATAAGTTTCTATCAAAACTTATTTCTAAATTTTCTATCAGAACTTTGAAGTAAAATTTTTCTGGTCACACAATTTTGCACGATTTTCTTCCTCTAAAAAAGTGTAATTCACTATTGTGGGTTCACCCATACAAAATTTAGGTGGAGGACAAGCGTTACCCCTCACCAATTGAATATTACTAACCTCTACTCCTTGACTCTTTCTTGTAGATGATGAAGCTACCATTTTTCTTCATTAGGGTTTAAAACTTTCTTCTCTCTAGATAACTTTTCACTACTTCAATTTTTTCTTGATCAATGTTTTTGTTTCTTATTTTCTCTTAAATCACCTCAAGATCCAATTTGCACTCAAATTGCTCCATTCTCTAAAATTATGTATACAAGGTATGAAATATTATCTTCAAATTTTGATATATTCTTCCTTTTACTCAATTTAGTTTCTACATTAATTTTGTGTACTCAGGTAGGTGGAAGCCAAATGCCTTGATCAATATTGTGCCTTCCAACTAGGTCTTCACTATAAAATTTAGTCTCTTCCATATAACTCATCCTATACATTAGTTTAGCTTCTGAAGTACTCAGTCCATATTGCAATGCTCAATCAATAGAGATAATTTTAGTGATGTTCAACACTGACTGTGTACATGATTCTTTTTGTTCTAGTTCTTTAATAAATTTGTCCTTATGCATCTTTGTTTATGAAAATATGAAATTTAGCACATTTTATGCTAAGAACTGATGTAAGATGTACGATTTGACTATATAGTTTCTTACATAACCTTCTTTCTTAGTTTGAGATGATATGATCACCTTCTCCAATGGATTGGGTGATCTTAACTCAATTAGTTCCATTTCTTTCATTTTTTGCCATTTTCTTCCATGTTTGATTCATCTCCTAGTTGATCAATGTCCACTTTTCCTTTACCATTTTTGTCATGTGATTTTTAGTTGATACTTTGGTCTTTTAGTATTTACTCGATTGTCCAAACTTGTGACATTTGAAACATGCTTTGTTAGGTGCATGGTTCTGGCTTTGATTAGTCCAATAGAGCTTTGTCTATTATTTGCATTCATATGCTCTATGTCAATACTTTTGATAGTTGAAATAGTAGTCTTCAAATCTAGGTGTAGTACATGCATCCTTCATTCTTGATCTACACTCATGTATTTGATGTCCTTCCTTCTTGTAGTAAAATAATGACTAGTAAACTTAGATTTAGGATTTTGCATACCATTTTTTCTTCTGTAAATGTTTTAAGTATGGCCAATTTTTCCACAATGATAACATGTTGATTTTCCCTTTGATTTTTCATTTCTCAATTCTCCACTCCTAGATGATTCTTGTTGCTTGATAGATGAGTGTCCTAATCCAAAAGTGCTCCCAAATGACCTCATTATTTCTTCAAAATATGTCATTGCTTCTTTAGGCTTGTTGAATCTTTCCACATATTCTTTCTCAAATTTCACTTCATTCTTCAATAGATCCTTTTGTGTTCTAGATTTTTTATGTTCAACTCCTAATTTAGAAATATAAATTGATTCATCATGTCAAGTTGAGTGTTTTTGAGATTTTGTATATCAGATATACTTTCTTTAGGTCTAATTTCCATTATTCTATTTTCTTCCTTAATGACAACCTTGTCTTCCTAATCTTTCTTATTTTGCTCAGTCACTTCACATAGCCTTATTGACTGAATCTCATGTTCCCCTTTTAGTTCTCTGACTTCTTCCTCTAGGATTCTATTCTTATCTAGTATTTTTTTTTTGTACTGGATAATTATCACCTAATCTTCTAGTTCCAAATAGTTCATCAGTTTCAATTTCTTCATAATGAAACTCTTTGTTTTGAATAGCCAACTCTTTTCTCCTTTTTACAGATTTCTTCAGTTTTTGTTTTGCTATCTCAAGCTGATGTAGTATGAGCTGAACATCAATCACCTACTTGTCAATAACTTTGTCAAATTTAAAAGCCTCCATTTCCAAGATCCGAACTCCAAGTTGTTAAAATTTTCCAGGAGAACTCACCTCTAATACCAATTTTTGGAAGTCTTAATTGGAAACCAAGATATTGAGGGGGGAGGGGGGGTGTAAATTAGAATCTTTAACACTTTTAACTTTTTCACAATTCTTGTGCATTCATCTTATTTACCATCTCATGTCCAATTTCTTATGTGTGCATAACTTATAAAATTAAATTTTAATAACATATAGATCTAATCTATCAATCACATTCATGAAAAGTAATCACATGATACAAATATTTTGATTACCTAGAAACACTTCAAGGTGAAGGTAAAACTAGGGTGGGGATGACACCTAAAAATCTTCACTACTACAGTAATAAAGTTAACTTGTTAGGGTTATAATGCTTAACCATATCCAATAATCTACTCTATGAAAGGTCTACCCTATTAAAAGCTTTTTAGAATGTTAGATCTCACCCAGTTAGAGGATTTCACACTTACAAAAAAGTAAGGAATCTATTAGGAGGTTTACAAAGATTTGTTAAGAGATTTACTCTATCTTAGTCTACTAAAACTAATTTAGTACTTGATCCTTAGTCTGCTCTGATAATCTGTTCTTGGATCTCTAATCTGATATAGCTTTACTCTACTTTACTACTTGACTAGGTCACTTTCTTTTTTTTGAAATAATAAAACTCTTTTACCTCTTCTACAATATTCACAAATTCACACTTGAGTCACATGAATAACATGTTTTCTCCTTCTCATAAACTCTATCTCTCATATCCTATCTTGAAATAGGTCTAGATCTTCTCTATTTAAAGATTTCATAAAGAATTTTCTAGATTTTTCCTAGTTTCACATCTCCATTTGATTCGTTCATCATAGAACATAGGGATATGTGATCCACATCATAAAACATGTAATGATCTTTGTAACAAACTCTACAAGTATTAAATGTCTTACCTTTGTCATCCTGAAACAATTTACCTCAAAGTGTGTATTATTCCTTACTTAAATGTTAACTCTACATTTCTCGGCACTTACTATCCCTCACACTCAACATTCATTGTATATGTCATTGATACTCAGTCTTTACTGCACTCAGTCTCTCTTATGTAACCCAACAACAATATGGTCAAATGGCTAAGTAAACATTAGACTCAACTTACATTGAAAATTCTTAGTGACCAAAAACTTACTTGAATCATATAGAGCTTAGTGTATACATGTTTATATACAATTCTATCTCCTGACTCAGCCTATATAGAGTAGCTCGGTCAAAGTGATGACCATTTGACTCTATCTAGCATATGACTACGTGTTTGGCACTAATAAACAACAATAGTTAGAGATATCAACAATTATATTATTAAATAAATAATTGTAATAAAATCATATGATGCAATCAATATTAAAATATTAAAATATTAAATATAATTAAATACTATAATATAAATAATTATTAAATAAAATATAAAAATTATATTATCAATAAAACAAGAGGTAAAAATAAATATTAATAAAATAACAATAAATAAATGAATAAATAAATTAAACTTCAAGAGACAATAATATAGAAAGTATTTTACCTTTCTAAATAGGTTTTAATAAAAAATGCTAATAAACATAAAATAAATAAGTAAATAATATAATATGATATAATTTTCCCTATACAAAGTTTGTACAAATTAGATTTGAGAAGGGAGAGAGCTAGGTCTTGCATATTTATATTCTTAACCACATGAGGGTTGGAAAATCAAAGGTCAAAATGAATTTGAAGAATTCCTTTTTTCATCAAAGGGAGAGGATCACTTTCTTATTAACCCTAGAATTCTAATATAGGAGCATCTTAAAATTTTGGCAATCTTGCATAACCCAACAAGATTTTCTTGAGTTTGTATGGTGCTTTGTTCCATTTGGACAATATTTGGCATTTTAAAGTAGCAATCGGTCCATTGGTAGATCATTCTCTTATGCAATTCTTATGGTGTGTTCTAGATATCCTGATGAACATTTGTTTTAATCCTTGGATCATATTTCATTTTTTCTCTGAGAAGTTATTTTAAGATTGATTCTATCTTATTTTGTTCTTCTTGTTCTAATGACTAGGTTGACTTGATTCATCTTGTGAGGGTCTTTTACACTTGGTGAAGCTAATTGCATCATTTCTCTATGTTATTGTATACATGGCCTCAAACATCTTGTGTTTTAACACATCATGATGTATCTATTTTGGGGTGTTCTTATCGATTTGTGTCTTGACCTATTCAGTTGTAATATATTTCCTTCTTTAGTAGCATATAAGGGTAGGGTAGTTGTTCTTCTTTAGTAGCATATAGAGAAGATAAGGGATAACTTGAGGGCTCACATCTAACCTTGTAAATAATCAAAGCCTATATGCCTCAAATTGTGAGACTGCATATCAACATGTCAAATGGATATAAGTTCTTGGTTCTTTGTCAATGTGATTATCAATTTTACTATCTTAATCTATTGTTTAGTATAAGTTCTTGTTGATTTTTGTTATTTTTTCTATTGCTACAAGGTAGGACATCTTCTTTAGGGATTTCTATGAACTTGATTTCAGCAACATTGTACACAATATTTTATTTCTGGGGTTATAATTCACCCTAACAATGACCAAGAAAGTAAATATTGATCTATATTAAATTTATTTATGGATAGAAAGTCTAACAAAATACTATAAATTCATATAGAAAAACTATTAATAGATGAAATAAAAATAAGAATTAAAATATGACGACAATTTTTAGAATCTATGCATTACAATTCAACATGATGATAACCCAAATGTAATATCAAGCCTTGGAAATTTTAATCCTTCATCTTTAATTTGATTCCCACTTCTTTTGTTGATCAATAATTAATATTCACATATTTAAAGGTAAATAATGTAATATTCATCTTTTTAATAAAAAAATGATACAGATAGTATTAACCAATATATGATACAATGCTCTATGTACATGAAATATAAACTAGGAAACCAATATTAATCATTTCTAGCCAAAACTATAGTACAATTCTCTATGTACATGAAATAAAAACCATGTGACCAATATAAATTACTTCAACTCTTTAAATTTACATAAAATGGGATAAATAGTTTGTTTCTTATAAGATTACTTCTCCTAAACTAGTGTGATAAATCCTAATCTTTCAAAATTTCTATGGCTTCCCATAGAAGTGCAATGAAATATAATCTTTGAGATTTTACATGACTTAATCATTATCCTCCTTAAGATCAATGCTCACATAAATAATCTTATACTTGGCACAAAGTTCAAAGGTAAACATGATTCAATTAGAATTAATTTTTCAAATATGATTTGCACATAGTGACATGTTCCTAGTGCTAACAACTATGAAAAATTTACAAAGTATATCTAGTACTACATATTTGAATGATTAATTTTATATCTTTTTATGGAGATTGTAGATTTAATAAATCTACAATATGAAAAAAATAGAAACAAATAAAAATGTTCAAAAGGTCAATAAACATTTTAACCTATATTTTTGATGATCTAGTAGTATTTAACTATTGAGTTTCTCCTACATCATTATAACAATCAATGTCTAACAATACAAGTTTGAAGTCATGCACATGACATAAGTTCTTGTTAGGTCTCCTAAATGTTCAAATGTTTAACCTGGATTATGATTTGGTACTTATGGTATGACAACACAAACATTTGTGTAAGAAAAGTTGATTTGATTTTAGGTGATACATGTGCAAGTAGTCCTTCTGGAGGATTGAAATGTAATGACTTGACACACTAAATGGTAAAAATGCATGATAACAAGAATGCCAATGTTTAGGTGCTATTTTACTTACATGAACTATGAATTGAGGTGAAACCTTGTCTTTAAAAAACTAAAAATGATCAAAAGTGGGCATAATAAATTGTGACCCTAAAATAATTGTAATAAAAAATAAATAAAATGTCATTCATAATTAAGCAACTTTTCCAATAGAAAGTTAGTTATTTCAAACTCAAAACCTAATTTATTTTTCTCTAAACTATTTGTACTTACTAAAATAACTTTTAAAAATAGAAATGTAAATTATTATTAAAAAAAAAAACTAATATTAAATAGTGTAATCTTACAAAAAAAATAATGCATAAATAAAATATATATATTAAAATTTTAGAATGATAGATTAAAATTTAAAATAATTACTATGCTACTAACATCTAGATGACATCAACCTTTTAAAAAGTAAATAATAATTTATAAAAGAGAAATAAGAATGAACATTAAAGTTTTCTCTTTTTCACCTTAGCTTCCTTATTTTGTTTAAATTTTATTGTATTTAATAATTCAATCTCCTACCAAAAATAAGAGAGAAAAGATAGATAAAAGGAAAATTTTGAAAACATATATATATATATATATATATATATATATATATATATATATATATATATATATATATATATATATATATATGGCTACACAACATAAAAAATGGATAAATAAAGAAGGTATGATCAAATGGAAATCATATAAATCTCTTTATCAAGAAAAACTATGGAAGCTTCATTGTTAAAAAGTGGTCCTTAATATAAGATAAAGTGAATATTTATGAAGTTCCTTCAAGTTTTTTCTTCTAAAATATTTAGATAATGAAATCAAAGGAAATTTCCATAAATGTTGACTTTCCTTGAAAGTGATATCCATCTATGTTAATCCCAACAACTATTCACAATAATGTTGAGAACCAAAATAATTGGTTTGCATGAGATTCACTTTGGTTACATACAAAAGACTCCTTTCTTGAAGGTACCGCCATAATTGATTATGAATTGAAAGGCATAGGAGAATTGCTAACATTATCACCATTTCCTTCCAGCATTTGAATCACTCTACTCATGCTAAGCCAATCTCTTGAGTTATACTGAATACACCACATTCTTACTTTGCATAGTCTTATTGCTTTCTCCTTCTCTTCACTTTCTATTTCTACTATACAAAGTTTGCTCAACCCCCTCTCTAACTCCCCTTCTCCATCAAATTGAATGCTCACTTTGGAAAATATAAATAATTGGACTGGCTCACCTACATATCAAAATTCTTCCTTCCTTCAATGATCTCCAATAGTACCATTCCAAAACTATAAACATCTTATTTTTCCCTCACCTCTAGAGCAATATATCCTAGCATTCCTCTTGCAGTTGTCATTGATATGTGATCATCTCTTGTACCACATAGTTTGGCTAGACCAAAATGAGCTACCTTTGGTGTGAAATCTTCATCCAGTAATATTTTGTGGGGTTTAATGTCGAAATAAATGATATGGTTGTCACAATCTTGGTGTAAATAGGCTATGCCTCGAGCTGCACCCAAAGCAATTGAATACATCAGAGACCAATTTAGGATTTGTACCTTGTCTTTCCCTATAAATATAAACTTTTCTAGAGATCCATTAGCCATCTACTCATACACCGATGCATTTATGTGTTCTTCGTAGCAATATTCTATCAGGTGAACCAAATAAACATGATGGATCCTTTCAATAGTCACTACTTAATTCATGAATTAATCCTCATTATGTCTTGACTGATCAAGCATTTTGACCACCACCAAATAGCCGCTTGCTAGCTTTCCTTTGTAAACCATGCCAAAACCTCCTTCTCCCAGTTTTTGTGCAAAGCTATTAGTGATTTGCATAAGCTAAGAGCATGAATATATGCATGGCACTTGATGGACATAATCTTGGAAGATCATCACTATGCTAGATAGATCAGGTTTCAACCTCATCCTTCAATTAATGAATAGAAGCAATAATCTATCAGTAATAATGCATTGATTCTAATGGCTACACTTGATTAAAAAGGTTACATTGATGAAATACAAATGTGCAACGAAAAAGATATATAGATGAGTAAATACAAATAAAAAAGTGATATTCATTTGCAATGATAGAAGTTTTATTCTTTGATTTGTCCAAAATGCCTCAATCCATAAGAATTGACAATGATGAAAGCTATATTAATATAATAATAAATTTTAATGCCTTTTTTGCACTTCTATTATTTTATATCATTATAGTGTACCTTTCTTTTTTTGAGAAACCCTATGATGTTAATTTATTGATATATTTTATTCTAAATAATTAAAAAAGAGCTCTAGGAGAGCCTGAGTCCCTGCTTTGTGTAAGCATCAATGAGATATTTCTAAAAGTTTTAATGATATTCATTTTTATTGTCATTGAACATAGAAAAACAAGAGAAAAAGTAAAAAATATCAATAAATCATATCAATTTGACCATCTTGCTAATGTGATCATTGATATAAAAACTAAATTTTAAATTATGTAGAAATGTAAGATAAAATATAATTGTGATTTAGGTCATAAAATTATATCTATATTGATAAAAAATATTCAATTAAAATGACAATTTTAGAGGTTTATTAGTAAAAATAAATTACAGAAAATTCTTGTGAAAAAACATTTTAAAAATTACGTGAAAAGATATTTTAAAATAATTAATATCACAATTTTTGAAATCAAAACTTATACCATATAAAATTTAAATTTAGATTGTTGTTTCTTTAAAATAAATTTTATATTATCATTCTTAAATTGAATTAGATAACTATAATATCTTTAAAAATAAATTTATATTTGGAAAATATAAAAAACTAAGATTTTAAATAACATGTATTTTTGTTTTGAAGATAATAATAATTTAAAATATTTTATTCTGCTCTTTAAAAAGAATTTGAAAAATTAAATAACTACATAATCTTAGTTGGGTACACTTACAATATATTCTATTCAAAATAACTTATTGAAACCTATCTTCTCATCTTTAAATGCATAAGCAAGAATGAAAGGAAAGGTTGGAATTTTTTAATTAGTGCAAAATATGGATCAATTCCAAGTACACACTCAAAAGTTTAAGCTTGTAATATAAATCTAATAAGTAAAAAGGAAAAGTCTAACAGTTAATTTTTTTTTTTGAAATTTGCAACAATGAATTGAAATCAATACACTGTCTAAACAAGCCACCCCAATTGCTAAAGTGAGTGCCTTGTCTTGTAATTCTAATCTCACAATAAATAGTTTGAGTTGTAGTAATTGAAAACTAGTGAATTGTGTTTGTACTGATGTGACAATGAAATTATTATTGCTCTATTTTTATTTTTCTTTAATATTGAAAATTGAAATTAAACCCCAAAAAAATGGGTTGTAGCCAATGACAAAATACCAATTACATTTTATAAATTTAATTTATCGATAAACATATCCAAACTTTAGACTTTTCAAGCATATGTTCAATGAAAATTAATTGAGGGAGGTCAAATGAAAGCATTAGTTCACTATTAGGCAAGGACTAATAATGAACAATTCATGAGATGTCTATGTTTAAATGATAGATCAATTATAATGTAATAGATGATTTTTTTTCTTAAACTTGTGAAAAAGAAATATTTGAGGTAACTATTCCAGAGCATACTTGTCCTTCATGTATAAATTATGGAGATTAAGAAGAAAGGGATACTTACTTGGACCAATAGCATTCTTAGTAGTATTAAACAAACTTGCATGTTTAGAATTACCTATGATGGCATAGACTATGTTTAGTATTATGATTAGGAAGTATAGAAGAATTAAAATGAACAAAAAAATCTTTCTCTAAAAATAAAAGTGTTGGCGCTTTTTCTCTATCTGCCGATTGAATATATAGACTAGGGATCAGTTACGAATCTTACTAGATTTTCATGATTTGTAACTCAATTGCATTGAATTAGTAGTGTCGTAAATGTAGAGGTCTTCCTTTGACTTGCAATGCTCACAACCTTCACTAAAATTCCATTTTATTTTGAATATGTCATATATTCTTTGAAAGATTTGTCAATTACTTATATTGAATTTGTGAATAGGTAGTTTCACTAATGATTTATGATATGTAGCTAGACTTAAGGTTGAATGGTACCAACTACTATTCCATTTCAAGAATACACTTGATCAGTGGCACTAGCTGACAGGTACTCTCTGATATCTTCTCTGCATAGACTTATATTGATGTACTCGTTAGAAATACGAAAGTGAGGGCTAGACTACAATTCCATTATATGATTACTGGTCAATGGGTTGCAAACATCTCCCCACATATTTCTATCAACTATTGTAATGGGATAGGTAGGATCCTATTTTGGGTGGTGATGAAAATGATTCACTATATAGTACTAGTAGCCACTGATGTTAATTAGAGACATATTCACTTTACCATCTCACTTCAGCTGAAGAGCTGGGTCACTGCAGCTACTCTTCTTTTCTCTGAAGGGATATCCAATGGTTTGATTTGTTGAGAATTGTGTTTCAACCTTGCAAGCTCTTTTTCTGAAAAATTCTAAAAAATTGTAGCTAGAAAACTCTAGAAACTTTTTAGAAATTTATAAAATTTGTTTGTGGTAGTTTTTCACATGTTTATGAGTTCGAAAAAGGTGTATGATTTGCTAAAAATGTGTCTAGACTCTAGAAGAATGTAGAAGGGCTATTTTTAGAGTTTAAACAACTCATTATATGACTTTTGTGGGGTCTAAACTAGAGGACAAAATTATGGACGAAAACGGTATTCTTGGAGTTAAAAATTACAAATGGGTAACATGTGACATGGTTTTTTTGCCCATTTTTTTGGCCCATGGTTTTGTAAAATCACAAATTATTTCCAAGTGACAAATCACTATAAAAGGAGGGGTTGGGGAGGTGTTTGAATCATCAAGTTTAGTTTGCAAGACTGGTGCTAGAATGAGTATCACTCTTAGTTTGAGTCTGAGTTTGAGTTGTGGTGTTATGCTCTTGTATGAACTTGCATTCCAAATGTATTGTAATCTTCTAGATTTGATAATACATTGTGCGAGTTTTGGATGCTAGGGTTTTACTCCTAGAAGGGTTTCCCCATGGTAATCATTATGTTGTCAATTTATTGTTATTTTGATTATGTTATTATGCATTTCTTGAGATCTCTGCAATAGTTAGTTGAATTTGCATAATCATCCTCTCAAAGATTAGTGTAGGAAGTGATTCCTCACAACTTTTCTTCCTTACAAGTGGTATCAGAGTTTGGCTAGCTTTGGTTCTATTTGTTGGGTACAACATTTTTGAGCTAATCAAGGTTTGAGTGGGAGCTTGTGCAGAAGTTTTTATTTCTATGTTGCAAGATTGCAAAGATGGAAAGCCCATCAGGGAGGATTAATATAGAGAAGTTTTCTGGCACAAACTTTGAAATGTGGAAGTTGAAGATGGAAGATTTGTTGATTGATCAGGATCTATGGAATATAGTCAATGAAAAGAAGTTGAGGCCCACAGATCCAACTTTAGCTACAGAGTATGATGTGAGAAATAGAAAAGCTAAAATAGCTAAGTGAGATCTATCAAGTGAAATCACTTGTGAACAAGATTTTCTTGAGAGAGAAGTTGTATTCCTTGAGAATGGAAGAAGGTGGATAGATTTCTAAGCATCTTGAAAGTTTTAATATGTTGGTGAGCTAGTTGACCTTAATTGGGGTATGGATGGATGAAGAAGAAAGGTGCCAAATATTGCTATGTTTGTTGCCAGACTCATGGGACAACCTTTTCATGGCCATAGGGAGCACTTCAATCATCTTCAAGATGAAGGACATCTTTGGTTCTCTATTTTCTAAAGAGATGAGAAGGAAGGTCTCTCTAAATGCCAAAGAGGCTTTGAGTGCTCGAGGAAGACCAAAAGAAAGAGGTAGGAATGAAAAGTAGCATGGCTATTCTAAGTCCAATAATAAGGGGAGATCAAAATCTCATGGTAAGTCCAAGGTGATCTGTTGGAATTGTGGCAAACCTGGAAACTTCCAAAAGGACTGTAAAGAGGAGAAAAAGAAGCAAGATTCTGATTTTGAGTGCAAGAAGGAAGATGGAGATGCTTTCATCGAAACCATGGACACTCATACAGGAGACAATGCATGGTTGATAGACTTGGGTGCATCTTTGCACATGAATCCTAATAGAAATTAGTTTAGTAAGTATGAAAATTTTGATGGTGGTAAGGTGTATTTGGGTGATAACTCAGTTCTTGATATTGTTGCTTGTGGAAGTACTTTTGTGAAATTTTTTGATAGTAGAATTAGAAGATTTGATGGTGTCTTGCATATCTCAAGACTAGCGTGGAATTTTTTTATCTATTAGTAAACTAATAGATGTGGGTGTGCACATAGAGTTTTCTGAAGAAGGTGAAAAAATGGTGAGAGGTGTTATGGTGATAGTAAGAGGAAGTAGATTAGGTAAATTGTATCATCTTGATGCATTCATGGTTGAGTGCAATGGTACTTTTGAAAAAATTGTGAAGAGGACTACTTTGTTGGAGAAGAAGAGGGTTTCTCTTTCAATAGGTGGTCATGGTTTCTTGGATATCCAAGGGTGCTCTATCTACTGAATCAAAGTTACCTGTAGAGAAGACTATGTCATGGCACCGAAGACTCAACCATATAAGTGAGAATGGTCTATGAACCTCAAAGAACAAAAACTTTGTTGATGGATTGAATGATTGCAATCTTGATTTTGATTTTTGTGAGCATTGTATCTATGGTAAACAAAACTACGTTTAGTTCTACTCAAGTTCTCATAAGTCCTCATGTATTTTGGATCTATTCCATTTTGATGTATTTGGTCTAGTTGATGTTCCTTCTATTGGTAGATCAATTTATTATGTTTCTTTCATTGATGATTTTAGTAGAAGAACATGGGTTTATTTTCTTAGAATTAAACCTAAATTTTTCAATCATTTCAAAGAATTTAAAGCAATGGTTGAGTTGCAGACTAGAAAGAAGATAAAGTACTTGAGAACTAATAATGGCGGTGAAGATTGCTCCAATGATTTTGACACATTTTGTGAAGATTATGGTATTAAAAGTGAGAAGACAACTCTATATCCTCTATAGCAGAATGGAGTTGTAGAAAGAATGAATAGGACCTTGATGAAGAAGGCTAGGAGTATATTGAGTGGAGCTAGATTGGAACAAAATTTTTGGGCCAGAGCTATAGCCACTGCTTGCTACCTGATAAACAAGTCTCCTACATCAACTCTTGTTGATAAGATGCCAATGAAAGTATGGTCAGGCCACAAGCCTTCACTTAGACATGTAAGAGTTTTTGGTTGTGAGGCATATGCTCATGTCCGAAAGGAGAAGCAAACAGAATTAGACAAAAAAATTGTCAAATGTATCTTCATCAGATATAGTTATCGTGTGAAATGATACAAGCTTTGGGATCCTGTTGCACAAAAGGTATTTTATTCCAGAAGTGTTATTTTTAGAGAAACTAAGCCTTCTTATATTACAGTATAGCCATGATGGATAAGAGAAAAGAAAGATGTGATTCAACTTCCCACTACACCTGAGAAAGTTGAATTGAGGCCCTTAGAAAGATAAGTTGTTGAAGAAAGCTCTACAAGTTCTGAATCATCAGAGGTGGAGGGAGAACTTGATCATTAACTTGAACCTGAACCTAAACCAGATCTTTTTTGAAGGTCTAGTAGATAGAGGAAAGCACCAGAAAGGTATGGATATTCTCCTGATGATTGGAGGTGTATATTTTCTTTGAATGCTAATATTGATGAACCAAAATTTGTAGAAGAGGCATTTGGTATGAATGATTTAGAGTCCTAGAAGATAGCCATGGAAAAAGAGATGGCATCTCTTAAGAGGAATAATACATGGGACCTTGTACCATTGCCTTAAGGATGGAAGCATGTTGGTTGTAAATGGGTGTTCAAAAGGAAGATGAGTTCATATGGAAGCATTGAGAAGTATAAAACACATTTGGCTGCAAAAGGTTACTCCCAAGTTGGAAGAATTGATTATGGTGAAATTTCTTCTCCTATAAAAAAAAATGACATCCATTCGATTTTTACTTTCTATTGCAATAGCTTATGATCCATAAGTTGAGCAGATGGATGTGAAGACAACTTTCCTTTATGGAGATTTGGAGGAAGAAATTTGTATAACATACCCAGAGCACTTTGTGGTGAAAGGTAAGAGTCATTTATTCTGTAAATTGAAGAAATCCTTGTATGGTCTTAAACAAAGTCCTAGCATGTTGTACTAGAAGTTTGATACATATGTATTGAGTTTAGGATTTGTGTGATCCAAATTTGATCATTGTATATACTACAAGTCTGATGGTGATTATTTCCTAGTTATTGTCTTATATGTTGATGACATGTTGTTTATTGGCAAAGGAAAAGGTTTGATTGCAGAATTAAAATCTTAGCTCTCAGCAAAGTTTGAAATGACAGATCTTGGTGCAGCAAGGCACATTCTGAGAATGGAGATTATAAGAGATAGGAAAAATAGAAAGCTTTGGCTAGGATAGAGTAAGTATGTTGGTACTATTCTGAGAAGATTCAATATGCAGGATTCCAGACCATTGAGTGTTCCTATTACTATGGGAACAAAGCTTTCAAACTCACAGTGTCCTTCATCCCCATTGGAGATGGAAGAGATGAGTTGAGTACCATATTAGAGTGTTTTTGAAAGTTTAACATTGCCCAAGCAATGCGAGTACTTTCCTATTATATGTCTAATATAGGAAGAGCACATTGGGATGCAGTAAAAAGAGTTTTCTGATACTTGCAGGGTACTTCAAAGTACTCTATATTTTTTCATGGAATAGGATATGAGCATTCCTTGGATATTCAAGGCTATGTGGATTCAAACTAGGCTGGTGATGTTGATAGAAGAAGATCCACCACTACATGTGTATTTACATTATTTGGTGGTGCAATCAGTTGGATGAGCAAGCGACAAGTTGTGGTTGCTTTGTCCACTACAAAAGTGGAGTGTATGGCAGCTACTCATGCCTGTAAGGAAGCCATATAGCTTAAGAGACTATGTTCAAATATATAATTCATATAGGGTATAGTGATAATTTATAGTGATAGTTAGAGTGCAATCTACCTAGCAAGGAACCTAACATTTCATGCTAGGACCAAGCACATTGATGTATAATATCATTTTGTAAGAGATATGGTCAAGGATGGCAAGGTGAAGCTGGAGAAGGTAGAGACTTTGGCAAATGTTGTTGATGCATTAACTAAGCCCATGAGCACAGAGAAGTTCAAATGGTGTTTGAAATCTATGGGTCTCTTAGCCTTTAGAAATTAAGCTCATGAAACTATGGATCCCCTGACTCTTACAAGGTGTTCAACAAGTGGGAGAATGTTGAAAATTGTGTCTCAACCTTGCAAGCTCTTTTTTTGAAAATTTTTAAAAATTATAGTTGGAAAACTCTAGAATTTTTTTAGAAAACACTAGAATTTTTTATAAAAATTCTAAAATTTGTTTGTGGTAGTTTTTCACATGTTTATGAGTTGGAAAAAGGTGTATGAGTTGTTAAAAAAATGTGTCTAGTCTCTAGAACAATGTAGAAGGGCTATTTTTAAAATGTAAACAACTCATTATATGATTTTTATGAGGATCTAAACTAGAGGACAAAATTATGGATGAAAATGGTGTTCTTGGAGTTACAAATTACAAATGGGTAACATGTGGCATGGTTGTTTTGCCCATGGTTTTGACCCATGGTTTTGTAAAACCACAAATGGTTTCCAAGTGGCAATCACTATAAAAGGAGGGCTTGGGGAGGTGTTTGAGTCATCTATTTAAGTTTGCAAAACTAGTGCTAGAAGGAGTATCTCTCTGAGTCTAAGTTCGAGTTGTGGTGATGTGCTCCTATAAGAACTTGCATTGCAAATGTATTGTAATCTTCTAGATTTGAGAATACATTGTGCAAGTTTTGGAGGGTGGGGTTTTTATCTTGGAAGGGTTTCCCCATGGTAATCATTGTGTTATAAGTTTATTGGTATTTTGATTATGTTATTATGCATTTCTTGTCATCTTTGCAACAATTACTTGATTTTGCATAATTGTCCTCTTAAAGGTTAGTGTAGGAAATGATTCCACACACCTTTGCTTCCTTGCATGATTCCAACATTCATAGACTTCTAGACAAGCTGGGGATGTACGAATGAGGCACATGAATAAGAAGATTGCCAACGCAAGAGAAGTTAATTGCTGAAAATTGTAATGAAGGGGTAGTCCCTCCATTTTCATCTTCATTACAAACGTGAGAAAGTGATTGAGTTATAAAAGGGAAACATGAATGGCAGTTAGATAGCAGAGAAAGAAATGGAAGAAGTGAAGGAAAATATGAGGGCTTGCAAGTTTTGGGTTTATCCATGGAGGAAACTCCATAGTTAAATGCACTCAAGCTGGAGTAATACTGGGATGGGTAACCTCCCGGGAATTCCCCATGCTTCACCCCTGTGAGCATCACCTAGATCCAATGAGTGCTAAGTGTTCCATTTATTTTCATGAGAGATGGATTCGTGTTGAATCACTACTCATGAAACATGAGTCAATGAGTTTGAATCAAAATCACACAGTTAAATCCTGATAGTAATATCACAAAACTACCATAGTCAATACATAAATTTGACTTACTGATTTTACTTTGGAACACTTCTAAACAACTTTGAGATGAAGGAGCGAGGAACGACATGAATATTGTGAAGAAAAGAGAAAGTAAATGGCCGCGGTGTATAGCGGGTGGGCTGAAATGCTGAAAAATACGATACATGAAGCGGCGGTCCTTCCATTTTCATCACACCTATTCAGCGGGAAGCAATTGAGTTAAGAGGGGAGCATTAATGGCAGTTGAATGGCAACGAAATGAAGCGAGAGAAGGCGAGAAATATGAGGAGGCGCGAGTTAAAACTTCAGCAAAAAATAACGTAAGACATACGCTAACTAGACTTGCTTTCTTTACTTGTATTTCAGAATTCACCACGTACCATTGAGCCTTCGTGTCACTCCGTTAATTCCACATGCTTTATTTGACGCGTGAAAGTCGCGTATGACGACAAACACATTTGAATTCCACGAAAGGGCAAGTTCGACACAATGAGATATTTTAAGTTTGACGTACAGTCGACGGTCGCAGATCCATGGAAATTCTGGTGAATATCGCCTCTCCAATTCTGGGGAATCGCACAAGATCCGCGGAAATATGAATAGTGGGTTCTAGGGATTGCCCTTAATTTGCATTGTTGTCGAAGGATTTTCCTCCATTTTGTACCCTCCATCCACGGGAAAAATGGTTATGCCGCTGGTTATTCTTACTGGACCGATTAAACATCACATTATAAAGTGTGACTGTAATGTTAAGAATGTTAAATAGCTAAAGTTTATTTTTTCTAACTTAATTTTTTTAAAGTATGATGCTTAAGGGTAATCATTATTTTAGCCAAGCTTATGATAAAATGCACTTCTCTACTTCTCATCTTAGGCATTACAAATGGAGAAAACCAAGTATCGATGACATGTGTTTGTCAAGAGACTAGACCGCATACTCGTACAATGAGAAACTCTGATTTAATTGCATTTTTTGTTTACAAAAATTTTCAAGCTCTTTGCTCTTCATTTTGCATTTTTGTTTCTAACTTCTTACTTATTTACTTGCATCACACATGGAATGCATATTAAATATTATCAAATATCATTTGGTTTTGAAAGACAAACCCTAACATTGGGTTTTAAAAATAAACACTTTTATATTATTAAATATTATATTTAAAAATGAAGAATATTTTGAGGTCTTTTTAATTCTTTCATATAAGATATTTATTATATATTTATTTTATAAATATATTTATTAATAATTATATTATTATTAAATATCTTTTTAAATTATTATTATTTTATATTATTTCAGTTTGATTAAAATAAGAAGAATTTTCAAATCCAGAAATTTTTAAATATAACAAGCTTATAAATATTTTTGAGTGTTACTACTATTTTTCTTATTTTAAAAATTTGAACTTCAATTTTTAATTCATTATAAATTAAATTAATTATATGCAATGTAGTTTTTCTATGATTTTATACAATATTTTCTTTTATTGTAATAGGTCAATGTCTAGGTTAATTGTTATTATCAATTATTGTAATTAGTTATATTATGCATTAAATTCGAGTAGATTTGAATTCAAGACATTTTGCATGAGAGACTCACAAGTTAGTTAGTCATCTTGGCCTTCTCTATCACTCTTGCTAAGACTCTATCTCTATCTACCCCACCCTATACCCCACCCCCACCCACTTCCATAAGTGGGAAGTTTTTGTTGTTGTTGTTGTTGTTGTTACTGTTATTATTATAAAGACTATTGTTAAAAACTATGATGGTTAGGGAACACAAATTTGTTCATTCCTAAGGCTATGTCATTAGTTGGATTATGGCTTAATATTTAGCTTAGGGTTAGACTAAGAGTTGTGAATAGGGTTTAGGGTTAAAATTTTGGTTAGGGTAAGGGGATATATCATTATTAGTATTATGGTTCAAGTTAGGTTTTACAATTTGATCTTGTTTAGGATTAGGATTATGGTTAGGATTACACTCGAATGTTTGTGCTAAGGTTCAAGATTAAGATTTATGGTAATGAAATATGACTTTTCTTCTTAATTGAGAGGTTTTCTAAATTTATGTGATAGTTGTTACAAAACTATTATGAAGCTAATTTATCTTTAATACCTCTTTCAAAGTTCATAGTTTTGTTAAGAACTAGTCCCTTTTATATAACATGTCAAGACTTCTCATGATTATTGTTTGAATAAGTATTTACTAATTTATAGCTTTGTAGGTGCTTGGAGTCCTATAGAACATGAAAATGTTCTTTCCAAGTTATTAGATGTTCTTGTATCATCCTTGTAAAAACTTTCCTACTCTTCTTTACTAACTGTTTACAGTAAAAAAAATCTCACTTCATTAGTTCCCTTGTTGAATTGTATAGGAAGCTAAATCTTTCTTTGTAGACCTCAAGAGTTTGTGTTTTCTTGAACCTATTGTCTTCAAGATTAATCAACTAATAGCATTTTTATTTTTAATATAGAGTTTATGAATATCTCTATTAAAAATTGGTACAGTGCAATGAACTAAACTCTAAAATTAGTTTGATTCATATCTTTGTGAAAGATTTAATCCATACCAATTAATCTAATATTCTAATTGTTCCCACAATCTATCATTGTCTTGAAATATTATAAAGGAAGAAATGAGACATTATCACTACCCATAATCAATCCACTTTGTACATAACCTATGAAAAATCAACATGCATACAAACACAATATAACCACATTTCATCTAGGTCAATTAACACTTGGCCTCAAAGCATAGGAAATAGATGTTATGAAGCTACTGTTACATAGAGTTGGGAATGTTGGAAACCATCTCATCTACCTAGATGCTTGAGTTAATACTCGTTTGTGTGATTGGAAATAATCATTGCTAGTGGTGATTGTAGTCTTAGACATTTGTACTGTATTTTTGCAATGTGACTACCATGGAGGGGGTTGTGTGTAGGGTTTTGTCCATAAAATAGAGATAAAAACAATAAATAAAGCTAAAATAGATGCAAGGGACACATATAAATATCTTGGGAAAGAACCCTTCTAGAATGAAGGGGAAAGGCCATCCACACCAAAAAAGATCTTCTTTATTGGTAATAAAATGTTTGAGATTCAATGTATTTCACTTCAAGTGATATATAAGACAAGAGAGAATATTCAATGAAAGGTCTCTTCAGATTCCCAATAATATAACTCTTTATTAGAAATACAACTCTTCAAACTTATGTACCTTACTGCATCTTGAATGACACATCTATATATTTAATATTGCAATTATTATTAGTGTACTTCTTAAGTGAAGGTGTCTATAATGGAATTAACATCCAAAGATAAAGATAACTATCATGTACCTACAAACTTCAACATTCCCTCTAAGCGAGAGAGAAATTAGTAGATGTGAAGTCACACAAGGCTTTAACCAAAATGTTAATGATAAATTCTAATCACATGGATCCTATAAATATTAATGAAATCACTCAACATGAAAATCTTGCAATAAATAGAACCAGATTCTCTTATCACACTAACAAAATTTACTCATGGAATCACTCAACATGATAGATTTGTAAGAATCTCAACTAACCCTTTAATCATAGGTTCTCAACACATGATCTATCAAACTCCCATTACATATTCTCTCTGGATGTGATTTTATCTTGGATTTTCTCCACATGATGATAATTCCTAGATAGAAAGAGTTATCATAAATGATTCTTATAGTCTTATTTATTCATATTTGAATACAAATAGGCATAACAAAAATAAGATTTAGTTATGTTTAAATATCAAAAATAAGATTTAGTTATTCATATGTGAATAAAAATAGGCATAACAAATACCACAAACATTACAAGCATATCTGAGAACGAAAGGGGATTCTATAAGAACTCCCTCTTAATTATGAACCTAAATCTCCCTCTATACCTCAACATCTCTCTCTAGTACTATAAACCTTATCTTATTGCATCCGAAAACCAATAGAAATTATTCATAACATCAACTATAATAGAGATCAATAACCATACTCTATATAATATGATCAATACTCAACATAAATTTCTTATCCTTTAAAATATTCCACCCAAAAAATTCCATTCAATTTGAAATATCATTCTCTCATCAAGTCTAAGAGCTAATTTATGGACCATACAATTGAAAACAAGAACACAAGTGTCACACTATAGCTAGATGCCAATCACAATTTTTCATAGATTCACAATATCAAATGTCTTCATTACCAATAATAAAGCTATAAATGGTTGCATCACTTTCACTAGAACTTCCATCATCAAGCAATCCTTCTATATTAAATTCTTTATAAAGTTCATCATTCTATTGAATAGCCATAACATTTCTCTTTCTTAGGGATTTCGTTAGTTCTTCTCTTGCTGCTTCAAGTTTTGGTAGTATGAATTGGATGTCAATCATTTTATTTCCAATAACATTTCCAAATTTCTAAGCCTCCATCTCCAAGATCTGAACTCTTAAGTTGTTAAACTTCTTTCAAGATAACTTTTCTCTAATACCAATTGTTGGAAGTTTATGGGAAAAATAGATGTTGAGAGGGAGGGGGGTGAATCAAGATCTATATAAATTTTATCCTTCAAAACATCTTGAGTGTATTCACTATATTAACCATCTCATATCTAGATTATGCATAACATAATGTGAAATATCAAATGTTGAAATAAATCTTACTATGAATCACATCCATGAAATGTAAACACATAACACAAAGATTTTGGTAACTCATAAACCCTCCATGGTGAAGGTAAAATTAGGGTGGGGATGACACCCACAAATCTTCACTACTACAGTAAAAAGGTTATCCTGTTAGGAATACAAATTTGATCACTTTTGATGATGTACCTTATGAGGGGTCTGCCTTTTTAAGATATTTATAAGATTGTTAGGTCTATCTTAATTAAAGGATGTAATAATTACAATGAAGTAAGGACTCTATTAAGATATTTATAAAGGCTTGTTAGGACCACTTTGTTAAGAGATTTGTATTGATTTAATTTTTTTAAACTAATTCAATCCCTGATCCTTTGGTCTGCACTTACAATAGTGATTACAGATCTCCTCCTTCTAATCTCTAATCTAATCTTTGATATGATATATCTTTATTCCATCCTTCATTGCTTCATTATGTTGCTAAACTTTGTTGCTTTACAAATTTCCCTTGAAGCCTCCAAAACGTAACTCCTTCGCATAATATTTTGCTTCCTTCATCTCATCTTTTAAAATAGGGTTTGGATATGCCTTTTTAAAGACATATGTAGTGTCTTCTAGACATTTCCCTTTTTGCCTCTTCATTTGATTCATTGTCCTCCCTTCATAGGGATTAATGATCCACATCAAAAAGCATAATGATCATTGTAATAAACTATATGATCATTCAATCTTATTTACATGTTGGCTCATTTAAATGGTTTACCTAAAAGTTTATACTATTTTAGACATTTTTGTTCACTGTAATGCCTACTTGACTTTTCTATTGTATTGCTAGATTCTTTTAGGCTAGTGTTATGATTATGTTTTATGATTAGTGGTACTTGGTTACTAGATTAGATTAGATGTATTTCATACTCAGTTTATATATTTGATGAGTTACTTAGTTATTTCAAGTGTTTATGATTGTTTCTATGACGATACATGTATATTTAATGACTTTTAGTTATTTCATGATGTTAGTTAGAGGAATGATTTATATGCAATTCCTATAGTTACTTATGCCATACTTGCATGTGTATGGTGCACGTGTACATTATCTTTATGTTTTACATTTTTGATGTGGTTAAGGAAGGGAGTCGTAATCACCTGCTAGTTGGGATCTATACGATGTACCACTTCCTGCCATTGCCTATTCAATTTAGAATATATGTGTTTGCACATGCATGGATTTTATGTAGATTGTAGGTATTGGGTATCGACTTCCCTGCATTGCTAGGATGAGCGTACCCTATCACAGTATTTCAATGGTATAAGTAAGGAGATAACTCTTGAGTCCAAATCCTAACCTAATTCAATTTTTCTAGAAAATAGGACAAGTATTCGAGTTAGTTTCACCTTTCCAAATTCATCAAGTGATTTAATTTCATGATGTTGACCCTAGAGTTTGATTTAGTGTTATATACTTTATGATGGGTTTTTGTATTTGGTTTTGTGGGTCTATGATAATTTTTTGTAATAATTAAATAAAATTAAAAGATATTTTAATGATTGAATTTAATGGAAATTTGATAAGGTAAATTCAATATTTAATTATATTTAATTAATTGAGAAATTAATTAAATAAAAGAATTATGTTTAAATATTTTATCAAAGTTCTAATTTTAGCATTTTACATTTATTTAATTTAATAATTATTTATTGAGGAGTTTATTTTAATAATAAACTCTAAATAACATTATTAATTAAATTAATAAATATTATACTGAAAACATATCGCAAATTAATAATAAAGAGTAAGCAATTATTTAATAAAGTTTATTTTAATTAAATTGCATAAAGCATATGCATGAAATTAAAATATAATAAATTAATTAAAGGGAGAAAGAAAATTAATTTACTAAAGATATTTTTAATTACTAGAAGTGTGTAGGAAGATGTAAAAAATAATAAGATATTAAAAGAGATTGATCAACAAGTTCCCTCATGTGAGTGCAAAATAGAGCCCCAAATTAAGGGAGAACTCTTTATTAGAGATCTAGAGCTCATTTTGCAACAATCGGAGATTTTGGAGAAGCAATTTTTAGGGGAGGAAGTTTTCAAAGGAAAAGGATTTTCTTGCATTCTTCATGCAATTGCATTTTTGCAAGTTAGCATCAGATTCAGGTAGAATCTAGTGTAAAATTTTGCAATAGTTTCAGTCTTGCAATTTTTTTTTTGGTTCATGTTTGGATAGAACCATTCTCGAATAGTTGTTGATTTGTTTGAATTATTTAATGATGCCCTATTGTGAATCAGTTTATTTTTATTTCAAAGTTATCTGTGTTTGAGGAATGGAATTTTTAGAAAACCCTCATGCTTGCAAGTTTTAATCAGTTGGGCTTTTGTTTAAAAATCAAATTTTAGAATGTAAATTTGATTGGTTTATTTGAGTTTCCCTTTTAGAGTATTGTTCAGAACTATTTTTTTTTAAAATATAATAATTGAATTTGATGGGGGGAGTGCTTTTGTTTGGATTATTTTAATTTTTTTTTAAAATATAATAATTGTGGTGGGCGAGGCCACCAACCCGCACCCACCTTTTCTCCCATTTCCTCCATTGGCGATGACAATGTGGCCATTGATGGCAGGCCTCCTACCAACACAAACCTATCATGACGATAGTGGCCTACATGCCTTCTTTGTTATCTAACGTGCTTTAAACATTTTTAAAAGAAAGTAAGTTTTAATTTAATTTAATTTTTAGTTTATCTAAATTTTATTAATAATTTTATTATTATGTTAATTAAAATTATTCAATGTATTAATTATTAAATATTTTAAATATATTAAATTGTATTAATATTAAATATTAAATGTTATTTAATATTAATATTACTGATTATTATTATTAAATTAATAATTATTTTATTAATAAATTAATATGTCATTTTATTGATAAATCGATAATTATTATCTATTAATAATGTTATGATTATCAAGTTAATTTTTAATAATATTTAATTAGGCATTTTAATTAATTAATAATTAAAATGTATGTGTGCAAGTTTATTGCGAATTTGTAAATTAAGAAGATGGTTATCTTTAGTAAACTTAGATTTTATCTGACTATTTAATTTAGATATGAAAATGATTTATGAGTATTAAAAAAGAATTGAAAACTAAATTTGATAATTGAGACTTTGATTGTATATCAAATTTTTGTGTTTTGAAAACAAATTGAACTTTGAAAACTATATTTAAACACATTTTTATGTTTCTTTGAGTGTTGAGACTCGGGCAGACTTGAGAATGTTAGTGAGTTTGTAATACCTAAAAATGAGAATGTAAACTTGGAAGCCTATAATGAAATTTAAACTTGTGTATTTTCCAAAACCTAATGGATTATGAAAAGTTACTATTTCATGTGCTTTATGTGAGGTCTGATTTACTAATGTTGAGTTTTAGGGTTGACTTAGCTTTGACTAGTTAGCATGTTTTCCAGATGCTTTGGGGTTTGTTCTATGATGTCATGGTGATGTTTCTATATGATCTTTTATACCCAACCTTGGTGATGTAGCACATGTTTCTATGATGAGTTGATCTAATGATGATTATTGCTTTCCAATATTCTTGTGTGAAATTGAGGTGGATGATGTATCTTTCTTGATATTTGATCAATTATCTTTCGATTACTTCCTAGTTGGTTGTATAGGACTTAGGTGATTATGTGATTTGGTCTTGGTGATGTCATGTTATGACATGGATTTGGTTTATGTTTACTTGATTTTGGATTAGTCGTATTAGGATGATCATATTGGTGGGATCTATGATTATGATCAATCCTATTTACAGTATGTTCTAGGTGTTTGTTTAAGAACTAATGTGTGATTTTTGATCATTTGTGATCTTTTTCTTTTACTAAGCTTAGGGTAGGTTTTCTGTATGTCATGTTGGGAAGTGGCTTGCAATGGAGGTTGAGACCTTAAAGAGGCTGACGAGTAACCCATTGTAGGTTATTTTAATAAGTGATAACATTTCATTAAATGGGTTTAAAATGAATTAATAAGATATTAGTGCCACAAAAATTTACTAGGGTATCTAGAGTATTAAAAGACTATCGTGGTAACCTTAGAGCTAACCTTTTAGTATGCCTTGTCTGTATGAAAGGATACTGATGCCACATAGAGGGCTTATAGAGTCCAAAGTATTAAAAGACTATTGTAGTAACCTTAGAGTTGGCTCATGTGATGACACCTGCCCACTTGCATAGAATATTTCCTACGTGTCTAGGTTGCCTCTAGGTTTAGTTCATACTTGTGTCTTGGTACACTTTGAGATAGTTTGCTTTCAAGTGATTCCTTGAACCTAGATTTTGTTTTTGACTTTTGAGTTTTTTATCCTATTAGGGACTTGAGACTATCGCCTTAGCATGGTGGGAGTGGGCCATTTAGGTTCCACGAGGTTGGGTTGTAGTGCATTTTCTTATACCATTGAGATCCAACCATTGGATGTTGTGGCTAGAGTTCTATGTTCTGCATTTCCTTTCATTCTATTCTTGTGTACTGTGATAGATGGTTATTCCTATTGTATTGTATTTTATTTCATGAATCTTAAAAAGATGATGTAATCTATTTTATTATTTATATTCTTTCAACCTTCCATACCCTATGACTTGTACAATGGATGATTGTGCATTCTGATTATTGTCAAGTAGCGTCCTATAATTGTATACTATTTAAATAGATTTTTACTTGTAATTATTCTTTAATATGGATGTGTTATATATTGGTTTTAATATTAATTAAATAGAAATGTGATTCAATGTCATGGAAACCTTAAGAATTGTAATGTGTTTTATGGTAATTTGTTTATGTGTATTTTATTGCTTCTATATATTATATATGTTGTTGTTAAGTTATTATCTTTCAAAACAATAAATTTTTGGCGGACTTAGTTTCAAAACTTTAGGTTAATTTTTTTTGGGTTCCCTAGTGGGGCATTATATTCACTCTATCTTACTCAACACATATTGTCTCTTATGCTTTGTCGTAATTGTTCTGTTTGTTATCTCTTGGCCTTATCTAACTCAACGCCTTCTATATGACTTGACATCTATATTCTTTGTCTACTTAACATTTGATGAAGAGTGACTTATATGGAAGTACTTAGTGATGAAAGATTTCGTTAACTTCTATAGAGATCAACATACATATGACTAATTATAAGTCTTTAAAAGGCTCAACCTATATAGAGTAACTTAGTTGTAGTGATAAGTAATTCTCGCCTTCGTGCCATCTGCAATTTTGATGCCATCCCCTTGTTCCACTTCCATGCCATCTCAATCTTGGGTGGGATGATTCCTAACACCCCCCCACCCCTCTGGATCTTGTCCTTGATTTCCTACATTTGGAACTAGTGACGAAATCCCTAAATAGTCATTATGCTCTACAAGAGGAAGTTGCTATCCTAGCAGATTCTAGCTCCATCCTTGACAACTTGTTGGTAAACAGATTTGTCACATTAGAATTTCCCAACGGAGTGTGTGGCAAACCGTTCACAACAGTTGGATAGGCCCTTGATATCCGGCCTTCCTCTGCATTTAGAGGGGCAGCTCCCTCGTATGATATAATTTTGAAGCTTTTCAAATAGACATAAAATTAAAATTGAAAGGGGAGAAAGCTCATGATGACGAATGCACCACACGACTTCAAGGATTTCCCAAACTACTAAATTAAAACCGCTAATAACAACAATCAAGATCTACGCTTGAAAACTATTAGTAGCACAATGTTGATCCACAGATTCATAAACATCTACACTATATCATGAGAATGCTCACTACAAAGAGAATCAACATTCTAAACAATTTAGATTTAGAATCAGAGAACTCAAATTGCACGTTCCTTTACTTTCTTGCACCAAGAACTTAAGAGGAATTTATAATTATAAAGAAAAATCTGTACGTACTTTCCAAATATCATCTTCTAATCAAAATTTCTGCATAGCGTTCCCTTCTTCTAAAGCCAAAAAGTTTTTTTTACAAAGCCCAAAAGAGCCCTTATATAGACATAGAGGTTAATAACTACCTCTTCTTGGTTAATAACCACCTCCAAAATACGAGATTTTGGGAGGTTAATCAACCTCAATAAAATTAACCCAGCATGACCTGAAACTTGGATCTTACACCTTTGAGAGGAAGATTGACTAATCAATCCTTGTTGATCTCCTTTTGAAATTTGAATGATTTATTCAAGTTACATTACTTTATTGCTGAACATATATCCCACTTTCATTAAGAGATCCAGAGCACAAGGTTGTCAATATGGAGGGAATGTTCAATTTGTGGAGTTCGAGATTACATCTCATTATATTGCATCGTCTACTCAGACACTAACATCTATTTGGAAATTTCTCATATTCTTCATCATTCTTGTGCAAGACAACACTTCCCCCTTAACACTCATCAAGTTAGCGATGGTCTATTACTTGTGATTGCACGATCTATTTGACTTCTTCCTTTGTGTAACCCATACACAACGTGTAAATGAATATGCTTTATGCTCTACCCATCATGTTCATTCTACATCTTGTAATGATTCTCCATATTTCTCTGCAATCTATTCCTTTCATTAGTGTTCAATGTTTCAAACATTCACCACTCACTCTAAATTTGACACTTTAATATGCTTTAAATGCCTCATACAATAGTGTCTTCTATATCAATGTTGTACAAGCTATACCAAGGGTGGCAAATGAGTTTTATCTCACTACAGAATTTGAATGCTCTTCTCCCAACCACATACATTAACTATATATTCATATCTAGTATTTTCATCAAATATTCTCATAAGGACCGTGTAGTTTTAGCTTGCATTCATGATTGAGCATTAAATCAAACATTTCCTGCTCATCTTCTTCAAATTTAACTTCTCGAACCTTTACCATATCTATAACTATGCTAGATTTATTGGATGTTGGATCAATGAAAGTGCAATCTCCCTTGTTTCCATGCTTTTTATTTCACCCAACCTTTGTACCTGTCCACATTGGAAAGTTGGTTCTCTGGCTATTCATTGAACATTATCGCTATTCTGGGCATTTGATATTGTATATCGCATAGATATTAAGACCATCCCAGCCGTAGCATAGACTACAATCATCGTTGTCCATGAGATCAGTTTCTTTTCTGGCATCTTTTCAAACACTTTCTACGCTTCACCCATTCTTCCACCCCGAGTGTAGCCTATAATTAGAGCATTCCATGAGACAACATCCCATTCAGGCATTTCATCAAATATTTGGCATGCTTTATCAATGCTCCCCATCAATCAATTCTTCGTGTTTTACTCTCATTGCATCATTTTTTTCTGGAAATATTGCATCCAACATATCAAAAACCACACTGGATTGTTGAAGCACCTCGCTCAATCTTTCCACAAAAGATGGAGAATCATGTATAGTTTCAATTTATCTGAGACCTCAACTTCTTGATAACACTCAGAACGTTGACGAGAAGCAGTAGGTCAAATAAAAAAATTCTGAGAACAATTGGAGCGTAGACTACCAAGGCCCTTCCTTAATCTCCTCCATGCTCTACATCTCTGCAATCTTGTATGAAAACAGAATCTCCAAAGATCGGGAGATTTCATGAAGCTTTTCCCCACATTTCCTAAGCTCGTGACCATTCTTGCTAACTGCCGTGATCTTCAGCATCTAGCGACCACAGGCATGAGAAGTAGTAGTTCTGTGTGCAAGAAACTCCATATTGTGATCTAGTTTATACAGCGAAAAAAATCACATGAATTGTCCTCGCATCCCCCATGACATCTATGATTTCCTGAATTGCCGTGAACTATAGCACTCTCACGTATGACAGAAACCTAATGTAGTAAGCAACGCTGCTGCTGCCAATTAGAGGATGTAAATAACCTCATAAAAATGATCACAACTCTGACAGGATATCTCCATTCTTTATGTTTGATGGATGCTCATACCCTGTTCTATAGCTCTAATTGGCATAGGCAGTGAGGATGCCAATGTAATCTTTACCAACTAGTACATGGATTATAGAAAATACCGGTAATATCTTTTGAAAACCGCAGACATCCTTTAGTAACTTAATTTGCTTTGCACACGACTTCATTCTTTGAAATTTCTCCTGGTATGACACCTTTCTCATTTTGCAAATCTCGTCCTCTGCAACTCCTTGGGTGTAAAGAAGCTTTTCTTCATCTTCTATCTAGCTACTACATTATTAACCAATGTTGCATGTATCACCTTACCAGGTTAATAACTACCTTATAGAGGTTAATGAAAACGTATTCTTGGTAGCTCTCATTAACCTTTTGAGAGGTTAGGTTAGGAAAAACGTGTTTGCGAATGCTATCATTAACCTATAGGAGATGTTAAGAAAAATGTATTTTGAGTGGTTAACATTAACCTTTTACTTGGAGGTTAAGAAAAACACATTTTTGATGGTTAACATTAACCTTTTAAGAAGTTAAAGGTTAAGAAATACGTGTTTTTGGCGGAAATCATTAACCTTTAATATCTTGAGGCTCAGAATCTGGATTTCAATGATCTCAACTACTGTGCAGAACTGCTAACAAGCCGGGGACATGGAGACTTAAAGGCTTGCAAATTTCACAAATAGAATGATCAATTTAAGGCTTAAAACCAGGCAAGTTTTAAATATGAACCATGGCTCATAGAATTGGAACAAATTCTATAGTCGGGCAACACAACTACACCTGCTTGGGTTCCAAACCCTTGACCGTCCCCTCGAATGATGCCACTTCATCGATGTACCCTAAACCGAATTGGCTTGGGGTTGTTTTTGGTCCAAAGATTCCTATGGAATCTAATGCAAAACCTACATTCTCCTTAGGTACCATTGGACCCTATATTTCACTCCCAGAGTCAGTGGTGGATTCAATCTCCTTGGATTTTACCCTTATCCTTATTGGAAAGTTTATCTCTTTCTGGGCCACGATGGACATGGTTAAAAAATTGTGCTATACTAATAGAAACTAATGATTTTTGTTTCCATCTCTATGGTGGTAGGTGCCCTTTTCCTATTCAGGTTGATGACTATGTTGGACTAGGATTCGATCTTAGCTAGGTCCTAGAGCTTTGACAAACACCATATGATGACGGCTAAGTGGAAACTAGGATTCAATATAGAATGTGATCTATTCAGATCCACCTTAGTTTGGATATGCCTCCCTAGGCTTCCCTTGGACTATTGGGGTGACTGTGTTTCTAGGTGGATCAGTAACTCCTTTGCAGTTCATAAAAGTGCACTTGATGGCTTGCTCAAAGATTAAGCTTGGCCTTACTAGGATCTATATTAATGGGGTACCTAGTTGCAACTACTAGCTAATGAGAATGTTGCCTCCTTCTACAAGAAGTGTAACAACTTTGGACATCTTTTCGTTGACTTCCCAACAAGTGAGAAACTCAAGAACAAGGTCTCAAACCCAAGTGTTGAGGTTGTAGAAAGCTTGGAAACAACTAAAATGGATGCTATACCTAAAACCCTAAAAAACACATAACCACTTGGTTTGAGGGATGCCCAGATAAATTAAAATACCAATGTTGAGGGGAAAGCCAAAACCCTTGTGAAAGCACAGGTCAAGAGGCAAGGAGAGGAGAACATTGGTAAGTTGTCTAAGCCTTTGGAGATGATTATGCATGAAGAGGGAGAAATTTTGGATATCCAAATCCTAGAGATAATGTAGTCCAGTGAGGGGTTATTGGGCAATGATATGGATACAACAAGACAAAGGAATGCATGCAACCGACTCCCTGATGTGGGAGCTAGTTCAATATTTGAAAATGGAACCCATGTGGTTTCCCTGCTAGGTATTATTGAAGTTCTTTCACCAACTTCAAGGGACCCAAATATTTTTAACAAGGATTTTGAATTGATGACCCCAAAGAGGAAGAATAACAAAGGGAATAAAGTAGATGCCAAATCTAACTAGAGGGTTGGTCAACCTCTAACTGGAATTATTTGTCAAAAGGAAATAGAAAAGGATATTTCTTAGGGAAAATAGAGAACCCTAAAGGAAACCTAGAGTCATAAAAGATGAAAGTCATATCCTAGAATGTGAGAGGGCTAAATAGTCCCAAGAAATAGTATGAAATCAAACAAATGATCATTAAACTCAAGGCTGATTTGGTTCTTTTGTAGGAAGTTAAAATGACTATGTAGGTCTTCTTGAGAGTGGCTAGTTATGTTTGGCTAGGTGCTAGCTATACTTATTGTGAGGCTAATGGTGCTTCTGGAGGGATTGCCATGATGTGGTATCTTGATAAGGAATTGGGAGTGGATATAGCTACTAACACCCATTTTGTTGCCACTAAATTCACCAACTAGTATGGTAGCTAGTTTGTTTTCAATTTTTATGCCCCTAATACTCATAATGGCAAGATTACTATTTGGGATGAGGCCACCTTTATGGCTGATTCCATAAGACCAGGAAAAGATGGGGGGACTAGAGAACTTCTCGAACAGTATGCAGGAGTTATAGGACTTCTTGAGAAGAAATGATCTTATTGATATCGACCTCTAGGGCTTGACCTTCATCTCATCTAACAAAGTACTTGTAAAAAACTTGATCCAAGTTAGGCTTGACAGGGCCCTCATCTGTACTGGATGGAACATTCTTCAATATACTAACTTGAAGGCTTATCCTATGACCATCTTCAATCATTCTATGCTTCTATTCTCCTGGACACAATGTCTAACCAGTCGATGACCTTTTGGATACAAGATTATGTGACACTTACATAATGATTCCAGAGACTATATTTCTCACTAGTAGAAGAACCAAGTGGAAGGTATAGCCATGTTTCAAATTTCCAAATTCTCCATAAGCAGGTTAAGATTTGGTGCAAATCATCATTTGAGAGTTTAGGGAAAGAAAATAAGGATATGGAAAAGAAGATGGTTGAGCTCCAAAATAAAATCATGCAAAGTGGAGCCCAAGTGATGTAATAGTAGGAAAAGAGGGAGTGCTAACACAAATGGAACTCCCTTCTAAATAATGAGGAAGTCTTTTGGAAATAGACATAGAATGGCTAGATGAGGGAGACAAAAGCACAACATTCTTCCATATATTAGCCTCAAGGAGAAAAAAGAGAAACACTAAAAACTTTTAGAGGATGATAATAATGAGGAGGTCACTGATATGGACCAAATAGAAGAAAGAGTCAACACCTATTTCTAGGATATATATAATCGCCCAATGGCCTAGAGTGACAATAACTTACAGAGTGATACCCTATGGACCTTCCAATGTGTGATTGATGACTAGATGAATGAGGGGATCATGTGTAACATCAAAGAGGAAGAAGTTAGAGCAGTTGTTTTCAATATGAATCAATACAAAGGCCCTAGCCCTGTTGGGTTCCCCCCCTACCTTCTTCCAAGTTTTCTGGGATATTATTAAGTATGACGTTGTTCATGCTATAGGGGACTTTTTCAAAATGGGGAAGCTACTAAAGGAACTCAATCAAAACTTCATTTTTCTCATTCCTAAGATAGAGGATCCCCGAAGATGGAAGACTTTAAAGTCATCAGCCTTTGTAATACTATCTACAAGAGCTTTGCTAAAGTTATTGTGAATCACCTCAAGCCCCTCTTGGAATAATTTATTAGTCCTCATAAAAATGGCTTTGTTCCTAGGAAACAAATTTTGGATGTGGTCATAACTACCCATGAGGTGATACACTTGATGGAAAAATATAGAAACCTAGGGATGGCCCTTAAATTTTATATTTCTTAAGCCTATGATAAAGTCAGGCACAACTTCTTGTTTGCCATTCTTGCTAAACTTGGCTTTAAAAAGAGGGTCCTAATAATTATTAAGAATGCTATGACTTTTGTTACCTTCTCAATGATTGTGAATGGTGCCTTGGGTAAATTTTTCTCTTCCTCTCAAGGCCTTCATCAAGGTGACCCCCTATCCCCTTGTCTCTTTATTGTTGTAGCTGAAGTATTAAGCAGAAATCTAATCTCTTAATCTAACTCTAGAAGAATTAAGGGCATCATGCCTACTTCTTCGTACCTCCTTAAAGTCTTACAATAGTTTTTGGATGATTCTTTTATGTTTTGCATCTCCTCCATCCATGAAGCTAGAGAGTGAAAATACACCTTGAAAATGTATGCTCTAGTCTTTTACCAATGCATAAACTACCACAAAACTAAATTTTATTTTTTCAACACTTGTGCTAGTTTGCGAGAAAAGATTAAGTTGGTATGATGCTAGGGAGAAACCCTACTTGACACCTATCTTGGTCTACTACTCACTATTAAGGAAATCCCAAACCATTTTTAAAATGGTCTTATGGAATGTTTGCAAAGAAAGATGACAGGCTGGAAAGGGAAAATATTGAGCAATGTAGGAAAATTTCAACTCCTCTCACCCTCCTTGCAAGGCATCTTGATGTATTTCCTATCTATTTTTAAGCTTCCAAGAAGATTCAGAGATATTGAGAAAATTTAGCATAATTTCCTATGGTCTGGAATTGAAGAAAAGTCAAGAATGAGCCTGGTTAACTAGGAGAAAGTTTACAAACCTAAAGCTCAAGGAAAATTGAATCTAAGGAGAATTGGACACTTGAATAAGACTCTATTAACCAAAATTGGCTAGAAGTTGGTGAATTCCCAAGTATCTTGAGTAACATCACAATAGCTAAATACTTTGGCGGATTATCTTCCCACCAATTTATAGGGCCACGGGCTTTTCCCTAGGGCTCTAAGGTTTGGAATAAGATTGTTAACATCTGAAAGATCCTAAGAAAGGGGTGTCATTGGATCATGGGGAATGGTAATTCAATAGACTTCTAAGAAGATTAGTGGGTCCACGAGGACCCCTTCAAGAAAACTAAAGTTTTCCCCTCTGTGTGAGATGTGCACTAGAATGTATCACCCTCAAATTCAAGACTTTATCACCCCTGAAGGATAATAAATCACTTTTTTTAAATCTCTAGCCAAGGGAGTTGAGCCTAGCTTAGTAATTGTAGGATCCCTTGTACACCTATAGGATTCCCATCATCCTAGTTGAGGACTACTTGGTGTAGAAACTCACACCCTCAGGGGAGCTTATTATTAAGTCTTCTTATCTTAGGAAGTTGGTAGAGGAATGAGCACATGCCTATTGGTGAAAATCTTGGCACCCTTAGATATTACCTAAAATAAATTTATTTTGGTGGTTGACTCTACATGGGTCGATCCTCACTATTGACAACCTCCAGTGGTGTGGTTTCCAACTTCCCAACTACTGCATTTTATGACTCCAAGATGCTAAATCTATTTTGTAGCTACTCATCCACTATCCCTTCCCATTGACATCTAGAGGGAGGTTCTTGCTTTATGGGAGATCATTTGCTCTATGGATAATGAGTTGAAGAAATTTTCCCACTAGGAGGCCCTGACTACCCACCCTTATCTCAAAAACCTTTTGTTGATTCTCCCACCTTATGTCTCATGGAAAATATGGAAGGAGATGAAAAATAGGATTTTTAGAGAGAAAGCCACAACTAGCTTGGGGGTGGCTTAACAAGTTATTAGGATCCTAAAGGAATGCAGTGGGATCTAGCACTAGAAACCCCACCCCTACCCTAATCCCCTAAGTGAAACTAATAGGAACTAGGCTTCAGCTTGCGATGTTTGACTGATGGTTGTACAATTTTACAACTCCAAAATCTAGACAAGAAAGGAGATGGTTTGGCACCCACCCAAGTCCAAGGTAAAGTTAAATTTTGATGGGTCAGTCGTGATGGGTAGCACCACTACGGGGGGTATCCTCCATAAAAACATGGGAATATTGGTGGCTGCTTACTTAGGTAGCTATGGTGGATGTTCTAATAATAATGCTAAGCCAATTGCACTTCTCTAGGGTTTGAGAATGGTGAGAACTCAGGGAATCACTAAGCCAGTCATAGAGGAGGACTCTATGCTAATCATTAAAGCTACTAAGGGAGAGGGAAAATGCAATTAGTTAATTAAAATCATTATTGATGAAATATGAAGGATGATGGAACATTTTCAAGATATCCATGTGGCACATATATATCAGGAAGGAAAGAGTGTGGCAGATGTGTAAGGAAACTTGGCAATAAATAAAGAATATAATCGTTTCCACATAACCCATAATAGATCTAAAATAATCACAAAATTAAAAATCCACATGCAAGAGAATAGACAACATACCCACAAAATTGTGACACAAGATATACCCTGGGAAACCCTCATTGAGGGAAAAAACTTAGCCTCCAAAAGCATCCACCATCATGTATTATTTAGTAAAATAACTATTGCCATACAACCGTGGAAGCCTTCATGGCCATAGCCCCAACCGAGCAAACTATGTGACCAAGCATGAATCCACACATCCCATGCCATGCTTTCAACCTTCACAAATGCTCCCTTGGCTAACCTGTCAAGCCTTGTCCCGCTCGACTCTTGCCTTTTTTCTTCTCCTTGTCACTCTCTCTCTCTCTCTCTACAACAACTACCCTTGTGGATGCTTATATAGTAGCAAGTCCCACAAAACCACGAAGTGGTATTACATAAACCATATGCTACCTAACCCACTGACCCCACATTTAATATTGGACATTTAATTCTTTTTTCCCCAATATTAAATAATTACATGAAATATTTTCACAATGTTACAATACAAATCATCAAGAATATTCTATGGGAATCTTTACATGTTGCACGTCCATCTAGGTACAACATTACATAATAAAATAAAATAATAAAATAACAATATTATGCAATGTGTGCAACACCCATTATCTCAACAATCTCCCACTTGTTGTATACATTGCATAGGGTCAATCCGTAGCCACATAAATGAACAAGGGAACAATCCCTCCCAGCACATCCACCATCATGGATCAAAATACACCAAGTGCTCCATCCTGGTACCCACAACAAAATCAAAGTATCCAGCATCTCGAACATGAATGATCTCACCTCCTATTATGCCACTCCCACTGGATATACATAAAAGCCATCCAAAGAGAAAACCACCCAACCTGTCGCATTAAAAGATCATAAAATCCTATACCAACTAAAATTCCAAGCACAAATAACCTAATCCAATGGTAATCACATGTATCTGTAGTTGTCAAAATATCCATAGCTGAAATAGCACCCACAGCAAGTGCCAAACTCATCTAACTATCCATACCTCAAAGGTATAACAAGTGAATCTCATATCACCGACATATCCAATTTGCAACCTGCAATCACAAGCCTCAAGAGCAATACCTACCACATATATACCAAGAAGCTCCCACTGCAAAAGATAATATCAAATCTATAACCAATCCACTCACAACATCTCAAAGAAGTGAATCCATGTAGTATCAAGGACATCCACAATACATAAACTGATATCCTGCAAGAACAACTCTCATAACAAGTCTCCAATAGTCTCCCAAATTCTCCACAACTAACAGAGGAAAGAGATAAAGTAATAACCATGTCATCTCTCACATGACATACATGAGCACAAACCAGTGATCAAAATCTCTAACCAATCTCAAATCCAATGTAAGCAAAACTGAACATCCAGGAAGATAACCAAGACCAGAGAAACCATGCAAATCATAACCTATATCATGTCCCTCCACACACACCTCTAGCTGTAAACTGTGCAAGTATGATCTCCTCCATAAAACCCCAACAAGAAGCCTCAACAAAACCCAAACCATACCATATAACTAATCATGGATGTAAGCCTCTCACAAGAAGATCAAACTCAATAAAATCATTCCTAAACCAAGGAATAACCATTCCTAATCCAAGGAAAATGCCCAATATAAAACCATCTCCCAAACTTAACCAGCATAACAACATATGCACATGGAGATAACCAATGCTAAACCATCTCTCAAATGAACCCTCCAGAACTAACTCATGTACCATAGCTCAAGATCGATATCCATGAAAGATAAGCATAAATATAATGCAACTGAGAGAAAATAATGGGCTATACCTCTCAAGTAGCAAACCGCTGAGTAGACCAAGAGTGGGGAATGAGAATGCTCATCAAGATACCCAAGTCTCCAACCAAGACTCATCTAAGAACAATCTCCTCTCAAGTCCATATCAGGTGACTACCCCTCGGACTTCTTGCTGAAACCATCAACTGTCCCAACAAATACTTCTCTAATCCAAGAGAAATCAGCGTCACCACCATCTCTAAGTATCCATGAGCACCTGTACCCAATCAATCCATGCCAACTCCAAATGCAACATAGCAATATCATAAAGTATCCAGCTTATGATTAGTGTACTCAATACCAAGAAACTAAATCATGATCAATGTCAAAGTTCCAACCATGGACTCAGGAACATAAACATGACAACATGATCTTACCATCTCAACTAAAGAGATAACATGCTCCATATGAACACACTATAACATGTCACAACTCTAAACGCGTATCAAGAGTATACCATGACATAATAATGAAACCATCCTCACACCAAGGATAACATGTCAAATAAAAGCATAAACCACACCTTTTCCAAGAACCCTGTAAGTCCTCAAGATGCAACCATCTCCACACACCATGAAGAAAACCATGAAATAACCCCAACGGATTATCGACTCTTTAAGCACCAAAAATCTTAAACTTCAAGGGTTTGACATTTTGTCAAATAGTTAGCCAACAAGCTCTGATACCACTGAAATAACCCTTACTATAAAGGGCACTAATCTCGATATTGTACTGTGGCAATTCGTCAAATAGTTTGCAAACAGGGTTGTTACGAATATGGTACTAGGGGATTTTCGTTATGTACTAAACAATTGAATCTGTGCTACTCTGATCTTGAAGGCGAAACACATAGAATGGGCAGGTGATAATATCTCCTTAATTTATTAAAAATATGAAATTTCGATATTACAATAGCTAAATATATAAGGAAGTGCTTGAAACATGAAAAGTTATGAAGCACCAAGACCTTGTTCTGCTGTTGATTATCATGACTGATTTGATCTGCATGCATGAAGTTGAACGATGGGGTTGCCGTTCACAAGCTGCTGTCACCATTTTGACTCGTGCGAAATTGCATTTCATCTTTAACAACAACGTCCGGTTATAAGATGCTGAAATTTTGCGGGAGAGAATAATGTATCTCAGACCCCGTATTATATAGTTCAAAGATTGAACTCAATGCGCGGCCCACTAATGAGAAGAAACCAAACCCGCAACAAATGTCCTTCGTTAATGACCCAACTCTGATCCGCCCTTGGTACTTACTATAGTTTCTGCTCAATCACCTCCATTTTCTTTTACCCACGTTGATGGTAGATGATATGTTTACTTGAGGACAAAATCGCCTTAGTCACTAGATAGCTCACAAATTAGACATCGCCGACCCAAGGTGGAAGACATAACAGTTCGCAATTGAGATGGCCGCTTGGAAGGTGTGTGCGATCTAATATTCGGCTAGCCCCTATGAAATGTCAGTCACTCCCCAATACATGGATACTGAGTGCGTCTACAATAATTATTGTAAATTGACCATTTTATATGCTTTGAGTGCGGCAGATTCTGGTATGTTGACTGAAGTTTGTCTACCAAATCCTTTAATGACAGGTCATCCTAGCCTAACCTAAAAATTGCATGTCAAATAAATCGATGCCTATAATGTCTTCAGCTAGTTGCACTTTCTTGTCATGTTATTCTGGAATGAATCCTTGACCTGAGGTTAACTCCTTCCGAATTCTTTCCAACTCAGAGATAAATCATGAAACGATGTCAATCTCTTTCCTTGCTAATCCTTGAATAAATAATGATACAAAACCATTAAGTTGGCCTTAAGCCGCAAGTAATAGCCCTGATGAAATGATTGTATTGTCACTTCCAATCTGCAATAATTTAGATGATATTCCACACCCTCAAAATTGCGTACCTATTGAGAGTTATCGTTCTCAATGGCCAACTAATTGCAGAAACCCTAGGTTCCACAATGCACCTGTGATTGAATCACAATCTGTAAACAAGAGAGATAAAACAACTGCTTGATTCGAATGGAGCCCCGAGGTGCCTATTTATTCTTTTCCCTCCATCCTCTCCAGAGACTTCTAGAACATTTTTTATCTTATCCCTCAAGTGACTTTATTAAATATTTTTATAATCCAAGTCACTTTATTAAATATAAAGTTATCTTTTAATTTTTATTTATTTAATTAAAATAATTAATTAGTCGTCCTTGGACAACTAGATTAATTAAATTAATTAAATCAAACTGTCACCCAAAATTGGGGACATGACAGTCCGCCCTTCCTGAAATTGCTTGTCCCCAAGCAATGGCTGAACCATGAACCAATCAGTCTTCCTGGATCCCAAATGTAAATCTGTGTATCATCCCAATCCTCACCATACTCCCGTGGAGAAATCATCAATATCAACAACTGAGAAACTGTACTCAATACCAAACAACTTGACAACTCTGATGAAATTATCTGAAAACCATCTATAGATGTCGGTAGAAGAAACCATTCTACGGAACTCAAGCCAACTGAAACATCAACTCTATCAAAAATCAAGCCCCTGTCAAAATGACACCTGCACCCAACTGCACTATAGATATGACAACAGCCATAGGTACCTGAATTATTGCCATCAAATCCAATCTCTGAAAAACTGCTCCGGGCGTGTCGATGCTGCAGGCTGAGTAACTTGCTACTACCAATTTTATTTTCAAAAGATGGTGCCAATCTATCCCCTAATGGATGGTAATAAATTGGAGCCAATCTACATCTGCATGAAATAAAATCTTCTATCTCTGTGTCAAAAGAAAAATGATGAGCGTACCCTACCGTATAATGCCGATAAGAACCTCCAAACTCTGCTGCTGGCTCATCATCACTGAACTGGGAATCAACAGATGGCTCCATTTTCTGACTCCGAGTGACTGTAGGCTGGATAGGATCCCGTGCATTCTGCTCAACAAACCCTTCCTCGACATCCTTGTGAGGTAGCATAGTAGCAAGGACCCCTATAATCTTCTCAACCAATCTGCAAATAACACTAGTATCTTGGATGAGAACACCTTCTGTCACTTTATGCCAGTCCAAATGAACACATGTACTATCCAACAAATACTTCATGAACGGTTCAATGCAGTAAAAATTATATGAGGAAACATTAACATACTCCCCTTTACACCACAACTGGTCCTCCTGTAAGGGTGGCATACTCAACTGTACCACACTATCAACTATTTGAGAAGAATCAATCTGGAAACTTGACTCTACCGGTATCCCGAACTCATTAGAACCAGCTACTACCAAATCCTGAATATGTGTGTCAGCCTCAACAATATGCTCCTTAGTAGTAACTGTGGAAGTGTACTTACCATCGTCCACCTCAATAGTCAAATGAACTGGGTCTGGGGCTGGTTTTGACCTCAAATGCTCCAACTCCACGGTCACCTCTTTTAACTGAAGTTGCGACTTTTGTAGATCTCGCTGTCTGTCCTCTAAAACCTCAGTAGTCACTATGAGCTCCTGGGAAAGCTCGCTCACCTCTTCTTCATGATTCAAGAGTGCCTCATAAGCTATACTTCCCCACTCAACCAAGTGATCACGGTCGACTACCAATCGTAAATAATCCTACTTCAAAATCCGAACAGCTTCACGCAAGGCATGAATCTCTGCCAAAGAAAAGTAACCACCGCTGGACTCATCTGTCATAGAAGAACCCCAACCAGTAACAGCCAACAACTGGTGAGCAGTATCAAAATGCTCACAAGCGATAGCAATGTCTCGCTCACTAAATTTCAACTAGCTAATCACATGATGGCTCTGGCTAAACTGTCTTCCACAAACCTTCTCTGTCACATTGTCTAAAGGAGTATCTTCAAGGTTACTGGTTTTTAGAATATTGTCATCCATATCTTGCGAATCCTCTCCAAAACTCATATCCTCATCCGGAGTGTCAAAATCTATAGTACTGTTGTTAAACTCCCCTGTACCCAAAGAATTTGTCAAGGAAGCTGAGTCTACAAAACTGTTCACTTCATCCTCCTGGATGTTATCAAGGTCGAAACGATCCTGGGATTCATCTGTACACACTGTCAAAAAATCTTCAACACCTTCCAGCAAGAACGGTCGTCTGCATATATGAACCAAACCCAATACCGGTGTATAAAAATTAATACCAACATCGGTCAAGCTGCTGGCACAAAGAAAGACAACACCGAGTATTCTGCTAATCCAGTCCATGATAGTATTTAAACAATCGCTGCTACCATTAAGTGTTTTCCAGTCAATTGAATCCCAAATGCTGCGAAAACATTCTTGAGTCCATATCCGTAAACAAGGAACAACTAGTAACTCAAGCAAACTACTTACCTGAGTAATGTGACCAATACCAACTAACTCCTCATATTGGTTTGACATTGTCCTTGTATCCTGGATGTGAATGCTAGATGAATGCGCGACATTATCAGCAACCACATATGACCCATCAAATGTAGAAAGCTGAGTGTTAGACATGCCAGATGAAATTAAACTTAGCTCCATGCCATGCTCATTCTCATGTCTCTCCCAGTCCTGTAAAGCCAAAGTTGCTCGAGTGTCCTCAAGCTCATGAGAAAGCTTGAAAACCTCCTCCTCCTTCTTCCTCAAGGCATTTGAATAGTTTTTGACAAGGCTTAGAAGATGGTCACGATCTGATAGAAGATGTAAATAGCTCAACTTCGTCGTTCCCATTCCTTCACCAATTGCATGTAAGCCACAACAAGAAGAATTTGCCTGAACTCCCTTATGTCTTCCTTGTAACTGAATCATCTAGATGTGCTCTTCTAACATCTCCCGCATCCTGTCATGATGAGATAAAGAAGCCACAATACTATCTTTGCTTACCTTCAGCTGGCTAGACAAATCATGTGAAGTACCACCAATTTCATCCTCATGTGACGAAGCATCTAACTGAGCCTGGTATTCTCTGCCAGCAAAATCATAAATGCTCGATGTCTGCTTATTTTCACCAAGTATCTCATCATCATGCACAATGACATCTTCATCATCATCTAAACTCACTTCACTGTAATCATTGCTTGTCGGAACCAAACTACCCTGAGTACCTGAGACATCACCCTTGGGAAACTCGTATTCAACTGTCTCAACTTGAGTGTCAAGTTGACAGTTACTATCCATCAGCGTAATATCCTTCACCACTTCTTCCTGTGACCGAACTGAAACCTCTGACCGGTTGCACACTTGTTTCTCGAACTCCTCATTAAGGTTCCTAGTAACATCTCTCATTGTATCAGTCAACGCTTTGTGAGAAGATTTGCCAAAACGAAATCCAGTTGATTTATTCACCTTAGCTAGGACGGACAGCTTGTCAATCATACGGTGGTGCTTAACCAACAGTTCAGACATGTTATGTCTAATTTTTTTGAGCTCATCCTGAATGTCTGAATAGTCCTCCTTTCCACAATTCCGACTCTGAATACTATGTCTATTACTTGACCAAGATTGTGTCCTCAGAGACTTTGTGCTGTACCTGTCCATCTTGGTTGAAGTAGAGTGCTGATCACTCATGTAATTCGGTTCTCACCCCACAGGATGTCAAGAAAAACCGCTCTGATACCACTGAAATAACCCCAACGGATTATCGACTCTTTAAGCACCAAAAATCTTAAACTTCAAGGGTTTGACATTTTGTCAAACAGTTAGCCAACAAGCTCTGATACCACTGAAATAACCCTTAATATAAAGGGCACTAATCCCGATATTATACTGTGGCAATTCGTCAAATAGTTTGCAAACAGGGTTGTTACGAATATGGTACTAGGGGATTTTCGTTATGTACTAAACAATTGAATCTGTGCTACTCTGATCTTGAAGGCGAAACACATAGAATGGGCAGGTGATAATATCTCCTTAATTTATTAAAAATATGAAATTTTGATATTAAAATAGCTAAATATATAAGGAAGTGCTTGAAACATGAAAAGTTATGAAGCACCAAGACCTTGTTTTGCTGCCGATTATCAATACTGATTTGATCTGCATGCATGAAGTTGACCGATGGGGTTGCCGTTCACAAGCTGCTGCCACCATTTTGACCCGTGCGGAATTGCATTTCATCTTTAACAACAATGTCCGGTTATAAGATGCTGAAATTTTGTGGGAGAGAATAATGTATCTCAGACCCCGTATTATATAGTTCAGAGATTGAACTCAATGCACGGCCCACTAATGAGAAGAAACCAAACCCGCAACAAATGTCCTTCGTTAATGACCCAACTCTGATCCGCCCCTGGTACTTACTATAGTTTCCGCTCAATCACCTCTGTTTTCTTTTACCCACATTGATGGTAGATGATATGTTTACTTGAGGAAAAAATTGCCTTAGTCACTAGATAGCTCACAAATTAGACATCGCCAGCCCAAGGTGGAAGACATAACAGTTCGCAATTGAGATGGCCGCTTGGCAGGTGTGTGCGATCTAATATTCGGCTAGCCCCTGTGAAATGCCAGTCACTCCCCAATACATGGATACTAAGTGCGTCTACAATAATTATTGTAAATTGACCATTTTATATGCTTTGAGTGCGGCAGATTCTGGTATGCTGACTGAAGTTTTTCTACCACTGAAATAACCCTGACAGGTTATTGCTTACTCCAGCACCAAAAATACTAAAACTTCAAGGGTTTGACATTTCGTCAAACAATTAGCAATCAAGGTCGCTAAGAACTAGTGATGAATTGATGTCAAATTTGTAGTCGGAGTTGTACTATGAAAGACAATGTACTATGAATTTTGCCATGCAAAGGGAAGTTTCTCATTAATTCACCCAAACAATAGATAATAATGCCAATAATGTTTATGAAAGAATCAATGTTTCTTAACCCAATAATCACACAATGACCCAGATTATATAGGAATAAAAACCTGAGATTGTCGGCTCCATCAATGATTATGAAGGGCTATTAATATCGAATCTGCCTGATCCCAAACTGATGCCGCTAACGAACTGCCAAGCCACTGTCCCGTCTGAGTGTCATTTTACTGGTTGACTCTGGAGCTCTGCATTTTGTATGCTGGTCGATTCTGTAGGTGTCCTACCCTAAACGGAAACCATGCTTCAGGTCCAATGCAATATGGAAGTCATCTTGGACTGATGCTGCCGGCGGTGTGAAACCCATGTGAAACCCGCAGTCAAAGGCAGGATTTTGTGAAGGTTGTTGATTCTATAACAAATCTGCCTAATTCTGAATGGTAGAAGGACTGTTGCCGTAGCTCTCAATTCGTACGCTTTTTAATCTTCCGGATGGTGCAATTTAGAGTTGGTAATATTCCTTGTTCAAGTGATGATTGTCCAAACTACCACGCAGGCCTGTGCTTTCGTCTCTGCTGTTGAATCAATCTTTTTGAGCCCGTCCTCTTCCTAACTTCAGCGGAAATGGTTGTGGATCAATCTTGACTAAACTAGACCCGAAATGAAAGCTCGGTTTAAGCTTGTTGTTGGGCGTCTGATCTAGAAATGTAATATACTCCCGCCCTGGCCTAAGGATTTTAGACTGAGATCTCTCATGCGATAATCCCTGAGCATTGCCCGTTCGCAGGGGCAAATGTAGAAACGTGGAAGCAGAACAATTCATTCAGAATTAATGGCCTCCGGTCCTAATGATGTTAATTCTGGCAGCCAGCAATATGGACATAATTCATTGTGTCACGTGCCCTGTTCGGCTATGTACGACTTCGTTCAACTGAGAATTGGATGTGAAGAAATTGCTCATAAATGCAGTGCCCAATCTGAAGGAAGACGACGCTCAAGGACCCAACAAAAATTGCTATATCCACTATGAGTTTCGAACTGGAAATAATGCCCTTTTCTGTTAATTGTGTATTCCTAAAATATGCCTCACTCAGCTCAAAAATGCCTTTCCCAAACTGGTGATGGACGCTGAAGGTTAGGATTGTGGCCCGCCTTTATGGAACTCGTTGATAATATTAGGTAATGTCCAAAATGCCTTCACTACCCGGACTATGGTATGTAATTCATAAAGCCTGGTCCTCTTCCTTCATACAATTTTTAATTGCTATCAGTCTCTATTAGACTGAATCCTTGAATCCGATGTCAACCAATATCCTGCAATAATTTGTGAAGATGTTGATTAATTCCACTCTTACTGATCCAATCAATGAACAGTGATGCATAAACCCTAAAGTTGGCCTTAAGCCACCAATAATCGCCCTGATGAAATGACTGAATGTCACCTCCAATCTGCAATAATTCAGATGATATTTCACACCCTCAAAATTGCGTACCAATTGAGAGTTTTCGTTCTCAATGGCCAACTGTGACAATTGCAAAAACCCTAGGTTCCACAATGCACCTATGATTGAATCACAATCTGTAAACAAGAGAGATAAAACAACTGCTTGATTCGAATGGAGCCCCCGGGGTGCCTATTTATTCTTTTTTCTCCATCCTCTCCAGAGAGTTCTAGAACATTTTTGATCTTATCCCTCAAGTGACTTTATTAAATATTTTTATAATCCAAGTCACTTTATTAAATATAAAGTTATCTTTTAATATCTATTTATTTAATTAAAATAATTAATTAGTCGTCCTTGGACAACCAGATTAATTAAATTAATTAAATCAAACTATCACCAAAAATTGGGGACATGACAAACCATCTCCACATACCATGAAGAACCATCTCCACACACCATGAAGATAACCAAGAACTCCATGAGTCCTAAAGATCTAACCATCTTTAAACACCATGAAGATAACAAGTGCACCATGCAAATGTCAAAGACGCTTCTGCAGCAACAGGATCTAAGACAAAACTCTAACATCTGCAAACACTCAATAAATATATCAATGTCAACAACTCCCACTCAACTGTGGTACCAAGTCACCTATGGCATCATAAAATCCATCCTCTCCAAACCAAGAAGATAAACCAAACTAGGAACTAATCCTGCACTGTCACCCCATCACTGTCACAAGCTCCCACTAAACCGTGTATCCAAATTATCCATGACATCATGATGAAAACCCATCCTCTAACCATGAGAATCAACCAAGGCATCAAACTATCAAAGAACTCAAAGTGCACATCATGAGCTCCTCAAAAGAAACCAAATAACCATGATCCTCAACCAAGAAGATATACCACCATAACCAAATTAGAAAATCCAAGCTAATGAACATCAAGGATGTACCTATTTAACCAATCATGTCATGCCAAAATCCATGACACCATGATCACATCCATGAACTGAGCATCTGGCTCTCAAAGTGTCCAACCTGTCAGCATAAAATAGTCAACCATAATCCTCCACCATGACTGTACCTAGTAACAACATCTCATCCCTTCAACATGAAGATAAAATCATGTGACTTAGGGCATAGACAACCCAAATCCAAGCCACCAATCTGAATATGTATCAATAATGAAAGATCAATGGGCAAAGACAACCCATAACCAAGCTATAAATGCAACCTATAAGTATAGACCACTTACAACACTGCACAACTTGTAGATCCAACAAGTCATCATGCATATCCAAACCAAATACTGATAACCATATCATCATGAGACCAAACTGAAATATGAACTGAGTATACAATGACATCAAATCTTAAATCTTCAATGCCATAAACTCACAATGTTACCATAGTCAAAATATACCTATAAACTATTCAGATCAATATATCAACAAATAAATCAAACCAAACCTGCACCAAATCTAAACCAATGTGTAGAGCTCTCCAAGAGCTTTTCATTGACTACTCGAAGTCCAAAATCCAACTCCATATGCCCAAGTTATGCCCTAATCCGTGCTCAAAATAAATAACATCTGAATTTAGGGCTCTTAAAACCTAACAAAATTTCAAAATCATAGAGCCAAACCTACACCATCTTGTAGTGCTCTGAATTAGCTTTCTAACGCTTATAAGAACTCTAAAATCCGATATTCTGAGCGAAAGTTATGGTCATTTTACTAAGACAGTCTTTTTACCGTTTTCAGTATGATTTTTCATTTTTTATTTTTTCAGTGATGAAAATTCTGACAGGATTAAATTTGACGGCCATCACGGGCTGAAACCAAAAAACTCTTTCATTTCCTTTGAACATGGCCAAACTAGGGCATATTATATATCAAAATTTATGGAAATGTCAATCCGGATCTAATGGTGAGGTCTGTTTTTTACCTAGGAGGTCATTTTTGCAAGCTACCCCCCAAAACCCTCATTTAAATGAAACATCCAAAAAAATTATTTTGTCCAACAATTTCACATGCCCAAATCTTTTAACATCCCATCATAACAGCAAACCCAAAAACCCTCAGATCTGCAATAAATCATTCATATATCTTGCCCTTTCTTGTTTATCCTCTCATGCATTCCCATGGATTCAATCTAGGGTTACAATAATAAAACCATAGCTCTGATACCACTTGTAAGGAAACTTGGCAATAAATAAAGAATATAACCGTTTCCACATAACCCATAATAGATCTAAAATAATCACGAAATTAAAAATCCACATGCAAGAGAATAGACAACATACCCACAAAATTGTGACACAAGATATACCTTGGGAAACCCTCATTCAGGGAAAAAACCCAGCCTCCAAAAGCATCCATCATCATGTATTATTCAGCAAAATAACCATTGCCATACAACCATGGAAGCCTTCATGGCCATAGCCATAATCGAGAAAACTATGTGACCAAGCATGAATCCACACATCCCATGCCATGCTTTCAACCTTCACAAATGCTCCCTTGGCTAACCTGTCAAGCCTTCTCCCACTCGACTCTTGCCTTTTTTCTTCTCCTTGTCACTCTCTCTCTCTCTACAACAACTATCCTTGTGGCTGCTTATATAGTAGCAAGTCCCACAAAACTACCAAGTGGTATTACATAAACCATGTGCTAAAACCATGTGCTACCTAACCCACTGACCCCACATTTAATATTGGGCATTTAATTCTTTTTTCGCCAATATTAAATAATTACATGAAATATTTTCACAATGTTACAATACAACTCATCAAAAATATTTCATGGAAATCTTTACATGTTGCACGTCCATCTAGGTACAACATTACATAATCAAATAAAATAATAAAATAACAATATTATGCAATGTGTGCAACACCCATTATCTCAACAAGATGACCTTGCCAAAGTTGGCCACGGTGTCACGCAATTAGTGGAATGGAATGATGCCAGTTTATTGCCATCATCAACTCAAATTATAGTAGAAAGGGAGTGTACCTTCAATAATGACACATGAAATATCAAATTAGGAGATAGGTCTCCTCTTCTACATGTGGTCACGTGAATGTGGCACTTAGTAAAGGGTTTTATTGACATGTTAAGATATTGATTAACATTTATGTTCTAACTACCATGAACATTGATGACCATAGTAAAAGGATGTAGAGGGGGCCTAATGAATAAACTTTTCATTCAACACCTAGTTTAGAATCTGCCTCTCCTACGTAACCCCCTGGCCTCTATCACCCTTCAAACCTGCTTGGTCACCAACCTAAGCTCTACTCTTTAGAAGCCCAAGAACGTTCATGCTAATGAGGTAAAAATTAAACCCTAAGGTCAAATTTAGCATTATTGAGTCAAATTTGGATACCATGAAGGGAAAGTAGTGTGCTAGGAGAACCAGCAAGCATCTCCATATGGAGAAATTTAAGGCCACCCTAAAGTATAAATCTAGTTCTAACTCCTCTGACAGTGAGGAGAAACCTGTTAAAAAAAAAGAGACTCCACTAGGACATCAAACCTAGCTCCATCTCTATCAACCCATCCCATGTCTATAATACCCTGGAAGCTACCCCAACTCATGGTGGGGGGGGGGAAGACATCACTTCTCCTAGAAAGGTTAACCCCAAGAGTACTAAGAAGACAGGAAAGCATAGTCACACCAAGATGTGGTAGGAGAGGCTTGAGATGGCTATGAGGGACTTGGCAGATAATCATACCACTATATGTCATAGATTTGAAACCTTGGTGGAGTTCTCCACCAAGGTAATGCACTTTGTGGCCACAACCCTCTACTTCCTATAGGCTAATAGAGAAGAACAAGACTTGGGAATGACTACTAAGACAACTCAATCCATTTATGGGTTCTTGGTAGAGGATTGGCTAAAAACCATCTTGGATGAATTGGTGAAAGTGGAGAAGGAGGATGCGGCAATGGAACCTTTTGAGGAGAAGAAGAGTGATAACTAGGAGAGGGAAGAGGGCATCTAGCTCAGGTTTTGTTGCGTTTTATTTCTATTTTTATGATTATATGTCTCTAAACTTTATGCCCCATAGGGTTTTTTTGACTATGTCGATTATGTGGACCAATAGTAGTGATGCCTTTAAATGTTGTTGGTTTATTATTCAATTTCTTATTCATAGTAGTTTAAGGACTATGGTTAATGACAATTTGACACTTAAGTTTTATGGTTTTTGATGTTTAAAGTTGGTATAGGTTATACTACTAGGAGGTAACCTCTAACTGTTTATCAATCTTATTTTACTCTAGGGTCAGCTCCCCATCTTTTTGGCTGTTATCAACTACTACAAAAAATTAGTCGCACTGATGACCAACTAACTTTTCCTTATGTATGACTAAGTGTCTAACACTAATAGACAATAAAACCCAGAGAAACCAACACGCATAAAACCTAGATCTACGTTATTTAAAGGAATTGGTTCAATTTTACATAAACATTATCCTATAAAGGCCAAATATGTATTACCCAATAATTCTTGGACTCCTCCTCAATAGAATCTTCATCCATCACTCCCTAGGGGGCCAAAAGTTTCTAAAAGAATTTAATTTCCTCTTGAGCAATTTGATTCTTACTAAATAGATGAATACCAAATGATAATTGTTGTATTTAGAAAATGGATTGTTTTTCTTTTTTAACCTTTGCATACTTATGAAAAAATCTTGTGTTCTTATCTTTGGATTGTAATCATGTTTCTCGAGACTTTTGTTGCCAAAAAAAACTTCTTCTCTAGAGCATAACATAAATAAATAATATTTATCTGTAAAAAATCTTTGGAATGATAGATAACATTTAAGATAATTATTATGTTGTTAGAAATCTAGATGACATCAAAATTTTAAAAACTCAATTTGAAGAATTTATAAAAGAAAAACTAAACACAAGAATGAACAATAAAGTTTCTATTTTCCTACATTTCTTTATTTATTTTTTAAATTGTATTCTCTTTAATAGTTCAATAAAAAGATAGATATAAAAAAATTGTGTGTGTGTGTGTGTGGCTAAATAAAAAAAGTGGGTAGTATAAAATAAAATTAGTATAAATCTCATAATGAAGGAAAATCATGGAAGCCTCATAGTTAGAAAGTGATCCTTACTATAAGAAAGAAAGTTAATGTTTAAGCGAGCGTGCGTGCACGCACACACACATGCACACACACACACACACACATATGATTATAATGTTCCTTCTTTTTTTTCCTCTAAAATATTCAAATAATGAAATTGGAGGAAATTCCCAAAGATGTTGAATTTCCTTCAGAGTTATCTACCTCTTTGTTCCCAATTCCTACTTGAAATAATGTCCATGAGAACCAGAATCATGGATGTGAATGAGATTTCCTTTGATTACTTATAGAAGACTCCTCACTTGAAGTTGCTACCATAACTAATGATGAATTGAAAGGCATTGGAGGATTGGTGACATTGTCCTCATTTCCTTCCAAGATTTGGAACACTCTGCTCATCCTCAGTCAATCTCTTGAACTACACTAAATGCACCACATTCCTACTTTGCATAGTCTTATTGCTATCTCCTTCTCTTCACATTCTATTTCTCCTATGCCAATTCCACTCAACCCTCTCTCTAACTCCCCTTTCTCCATTAACTTGAATGTCGACTCTAGAAAATACATCTTTCTAGAGTTGGTTACCTGCATATCAAAATTCTTCCTTCCTCCAACAAGTTCCAATAATACCATCCCAAACTATAAACATCAGATTTTTCTCTCACAGACTCTGAATTTCTATTCCACACATCTAAGCAATATATCCTGAGGCTCCTCTTGCAACTGTCATTGATATGTGATCATCTCTCTTCCCATAGAGTTTAGCCAGACCAAAATTGGCTATTTTGGGTGCGAGTTCTTCATCCAATAATATGTTGTTGGGTTTTGTGTCAAAATGAATGAAATGATTGTCATAATCTTGGTGTAAATAGGCTACACCTTGACCTCCACCCAAGGAAATTGAATATAGTTGTGCCCAATTTAGGATTTGCTCCTTGTCTCTTCCTGTAAATATAAACTTGTCTAGAGATCCATTAGCCATGTACACATACACCAATGTGTTTTTGTGTTCTTCGAAGCAATATCCCATTAGGTAAACCAAACGTGATGTATCCTACTAATAGTTGCTTCTTCATTCCTCAATTGATTTTCACCATTTCTTGACAGATTATGCATTTTAACCGCCACAAGATAGCCACTTGGTAGCTTTCCTTTATAAACCACACCGAAACCTCCTTCTCCCACTTTTTGAAAATAGTTATTGGTGATTTGCATAAGATGAGAGTATGAATGTCTGCATGGCATTTAATGAACATAATCTTGCAAAAACTTCTCTATGCTGGGAACATCAAGTTTCTTAGAAAATAAGGATAATCTCCTCCTTCAATTAAAGAACAAAAGCAATAATCCCATCAGTAACAATGAACCAGTTCCGATGGTCGCACCTAATTAAAAATCTCGTGTTAATGAAACTCAAAGATTAAAAGATATAAGAATTTAAATGATATAAAAGTGTGCATCATTGGAAGGCATAGAGTCAAATTGATGAAAGCTAAATTAATATAGTAAATATTTAATATATTGTTTGACATCGTTTACTAACATTGTACACTAATAAAAATAAATAAAAATAAAGTTTGGAAAAAATAAATTAAATTTAACTATTGAAAAGTATTAGTCTAGGAGTCAAGCCTTATGTGTGATGTTTAAGAAATTGTTACTTTTTTTTATCATGATATTAGACTTTTTTTTGTAAAACCTTACAATCTTAATTTAATGTTATATTTTCTTATGAATGACTAAAATAATGAACAATTGAGGAGATGTCTACTTTTAAATGATAGATTTATTGAAATAATACAATAGATAGTTTTTTTCTTAAACTTGAGAAAGAAAATACTTTTAAATACTTTTAAGCATTATAGTAGTAACATATTTATCCTTGATGGATTAATAAGAAAGGGATATATAGCATTCTTAGGAGTGTTAACTTTAGATGTCTACTTTTAAATGATGGATTGATTAAAATAATGTAATTAATTTGAAGAAAAAAAATAGTCTAACCATTCCACTCGATGTATAAATTATGGAGATTATTGGTAAGGAATACTTACCTAGACAAATAACATTCTTAGCGGTGTTAAACAAACCTGTATGGTCTGAATTAGCTATAATGGCCAAGGCTATTTTTAGTATTATGCTTAGGAGATATAGGAAAAAATGAAACAAAATAATCCTTTTGTAAATATTAAAATTTGACGCTTTTGCTCCATCCACTGATTAAATAGACTCTTACCAGGGCTCCATGATTTACAACTCAATTTTGTTGAATTGTCAATGTCGTAAAAGCAAAGCTCTTTCTTTTACTTGAATTGCAAATATCGGTCAATTACTTGAGTCAAAATTTTGATAGCAAAGAAAGAAATGGAAGAAGCCAAGGAAGAATCGAACCATGAGGAAAATAATAACAAAACTATCATAGTCAAGATGCCAAATTGACTTCTAGACAAGCTTGAGATGAAGGAGTGAAGAACAACTTGAATATTATTAAGGAAAGAGAAAGGAAATGCCAGCAGTGTACAACATGTGACTTGTGTTAGATTTATTACATTAATTAGGTTAGTTTCTATGTTTAGATTAGATAAATAAAATTAGTTCAATATATAGTTGTGGGAAGTTATTCCTATAAGTAGTTGTTGTAAGGGAAAATAATTTCTGTAAGGGAAAAGACTATATAAAAATGCTCAAACATCAATGTAAATATTAATATCATTCTGGTATAATATTTAGTATCATTTCAATATCATTTTTAGTTTCAATTCTATATGTTTTTGAATGTATCTAGAAAATCTGAATTAATAGTTTCAACATTTTATATTTTTTCTCTTTCATTTTATATTTTCAAATTCACATTCTTTGGGCCTATTATAGTGGTATCAGAGTAGGTTAATCAATGGGGAGAAGGGTGCTTTTAATAGATTTTTGATGGCTAGACCCTGTTTGTTGTGAATAAAATAGGAGGCTAGAGGCAATGGAGGTTGGAGGATTTTTTATCAGCTCGAGCTAGCTTCTTGCTTAGAGATGATTATTGCATGGGAAGCAATTATTTATGTCTTTGTAAAGATAGGGCTTGGCAAACTCATCCCTGGAGATAAGAGGGGACTTGATGGATTTGTGTCCCTAAAGAAAAGAGGGGGCTTGGCTATGTGATTGTCCTTCTATTGAGTGAGGGGGGGCAGGATTTTAAAAATGGTGTTAGAGACACTTAGAGGAGATGCCAATTTTTGGAGGAAAGACATCCATATGTTAGTGGTGATTATTTCTACAACACTTGAGGAGGTGTTAGACACACTCGGAGGAGATGTGGGTTTTTGGAGGAAAAGTGTCTCATGTGCAGCATAGAGGAAGCATCAGGCACACTCCATGGAGATGTGAAATTGTGGAGGAACTATGTCTCGTTATGTAAGTGAGGTGGAAACAATGTTATTGTGAGGTCAACTTCAGGATTTATAGTCTGAAGTTGGGATATTGGGATAGAAGGGCAACTTTAGGATTAAGATTTGCAATCTAAAGTTGCAGAGAGCTCAACTTCAGGATTAGGATATGCAATCTGAAGTTGCGGACTACTTTCAAAGATTGGTGAAGGAGCTCAAGTTTAGGATTAGGATTTGCAATCTAAAGTTGCAGACTACTTTCAAAGATTGGTGAAGGAGCTTCATCAAAGTTTCCAGAGGAATAAAATTGGTGAAGGCTTTTCACTTTTATTGTATTAATGTAATAAGGGGGGGAAATATTGAATTTATTACATTAATTAGGTTAGGTTAGTTATAATAAGCGAGAATGTTAGATTGTTGAATTAATGTAATAAGGGGGGAATGTTAGATTTATTACATTAATTAGGTTAGTTTCTATGTTTATATTAGATAAATAAAATTAGTTCAATATATAGTTGTGGAAAGTTATTCCCGTAAATAGTTGTTGTAAGGGAAATTAATTGTTGTAAAGAAAATGACTATATAAAAATGCTCAAACGTCAATGTAAATATTAATATCATTCCAGTATAATATTTAGTATCATTTCAATATCATTATTAGTTTCAATTCTGTATATTTTTTAATGTATCTAGAAAATCTAAATTAATAATTTTAGCATTTTATATTTTTGCTCTTTATTTTATATTTTCATATTCACATTTTTGGGGCCTATTACAGACTGAAATGCTAAGAATATGATAGATGAAGTGGCAAGCAGTTAAGTCAAGCGGGGAGCAATAATGACAGTTGATTAGTAAATAAACGAGGTGAGAGAAGGCAAGCAAAATGAGGAAGCGCGAGTTGAAACTTTAACAAAAAAAATACCCTAGTCATACACTAATTTGACTTACCACGCAGTTGACTGCGGCGGGCACATCGGAATTCATTACTTGCCTCTGTAACTTGGTAAATTCCTCGCTCTTTCTTTGACACTTGAAAGTCACATATGATGATCGACACATTTGAATTCCACAAACGAGAAATTTTGACAAATTGAGAGTTAAAGTTTCAAGGTCGTATTTAATTTGACTTATAGTCGACAATCGTCGATTCATGGAAATTAGCCATTCTAATAGAGGAGAATAATCTGGTATGGGCTAAATCAGAAAGTAAACCGTTAAACATACAATGGGCATTCAAAAAAAAGTCGTCTCCTTGGAGAGACGAGAGTTTTAGTTTAGTATTTAGATTTCGATAGGGAATCGCATAGCATCTGCAGAAATACGAATAGTGGGTTCCCCTTAGTTTGGATTATTGTTGAAGGATTTTCCTCCTCCATTTTGTACCCTACTTAAAAGTACTCCCCACTTAGAAACAAAAGAGAAGAAGACCAAAGAGAAGAAAAGTGGTTATGTTGATCAGTATTACTTTTCGAATAAGTTAAGTATGCAATATAAAGTTTGGTTGTTAGGTTTAAAATGTGAAATATTTAAAGTTGACTTATTTTTTCCAAGTTTAATTTTTTAGCATGTGATGCTTTAGGATAGTCATTACTGAAGGACATGTTAGCCTCTTTTTTATGCCCCATTGTTTCTAAGTGGTTCGTTCACAATTTTTTGAATTTTCAACGATCATATCCTTTATCTAGGGCAGGAAATTTAAAATAAACCCTAAATGCAAATGTGAATGTTTTGAAAAAGCACTAGTAGTATTTAAAATCTTTTGATGGGGTTATTTCCTTGTCAAGTTTTTTTTTTTTAAGAATAGAGTAAATTCTTTTAAGTCTTAGTTTACTCTACCCATGGTTGAGCCCTAGTTAGTTCACATGGTAGTTTAATATGTTTATGCAATAATGTGAATTTTTGACACCTATCTAGTGGGACCAAAGAAATGCAGTAATCCTTAGTTTTAATCTCATCCCTCAAATCATGTCAAGATCAATGCCTATTGCTTTGTTGTTGAAGAAAGTTGTGCATACTTTAAAAATTGTGACATAGCAACTTTTTGACACATGGATAGTGTTAGCTTGTTGAAGACTCTTAGAATACCTTATCATCGTAAGCCACTTGTCATGCCTTGATTAGTTCTGAACTCAAGCCAAGCATGTTACCTAGTTACTTCTTGATTGTTGATCAAATTGAAGATCAAATGCTATCACATTCTAGCAAAATGGAGTTTCCACATGTACCTGTGGGTCCACAAAAAGGATGGAGATGTTTACAAAATCTTCAACCGTTGATTAGAAACAAGATCACAGATCATCACATTTTAGTGATTTCTAACTACATGATATTTTAAAATGTGACAAAGTGAAGAACTGACACATGGACTTGGTGGGACCAAGTGTATTGTGAGGTTCAGAAAAAATGATGTCAACATTAAACACCAAGTGGCACATCCTGATTTACTCTTAGTATTATACATGCAACCTTACAGTTTTCTTCCCAACCACTAGATCAAAAAGTGATCCATGCTTGTTGCTATCTCACAAAATCAAGATGTTCTAGTTTTATGAAATGCAAGAATGCAAAAAATCACCACATGTTCCTGTAGGCCAAAATTTTACAACATCAGCATGTAAGAATCATTATTGTCCAATAACTTATAGATCAACTAATGTTGGACACTCACAAAAGAAACATGTGGGATGATTAACCAAAGTGAGAAATCGATAAAGTCACATGTGCCATTAGTAAGCACATTTTCTAAAAGAAATATTAAGAAGCCACAATTATGTTTGGTCATCTGATATGAAGCTAATCAAGGGTTGTCACTATGTCGCAAGTTTGAGGTGCACGATGTTTAACAAAAGTGACAAAGTGAGGAAATGACATGTGTCCTACCGAGTAAAAACATGACACAATATCAAGTTTGAATCACAACTTCATATTTCTTTCAAATCAATGACTAGTTTTCAAATTCTATTGTATTACATGCATAATTTGACTATTGGAACATTAATGATGAATCAAGACACCCTCATACAAATGAATTCATCTTAAAATGTGCAATTTATTCAATGATTTGGTACAACGCAAGATAGATTGAAGTAGAGTAAACAAAGCTTGATTTTTTGAGTTTTAAGTTTTACAAAATGGAAGAATGCAAAAAATCACCACATGTTCCTATAGACCAAAATTTTACAACATCACTATGCAAGAATCATTATTGTCCAATATTTGATAGATCAACTAATGTTGCATACTCACAAAAGAAACGTGCGAGATGATTAACCAAAGTGAGAAATCAACAAAGTCACATGTGTCATTAGTTGGCACATTTTCTAAAAGAAATATTAAGAAGCCACAATTATGTTTGGTCATCTAATATGAAGCTGATCAAGGGTTGTCACTATGTCGCAAGTTTGAGGTGCACAATATTTAACAAAAGTGACAAAGTGAGGAAATGACATGTGTCCTACCAAGTAAAAAGATGACGCAATGTCGAGTTTGAATCACAACTTCATATTTCTTTCAGATCAATGACTAGTTTTCAAATTCTATTGTGTTACATGCATAATTTGACTATTGGAACATTAATGATGAATCAAGACACCCTCATACAAATAAATTCGTCTTAAAATGTGTAGTTTATTCAACAATTTGGTACAATGCAAGATAGATTGAAGTAAAGTAAACAAATCTTGAATTTTTGAGTTTTCATATTGCGAATTATTGTGATTGAGGTAGGTTTTTTTTTTTTTTTTTATGATCAGAATTTTGCAAGTGTCCAGACATTGCTATGGAAAGGTTTTCTATTTGATTTTATGAAGTTGTAATGATACCTTTGCAAAGGGATTTTATTGGAAAAATGGATTACCAACATAGGAATGTTCATGATGATTTACTTGAACAACTACCCACTTCTACAAAAGAAACCACAAAGGGAAAGGAATTGGTTGAGGGATGTAGAAACATCAATGGGTGGCTTGGAGTTATTTAGAAAATGGTTTCAGAAAGAAATCATGATACACCACTCAACAATATCTAGGAATTTGACATTGGAAAGCTTTTTGTACCAAGTCTATTTTTCATGGATGATGATTTGTTGATAATGTTGATAAAGAGATATGATCCTATGTTGTGAGTCGCAAAGAACCATGCTGGGAAAAAATTGTTCAGGGTGATAACGAAAGTGATTATAGAAGTCTTATGTTAAATTCCAACATTGCTCTACATGAGAAGATTGACTTTGCTGACTTGTAGACCAGATATTATGCATAAAGAGTATTCCTTCAAGGTGGACCATTGTGAGAGCATTTTGTTATGGTAGGAAATTTAACATTCCAGTAACACCATATACCCTAGAGCCCCTATTGAAGAAATATTTTAACTCTAGGGCATAGGCTATATGTATTTTGTTCTACAAGATTTTTGGCATGGATGAGCAAGAGTATGCCCCAACAATCTTAGTGTTTATGATGGCACAAATTCTGCAATATGGAATGAGCTCAATATTTTCTTTTGCTTCCCATTTAGCTAAATAAATGCATAGTGGGTTAATTGGCATAAGCAAGGGTAATGTAGATAAATCTTTTGGTTGGTATTCCTATCCTATGTACATTTGTCTCTTTAAAGGTCTTTCTATCTTTGCAAAAGACATGAAATTAGGATGAGAAAAGGATGGAGAGAAGCTACCGATCCAATTTTGGAGTGAATATATAACTTGGGAAGTCAGAGATGCCAGTTTTGTTGATTTTTATCAATATTTTGCATATAAGATGAGGATGTTGTTAAGCCAAGACAACCCTCATATTTCTAAACCCTTACTATATTTTATAAGGCCCAAGGATCATGCTAAGGGATTGAAGGTAAGCCACAATTGGAGAGATATCATCCTGTATTTAGTCTCTACTATTTTAAGACTATATGGTTTCCAAGGGAGACCCCATGTTCTACCCTATCAAGTACCCTTGAAGGTCAAAGTTGCTAAGATTCTATCGAATATTGGAGAACATGGAGAGAGAGAGAGAGAGTGAGTTGGTAGGAAGTTCCATGGGTACAATTTTTCCAAATTTCATTGTTGACCACAATTTTGTAATAACTAAAAGAAGACAAATACACTTGGGTAAGTCCCTAGATAGATATTGGATGACCAAATCTCACCTTAGATTTATAGATCTAGAGAGATTGTTTGAAATGTTTAAAGAAAGAACTGGGGCTAAATTCTATGATCATATATTTTACTTTCTTGAGGATATAATTAGAAATAATTTCTCTATACAAGAACAGGAAGTAAAGAAAGAAAAATGAAGAGTTTTTCATACAATTTAGGAAATTTTTAATGCTGTAGATAATAAATATGATCCTTTTGGTGACATCAAGTTTTGGGGAAATAGGGTAAATAAATTGATGTCACATTTTGTTGGATTATGCAAACATTGAATGAGAAGAAAGGGGCATTAATAAAGACATATACAAACTAGGCCAAGGAGGTGGAAGGAAGAATGGTAAATAAATTTGACAATAGTCCAAGGCAATACACCCTCCAAAGGAAGGCTAGATATGTAGTTGCTAGGAATGTGGAGGCACATCCTGTGCTAGTTTATCAAAGACATCATTCAGAGAGCCCACCTTTAGAGCTAGCAACTAAGAAGAAAAGGTTGGTAGAGGGATCTTCATCAATGATGGAAAAATACTCTCCTTCTCAAATCCCCATATATTTTGATAATGAAGAATACTTGAGGGAGAAATTTAAAAAAATGGGAGGCCAATATGATATTTTAATAACAACATCAAATATAGAGGAGGAAATGCCTCAAAAACTGATAATACCACTGTTAGACCTCATTGTTGAGATTTAAAAGGGAGGGAGATGGACCTTATTGTAGAGAAGGTTTCTAGAAAATTCCTCATTGATAATGATTTTTTTAGGTCGAGCACCTTTATTCAATTCTTGTGGAGAAATGACATCTCCAATTTTGAGGAAAAGTGCAAGAAAATAAAAGTAGAGAAACCTAATCAACAGGACTCTAAAATTGAAGAACATATTAAAGATGAACTAATACAAAGTTTTAATTAGATAACCCCTAAGGGGAGAAGACAATTTTTGAAGGATTCAAGTTTTCTTATACTACCAGAATGGGACGTTGGTCATGCAATGGTGGTTGATGCCATTAGGAAAGAAAAGGGCACCAAATTCAATACACAAGAGGAGGTCGAGGAAAGCCACAAAGTGGTGAAATACAATGATGATCATAAGGCCTTAGTTATGTGGTCAATTGAGAAAATAGATAAGTCCAAACTTTAGGAAGCTTTTGATTTAGAACATATAGGAAGTTAGGTAGTATACAGAGTAGGAGACGTGGATAATGAGAAAACTACTCTCATGAGTGAAGAGGTGGCTGAATTTTGTGTGGTGGTGGAAAAGAAAGATAAAAATAAGCTCCTTAAGATTAACATTAAATTTAAAATTGTGTTAGAAGCCTATGATGAGAGAGGAAGGAAAAATAATGAAATGGAGAAAATCATTTCAAATTTGTAGAAGTAGCAAGGAAAGAGATAGTCAAGGAAGAACCTAGCCAATTCATGATTGCAACTTCCCCTACTCCACCTCCTCCCACTAGGCCTATTGTTGAAATTTGAGATACATCTCAGTATCAAGAATTCTACATTGCAGATGAATTGAATGAGGAGAAGGCTAAACTCAGGGTAGCTCAATTAGAGGTGTAAGTGCAGCATGAGGATAGAGTTAGAGACAGAGTTTTTTTCTTAGTGTATAGAATAAATTGACCTCTGTTCCATTTAGAAATGTCAAGGTTGGTAGACATTTGGAAGTTATTAGAGAATAATGATGTCACTTTGAGACAAATTTCAAGAAAATGGATAAGTAGAACGTATGATATCATTACTCTATATTTTACTATTATTGACAAGATTGATGGTGAAATTAAGAAAGCATACAACCAAGGAAGTGACCTACTAGAATTTGATCTTAAGAAGGAAATGATACAAAAAAGGCTGAGGACATGTTTCTCTAAATATCTTAGTATGAATTTTGATCTCTTTCCCCATGTGTTAAAAAGCCTTGGTAACATTAAAGATAAATAGGAATGGAGAAATGAATTGAAATAAATAATGAGTATAAGGATAAATGATGTTGTCAACAAAGAAAACTATATCTGGTTTTCTAGAATTGTTGAAGAAGTAGTCAATGTCCAAATATTGTTTGATTCTTTCTAACATGATTTTGAGGAAATAAAGAAACTTGGAAAAAATATTTTGAATAGAGAGAAAGAAATCTTCAATTTCAATTGGCCAGATGACCAAATAACACTATTTTTGATAAATGGATGGTAAAGCATTCTTTAGCCTCAAAACTTTTATTGGTTGCATCTGAGAGTAAATCAATGGACAAGTCCATGGCCACTAAGGAAAAATAATTAATTGGTAGGGATATTCATGTAACCATGGAAGAAATAGATGGGATGGATTCACATCTAACACTTGAAGCTAAAGGTAAAGTATTAGAAATAGTTGTGAAAAAAAACATCCAATCATCAAGTAAAGAAGCCAAAGAATTAGATCAAAGCATAATAATAAAAGAAAATGTAGCCCCACCTTCCGAGAGAGATCAAAAGGTTGAAGAAAAACCATCAAAAATTGGCAAGAAAACAACAAGATAGAAGAGGTCATTGCCCCACCACAAAGCACCCAATAAGAAATTACTTTGTTGTCAAATAGAAAGATACCACAAATATTTTTAGTTTCTTGTGTAATAAGGATAAAAAAAAAAATTTCTTTTGTGTAACCTTTTTTTTTTTCTTTAAGAACAACAACCATTTTCACTCTAGGTGTGAAGTTTGTTGCAACTCACGCTATATAAATGAGTTTCCAAGGCTAGAGGAAGGGTCTAAGAATCATTTTGTTGAACTAAGTCTTGTTCATTTTTGTGTTGGTCCATGTATACTATATATGTTTTTTCCCAAAGATGGAATGAAAGAAGTAATAGTTAACAGTGGTTGATAAAATTGAGATTTCTCGGATAGGAATTGACATCGAATTATATATTTTTAAAAGAAAGTAATACAAAGATGCAGAAAGTTGGTTATACATTTTTACATATTGTCTCTTCTTTTGTTGCTAATTAATTCTCTAATATTTGATAGAAAAGCTTACTAAATCTCAGTTTTACTTCATTTTGAGTTGTGTAAATTCTAGACATAAATTGGAAGAATTACCCTCTTTTTAATGAAGATTTTGATAAGAATGAGATCTAGAACTAAATATTGATATTCTTCTCACAAAGTGTTAAGATAAGATCCAATAGTAAGTGTCAAATTTGTATGAGATAATATCCCAATACATAAGGAACTAGTCATCCATTAGAGTTGATATAGTTTGGAATGTCTATATGGTATAATCATTTTATAAATCAACCTTTTAGTTATATTGTTGAAGATTTTGAAAAGTGAGCCTATACTTAATTCATGGAGTCTTAGGTTTTGATAGATTATCAATTGATCATCTTTGTTATAGTCCTAGAATTAGAAGAATTAAGGCTAATTTATTTTTTATACTAGAATTAATATTAAGATTTTAAATTGGAGAGAGAAAGTGAATTCCTAGGCAAACCTATCTAAATTTTTCATAGTTCAAAGTGGAGAAGACATTACAGAGTCTTGTTAGTTGATCCTTTTAAATTGTGTTCTCAGAAAATACTTCTCATGGTTTTTAGCTAACTCCAAGGTATTTCTATGCTTTTTAAAGATTTTTGAAATTATGTCAAATCAAAAGCCAACAAAACATATCCAAGTTGCTTATAAAATGCACTTATATACATAAACATTATATGATGTATAAATAACATTTATCTTTGGCATTGCAAATGGAAAAAATGAAGAAAACCAAGTTCAGATGGCATTTGTTTGTCAACATATTAGAGCACATACTTGTGCATTAGAAAAACTCTCCAATTTGATCGATGGAAATTTTATACTTTTTGTTTACAAATATTTCCAAACTCTTTGTTCTTCATTTTGCATTTTTTATTTTTAACTTCTCATTTATTTTCTTGCATTAATGCATATTAAATATTATTAAATATCATTTGGTTTTAAAAGACAAACTTTGTCATTCGATTTTAAAAATGAACTCTTTTATATTAGGATATATTATTTTAAAATGAAAAATATTTTAAGGTCTTCTTATTTTTATAGAAAATATTTATTTAATTTTTAATTCATAAAATATTTCTTTTATAATTATGTTATTATTAAATATATTTTTAAATTATTAATGTTATATTATTTGAATTTGATGAAAACAAAAAAAAAATTAGAAATCTTGAAATTTTTAAACATGCCAATCTTATAAATGTTTTTGAGTATAACTATTATTTTTCTTATTTTAAAATTATCAGCTTAGATTTCTTAATTTGAATAATAAATTAAATTAATTAGATGCAATAAATCAAATATAATTTTTCTACGAATTTTTACAATAGAATTTTTATTTTTTATTTTTGATTGGTAATGTACCAAAGGCTAGGTTCATTGTTAATTTTATTTGTTGTTATTAACAATTATTATGTTAAGTTTGAGTAGATTCATACCTTAGACCTCCCACATGACAAGCTCATAGGTTATCAATGTGATGCAGTGTCAGGTAGGAGAATCCCCAGTGGAGATGTCCTAACCTCTAGCAATTAACCATGTAATAGAAATAATGCAACAAATAAGATATTATACTAACCACAACACTTTATTAATGAAATAATTGTTTACATGCAATGTGCTTAGTTGTGAGGACCTATGGTTTTCAACCATGTGGCTGCTAATTTAATACTAATTTAAACTACCTTTTATAATGCCTGAGAAAAATAGGAATGAGCTAAAAGCCATTATGGGTATTTTGATAAACAATAGGACCAACTAACAAGACATTGTTGTCTTCTCCACTTTGAATTCTATAAGATTCAAGTAGATTTATCTTAGGAATTCATTCTTATTTACTTTAAAATCAACATTCTCAATACAAACTGTAAAAATCATAGATAATTTAGCCTTCTTCCTTCTAATTCAATGGCAACAAATAGATAATAACTGGCTATTTTACCAAACCCTAAACCCCATGAATCAAGTACACATTGACATTTTGAACTTGAACAACAGAATATTTAAAGATTGATTGATCTATGAATTTCTTGCATTATGTAAAGTATCCCAATTAGATTAATTCCTAAGAATTTCTTGTGTCTTATCTATTGGGCAATGAACTCATAGAGATTATACACCTACTTTTGGATCTTATCTTTACACTTTTCACAAAGATTATAAGCATTCATTTCCAAATCTCATACTTATCATAGCTTTGCTAAAAACTACAATGTTCTTTCAATTTACATTAAGCATTTACATAATCCATTAGATTATTAGCAAAAGCAAATTGAAATATAATTCTAAATGAATTACAACTAAAATTTAATAAACTTTGCTAAAAAATCTCAGAGAACAAGATGGAAACAAGAAAATAGTCAAGATGTGGGATAGACAACTAGCTTTTTGTATTTGTATTAGTTTCTTTGAGATTGTCTACAATTTAGTGATTATCCCTATCATAATGTAACACCAATAGACCAACAATAGTTTATTTTCATATTTAACTCTAGAATAAATTCACAGTATCCATGGACCGACTCATAATTTACAAAACTAGTGTAGAAAAAGAAACTTGGACCCTCCTCTAGTCTTGGAAACTCACTTACATAGTGTGAGTTACAACAAACCTAAGGCCTAGAGGGGAAAGAGCAGTGATCCTTAAAGAAAAAAGTTTTAAAAAGGACCAAATTATCACTATCAAAAATAGTATGAGAAGAACAAAAACTTTTGGTCTTTTTCTTGATAAAAAATCATCCTTTCATTGATAGCTTTCTGGTGGGGCCAATTCTGATTTACCACTTTCTTATTCCTCTATTGCACTTGATGATTTATCTTCTTCCTTTTGTTGCTCATCAAGATTTGGTTCCACCTTTTTGTTTTCTTTTTTACTTGGCTCTTATATTTTGACATCTAAAACAGGTGGCTAATCACTTCTTCCCTTAACAACTATTCGCACAATGCTTCAAATTTCTTGTATTAGTTGGGAAAACACCTCATATGTTATGATGAAACATCAACTATCTGAACAACTTTATCAAAAAACTTTACCTTTTTAGTAGACATTGATTTATCCTTCAATATGTCATATGTTTCTATTGTTGAAGTTTCAACCGTTGGCATATATTTGGCCACCCATTCATCATATGTTACATTGTCAAGATAGTCATAATTGATATTCTCTTTCTCTTTATTAACAATATCCTTCCACTCACTTTTGAACAATTTTTCCTTAGATATAGAACACTTATAAAATTCTTTGTCTTCTTCCAAATCTGCTATAACGTATAAAAATAAACCATTTTCATCATAACTTATTATATAGCCTACTTCCAAAATGTCGTCATCCCAATCTAACAAGGTTTTTATTTCATCTCCTATTGTGAATAGTGAAGGAAAGAAAGAAAAACTTTTATTATGACACTTGGAGATGCATGACCTAATCTTTCTCGTCAGTGACTCTCTATTTATATCAAAATTCAATAAACCTCTTACTTGGTCATAAGTTCTCTTAGCTCTGAGATTATCATTCCCCTAATCAATTATTTTGAACCATATTTCTATCATTACCTCCTCTCCAACTACCCATTTATTCAAAATTTCTCTTCATTTGTCACCATCATTACTAGGAGTTTTATGGATAGAGAGGAATTTATTAACCATGTAGTGTAGTTTTCTGGTATCAATGTCATAGACAAAGAAAAGAATTGCCTCCCTAATATTTTTCTCATACATTTGTTATGCTTCTTCTTTCATAGTATTGAGCCTAGTCTTTTCTTTCTCCACATACTCTTTATTAGTATCTTCTTGATGTAGAGGGGTGTCAGGAATCTCAACTATGGGGCTAGTAGGTGGTGGAGGACTAGGTGAGGAAGCAATAAACCTCTGAGATGACTCTCTAGTTTTTCATATTCTAAATTGTTTCCCTTTATACTTAGCCATTTCATTGTCAAGTCTTAGCTTCTTTTGAATTTCCTCATAATAAGCTGCTAGGACTTGTTTGTACTGTTTCTGCAATTCCTTTGCAAATCTCTTTTCCCTCATCATAGTGGCTAGTGAGAGGTTTGTTGTTCCAATATTTAATTCTGCTACCTCATCATTTGGGATGTCCTCCACTCTTTTTATAATAAAATTGCTTGTTATATAAGAGTTGATAGGCTAAGAGGAGCAAGTCCTAGATCCTCTTTGTAGAGACCAAGTGATGAGAGAAACATGGTCTTCACCATACTTTACACCATTTAATGCTTTACATTTTTTCTCTTTAGTACTACTTTCCTTTTTCACAACATTAAAAATAATTTCAGCTTCAATGTGCCAACTAGGGAGAGGCAAAACCCAAACTTCTTTAATCAGTCTCCTTTCTTCTTTATGAGTTACCTTGTTGAACTCCTACATCATTTCTTCTTTAGTCTCACTTTGCACAACAAAGTCTTCTTTAAAAGGTTGTTCTATTTTCCTTTTGTTTCATCTATCTTCAAAATTTGCAATGTTCATTCTCCATGCAATTTGATAGAAACCCCTTGATTTTATAAAATCATCACTAGATAGGAATTCATGGCTAGCATGTTCAATTATAGGATCTAGATCCTTTCTTTTAAAATCATCCACAAGTAACTCTAGGCTAGGTATAGGGGGTTCTTTCAGAGTTCCTTCCTCCAGCTTTTTTATAGTGATGAAGATTCCACCTTGGCATCCAAGCTTCTCTTCTCCTACATGGAAATGAGAGTAAGATGATGTGTAAATTTTTACTTGAACCATAAGCTCTTCTTCAATCTCCTATCTCTTTGATGATGGATCTGATGGTCATTCTTCAAGTTGGGGTTTCTTTGAGGAAACACTAGTAATTGCTTCAATTTTCCTTTTTCCCTTAGAATTATCTTATTCTTCAACTCTAATTGTATTGTAGCTAGCCCTTCCTTGAATAACCAATTGACCTAAACCAACAATAGGAGTGAAAGATAATCTCCTCATTACCTCTCTTTATCTATTAGGATAGGTTCTAATGAGGAGAGATTTCTTCTCGTTCATGATATCCATTATCTTTGCAAACATGCTCATTCACTTATTTAGCTTATCAACATTTGTTTTAGCCTTTGACAATGAGTTGTAATCTTTTTCAAAATCATTTATAAATAAAAGTACCCTAGAATAGACTCTCCACTTCTCCTTCTTTAACTCTTTCTCCTATAATGAAAACTCGTTCTTAATAATTTCCTCTAGAAAATAGAACTCATGCTTCCTAGATTTAGCCTTATCTCTCTTCCTGAAAACTTCATACATCATTGTCATTGAACCTTGCATGTGAAGTAACCATCTTGTAGGGATTAAAAAAATTTCACAAAAAGACCCAGCCACCCTTTCTAATTACAAACTGGTGTGCAACAATCTAAGTGGGAAATATGGAATCTTTTATCTGCCTATCAAGTCTAGTTCTTCTAATCCACCTATTTGTAACAAAATGTCTACTAATCCTACCCTAAAAGTAAATTAGTAAGGAAGCAGATGTGGGGTCCCTTGAAATCCATATACCCTGAATACAATAGATACTAGATATAGGATGATATCTTCCCAAACAAGGGAGACTTTCAAATTATTGGGGGCATCCATATGTCTAATGAAATCCAAAAGCAGCTTAAGAATCCTTGGATTATCATTTGACAATAGAATCCTCAACCTAGATGCAAAATACTTGTCAAACCTCACAAAACTAGCCTCACCTACATCCCATGTCATATCTGCACTCCCGAGCTAAACTAGCAAAGGCTCTTCATCATATTCTCTTATTAATTCCATCTCTTTCTCAAAGTATTGAACTCCTTTGAAAAGAAATATATGCATCAACATGTATTAGAGACCAAATGTTTTCTCTATCTTCCCCTTCGCAATCCCAATCAATCCCACATGGATTTCTCTAGCCAAGAAGGAGGCAAAGTAAAAAACAATATTAACCCTGGAAGATGAAATCTATACCATCATATACATAAATTTAATTGGCATATAGTCCTACTCATCTTTACCAAAAGCCCTACATAATGTCATACATACATACATACATTCATACATCCCTGCATGCATGCATGCATGCATACATACATACATACATACATACATACATATATATATATACATATATATATACATATATATATATACATATACATATATATATATATGTATATATATATATATATATACATATATATATATATATGTATATACATATATATATACATATATATATGTGTATATAAATATATGTATATATATATATATATGTATGTAGATATATATATATACACATATGTATATATATATATATACATATATATATACATATATATATACATATATATATACATATATATATATATGTATATATATATATACACACATATATATATATATATATGTATATATATATATATGTATATATACATATGTATATATATATATATATCTATATATATATCACAAGGGAGTTGAGAAAATGCTTCTTAAAAGGTGCAGGGGTTAAGGCTATGACTAGTGTCAAACCCTTAATAGTGGTAATATGTCCCCTCAATGCTCCTTGCCTAATTTTCTCTTTCTAGGGGTGATATTCCTTTTCCAACCCTTGAAAGTCAATGACCTCATGATACTATCAAGTAGGTTCCATCATGAATACTTCCTAGAATACTTTTGAAAACTATTTCTTGAAAACTCATAATCTTGTTTTATATGTTGTTGCATCTTGGGTCTAGTTACCTTTATCATACAAGCCTTTAGCTACCTTTAATTTTTTATTTACAATGATCAATTTCTTTATTTAAGTGGTTTCATCAGTAGACTCATTCAACTGTTCTAGGTAATCATCATGAATATTCCTATGCATGTAATCCCTTTTCCTGGAGAAACCCTTAATTTGTGGCATTATAAGTACCATAGACAAGAAATCCAAATTCTTCTTGAGGATGTGAAATTACTTGGCTAAAAAAAATTGTATCTAGATATCATAGTAGATTACTATTGTGAAAAATCACAATTTGGCTTTACACAAGAAATAATTCCAAATGGCACCATGAAACCATCAACTTTTCCATTATAGTTTTCATATCAATTTGCACGAGATGCCATTAATTATCATAAATATTTTACAGAGAGGAGAGTTGCATGTTTTAATTTGTTTTTAAAAAGGGTTGTTGATTCACAAAAAAATGATGAACATAACTTTATTTGCAAGTTGATCTATTGTGTATCCTCTATTTTGGTAGTCAAACTAATCATTTCATAACATTTGGAAATATTATTCTTTATCAAAATCCTTTGTCTAATGGTTGCAATACATGGGACATGTGTCACACTGTTGTTATGTTGCTATGTTTAAAAATTGAGAAAATCTTGTTAGTGATATAATGAAAGCCTTTGATCTACCTTAGATCTAAAGACTAAGAAATGAATATTTGAATTATTTCAAAGTGGACCATACATTCCACATGTCATACCATCACTATATTGCTATGTTGAAAACCCTGCATCTCAAGATAGTGACATAGTGACAACCCTTGATTACTTTTTGATCTAACAGCTGGGATAAGCTCTACATTATAAACTACACTTGCCCATAGGGACACATGTCATGAATTCATTATGTCACTATGATTGAACAACTTATATCTTTCTATAGGGATATAATGACAATTGTAGATCTGTCCTTAAATCAACAACTCATATTATCTTCTTTTAATATTATATTTGGCTTAAGAAAAATATGTCCCACCTATTCCATATGTTGTGTTGTTGCTATATTGTTATTTTTAAAACTCTTTGAACTCTCATTAGTGACATAGTGAAAGCCATAGATCTTTGATCAGATCAATGACTAAGAAAAGACTTCAAAAAATGGCACACCTTGTAGAAGAATGAATTAAGAATGAACATATGTCACTTGCCTGAGAACCTTACCTCTTGCAAAGGGAACTAGTCCATAGGGACACATGTCACCACATTGTTATGTCACCTTGCTTCAAAATTGCACTATAAGTATCCATGACAACATAGCAATGATTGTAGTTCATGTAAAAATTAAATGATTGAGAAGATGCACCAGATCATTATTTTTTCTATGGTCCCACATGATAGATGTTACTTCATCATTATGCTACTTGGATTAAATAGTTTACAACTCTTCTTAGCGACATAATGACAATCCTTGATTTTTGGGAAGATCAAAGGCTATTAATTATAACCTTATAACTTTGATTTAAAAAAGGTATCTTATGTAGATCAAAGGGAAAAATGTGATCTAACCTTAGGTTGAAAAGGAGTCACTAGCTAGGGAAAAACATAACTCACGAATGACTTATAAATGATCATAGAAAATAAAACTTTAGAATAAGAAAATTAAAAAGATACTATTTCCTTTTTTAAAATCTCCCACCTCAATTCAAAAAGGTGTGGTCAATTAATTTATTTTTTTGAAGGAACCTAGGGCACAAAAGATCTTAGGGCATAACAATTAGGGATTTTCTAGGGTATGACTAATCATGAGAATTGCAAACCCTAATTTCTTATATGAAATAAACTCAATTTTCATAGTGAATTTTAAGGATTCCAACTAGGTGAATAGCTAGGCCAATGGTGGCTCTGTTTGGGGATGATGAATGAAACAAATTCATATGAGGGCTTAGAATCTCTAGAAAAAGTAAACCACATACTTTAAAAAAATGATAATTTTTTTAGAGAGTAACACACACACACAAGGAAACACAGCAAAAACAAATAGCAGGGCAAACATATATACAAAAAAATTACATAAAGAAAACACACCTAAACTACTACTCATGGAAAGAAAAAATACCTTCAATAGAAGTACTTCTTCAACAATTTTCCATGAACTAAAAATTCAAGAAGGTCATCTAATAGTTCTTTCAAAACATATGAATCCTCACCCCAAGTAGATTCAATCAATTATGGGCCAATCCAAATGGGATAAAACTTTCCATGTATACCTTTATCTTCAATTCTTGCATTCCAAATGAGGATTAGGTCCCTAAGCTAAAATCTCCTTGCCACTTCTTTCTTGTAATATAGGCTCTTTGCCTATAACTACAATTTTACATTTCTAGTAGAGGCTTCCTTCCTAGTTTCAACTAATCCTACCAATTCATCCATTCTTTCTTGCATAAAATCTATGATATCATCATCATACAACTTGATATAATTGTATAGGCCTTTCAAGTTATTTTAGGGGATTCTTGCTTGGATTTTGTATACTAGATCAAAAGGTGAAACATCTATTGTCTTTTTAACTATTACTCTATTAGCCCACACTGCCAGTTGTAGCATAGAATCCCATGCATTTTTTTTATTATTAATCTCCTCTTTATGATCTTTAACTGACTTTTATTAGTTAATTCATCTTTTCAATTCCCCTATGGATGATAAGGAAATGATGTTGATCTTATAATTCCACATTTGTCACAAAATTTTATGAACTCCTCTAATATCATAAAACAAATAGTATTATCAGTTACAACCTTTTTAGGGCACCAAGTATTTGTTATTATGATATTCAACATGAAATTATTTACTGCTTTACTAATAGTGTTCCTAGTAGGAATAGTCTCTACCCACTTTGTTGAAATAATCTATTGCTACTAGTATCCATGAATAACTAGTGCTGGATTTAGTTGATATTTCTCCTATGAATTTCATTCCCCATTGCTAGAAAGGTGCTCATGTACTTCTACTAACTTCAAAAGGGTTTTTCCAGATAATTTTAACTTTCTAGCAAATCTCTAGCAAGAATCATGTTTCTTAACCAAAACATGTGCATCTTTAAATAGACTAGGCCACCAGAAGGCAGATCTCATTACAATGTGGGCAATAGTATCTGCCATATAATGACCTCACATATTCTTGAATGCATCTTAGTGAGTATCTTTTCTGACTCCTTATGATCAATACACTTCAAAATTATTTCTTCAAAATTTCTCCACCACAAACTTCGATTAATGATGATGTATCTAAATGCATATAACTTCAAAAATCTATTTTCATCATTATCTTGATGATTTGGAGTCTCCATGTGTTTTAAATAGTATATCACATCTTTGTACCAATCATAATCATCCAGATCACATCTGCCTAATCTAAGGTCCTCACATAAAAAATTTATTTTGTTAGCATCCAAATCTGATTTAGCCATAAATTTTGCTAATTCTTGACCTCTAACCAATTTAGTAATTTGGATTTCAATATTGAATTCTTGGATTCTATTATTCCAACTTCATCTTTTGTTAAACACTTCTTGTTGGGAGAATATATCTTTGACTATTGCGCTAGGTAAAAGTGCAATAACAATGGCACCAACTAGATAACATTTGAAAGCCATAACAACTTTGAAAAGAGTGTATGCCTTCTTCTCATTGATCTTATACTTTAACTATATAGGCTAGAGTGATTTTCAAAAAAATGCAATGGATTGTCCATACCCTTCTTCATTCTTTTGAAGTAGAACTGTTTCTATGGTATGGAAGGAGGCAATAGAAAATCTATGCATTGGCTTTGTATAATCAGATGTCATTAACACTAGTGTATTTTTATAGCATCTTTGATTTATTGGAAAGAAAGAGATGGCTCACCTTCTTAGTTGATTGTTGCCCCTTTAGTACACATTTTGGAAATAGACTTGTTAATCTTAGAAAAATTTACCACAAACCTTCTCAAGAAATTTACCTTGCCAAAGATAGGATGAATACCTTTGATATTCTTAGGTTTAGGGACCTTATCTATTGATTTTACCATTTCAAGATCAATTTCACTCCATCTTTGGATACTAAGTGGCCAAGCAATTTTCCTTTTATCACTCCAAAAGTACGCTTCTTTGGGTTCAATGAAACTCCATATTCCAAGAACTTTATAAAAATATTCTCTAGATGCTTATAGTATTCCTCATCCATTTTTTCATATATTGTTAGATCATCCTAATAAACAACCATAAACTTATCAATGTATTAGTTGAATGGAACATCCACGGCTCTCTAGAATGTGGCTCCAACATTAATCAAGCCAAAAGGCATCTGCACATACATATGTTATCCAAGGAGTTGCCAAGGCTATGTTGAAGTGTTACTTTTCATTAACCAACACTTGGTTATATCTAGAAAGTACCATCCATCATGGACATTGATTTTGACTGAGTTACTTACTACAACATAGCCTCTATATTATCTTTTAATGAAGTAATAATCAAATTTATAAAATCAATGCACAATCTAATATCACCATTTTTCTTCCTAACTAGCACTAGGTTGGACACCCATGAAGAATGTCTAATTAACTTAATTATCTCCCCATTCCTCATCTTAATAAGCTCTTCTTCCATTTTAGAGGTTAATGTGGGATTAACGGGTCTTTGCTTTTGTTTGAAATGCTTAGCATTCTCTTTTAGGGATATTATATGCTGAAAAAGGCCTTCCCTATAAGATTTAAGGTCATCATACGAACATGAAAAGACATGCCTAAATTTTCACAGCAATACAATCAAGGATTTTCTAATTTTAGGAGACAAAGTCTTACCAATGCACTATTAAACTAACTACCAACCTTCCCCTTTGGGATTCATGGCATGGCTTAACCACCTACTATGTTCTATAAGTCTAGTGGTTTTATTAGGCATTAACAAGTCAATATTTTGGTGCACGATAACTCTAGCTTGCAATAAGTGATATCAAAGCTTAGTCACAAGTTCAAATCTCCTTGAGTAACACTAAGGGGGAATTGTTGGACTAACCACCAACCTTCCCCTTTGGGATTCATGACATGGCTTAACTGTCTCCTATGTTCTATAAGTCTAGTGGTTGTATCAGGAATTAACAGGTTGATCTTTTGGTACAATGACAACTCTAGCTTGTAACATGTACATCTTCTTAGGTGATTCAACTATTCCAAGGTTTACTTCTTGAGGCTCCCATGGTTTCCTATCCTTAACATCTAAATGAACTTTTTCTTGATCGCCAAAGACACTCTCTAATACCACTAATCCTTTGGGTACTTTTTTGTAATTGTAGAATTTCTTGACCAAAAATGGTTTCCTTTCCATCTATTCTCTTAACCAAAGTGCTACAGTCAAGTTCTTGGCCATGCTATTTATGTTCATTTAGAAGAAAATTCAAAATATCTTTATCATTCACAAATACCTACCAATTTTCTATGTCGTTAGGGATGGATGGTATTTTTTGCATCTCAATCTTGGATACACCAAAAAATGATATGCCATCAAGTTTAATGACTACATTAGCCAACAAATCATTCATCTTATTGTTACTTCTATCCATCCAAGAAATACCAAAAGCATCAAATGCATCAATCTGATCCAAAACAACATTACTATTATGTGTTAGTCTCTTGTTCTTGGATGCATATATGTCTTTTACTTGAGACACAACCAAATCACAATCACCAATAACATGTAATTTTTTGATACCATGTGTTACAACCACTTTTAATCCAAATAAAAGTGCCTCATACTCTATAATGTTATTGGTACATGTAAAGTTTAGGGTGAATGAGTATCTAAATGTATTCTTATCTAGAGATATGAAAACTACTTGATCCCTTGACCCTTCTTTAGAGTTAGCCCCATCAAAATATGTAGTCCAAAGACTTTGAGATTCTATGAACTTTGCTACTTCTTGTGAAATTAGTGGGGTTGGCTTCTCAATTTCTTGAATGGTAATTTAAGCTATGAAAGAATTCACCTCTATATCTAGGAAACAAGTAGCATCTATATCAATATTATCTTCAAGCATATGAGAAAATATTGGCTCTCTATCAACTTTAATGACTTTTTATCCTATGTGAAATGTGAAAAATGACATATCATATTGTAGGCTACCTCCCATTGTAGTGTTCCATTATCTTGAGAGCAACATCCCATATTGTGGACGAATATCAACTGCTAAGATAGTCATAATTAGGTCAACATAAAGGTAGACAACTAGTTTAAAAGGCAAGGCATTAATTGTACCTATGACATAGACTTCTTTTTTATCCATGTCTCTACACCTACCTTTATTTGAATCTATTTTCAATTCAAGGGCTTCCATAATTCTAAATGACATGATATTGTTTGATGCTCTTGAATCAATCATATAGTTCTTTAAGGTTTTACCATTTATGATTAGACTAATGAAGGAGGGGTCAATGTTCTCTATATATGCTATAGATGAATTATCCAAATATATCTGGGGTAGTTGGGACATGACTCCTTTTTCTTCCTTTTCATTCACTACAAGTCATACTTCTTTCCCTACTGATGACTCCTTTTCAACCACATCACTATCCCTAATTCCTCCTAACCAAGAAAAAGCTTTATTCTTGTGTTCTTATATCCTAAACATCTTAGATAATGCTACTTTAATAGTAATTTGTGACAACATGGAAATCATGTCTAGAGGATCATACACAATAGATTTAAAAAGATTACCTCTAGTTTCTTTTTCTTGGAGAGTGGGTTGTTCAACTTGTTTGATGACATCAAGAATTGATTTTATTTTTTCTTGTGTGTTGATCTTGACCATCTCTACATCTTGGAATTTCACTTTCTTCTTTCATTCCCATTTCTTAGCTTTAACATCCTTGATCTTTAAACTCACTGGACATTCTTCTTTATGGGTTTCATTCATCTCATGGGTTGTGTCCATGATAAAAATGCCAGATTATTTTCCAACATTATTATTTACTGGTCTATTTATGAGATTACAAGTGTTGAGAGCTTGGGTTACCATCTTAGTAGTTATTCTATCAATCTCTTCATTAGATTCATATGCTCAACATCTGATATCATGTTGCACATCTTATCCTTATTTTGATCATCAACATCATTTGAAAATACATGCTAATGATGCAATTGATATATATGTCTCTGGCTATTAACATAAGTCTCAGAGTCTTCTAGATTATATTCTTAACCATTATCACACAAATCAATCATATTATATGCCACATCTTAGGGTCCTTTCCTCCCTCACCTTCTTTAGTCTTTTTTTTTTCTTTTTTTCTTTTGATTTTCATAAAATGATTGGGCAACAACATAGTAGTTAGGAGAGTGAGGGGACTAGCATATAATACACAAAGGTATATCCTCCATCATATTTATAGAGTTTCTCTATAATGGGTCTAGTGTACCCTTATCCTTTGTTCCTTGGGTACGATTAGGAATGGGTTTCCCTTCCTTCCATTGTGTGGCATAAGGATAGTTCTACATTTTGGTTTGCTTATTGTAATGGTTATTAAATTGAGGCTTCTCACTAGTATTTTCTTTATTTGCATAAGTTACTTGTGGATTCATGTTCTTAAGTAGGTCTAGAACTTAATCCATCTTATGATCCTTAGGCTTCTTAGTTGTAATAGGCTTATCACCTTTCTTTCTATCATCCCTAGGATTAAATAACTTTGGATCATCTCTTCTCCCTAGCTTACCAAATTCTTTCCTATTGTTTTTTATTTTGACAACCATTTTATAAGCATCCTTCAATGTCTTGGGATCTTTATCTCTTAGGGTGCAGGCCATCTTACTATCAAAAGAATTGAAATAACTTGTAAGACACACATCATCATCTAGTCTCATTACTTGGAATAACTTATATATTCCCTTCTAAAATCATACATTGAAATAAATTTTAATTCATTTGGATTCTTCTTTATGTTATTGAACTCATTTAAAACAAAATTTATGTTAGTGTTATTACCATACTTCTCCTTAAAGATCTTTTTCTAAATCATCCCGCGAGTCAATACTGTCATCAGGTAATCTTCTAAACTAATCCCTTACATCTTTAATAAGTGAGAATATAAAAAATTTCATCACCACATCCTCATGCTCAACTTTATAGTCATTGGACATATCAATGAACATTCTATGATTCTCTTCACTAGTTATAGTATTATTGCCTGAGAGCTTAATGACCTTATCTCTTAAATCATTTGAGATGGGATAAGGAAAACTAGGTATACCTGCAAAACACATCTACTTATATTTTTCCATGTAGATAGGTCTCTTCTAGAAACCTACAGTATTTGAACTACTTGCTCCTACCCCTTGAGTCTGTATAGGGATTTGAGCTTGCTAAGTAGATGTTATTTGGCCAATTGTTGTGGAAGAGGAAGCTGGTACTAACTGAGACAAATTTTGGTTAGTCATTATAGGTCCACAAACTAGGATAGAAGACATGGCTTGTGAGGGCTGGTTTGGCTAGGATGCTAGGGCTGAGGTGGATTTGGGAAAATATATATTTCAATGACTTGGGTCTCATTTACAAGTTTTTCTCATTATTTAGCCAAAACTTCCCTTTCCTTCTTTTCTTTTTCTAACTCCAATTGAAGTTTAGATATGACTAGATTTTTAGCATAAACTTGGGGCTCATTGATCTATATTCCTACAACCTTTTTCTTTCCTTTATCAAGATTCTTTACATTCAAATCTATGACATCCATTCTAATAGGTTTGTAGGGCTGGATCTGGGAGATAACACGTCCTTCCTTTTCCTTTAGAAGGCATTCTTGGTCTTTGATTTTAGACCTTAAATCTTCAACATCACCAAAAATATCTTAATGTAAAGGAGAAGACTTTTCTTCTAACTTCTTCATTTTCTCTTTCAATGCCTCTATCCTTCTAAGAAAATATTCTCTGTCAATGAGAGCTTTCATGGTGATAGTTGCCTTTTCTATTCTTAAATAAATGTATTTATCATCCTCTTCTACAACATTCTTCCTAAGAGTTTCAATTTATGACAACAACTCATCTAGGTTTGTAGAAGTGGTCTCTAAATCAACTAAGTCGTCTAGGTCTATGAGATTTCTCTCAACACATGGGATTTGTCTAGGATTTAGTCCAGTATCTAGAATATTTTTATATTCATACCTATGGTTAACTTCTTTTTCCATATTAGGCCTAAAAGGGATGTTTCCCATAAAAGAAAGAGTTTTATCTTGGTAGATCCTATCTTTTGGTAGCAGGTTGGTGAATATTTCTCCTAGAAGTCTAATGGTTTTAAATTCAAAGATTAGAGATAAAGACTCCCTCTCTATTATTGGCTAATATTGTGAATGGATTGATACACTATTTCTAGGCTTCCAGTTATGGTTAGGATCTCCCTTTTCTCTTTAATTGGTTCTTCCTACCCACATGAAGTAAATCTATGTACAATGACACTTCTAGATTAATTTTTGTGAATTCTCTTGTGTTTTTGCTTTTGTCTACCATTTTAAATTAATCATTTAGGATTTATAGCACTAGCTTCAAAAAATTTGACCGATTCATCACCCAATGAAGGGAAAATACTTTCAAAATGGCTCAAAGACACAAAATATATCATGGAAAAAGCTCTCAACAATAGATCTGACACAAGGGCCCAACACATAAACTTTTTTAATATTGCACACTTTGGGGAAATAAAATCTATACTACAAACAAGGTACTATTTAGATAGAACCCACATTATGTTCCTCTTATTGTATTGGAATATTTTAGATTCTAAAGGTTTGTCACTACAAAGAGACCACTATAAACATGAGCAAGACATAATTATAGAGAGACTATAGACATACATAGATAATAGACTTCAGTATTTCAAATGCAATCCCCAATAGAGTCACCATTTTGTTGGCTCCTAATTAAACAATAATTTCAACTACCTTTTATAATGTTAGAAAAAACTAGGAATGAGCTAAAAACCATTATGGGTATTCTGATAAACAAAAATATCAACTAGCAAGAACTTATGGTCTTGTCCACTTTGACTCCTACAAGGTTCAAGTGGGTTTACCTTAGGAATTCATTCCTATTTACTTTAAAATCAACGTTCTCAACATGAACTCTAAAAATTAAAGAAAATTTAGCCTTCTTTCTTCTAATTCAACAGTGACAAAGAAATTACAACTAGCTATTTTGCCAAACCCTAAAACCCTTGAATCAAGTATTGGCTCACATTTTGAACTAGAACAATAGAATATTTAAAGATTGATTGATATGAATTTCTTGCATTATGTAAAGTATCCCAATTAGATTGATTCCTAAGAATGGCTAGTGCCTTATCTATTCGGAAATGAACTCATATAGATTATACACCTACTTCTAGATCTTATCTTTATGCTTTGTGAAAAAATTATCAATATTCATTTCCAGATCTCATACTTATCATATCATTGTTGAAAACCATAATGTTCTTTCAATTTACATTAAGAATTTAAATAATCCATTAGATTATCAACAAACAAAAATTGAAATATAATTCAAAAAAAATTACAACTAAAATTTCATAAACTTTCCTACACAATCTCAAAGAACAAGATGGAAACAAGAAAAGAGACAAGATGTGGGACGAATAACCAACTTTGTGTATCTGTATTAATTTCTTTGAGATTGTGTACAATTTAGTGATTATCCTATCATAATGTAACACCATTAGACCAACAATTGTTCAATTTCACATTTAACTTTGGAATAAATTTACAATAAGCATGGATTGACTCATAATTTTCAAAACTTGTGTAATAAAAGAAACTCAGACCCTCCTCTAGCCTTGAAAACTCACTTATATAGTGTCAGCTACAACAAGCTTTAGGCCTAGAGAGAAAAGAGAAGTTATCCTTAAAGAAAAAAGTTTACAAAAAGGAAAAAACTATCACTATAAAAAATTGCACAAGAAGAATCAAAACTTGTGGTCTTTCACTTGATAATAGAATGATCCTTTCATTGATCTCTTTGTGGTGGGCCCAATTCTGATTTGGTAGTTTCCTATTCGTCCACTACACTTAATGATTAATCTTCTTCCTTTTGGTTCTCATCAAGATTTGGTTCCACCTTCTCCTTTTCTATTGTACTTGGGTCTGATATTTTGACATCTAAAATAAGATGATTATCACTCCTTTCCTCAGCAACTATTAGCGCAATTGTTTGAATGTCTTGTGTCAGTTGGGAAACTAGCTCATCTATCTTATATGAATCATCAATTTTCTAAACAAATTTACCAAAAAAACTTCACCTTTTTAGTAGAAATTGATTTATCCTACAATATGTCATTTGTTGCTATTATTGAAGGTTCGGTTGGTGGTGTATATTTGTTGACATATTAATCAAGTTTTTTATTAGTGACACACACTTATTCAGATTGTATATAACCACCAAGCTCATCATATAGTTTATAGTGTTTTTCAAGTATTTCACTTGTCACTGAGTTCTATAGTTTCTACTGAGTCATTTGGACACATTCTAGTGGTTACCAAGTAGTTTTAGTTAAAATGAAGACTAGTAGTGTAAACTGTGCATTTTAGTTGATGGCGAGTTTATCAATGGTTACTGAGTAGTGCAGTTTTCACTGAGTTCATAGTGTATGTGATGAGAGTCTAGTGTTAACTAAGAGACTTTTTTTATACCAAGCTCAAGGTGAGAATGTTTATCAAGTCATTCAATGTAAATTAGGAGACTTAGTTTACATGACAAGTTTCACAATGTCTACCAAGCCACCAGTGTAGATTAAGTTCAAGACTACTTAGAAGTGATTAGTTTAGACCAAGCTTGTACATCTACTGAGTGCATTACAATGTCAAGTATTGATAGTGGATGCCAAGTATTAAAACCTCATTGAGTCAGTCTTCATAACTTGAATGTCTTCATGTGTGTTGACTTTGTAACATTTGTCGTAACTTGTATGCTGACTTTTTAATTTGTATAATTGAATTGATATATATGTATTGCATTGTATCATATCCAATGTATGATGATTTATTTATGTAATGTGTGGAAAAATGAATGAGAATTACTTCAGAGAAATACAAAAAGAGCGAATTGTAAAGGCCATGATAGCATAAGGAGTAGCAAAGACATATCTATCATAGAAAGGTGGTCAGTACACAAAGGAATCTCATTTAGCAAACTAAGTTGCAAATTAGAGATCTACTACTACTTCATCCTAACAGGTGGATCAATCAAATCCTTTCACAAGGTAGACCTAAGAGTCTTTTGTAAATCTCTTTACTGAGTGCATACTTGATTGTATGTTTGTAAATCCTTCCACAAAGTGGACCTAGTAGTCCTTATTGCTCTTAATAGGGAAGATCATCAGAAATGGTCAATGTAGGCTTTAACAAGCTAACTTTATACTATAGCACTAAAGTTATGGGTATCATCCCCGCCCCTATTTTACTTTCTACTTGGAAGGTTTTTGCGTCACCAAATGTTTGTGTCTCAGTGTTATGAATGTTTTCAGTTTCTTATGCATGCAATTTGATCAAAATTTATATTATGGATAAACACTAATTGAATGGTTGAATTAAAGGTTGAAAGTGTTGAAAGTTTAAGAAGTTACTGATTCACTTCTCCCCTCTCAATAACTTATCTTTGTCTTGAATATTTCCAACAATTGGTATCAAAGCTTTTTGGTTCTTAGAAGAAAGCTTAATAGCTTGAGCAAAGATAAAGGCCATGGAGATATTTAGACTTGTAAAAGCCACTGATAATGAAAAGTTGGATTTAGAAATGGCCATTGGCCAACTCAAGAAACCAAAGGAGCAACTCTCTCAATCCTTGAAAAGAAGAAAAGAACTTGCATTCAAATGAATGATCAACTCTACATTGAAGAGAATTGAAGTCCTTCATTCAAGAAATTTAGATGAAGCCAATGAAGCAATAAAAGAGCTCCTATAAAAGAATGGTGCCCTACAAGAAGAGCTAAGAAAAATAAGAAAAGAATAAGAAATTTAGTTAGTAATGTTACGTGAAGTCTTGGAATAGAGAAATAAGGTAAAAGAAGAAATGGATGGAATGAACAATGAAATCCAAAACCAATCCCTTTAGCAAGTAGACCTTATTGATTAGCTCTCCAATGCAAATGAAGAAATCATAAGCCTAAGATTTAAAAATGAAAGAATGAGGAATGATCTAAATTCTAAAAGGCAAATCAATGAAAGAATGAAAAATGATCTAAAAGCTGAAAGACAAAACAATGAAAGATTGAGGAATGATCTAAACTCTGAAAAGAAAATCAATGAAAGAATGATGAAATCTCAAGTAGACATAAATCAATTGAATGAGAAAAACCTCTATAGGTAAAAAGGAAAAGTAGGAATTGGATATATAGAAGAATGAGAATCATCCAAGCAAGGAGCTCAAAAGAACAAAAGACCTACTTGCAATCACTATGGTAGGATAGGTCATATATCAAACAAGTGTTGGAGTAATGGAAAAGCAAAATTCAATGGAAAATGCTACAATTGCAATCAGCACGGTCATAGAGTTAATGAATGCAAAGAGAAACCAAGATTTGAATGATAATGTCACAAATGCAAGAAACATGGACACAAGTCATCAAAATGAAAAACCAAGGTATTGAATCTAGCAAAGAAAATTTTGAAAGCAATATTTGGATGGGACTACAACACTTGGTGCAGATGTCATTACTATGGAGAATTTGGACACATTTGTATGAATTGTGTTAAACATCATATGAGGAAAAGAGATACCACTAAAAGATGTTTCATTTGTACATAACTTGGTCATCTTGCCAAGAGCTACTTGAATAGTGGTAGAATTGAAGATGAAAAGAAGCCAAAAGATGACAACATCCAAAAACAAATGAGACAACAATGGGTTCCTAAGTCTACCAAGGATACAAGTTTGAGAAATGATGAACAAGTCACTCAAGAATTAGGTGACTCTACCATTTCTAATTAAGTTCTCATAGGAGAACTAGAACTAGGCTATCAAAGATGACATCCAAAATATTTCCAATTGAAAGGTGGCAAAGATCCAAATTTGTGTTTAGGATACAAAGGGATCACTAAGTGAGATTGGTATTAGTTACTATTGAGTTACTTCTCTATTGAGTGAGGTTAGATCATAGACTCTACTGATTAAGGTCAAGAGTAATAAAGATTCATATGGTTATGAAGTCAAAAAGAATTTGATGAGTGTTCAATACCAAGTAGTAGATGATAATCTATCAACATATCTACTTCTATGCCAAGCATTAATGGAAAAATTTCAATAAAAGACATGGAATTGAAATCATTTCTTATTGTAAAATTTTGAGTGCGACCAAAGCGATTTGAGAAAATTTCTAGTGAAGGTTTTTTGAATTCTCTCAAACCCTACTAAGTGAAAATTACATCTAGTAGTAGCAAGGTTAAGGCAGGATATGACATGTTGGTTTGTGGAGTTGAGTGGAAGGTGCCAAATTTTAAGCTCACTATTGTAGATTCTGAAACCCTAGATCCAAGTAGTGCACAATCCCAAATTCCTCCTAAGCTACTTCTTATCAATGATATTTGCACTCATTTAAAATTTTTTATTCAAGAAATTGGTACACTAGAAATGGATGATGCCTTAGGTCAGTTATGTGTGAATGGAGTCCTAAAACCTAAGCATCGATACCTAGAAACCAAAGGGTTGACACACATCCCTCACATGCCCTGAGAATTTCAAATCAAATGGATTAAGTTTATCCTCAATCGGGTGCCAAATGGGTAGCTATGGCTAGAACAACCAATTCTGATAATCAAGAAGATGATTCATCAAATTGCTGGCCTCCCTATGCTAGCCAAAGACAAAATAGGAAAAACCCTAGGTCATGCAGAGCTGGAAAAGAAATCCCTAGTTAAATAGGATGGAAGAGGAATAAAAATCAGCAATGTCACTAATGTAGAACTAAAGTTTGGTATTCATGTCATTGCACACAAGATATATAGTTCAAGAAGACTGAATAGTGTGTCATGTAAAGCCATGGACTTAGCTTAGAATGTGGTCAAGAATGATTTATCATATGAGCTTGCCGAGCTATTGCTAAGATAGTTCAACAAGAACATGGAAAGTATAAGAACTTCAAAGAACAACCCATTTAAATTCAGTTCCTTGTTGACTTGCCTATTATTTTATGTACAAAAATTATTTCCTTCTAAATTCATTATAGTATGGAGAAAAAATGTGCCTATGCTCTATCAAATAAATGAGTATATTGTAGTGATGGACAATTATTTTGATGTATTTAAGGAGAAAATGAACAATAGGTTCAGAATCCCCAAGAATCTAGTTGAGCAATACAAAGATGATATATGTTTCATGGTGGATAGTGATAAGGTGTATATTCAGGTAGCTAAGCCTATAATAGTGTGGGTAAAACCTCTTGGTTATGAGGTCAACATCGATGAAGTAAAAGATATCATTGAAGCTCCTATTAATGAACCAGTTGATTCTAAGCCTGCATACTTTGGAATGCATTACGAAGCAAAGGTTAGGATTGAACTTGAAATAAAGCTCCCTTAGGTGGTCAATAAAGGAAAAAGAAGGATTGCAAAGCTGAAATCAAGTTCACCCCTTTTGTTAACCAAGGGAAAAGGTGAAGATGAGAAAGGTGAAGAAGTAGAGGATGAGGAAGTGTCTGAGGAAGAAGATCCACTAAAGAAGAAAGGCAAGGTGATCATCACGAAGCCAACAAAACCATCCACTACAATATTCACAAGGAGGTCAAGAAAGAAAGTTAAGAAAGGAGGAGACATCATATTTAGAAAACCTCCACCAACTTTCCAGAATAGGTTAAAGAGACTAGAAGAAGCATGCATAACAAATTTTAAATCATTAAAATATGAGATTAGGACAATAGAGGAGTAGAGGCAAGTTGAAGACCTGGTGTTAAATAAAATGGGTAAGTGGAAATACTCACCAGATTAGCTAACTTCTCAAGTTCCTAGTGAATTATTAGAAAAGATAACTCCAAGATGCGATTTTGCTATGCAAACTATCAAGGACATATATGGACAAACTCTAAGGTAGTTATTATCGAGCATATCAGATGCTAAAGTGAAAGAGTCATTGAAGAAAAATTGACTCTAAAGTTCAAAACTTGTCCAGTTTTGATCAAAGACATTGAGCATGTTGTTAGGAATGCAACAAACACTTGGAATAATATATACTTGTTACATAAGCCAAGTGATTTTCCAGTCAATGTCAAAGACAATGATGAAGAAGAAGATAAGGAGAAAGATGAAGAAGAGAATGTTGAAGAAGTAACTCACTTTGACAATGAAGAAGATGAAGAGGATCAAGGACAAGAGGTTGTTGAGGAAGAAAAGAAAGATGAAGGGGAGACTAACCCAATTAAGATAGTTGCAGTAGCCATTGCTTCACTTCCCCACTCTCCAAGCAAGCCAATGTCAACATCAATTATGGAGACAACATCAAAAAGTTTGATTATGACCACTTGTGATATAGCAAATGTCCAATCACTGTTTGTTCCCACTCAGCTCAGCACATTACTAACAAAAATGACTTCCACTTCATCCATTGAGCTGCAAATTCTTCTTTCATCTACTAAGTCAAGTACTTTAGTTTTGACTTCTCCAATTTTGACTTTTTTAGTTGTAAGCACACCAGTTTTGACTTCTTCAATTTTGAGCACATCAATTTTGGGTTCCTCAGGCATTTCTATAAGTATTCCTTCAGTTAGCATAGTATCATTTTTTCTTGTGAGCCCAAGCATCTCTACTATTTTTTCTATTCTGAATACAAAAGCAATAAGTGCAAGGATAGTTGAACCCAAGGTTCAATCGAGCACACAAGTTTGGGAAAAGGAAAGGAGATAGAGGAATACATTGATTTAGATGAGGAAATAGTAATCCCTAATTAGGATACTTACAAGCTTACTCCAAACCAAATATAGACATCAAATGAACTCCTCCAAAATAAGGCTAAGAGAGGAGAGAGATAAAGAGTATAAGATAATTGAAGATACTAAAAACATTTTGGCAAAGGCTATAGGAATTGAGATTGATTCTTTTGAACCTATTTTGTATCAACCAGCAGAAGCAATCTAGAAATTCAATGAAGACATTGATACACAAGATAAGCTAGTGCAAAAGGCTGAAAAAAAGTTTAACAATAAAGTGCTAGAGCACATTGCTCAGAAGATTTCCATTCATCATGTAGAGCTCTCTACAATTTTGGGAAATTTAGAAACATCATGATCAAATGTGTCATCACTTTTTGGAAAGCTATGTGATGTTTCTAGTTTTACAAAGGAAATAAAAGACAAATTGTCCAAAATAGATGATGATCTAAAGGCTAGTACTTAGCAGCTGCAACTTGACCCCAGTTCAAGCTCTACACACTTCAAGAAAATAAGTTTCTTGTCAGAAAAGTAAGAAGAATTTCTATCAAAAGAAGCAAGGATCATATCTACATTGATTGACATATAGAACATGATCCCAACATGGATGCACTGCAAAAACATATTGCACATTCAAAAACTCTAATCCATGACAATAACTTCTCTATTATGGACAACATGATAGAATTGTTAGCAGAAATACAAATTGCACTTCATAAATGTAAGGTCCTACGGTAAAGTTTGGATAAAACTTTGGCAATCATTCTTAAGGTATATTCTAAATTTTTGTCTCATTTTGGTGTTTCTATGTAAATAAAATAGAATAAATCATTGGCATTACTATCAAAAAGTGGGAGAAAAGTTACATTGAAGAAAGCCATATGTTATGGGGAAGTAAGACATGTACATAGAGAGACACACAGTTGTTTGTCTCAGATTGGTTTTGACATTTGAGTCTCAACACACTTAACCAATTCTTTAGTTAATGTCGAGTAGAATATAGAACCTGAGATACAGTGTGTGCCAAGCCAAAGAATTCAATAGGGTCCAAGTAAAGTTTAGGTGTCGAGTGATCTTTAGGTGCCGAGTGAAGTTCAAGTGCCAAGTGATAAGTGATACCGAGTCACTATACATGTCGAGTAGAGTATAGATGCCAAGCAAGACAAAATTGCTATATGAGTTGAGTGACACAAAATTCCTATATGTGTCGAGAATCAACAACTAATAAATGTTGAGTAACACAAAATTGGCATATGAGTTTTTATCTACACAAACTTAGATGTAAACCATTTTTGGAGCCGACATGGGATGAATCTTGAAGGATCTTGAAGATAAGAACAAATCTTTCGTATTACCTATGTAATCAACATGCAACCAATAAGAAAAATGGAGAAGGCATGTAATCAATAGGAAAAGTGCAAGAAATGAGTAGGAAATGAAGATTTAATATTGATAATAGATTCATACCTAACCCCAAGTCTTTGAAATCTTTAAAAGGAGGACATACCCCATTATGCATGTATGAGAGAGAAGTGTATGGGTGAATTATGGAAAAGTGTAAAAGGGTGAAAAGACTTAGTAAAAAATAGACATTGCATAATCTATTTTATTAGGAATAGAGTATCAGAGTTTTGAAGAGTGACTAATCAAATCAAGCAAGTATTAGAGTAGTCAGAGCTGAACAAGGATCTAGAATCAACAATAGAGGATTGCAAGTCATCAGGTCAAAATCTTCTAATACTCTCTAGCAATTATATTAGGACAGAAAATTCTATGGACTTAGGTTGGCCTAGTAGCCATTTATAAATCCTTTAACAGGGTGGAATTCCAATTGAATGTACTGAAGTCCTTTAACCAGGCCTACTTTTAATAGGGTAGTTAAATCCTTTAACTAGGTCACTTTTAATAGGGTGTAAACTCTTTAACAAGACATGCCTTTCATAGAGCAAACCATTGCAAATAGTCAAACACTATAATCTTGAATCTTTATATATTGTTGTAGTGATACTTTGTGGGTGTCATTTGCACTCTAGTTTACCTTCTCATTTTGGAGGGTTTCTGGGTTACCAAATCTTGTGTTATGTGTTTTCATGCATGTTTTTACTTTTATGCTTATTAGATGAATTAGATACATCTAAATGTTTTTAGTTAAAAGGATATGAAAAGGATAAATTTAGTTACTTCTAATTCACCCCCCCCCCCCTCTTAGAAGTAAATCTTCCCACTTGTAAATTCCAACAATTGGTATTAGAGCCTAGTTATCAAAAGGAGAAGCCTTATAGCTTGGAGAAAAGATCTAGAGATGGAGGTCTACAAACTTGCGAAGATTATAAAGAATCAGGCAATTGATAAACCAACTTGCTTTACATGCTTTGGAAGAAGCTAGATGAGAACTAAGAAAATCCTTAAAGAGAAGAGGGATTGTCATAGCTAAGTATGATACACAGTACAAGGAGATGACACCTCAAACTTGTTTTCAAATGGAGATTCCAAGGAGTTTGATGCAGCAATAGTAGACCTGATGAAGAAGAATAAAGCTTAATCGGGAGAAATTAGAACACTTAAGCTTGAACAAGAGTCACAACCCATGATGCTTTGTGAGGTAACTAAATAGAAGAAAAGAGCCATTGAAGACAAGGCTATGCTAGAAAAAGACAAGACAAACCTTTCCAATAAACTGGAAGAAAAGTCAATTGATCTTGCAAGAATTTCAAACATGTAGCTAGACACCCTAAGCTAGATGATGAATGCATATCATGAATTGAATGTCAAATATATTGAGATCTCTACATTAAAGATGTAGAATGAACAACTACAAAATGACCTGAAAAGAGAAAAGGAGATTGCAGAGAGCTTCAACAAACCTAATGAGGTCATGAAGTACTTAAAGTAGCTACTAAAATCACCAAGGGCTAGCAATGATTCTTCAGGAGTAGGTTACATCAACACTGAACAAGGAGAGTCATTTAAGACTATAGAAGAAAGGAGTAAAAAAGGTAAGAACACTAAACCTAATTTTCATTTCTATGGTAAAAAGGGACATACCTCTAATGTGTGTAGGCATGAAAAACCTAAGAATGCAAGTTATTGTCATAAGTTCAAAAAGAAAGGACATCAAGTACATGATTGCAGGACTAGGACTATTAAAACACCAAAATTTGAAGGTCACTACTACAATTTAAAGAAGTATGGACATAGAGCTTTTGAGTGCAGATCAAAGCCTATGTGGTCACCAAATCAGGTAGGAAGGGGAAATAACCATGGACATCACAAATTGGGACTACAATACCAAGTATAGTTGTCATTACTATTAGGAATATGGACACATTCTTGAAAATTGTATAAGGACACATTTCAAAGGAAACTACAGTAGATGGTTGAGCCAAACCACATGTTTTAGTTTCTTAAAGACTGGTCATATGAGCAGGAATTTTCCAACCAAGTCAAAGGCATCCAACTCAAAGAACAAAAAGGGTAAAGAGAAGGTAGATGTTGAACACATCAAAGGAGAAATGAATAAGAAATGGAAGAAGAAAGATGAGTGTGGCATATCAAATGAAGGGATCACTTCACCTATTAGGTCAAGTGATCACACTTCATCAAACTAAGTACAAGAAGGCATAAGGAACTAATTTACAAAGCTTTAACATACATCAATTCCTAAACAAGCAAGTATTGAAAAGAAGAGATTAGCATGAACAAAGATGCAAAGTTAAATTTTCAAGATTTTGCAAGTATTGTCAAGCTTCCCTCAGAAGCTAAGTAAAAATTCTATTGCATGTCGAGTTAACTGTCAAAACCAGTAGAAGCTAAATGAATATGTAGAGCTGAGTTGGTAGAGGAAGCTGAGTAAAGAGGAAATTCAGTTGAAGTCGAGTAAACAATACTCATGTGGATGTCGAGTGGGTGAAAAGCCAATGGAAGCTGAGTAATTTAGAATCCTTCAGAAGCTAAGTGAATAGCAGTAACCACATTAAGAATTAAATGCAATAAAAATAGGGTATATTATCCCATTTTCAATCATTTTTCCTAATCATGAACAAAGAGAATGATGAGAAAGAGCACAGAGTGAGTTTAAAGCAGAGAATCTAGCATATAAATAGATTTCAACAACATTTTAGCATTATTTCATCGATCTTGAGGTATTTATGTTTGTGCTGAGCTACGTAGTTTCATATTTTCTTTGCATACAAACCCTAGATTGCAAAAATGGCTTCTATCTCTAGGAAAATTCAAGAGAAGGAACATTTTGAAGTCCAGCTTGTGTCCAATGAGGTTAAACAACATGATTTCTTCCCAAACCCTAAAGTGGCATATAAGAATGACCCAGCTATAGCCCTATCCATTATACCCCCTAAGGTTGTCATGGTTTGGTATGTAAGAAGATGTTATAATTGCAAGATTGGAGCCATAGGTGACATGGAAGTGAGGGAAACCTATAAGAGACTGTGTGAAAATGGTGTGTTAAAGGAAGAATACTAGATTTTTTAGAAGAAGGGTTTAACATGAGCCCTAGAATTCCCCACCATTTTCAAGACTAAATAGATTAGGCTATTGCTGAGTAGAATGCATGATGGTAGCTTATGGTTGGAGAATGGCCCTATAAAAATTACAAAGAGAGTTGTACATAGAGTAATAGGGTACCCAACCCTGGATCAATTGAGGACACTTAGGAGTGATGCAAAGGAAGCAATTGAGAAAAATACTGGTGCTAAATGGAATAAGAGAGGGATGACAATTGATACCATACAAGACCCTATTGTTTATTTCTCTATTAGAGTTATTGCACACAAATTCTACCAATCTAGCTGACTCAATAGTGTTCATTGCATTTTAGTAGATGTAGGCTATGAATTGGTGAAAAAGGATCATGCCTATGACCTTACAGAACTACAACTACAATAGATCAATGAAAATTTAGCAGCAATCAGAACAACTAAGGGAGCCCAAGGAAAATTTGGTGCTATCTTTTATTTTTATTTTCTTTTATAGTTTAGAATGAGTTTCCTTCTTTTGGAAAAGTTGCATGCAGAACTGATAGGCCAATAATAGCTCAAGTAAATGAATATATTGAGAAAATAGGAGCTAATTTTGAGACCTTAATGACTAGCTATTTTGAAGGCTTTAAGAAGTCAATGAAGAAAAGGCTAAGAATTCTAGTTTCTTGAGTAGAGAAACATGTAAATGATGTATCTTTTCTTGTAGATATTGACTATACATACATTCAAGCTACCATACCAAGAGTGAGATGGTTAAGACCTCTTGGCTATAAAATTAACATAGATGAAGAATCAACAAAATAACTACATTATTAGCAGAGGAAATAGACAAGGATGCACCACATATTGGAACCTATGACATGGTAAGATCAAAAGTCAATATGGATTTAAAGACTACCTCCACTTTGAAAAATAAGGATAAAATTTCAAGAAATTAAAAGCCAAATTTGGAGAGGGAACTGTAGAAGCAGAAGAGAAAGAAGGTGAAAAAGCCAAGGATATGAGGAGGAACAAGGCCAGGGGCCACTTGCTGTAATGCAAGGTATGGTGGAAGATGCAGATGAGGAGGAAGGTTCCAAGAAAGAAGCACCAAAGCTAGAGCTAAAGAAAAGAAAAGATCAAAAATAGTCTCCTACACAGCCCAAGGGGAAGAAGAAGGCAAAAAAGCCAAGCCCAACCAAGCCAACTACAAGGTCAGATACTAGGGTAACTACCCAAGTGGCAAAATAACAGGAGAAGAAAAAGGCAACAAAACAAGGAGAACCTGCAGATCAAAGGAAAAGAAGAAAGTGTGTTGCACCTCCTGAATTAGATGAAGAAAGGATAGAGTCTCGTGATGAACAATTCAGATTGGTAAGTCATTCTACCACATCGAAATTAGAAAGCATTTGTAATAACATTAGAGACAATGCTGATTTAATTGGCTTGAAGACCATAGATTTGAATAAGTTGTCAAAGGAACAATAGAACATAGTGGAAGAGACCTTCTATCCTATGATGGCTTAGTTCAAGACCACCTCACTTGAACTAGATAATTCAATGCCTAAGGAGCTAAGCTCACTAGTTGATAATAAATGGCATTACTGTATCAAGATGGAAAAGGAAATAAGGGAGTCAACATTGGCTTGTGTAATTCCAGACCTAACTAAAGGTCAAATAAAAAAGGCTAGTAAGAAGCATGGGAACAAATTTGCACCCAAATATAGAGCCTTCAGAATTTTGCAAAATTAGATTGAAGATGTTGTGAAAAAGTCCACACAAATGTGGAAATTAATCTATGGATTGACAACTATCAAAGAAGGTTAGGAAGACCCATTTGAGGGGAGAAATGATGATGAAGAAGAAGAGAATGAGAAAGAGGAAGAGGTAGAGAAAGAGAAAGAAGAAGAATAGTTGAGAAGACACATGGTGAAGAGGCAACAACTAAAGAGCAACAACCAAAATAGAGTGTCCAAGACACCCAACTACCACCACCATGTCCTCAACATATAACACCTATAGAGATTGTAATTGTCAAGGATGTTTCTGAAATTCTAGCTCAGAACATCAATCCTTTAACTACAGAGGATCTCAAAAAGATCCTTCACCAAACTACATTGTAGGCACAACTATGTACAAATCAAGTTCTAATGAGTATGGATGAATTGTAGAAAGTTGTAAAGAAATCACAAGGGAGAAGGAAAACACACAATAAACATCTTCACAACCTCCCATAGCTACAACATATCAACCTAAAGAGCAAGAAACACAAGATAAAACTGGTAAGGTTGATTCTACAGTTAGAATGAAAACAACTACTAAGGAACCAACAAAGGAACAAATAGGGCAAGATGTTCCTACTACACAAACCCAAGGTGCACCTCCTCAAATCATCATTATTGATCAAGGTAGTAGATAAGAGGATAAAGAAGAGGAAAGAACCCCTAAGAAAAGGAGAAGGAGGCAATACAAACATTGGCTAACTTGCCTACCTCAGAGACTCCTGCCAAGAAGTCAAGCATTGATGCAGTACCATTGCAAATTTTAGCACCAGGCTTGAGCTCCACCAAGGTTGCAAGGGTACTTCACTATGGAGACCTACACTTGATGAAGAAATAGTCATACCCAGTTATGACTCAAGGACAATGAATTTAACACAGATAAATGAAGTGCAAGAGGCACTAGAGAGAAGGAGGAGACAAGAGATGCTCATAAATGAGTATCGACAAAAGAAAGTACTTGTGGAGATCAAAGAGATATTTCTTGATGCATTTAGCTTGCAAGTACTTGACGAAACCCAACCCATCATGGAGCAATTGTCCAATATAGTGGACCAGGTACATAATGAAGACCTCAAAACTAATGTTAAATTATTAAAATGGTCTGAAAATAAGTTTTAGATGAAAGTAAATGAGAAAATATCTAGTGAAATAACACATTCACAAGTTGAATTAGCTAAGAAGATTTAAAAGGAAAAAATAGTACTTTGGAATGTATTCTCATTATATTCAAAGTTGTGTGATTCATCATATTTCACACAAGGAACTAGCCAAAGGATACTGAGCTTGGAATAAAATCTCAAGATTTCCAACACATAGCTACCCAAAGATCTAGCTCAGAGTGAGAAGCATTTTGCAACTATGCTTCACACATAGAAAGAGTTAGTTGTATGGATAGTAGAAGAGGCCAATATTAAGGCCAAATTGATAATAATTCAATCCTCCATTACCCCCATTTAGAAGCACTCCATAAAGAAATGGCTTATGCAAAAAATGTAATAAAGAAAGATCCTAATCTTTCTACTCTAGAAGGCTTAGTACATCTAGCAGTAGAGACAACCATCCAACACAAGTCATTGGAAATTGCTTTAGACAATTGGGATGCTTCTTTAAAGATGATCATGGAGATAAGTAAAACTTTTTTGGCTAAATATTCTATTCATTATTAGGACCCTTTGACATAAGTGTCAAAAAGGGGGAGAGATAATAAAGGGGGAGATATGGAGATATAAACATTGTGCATAATATAATAAGAATGGATGTGTAAATAAGGGGAGACATACGATAAGACAAGGATATAAAATTTTGAAATTTTGAGGAGAAATAAGAAGATACAGCCTAAAAACTATGAAAAGATGTGAAAAGGGAACCAATACAGAGTACATGCATAAATAGGGTACAAATAGATATAGAGTGTAGGCAAGGGAAAGAGTATCGGATACATCAGCATGAGACAATTTTAGCACAAGAGTTTTTGGTTATAGAAATGGCACATTAGCTAAGGGGGAGTTAAAATTTTTTTGAGGTATACAAAATTTTGAACAATTTTTTGAAGTTTTGAACAAAATGTGTAGTATACTCATAAAGATCAGATTCATAATAATTAGTTAAGTCTTTTTGCCACTCATGTCAATGGGGTAGATTGTTGGTCTCAGATTGATTTTGACATTTCAGTTTCAATGCACTTAACCAATTCTTTAGTTAATGCCAAGTATAATACAGAAGCCGAGCTATAGTGTGTGCTAAGTCAAAGAATTCAATAGGTGCCAAGTGAACTTCTGTAAGAACCCCAAATAGGCTCTATGCTGATCACTGTTTGTTTCCCTGAGTGTAATGATTGTTTTTTGTTGGTTCTTGAATGTTTCAAGCTGCTTCTGGTTTTTTTTTGAGTTTATTAAAGAGAATACAAATATTGAAACTAATTTACCCAAAATTATAACTCAAATCTAATTATAATGCTGATCGAACTCATTTATTCAGATGGCTCATACAATTTATACAATGTTTATTGTTGGAAGAATACATAAAAAACATCAGCATTAATAGTTGAAAAAACCTGATTTTTGACTCCCAAAATGCAAACACGCTGCTGATTGCTCCCTCTCTAGGCAGCGCCTATCAAAATCTGCAATATTAAATCTCTGATTTTGAATTTACTGTAGCGCGGTACTGTTCACGGCACTGTTCACGTCACTGTTCACGGGCACTGTTCACGGTACTGTTCACGGCACTGTTCACGTCACTGTTCACGGGCACTGTTCACGGTACTGTAGCTGCTGTTATAAATCTGCAAACAGATCCATCCAATTTTCTCCTACTGAAACACAATATTGACTTCTGGATGAAGCCAACTCACAGGCAAAATTTGGGTGATATTTCACACCTTCAAATTGCATCAACTCTGAAGAAACTACGTCCTCCACAGTCTGAATTCTTCTCGAATTTGTAGAAACCCTGGTTTTAAATAATTCTCATAACATGCTCTTGAAGGAAGACAAGGTTTTTTTATAAAGACTCCTCAACTCCAGAATGAGGCTCTACGCTCAATGTGGGATAAAAGAATATAATAATAACATAAAAAATGTTATTACATTAGAACTTAGAAAACCCCTTTTAATTTTCCCATAAGCTTGGACCCACAATTAATTGAAATATGGCCCCCTTTTATGATATCATGACCCTCACTTAAGTTATAATATAAAAACATATTATAACTTAATAATATAAGCTCAAAACCAATAATGTTTATTCTAACTAAATAAACATTAATATCTCCATTATTACTCAACATTTTTGAATGTCGTCTGAACCGGGAGCTAACATGATAGAGCTGCATATGACCATACCCCTTTTCTAAAAATAGCAGGGGTCCACCTTTATAACTCCAAAATTGCTAAAAATAGCCTGACCAAGCCAAACTCATAATAAACAAACTCTGGCAACCCAGAAGTGTACTCTTCTCAGGTCCTTGGAAGATCTCCACACCAAGGTGACCCTCTAACCAATCCTACTAGCCTACGAGGGTCTCTGATAGGCTAATCACAAGCTAAAGTGATGTCTCTAGCTAGAAGGGGACATCACAGTCCACCCTCCCTGAAATTGCTTGTCCTCAAGCAATATCAACTCTGGATGCTGTAAAATCTCCTCGCTCTCCCAAGTAGCATCCTCTACCGGCAAATCCTTCCACTTCACCAAATATTCCCGGATGGTACGTCTCCTCAAGTTCCTTTCTCTGAAATCAATGATAGCCTCCGGAATCAAAACAAGTTTTCCCTCATCATCCAGGGGCGGTAATACTGTAGAAGGCACAATATGATGCCCCAACGCCTTCTTGAGACGTGACACATGAAAAACATTGTGCACCTTGCTCTCTGCCGGTAAGTCTAACTCATAAGCCACCTCTCCCACTTTCCTGATAATCCTAAATGGACCATAGTATCGTGGCTTAAGTTTCTCGGCACCATTCTTCTTGAGAGTGGATTGACGGTATGGCTGCAACATAAGATACACCATATCTCCAACCTCAAAAGTTCGCTCAGTCCTCTTTTGATCTGCGTATTGCTTCTGCTGATTTTGTGCCTTAGTTATATTATCCTTGAGAGTCTTAACAATGTCTTGACTCTCCTGTAACAAATCACCTGCACTGGGCACTCTACTGTCATTCAAAAGCAGATCCATAAAATTGGGTGCCTCATACCCATACAGGGCCATAAAGGGTGACATCTGAATAGACATGTGATAAGTGGTGTTGTAACAATACTCACAGAGATAAATCCACTTTACCCATGCCTTCTGTTGCCCTGTTATATAATTTCTGAGATATCCCTCCACCCATTTGTTCACTATCTCCGTCTGACCATCTGTCTGAGGGTGGTAGCTAGTACTCGGAGTGAGCTCTGTCGCACACAACCTGAATAACTCCTGCCAAAAGTGACTCATAAACCTGCTATCTCTATCACTCACAATGCTCCGAGGTAAGCCATGTAATCTAAATATCTCTTTGAAGAACAACTCTGCCACTTGTGTAGCAGTGTATGTAGCAGTGATCGGAAAGAAGTGTGCAAACTTCGTAAGGCGATCCACAACCACATATATACAGTCCCTGCCTTGGGCTCTAGGTAGTCGTGTGATAAAGTCCATAGACAAACACTCCCACTTCCTATCAGGAATCGGAAGTGGCTGCAGTAAACCGGCTGGATAGGACTGTTCTTGCTTATTCTGCTGGCAAGTGAGACACTCCCTAACATACTGAAGTACTTCTGTTTTGAGCCCCTTCCATGTGAAGCGCTCTCTAATCTGCCGGTAAGTCTTGTAGAAACCAGGATGTCCTGCCATAGGTGAATCATGAAAAGATTTCAGAACCATTCTTCTCACCGCTGATCCTAGGACCAAAAATATTCGCCCTTTGTAAATGATGAGCTCATTCACAAGGGTGTATCTGTTGTCCTGAATAGTCCCATCTATGAATCCAGTTGCCCAAGTATCCTTCGCATACTCTGCAAGGATCAAGTGTCTCCAATCCTCCGATATGTCTGTCAATAAGCTCAAATGGGGCCTACGTGATAAGGCATCAGCAACTACATTCTGCGTCCCCTTAAAATATGTAATATCAAAGTCATAGGACTGTAACTTGCTCACCCACTTTTGTTGCCTATCATTGAGATCTCGCTGCCCTAGAAAATGCTTTAGGCTATTATGGTCGGTTTTGATACAAAATTTGCTACCTACCAAATATTGCCTGAATTTAGCCAAAGCATGCATAATGGCTAACATCTCCTTATCATATATACTGAAGCTCCGCTCTGGCCCTCTCAATTTCCTGCTCTCATAAGCAATAGGGTGCTTCTCCTGCATAAGCACCGCTCCAATGCCCTCTCCGGAAGCATCACAGTGTAGCTCAAAAGGTTTGTTGAAATCTGGTAATGCTAATACTGGACAAGAAGTCATCAACTCCTTAAATTTCTCGAAACACTCCTGTGCCTCAGGAGTCCACAAAAAAGCTCCCTTTCTCATCAAATCTGTTAAGGGTGCTGCATGCCTGGAATATCCATCCACAAACCTCCTGTAGAAACCACATAGTCCCAGAAAGCCCCTCAACTGTGTAAGGTTCACCGGTGAAGGCCACTCCACAATGGCACGAATCTTTTCAAGATCCATGCGTACGCCCTCTGCACTGATGATGTGACCCAAGTACAACAACTCTGTCATGCCCAAATCACACTTCGACTCCTTTGCATACAAGGATTCTCTGCCCAATATATCCAACACCGTGTCAAGGTGAACTAAGTGCTCCTCCCAAGATCTACTATATACCAAGATATCATCGAAGAAGACAAGTACAAATCTCCTCAGCTGAAGATGGAAAACCCTATTCATTGTTGCCTGAAAAGTAGCGGGTGCGTTAGTTAGCCCAAATGGCATAACTACAAACTCAAAATGGCCACAATGACATCTGAAGGCTGTTTTCTCAATATCCTGCTCTCTAACTCTGATCTGGTGATAACCTGATCTCAAATCTATCTTTGAGAAGAAGCAAGCTCCATGAAGCTCATCTATCAACTCATCGATCCTGGGAATGGGGTACCTATTTTTAATTGTCTTCCTATTAAGCACCTTGTAATCAATGCACATCCTCAATGTCCCATCCTTCTTCTTTACTAACACCACTGAAGAAGCAAAAGGAGACTTACTTGGTCTAATGTGGCCCATAGCAAGTAACTCCTTTATGGTTTTCTCAATTTCATCCTTCAACCTCTTCGGATGCCTATAAGGTGTAATCATGATGGGCTTAGCCCCCTCCTCTAACTCAATGATGTGCTCAATACCCCTGTCTGGTGGTCTACCTGGTGGAATGTCACTAAACACCTTAGAGTGTTTAACTCTAAGCTCCTGAATATCAGGAGGATATTCAATCTTCTGCTGTCCCTCCTGTGATGGCATTAACATGCACTCTGCTGCCCATTCTACCTGATTATGTCGAATCAATCTACCCATCCTCCGAAAAGAGACCATCCTGAGATCACTATCCCTAATTGCCTTAAGGATATGTGTCTTCCCATTCACTTTAAACCTCATCTCCATCTCCTTGAGGTTAAGAGTGAACTCACCAATATCGTGCAACCAACTCATCCCAAGAACTATATCTATATCTCCCATAGGCACAACATAGAAATCTGCCTTAAAGTCATAATTATTAACTTTCAATGGGAGTCTAGTGATCTTACGATCACAATTGAGAACATAGCCATCCGCTACCCTCACTCTAATTCCCCCAAACTCCTCTGTTTGTATGCCACGCTTCTCCACCATCCTAGCATCGATGAAATTATGAGTGGCACCTGTATCAACCAAAGTTATAACTCGCTGTCCAGCAAGTACTCCTCTCATCCGGAATGATCCTTCTTGCTTAATACTAGTGAGACGAGCTTCCCTAAGTTGCCCATCTCCTTCCCCATCCTTGGACTCCATTTCAAACAAGTTTTCAGCCTTGTCTTCCTCTTTTCCACCATCCATTTCCTCTATATCAGACTGCTGATCTGAATTATCTGATTCTGATTCCTCATAGTATGCCCACATAACTCTGTTAGCTTTTCCCTTTGGCCTAAGAGGACAATCATGGTTTGCATCATAGGGTCCCTTACAGTAGAAACATAATTTTTTCTTCCTCAAATCATTTAATGTTTCCCTGTCAAAAGGTGCTGGAGTTTTATCTTTAGAATCATTTTAAAAATCAGTCCTCTCTGGTGTTTTATAAAATGGTTTGTTATCCTTACTAGAAGATGCTCCTTTGGACTGAAATTTGTTTGTTGGGACTGCATGTTCCATACTTCTTGCCTTTTTCATCGCTTCCTGTAAAGAAATAGGATCAAATGCCTTTATCCACCCTCTCAGTGGTTCGGATAGGCCCTCAATGAAAAGAACTATCAATCTACGCTCTGAAATGTTTGGCACCATCACTGCCAACCGCTGAAATTCACCAATGAAATACTCCAAGTTGCCTGTCTGTTTCAACTGTGCTAAGTCCCGGAAGTAAATCTCTGGATCCTTCTTATCAAATCTTTCAACCAACTTATCCACGAAGTCCTGGTACTCTGTCACCTGGTTATGCTGAAGTGTTACCATACCATGGTACCACCAATCATGTGCTACTCCCTCCAAATGCAAGGTGGCATATTTGATAGCTTCAATCTCTGTCATTGGCCTCAGTGCCAAAAATGTGTCAAGCTTATGAATCCAAGCTTGAGCTGTCATCTTACCACTCCCATCAAATGTAGGCATAGTAAGCTTGCCTGTAGCCCTCTTCAGCTCACTATTTTGACCTCTAGGCCTCCTATCCTGTCTGAGTGACCTGTAATGCTCTCTCCTCTGATTAACAAAGCGTTCAAAGGTCATCCTCTCCCGAACCTGTGGAGCTAATAATTCCCATTCATCATTTGCAGCCATGAGTGCATCTGCAAATATGGGGTCTCCTCCCGCCTCCTCTGTCGGATCTTCTTCTGGCTCCTCCGGAACAAATGTAGGGCGTGTAGGCCTATCAGCTGTTCTAGAATGGGTCTGTTGTGGTCTCTGATTACCTGTAGCACTCCTGTTATCTCCCTGTACTCCCTGTTCCCCATTCTGTCTAACAGGTGGGTTCATCCTTTCTACCATAGTAGTGAGTGCCTGTAATGCCTGTGTCATCTGCTGCTGCCCTGTAACCATTGCACGAAAGAATTCTCTGGTATCCTGATCATCATTATTCCTCCTGTTTCTAGGTGGACTACCATCATACCTCTCTTCCATATTTCCTGTTTCCTGTAGCTGTTCTCTGTCAATCAAAGCTCTCCTGCGGGTATAGTACCTGTGTGGTCCAATTTCCAGTGGCTGCATATGACTCCCAAACCCTCAGGATGGCAGGAACTAGGCTCTGATACCACTATAAGAACCCCAAATAGGCTCTATGCTGATCACTGTTTGTTTCCCTGAGTGTAATGATTGTTTTTTGTTGGTTCTTGAATGTTTCAAGCTGCTTCTGGTTTTTTTTTGAGTTTATTAAAGAGAATACAAATATTGAAACTAATTTACCCAAAATTATAACTCAAATCTAATTATAATGCTGATCGAACTCATTTATTCAGATGGCTCATACAATTTATACAATGTTTATTGTTGGAAGAATACATAAAAAACATCAGCATTAATAGTTGAAAAAACCTGATTTTTGACTCCCAAAATGCAAACACGCTGCTGATTGCTCCCTCTCTAGGCAGCGCCTATCAAAATCTGCAATATTAAATCTCTGATTTTGAATTTACTGTAGCGCGGTACTGTTCACGGCACTGTTCACGTCACTGTTCACGGGCACTGTTCACGGTACTGTTCACGGCACTGTTCACGTCACTGTTCACGGGCACTGTTCACGGTACTGTAGCTGCTGTTATAAATCTGCAAACAGATCCATCCAATTTTCTCCTACTGAAACACAATATTGACTTCTGGATGAAGCCAACTCACAGGCAAAATTCGGGTGATATTTCACACCTTCAAATTGCATCAACTCTGAAGAAACTACGTCCTCCACAGTCTGAATTCTTCTCGAATTTGTAGAAACCCTGGTTTTAAATAATTCTCATAACATGCTCTTGAAGGAAGACAAGGTTTGTTTATAAAGACTCCTCAACTCCAGAATGAGGCTCTACGCTCAATGTGGGATAAAAGAATATAATAATAACATAAAAAATGTTATTACATTAGAACTTAGAAAACCCCTTTTAATTTTCCCATAAGCTTGGACCCACAATTAATTGAAATATGGCCCCCTTTTATGATATCATGACCCTCACTTAAGTTATAATATAAAAACATATTATAACTTAATAATATAAGCTCAAAACCAATAATGTTTATTCTAACTAAATAAACATTAATATCTCCATTATTACTCAACATTTTTGAATGTCGTCTGAACCGGGAGCTAACATGATAGAGCTGCATATGACCATACCCCTTTTCTAAAAATAGCAGGGGTCCACCTTTATAACTCCAAAATTGCTAAAAATAGCCTGACCAAGCCAAACTCATAATAAACAAACTCTGGCAACCCAGAAGTGTACTCTTCTTAGGTCCGTGGAAGATCTCCACACCAAGGTGACCCTCTAACCAATCCTACTAGCCTACGAGGGTCTCTGATAGGCTAATCACAAGCTAAAGTGATGTCTCTAGCTATAGTGTGTGCTAAGTCAAAGAATTCAATAGGTGCCAAGTGAACTTCAAGTGCCAAGTGATCTTTAGGTTCCAAGTGAAGTTCAAGTGCCAAGTGCTAAGTGATGCTAAATCACTACAGGTGTCAAGTAGAGTATAGATCTTGAGTGAGATAGAATTGCTATACGAGCCAAGTGACATAGAATTCCTAAATGTGTCAAGCATCAACAACTAGTAAGTACCAAGTAACAAAGAATTGGCATAAGATTTTGTATCTTCACAAACTTTGATGCAAACCTTTTTTGGAGCTAACATGGGATGAATCTCGAAGGATCTTGAAGATAAGAATGAATCTTTTGCATTACCTATGTAATCAACATGCAGCCAATAAGAAAAATGTAGAAGGCATGCAAACAATAGGAAAAGTGCAAGAAATGAACCTGAAATGAAGATTTAATATTGATCATAGATTCATATCTAATCTTATGTCTTCAAAATCTTTAAAATGAGGACAAACCCCATTATGCATATGTGAGAGAGAAGTGCATTGGTGAATTATAGCAAAGTGTAGAAGGGTGAAAAGACTTAGTGAAGAACATAGCAGCATTGTAGAATATAGTTGATCAAGAACAAAGTATCATAGTTTTGAAGAGTAACATATTAGATCAAGCAAGCATTAGAGCAGTTAGAGCAGAACAAGGATCTAGAATCAGCAATAGAGGATTGCAAGTCATCAGGTCAAACTTTTCTAATGCTCTCTAGCAATTGTATATAGATTGAAAATCCTATGGACTTAGGTTTGCCTAGCAGCCACTTGTAAATCCTTTAATAGGGTGGCATTCCAAGTGAATGTACTAAAGTCCTTTAACCAAACCTACTTTTAATAGGGTAGTTAAATCCTTTAACTAGGTGACTTTTAATAGGGTTTAAAGTCTTTAATAGGATAGGCCTTTCCTAGGGAAGACCATTGGAAGTGGTCAAACATTATAACCTTGACCAATTACATATTGCTATAGTGATATTTTGTGGGTGTCATCCCCACCTAAGTTTTACCTTCTCATTTTGGAGGGTTTCTGGGTTACCAAATCTTGTGTTATGTGTTTTCATGCATGTCTTTAATTTTATGCTTATTAGATGAATTAGATGCATGTGAATGTTTTCAGTCAAAAGGATTTGAAAAGATTAAAGTTAGTTACTTCTGATTCACCCCCTCCTCCTCCCCTCAGAAGTAAATTTTCCCACTTGTAAATTCCAACAATATGTTATGGGGAAGTAAGACATGTACATAGAGAGACACATAGTATAAGGAGAAATATGCCATGGGGAACAACTTTCAATAAATAAGACATGTTGTATATAGTAGGAAGATGTATAATATACTATATATACCTTACAAAATCAATTTTGAAAATCCCAAAAATAGTATACTCCACCGAGCATGGTGATGGATATAAGGTATTCATTTTTGGCTTATAAATGTTTTTGTCACTAATGCCAAAGAAGGAGATTGTTGACATATCAATCAAGTTTGTTATTAGTGACACAATTATTTAGATTGTATATAGCTACTAGGCTCATTGTATAGTTTACAATGTTTGTCATGTATTTTAGTTGTCATCGAGTTCTATAGTTGCTACCAAGTCATTTGGACACATTTTAGTCATTAACAAGTAGATTAAATTAATTTGAAGACCAAAAGTGTAAACCATACATTTCAGTTGATGTCAAGTTTATTAGTGGTTACCCAGTAGTGCAGTGTTCACCGAATTCATAGTGTATGTGATGAGAGTATAGTGTTAAGCAAGAGACTTAGTTTATACCGACCTCAAGGTGAGAATTTTTACTTAGTCATACAGTGTAAATCAAGAGACTCATTTTATATGACGAGTTTCATAATGTTTGCCAAGTCACCAGTGTAGACTAAGTTTAGGACTACTTAGAAGTGATTAGTATGGATTGAGCTTCTATGTCAACCGAGTGCATGAAAATTTTGAGTATTGATAGTGGATGTCGAGTATCAAAACCTCACTGAGTCAATCTTCAAAACTTGAATGTCTTCATGTGGGCCGACTTTGTAACATTTTTGGTAACTTGTATAATGGTTGACTTTGTAATTTGTATAATTGGATTGATATATATAATGCATTGTATTCTATCCAATGTATGATGATGTATGTGTGTAATGTGTGGAAATATGAATGCGAATTACATTAGAGAAAAGGAAAAAGAGCAAATTGTAAAGACGATAACAACATAAGGAGTAGCAGAGACATATCTATCATAGAAAGGTGATCAGTACACAAAGGAATCTCATTCAGTAAACTAAGTTGTAGATCAGAGATCTACTACTACTTCATCCTAACAAGTGGGTTCGTCAAATCCTTTCACAAGGTAGACCTAACAGTCTTTTGTAAATCTCTTTACCAAGTGCATACTTGATTGTATGTTTGTAAATCCTTTAACAAGGTGGAACTAGTAGTCCTTATTGCTCCTAACAGGCCATATCATCAGAAGTGGTAAATGTAAGGTTTAACAGGCTAACTTTATATTGTAGTACTAAAGTTGTGGGTATCATCCCCACCCCAATTTTACTTTCTATTTGGAAGGCTTCTAGGTCACCAAATCTTTGTTTCTTAGTGTTATGAATGCTTTTAGTTTCTTATGCATGCAATTAAATCAGAATTTATATTATTGATAAATCTTAATTGAATTGTTGAATTAATGGTTGAAATTGTTGAAATTTTTCAAAGTTAATGATTCACCCTCCCCCCTCAGTAACTTATATTAGTCTTGAATATTTACAACAATATTTGGTCACCCATTTGTCATATGGTGCATCATTAGGTCAATCATAATTGATAATATCTTTCTCTTTATTAACAGTATCCTTCCACTTGCTTTTGAGCAATTTTGCCTCTGATATAAAAATATTATAAAATTTTCTAGCTTCTTCCAAATTTACTATAACATCTAAAAATAAACCATTTGCATCATAACTTATTATATAGCCTACTTTGTCATTTAGCACTGCCAAAATATCATTATCCTAGTTCATTAAGGATTTTATTTCATCTCCTTTTGAGAACAATGAAGAAAATAAATCAAAACTTTTATTCTGACAGTTGGAGATGCATGACCAAATCTTTCTCTGTAGTAACTCTCTATTTATATCAAAATCCAATAATCCTCTTACCTGGTCATAAGTTCTCTTAGCTTTGAGATTATAATTCCCCTTATTAATTATTTCAAAGCATATTTATGTCATTACCTCCTCTCTAACTACCCATTTATTCAAAATTTCTCTTAGTTTTTCACTGTCATTACTAGCGATTTTATGGATAGTGATGCAAGAGCATCCTGTGTGTAAGAGTGATCTTGCATCACCCAAAAAAAATTATTTTCAGTCTTTTCTATTCTAATAGCAACTAGTATACAAGGTGGTTATTATTTATGGGAACTTGCTATTTTAGTAAGTTTCTCATACGAGCTCAAGATGTCCTCATTTTCTATAGGAAAGTACATTTTAGAGTTGTAAGCCTAGCATAAAAATCTCATTGCTCAAGCTTAAGTATCAGAGAATTTATTATGGATTTTTAGTGAAAATTTTTGTAGAAAAACATTTAGGCTCACCGTTAGAGGTCTTAGATTTCCCAGATGAGGTCCAAAAAATTGATGGAAGGTCAATTGCATGGTTCTGAGCTTATACATTAGGAGCTAGTATTTCCAAAAAGTGGTTATAATAGCCAATCAAAGAAATGGTTTGAGAGTTATTGCCTTCCAAAGTTGTGCTACTCAAAATATCTAAAATAAATGTCAAAAATATTTTTGGTTGACTCTATATGTATTGTTAGGGTCTGTCGACCATAGGTATTAAGTTTCATTGTCTAGAACCTTCCTGGGTGGCAAAAAATTGCCTATTTAACAAACATTGTATAGGACAACTCCAAGTGATAGTCCGTAGCTTGTCTCATAGATTACTTTAATGAAGGCACCCATGTGGGTTAGGATATTGTACTAATGAATTCTATAATTCTACATTTGTGACACAAAGAAGAAATCCATATTTTTTTCTCGCATTTGTTGTCATTTCTTTGTTTCTGTTATGTGTTTATGGTATTAAGGGGAGCACCCTTCATCAAGTGGTATAAGAGGTAGATTTCTTGAGTGTGTGGAAAAATTGTCGACTATGAGGTAGGTCACACTAGGACCATGGTTTGGGTTAAGTATGTAGATAGATCATGAATTGAGAGGCAATTTGCACTAGGGTTTTAGTAAAAGTGCGAAAATGCCTCTACAAAGAGAGCATGGTAGAAGAGTTGTAGGTGTTACACCTAAGGGTTTTCAAGCCCTCCAAAGACAAATTCAAGCATTGGAAGAACAAATGCATAGAGGAATGAATCTTCTTGTAAGAGATGAAAGCGAGGATGATGATGAAGTAGAAGAAAATGCCAAAGTAGATTAGTTCTAAACCTAGAGGAAGAAGGGCTTTTTAGGGCCATATCCAAAATTGGAGAAAGACCTAAGTTTGAGATTCCCAAATTTTTGGGAAATCTTAACCCAAAGGAGCTAATCAATTAGATCAATGAATTGGAGGAGTACTTTGAGTATGAAGATATCAAGGATCCTAATAGGGTCAAATTTGCAAAGGAAAAACTGAAGGGCCATGCAAAGATCTAGTGGCAGGAGGTTCAGTTGGAGAGAAATGGAAAGGTAAAGGAAACAATCACTATATGGGAATGAATGGTAGCTAAAATAAATTGAAAATTCATTCCTATGGATTATGATCTTGATCTATCGAAGAAGATGCAAGGGTCGAAGTAGGCGGAAAAATCTATTCAAGAGTAAACTAAAGAGTTCTACCGAGTTCTCATTAGAACTAGCCATGTAGAAGCAGATAAGGAGAAAGTTTCCAATTATCTTAATGGGTTAAGGCCAGGCATTTAGGATGAGCTAAGTCTAGTTCAAATGAATAGTATTGAGGATGTGCATACTAGTTTTCCCTAAAAGTTCAGGAGAAACTAAGAAAGAAGTTTGACAATAAGAATAGTGGAAGAGGTCATGGTGGAAGATCTAGTGGACAATCTTATGGAGGTTGTAATGATGATCAAAAGAAAATGGATGAGGCTAGAAGTAGTAGTCAAAACCATAGGGGAAACAATTCCAATCATTTCCATGATCAGAAAAATAGAGATTAGAGAGGAAAAGGTAGAGGACAAGGGTTTGGAAGAGGACGCTTCTGTGGAAAATGTTCTTACCACAAAGAAGATGGGCATAGAGCATTCAAATGTACCCAATGTGAAGGAAGGAAAGATCAAAGAAAAGAAGGCCAAGCCAAAGTTGAACATGTTGATGAAGATGCTAGATCATCACATTCTAAAGATGTTGAAAGAGGAGAAGTCCTCGTTAATAGAAGAGTCCTGATGGGTGCTAAGAATGAACCTAATCAATGAAGGAGTTCATTTTGCATGAGGTGCAGAAGTGAAGATAAGTGTTGTGATGTGATCATTGATGGTGAAAGTACTAGAAATTTGTCTAAGAAATGATGGTCACCAAGTTGAAGCTTAAAAGAAAGAAACACCCACATCAATACTATATTCCTTAGGTGTAAGATTACCACAAGTTCATGGTTAATGAGCAATGCTCTGTGAAGTTCAAGATTGGAAGATACTAGGATGAGGTACTATGTGATATCATACCTATGGACATATGTCATATGTTTTTGGGTAGGCTATGGTAGTTTGTTAGACATGCTAGATATGATGGGCAAGAAAATACCTACGCTCTAACTAAGGATGGAGTGAAACATAAGTTAAAGATGTTGAACAATAAAGAAGAAAATGTATGTAGTATTGGCAAAATATGTATTGTTGATGGAAAAGAGTTTCTCAAAGGTATTAAGCATGAGCATATGCATTTTTCTATAATTGTTAAAGATAATAAAGAAGAAGTAGAGGACGTACTTGCAGAAGTTGTAGATATGGTGGGAGAGTTTTTTGATGTTGTGTTAGATGATGTATCTAATGAATTTCCCCCAATGAGAAAGATCAATCTCTAGATGGATTCGGTTCCAAGAGCTAGTTTTCCAAACAAGGCAACACATAGAATGACACCAGTAGCAAGTGAAGAGTTGAATAGGAAAGTTCATGAGTTATTGCAAAAGGGGTTCATTCATGAGAGCCTAAGTCCATGTGTTGTACCAGCAATATTAGCACCAAAGAAGAATGGAGAATCGAGGATGTGCATAGATTCTCATGCTATCAATGATCAAGTACAAATTTTCATTCCTAAGAATGGATGATATTATGGACTGTTTGCATAGAGTTGAGTATTTCACAAAGATAGATCTAAAGAGTGGGTACCATTAGATTCATATTAGAGAAGGAGATGAATGGAAGACTACTTTGAAGAACAAATAAGAATTATATGAGTGGATAGTCATGCCTTTTGGGATAACCAATGCACTAAGCACTTTCATGAGGCTCATGAATGAGGTACTGAAGGTGTTTTTAGGTAAGCTTTCTATTGTTTACCAAGATGATATATTGATCTTTAGTAAGACATTGGAGGAGGATTTGATTCATATTCACAAGGTGTTTAATAAGTTGAGGGAAGAAAAGTTGCTAATAAACCTGAAGAAGTGTAGTTTTGTGAAGGAGTTGGTGTACCTAAGATTTGTAATCTTGGTAGAAGGTCTGAAAATGGACCTAGAGAAAGTGAAGGCTATCCTTGAATGGCCTACTCCAAGGAGTGTGACAGAGGTAAGATATGTTCATGGATTGGCTAGTTTTAATATAAAGTTCATAAGAGGATTTAGCAGTATTTGTGAAACCCTAACTAAAATAATGAGAGGGGATAGGAAAGAATTTAAGTGGATTGTAGGAGTAGATAAGAGTTTTAATATGTTGAAACATAATTGAGCAACCTATTTTAGTACTTCTAGATTTTAACAAGGTCTTTCAAGTAGACTTTGATGCTAGTGGTACTACAATTGGAGTTGTTTTGAGCTAAGAAGATAGACCTGTTGCTTATTTCAGTGAGAAATTGAATGATGCAAAAAGAAAATATTATGTTTATAATTAGGAATTTTATGCTAGAGTTCAAGCATTGAAAAAATGGAGAAACTATCTTCATCCTAAGGAGTTTGTGTTGTATACTAATCATCAAGCTTTGCAATTTTTGAATAGTCAAGAAAAATTGAACCAAAGGACTTGAAGTGGGTTGAATTTTTGTAGAGTTGCAGATGCTCTTAGTAGAAGAAAAATTTTACTGACAGAAATGTATATAGAGGTGATTGGGTTCAAGGAACTTAGTACTTTATATCTAGATGACCCTAATTTTAGTGAAGCATGGAACTCATGTACAGAACATGTTACACTTGACAAGACAAAGTGGTTGAATTTCATGATCTAGGATAATATGTTATTCAAATGAAGCTAGTTGTGCATTCCCAGATCTTTGATGAGGGAGAATATCATCAAAGAGAAGCATAATGGAGGATTGGTTGGACATTTTAGTAAAGATAAAACTATATATTTGGTTGCTAAGAATTATTATTGCCCACAGTTGCAGCAAGATGTGAAAAAGTTTTATAGAGTTGCAAAGTATGTCAGATGACAAAAGGAGTAAAGAAAAATATAGGGTTACATCAGCCATTACCTATACCAGAGAAGCCATGGGAGGATGTCAGCATGGATTTTTTTCTTGGATTACTAAGGATGCAGTGTGGGCATTATTCTATTTTTGTGATTGTTGAGAGGTTTTTAAAGATGGCAAATGTTGTTCCTTGCAAGAAGACTAGTGATGTTGTTCATTTAGCAGAGTTGTTTTCTAGAGAAGTGGTGAGAATACATGGTCTACCAAAGAGTATAGTTTTAGTTCAAGATACCAAATTTGTTGGGTATTTCTAGCATACATTGTGGAAGAAGTTAAAGAGGGATTTGAAGTTTAGTTCATCACATCATCCACAAACTAATGGACAGATAGAAGCTGTGAATCACAATTTAGAGAGCTTATTGAGATGCTTGGTTGGAAATAAACCAAAAGAATGGGATATGATTTTACCATAGGAAGAATTTACATATAATAATTCTATCAATAGGAGTACTAGTAAATCACCATTCCAGATTTTATATGGGAGTAGTCCCATAAATGCTTCTTAATTGAGGCAGTTGGATAAAGGAGAGCTAAGTTGTGTTGAAGCATAAGATATTACTCAACATTTGAAGAACATCAATGAGGAGGTGAGGAAGCACATCATAAAGATGAATAAATAGTATAAGGCTAAGGAAGATGTGAAAAGGAGGTATAAGGAATTTTAGGTTGGAGATGAAGTCATGGTTCATTTGAGAAAGGAGTATTTTCCAATGGGTACATATAATAAGCAAAAGATGAAGTTTGGACCATGCAAGATAGTGAAAAGGTATGACTCTTGAAATGCTTATGAAGTGGAGTTTCTTGTTAAATTGAATATTTTACTAGTATTTAACATTTTAGATTTGATAGAGTATTATGAAGGAGGTGATGGGGATGAAGTTGCAGAAGTGTAATGGAGTATTCTAGCAACTAGTTCAGCTATAAAGGAAATTAAGGAGATACTAGATAGTCATGTTGGGAAAAGTACTAGGAACAAAACTTATGAGGAATATCTAGTCAAATGGAAAGGGACGCTAGCTAAGGATTAGCATGGCTAGCAAAGGAGGAGGTCAACTATCTTGGTTTTCCTCTGAACACCTAAGATGTGATAGAGTCACTTTTCAAATTACCCCTGGTGTCTAATGTAGGAGCATCTTGGGTGTAAGAGCGATCTTGCATCACCCAAAAATATTTCATTTTTAGTCTTTTCTATTTTAATAAGGACTAGTAGATAAGGTGGTTACTATTTATGGGAACTTGCTATTTTTAGTAAGTTTCTCATATGAGCTCTTAATGTCCTCATTTCCTAAAAGAAGGTTCATTTTAGAGTTGTAAGCCTACTATAAAAATCTCATTGCTCAAGCTTAAGTATCAAAGGAGTTATTGCTTATTTTTGATGGAAAAATTTGTAGAAAAATCTTCAGGCTCATCATTGGAGGTCTTAGAGTATTGAATGAGGTTTGAAAACTTGACGAAAGGGCACTTGCACAATTTTGAGCCTATAGATTAGGAGTCGACATTTCTAAAAAGTGGTTATAATAGCCAATCAAAGAAACAATTCAAGAGTTATGGCCTTTCGAAGTTGGGCTACTCAAAATGTCAAAAATAATTGTCAAAAATGTATCTGGCTGACTCTATATGTATTGTTAGGGTCTATCGGCCCTAAGTATTATGTTTCATTGTCTAGAACCTTCCCAGGTGGCATAAAACTACATATTTAAGAAAGGCCTGAATATTGTCTAGGGCAACTTTGGGTGATAGTTCACAACTTGTCTTGCAAATTACTATAATGAAGTCACCCATGTGGGTTAGCATATTGTACTTATGAATTCTATAATTTTTCATTTGCAGTACAAATAATAAGTCCATATTTTGTTCTTGCATTTTTTGTTGGTTCTTTATTTTTTTTATGTGTTTATGGTATTAATGGGAGCACCTTTCATCAAATAGAGAGTAATGTATTAACCATGTAGTGTTGTCTTTTGGTATCAATGTCATAAACAAAGAAAAGCATTGCCTCCCTACTATTTTAATCATACCTTTTTCATGTTTCTTCTTACATAGTCTTTACTAGTATCTTAATGATGTAGAGGGGTGTCAGGAATCTCAAGTATGGGAATCGTAGGTGGTAGAGGAGTAGGCAAGGAAGTAATAAGCCTCTCAGATGACTCCCTAATTTTTGATATTCTAAATTGTTTCCTTTTATACCTAGTCATTTCATTCTCAAATCTTAGCCTTTTTTGGATTTCCTCATCATAAGCTACTAAGACTTGTTCATACTTTTTTTCCAATTCCCACACAAATCTCTTTTCCATCCTCAGAATGGCTAGTGTGAGGTTTTTTGTTCCAACATTTAATTTTTATGCCTCCTCATTGGGGGTGCCCTCCACTCTTTTTATAATCAAATTTCCTATTATATTAGAGTCACTAGGCTCATAGGAGAAAGTCCTAGATCCTCTTTTTGGAGACCAGATGACCAAAGTAGGATGGCCTTCACTATACTTTACACCACTTAATGCTATATATTTTTTTCTCTTCAATAGTTATTTCCTTTTTCACAACATTAAAAACCATTGCATATGCAATATCCCAATTAGGGAGAAGTGGCACCCCAGCTACTTTAATCTTTCTCCTTCCTTCTCCAAGAGTTATATTGTTGAATTCTGACATCATTAAAGCTTTAATATCACTCTACACAATAGAGTCTTCTTTAGCAAGTTGTTTTTATTTTCCTTTCGTTGCATCTTTTTTTAAAATTTGCAATGTTCATTCTCCATGCAAACTAATAGAAAGCCCTCAACTTTATAAAATTGTCATTAGATAGAAGTTCATGACTAGGCTATTCAATTATAAGATTTATCTCCTTTCCTTTAAAGTTAGCCAAAGTCAACTTGAAGCTAGGTATAGGGAGTTCTTTCGTAGTTCATTCCTCCAGCTCTATTGTAGTGATGGAGACTCTACCCTAGCATCCAACATGCTCTATTTGATCCATAGTGAGCTATTATTCTCCTACATAGATGGGAGGCTAATATGGTGTATAAATTTATCCTTGAACCATAGACTCTCATTCAATCTTCTATCTCTTTGATGATGGCTCTGATGGCCTTTCTTCGAGCTGGGGTTACTTTGAGGGAACACTAGTAATTGCTTCAATTTTCCCTTTTCCCTTAGAATTATCTTATTCTTCAACTCTGATTATATTGTAGCCAACCCTTCTTTGAATAACCAATTGACCTAAACCCATAGTAGGAGTGAAAGATAATATCTTCATTACTTCTCTTTCTCCATTTAGATAGGTTCTAATGAGGAGAGATTTCTTCTCATTCATGATATCCATTATCTCTCAAACATGGTCAACATATTTTTTTTTATCTTATTAGCATTTTTTTGGGCCTCTGACAATGAGTTGTAATCTCTTTTGAGAATGATTTATAAATTCAAGTACCCTTGAATAGACTATCCACTTCTCCTTCTTTACCTTTCCCTCCTACAAGGTAAACTCATTCTTAACAATGTCCTCTAAAAAATAGAACTCATGCTTCCTAGCTTTAGTCTTTGCTCTTTGCTTGAAAAATTAAAAGAATCCCTCACTATCATTGAACCTTGCATACGAAGTAGCCATATTGTAGGGATTCAAAATTTTGAACAAAAAGATCTAGCCACCCTTTGTAATTGCAAACTCATGTGCAACAATACATGTGGGAAATATGTAACCTCTTGATCTACCTGTCAACTCTAGTTCCTCCAATCCACCTATTTGCCACAAAATTTCTAGTAAGCCTACCTTAAAAGGTACTTGGTAATGAAACACATGTGGGGTCCATTGAAATCTATATACCTTGAATACAGTTGATACTGGATATGTGATGATATCTACCCAATTATGTAGACTTTCAAATTATTGTGGGGATCCAAAGGTCTAATGAAATCCAGAAGCAAGTTAAGAATCCTTGGATTACCATTTAACAATAGAATCCTCAATCTAGATCCAAAATACCTATCAAACTTCACAAAACTAGCTTCACCTACATCCCATGTCATATCTACACTCTACAACTAAACTAGCAAACTCTCTCCCTCATGTTCTCTTATTAATTCCATCTCTTTCTAAAAATGTTGAACTCCTTTGAAAAGAAACATATGCATCAACATAGAATAGAGACCAAATGTTTTCTCAATCTTCCCCTTCGTAATCCCAATCAATTTCACATGGATTTCTTTATTCAAGAAGGATGCAGAGTCAAAAATAATAAATTAACCAAGAAAGATGAAATATGTACCATCATATACATAAATTTAATTGGCATATTTTCCTTCTTATCTTAACCAAAAGGGGGCCCAAAGTGAGTGAGTGTGTTATGTATTCCATGATTAGTGAATTGAGAAAATGCTTATGGATAAAAGTACAAAGTTGTGTCACCTTTCAGGTTGACTTATCAGAATGATTGAATTTGAGTATTTCTATATAAAATTTGATTTTTTTAAAACATATGATCTAGATAAATTCATTCTAGATAAGTTATACATATGGTCTCACATTTTTCCAAATTGAAATGTTTATTAAATGAATGTTTTATACTAGTTTGTATCCAATTACTAAAGAATTAAAATTATTTCAAAAAATTGGTGTTTCAATAACTCTTACTATTTTTTATGATATAGTTTTAATAACATATAAAAATCATTTTATAGAGCTCAGAGTCAATAATATTGTCATGTAGATTTTATAGTGTTTTAATTAGATATAGTATATTGAAATTAAAAAATTTCACAACCATATATTTTAAGACTCGAAAAGATGTCAGTTTTGAGAAAGAAAAAAATATTAAATCATATCAAAAAAATATAAAAATTATATAAAATTCTAGAGGGGAGAGTCCTCTTATAGAATGTATAAGTTTTCTCCTAGTTAAAATAGATTTGTTTTGAAAAAATTGGTGGGAGATCAAAACTATTGATTTCAGGTGAGTTCAAATTTCAATCCTTTTAAAAGAGAAGATATAGTTGTAAAGTCAATTTGTTATTTTTTATTGTTCTAGTGATATATGTTATCTATAACATAGTCTTAAATCAAAGGGAAATAAGTTTATTTGCATATTGTTTTGTGGTGGGAACTAGACCCCTAATTTTTAGCGTTTTCAATGCCTAAAAGTTATCTATAAAAATTAGGAAAGTATTTCAATTCTTATTTCAAATAATTATTGAAAATTATAATCCTTAAATTCATCCATTTCTACACATTTCATTAGTTTACTTCATTTCCAAATTCAAAATAATAATACCAATTATTTGTCATTGAAGGCGAATTGTTATACTTTTGTTAGCCTTTTCCTTTACAAAAGGGTGACATAGGTTTTTTCTTTTACCCTGCTCAAAAGGTTCATGGGTTGAAGTTGTGAATACTTCCAAACCCCCAATAGTGCCAAGATGTCCCCTCAATTCTCCTTGGTTAATTTTCTCTTTCTAAGAGTGATATTCCTTTTCCAACACCTGAAAGTCAATGACCTCATAATAATGTGAAGTAGAATCCACCATGAATACTTCCTAGATTTTTTCAAGTGTTATTTTCACTAAAAATTCCCTCTTTATCCTACTTATAGTTTTGGTAATTGGATCATACATTCAGGCTATAGAGTTGAGGAGGTCTGAATCCATAAAGACTCCTGGGATGACTAACTTTCTTAGGTCAAAATTCCAAATTTTTCCATGTAGTGCAAATAGTTTCCTTTTTGAAAACCATTTATTGAGAAGTTGTAATTCTATTTTAGACATTTTTTCATCTTGACTTAAGTTACCTTTATCATATAAACCCTCACTTACCTTTAACCATGAATTTATAGGGATCAATTTCTTAATTTGCATGGTTTCATTAGTAGACTCATTCAACTGTTCTAGGAAATCATCATGAATATTCCTATGCATGTAATCCCTTTACCCGGAGAAACCCTTCTTTGGAGGCATTGTAAGTAATAGAGATAAGAAATCTAAATTATTCTTGAGGATATGAAATTACTTACTTGGATCAAAAAAATTGTATCTAATTATCATAGTAGATTAGTGTTGTAAAATATCATAATTTTTCTTTGCACACGAAACAATTTCAGCAATAACCATGCTCCAACTCTTCAAAAATCTATTTTTAAAATGAAACCATCGACTTTTCCATTATAGTTTTCATATCAATTCACACGAGAAGCCCTTGATTATCATATATGTTTTACAAAGAAGAGAGTTTCATGTTCTAAAATTTTAAAAAAAAGGGTCATTGATTCACAAAAAACATGACGAACAAAACTTCATTTGCAAGTTGATTTATTTTTCATCCTTTGATTTGGTAGTCAAACTTATCACATCATGAAATTTGGAAACCTTTTTCTTTGTCAACATCCTTTGTGTAATGGTTGCAATGTATGTAACATGTGTCACACTATCATTATGTTGCTATGGTTAAAAATTGAGAAAATCTTGTTAGTGACATAACAATAGCCTTAGATCTACCTTAGATATAATGATTAAGAAAAAAATACTTAACTTACTTCAAAGTGGGCCATACATTCTGTGTGCCATACTGTTGCTATATTGCTATGGTTAAAAACCTTACATCTTGGGATAGCAACACAATGAAAATGTTGGATTAATTTTTGATCCAATGGCTGGAAAAAGATCTATATTATAAATTGCATTGGCCCATAGGGACATGCTTCATCATCTCATTATGTCTCTATGATTAAATAGCTTACATCTTTCTATAGTGACATAATGAAAGTCATAGATCTGTCCTTAAATAAACAACTCATAACATCTTCTTTTGATACTATATTTGGCTCAAGTGAATAGGTCCCACCTATTCCATGCATTGTGTTGTCACTATATTGTTATGGTTAAAAAAATTACAACTCTCATTTATGACATAACAAAAACCATAGATTTACAATCTAATCAATGATTGAGAAAAGACTTCAAAAACTAGTAGACCTTGCAGAAGAATGAATTAGGAACAAATATTTGTAATGTGTCTGAGTACCTTACCTCCTCCAAAGGGAAATGGTCCATTGGGACATGTTCACCACATAGTTATGTCACCTTGCTTAAAAATCACACAAGTATCCATGACGACATAGAGATAACTGTAGATCATGCAAAAATTGGATGGTTGAGAAGATGCACCTAATCATTATTTTTTCTATGGTCTTGCATGATAGATTTCACTTCATTGTTTTGTCACTTGGATTAAACAGTTTACAACTCCTCTTAATGACATAATGATAACACTTGATCTTTGAGAATATCATAGCCTATCATTATAACCTTAAAAATTTGATTTAAAATAGGTAACTCATGTAGGAAAAAGGGAGAACTATGGTCAAACTTGAGGTTGAAAATGAGTCATGAACTATGAAAAAATGTAAATCCTGAAAGATTTTAGAAATGGTCCCAGAAAAATCAATTTAGAATAAGAATATTAAAAGGATACTAGGGCCTTTTTCAAAATCTCCTACCTCAAATAAAAAAGGTGTGGTCAATTAATAATTTTTTGAAGGAACCAAGGGTACAAAAGATATTAGGGAAAATTAGGGATTTTAGAGGGTATGCCTAATCATGAGAAATTAAAACCCTAATTTCTTATATGAAAAAAACTAGATTTTCACAATGAATTTTAAGGATTCTAACTAGGATATTAACTAGGCCAAAAGGCCAAATACAATAGCAATTACAATAACTATTTTGCAAGATCCCTTGGGATCTAACCAAAACCCTAGCTAGAAAAAATCTATATTCTAGTAGAAACCTCATGGAAGAACTAAAATTTTTCTTCAAATCCCAGCAAACAATCTCCTTGTTTTTTGAGCCTCAGCTACTAGCCCTTCTCAAACTTTACCCAAGATCTAGGTGTAAACTGCTTCACATTTGATGCTCTATTCGAACACTTATGAAAAATTCACTCACTTAGCTACTCTATCTTCTCCATGCTAGGTCCCACACTCAATAATGACTCACTTCATTGAATTAATGACTTAAGACTCCACAAGACTCCCTTACTTATAACCAACTAAGCCACAAGTTGACTTGGTATGTTACAAATTAAAGGAACCCTTACATTAAATGTAAATTTAAGCCACAAGTTGGCTTACAATAGAATTTAAATATATACAACCAATTCAAATGCTATGGTTGGCTCACACTAGATACCAAATATAGACAACATGGGCAAATCTAGATCCAAGACATGACCAAGCAACTGAAAACCACTTTTGAGTATTAGCAATAATCAAGATAACAGTACAACTTGGTTAACATGATAGGTTTATACTTGGTTAACACTACAACCAAGCATCTTCGAGCTCCCAGTGTATGCTCAGTGCCTTCGATGATCGCAAACCTCTTCTTTGAGCAAGTAACACTCCAAGTACTCTCCAAAGCAACTACTGAGAATTCCTTTAAAAACTCTAAAGTAGTTAATTATAATTTCATTTCCATAATCCATCATAGTAATTCTATGCTTCTGGATTTTAATTGTGTGAATTTTCTGAGCCAATTGTAAATGCATTTCCAAATTAGTTACTAAGAAAACCCATGATGCTCCTACATCAGAATCCCCAAGTAAGTGAAAAATTGCATCCAACACTTTGATTCCCAAAGAAAGATTCGATCCAATCTTCATATTCATCAAAGGCTTCTATTCCATCAAGGAAAATAAAAGCAATCTATAACACCCACATCTACATCATTCTATCAAACACCAAAATCTCCTAAATCTCAAACACCCAATCAACATGCTCACTTCCGAAAACAAACTAAACATAATGCTCTAGAGGTAAATCCTCATCCATGTCAACCATCAAAAATTCAAGAACATATAAATTTGTAGAATAATGTAGATCCAAAACTAAATCCACATCAGTAGCATTGCCAACAAATGCCAAACTCCCAACACTAGTAATCTCATCGCTCATATTAAGATCACCCACAACAATTAGATCATCCATGACCAAGTACTCTACAATTTCCATGTTAGACTCAACCAAGTGACCATGAAACCAATCTCCATCCTAGCATCAACAAGGTTAGGAACCTTTTTATCAACAAACACAAGTTTCTCTATAGGTTTCACATCAAACTCCACAGACTAATCAACAAAACCAACCTATTCCACCTTGACCTTTCTATGCAATATTTATTCTCAAAAAATTTGTCTAACGACTGGATAACTCAATCGATAGAATCCAACTCCACAAACATTTGATAACTCAACCATCCCTTGGTTAAATTAATTAGTCAATCTAACTTCAAATTGAGTAGACATCTCTAAATATTTCTTCTCTATCACATCACTGAGATTTGCAATCATCTTAGGGTACAAAATTCTCAAAGACATTTTCCAAGATCTTCTCAAACCCTATTCAATAGATCATTCCCACACACCTTGTGGCAAACCCAAATGTTTTGTAAGTTAGAGTTAAACCTACCACCTCCCACAAACAACCCCAAAAAAGTAAAAAGTCTAGGAACATAGATTGACAATACACATCCCACAAACTCTCTATGATCATGCTCCAACAATATCAACCTTTCGTCTTTGCAACCATCAATCCATCTACAAGTCCTTTGTAATTACAAGTTAGAACCATGATCTTCCACCTCATAACCAAGTTATCTAGGACCCCAAAAAGAATAATCCACCATAATATTAACCAGATCAAGATCTTCTAAGATCAACTCCTCTCAACTAAAGGTCCTGGTACAAACTGGTACAACTTTGGTGATCTGTCTAGACACTGAGGAACAACTATGCTCTAATACCATCTAATGTAGAGCAAGGTATGAGAATCCCCAATGGAGATATCCTAACCTCCAAAAATTAATGATGTAGAGGTCGTAGGTGGACTTGCAATCATTCATACCAAGAGGGACTTCCATAGTATTCTCATAATACCAACCAAGCATCTTCATAGGATCATTCTCCTTGATCCAAGCCACACTATGACTCTTAGAGTGAAAAAAACATTTATTATGCCACTATAGGCTCTACATAATTTTAAATCATCCCAATGTCCCTCAATTACATCAGCATCTTCAACCAAGAAAGCATTTCTTACTAAGTGTTTAGTAGCCCAATCACTAAAAATATGCCTCATTGTTGTCCTTGGATAGATTGGTACATAGAGAGGTATAACTTTTGAAGCTGATAAAAAATCTTGAATCACTCTAGTGAGGATGGGTGCAATTTTTTTTTCACCGCCATACTCTAATCTTAGCAAGATCCAATGGTTGGTTGCCAAGATATTACCCTCACATTGGAATGCAATTTTCTAAGACAATCATCTTTAATCTTTTTCCATAAACTACTCTCTACCACCACATCCTTGCATTCGTATGAAACCAAAAATATATGGATACATATCATACATTTTCTTTTAGACTCTCCACAAAAGTCACATTAAGTATAGTAAATATAGGGAAGTCTTTCACATTCATCGTGTCTTCAAAACAAATGACTAGTTTCACAAACACTCTACTAGGACAATCAGCAATAAACTTGTCTTTATTTGCTTCAAATGTTAAAAAAACAATGTAAAAATTGTATGTAATGAATAAAAAAATGTAATATCATCAATCTAAGACATTTCTAGTCAATATTGCATTGAAATAAAGAGTTTAACATTACAAACACCATATTGTATTCTACAGGCAGAGAATTTGTTCCCTTGACCACCAACTTCTTCCCAAACTCCTAAGACTCCTCTATCTTTTACAAACTCATGTACACATTCAATAAAAAGACTCCCAAACCAGTTGAAACTGCTCAAAAGCTAGTTATAATCAATTTTATGACTATTAGAAATTAAATTTATTATTTATTTTGTTGTCTAGTTGACAACCTTGTTGTCTAGTTGACAGCCTAGTTGTCAACTTCAACAACCCTTCACTCTCATGCATTTTTTAACCTTTTAAAGGTTCTTAGGACTCTATCCTATCCTCCAAACATCTTAAACCACTCTAAAACCCTCTTATGTGACTTTTAAGCTTATTTTGCCATTTTGGACAATATTACATTTTTAGGCACTTTAAGTGCATTACATCCATTTTAATGTCTTTATTGGTTGTATTACATTCATTAGGAACTTTATTGGTCATTAAACATTTCACCAACACCTAGGATCCCCAAGTGACTCCTAGGTACACTCTAACTCCCAAAATACCATTAAGACTTACATCATTGATCCTTTTACAAAGTGATCAATCAAAACATTTTAAACATTATTAAGTGACCATTGTGGACTTATCACAATTAAATTAACCTTCAAGGTCATGTTCATTCTTTTCTCCCCCCTAGGATCTATTCCACAATCCCATTTCCTTTTAGGCCTTTTTCCTTGGCCCTGGTGCTCCTACACCAATTAATCGCATAGTGAAAAAAAAGAAAAAAAAGATTTGATACAAAACACAACACTTTAATCATAAAATAACTATTTACATGCAATGTGCCCAACTATAAGGCCTTCAAGATTTCAACCAAATAGGATAGCAATTACAATAAGAGTTCTACAAGATCCCTCAAGATCCAACCCAAACCCTAGCTAGCCTTGATCCACACTCTAGTAGAACTACTAGCCCTTGTAAAAATTTACTCAAGATCTGGGTGTAAACTACCTCACATTTGGCATTTTGTCCATACAATTAGGAAAATTTCACTCACTGAGCTAATCCATCTTCTCCATGCTAGATCCCACACTCAGTAATAACTCACTCCACTAAATGAATGACTTAAGAATCCACAAGACCCCCTTACTTATACCAAACTAAGAAACAAGTCATCCTAGTATGTTACAAATTAAATAATCCCTTTCATTGAATGTACATTTATGACACAATTCGGCTTACAATAGAAATTAAATACATAAAACCAAATTAAATGACGAGTTCATCTCACACTAGAAGCTAAACATAGATAACTCAGGAAAAGTTAGATCCAAGACATGGTCGAGAATTAGAAAGCCACTTTCAAGTATTAGCAACCATTGGGTTAACATGATAAATTAATACTAGGTTAATAGTGCAACTTAGTTAACATGGCAGGTTAATATTTGGTTAACATTGCAACCAAGTATCATCAAGATCCTAGTGTGTGCTGATTTACTTTGATGATTGAGTAGCTCTAGGATTGTTTAGCACCTATCCTTTGACCAAGTAATGCTCCAACTACCATCCAAAGTAACTACTAAGCATCCATCCATGAACTCCAAAGCAGATATTGGGAAAACCTACAATGCTTCTACATCATGATGCATTGTAAGCTCTTGTGTTATACTATATAAATTTTAATATTATAGTAATATTATATTTACATTATTTCTTATTTATATTATATTTTATAGTAGAGCTTATTATATATAAATATAATATTTACTAAATTCTATCTATTTCTCTCCTTTTCCCTTTCTTCATCCATAATGTTTTCTTAATATAATTTTGTCGCACGTCAAGCTATCTTTGATATGTTATGTTTATCCCTCTACCTCCCATTATATCCTATATCACATCTATTTATTTTCCTCTTACTGCATTGATCTTTATAAACCACTTTGTCTATTAGTTCTGAGTTTTGAGTTCTCCATGACTCTTGCTAAGACCATATCTCTACCCCTCCTCTTGAATAAGTGAAAGTTATTTTTGTTAGTATTATTATTATTATTCATATATAACAATTATTATTGTTAAATATTATTGTGGTTAGAGAATATAAATTGGTCCATTCTCAAGCCTATGTCATTATTAGGATTATGACTTAATATTTGGCTCAGGGTTAAGATTACGGTTATACTAAGAGTTGTGAATAGGGTTTAGAGTTATAACTTTGGTTAGGGTAAGGGGATACATCATGGTTAGTATTATATGGTTAGAGTTAGGATTTAAATTAGGATTTGAATCAAGGTTAAGACTAAGTTAAATGAAGGAGTATGGTTAGTTTTATGTTTAAATACATAGTTTTTATTAGAGTTATAATTAGGAAAATGGTTAAGGTTTATGGCATGATAAGGGTTACAATTGTGTTTACAATTTGTGTTATGATCTTGTTTAGGATTAAGATTATGGTTAGGATTCAACTTTTATGTTTGTGCTAAGATTTAAAGTTCATAGTACTGCAATATAACTTTTCTTCTTAATTGAGAGGTTATCCAAATTTATTTATTATTGGACTAATGTAATTTGATGCATAATTATTTCATTCCTATCACTACCTATCTTTCAAAAATATCATGGATTGAATAGTTTTCCAATTGACTTTATTAGTTGTACAAATATATGCAAAAGACCATTTAATGCTTAGCATTAGGGTTTTGATTATGGTTATATAATTTAACTACTATATTTTCAATTTCAAAAACTTTTAAGGAGTGTTTTTATGAAAATTCAATCTTGTTTGTATACTTAATAGTGCACATTAATAGCCATGTCAATTTTTTTTGATAGAAAAGTAATGCATTTTTCTTAGTTTTTATGTGTGTCTTATTTACATGCTAAATATATTAAATAGAAATAATTACATATCTATTACACATTAGTGTTTTATATTTACTTATAATAAACAAAGGTGGACTTAGCAAGCTTAATGAGAAAATCAAGACTATGTATAATGATTGTATATAAAGATACAAATAGTCTTATTGTACCTTCATCATAATTTATGGAGTTTGTCTTTCCAAAATTAAATTCTACAATGGACTCAAAACCATCCCTCAATCCCACATTCTCATACACCCTAGTTCTTGGCAACATATAAACACATGTGGTGAATGGTTTGCAAATGAGGTTGCAAATAAACTAGGTTTAACCAAGAGAAAATTTCATAGTTAAGAACACTTGAACTAGAGTAGTATTGGCATAGGTGACCTCATCAAAATTCTTGATTCTTCACTTCTATGAGCATCACCTAGATCTAATCAGCAATAAGTGTTCCAGTCATTCTCATGAGAAATGGGTTTGTGTGAACCACCATAATAAACTATGAGTCAATGATTTTGACTCAAAAACTATAGAATTGAATCCTATTATCAATATGAAAATTTGACTTAGTATGGAAGAATAGCTCCTACTTATTAATGTCTAAACAAGAAAATGAAACACAAACTTATGTTTTTTAAAGCTTTTTTTCAATCTTCTTTATGTTTTAATATTTTTTAATCTTATTTATATATTACCTTTTAGTTGGCTATTTAAGAACCACCCTAGATCTTCATCCTTTATCATTAACTTCATCTTTATTGATTTTTCTATAAAAAACAACATTGTGACTTGAGATTCCACCACGATGCACTAGTGTCCTTAAAAATTACTACTACATAGGAAATAAAAGTTGCACTATGGTAATAATGTGCTTGGCTTTTCAACCATAATAGATTTGAAATGTATAATCTTTCTCATTACACTTGCTATGTATTTCATAAGATAGGACATTTTTCTGTTATCTTAATCTTCATGCAAAGGAAATGAAGATATTTCTTCTAGCTATTCCCTCAATTTTATCCCTTTAAATTGAGACTTCAAGATATTTCACATCTTTTTTCTTATATATGATAAATGCAAGATTCAATAGATATCTAATTTTGAGTGGCATAGGTACTGTAGGGGTGGAAATGTGAATCAAGGATACATAACCTAATTTCATCACATAAAAATACACACATACACATAAAAAAAGAGAGGGAAGTCAAGGATATAGGTCCTTTCAATCCCAACTCTAAAGAACTAAATCTAGAAGATTAGTCCTAACCAAAGAAGAAAAGAGCACTAGTGGAAACTAGGTCTAGGAAGAAGAGGGGAAAATATATCCAAATCCTTATAAACGCTAGATAATATGATAATATAGAGCTAGATATAAGTGAATATGCTAAAAAGACAAAGAAGGTAAAGAGCACACCATTAGAATCTATTTTTATGCTTGTTGTAGTAATCAAAATGGATGATTTTTTTTATCTTGGCCTTAAGCTATGCGAAGGACAAAACCTAGACTTGTTTGATAGTTTGTCAAGGATAAACATGATAATCGGGGGTGACCCGATCACTATTAATGCATTAGTGGTGATCTAGTAAACCCTAATGGAATGAGTGTGATGTTTATTCTAATTTTATGATTCTTAGGAAAGCCAAAAGAGAAACTCAAATCTACAACATGTTCATCGATATGATATTTGTAGACTATAATAAGAAAGGGTTTTTCTATTAGAGGAGAAGGGGGGTTATCTTGGTAAAACCCTAGTTTAGGAATTAACTTTGAATTGTAATAATTGAAATTCCATAAATGTAATGTAAATGTATGATTTTACCTTAAAATAGGAGAATCTCTTCAATCGAATGCAATGTGTTTACTTCACCAATTGATTAGCATCAAGAAAATAAAGATGAATAAATTTAAAAGACACAACAAAGGATCTTGAATAGGTTGAGCGATATCTTGAAGATGGCTACCATAATTTCTTGAATGCTTGAATCCTTGATCATCAATGAAGGATGCTTAAAGACTTGAAAACTTGAATGCTTGAGAGGTAGAGTGCTAAAGTACTTGTGTGTGTATGACCTTAGATAACAAATGGATAAAATGGAAGGGTTCATATAGATCTTAGAAATGACTAATTTCCACAAGAACATTGGTTATTCCACTATGATATAGAGATAAATCACTATTTTTTAATGTCTTAAACATACATCTCATGCAAAATTATAAAATTTTGTATCTTTTCTAAGCTACTAACTTCATGTTTGTAAAAGAGAAATTTTTTGTTTTATTCCCAGTTACAAAATTTAGTCTTTCAAAAATGCAAAAGAGAAATAATGGTAATTTTCATAAAAAAAAATTAAGAAACTATTAGTAGCTCTTTTTGGGGATGCATATTTGGACTACAAATATGATGAGAATCTAGCTATCTTTGAGGATCAAAAATCAAAAGAAACATTAAAAATCCTACCTTAATAACAATAAATATATGATCACGTCTTGATTAAAAGAAGAAAAATATGAGATAATGACCATAGACATGAAACTTTTGCATGTTGCCATCAGTGTCATGTAAGAAGAAAGAATGATCTCCTCCTTTCTCTGATATGATGAAAGGACCAAGCCAAAATGCATAAAACTTGTCATGTTTCCCCTTGTCTTGATCTTTGACATTATAATTCAAGACCCAATCTCCAAAGATGAAGGACCTTTATGTTGATTTATTGTCATGAAAGTACTTGACATGTTTCTGCTTCTCAATTTTATGTTCCAATACCAATCTCTTGAATTTACCTAGTTCAACTAGTGCATCTATCCTCTCTTACATAAAATCTATCTCTTCAAAGTTTTCTAATTCATGAACCTATATACTAGTGACAATTTTTTCATGGGGAGTTTAGACCTTTCTCCATAAACTAGTTCAAATGGATAGAAACTAGTAGATTTTTTTAATGTGATTTGGTGTGCCCATAGTACAAGGTTCAAATTATTCTCTCATGCTATTTTATTATCATCTAATATCCTATTGATAATATTTACTATGCTTTTGTTACTTGATTCAACTTAGCCATTCCCTTGAGGGTGATGGCGTGAAGAATAAGAAATAAATAAACCATACTTACTGCAAAAGTTAGAAAAATCCTATGATTTGTAAAATATATTATAATTATTTGTACAATAATTTTAAGGGTGACTCCAAACATTATCATGATGTTTTCCATCAATAACTTAGTAATAACCTTAATGGTAGGTTTCTTAGTGTTGGAAACAATTCTTCAGTTATATATTATCATTGATGTTTACACAAATGTCAGCATTAAGCAAGAAGTTGTTTAATGAAGACATTCTAGTATTAACCATGTACTTGGTTATGTAAGGGTTCATGCTTGCAATATTGATTAAGTGGTTAGGCATCAAAGAAGATTAGTATTGACTAAGTGGTTGAGAAATGAGAAGTCACAATGTAGATCGAGTGTTTAGTCCTAGTGTTGACCAATTGACATAAGAATGAAATTGTCAAATATTTTATTAATTGAAGCTAACTATTTAGATGCTTATTGATGTTTTAAAATGATATTCAAGATGAAATTTTCTAACTTATGATATATAGGAAGGGTCAAGTTGTAATGATAAAGTATAGCAAGAAGAATATGAAAAAGATGGATATGCGAGTGAACGAAAAAAGAAAAGAAAAAAGGTAGAGCAGTATAGTGTGAAAGATAAGCTATAGAGAAACATCTAATTAGGAAGGATCTAGAAGTCAAGCTAGAACAAATATCTATATCTACAAATGAATTTTCTTCACAAATCAAGTCAAACTAATATTGCTTTCGAACCATTGTAATAGTAAAGAAATATCTTAACAAAGTTGATGTAATAGTCATTTTGTAAATCCTCTAATAGGTGACATTTCATGATTGAAGTGTTTAAAGACCTCTAAGTGTGCCACTCCTAACATGGTGATCTAAATCCTCTAACAAGGTCATACTTAACAGTATGTTTTGTAACCTTTAACCTAGTTGCACCCTAATAGGGCTCACTTCAGAAGAGTAGAAATTATTATGACTAGTCGCAACATGGTTTTTTCCAAATTGGGTTTTCACATTAAATCTTGGTTTCATTTGTGTTCATTCCATCTTCTTATAATTTATGTTTTTGCAACTAAGTTACTTAAGGTTAAAATAGTGTAATAACCTTAAGATTACTTTGTTAGTCATGTTATTCAGTATTGCATTATTAGTAAAAGTTTATATTGACATCTAAGGGACAAAGGATTTTCTTTTGTGGTAATTATATCATCCCTCCCCTCTTAGTTACTCTCTTACATTTCCAAAAATTGGAATCAGAGTAGTCGGTGCTTGTAGGAAAGGGTTTTAAGGACCTAAGATAAAGATCAAAATGTCTTAAAGAAGGGATATCTCTAAGCTAAAAAAAGAAAACTTTTTAGCATGGAAGGAATTGATGAAGCTACATATATAAGGAATCAATGATGTTGGTATGTTCTACTTGAAGAGAAAATATATGCCACAACCCAATCCTATGACTATAGAGAAAATAAAAGAAGCAAAGGGTCACAATATTATGGTGATTGATATTGCATCCTCCTTGAACTATTGTAAATTTGAAGAATTTAAAGATTTTCCTATTACATTCAACATGTGGGAAATGTTGAATAAAGTCTTTGGAGGTGAAAATAATGTGTAGAGAGCCAAGGAAGAGAGTTTAACAGGTAAACTTGATCAATTGAAAATGAAATAAGGTGAGAATATTTATGAATATAGTGAAAGGATAAAATATTTTTTAAGTACAATCAAAGCTACATGAGGTAAAATTGATGATGATACAGTAATTGATAAGGTACTAAAAATTCTTCTTCCTATTTATGCAATTAGATTTTCAACTATTCAAGAGATGAGATGCAATCTAGCACATGATTTAACCCTAGATACTCTTTTCGAAGATTGACTTCTTTTGAGTTGGATAACTTTAATAACTATGCTCCTTCTTCTAACAATCTTGAATCTACATTCAAAGAAAAAACAAGCCCTTCGTAGAAAAGGAGGGAACTCAAAAGGAAAATAAGATAATAGTAAAGAAGAAAATGAATTAGATGAAGATCTTGAAGTCGTTGAAGCTCTTCTAGAAAAAATAGAAGCAAAAGGAAAAGGAAAACTTAGAGGTAAAATTCCATTGATTTGCTTCTCATGTGAAAAAGTTGGTCACATTGTTGCAAGATGTCGAAACAAGGAGGACACATATGAGAAAAGGCTCAACAAGTTCAAAGGAAAAAGACTTCAAAAGATACAAGGACTACAAAGGAAAAGGTAAGAAATCATGTTACATTGTAAAATATTCTTATAGTGATGATGATGAAGATGAAGTATTTTATTTTCTATTAAAGATGAACCTGATCATGATGAGGAAAATGAAAAGATGGCACTTATCTCTTGTGTTAGAAAAAATGATGCATGGATCATAAATAGAGTTTGTTCTCATCACATGACCACTGATAAAATTATTCTCAAACATTTGGAACATTATGATGGTGGAAGTGTTAAATTTCGGAACAATGAACCATGTTATGTAAAGGGAGAATCATAGCATTAGCTAATTAAATCAAATGTGAGAATGCATATTGGGTTGAAGGATTAAGGCATAACCTACTTAGTGTAGAATATTCCAACAATATAGGATACAAAGTTGAATTCATGAATGAAAAAGGTAAACTATTGGATGGAAAAGGAAAACTAGTTGGAAGTGGCAATGCAACAAAAGGAAATTTGTTTTACCTAGATCTCACTAAAAGTTCTTGTTTGCTAGCTCAGATTGAAGAAAGTCGGACATGGCATAAAATAATGTGTCATGTTAGCATTGATAAACTAACCACCATAAGAAATAAAAAAAGAGTAAGAGGCATGCCTTACTTGAATAAACCTAAGATGAGCATGTGAAAACAATATTAAATCAGTAAAATGAGTAAAAGAAGTTTCAAAAGTAAGTTCTATAATTCTAAAGAAGTTTCTGAATTTGTCACACATCTCTTTGTGGGCCAATAGGTGTGGAAAGATACTATGGAGATATATATTTGATTCTATTTTTTTATAATTATTCTAGAATGATGACTATAATATTTCTAAAGGATAAGTTTGATGCTTTTAAAAAGTTCAAATGGTATTTGACTAGAGTTGAAAAAAAGTGGGAAGAATATAAAATTATTGAGATCAAATTGATCTGTAAACTAGGATTTACAATTTTATAGCTTAATCCAAATTACAGATTTGATTCTCGATCCAGGCAATAAATGCGTGGTTATATATCTTAAACCATTGAAATTACAAGGAGATTTATGCATTAAACACTTAAAATTAACAATGTGTTAAATAACATTAAATAAAGAACATAAATAAAAATGAAATGAGAGAAGTAAGAAAGAGATGGAAGAGAGACAAACAATTTGATATGGAGTTCATCCGGGTAGGACTACGTCTTCGGGTTCGCTTCTCAATTCGAGGACCACTTTATTAATGTTGCTAGGAAAAACACGTCTTCTTACAACATCCAAGCTTCAACCTTTACAGTCTCTCTCTTTCACACTTGAAGATAATAACTTCATGCTTACAATAATCTCTCACCTACAAACTCTCTCAAGAATTACAAAAACTTCCCCAAATTCTCCCAAGAGCAATTTTTTTCCTTCCAAGCTAATTGTCCATCTCTTCTAAATTCCCCTCCTTTTATACATAAAATTTCCCTTATTTGGTCTAAAACCAAATAAAGAAATCTACAACCATATCCCCATTTTAAAATAACAAGTAACTTCATTTTTGGCTTTTATAATTATAAGCCTCACAAAAAAAAACGATAATAAGGCTAACACCTCCGTAATTTTAGGGAACATAATGACAAAATATTTTAAGAGGAAGTTTGCATAAAACAACTTCCCATGAAAATTCTAAATTATATTTGGACTTGTTTTCCCTATATAATTTAAAATTCCTCCAAAATTTCTAATGACATAATGATGACATCATCAATATATTTTTTTTCCCCAAACTTTGAACGATGATAACTTTCACATATGTACTCTGATTTTGATGAAATGAAGACCATTGGAAAGCTCTCATTGGGCTCTTCATTTTGAAATCCATTGTTGACCACTTTCGAGATGGTCTAATTTTGCCCCTTATCTAGCTCTCTAGTCTACTTGTTGACCTAAACTTTGACCGAGCATAACTTTTACATATGAGCTCCTTTTTAACCCATTCAAGTTGCATCAGGTTCTATTCTCTGAGCTCTTTGTAGTGATACTAAATTGAGAGATTATGAGACTGTTGAATTTTTGGCCTTTTGGATCCACCTAGATCATTCCTTCCCACTGAGAAGTTTTTGGACCTCCAAAAGTCTATTTTTATGTACATTTTGAGCAAGGGCAATGTTACCCCACTTGCCCAATATCATCTATCTGTCCTATTGGAATTTTGAACATATGACCCACCATAAACATAAAGACATATGAGATAGCATTGTTGACACAATTAACCATAAATCCACCATTTTCCACTATTACATCCATCACCCACATAGCACCAACTAGTAGAAGTAGAAGTAACAAAATTGAAATAACTGATGAAATGGAAAGAGTATCAACATTTTGAACCCCTTGTACAAAAATGTTGTTAGAAAATGAGCCTTTCAAATCCTCTTTTACCATTACTGGCTGAAGACGCGTTTCTGCTTGCATCTGATCCTCACTAGCTACTGCAGACATGAGAGTCATTTTACTGCTTTCATTTACAATCATTTTCAAATGTCTTGTATTTACAATTGATCCTCCATTCTTCATGCGATGAGCTCTTATAATGTATTCAATCCCATTTTTAAACAAATGATACTTGTTATGTTCCATGTAGAAGATAGCTTTCCTATCATATAAGTATGGGCTACCCAACACAATCCTGCAGATATCAAGTGGAACCACATCAAATTCAACTTCATCTATGAACTTAGATGTTATTGCAAATCTTAACTTACATTGCTTAGTAACTCGCAATCTGTTATCATTGCACACCCAGCCTAATGGATAAGGTCTACTATGTGGCTTATTTTCCAATCCCAATTGTTTAACAATTTCTTCTAAAATCAGATTAACTTGGGACCCACTATCTATCAATGTGTCGATTTTAGTATTCTTTAAAATCACCCTTATATGAAAAAGTTCACACCTTTTACTATCTTTAGGAACAACATGACTTTTTGAAGTGGAAGTATATGAAAGATTAGTGGTAGAATCAACAAAAGCTTTACCTTTCAAACCCACAACTGATATTGTTGCTTCATCACCAGAATCTGATCCAAGATCCTGAACAACCACCGTAGACTTTTTCTTACCTTTATGATCCTTAAACCACTTTGGTTTCAATTCTGGATGCAATTTCCAACACTTCTTTTCTACATGTCCTTTCTTCTGATAATGGGAACATGTAGGTTTGTTAGCTTCCTCTTTCTTCACTGTGGCTACCTTCTTTCCTTTCTCGATGTTGTCAGGGGGAGAAAATTCCTTCTTTGAACTGAAACTTACATTTCCTCCACCTGCTTCAATATGAGTTGCTTGAACACATACTTCATCAAAGTTAGAAGGACTAAACATCAATATTGTATGCTTCAAATATGAATGCATTCCACCTATATACTTTAATAAAGTATCTTGGGTATAAAGAGGAATTCCAAGAGTTAATGCCTTCTTCCTAAACACCTGTGTATACTCTTGCACAGACTGCCCTTTACCTTGCCTAAGATTTTTCCAATTCATAATGGCTTGTTGCATATAACCCAATGGATAAAATTGTTTCTTCAAAGCAAAAATAAATTAATACAAAGATGAAATGATTTTACCATGTGTAACAAGATCATCCTGGATCTTTGTCTCCCACCAGACTAATGCAGTGTCTCCCATTCTGAGAGTAGCTAGCTGAATTTTGGAAGAATCATCCAAAATACTTTGAACCCTGCAATACACTTCAATCTGCTTAAGCCAATTATCACATTTTTTAGCATCCAATTCACCATATATATAGGCAAATCAAACTTTACATAAAGCTTTAACAAGGGTGTCTTCACAGAATGTTTCTTTTTAGAAGAATTAGATAGAGAAGAAGAAGACGATGAAGAAGATGAAGAGGATGGAGATGAAGGTTCAAGAGGGTCACTACCACCTCGTACTCCTTTGCCTTTTCCATCTTTTGATGAGGATTTTGTTTCCTCCTTCTTAGTTTTATCCACCTTTCTTAATTGTCGTTCATGTTTCTCTTGGAGAAGAATGTTGACCAAAGCCTTTAATTCCATGAAAGATCTTTGGAATGCTTCTAAATCAAACTCAAGAATATGTTGTTCAGATTCCATCTCTCATCGAGGAAAAATCCTTCTTTTTCCAATTTCTGGATTGAACTCTATAAGTTCACCTTCTCCTTGTTTCAACTTCAACCTGGTTAACATTCACCACCTACAATTTCTCTGCAAGAACAGGCTCTGATACCAAACTTGATCTATAAACTAGGATTTACAATTTTCTAGCTTAATCCAAATTATAGATTTGATTCCCGATCCAGGCAGTAAATGTGTGGTTATATATCTTAAACCATTGAAATTACAAGGAGATTTATGCATTAAACACTTAAAATTAACAATGTGTTAAATAACATTAAATAAAGAACATACCTAAAAACAAAATGAGAGAAGTAAGAAAGATATGGAAGAGAGACAAACAATTTGATATAGAGTTCATCCGGGTAGGACTACGTCTTCGGGTCTGCTTCTCAATTCGAGGACCACTTTATTAATGTCGCTAGGCAAAATATGCCTTCTTACAACATCCAAGCTTCAACCTTTACAGTCTCTCTCTTTCGCACTTGAAGATAATAACTTCATGCTTACAATAATCTCTCACCTACAAACTCTCTCAAGAATTACAAAAACTTCCCCAAATTCTCCCAAGAGCAATTTTTTTCCTTCCAAGCTAATTGTCCATCTCTTCTAAATTCCCCTCCTTTTATACATAAAATTTCCCTTATTTGGTCTAAAACCAAATAACAAAATTTACAACCATATCCCCATTTTAAAATAACAAGTAACTTCATTTTTGGCTTTTATAATTATAAGCCTCACAAAAAAAAACGATAATAAGGCTAACACCTCCATAATTTTAGGGAACATAATGACAAAATATTTTAAGAGGAAGTTTGCATAAAACAACTTCCCGTGAAAATTCTAAATTATATTTGGACTTGTTTTCCCTATATAATTTAAAATTCCTCCAAAATTTCTAATGACATAATGATGACATCATCAATATATATATTTTTTTCCCAAACTTTGAATGGTCATAACTTTCACATATGTACTCTGATTTTGATGAAACGAAGACCATTGGAAAGCTCTCATTGGGCTCTTCATTTTGAAATCCATTGTTGACCACTTTCGAGATGGTCTGATTTTGCCCCTTATCTAGCTCTCTAGTCTATTTGTTGACCTAAACTTTGACCGAGGATAACTTTTACATATGAGCTCCTTTTTAACCCGTTCAAGTTGCATCAAGTTCTATTCTCTGAGCTCTTTGTAGTGATACTAAATTTGAGAGATTATGAGACTGTTGAATTTTTGGCCTTTTGGATCCACCTAGCTCACAAATAGAGGAGGAGAATTGATCTCTAATGAATTCAATGAGTTATAAAATGAAAGAGGAATCAAAAGATAGGTATCAACACTAAGAACTCTAGAGCATAATGGAATAGAAGAAAGAAGGAATATATCCATCATGGAATGTGCAAGAACACTAATGGAAAAAAATAATGTTGCACCAAAGGACTCAAGAGAAGAAATTAGCACAACTGTTCATACACTCAACCAAGTTTAATTGAAGAAAGGTGCAAAAAAAACAAATTATGATTTATGGTATGGTTACAAACCCAATGTTTGTTATCTTAGAGTATTTGGAAGAAAATGTTATATCTTAAAAGATGCAATGAAAGGAAATCTTGATGCAAAAATTAATGAAGAAATATTCCTTGGGTACTCAAATAGAAGTAAGACATAGAAATGTATGAATCTTAATACTCAAAAGTCATAGAAAGTGCCCATGTAAAGATTGATTAGTTTATAGAAAGAAGTTAATAAAAAGTAGAAAAGAGCCCAAAGATTATAGAAATTTTGTCTATTATTAAGAAGAACACCATACTTGACCTCAAAAGGTTGAATCCAATCAACAACCAATAGTACCAAAAAATTCATTGGAAGTTCAGCTTAATTCATTGACAAAGGCACCTAAGTCATAGATAGCTCAACCCAAGTTGGAACCCTAGGTAGTACAACCCAAATCACAAGTAGTGCAACCTAAGTCACAAGCACTACAACCCAAGTCATAGATAGAGCTACCCAAGAAAAAACAAAATCAGCTATAGGAACCAAAGCAAAAGGATGAAGATCTTGGAGAACCAAGTAAACAAAGTTTAGAGTCAAGAAAGAATTATTCAAGACTTGCCAAATATGTCAGATGATATCATGCACCTGATCAAATAATTAGAGGAGAGATAGAAGGTATACTAGCAAGGAAAAAATTGAAAGGTACATGTCTACTTACCTAGATTTATAAAATATGCTTTATAAAATGAATGTTGTATAGAAGCTAGGAATTGAGAGATTGAGAAAATAGAAAAGAATAAAACCTAGTCTCTTTTTCCTAGACCGAAGGATAAAAATGTGATTGGTACAAAATAAATATTCAAAAATAAGTTGAATGAGAAAGGAGAACTAAAAAGAAAAAAGTGAAGGCTAGTAAGTAAAAATTATGCTCAAAAACAAGATATTGATTATGGCAAAACATTTGCCCCTATCGCAAGACTTGAAGGAGTCAAAATACTTCTAGCTTATGTAACACAAAAGGGATTCAAAATATATTAGATGGATGTCAAATCAACCTTCTCAAATGGAGTCTTAAAGAAAGGGGTCTACATTGAACAACTTGAAGGTTTTTTTGATCTAAGAAAAAGAAACATGGTATGTAAATTCCATAAAGCCTTATATGGATTAAACCAAGCTCCTAGAGCATGGTATGAAAGACTACATGGATATCTAGTGAAAATTGGTTTTGAAAAGACAAATGATAATAACAATTTGTACATTAAGGAAGGTCCATAGGAAAAGATATTTCATGCAAAACTATTTGTGGATGATATAATATTTGGTGGACACCATCATACTCAAAAAATGGCACATGCAAGGAAGGAGCCGAGGATTGTCCAAGGAAAAAGGGAACAAAGCACAAAAAGTGATGTTATGCAAGTCATTTGCTAAAGAAATAAGGAAAGAATTTGAAATATCTATATTAGGAAAGATTAAATTCATTTTGGTTGTACAAGCTCATCAAATGAAGGATGGTATATACATCACTCAATCAAAATACACCACAAAAACATCGAAAATATTTAAAATGGAAGATTTGAAACTAGTTGGGACACCTATGTCTACTGGACATAAGCTCTCAAAGAATGGTGATTCAAATATTTTAAATCAAACTACTTGCATATCAATGAGTGGGAAACTTCAATATGTGGTTCACACTAGACCAAATATTCCATTAGAAGTTGCCATAATTACAATATTTTGTTCCAATCCTAAAGAAAATTACATGATGATGATTAAAAGAATTTTGAGATATCTAAAAGTTACTAAAGATTGTGGGTTATGGTATAGGAAAGGAGGAAATTTTGAGTTAAGTGCCTTTACTAATGTAGATTGGGCAAGAAGCATTTCTGATAGGAAAAATACTAGTGGAGGAGCATTATTTCTTGGAATGAGGCTAGTATCTTGGACAAGAAAGAAGCATAATTGTATTTCTCAATCCACAACATAATGTGGATCAAGAAATTGATATGAGGAATAAAGCAAGACATAAAGGAACCAATAGTTATCTATTGTAATAACATAAGTGAAATCAATATATATATATATATTTAAATACAATGGTGGAAACTAAGAAAAAACACATTGCAATCAAATATCATTTCCTAAGGCAATTGGTTCAAGATAAAGAGGTGAGATTGGAATATGTAAGCACCAAGGAGTAGATAGTAGATATATTTACCAAAGCTTTACCTAAGTATGCATTTATTTATCTAAGAGGTAAACTAGGGTTTATTCCCCTCGCTGATGCTCACTAAAAGAAAAATGATAGTATGGAATCAACCATGCTCCAGTGAAGATTAATCAAGTTGATGCAGTGTAATGTGGAGCATGTTGCATATGAATCAACATGAAGGGTACATTGTAATTCTAGATGTCTACATCCTATGGAAATTGATGTCAATGATGAAGATTTGTGTGTAAACATGGAAGAGTAACATGCAAGATTGAGGAATGCTTAGAGGAAGAGTCTTGATATTTATATTATGGATTAAAAAACTAAGAGGGAGAAAATTATAATAGAGTAGTGAGAAATAGAGATAAATAAAAGTATAATCTCATAAGGAGTTAGTATTGATGAGAATCAAAATGAAACTAAGGATATTATCTCATTGCTCATACTTCAATTAGCTTATGTTATCATGTTGTATTTCCCTCAATTCCAAACAAGGAGTTTTTTGGAAACAATTCTTTAATTATATATTTTCATTGATGTTTACACAAATGTTAGTATTAGTTGAACAGTTGGTTAATGAAAGGATTCCTACATATAGTATTGACTAAGTGGTTGGACATCAAAGAAAATCAATTGACCAAGTGGTTAGGCAATGAGAAGTCACAGTGTAAACCAAGTGTTTAGTCCTTGTGTTGACCAAGTGACAACAAAATGAAAATTTCAAGTATTTTATTAGTTGAGGCCAACTATTTCAATGTTTATTGATGTTTTGAAAGGGTATTCAAGATAACTTTTCCTAAATTATGATATATAAGAAAGGTGAAGTTGTGAGGATAAAGTTTAACAAGAAGAATAGGAAAAATATGGATATGTTAGTGAAGGGAAAAAATGTAGAGAAGAATAGTGTGAAAGATAAGCTACAAAGAAACATCTGATTAGGAAGGATCTAGAGGTTAAGCCAAAACAAAGATTTGAATCTGTAAAGGAAGTTTCTTCACAAATTAGGTCAAACTATTGTTGCTTTCTTGTCATTGTAATAATAAAGAAATCTCTTAATAGAGTTGACATAATAGTCATTTTGTAAATTATCTAACAAGGTGACATTTCATGATTGAAGTGTTTAAAGACCTCTAACCAAGCCACTCCTAATAGGGTGATCTAAATCCTCTAATAAGGCATACCTAATGGTATATTTTGTAACCTTTAATAGGCTTGTCTCCTAACATGGCTCACTTTAGGTGAGTAAAGATTGTTCTAACTAGTTACAAGATGGTTTATCCCAAATTGGGTTTCCACATTAAATCTTGGTGTCATTTGTGTTCATGTGCTATTTTCTTATACTTTATGTTTCTACAACTAAGTTACTAAAGGTTAAAACAATTAAATAATCTTAAGATTACTCTGTTAACCAAACTATTATGTATTGCATGATCAATGAAAGTTTATACTAACATCTAAGGGAAAAAAGGATTTTCTTTTGTGGTAACTAATTCACCCCTTCCTCTTAATTGGTATAACCCCATCCATTTAGTACTCGATAATCATTGGCTACTAGAATCCAACTATGTCCCCCACTTAATTTTGTTCTTATCTCCCATATAAAATCAATCCCCCACATTTGAAAAGGTTTCTCTACCTACAAAGCTCTTAAAGGTAAATCCCCATTGTACTTGAATTTCCTTGAAAAAGTTGTTAGAAATAGGAATTACTAAGGGATGTTGGGGGGGAGGGGGGAGGTCGGTGAATTAATATTTTATGATTTTATGAACTTTAGCCCAAAACTTGATATTATTAACAATCTTATAACTTGCATATGAAAGAAAACTATGTTGAATAGTAAATTTAACCATGCAATAAGAGAACTCATAACACCATATTCTATTAATTAGGGAAAACCTTGGTGGTTGGTATGGTACCCAAAAAATGATCCACTAATCTAAAGTATATTGTGAAACATATTGACTGTGTTAGGAGTCTATAACATCTATATAGTGTCTCAATCCTTGTTAGAAGCCTCAACACTATCAGGAGTTGTAATATACAAATTAAAAATGTATGCAAGATGAGCCCACTGCCAAAACATCCAATATAGAATGTAGTTCTTTAATACAAAGGGATAGATACAAAAACCTATTTATATTATTGTTGATATCTTCAATATTTGATATTTCCTTTGTTACTCATCAAAGAATTTGTATTCTTCTCATCATACTTCAGAAGTCACGTATCACATAATGCATACATACTTTATACAACTTTGCATTCACAATCTTTCCTTTATACCTTCCTAATTTACAATTATCCACCCAGTTAGCCTTTATGTCTTTATACACTTTACCAAATACAAAAATAACTTATGCTAAATTAGGGTTAACATACAGAATTTTGTCCCTAATTATTTCATAAAAAAAAATTCCTTAACCTAAATGCCCATTATTTTATCTCGCTCTATTCTACCTATATATTGTTATAACTGGTAAACTAACCATAACTATGTCTCTATAATCCATACAATCCTTTTTTCTTCCATACATCATCATCATAGTGGCAAGTATCTATACCTAACTTTTCACATTTCCATGAAAAGCCTATGAATCTCTCCAATCAAAACTTTATCTATTCTACCAAATAACCTAAGTGATACTTACACAATTTTCTGTCTACAATTGTCATAGCTTAATCTCTATGATATGCACTCTTCACACAAATAAGAGTATTCCATAAGTGAAAACATCAAATATTCTATCCTAGACAAATTTTAGACAATCTCCCCCTTTGGCATTCATGGTAACATATGGGAAAATTGGCTGAGTCCCAAGAATATAACTTCAAAATATTGGCCTTTAAAAAATCTTTACAAAATTACAAAATTGTGGATCATTAAATATTAACAATCTTTCTTTCCATCTCCTAACTATATTATAAATCCCTCTTTCATACATATCTATACAATTTTCCTTACTCTTCTCCCCCTTTGACATCAATGAAAAAGGTGTCAAACTTATTTACAATAAAAAATGTGTTGCATTACCTTTATGGTTGTTGCTCACTTATGTACAAGTCAAAAATGTACATTGTTCTTCCAATTTTCTTTTCTTTTCATCCTCGTCCATCTTTTTCTTTCTCTCTTCTTCCAACACTTTTTCATTTTTCTTTCTCTTCTTTTTTCTTTCTTTCTTTCTTTCTTCCTACTCACTCTTTTTCTTTTTCTCATCCTCATCTCCATCATCTCTATTATCTAAATTAGTGTAGTCCACCAAATTGTCAATAATGGATGGTCCATAATCTTTAAAAGGATCTTCTTGTACATCAAGAGTAAAAATTTTACTAACCACTTGCATGGGATAAGTACCAATAATTAATTTTGGAGTTGTCTTTATCGTTTTTGTGTCTTTTCCAATCTCTATCACAACTATTGTTGTAGATATTATAGATATATCTAGTAATAGTGCTACTACTATGAGCTCAGTTGGTAGTGTATTTTTTGCTTCCATAGGAATTGCTCCCCCTAAATTGCCAAGTTCTTATACAATGTTAGGTGTAGAGGTCATAAAATTAACAATTGCCTTTTCAATTTCCTTATTCACTTCTTCATAGTTTCCACCTATTAATAGAATTTCTCTCCTCTTATTCCTTGGAAAGGACTCAATACCCTTCATTATTCTCTCAAGGTCATCATCACTAAATTTACCTCACATAGCTTTCTAATATGATTTTCTATACTTCCCTTATCATCATCTGCTACTCTCCTCATTCTATTTATTAGCTTCTTATACAAATCCTTATCTATATTATTCTATATATCCTCAAACCTTTTATTTTCCAAAATCATGTGTCTAACTACCACATTTTCTAACTACAATCTATCCATTTTTCTATACAAGTCATAAAATTTATTCAACTATGGAAAATTTTTGTTGTCAATATTTTGAGCATTTGAAATTTGAAACTTAGGTTTCCAAGGCTTCCTATGAGACATTTTCTTTACTTTTTCCATTGCCTTCTTTTCTTGTTTTACCTCAGTTTATGTAGTGCAAGATTGCAACATTGCAAGACCAAAACCTATGCAAGATTGTGACATTTAAAAATAAAAATAAAAAGTGTTCATTTGATAAACCAACTCATTTGATGAAGTTCCATTGATGCCCAAAAATGCACTGTAGCACAAGATCACAACCTAAAAGTGCCTCTCTTTAGACTCTCCTATGATGACACATGGGTACAAAAATGCACCACTATTTTAACCTACAAATGTCAAGTGAGTAGAAAAATGATCATTCAATAAGCTAGCTCACTCACTATAGCTCCTATGATACTTGAAACTACACAATATTTTTGTCCACCCAAGAATTCCCAAAAGTGCACAACTTTTCCTCACTAAACATTACAAAAATTATTCCATAAAGATGTCTCTAATTGGTTATCTCTAATAGGATAAATGGTGATGAAAAATGTCAACATTTCCTATGACTCAAGGAGATGCTTTCCTGTTAAGAATATTATTAGTGACCTTGAAACAATCCATTAGGTATGGAGTGATAACCATCAAAAAATGATGCACATCTCTATCACACATAAAAGTAGAAACTCTACAACTAACAAAACAAATCAAAATTTGCTAACTTTAGGAGTGAAATAGATGTTCTTGTGTACTCCTTGAAAAGCTATAAATATCTAACTTATTCTATGTAAATGAATTTAAGCTCATCTAGATGCAAGGCTTAAGATGAATCTCATTGGCTAGGATCAGAAGAACCTCACCATCAAGCCTATATAGCTAAAAAGTGTTGGCCTCTTTGCAATTAGTAACAATGTTTTGGCCACTCTACAAACCATGAAATTTGGAGTTCCTACCTAGTTTAGCTCTATCTATATCCCACTTAAGAACAAGGTCACCCTCTTTAAATACTATAGTGGTAGACTTTTTGTCAAAACATATTTTTTATTGTTGTTGGTGAACCATAAGTGCATGTAGAGCTTGTTGTATTTTTTTTTCAATTCAACCAATTTAGCCATCTTGACTCTCATGGTATCACTTTTAGCTAGATCCAATTTATGAGATAATTAAAGAGAGTGAAACTTTAGTAAAATAGGAAGCCTTATTTCTCTCCCATGTACTAGCATGAATGGTGAGTTTCCAATTTCTCTCTTCAGTGTAATCTTGTCATCCCAAAGGGCTTTCCTCAACTTGGTATTCCAACACCTCTAATTATTTTCAGCTATACTTATTATTCTAATGATATTTTTATTGGATAACTCATCCAAACCATTCCCTTGGGGGTAGTAGTTTGAAGAAATACTCAAGTATATTCCATGAAAAATTTCCCAAGAGAAAATAAGAGTTCAGATAAAAGAGTTGGCATTATCTAATATGAAAATTAAAGGAACACCAAATCTAGTTACAATTCCATCAAGAAATTCAACCACTAAAGTTCCTATGGTATCTCTTAATTCTATTTCATCTTTCCATCTTGTGAGGTAATCCGTGGTTGCCAAAATCCATGGAGGGTGGGTTTATTGGACTAATGAAATCAAAACCCCATTGGAAAAACATATGATTATATTGAACATGATAAAGGGGAAGGGAAATCAACCTTCATTTTCTTGAAAGGAAGGAAAATTTATCACATTTCCTTACTCACCCATGAGAATCATTAAATAGGTTGGCCAATAATAGCCAACCCTCATTATTTTCATTGTTGTGGTCCTAGCTAGAAAATGGCCACCAGCAAGGCCATAACAAAATTATCATAATATCCTATTGATCTAATCTATATTGATACAACTGAATAGGACTCCATTAAAATCCTTCTTGAATAATATTCCATCCATCAATACATAAGGAATATATTTTACTCTAAACTATGTTCTTTTAGCTCTATTTAGGTTTTGCAAATATCTTCCTTCTACCAAGAAGGTAGTCATGTCATGCAACCAAGCATTTTGATATTCATTTTCAGCTGGTTGCTCAAGTTTTAATAAAAGTTTAGCCTCCTTAGGTGTCTTGGAAGTATGAAATCTTTTTCTCATATAATCCCTTAACTATTACATGCTTGGTGATATGAATCTCAATGTCATAGTCCATGAATTTGGTGATCCATTTCACTCTTTTTCACTAATAGTCTTGGCTTAAAAGGAAGTCTTTTACACTTAAATGTACAACCAAGAGTTGGATCCTATTATAGGATAACAGATGTCTAAAAATTTTGAGTACCCTTACAATATAAAGGACTTGCCTTTCAACATAGCTATATCTTCTCTCATAGTCCTTAAGCCCTTCACTAAGAAAATCAAAATGTTGCTCCCTATTCTCTTTGTTTAATTGTGTCAATACAACTGATATACTTTATTCTCCTCAAAGAGAATAGAGAATGGAATCCCTATCAAAGTTAAGATTGACAAGAGTGGGAGTTTATGCAATTGATTTCTTGATCTCTTCAAACTTGGTCCTTCCTACCTTGGTCCAATTAAAAATTATATCTTTCTTTAGCATGGATGTAAGAGGCTTAACCATAGTAGTAAGTTAGGGATGAATCTTGTCACAAAATTGATCATCCCTAGAAAAATTTACAATCCCTTCTGGTGACTAGGGAGTGGAAGAGACAAAATTATTTAAACCCTTTTTGAGTCTATGGTGAGGTCATCCTTTGACAAAATGTGTCCCAAGATCTTCCCTTGATTACCATAGAAAATGCACTCACGTAGATTTAGAGATACACCATACTCTCTACATTTGATGAACACTTGTCTTAAATTATCAAAGTGATCAAATGCATGCTTTGAATAGACAATTATATCATCAAGATATATTAGCACAAAATTTTCTAGGATGCCATTAAAAGCAATCACTATTTCCTTTTGGAATGTAGCACATATAATAGTTAGTCCAAATGTAAGTTTACAATACGCATAAGTAACCCACTTAGTAGTGAATGTCATTTTATATTGGTCTGATTCCTGAACCAAAACTTGGCTATAACCTAAAAATCCATCCAAAAAGGAAAACCTCTCTGAGTCACTAACTATGGACAAGATTTTTTCCATAGAATAAAGGGGATGATGATCTAGAAGAGAAGCCTTATTAAGGTCCTTGAAATCTACACATAATCTAATTTCTCCATTCTTTTTTCTAATTGGAACAAGATTGGCTACCCATTAGGAGTGTTTGATAGGAAAAATAATATTAACCTCTATGAATTTGGACAACTCTTTTCTCTTTAAGTGTTCAATCTTTGGGTTGACTGATCTTTTCTTTTTTCTAACAGGCTTTGTGTCATGATTTAATTCTATGGTATGTTGGGATTGTTGGAAATTTATTCGATTCTCCCCTTGAGATTCATGACAAGGGTTTAACCACCTCCTATGTTCTATAACTTGAGTGGTTGTATTAGTAATTGACAAATTAATCTTTTAGTGCAACAACAACCTCACTCTAACAAGTGGTATTAGAGCTTGGTCACAGGTTCAAATCCTCAGACCCTTGGGTAACACTGAGGGGGATATTGTTGGAAATTTATTCAACACTCCCCTCAAGATTTGTAGCAAGGGCCCAACCGCCTCATGTGTACTATAACTTGAGTGGTTGTATTGGGCATTGATAGATCAGTTTTTTTTTTGCAATGATAACCCCACTCTAATAGGGATAAGCTCAAGTCAAAACCCTTGAAATTTTTCATATATACAAGCAATAATTTCATTAAATTCTTAACCTAAAATAATGAAAACTTCCCATTCAATCTTAGAGCATACATTTCCCAAGTTAAGATTCTTTCCATTAGCACTGGTGATAGGCTAGTAGTCTTCCTTCCTTGCAGCCAAGTTCAATCCTTTACTTGTTTCCTAATCACCAAAATTGAATATGCTCTCTAAGGTGACTAAACCTATAGGAAATTTGTTAGAATAAAGCTTCATGATTTGATCTCCATATTGAGTTTGTAGCTTTGATTAATTCTTAGTAGAGAAGTAAGCTTCATTTTGTAAAAAATTAACAATTTGTAAAAATTAAAAACTTTCTGATTTATACCATTATCTAGGCCAATACGCCTTACAACCAGTGTAATATGTTGTTCTTTGTGTCTACAACATGCTCTGGTATGTCACAATGAACACCAATTGGTGCAAATCAATCAACATGTTTGTTCCAATTTCTAGGAACACTTTGAATGTTAAATTCTTGGAAACCCTCAACTAAATCCCAAACTCTATTTTCATATGATTTAAGAAGGTTTTCCCTTTTGACATTCTAATTTTTTATTTGGCTCACAACCAACTCGCTATCCCCAAGTACCTTCAAGAGCCTTATACCTCTTCTTTTTGCAAGTTGGAGAAATTGGATCAAAACTTCATACTCAACCACATTATTAGTGCAATTCAATTGAAGTCTATATGAAAAGTAGTACTTCTCTAAACTGGGAGAAACAAGCATTATGATATAACTTGAATCATTCCTATTCCTTGAGCTATCAAGGAACATATTTGACAACCCATTAAATCTTCTTGTTCTTTCATGAGGTTGGGAATAGGGGCATTCTCTTCAACAATACAATAATTACCAAGAACTATTTCTTTAACCTCTTTTACTAGATCAAATTGGAAAGCATTAGCCCACTCACCTAATAGATAACTAGGAACCTTTATCAAGTGTGTAATATTTTCATGGGTGTTGCATTCCACATCCTCTTCATAGAGTGTGTAATTCATATTTATGGGGCTTGGTGTATATGTGTCGACATGATTAAGGGCCAATGGCTCTGCCTTTACGTAGGCTTTTATTCTAGATATCTAGTCCTAAAGAACATGTAAGACCAATACGATTCAATATAGCCTCCTATTTGTGCAATAAAGTCTCTAGATAGGAATATTAAAAAATGTGTTGAAGCTTGACAAGTGATATGTCTTGTATGAAAGTACACCTAGGATATGTATGTAATGCCAATTTTATATCTTTTAACACTCCCACTATTTGGAAAAAACTACCATCCAACTAAATGAACCATACTTAATACCAAGAAGATCAACTACACACTTTGGCATAACTACTTCTTGCTAGCTCCAAATTCTATCATACAATTGTGAACTAATTTATCTCCTATAATCAAATAGAGATAAAAGAGGGAAGGCTTAGTCTTCTTACTTGTATCATCTTCTCTTATAGGTTTCACAAAGTCTTTTCCCCATCGATGGTAGTTGGTCCATTATGTACTTTAATAGTTTTCAACTCTTGCTATAGTAATTTCCACTAAGATGACACCATGAGAACATCCCACATAGGAACACTAACATTAGTCCTCTTCATTTGATCTAAAACATTAAGACCAGTGTATGTTGGCTTGCTTGGAATCTCAGTAACTACATGGGTTGATATATCAAATGGGATAGCTTGAGGCTCCTTCAGCTTCTTGATGTTCTAAATTTGTTGTAGAACAACAAATTTGTGTTGTATGCTTGCAGCTATGGTATATGGAATGGTCTCTGAACTTGAAACCTTATTTGATGGAGAAGGTGAAGAACTTTCTATATCTCTCCCCTTTCTTCTAGTGTTATGATTATTACATCATTGCTATCATGATTTACACAAAAATAATCCTTTGGCTAGTAATTCATAAAAGACAAGTCTCCTTGTTGCTAGGATTGGAATCTAATAGTAGAGTGATTAGAATCATATTGTTGCTCTACTATTTTCTCTTGTGTGACCAATTCTTTAGAGGACTCTACCATATGGAGTGTACATTTCTCAAATGAAAAGTTGTAAGTAGCACAATATTCTTGTTCTTGAGAAAGATTATTTTGAACAACTAGTGTCCTTACTAGATTTTCATTTGTGTTTGTATGGGAAATATTACCCATGAACCTATTTTGGTTGTATGAAGCTTGATTCTAATTTGGTTTCCTAAAGGATGAAGGATTTTGATAATGGGGTTGATCAGGCATATTACCTTGAGCCAGTTGTTAAAAATGCTTTAGAATGACTATGGGGGGGCGGGTGGGGGGTGAATCAGTTATCAGTTATTCAAGGTCCAAATGTCCTATTCAAACTTTTCACTAAGTATAGTGAGCCCATTCAACTATTCATTCATTCAACATGCAAGCAAAACACATAAGTGATCAACACATAACATAGTGATTTATGTGGAAACTCAGTTTGGGAAAAACCACTAGTAACATGCTACTCAATTTTCACTCTTCTAAAGTGATGTCTTGTGAAAGGCGTGCCTTTTTAAAGGCTTAAAATACACTATCAAATGTGACCCTGTTAGAGGATTTAACCACCCTGTTAGAAGTGGGCCTAGTTAGAGGTCTTTAGAACATTCACTTGGAATGTCACCCTATCAAAGGATTTACAAATGGCTCTTAAACCAACCTAAGTTCATAGGATTTTTAGATCTAATACAAGTGCTAGAGAGTATTAGAAAATCTTGACCTAACTACAACATACAACTTATCTTGTAGATCTCAGATGACTTCTCAACTCATTCCCTGGCCTACTCTACAACTCTTGACAGCTTGTCCTCCTTTCTATATATGCTAGTTTAGTAGTGTAACATGAATACTAACTATTAAATGAAAGCATTAACAATACTAAGCAAGCTAACACTTAAGATAGGACCGAGGGTTATCACCACAAAAGGAAGCAAACCAAGAATGGTCAGCTCCTAATCGCATAACACATGATATGAAAGATTTGTCCCTGATTGAAATATGTATGCTCAAATGTGTAGCTTAAGCTTAGATGGATGGATGGAGTGAAGGAGGCATGATTTCAACAATGGAGTCATGGAGTGAGTTTGCCATTATAATGGTATTTTGGTAGTGTTTGTGCTCTCAAAATAGCATTATGACTTTGCAATGAAGGATGATTGATTTTGTGAAGGGAGGAGGTTCAATTTATAGGCTAAGGGCTTGAGGGATGGATGGTTAAGATGCAAGGAGATATGAAAGCTTATGGAAGGCTAAGATGCACTCAAAGGGGAGTACATGGGTTGTACTTGTTTAGCACCAATCAAGGAGTGACACATGTCATAGGGTCATTGGGTGGAGGAAAGGGCAAGGATGAGTCAACAAAGGAGGCTCAAGGCCTTAAATGTCCCTCATAAGTGCTTGTAAGAGCATTCATTGGGTTTTTAAGAGCATTGAAGGCTTTGTGGTTGGGATAAAGTTTTATGGTTGGGATATTTTAAGGGAGGAGACTTTGGTTTGGCTTAGGAAAGTCTTAAACTTACTTAGGGAATGTGACAAGGTTGGGGGGGGGGATTAGAGGTGATTTAGGATTAGATTAGACTTGTTAGAAATATGCAAGTGGATGGCATTCATGAGGGTGGGTGAGTTAGTGGCTAAGTTTACTTAGTATGGGTGGATGGGGTGGATTAGGCTAAATGGAGGGTTTGGGATAAGTTAAGGGCTATTAGATTTTAGGGCTTTTATTTATTAAAGTGATTTTAATAAATTTGGGATTTGGAATTAGATACGAGAATAGGATTAAATTGATAAATAATGGGTTATTTGATTTATCAATTAGGGCTATAGATGATTAATTAAATTAATCAGCTACGGGATGGCAAAGGATTAATTAAATAAGGATTTAATTAATGATGTCTTTAGAGATAACTAAATAGGATTACCGAAGCAGTATAATCAAATTTAGGTGTGTACACTTTCAACCTTAATCTCTTTGAGTCTCCATACTCAATGTACTAGTGCAATCATCTCTTCATGATCACTCATAGACACAAAGCCTCTTTGCTCTTCCTTCTCCTAGATGTCACCTCCTAGACATCCTTCTAACCACTTTGCAGATTTGGCTCTTCAGTAGCAACAACATCAATAGCTCTTTAATTCTTGGTCTATGAATCCTTAAATAAAAGTCATAGAGTTCTTTTCCCATTTGATTCTTCCATTCTTTAATTTCAATTCACATGGATTAGGTAGGATTCATTGCATCTAACCCATATTTTGTTTCCTCTAAAAACTTCTTGAATAATCCTTTTAGAATTCACCTAAAAATAGTTTACATAGGATTCTGTGCCACTAGCTCATCATCCTTATCCTCAAACTCGTTCACAAAATTCAATGTAACCACTATGTCAACTCAGATTTGGAAAATCTTTGTCATTTGAAATAATGCAATAGCTCGGTACTATTGAAATACTAGTGCTCGGCACATACTGTGTTACTCAGCATCAACTATGTTTTTCCTTATGCTTAGCACCTGAGGATCACTCTACATCAACTAAGAATTTTTTGATGCTCAGAACCTAATCTTCACTTGGCACTTGAAGATTACTTGACACACACTAGAATTTTTTGTTACTTGGCTCCTACTAAGAATTTGCTTGACTTCAACTAACTTGCTCAACACTTACTAAAGATCTTAGTTTAAGCTTTGCATACCACCTTGTTACAACTTCTTCCTCCAATGTTTCTAAGTGTGACCAACCTCTATATCCTTGAGTATGTTATTAATACATCATTTAACCATCATCTTAACTGATCCTTGCATTTCATTACAACATCATAACTCAACCTTTCCCTTAGGTGCTCTTGTTACATCTTATTGATCAAATCCTCTTCATCAATCAACTAAGTGATAGTACATGGATCTTATAAGAAAATATCATTCCTACAAGTAGCAGGTTTGACATTAATGACAAAACAATGATTGAAAATATTCTCTTAACAACAATCTTCCTTCTTTCCAACAATCTCCCTCTTTGATCTTCAACAATGAGATTTTTAATTAGATTTCCAATAATCTCTCTCTTTGGCATTGATGGCAAACCAAACTGGTAAACCATTAGACTAATTATTCATCCACAAGTTAACTAGGTTAGAATAGTATGTCAAATGCCAAAAAGTAATTGTAGCTTGACATCTCCTTCTACTATTCTGATTGCTTCATTTCTGCTTTTCCCTCTCTGTTGTTGTACCCTTGTTCTTTGTCTTTCTCCCTCTGTATTGCTCATCTTCTACTATTCTAATCAAATTTTGTTTATTTCTATAATTTCTCCCTGTATCTTCATTTGATCATTTTTTTCTATTACTCCCTCTTGATCCTTCTCTTTTTGATCAGTTTCAAACATATTCTCCCTCTTTGACAACAATGCCAAAGACATATTAACATCTTAGTATGCAACTGTAGCTTTGCAGGTTAATTTAATTTCTTCCTCTATCACCTTTCTTGTGACTAATTTGGAACTTCATCACTTCAACTTCTTTAGGCATGAATCCCAAAGTAAACATCCTCTGCATCAATCTATAAAATCTTCAACAATCAGCTCATTTGATGCAGGGCATTCATGCTTTAGCTTCAAGGAGCCTTAGCTAGGTGTATCACCCCTAAATTACCTTTAAAATATTCAAAAGCATCTTTAGGTAGTGCTTTTGTGAATATGGTAGAAATTTGTTCCTTTGAGCTAAGATATTCCATCTTCACTTGTTTGCCTTCCACCAATTCTCTTATATAGTGATACTTGATTGCAATATACTTGGTTTTAGCATGCATTATAGGGTTCTTTGATATGTTGATATCACTTGTATTATCACAATAAAGTATCACATGCTTAGTTACCTATTCCTTCATAACTTTAAAAAAATGTTTGATCCATAAAATATTAGTGCAATTTATAGAAGCTGCAACATATTCAACTTCAGCAGTGGATTGTGAGGTGCAACTTTGCTTTTTGCTAGTCCATGTAATCAACTTTTTTCCTAAGAAAAATGCTCCTCCACTAGTGCTTTTTCTATCATCATTGTTACCTCCCCAATCTACATTAGTTTAGGCTCTTAGTTCAAATTTTTCACTCCTCCTGTAGTACAAACCAAAGTCATCAGTTCCTTTTAGATACCTCAGTATTCTCTTCACTGCAATTAAGTGATTTTCTCTTGAATTTCCAAAAATTCTTGCCAATATTCCAACAACTAATGCAATGTCTAGTCTACTATGTACAACATATTATAGCTTTCCAATCATTGACCTATATAATGTCTGATTCACTTTAGTTGACTCATCATTCTTGGATAGCTTATGGCATGTTGCCATTAGTGTGCTAACTAGTTTTGAGTCTTCTAACCCAAATATTTTGAGTACCTCCTTGATGTATTTGGATTGGGTCACAAGTATGCCATGTTTTAGTTGATGTACTTGTAATCCAACAAAGAATTTGGTTTCTCCAAACATTGACATCTCAAATTCATGTTTCATTTGATCAGCAAAACCTTTGCATAAAACATCTTTTCCTCCAAATATTATATCATCAACAAAGATTTCCAAAATCAAAATGTCTTTACCTTTTTCAGCTTTGATGTACAAGTTGTTGTCATCTATTCTCTCAAATCCTATCTTCACTAGATATTTATGCAACCTCTCATACCATGCTCTAGGTGCTTGCTTCAATCCATACAGTGCTTTATGTAGTTTTCAGACCATGTCCTTGTTCTTCTCATTAACAAATCCCTCTAGTTGTTCTATGTAGACATCCTCTTCCAGTATACCATTTAGAAAAGTAGACTTTACATCCATTTGGTAGACTTTGAAACCTTTGTATGTAGCATATGCAAGTAATGTTCTTACTCCTTCCATTCTTGCAATAGGAGAAAATGTCTATTCATAATCCATTCCTTCTTCTTGTGCATAGCATTTTCAAACTACTCTGGCTTTGTTTCTTGTTATTTCTCCATTCTCATAAAGTTTTTTTCTAAACACCCATTTGGTACCAATCACATTCTTATCAGCTAGTCTCGAAAGTAGAGATCATGTTTTGTTCTTCTTAATCTAATCTATCTCTTCTTCCATGGCTTTATACCAGTCATCATCTTGTCATGCTTCTTTCACTATTTTAGGTTCAACCTTGCCCAAAAAACATAATTCATTTCTGAGGCTATTCCTTGTCATTTTTTTGGCATCCTTGTCATGAATGATTTGATCTGCAAGGTAATGTGTTCTCACATAGTTGGCTAATCTTGTTTCAGTCATTCTTTTCATGTTTGATCCTTCGGCTTTAGAATAATTTTGTTTTTCTTCATCTAGCATTCTATTATTCCTCTCATGTGTACTATTTTTAGAATTAGAATGAGAATTTTCTACATTCTACAACTTAGCTTCTGAATGTAAGTCAACATTCATAGGTTGAGACTCGGCAAATACTAAAATTTTTTGTTGATTCCCAACTTGATTTTGAGTATTGTCTTCAACAATCATTCCTTCATATAAGTACACAAAGGATCTATAATCCTCTAATTGCTTGGACTCATCAATTTGGACTTCTACATGCTCATCAAAACTTACTTTTGCACTCTCCACAATCTTGTTAGTGTTAGTATTCAATCACTTGTATGCTTTACTTTTAGTGGAGTATCCAAAGAATATGCCTTCATCACTTTTAGCATCAAACTTTACATTTGTAGTATCTTTAAGAATATAGTATTTACAACCAAATACTTTGAAATGTTTAACATTAGGTGAGTGACCATACCATAATTCAAAAGATGTTGCATTTGTACCTTTTTTTACTTGGACTCTATTCAGTGTGTAGAGTTCAGTACTCACAGCTTCTCTCCAGTACTTTAGTACAACATTTTTCTCTATCATCAAGGTTCTAGCACAGTCAATCACTGACCTATTCCTTCTTTCAGCAATACCATTCTATGATGGAGTTCTTGGTGCTGATGTTTTCCTTTTGATACCTTTGTCATTGCAAAATATTTCAAATTCTCTTCATGTGAACTCACCTCCTCTGTCTAACTTTAGGTATTTTAGGTTCTTTCATGTTTCCTTCTCAAATCTATGCAAGTATCACTTAAACATTTGAAATGCATCAGATTATTTCTTTAAAAACATAGCAGTTATCATCCTGTAATAGTCATCTACAAATAGCTTTATGTATCTATCTCCTAGGTAGCTTTGCACATCTATTGGACCACATAAGTCTGCATGGACTAAATCTAGTACTTCCTTGGAAGTGTATGTTTTTCTTTTGAAACAAGACTTAGTCATCTTCCCTAGTTGACATTATTTGCACATTGTGCTTTTAGGTTTCTTCAACTTGGCCAACCCTCTAACTTTGTTCTTTGTTAGTGAACAGATTGTCCTTTGAAGAAATACACACAAATTTGACCCTGAAAACCCAAGTGAGAGGACAAACTAACACCAACAGTTGGATAGGTTATCATGGATTGATAACCTTCCTCTGAATTTTTATCGGGTACAGCTCCCTGTGCAAGATTTACAATGAATTAAATGTGGGTGCTTTTACCAAAAAGCACGAAAGGATACCAAGCATCTATCTGTAAACACAGAATAGATGCAAAACCTAAGGATTGAAAAGAAAGGAAACAGAATACAACAGATTACACAAAGTTAATTTTTTGTACACTGTATCATGTAACAAGGATAAACTGTGTCTTTCATCTTCTTCAAAATAATTAAAATCAGAGCCTTGTAAGATATTAAGAAATGACAACATAATAAAAGAACAATGACATCAGACTGTAATTTTTAGAGAAAACTGAAAAATGACTCAAAGTTCGAATTCAGTGGAAGGAAAAACACATTAGAATCAAAGTTAAATGCATTTCACCTCTAGCCTCTCTTCCCCAACTTTAAAAATCACAAAGATTCTTTCACACATTACAATCCAACCATCATTTAAACCAAACAGAAATTCTTCTACCATATTACATTGAACATCAAAAAGACTGTAACCCTCTCTCAGCTACCAAGTTCTGAAAAAGAGGCAGAAAATAAAGCCCATGCTTTGCTTTTCTCTATCCCTCAAGAAGATGAAAACTATTCTGTCAAAATTTCCTCCTTCCTTGCCTAAAGCCCAAAGTCTACAGTGTTGGAAGTTGGAAGAATTCAGAACCCTGCTTTTACATTTGGTAAGATGTATTTATCTTTATCTATTACTGGTGGCTGTTCAATTTCTGTTATCTTCCCCTTCATAACTGATTCTTGGTATCTCGCTTTTAACATAACATCATGTTTTTTTAATAGAATTCTTGAGACCCCCATGGCTTCATTCACTTTTCAGTTACTAAAACTGACCCATAACCTTCCATCTTTCGAATTGAGCTTATAATGTTTTATAAGTTTTAAAGTCATGAGTGACTTTAGATTAACCTGTCATTTTAAAGATGTGCAGATGCTCCTTTACACAAATGACATTTCAAATATTTAAGATGGGTAATGACTCACCATTCTTGATTTGATAAATACGTGGAACATAGCTTCCTTCTCATTATCTCTGCACACACATTTGTGGAGGAGAAAAAGTATTACAAATTGAAAGTAACACCAAGGTTACATTTAACCAAATTTGATGAAAACTCGAGCCACATAACTGTATTAACCTCCATCGAAAATGATCTTATGCTGTGAAGGGGGGGGACACCTGTGGCTTCTAATACCTTTACATCGGGATCAGGCATATTGAGACATCATTGCACAAAATGCTAAGATCATGACTCTTCACCCACGAGCATTACAAACCTTCATAGTTGTGTTTGAGTTTGGGCCGACGCTAATGTTTTTAATGATGAAAACTATTGTCTTCATCGTGTTCCTATGAAATGGCCTATGTGCACATTTTGTTGCTATCTTTCAAATAGCTTGAGTGGCAATGCACTTAAGCATAGCGGGAGATCGACCATCATGGGTGTGGCAAATCACCATCCATACTTCTTTGTAGATGTTTTTATTAACCTCTTTGTAGTCGGGATCTTGCACGGTGGACTATGAGTTTGTTGCCACCAACAAGGAAGTCACAGACTATGCTTTGCTATAACAAACTTTTGGCCCTTATTCATCTGCACATGTTGGTTAAATAACCCCAATATACCCGCATGATTCTGCTCTTTATATACTTGAACTCATCCAATATTCATCCACGTAACTCCTTCTCAGATTCTATATTCTGTTATTGATATGCAATATCTTAATGTGTTTATCTCATGGGCATCGTCCTCTGTGTTTAACTGTAGAAATATTAATGAAGCATATGAAATGTTGCTATGGATATTGAGGTTGCATGAAATATGATCTCCTTACATTAGCATCCAAAATGTCAATATGTGACTCTTAAGAATCAATTCTCATGCATCTTGTGCTAAGAGGACACTTTTAGGATTGAATCGATCTGACTCAAAAATGAGAAGAAAGTACCTTCTTTTGGTTGAATTTGATCTTTGAGCTTGAACACTGAACCTTAAAATAAAGACACTTTGAAGATTTTCCATGGTGGTATTTTGTTCTTTAACCAAGGTGCATGTCCAAATTACAACCTCTGAACTTCTGCACTGACTCTGAATCATAAACTAAGGCTGGACTTCAAACTTTCCTGAATTGACAAAACTACATTTCGAACCCAAAATTTGAACTTCACTTGTATTGAACTTGCAGTTGAACTAGTGAACTATCAAACCAGTTTGAACTACTAAAACAGTTCGAACCACTGCATCTGAACTTCATCTTAATCTACACCCTTGCATTTTCTTGACATCGTGGGACTAACAAACTGAACCTGGTGAATGCATTGAGATAGAATTCTAAACTTTTCTAACCATTCTACATTTTTGAACTAAAATGTTTTGAACTATCGAACTACTTTGAACTACTTTGAACTTCAGTTCGAAGTGGTTCAAAAAGGTTCAACCTCTGAAACTAAAAGTTTTAAAACAAAGACCACCATGGGTACTAACATTCTTCCTACTAATGTTGATAAAATTATCAAAGTTAACATGACACATCCTTTTATGCCACAATCACACATCATCAAATCTAACAACAAGACATGTTGCATCCTCCATATCTAGGTAAAAAAAATTACTCCTAGTTTGTTCACCTTTTCTTATTAGCTTTCCATCAGTGCCATAGATCTTAGCAGTTTTGTTTCCAAATTCAACTTTGCAACCTACATTGCCTAACTGTGATACACCTAACAAGTTGTAATTCAACCCTTCAACATAGTATCCATTATCAAATGGAATTTTCTTTGTGATTTTAATAGAGCCTTTTCCTTTAATTTGACATGGAGCATCATTACCAAATCTAACACTATTCCCATCATATTGAGTAAAGGTAATGAACTTACTTTTATCTCATGTCATGTCATGTGAGCATCCACTATCTATGATGCACTTGTCATTCTTGTTCACATAGGTAACCAATGCTATTGCTTCATCTTCTTCTTTATGTAATTCATCTTTCATGGCTACATAGACTACTTCATCATCATTCTCATTAGAATCATTTTCAACAATGTAGCATCTTTTGCCTTTATCCTTGTAGTCTTTTCCATCATCTTCTCTCTTATTCCTGTACTCATTTCCTTATTTTTGGTTCTTCTTTTGTGTACATGTAGCAGCAATATGACCTACTTCATTGCAATTGAAACATATGATAGGAAGCTTATCTTTGAATTTACCTTTGCCTCTATGGAATCTCCTAGCCAGTAATGCTTCTAATTGTTCCACATCTTCCTCATCTGTGCTGCTATCACTAGATGCATGTTTTCCTTTTCTTCTCTTCTTGCCTGATGTTTCCCCCTTAGTGTATTTTATTGTCATCTTGGCCTTAAAAGTAGATTCAGGGTTCTTAGGTCTATAGTTGTCAAAATTGGACAATTCAAATGCAATAAGTCTTCCCACTATTCCTTCAAAGGTTACTGTGTTTTCCTGTACACACCTTAACTCTTGGATGGCTAAAACTCTAATAGCATAGATAGAGAGCAGAGTTCTTAAGTATTTGCTGATTGTAGTTTCTTCTTCCAATTGACCACCTAGACTTCTTATTGCACTTACCATTTCTTTCATTCTTGCAACATGCTTAGCAACATTTTTGCCTTCCTCTATTTTCATATCATCAAACTTTCCTCTTAGACTTTCTCTCTTTGCTCTCTGGACATTTTGATCTCCTCCATAGATTTTTGATAAGGTTTTCCACATCTTGAATGTAGTGTCATAGTCTTTGATGTCATCATATTCTACATAATTAAGTGCAAAGACAATCTCCAACATTGCTTGATTGTGCTCCTTTTTTTAATTCAAATCATTTGTAGTAAGAGGTCCTACTAGATTTACAAGCTCTATTCCAATTGAGGTTTGTGCATAGTCACCTATTGACCTAAGGTACAATTTCATCAGACTTTGTCATGTAGCAAAGTTATCTTTGTTGAGCTTGGGAACTACTCTCTTGGACATCTTGATCTTCTTGCTTCTAGTACCTTGACACTAAATCAGTGGATGGATCTGATACCAATTGTTAGAAATGCTTTAGAATAACTAATAGGGGGGCTGAATTAGTTATTCAAGGTCCAAATTTCCTATTCAAACTTTTTACTAAGCATAGTGAGCCCATTCTATTGGAAATATTCAACATATGATAAGTTACTAAGAGGGGAGGGGTGAATTAGTAACTTTAAATCTTAATTTTGAATTTACCATATATCCATCTAGGTTACTGCATACATTAGTACTAAAAGATAGAAAATTCGTCACACAAAAGAACAGAATGATTTGGTGACCCTAAAACTTTCCAAATAGAAGATACCCACAAAACTTCACTACTTCAGCATAAAGTTGGCCTATTAAGGCTTACATTGACCACTTCTAGTGATCTACCCTATTAGGAGCATAAAGGACTATTAAGTCCACCTTTTTAGAGGATTTACAAACATAAAATAAAGTGCGCACTTGGTTAAGTGATTTATACAAAGACTGTTAAGTCTACCTTGTTAAAAGATTTAAAAAACTGATTCACTTGTTAAGATGAAGCAGTTGATCTACTTACAACTAATTGTTGATAAGATCCTTTATGCATTGATCACCTTATGTGATGGATCTAACCTTTTTGCTTCTATAATGACCTTGTTGTATTCCTTGAACTACTACTGATAATCCTTCACAAGCACTTCTCAAAATTACTTCACATTGCTTTTCTATTGCTTCATGCATATAATATCTTACAATACACATTACATATATACCTTTCAAATTTACAAAATTGTAAGTTCGGCCAAAATACAAGTGAATGAATACATTACAAAGTCAGCCCAATAGTAAATAACTCAGGTTCATTGAACTGACTCAGTGACCTTCTGATACACGACATCCAGTACATTATCATGCACTTGGTAGAAGTGAAGGCTCGGTCCATACTAATCACTCAATGTAGTTTTGAACTGGATGACCACAAGTGACTTGGTAGATGTAGTGTCAATCAGTAGATATTGCACACTAAGTTTACTTTGCTTTACTTAGTAAATACTACTTCTTCCAACTCTTAGTTTACACTGAATCTTCATGACACAAACTTACTACTCGGTAGAGACTATGAAACTTGATAGAAACTATTGATCTTCACATTGCCTAAGTTCACTCAGTAACCACTATCTACTCGATGTAAACTACTGAACTTTTCAAAGCTTGGTTAACATTGGAATGCTTGGTGAGTGTAGAGAACTAAGTATTGAGCTTGGTAGCTATACTAATATGGATAAGTGTTGTCACTAATGGAAATAACAACTTAATTCCAACACATTCAACTATTCATTCATCCAAGCTTTAACTTTACTAATTAGAAAGTTACTGTAAATCAACATGTAAGCATAACACATAACAGATCAACACATAACATAGTGATTTATGTGAAAACCCAATTTGAGAAAAACCACAAATAACATGCTACTCAATTCTCACTCTTCTGAAGTGATGCCATGTGAAAGGCCTACTCTGTTAAAGGCTTACAACACATTGTTAAATGTGACCTTGTTAGAGGATTTAACCACCCTATTAGAAGTGGGCCTAGTTAGAGGACTTTAGAACATTCACTTGGAATACCACCCTGTTAAAGGATCTACAAATGGCTATTAAACCTAACTAAATTCATAGGATTTTCAGATCTAATAAAATTGCTAGAGAGTATTAGAAAATCTTTGATATGACTACAACATACAACTTAGCTTGCAGATCTCAGATCACTTCTCAATTCATACCCTTACCTGTCCTTCAATCTCTACAATTCTGACAGCTTCCTTTCCTTTCAAGCTTAGTCTCCTTGAGTCACTATGCTCAATGTACCAATGCAATCACCTCTTCATGACCACTTGTAGAAGCATAGCCTATATTCTCTTCCTTCTCCTAAATGTCACCTCCTTCACACCCTTCCAACCACTTTGTAGATTTGGCTCTTCAGCAGCAACAATATCAACAGCTCTTTGCTTCTTGGTCTATGACTCCTTAAGTAGAAGTCTTGGAGTTCCTTTTGCTGCTTGATTCTTCCATTCTTTAATTTCAATTTGTATGAATTATGTAGAATTCATTGCATCTAACCCATATTTTGTTTCCTCTAGAAACTTCTTGAATAATCCTTTAGAATTCACACAAAAATGGTTTACTTAGGATATAAGCATCTTAGTATGCAAGTGTATCTTTTACAATTTCATTCAATGTCTCCCTCTATCACCTTTCTTGTGACTAATTTGGAACTTCAGCACTTCACCTACTTTAGGAATGAATCCTAAAGTAAACATCTTCTGCATAGATATGTGAAATCTTTATTAATCAACTTGTTTGATGCAGGGCATACTTGCTTGTTCTTCAAGTAGCCTTAGCTAGGGGTATCACCCCTAACTTACCTCTAAGGTATTCAAGACAATCTTTAGGTAGTGCTTTTGTGAAGATGTCAGCAATTTGTTCCTTTGAGCTAACATATTCCATTTTCACTTGTTTGTCTTCCACCAAATCTCTTACATAGTGATACTTGATTGCAATGTGCTTGGTTTTAGCGTGCATTATAGGGTTCTTTGATATGTTAATAACACTTGTATTATAACAATAAAGTATCACAGGCTTAGTTACTTCTTCCTTCATACCTTGCAACAAATGTTTGATCCATACAATATTGGTGCAATTTATAGTAGTTGCAACATATTCAACTTCAGCAATGGACTATAAGGTGTAGCTTTTCTTTTTGCTGGTCCATGTAATCAACCTTTTTCCTAAGAAAAGTTCTCCTCCACTAGTTCTTTTTCTATCATCAATGTTACATCCCCAATTTGCATCAAAGTAGGATCTTAGTTCAAATTTCTCGCTCCTTTTGTAGTAAAAACCAAAGTCATCTATTCCTTTTAGGCATCTTAGTATTCTCTTTACTGCCATTAAGTGATTTTCTCTTAGATTTGCAGAAAATCTTGCCACTATTCCAATAGCTAATGCAATATCTGGTCTACTATGTACAACATATTGCATCTTTCCAATCATTGACCTATACAATGTCTGATTTACTTCAGTAGACTCGTCATTCTTGGATAGATTATGGCATGTTACCATTGGTGTGCTGACTAGTTTTGAGTCTTCTAACCCAAATGTTTTGAGTACCTCCTTGACATGTATTTGGATTGGGTCACAAATATGCCATGTTTCATTTGATGTACTTGTAATCCAACAAAGAATTTGATTTCTCCAAACATTGACATCTCAAATTCATATTTCATTTGATCAGCAAAATCTTTGCATAGAAAATCTTTTCCTCCAAATATTATATCATCAACAAAGATTTATGAAATCAAAATCTCTTTACCTTTTTCAGCTTTGATGTACAAGTTGTTGTTTTCATCTATTCTCTCAAATCCTATCTTCACAGGATATTTTTGTTGTCTCTCATACCATGCTCTAGGTCCTTGCTTTAATCCATAAAGTGCTTTGTGAAGTTTGCAGACCATGTCCTTGTTCTTCTCATTCACAAATCCCTCTAGTTGTTCTATGTAAACTTTCTCTTCTAGTATACCATTGAGAAAGACAAACTTTATATCCATTTGGTACACTTTGAAACCTTTATATGTGGCATATGCAAGTAATGTTCTTACTCCTTCCATTCTTGCAACAGGGGAAAATGTCTCCCCATAATCCAGTCCTTCTTCTTGTGCATAGCCTTTGCAAACTAGTCTGGCTTTGTTTCTTGTTATTTCTCCATTCTCATCAAGTTTGTTTCTAAACACCCATTTGGTACTAATCACATTCTTATTAGCTGGTCTTGGAACTAGAGATCATGTTTTGTTCTTCTCAATCTGATCTATCTCTTCTTCCATGGCTTTATAATAGTCATCATCGCATAGTGCATAATTCACTATTTTAGGTTCAACCTTGCTTAATAGACATGATTTTTTCCTTAGCCTATTCCTTGCCATTGGTTTGGTATCCTTGTCACCAATGATTTGATCTATAGAGTGATGTCTTCTCACATACTTAGCCAATCTTGGTTTAGTCCTTCTTTCCATGTTTGATCCTTCAGTTTTAGAAACATTTAGTTCTTCTTCATCTAGCATTCCATCATTCGTCTCATGTGTACTATTTTAGAATCAAAATGTGCATTTTCTACATTCTTCAGCTCAACTTTTGAATGTAACTCAACATTCACAGGTTGAGACTCGACAGATACTAAAATTTGTTGCTAATTCCCATTTTGATTTGCAGCATTGTCTTCAACAATCATTCCCTCATAGAACTACACAAAGGGTCTATAATCCTCTGATTGCTTGGACTCATTAATTTGGACTTCTTCATGGTCATCAAAACTTACATTTGCACTTTCCATAATCTTGTTAGTGTTAGTATTCAAACACTTGTATGCTTTACTTTTAGTAGAGTATCCAAGGAATATGCCTTCATTACTTTTTGCATCAAACTTTCCTTTTCTAGTATATTTAAAAATATATAATTTATAACCAAATACTTTTAAATGTTTAACATTAGGTGAGTGACCATACAAAAATTCAAAGGGTGTTGCATTTGTACCTTTCTTGACTTGGACTCTATTCAGTGTGTAGACTACAATACTTGTAGCTTCTCTCTAGTACTTTAATGCAACATTTTTCTCCATCATCAAAGTTGTAGCATAGTCACTCACTAACCTATTCCTTCTTTCAGCAATACCATTGTATGGTGGAGTTATTCATGCTGATGTTTTCCTTTTGATACCTTTGTCATTACAGAATATTTCAAATTCTTTTGATATGAACTCACCTCCTCTGTCTGACCTTAGGCATTTTAGGTACTTTTCTATTTCCTTCTCAACTCTAGCTAAACAACATTTAAATATTTGAAATCCATCAGAATTTTTCTTTAAAAACATGGAAGTTATCATCCTATAATAGTCATCCACAAATAACATTATGTATTTGTCTCCTAGGTAGCTTTGCACTTCTATTCGACAACATAAGTTTGTATGGACTAACTCTAGTACTTCCTTGGAAGTGTATGTTTTACTTTTGAAACTAGACTTAGTCATCTTCCCTAGTTGACATTTTTTGCACATTGTTTTTTCAGGTTTCTTCAACTTAGGCAACCCTCTGACTTTGTTCTTCTTGCTAATGTTGATCAGATTATCAAAGTTAACATGACACAACCTTTTATGCCACAACCACACATCATCAAATCTAACAACAAGACATGTTGCATCCTCCATATCTAGGTAAAACAGATTAATCCTAGTTTGTTCACCTTTTCCTATCAACTTTCCATTAGTGCCATAGATCTTAGCAGTTTTGTTTCCAAATTCAACTTTGCAACCAACATTGCCTAACTATGATACACTTAAAAAGTTGTAATTCAACCCTTCAACATAGTATGCATTATCACATGAAATTTTCTCTATGAGCTTAATAGAGCCTTTTCCTTTAATTTGACATGGAGCATCATTACCAAATCTAACACTATTCCCATCATATTGAGTAAAGGTAATGAACTTACTTTTATCTCCTGTCATGTGATGTGAGCATCCACTGTCTATGATCCACTTGTCATTCTTGTTCACACAGGTAACCAATGTTGTTTCTTCATCTTATTCTTTATCTTATTCATCCTTCATGGTTACATAGACTACTTCATCATCATTGTCATTAGAATCTTCTTCAACAATGTAGCATCCTTTTCCGTTTTCCTTCTAGTGTTCGCTATCATCTTCTCTCTTGTTCTTGTACTTGTTTCCTTTTTTTTAGTTCTTCTGTGTACATCTTGTAGCAATATGACCTACTTCATTGCAATTGAAACATATGATAAGGATCCTACCTTTGAATTTTCCTTTGTCTCTATGCAATCTCCTAGCCAGTATTGCTTCTAACTGTTCCACATCTTCCTCATCTACACTGCTATCACTGGATGAATGTTTTTCTTTTCTTCTCTTCTTGATTGATGTTTCCTCCTCAGTGTCTTTTATTGTCATCTTGCCCTTGAAAGAAGATTCAAGGTTCTCAGGTTTGTAGTTGTCAAAATTGGACAATTCAAATGTAGTAAGTCTTCCCACTATTCCTTCAAAGGTTAGTGTGTTTCCTTGTACACACCTTAACTCTTGGATGGCTGAAGCTCTAATAGCATAGATAGGGAGAAAATTTCTTAAGTATTTGCTGATTGCAATTTCTTCTTCCAATTGACCACCTAGACTTCTTATTACACTTACCACTTCTTTCATTCTTATAGCATATTGGACAGCATTTTTATGTTCCTCCATTTTCATGTCATCAAACTTTCCTCTTAGACTTTCTCTCTTTCCCCTTTGGACATTTTGATGTCTTCCTTAGATTTTTGATAAGTTTTTCCAAATTTTGAATGCAGTGTCACAGTCTTTGATGTCATCATATTCTACATAGTTAAGTGTAGATGTAGTCTCCAACATTGCTTGATTGTGCTCCTTTTTATTCAAATCATCTATAGTAAGAGATTCTAGTAGATTCACATGCTCTGTTCCAATTGAGGTTTGTGCATAGTCACCTATTGATCCAAGGTGAAATTTCATTAGACTCTACCATGTAGCAAATTTGTCTTTTTTGAGCTTGGAAACTTCTCTCTTGTACATCTTGATCTTCCTGCTTCTAGTACCTTGACACTAAATCAGTAGAGGCTCTGATACTGATTGTTAGAAATACTTTAGAATAACTAAGGAAGCAGGGGGGGGAGGCTAAATCATTTATTCAAGGTCCAAATGTCCTATTCAAACTTTTCACTAAGTATGGTGAGCCCAGTCAACTATTCATTCATCCAAGCCTTAACTTTACTAATCAACAAGTTACTGTAAATCAACATGCAAGCATAAACATAAGAGATCAACACATAACACAGTAATTTACATGGAAACCCAATTTGGAAAAGACCACCAATAGCATGTTACTCAATTCTCACTCTTCTAAAGTGATGCCCTTTGAAAGGCTTACCGTATAAAAGTCTTACAACACATTGTCAAATGTGACCTTCTTAGAGGATTTAACCACCCTGTTAGAAGTGGGCCTAGTTAGAGGACTTTAGAACATTCACTTGGAATGCCTCCCTATTAAAGGATTTACAAATGGCTATTAAACCAACCTAAGTCCATAGGAATTTTAGATCTAATACAATTTCTAGAGAGTATTAGAAAATCTTGACCTAACTACAACATACAACTTATCTTGTAGATCTCAGCTCATACCCTTGCCTGGCCTTCAATCTCTGCAACTCTTGACAGCTTGCCCTCTTTTCAAGCTTAGTCTCCTTGAGTCTCCATGCTCAATGTACTAGTGAAATGATATCTTCATGACCACCCATAGAAGTAGAGCCTCTGTGCTCTTCTTTCTCCTAGATGTCACCTCCTTGACACCCTTCTAACCACTTTGCAGATTTTGCTCTTTAGTAGCAATAGTATCAACAACTCTTTGCTTCTTGTTCTATGACTCCTTAAATAGAAGTCTTGGATTTCTTTTACCACTTGATTCTTCCATTCTTTAATTTCAATTCGTATGAATTAGGTAGGATTCATTGCATCTAACCCATATTTTGTTTCCTCTAGAAACTTCTTGAATAATCCTTTTAGAATTCACCTAGAAATGGTTTACATAAGATTCTATGCCACCAGCTCATCATCCTTATCCTCCAACTCATTCACAAAATTCAATGTAACCACTATGTTGGCTCGGATTTGGTAAATCTTTATCATTTGAAATAATGTAGCAGCTTGACACTATTGAAATACTAGTGCTCAGCACATACTGTGTTACTCGGCATCAACTGTGTTTTTCCTAATGCTTGGCACCTGAAGATCACTCAGCATCAACTAAGAATTTTTTTATGCTTGGCACCTGATCTTCACTTGGCACTTGAAGATTACTTGGCTCACACTAGAATTTTCTATTACTCAGCTCCTACTAAGAATTTTCTTGGCTTCAACTAACTTTATTGGCACTTACTAAAGATCTTAGTTTAAGCTTTGCATACCACCTTGTTACAACTTCTTCCTCCAATGTTTCTAAGTGTGACCAACCTTTATATCCTTGAGTATGTTATTAATACATCATTTAACCATTATATTAACTAATCCTTGCACTTCATTACAACATCATAAGTGAACCTTTCCCTTTAGTGCTCTTGTTATATCTTGTTGATCAAATCCTCTTCATCAATCAACTAAGTGACAGTACTTGGATCTTACAAGAAAATATCATTCCTACAAGTACCAGGTTTGACATCAATGGAAAAACAATGATTGAAAACATTCTCTTAACAACAATCTCCCTCTTTGATCTTCAACAATGAGCTTTTCAATCAAATTTCCAACACCAGTTGTCCCTCGAAAGTTGCCAATTTATTGTTCATTTTTCACACAACTCTAGTATGATCTTGCAATCTCTTTTCTATATCAGAACTATGATCATGGAAATTTTTATCTACATTTTTGCATCATAGCTTGCATCATGGCCTCAAGTTTATCTATCTAATTAGAAGATGTAGACGTTTAAGGAATAGAAACAAGAGATTAGCTTGCAGCCATAGTAGAATTAGCTTGTAGGTTGATGTGTAGGGATGTTAGGGAAGAGTGGCATTGGAGGTCTTGGAGCTATTTTTCCTCCTTGAATTAAAGTGTATTATGCCCTTATAGAAATATCATATGCAATAGGCAAAGTATGTGCACCCAATATTTGTAATGTAGTATCAATGCCACTACTAAAAGATCTAACAGAATGGAAGAAAGCATTACTAGGGGAAGGCTTCACTACAATAGCTATTTTGTCCCATGTATTTTGAAATCTATAGTCCAAATATTTCATAAACTCATAGGGTTCTCTTTTAATTGTAGTTAGCTTCTCTAAGAAGGACAGATGATCACTTTTATCTTCAAAGTGCTTGCAAAATATTTCTTCTAACTCATCTCGGTTATGGATAGAGTTGTGTGGTAATCCTCTATATCATTGGAAGGCCTTTCCTTTCAATGATGAAGGTAAAAATCTAATAGCAACATCATCCTTTGTAATACCATGTATATTATAAATATTTGAAACTTCACGAATATTTTCTATCAGGGAAATAGAAAATTCACTAGTAAAATTTCGTAAACTCTTAAGAAAAACCAATGGTATATCATGTTTTTGAGCTGAAAAAAGAGGACTTCCATCATTAAAGCTATCAAAAACCAAGTGTCTAGGGAGAGCCATGCAAATTAATCATCTATTAAAATGGAAATATGGTGCTCTAGGTTCTAATCTATCAATTGGAGTAGAAAGGGATCTAGATGGTATATGTTTTTCTTCTAAAATCCTTACTAGTGATGGAGAAAGTCTATTTCTTTTTCTTCTATTCAATTTGAAAGTGAAAACTAGGTAAACTAGAAACTACAGCTACAAGATGTCCTTGTTTGAACCCTTGGCATGAATTGTGGTTAATCTAGTTTGGAAACCAAAATGTAGAGATGGAGTTGCCAAGTGCTTGACAATGAGCCTCTTCAAGGTTATAATAATGAGAGAAACACTATCCTTTTAGTATAGAGCTTGAAGTCCTTTAATGGACACCAAAAAACTAGTAGACTTCTTAGTGAGATTAAATGTGGTTCCACCGGGCATTCCAAATGCTCTTGACATCAAATTCCACACCCTTGCTTGAGGTGTGACCCTTAAACGAACTTGTGTAAAATGGAAACAATTTCCAAGTGTGGGACTCAAAATAAGAGATTGATTCTCTAGAGAAGGTTTACTTCCTTATTATCATGATGTACCTAAACTACAACCCTTGAGGAAAAATGGAGGACTGCATAAAAGTAAACTGTTGAAAGGGAAATGGAGGTGATGCACTAGATAAAATTTTGATCTACTCTTTCCAATCATTTTTACTACTAAACTCACAAACTATACTACTTCATGAAGCTTATTAACTTTAGCATAAGATGAAAGTCAAAAAATAATATAATCAAGAAAGGAACAGAGATGTTCACTTAATAGATTTACTAAATGGGATTAAACTAGTCATATAGTTCTGCAAATGATGAGATACATCCAAATGAAAAAGGAAAAAGATTATACAATCTTATTTGGGCTAAAAGTAAATACAAAAATAGTGATTTCTATTAAATAAGGAAATAACAATTATAGAGGAGAATTTTGGAAAAGTAACTAGAAATAGAGATCCTTTGAGAATATACAAGGTTTCCTTTTTAAAGAGATCGGGCATAACTCAGTTACCATCATTTAGCTCAAACTCCACCAACTAAACTTAATATCACAGACTGCAAGAAAAATTAGAAAAAAATCTGATTTTGTACAAATATTTTCTCATGAAGTGATAGAAAATGAGCCAATAAAACCTCCTATAATCAATAAAATCATGCACATACCCTCTCCAAGTGGAAACATAGGAAGAAAAAGCCTTTACATTGTATAAAAAAGCTCCAAAAAGTAGTTTGACAATAAATATTGAGCTCTTGGGTCACATCATAGGTAGTAAAAAGAAATAATAGAGATGTGAAAATGCACAATAGTTTTGGCCTGCACACCATTGCAATATTAAATTCCTTCTGCATAATAGACTTGTGATGACATGTATAGCATCAAAATGCATCTCAGTGTAATTTTATCACAACACAAAAACACACTGCAATGCACAACATGCGATGTCATAGAGTGAAAGATTGAAAAATCACAACCTACATAATTTCATGACATTGAATCAAAAGAAAAGTTCTTATTCAATAAGCCAAATCATTCGATGAAGTTCCTTCAAAACTCAAAAATGCACTACAGTGAAAGATCACAACCTGAAAGCTCCTCTCCTAAAACTATCCTATGATGATGTGGGGGTACAAAAATGTGTATTTTTTTGACCTACAAATGTTGAATGAGAAAAAAAGTGGCCATTGAATAAGATAACTCATTTGACACAACTCTTATGACACCCAAAACTACTCAATGTTTTCATGCACCCAAGAATGCTTAAATATGCAAAACTTTTCCTAGCCAAAATTTATAGAAATTATCTCATGAAGATTTCTTTTATTAGTTATTTGTAATGGGATAAATGATGATGAATATTTCAATAGTGCCCACTATCAAAATATGCAATATAGAATATAGTTCTTCAATACAAAGAGATAGATACAAAAACCATTTCACACTGCTATCGGTATCTTCACTATCTGATATTCCCTTTTCTTCTCATAATAAAAATCAAATTCCTCTTATTATACATTAGAATTCATGTGTCACATAATACATACATAATTCATTGCATTCATAATTTTTCCTTTATATTGTTCTAATTTATAATTATCTCCCAAGTCATCCTTCATGTATTTATACACTTTACCAAATACAAAATTAACTTATGTTGACTTAGGGTTAACATCTAGGATGTCATCCCTAATTAGTTAAGTAATTATTTTGTAAAGAAAGTTATTCCTTAACCCAAAATGGCCATTATTTTGTCTTTCAATTTTCTACTTGTATACTGATGTAATTGGTAAACTGACCATAACTCTATCCATACAATTCGTACAATCATGCATTCTCTCATATGTCACCATCATAGTGACATGTATCCATTCCTAACTTTTCACATGTCCATGATAATCCTTTGAAGCTATCCAATCAAAAATTGATCTAATCTTCCAGATAAGCTAAGTGATACTTAGATAATTTATTAATTAAAACTATCATAACTTAATATTCATGACCTACCCTCTTCACAAAATTATATGTTACCATAAATGACATAATCAAATATACTATTATATCCAAGTTTCCAACATATATATGACATGCTTCATATTTTCTAACGTAAGAACAATCGTCTTTAAATATATGTGGCCAATAATATCTTGCACATAGAATCTTGTGAGCAATGATTTGGTAAAGAAATGGCCTCCACAAAATCCTTCATGAAATTCATTTAGGATAGCTTCTACTTGGTATGTGTTTAAGAAAAAGAGTAGTATCCCCATCTTTATTCTTCTAGTAGAGGTCACCTTGGATAGGAATATATTTTGAGCACTAAAACTTTATAGTTTTTTAATAATTCTCTTCCAAATCACCAAGGCATTTAATGTGTCTTAATTAGTACACTATCTCATTGTGTCGCACACATCTATCAACAGTTACTTCAATGTGTTCAAGGCCTCTTTATTTACTTGAGAAAATCCATAGTTTCCATTAGCCATAAGCTTATCCAACCCTTGACCTCTTACAAGCTTGATTATTTTGATTTTGATATTGAATTCTAGAATTTGATTTATCAATCAACATCATCTTCCTCTACTCTATTTTTGTCTAAATATGTCCTTGGCAAAATCATTTGGCTATATAATTATATTTGTAGCAAACAATTAAGGATTGGATGATTTTATCAACTTTATTAGTGCATTAACCTATTTCTCATTTATGTCATAATTAATCTCACTAATTTTTTAAAAAAATTTGAAGAATTCAATATGTTATTCATGCCTTATTTCATTCTTCTAAAGCATGACTACAAAATAGTGTGGTAGGATGCCAATGATAAACTTTGGAAAGACCTTTTAAATCAGGAGTTTTGAGCACAAGGGACTATTTTATTGATCTCTTTATATTAGAAAAATATTTTAAGGCATCTTCATTCCATACCACCTTTTCTCCTTTCTTCAATATCTTGTCCATAGGCCTGATTTTTTTGCAAAATTAGACACAAATTTTCTCACAAAGTTGATTTGGGCAAAAAAAGATTGAATGACCTTAAATATTTTGGGAACATTTATTTCATCAATCATAACCACTAGCTCAAGGTCAATCCTTTCTCCATCCTTAGATACAATATATCATAGGACCTTCCTTTCTATTAGCCCAAAATGATATTTCTTGGGATTGAGTGATATTCCATACTTTGAGTTCTTTTTATGAATGAATGAAATAGTCTTCTTCCCTTTGAGTAGGTAGTGATATCACCTTGATAAAAAAATTAGAATAAAATCAATAAGTCCCTCAAATGTAACACACATCTCCCTTTGAAATGTGGCACCAATTTTTTTTTATCCAAATGGCATCCTTGCATTTACATAAGTACTCAATGGAGCAACGAATGTTGTCTTATATTTCTATGTTTCTGTGTTCTATAACATTTATCTAATTATATCCAAAAGAAACCATACATCATAGATATTAACTCATTTCTAATGACCTCTTTTAAGAATGCTTCCATTGTAGGAAAATCATAGTTATCCTTTAATCATGATATGTTTACATTCTAAAGTTAACACCTAACCTTATATCCCTAGTCTTCTTTCTATTAGGAGAAAGGATTGAAACCCATGTAGAATGATTGATATAATTAGTGATCCTAGTATCTCTCATTTTTATCAACTCTTCTTGCATTTTAGGAGAAATAATTGGGTTAATAAGTCTCTTCTTTCATTAGAAAGGTTTCTAGCATTAGACTTCAAAGGCATATCATCCTAAAACAAGTCATCTCTATAATCCTTTAAATTCATCATAAGACCATCCAAATACATATCTGGACATTTGATCTAATTTTTGGGGTTATCCTTTTACCAAGGAAAATTCCCTTTGGAGAATTCTCATTCCCAAGATTAACCTTTTGATTTCTTCCTCTACTAAAACAAATTTATCAATCTTGAGATTCTCGTGGTCATCAAAAGTTCTCTCCAATGCCAAACATACCTTTGGCATATCATTAGTTTTGAGTTCCACAACTTCCTCTCCAAACAAGGTTTCCTTACCATTATGATTCTCTACAAACCAATTCCAATCAATCCTTTGATCATGGTATTACCAAAATTTAAGAAAATCCTTGTCATCGTATCAAATATGGAAATTATGAACATTATCTAGTATAGATGGTCTAATTTTAATCTCAACTTGCATAATTTATTGCAATCGGATGTCTATCTGATGGATATCTATATTATCCATCATGTTAGCTATAAAATTGTTAGTTCTATCAATTCATCTTATTGAAAATGCATTACAAAATTCAATCAATTCCATGACATAGTTCCTGTATTATTTTAATCTTGAGTTCTTGGTAGTAAACTTACTTCTGATCTAAGATACAATTAACTCTAAATCACCAAAAAATAAAATAATTTTTAACTTATGCATGTTATTCGACAATATTTTTGGTTCATTCAAAGTTCAAGAAGAAAGAATATTCAAAGTTCTTATCAGAGGGAGATATAGGAACAACTCCTCCACTATTACTTTCATTCTTACAAGATCCATCCAAATGTAATTTCCATATTCTATTACTTTCCTTTTGCAGATACACTTCATTAGGCTCAACAATATTCAAAATTAGTTTATTTAAGATTACCTAGAATTTGGACCTATATGTATTTGATAGAATTTTACTCCATAGTCAAGATTGAGAATTTCCACCAAGTATGTAAAAATTGTATCCCCATCAATTCTTATATATTTTCCATTTATAGGGATGGTCACATAATAAAATTCTAACTGAATATTTCCTCCAGCCAAATTAGACCATTTCCTAGAAAGTAGCAAATAAAAATATGTTGGTATTTCTCCTATAGTAAATTCCATCTTGTATGACACATTTCGACATGTGGAAAATTTGAATTCAATATTTTTCATGATTCTACTATAGGCACTATCTAATTATCTATCGCATAATACCTTCCATAGAGTGTCTCTACTATTTTCCTTATCTCTTTCATGACATCTACCACCATGATATTTACCAAAAAACCTAAATCTATCATACAATTCCTCACTAGTCTATTGTTAATCAATAAAGATAGATAAAAAAGACCCACTTGTAGAGAATGCTCATTAAAATTGATTCTAAGATATATAATTAGTGCTTGATTTGTATTTTTGTGTTTTGAATGATCCTCTTTACCTACTTTAAACAAAATATTCAAGACTTATTTTCCATATTAAGGAATTATTATAATTTTAATAAAAGGAAATAAAATATTTACTTGACATAAAGCATTAGAAGTAGATGAATTAGTACTTACCATCTACTTACCTCCTAATTTCTTTCTAGGATGATTTGATATCTTCATTTTTTAATCATTTGGTACTTCCTTCTCCTTATCTTTCTTGAATAAATCATCTTGTGGTCTATTGACAAGAACTCCTACGATTTCCACGAATCAGGATTTATAGTTTCATTCTTGAATATATAGTTTCTTATGGATTTCTACTCTATTTCAATTGTATAAGCTTGTATCTCTCATTAGTTAATTTCCTAACCCTTGGTTCTTCTCCTCATCACAAAAGACTTGTTGTGAACAATTTTGTCTTATTCAAATCATATCAACATTAGGAATGTGCTCATCTTCTGAGGAGTCATAATCTCCCCAAACTAGTTTTGATGATAATGTGTTCAAAGTAGGCTACTCGTCTTGCTTCCTTCCTTCTTCCAATATGCTATGTGAAATCTGATACTGGTCAAGAGCCTATGGTAACTTGAAAATCTTACACCATGGACCACTTTCCACACAGTTGATACTCCTCTTAAGAGGATTAGGAGTTTCATTATTTCTAATTGGTTTTCCATCCTTCCAAGCAATGTTTTATGAAATTCATTACAATTTGAACTTGTAAGGTCTATCGTTGCTATTAGACTTGAAAGATTCATTCTTTCTTTTCATAGCATGTAAATATTAGATCAATCAATTTTGTCCACATCTTTGTTTCGTTTTGGTGCTTTAGGGTTGAATAATCTAGGATATTCTCTCTTCCCAATATTACCAACAACCTTCCTCTCATTCTTAGTAGTTGTTACTACTTTGAAACCCACTTGAAATATGCTAGGCATATGAAATATCTCATAGTGGATTTTATGTAGGATCATCTTAAGTCGATAAGAAATCTTGCATCAAGCAAAAACAATTCTATATTCCTATACCATTTTGTTGTTCATAGAGTACCTTTTGTTTCTTGTGGTTTCAAGTTGTGTGTGTTGGTGTTTGAAAACGTTACCAGTTTCCAATTACCCTGATGAGAACAAAACACATCTAGGGGCAGCTAACTCCCATTTTCAACATGCCCATTCAGACACCAGGCCAACTATAAGGTTAGACCCTTCTTCTTCTTCAAGCTCTACAAAACCTAGGTGGGTGGACCTATAGATTCTTTATATGGTACCAATTATCCAAGCATACACTGAATCTAATGTAAAGCAAATAAAAAACCCCTAAATCTTCTATACTTAACCAGGAATCACAAGCATGAAATAGCTAAGAACATAACTCATGAAATTGGCAAGCTAAGTGTGGGTTAACATTGAATAGCTTTCAACATAAAAGAGAAAACTGATTTAATATGTTGATAACAACAAGACCCAAGTATGAGCAACAGAACTTAATGATCCTATCTCTTACCAGTGCCTTATCTATTGGGTAATTAAAATGAAATACAATAGTACATCTCTTGGAAACCTCTGACATAATTCCTACATCAAGATCCCTGATCTATCTTTCACCTTGTAAATAGACATCTGCTTCATATTTGAATCTCATACTCAGACAATCCTTTCATGAAATCAGTAAACCTTGTGATAAACACCAAGCAATTACATGGCTCTTTGTTCCATAAGCAAGATATTTCAATCACATACATTACGAAATGAGATGCAACCTAATCTATGGCCTTTGATCACAAACTAGAAAAGATTACAGATCCACAAACAAGAGACAAGATTCAAACTGAATTTGAAACCATTGCTACTCTTTATTTGCTTTCCTTGAAACCAAATACATGAAATGTACAGAAATTAACTCATAAAGAACCTAATAGATCTAAACTATCTACATAAAACTTAATTGTTGTTCATATAAGAAGAAATGCTAGGTGTGTGGTGTCACAGTCATGGGAACACATCAAAAACTAGATCCAAAACTTGGTCTCACAGTAATGTGCCAATTTTTTCCCCAGAACTGGAACTACTAGTTTCTCAGTGACAAAATTGGAACCCTTACAATAAATCAAAGAAAGAAAGATATAGACAAGAAAGAATTCCCGGATCTATTCTGAAGACTACATGTGTCCACTTGGAATCCCATCCCTAGGAGATGCAAAACCTCTTTCATCCCTCTGCCCATTTGATCTGATTTTGTTTCATCATTTCTTTGTAACTGATTTGCAAAATATCTCAGCTCAATGATGAAAACTCTTTTTGCATCCAAAATATCTTATAACCTTGTGAAATGTTGGAGGAATTGAGGTCCAACTGATTTGAATGCGACCAAACTCAACCCCAATTGTATTTTCCTTGTCTTTTATGCATATTCAAGTCATTACCTTGCTAGAAATCACAACTAAACTCTGATACCTGAATTTGGTTGCAAAATAGGAACCTGAGACAAAAATTCCTTTAGCTTGAACCAGCTGCTTCCTGCGCAAAAATTGACTCCAAAATTGGAAAGTTTTTCTTCTCTCGATTTCGGTGATCTATATAACATTGCATATTTTGCATACTAGGAACCTCTAGAATCTCATTTTGAAAATGTCCTCCTCTGCATGAACACTTAAGTCTGCATCTTTGATATTTTAAATTTTGAAAAATTTAAAAGTTCTAAAGTTTATACTTTAGAAAAATACTTCTTTAAATTTAAAAGAAGTGTTGCATGACCACATTTTGAAAAAATTAAAAATTATATTTTCATAATTTTCAATTTTCTATCCTAACCTTCCAATTTGTGGTCAACCCTCCGTTTGACCAGCGCCATGTGGCACTCCATGATTTTTCCGTATGACTGCCCTGTCACCACTCTGCTCCTGAGTGCCATGTCACCATCTCTGGGACTCGCTGCCATGTGTCATCACCGCATCAATCCTCACCATGTCGCTATGATAATCTTTGTGCAACTTTCGCTGGGCAAAATAGCGAGGACCGCTGGATGTGCCACATCGCACGATCTCCTTCATCTATTTGGATCTCACCACATCATCTCCTGCTCGCTGCCACTTGGCACGATCTGATTCGTTGCTCCATATTCTGCCGCAAGATCCACATCTCATTCAGCGCCTCGTCGGATTCTTAGATTTTTCGGCGGGATTTTTTGACTACCTTACCTGTCCATATCAGCACCACCTCACCACGTCCCACATCATCATCACTATCTTGCTATGCTTATCCCGCGAGCATCTTCACTTAGCGACAATCAGATTCCATGTCATCACTTTTCTGGGAGTGTGTTTGTTTAAAATTTTATCTTTGACTGCGCAGCTGATGTCATCCTTTGGGCTCCACTTCATGACCTGCGGCTTTCAAAAAAAACCCTTATTTTCAAGATATCAGTATAATCCTAAAGATTTCTATTTGAAGACCTAAAGGATTTAAATCCCAGCCAATGTGGGATAATAAAAATTTCGTTGTCTTCCCTTTGGACTGCGTGGATTCTCTTTATTAGTTTTGGCACTGGGTCTCTGCCTCAGAAGTAATTTTATCTGCAATCGATTCCATGGTCACTGCTTTAGAATCGGCTTCTTCTAAAGCCGACACCTGCTACTTATATGTTGCGGGTTTTTATGTGCAGCTAACATGATCTTCAACGTTGACTCCTCTCATTTTCACTTTACATCTGCTCAAGCTATTATTGATCTTTGATCTGTGATTTTACCTCTTTGACAGCGTATTCTCCATTGGCATGATCTTCTATTTCTTTCCTAGACCTGTGTGTGCCCTGCTTTGCTGCGAGTTTCCTTTCAATTTGCGTGATTTTCCATATGGCTGCCTCTCTTCGAGTCGGATTCTCCTTTTATATGCCGCTAGCTGTTTTAGCACTGAGGGTCTTTCTGATTCTAGCCGTGAACTCCTTTCATATTACTGGCTACTGCTCTGCTTGCTGATGGCGTCTTTTTGCTTGTTGAGGTATGGGTTTCTTATCGTGGGGAGTTCCTTGAACCTGCGACTTCTTTTTTGCTTCAGCGCTTTCCCTTTAAAAACGTGTGGACTCTGAAGCTAGTGGGCTTTGCTTCATAGGCTGCCCCTGCAAACTATTTTTTCAGAGCTGCGACTTCTTTTAATTGCATGGGCGACTCTATTTTGTGCATATTCCTCTGTTTGAACGTGACTGTTGAACGGTTGACTGTGGTTAATGCTTTCCTTGAATGCACCTTCATGCCTGCTCCTGCGAAGACTTCCATTCGTACGTGCCTCCTCTCATCAAGGCTAGGCGGCCTGTTTCAACACCTTGGAATGCCCTTTGCTTCTTCTCTTGGCGTGGGGTGCCTTCTTTTCCTCATCAGGAAAGCATTGAAACAACTGGAATTAGCAAAAGACCAGGTCGGAAACTCCTCACTCTCACACTCACTCTGTTTCTGTTAGACGTGATGAAACGAAGTGCTCTCACCTGTCTCCATATATGTCATTGTTTCCTCAGAATGACAATCGCTGAGGTGTCGACCGTACGAACAAATATAAAACGGTGACTCTCTTCCCGGTGGTGCATCAACGCTTCCATCAAATTCATGGGGACATCATAGTATTGGTCCATAAAATTAAGCCACTTGAGATGTGTCAAGATGGCCTTTTGGCAAGACTCATGATTACCCTTTGAGTAGGTGACAGCAAGACTATGAACAAAAAAGCGAATGATAAATCAAGTGTGAGAATGTCCAAATAATTAACTAGTGCCGCTGTGAATGCCCAATATCCACAATTTGTTCTAATGGAGCTCGCTCTACCTTTTCAGGGAATGAAACAAAAAAGGCCTCTGCTGCCTTGACATGGGCTCAGCTTGATCTTTGCCGCCCTTGCAATCATATTTTCAAAATGGTATATTACTTCATTATAATCAATGACCTCGGACAATGCTTTTATATCACTAGCTTTTATTATTTGATATGCTAATTCAAAGCTATAGTGATGGAATGGACGGTGGAAAACATGAAGCAGTTTTGATATCTCCTTCAAGTGCTCAAATTCAGTGTGAAACTCAAATATGTCATCAAGAAAATGATATTATTTCATGTGTCAGGCCTTGCCAATCTTGTAAGATTTAATTGAAATAAGTTGCATCCTCCAACGCCCCAACATCTTAACAATTTGATGAAATCAGTCGGGCCCCAAAGTGGATCCGACTAAAAAAAAATTCATTTTTGAACAAGTGATTCTCTAAACTGATTCATCGATTGTCTTGAACTAACTAGAATCAAATTTGGTCGCTGATTTACCATTAAAACTCATTTTAAATCATTTTCGCAACACAGTGAAACTTGTGTCTGGAGGCCTATTGCCTGGCTTTAAAAACTGACACAAACATCTCGCTAGGCTCCAAAACTCTGGATCTCTATTCTCTCTGACACATTGAACAGGCTTGCAAAATCTCATCACATGACGACATCAGGGTCAAATGATATTCGCTGTCAAAGTTGACCTTTCAGAACTTCCTGCAGATAAACATGTCAGAAAATAATAAACTGAGTTCGGATTTGGCTTTGAAAACTGGGCAAATGGACACTTGGGAGAACAAAAACTGGGGCATTGGTTCTCTATCATGAGGACAATAGAATCTATGATTTGGGCTCATGACAAATAACAAGATGCAGATGGTGATCAGCCAAAGTAGGCTACTTGGATTTTATAGACTAGAAACAATGTCTGAAAATCGATTTTTGTAAATGGAATTGACCTAAAAAAGTGTGCAAATGGATTCGTCAAGACTTAAAAAATGACAGAATTGGAGAAGTTTTAGAGTATAATGCAGTGGTACAATCCATTCGATCTTACCAATCACATATCAGGAGATATAACATCCCGAACAAGGAACCTAAAAAATCTGCAAACACTGACACCAGTAAAACTTTAGAAATCTCGTTTGGAATCGCATTTGAAAACTGATCAAACGGATTCATCAAGAGCTGAAACTTGAAACAAGCCAAGTTTTTGACGTCTGAAATACAACGCAAAAGGAATTTTAGCATTCGGGTCAATTGGTCAAAAGTTATAACTTGCCAAATAGGGCTTCCCAGAATTTAGCACAATTACACAAATGAATAAAATAATAACTGACCAACTTTGAGGGGTTCAAAACCTAGTCAAACGAACTCAAAAAATCTGACACATAGGTTCTTAGGTATGGATATTAGACATTTCCAAAGTGGTAAGTCATGAAACATTTTTGGGTGCGAGGCATTTAATGGCAAACACAGCCTCCTGTCGTTGTTTGACACTTAGGTGAAAATGCAGATTTGAGACTTGCTCAAAATAGGACCTCGCCAAATGGCTTAGAACATCAGTTTAACTTCATGGAACACTTAGACAGGCTGAATGGAAGGTGCTAGAAACATTGAACACCTCTTAGGCATCAACTTGACAGCTGGGTACATAGGCATTTAAAAGCATTTATAAGACCAAATTTTCTCAATGGTGCTCAAAATCAGGGCTACATTATTGAGCGCCAACAGTGTGTAGTTGGCATCTTAATTTAGACCCATGGTTAATCATTTCCATAAGTGTGTGTAATATAATATTCTTTGTGCTTAGAGTTTTGTGCCTCCTTTTATGCTCATCGTTAGCTACTAGTTTCATTTAGCATGCCATGGAGTTTCAATCGATGTGGTTTCCTATGAAGACATGCATCTTACACGGTTGAGGGACATATCTTGGATCATATGTAGACCTATACTTAAGAGTGTAAGTTTTCTATAGGGCATTTTGTTAATTATTTGTTTTATCTTCCAAGGAAAGACTTGTTTTGTAATAGGATGAATTTTGGTCTTGCTTGCTACATAAGGACTTGGATTGGATTTAGGGTAGTAAGTTGGAGGTAAAGGAATATAGATTAAAAAAAAGACTCAATTTTGTGAGCTTTGATCTCTAATGTTGTAATTGATTATTTTGAGCATAACTCGAAAGACCTTAAAGTTGGGCATGTTGAATTTATATTTTATCATGTGAGTTGTCTAATCAATCAATATCTATTCATGAGTAAATTGGTTCATTTCTTTTAAATATGTGTTTTATCTCATGTGTACTCTTGGAAAGGTGTTAGGAGATAGGAATTTGGTTCCTTCCCCCTACCAGCCTTGTGTCATGAGAAATTAGAGGAAGATTTTCTTTCCTTGTGAGTTTGGGATCATGGAGAACCTAAATTGAATTGGTTGTAGGGTGGTAGCTCTAGATTTTTACCTATAACTTGTAGAAGGTTACGATATAGTAGTAACTAATATCAAGATTGTTCAAGGTGGAGGGAATGAAAATCATGTTATTATTGATATGTTGAGGAAGATTACTCTGAGACTTGAAGTTGTTGATATGCCCCAGAGGAGAGGTGTACATCTTTAGGATGTTAGTGACAATGAAGTGGTACCTAATCCTAATCTTGAACCTAAAGTGAAAGAAGATGAGGAGAGACTTCTAAGAGTTTTTTTTAGGGAAAACTCCATACCCATTTTTAAAGTTACTTTCTATGATGGAAGGACAGAGACTAATGTTTTGTTGGATTGGAAAAATTCTCTAAGTATGAAAGTACTCCTAAGAATAGAAAGGTAAAGATAACATTCACCAAGTTGAAAAGTCATTCTTTACTTTAGTGGAATCATTTGTAGATTGAAAGGAAATGAAATAGAAAAGATAAGATGAAGACATGGGAAAATATGATTGGAAAGATGAAGAACAAGATCCTTCATGGAGATTACTAGGTTAATATATTGAGAAGAATGAAAAATATCAGACAAAGGCTATGATTGTAAAAGAATATACTAAGGAATTCTACAAATTGCACATCAAATATGGTCATGTGGATGATGATATTGAGAAAGTAGTTATATACTTGAATGGTTTGAGGACTTCAATTCACGGAGAGATTATCTTTGTTAAGGTTGATAGTGTTGAAGAAACATATCAATACCCCCTAAAAGGTGAGGATTTTGTGGTGAAGCAACATGATCAATGATAAAGAGGAAGAGGTGGTCGATTTTAAATAACTAGAGGAAAAACCTATGGAAAAGATAGAATATCTTACAATACAATACAATACAAGGGTAAAACATAATGGAAAGAGAAGCATACTAGTAAGAGAGGTAATTATGCTAGAGGTATCTATACTAGATACTCTAGGAATAATAATAGTGGTAAAACAAAAGAGAGATATTGGTTTAAGGGTACTTGTTCCAATTGTGGATAAGGACATAGAGATTTTGAATGTACTAATTCTAGAATAAAAATGGAGGTGGCAGTAGAAACACTTTGGCCTATGAAGAAGTTTCTGAATCATTGAATATTCCTGAACATGGTGAGAGCCTGATGTTAAGAGGAATCTTGTGGAATGAGGAAACTAGTGAAGGCCTATTTTAAGGAAAATTTTACTCAAGACAAGATGTAAGATTGAAGGAAATTGTTGCAAAGTAATCATGAATAGTGGTAGTTTGGAGGATTTGGCTTCTAAAGAGGTAGTTAACAAACTATTATTGCACAGGTTTAGACACCCTTAGCCTTATCATATCGATTAGATGTAGAAGGGGCATAAGTTACTAGCAAGTGACCAATGCCTTATTAAATTCAAGATTGGAAATTATTATGATGATGTTTTGTGTGATCTATTAATTGTTGTCATATTATGTAGGATAGACCTCGGCAGTATGATAAACAAGCTTTGCATAATGGTAGATCGAATCAGTATACTATTTGGGTTCATGGGAAGCAACAAGTATTTTTTCCTTTGGTAGAGAAACCTAATGAGAACTTTTGTACCATAGCAAGAGGTTGTTTCATTTAAGAAAGTTATTTTATTAAGGATCTGAAGGAGTAAAGTGCTTGTCTTTCTTTGATTCCTAGGAGGAGTGGGAAACAAGATGAAATGAAGCATGCACTTGAGATGGAATCTTTGTTGATTGAATTTCATGATATCATTTTTGATAATGTACCTAATGGTTTTCTTCCTATAAGAAGTATTAGTAATTGTATGGATTTGATACCTTGAGCTAGTTTACCTAGTAAAAAACCACATAGACCAACGCCTATTGAAAATAAAGAATTAAATAGAAAAGTGAAAGAATTTCTTGGTAAGGGTTTGATTAGGGAAATTTTGAGTCCTTAAGTTGTACCAGTACAATGAGCACCTAAAAATAATGCAAAATTAGTTTAGAGATATAAACAAGATAATAATGAAATATAGGTTTGCATTGCCTAGGATGGATGACATAAGGGATTATTTGACTAGGGAAAGACATTTCACGAAGATTGATTTGAAACATGGGTATCAACATATCACAATCAACGAAGGAGATGAGTGAAAAATAATTCTTGGGAAAAAACAAAGGTTTATATGAATGGTTTTTTATATGTCTTGTAGTTTAACTAATGCACCTAATATTTCATGAGGCTATTGAATGAGGTTTTGAAGAAATTCTTGGGTAAGTTTGTGATTGTATCCCTTGATGACATCCTAATATTTATTAAGACTAAGAAAGAATCCCTTGAGCATATTAGACAAGTGTTACAAATATTGAAAGAAGAAAAGTTGCTGATAAATTTGAAGAAATGATCATTCACAAACGAAGAAATTGTGTACCTTAATTTTTTTATTTATGTTGATTTTTTGAAGATGGATCCTTAAAACATAAAAGTTATTTGTGAGTGTGATACACATGAGAATGTTGGGGAAGTTAGATCATTTCATGGATTAGAAAGCTTCTATAGGAAGTTTTTAGATTTTTTAGTTTAGTATGTAATTCCATGAAATGGACTATGATAGGAGATAAAAAGAATTTCAAATGGAAACGTGGAGCACATAAGAGTTTTAAAAAATTGAAACAAAAGGTGGCAGAGTTACCTACACTTTTTTTACCACATTTCACTAAGGTTTTCCAAGTTGATTGTGATGCCAGTGGAAGTGTGATTGGACTTGTTTAGAGTCAAGAAGGAAGACCTTAAGGTTTCTTTACTGAAAATTTGAATGATTATAAGAAAATATTCTCATTTTATGATCACGAGTTCTATGTAATTGTTCAATCTTTGAAGAAATGGAGACATTATTTAATGCATGAGGATTTTTTGTTGTTCATTGATCATAAAGCTTTATAGTATTTGGGAAAATAGAATAAGTTGAATAAGAGACACATGTAGTGTGTAGCATATTTGGAGAACTTTTCTTGTGTGTTGAAACAGAAGAGAGGATAGTCAAAAAAAAGTGGTTCATGCTTTTAGAAGAAGAAGGAATTTTTGATAGAAATGAGAATTGAGGTACTTGGTTTTGATGATTTGAAACAATTTGTATGAATCTCGTCCTAATTTTGTAGAACTGTGGAAGTCTTATAAGAATTGCATGACAAATGAACAAGATAAGTGGACTAATTATTTCATTTAGGAAGACATGTTGTTTAAAGAGATTCAATTGTGCATATCTATGAGGAAAAACATCATGAAGGAGAAACATAGTGGTGGACATGCTAGACATTTTGGAATTTACACAATAGTGAAGATGATCTCTAATAGATATTTATGCCTTAGATATACAAATATGTTTTGAAGATTGTTAAGAGTTGTAAAATTTGTCAAACAAAAAAAAAGGAGCTAGTCATAATTTGGGATTGTATTCACCATTGTCGATACCAAATAAACCTTGGGAAGATATCTATATGGAATTTATGCTTGCCTTACCTAGAAATTAGAGAGGTAATGATTATATTCTAGTAGTGCTTGACATATTTTCTAAAATGCCTTATTTTATACCTTGCAAGAAGACATCTAATGTAATACATGTGGTTGAATTATTCTTTAAAGAGGAGGTAAGATTTCATGGGTTGCCAAAGACTAGTGTTTCAAATAGGGATACTAAATTTGTAGGTTGTTTTTGGAGGACACTTTGAAATTTGTATACTGAGCTTAAGTTTAGTTCTATATATTTTATCTACATACATATGAAAAAACTAAAGTTGTGAAAAAACATTTGGGTAACTTGTTGAGATGTTTGGTTGGTGATAAGCCTACTAATAGGAAATTGGTTTTGGCACAAGAAGAATTTGCATATAATAATTCAGCAACAAAGAGTACTAAGAATAATCCTTTTGAGATAGTAAATAGAATGAATCCTAAAGTAACTACTAAGTTGAGGGATTTGAATATCGAAAATAAGAAGAGTGCTAAAGATGACGAAATTGTGGATTTCATGAAGAATTTGTTTGAAGAAGGAAAGAAGAATCTAGAAACTAGTAATCAAGAGTATAAGAAAAGGTTAGATAAAGGTGTTAGAAATATATAGTACTTGGGGGGGGGGGGGGGAGGGGGTGAATAAGTATTATACAAACTTTTTCCCACAACTCAATATTGTCAATTACTTTATAACTTGCATATGAAAGTAAACCAACAATGCTGAACAATAAATATAACCATGCACATAGACAACTCATAATGGCTAAGGGAAAGCCCCAGTGGGGATGATATCCACTAGATGATTCACTAAACAATAGGATCCTACTAAGGATATTGACCCTATTAGGAGTCTATGAAGTACATATAGTATCTTAAGTCCTTGTTAGAGGACTAGGCCTTGTTAGGAGTTGATAGAAAAAATACAATGTATGCAAGAAGAGCACACTGCCCTAACATTAAATTATACAATTCAATTCTTAACAAGAATAGATATACATACAATACTTTCTTTTTGTAGTATTTCACACTTGCCTTGATCATATATCAGATGTAGTTTGGATGTCATTGAATTCACATCATTCATAGATCATACATATGTCACATAGTTCATTACATATCACACACATCTTCCACACTTATGTTCACAAGAAAATATCTTACTTATACCTCACATCTTCATAATTTACTACTTAGTCACCCTCCATGATTTCACATGCTTGGCATAGTATGAAACACTTTATGGAATAATATCCAGATAGTTAGCTCATCATGACCTGGTAATTATTTTGTCACCAAAATAATTCCCCAAGTCGTATAATCCATTTCCATGCTATGCTTTGTTCTACATTTTTAAATGCCCATACTAGTACTTCATTCATAACTTGCATCATACTGTTCATACACATCTACACACTGGTACATGTCATCATGCCACAATCATAGAGGTTTCCTTAATTGCACATAACCTAACTCTCAATGAGTTGTTTGTAAACATCACATCTTCTCTATATGTTGTTGCAAACTATCTAATACTTAGACAATTCTCTATAATACATGTTACCATAAATGACAACACTCAATACGTCTATTGGACCATATTTCCAAAAATCTTCCCCTTTCTCACTGATAGCAACATTTGGAAAAATTTACTAAGTCCCAAAAAGGTTTCATACATAATCAAAAATAATTCTATTCATGTTTATATGGATCATTACATTCCTTATATCTCCTTTACATTAATACATAAGTGTACTCCCCCTTACATATACAATATACAACTATACAATTTTCTTTTACATAATACTCCCCCTTTGACATCAATGGAAAAGGTGTCAAAAAAAACCTGTATCAACAAATACTATGTGGCCTACTACTAATCAACTTGATATTTTGGAAAAGCAATCTGCATTTACAAGTTTCAGTCTTTCCACTTCCTTCTTCTAATTTTCCTTTGATATATCTCAAATACTAATTAGTGTGCATAGTGCATAAGATGCCACTTTAGCTGCACTCAAGTTAGTATAGGTAAATTTAACATAGGAAGTCTTTGCTTCAAGACATTCCTCCAGTTGCCTTTGTAAAATGTTGATTTTTTGATGAAATTTCTCTAAGACTATAGAATTTTTTTGCTGCCTTCTCCTTATAGTTTGCAAGCCTATGATCACATCATGTATCTTCTCAACTTTTATTTTATAGTCCTCAATACTGGTCTCTAGAAATTGTAACTTAGTAGTGAGTGTTTCAACTCCACTCAACTTATCCTTTATTTGTCTCTAAAAATCAGCCAGGTACTTGTATGACAGCGTGCACTATCCATACAATCTCTTCCCTTCATCATTATGTTTTTTGAGTTCCTTGATGCTTCCATCAAGTGCTTTCAAATCACTTCTCACATTAGTGCATACTATATCAAACATTGATGCATCATGCTTTGCCCATGCTTGCACTGAAGCTACTTCTATGAGAGTTGTGAAATTTTCATCAAAGATCTTCATGTAAGGATTTAACCATGAAGAAAAATAACAATTACATGCAAATATAAATAATATTAGAAAATAATAGATCACACAAAAAGAACACAAGACACCAAGATTTAACGTGGTTCACCCAATCCCTGGGCTACATCCACAGTAGGAAGTCCAATATTAGTATTATCTAGTGATTATAACCTAATTACAATCTATAATCTCTTGCATCTCAATACCACCACAAGAACCAATTTTCTCATCACACATTATGAAACAATCCCTAACCCTAAGCTCTTCTATACAAGTAGTTTTCTTGTTTTAGGGTTAAAATTAGTTACAACATGTCAGCCATAAATTGGTGAATATGAACAATAGCCAATTGATGAATATTAGCCTTTGGCAAATAGTAGAACACCATTGGAAAATAGTAGCCCAATTTTTTTTCTATGTACAATACTTCCTTGATTAGTCACTATAAACTAACACTTCACCAACTCCTTGGCCTTTGAATGCAAGTCTTGATTTGCTATAGTTAACTATCTTTTGCATTCTATCCAAGCCTTCAGTTAATATTTTCTCCAAAGACTTTATTGATTTATTTTTCTCGAACAACTTGCCCAATGGGCTCATTAGTACTATAATTGTTGATGGGCTAGCTACTAGTACTATAATAGATATAATTTTTGGGGCTATATAAGGTATGTTAGCGTCATGCTAGAACACTACCTTCCCAACTTATGACTCCACATGTTTTAGATTATGCAAGAATGTTGGTTCTTCCATTACAATCTTCCACTTATGCTTAAGTTTAGAATATTCCTTTTGCTTCTCCTCTTCCTCTTCCTTTTTCTTTTTCTCCTCCTCTTCCTATTTCTTTTGTTCATTTATTCTCTTTCCCTTTGCTATTCTTTCTAATTCTCTCTTCTTCTCCATGATCATCTAAGCTAGAGTAAGCTATAATATTGCCAACAATAGTTTGTTCCTTGACATGGGTTCAATACCCTTCAAAATTCTATTTGACTCCTCCTTAGAGTCAACCTCACATAGTTTATTTATCATAGAGATCCTTATATTTAGATCTTCTTCCAATAATCTCTTCTTTATGTTTATAACCCTATTATATAGATCTTCTAGTATCTTATTCTATATATTCTCAAATTTCTTATTCCTCAAAAACATATTTCTCACTATGGCTCTTTCTAACTGTCTTCTACCCATCATACTATACAAGTTATAATACTTATTCAATTGAACAAAATTATCATCATTTATTATATGCATGTTAAGGTTCTCTACCTTTTTTTTCATGCTCTTTTTCGAGCTATAGTTCTACCTTCTTTAACATTTTGCACTATGCGCCTATCTCCAGTGTCATCCTTAGAACTCTATGAATCACTTACTTGCATCATTTTTCTCCTCTTGCCTAGTTGATTGGTGGTCTTCTTGACACTTTTCTTGGTTGATGGTGCAGATTCTTGCTTCACCTTCATCAATCTCTCTAAATTTCTCTACATTATAGGTGATTCCACCTATGGTTGCTTCCTTGACTAATCACTTTTGGTTCTCACAAGCTACACTTGCACAACTGCTACATAAGGTGCAGTAGGGGCTTGCTCACATGGTTGTGCCACTGTCACACCTTTTGAAGGTCCTACCACATTAATAGGAGTTGTTGCAATCACTTCAAACATTCTCCTTTCTCTCATTTCCATCACAATTCCTTTGACCTCATTAAACTCTTCTATTGTCATTCTTGATTCCTTTAGAATAGAATCAATAAATTTCTCTACCTTCTTCTTACTCTCCTTGTTGTTTAGTTTTGACTGAACTACTCTCATTTTCTCCTCATATGTTCCCCATCTAGGGCACTTTGTGTCCTTTTCTAACTAGAGTATGGTCCATCCATACCTTTCTATGAGCTTTGCACTCATCACATATCCCATAGGTTCTATGAACTTTACCCTTGGTACCACAGTTTCCATACAGGTGTTATTAGTTTCCACCATGAAGCATATTTCATCCTTATATTCCTCCACCAAGGAGGGAGGTATCTTATACCTCTATTTAGTTTCAGTCGGAAAGTTCTTCATCATCCTGTCAATGCCATTATCTCTGAAATATTCTAACTTTGATCTATAACATTGAGTCATCATCTTCATTGTGCACTCATTGCTATCCCAATTTGTCATTCCAAGAAACTTCTTTGTAGCATAAAAGAATAAATGAGTCAGTAGGGACTCAAATCTGAAAATTGCACTCTTTGTTTTCTTAAACTTTGGAATGTTATCCGGTAATTGTAATATGATAATATCACACAGATTAACTTTTCTTTCTTGTACTATCATTACATAAGCAACATGGAAAAATCCTACTAGTTTTGAATTAACCCTCAATCCATGGTTGAACTTGTACCTTAATATCTTTCTTAGTAGCTTTACTCCTTTGTCTTGAATGGGGTCTACCTTCATGTTTCTTCTATCAAACCTTGTATTCAAGTTTGCCTCAACCATATTCCTAACATTCTTCAAGCATTAACAGTATTACAACATTCATTACTTAACCTCTTGACCTTATCAATTAGGTCATTATCAGTAACAATCTATGCATCACCTAGCGACAACATATCATCATGTACCCTAGTAAGAATTATTCGGGTCCAATCATGATTGTCAAACTCCATATAGAGCATATACTTCACTAGAACTAAGCTATCTAGGTGCACATACTCAGACTTCAAGGTTGGGCCATTGTTACACATTTTTCCCAAATCCTATTGAATATCATCATCATCGATACTTTCTATCTTATAGTGAATATAACTTTTGAAATCCTTAATATGTAGCACATTCTCTGGAACTTGCAAAAATGTGTCCAATGGGTCATCCAATAGTGACACAAATGGATGCTTCTTGAACACATATCATGGTCTATCACTCACATCATACACATTTTGACTGGCCATTGACATTCTATCAATTTTACCTTTTTAATAAAATGAAGTAGTCATTTTACAGAAAATTTCTTATGTATTCTTCATTATATTGAGATGTATTAACTCATCTCACAATACACAAAGAAGACATGTATTTAGTATGACTAATAATAAAGAGAGTAATAATTCAAACCAATAATTATTTTTTAATTAAAAAAAGTAGAACTATAAAATAAATAAAATATGTAATATTTAAAATAGCATTATGGCAAGTCATCTATAGAATACTTTCATGAAATATGTAATTTTTAAAATAACATTATGACAAGTCATCCATAGAATACTTTCATGACGGCTTCATGATATTGTTATTGTATTCACCAAGGTCAGATATTCTATATTCTGACTGACATGGTACGCTCATTGATCCATCATATTCATAAATAAATAAAATTCACATTTCAATGTTTTTCTATTACATTAGAATGAGAGGAGCGTTATCTCATAAGTTTTACATAAATGATATAAAATGAAACCAACAAAAAGATTCAAAATGTAGAAATGTAGAATCGCATAACAACCCAACTACATGGTAGCACTAGCCTACCAAAAATAACAAAACTTATATGTTAATCGTCTCCTTCAACTTTGTTTCAGCCGCCTCTCATCTGTTTGAGTCCTCTATTTTGATCTCAGGCAAAAGGACGCTGAAATGCGAAATTGGCTTTGACTGAATCTGTAACAGTATCTCCAGATGGCCGCTTTATATGATTAAATGTACAAAAAATCATATCGAATTTTATCTATAAAATATAGCTATATATAACATTTTTTTATATAGTATATAAAAGAAATATACAAAATTATATTACAAAATTTTGAACTTAGCACAATACATTACCACATCAAAAAATAAAAGTAACACTAAATGCAAACAACAATAACCCAATCTGAGCAGCAATTCAATCCGAAGCTATGCCTGGCCAGTTTTCCTGCATTGATGTTAACGAAGATGTTATCGTGCTGCTTACTGAGCTGAAAGATTCCGTGCTTTCCTGCAGCATCTCCTTTATTTCTATGAGACGGGTAACAACTTCTTTCATGGCTGGTCTACACTCCCTTTCTATCGCAAGGCACTCAAACGCCAACTCGGCAACTGCAGCAACACTGACCTTCACCTCCTCATTTCTTTCAATCTGCAAATCTGGATCGACCAGTTCATTCAAAACGCCTCTTCTTATCTTGTCGGTTGCCATATTAGCGAAGCTGATTTCATTTCTATTTCGCATAATGTCTACTGCTACTTTGGCAGATATAATCTCCGCCAAAACAACTCCTAAGCTGTAAACTTCAGACTTGTCAGTGAGCTGAAAGCATTCATTGTACTCTGGGTCAAAATACCCTGGCGTTCCCTGGGGAGCAGTTGTGATATGTGACACATTAAGAGGCACCAATCTGGAAAGCCCAAAATCTGCAACTTTTGCTCTGGAATGCTCGTCAAGAAGAATGTTATCGGATTTAACATCTCTGTGCAATATAGGCGGATTCATGCTGTGGAGATACGCCAAGGCCTTAGCAGTTTCTATGGTAATGTTTAAACGAGTTACCCAAGGCAAGCCCGTAGGAGTTTTTCGGCTTCCATGAAGATGGTCAGACAAGGTCCCATTTGGAAGAAACTCGTAAACAAGAAGTAACATTGGACTCTGCGGGCTTGTACAACCATAGAGACGAACAAGGTTCGGATGACAAAGGGATGACAATATTTGCACCTCGTTCATAAATTGTTCGACTGTTCTAGAGCTCTCCTGATACAGCCTCTTCACTGCTACAGCTCGCCCGTCGTCAAGTTTACCCAGGTACACCACGCCAAACCCTCCGTCTCCAAGTTCGTTCCTTTCGTTAAAGAAACTCGTTGCTTTCTGTAGCTCTTGATATGCGTTATGTGACCTGCTTCCATGTCATCCCGCTGATAATTACCGTATTCGCCACCGGAATGAGGGCTTTTTCTTCTCTTAACATATAAAACATAGATCACTGCTAGCGCTATAACTAGTGCCACTGTACCCATAGAGCTCCCTGTATTAGAGTATTCTGATTAAATATTACAGTTTTATTATAGTTACCTAATTAATAGTAAGTTAGACATTTTATCTGATCGAAAACTAATAATGTGCTTTTAATCATTCAGAATTTAATAATGACCATTAATGCTTATAAATTAAGAACAGTCCTATAAAAAAGATTGAAATAATTGACAGATGAACAAAATTAAGGCGTTTCCAAGTGTAACGCGTATTTAGCTTCCACTGCTGAAGAGGAAGGGATGCTTACCTAGAGCAATAGCAGTCTTATTATCAGTGTTCGACCCGCCTGCATGGTTTAATATAGAAATAAAGGGAAGGTAATTCTTAGTATTCTGCTTAGGAAATGTAGACGGATTTTATTTTTAAAAATTGATGCTTTTCACTCAACAAATAGAAAGAGAATTACAACTCTTACCGGGCTTTAACGATTCGCAACTGAATTGCATTAGATTGTGGGCGTCGGGCATACAAATTTCTTTCCTCGACTCGCAATGCTCACAGCCTTCGCTGAAATTCCATATTACTGTGAACCCGTCATTTATCCTTTGAAACAACGGTTGATTATCTCCTTCGGACTTTTTAACAGGTAGCTGCACCAATGTCTTACAATATGTAGCCAAACTCAAGTTTGAATAATACCAACTGTTGTTGCATTCTAAAGCATATACTTAAATAGGCAAGAACTGTTCCATATCTTCTCCACACTCTCCCCATAGACTTACATTATAGTACTCATCAGAAATGCTAAGGTGAGGGCTAGACCATAATTCCATTGTATGATTACTGGTCGATGGATCGCAAGCGCCTCCCCACATATTTCTATCAACTATTCTCATAGAATTCGTGACAGCATCCTCTTTTAGGTTGCCAAAAGGTTCGAGTAGATGGTATTGGTAGCCACTGATACTGAGTAGTTGCATATTCACTGTATGATCACACTCAAGCTGAAGCACAGGTTCACCGCAGCCGCTGTTCTTTGCATCGAAGGTTTGATCCCCACATTTAGAGGGTTCAGCACAAGCTTGAGATAAAGAGGTGAGGCATGGCATGAATATTGTGAAGACAATTAGAAAGAAGAAGTGCAAGAGGTATAGAGGGGGCAGACTGAAATGGTGAGAATGGCATAGACGAAGAGGTAGTCCTTCCATTTTCATCTCGGCTGCAATGGTGAGAAGAAAACAGCTAGAATTGAGATGAAAAAAGGAGCATGAATGACAGTTTAATAGCGAAGAAAGAAGGCGAGAAAATGACGAGTTGTGTGAAAAGGCGTAAGAAAAGATTTTGAAGTCAATACGTCAATTGACCTTACGTCCCGGAGCGAAAGTAAAAGTCAGTCAATACCGCAGTTTGACCAAGGAGGAGGTTGAATCTTGATAAATAGCAAAAGGTTCAACAATTGAATTGCGGTTTTCTTTGTCTCACAAAATTTTACGCGCTTTCTTTGACGGATGAATTGGGGTTCCGCGAAAGTTACGTTTAGATTGACTTAGACTCGATGATGGCAGGTCATTTTTAATTATTTTGGGATCTTTCCACGAAAATCATTCGATTAAAGGGCAATTACATCGATCAAACTGTGGGTCCTAGGCTTTCCATTTCTATTGTTTTTAACTATCGTTGGACAATGTTATTTAATTGTTTTTTTTTAGAGCTTTCTCCATGAAAAAACTAAGAAAATGTTGTACCGATAGGAAGAAAAAACTAAGAAAATGTTGTACCGATAGGAAGTGAATTGAACACTGAATCCTATCATTGTCAATTGGAGGAGAGCATTTGTAACGAGTGGGACGACCTTTTCGTCTGATTTTGGCTCAGAATGGGATTGATAAAAGAAAAGGATGCAACGTGGTTAAGGCAGGCAAAACAAGGTGTAATTTACGAGCGAAGAAAATTGCAATTAAATGCTCCACCATTTTGCATTATTTGAGTGTATTTTGTCATTTTCTCAATGTTTTAAGATTCTAAAAAATTATGTTTGGGTAACCACAATGAAATCAAGGTACAAACGTTGTGAATGAGATTTATAGATCCTTACTTAAAATTGATTCCATTCTTACACCACCATTTTGATTATTAGTTTCTGCATACAAAAAGAAAACTTAATGATTTATTTATTTATTTTTAAAGTCTTTTATTTGTTCAACTAATAAGAGTAAACTAATAGTTGTATATTTTTGTACGTGCAATGATTAGTTGATAGGAGCAATTTGTCTTGTATTACAGAGGAAATTGATGAAAAAAATTATTATATTATGTTTTTCACTAATAGTATAAAAGTTGAGCCCAATAACATGAAGGAAACAATGTAAATGGTTTATTTTGATTTGGTTCTAATTATATATGAATAGCATTCTAAATAATTAAAGTTCTTCTTTTAAAAAACTAAATAGATCAAGATTTTATTTTTAGAAATCTAATGATACATGCTAAAAGATTAAATAAAGTATATATGGTATTGTGATTACTATCAACTCTCCTAAACAAGGCCATATTTGGTCATATTTGTATTACTGCCATAATTTAAGTGAATTTCATCTCATTTATTTCAAAGCACAATAAAAACTAATTGATTGTAATGTCTAACCTTAATTTACTTTTCTAATTTGTTTTGATCGGATTCTTTAAGACCTATTCTATGATTATGTTTTATAATTAGCAATGCTCTGTTAGTGAAATTGATTTAATTGTATTTCATATTTAATTAATATATGTGTTGAGTTACTTTAGTACTAAGTTATTCCAGTTATTTCATGATTTTTTCAATGATGATATATGTATCTTCAGTTAGTACTTTAGTACCAACTATTATTGCATTCTAAAGCATAACCTGCTTCAGCACGCAAGCACTGTTCCATATCTTCTCCGCACTCTCCCCATAGACTTCATTGATGTACTCGTCAGAAATGCGAAAGTGAGGCGTAGACCATAATTCCATTGTATGATTAATGGTCGATGGATCGCAAGTGCCTCCCCACATATTTCTATCAACTATTCTCAAATTGGTAGAGGCATATTCACTTTATGATCATATTCATATGCCTCTTTCCGGTGGCCAAACGGTTCGAGTAGATAGTATTGGTAGCCGCTCAAATTGAGTATAGGCATATTCACTTTATGATCACACTCTAGCTGAAACGCATGAGGTTCACCGCAGCCGCTGTTCTTTGCATCCAAGGTTTGATCCCCACATTTAGAGGGTTCAGTACAAGCTTGAGATAAAGACGTGAGGCATGGCCTGAATGTTGTGAAGACAATTAGAAAGAAGAAGCGCAGATTGAAAAGCTGAGAATGGCATAGACGAAGAGGTAATCCTTCCATTTTCATCTCAGCTACAATGGCGAGAAGAAAACAACTAGAATTGAGGTGAAAAAAGGAGCATGAATGACAGTTTAATAGCGAAGAAAGAAGGCGAGAAAATGACGGGTTGTGTGAAAAGGCGTAAAAAAAGATTTTGAAGTCAATAAGTCAATTGACCTTACGTCCCGGACCGAAAGTAAAAGTCAGAGTCAATACCGCAGTTTGACCTACGAGGCAGTTGAATCTTGATAAATAGCAAGGTTCAACAATTGAATTGAGGTTTATTTTACGCGCTTTCTTTGACGCATGAATTGGGATTCCACGAAAGTTACGTTTAGATTGACTTAGACTCGATGATGGCAGCCGGTAGGTCATTTTAAATTATTTTGGGATCTGAAAATCGTTCGGTAAGAAAAATCTGAAAATCGTTCGGTTAGAAAAAGCAATGTAAAGGAAGTGCATTTTCGTGGCTGTATAGCCACGAGCTTATTTTACGCACTTTCTTTGACGCATGAATTGGGATTCCGCGAAAGTTACATTTAGATTGACTTAGACTCGATGATGGCAGGTTATTTTAAATTATTTTGGAATCTTTCCACGAAAATAATTCGACTAAGGCAATTGCATCGAACGAACTGTGGGTCCCAGGGTTTCCATTTCTATTGTTTTTTTAACTATTGTTAGACAAGTTATTTTTAGTTGGCAGGAAACTAATGGAATCACTAAGTTCCATATTAGTTCCATAATCTAAAAATTTGATTGATTTACTAATGTTTGCAAAAGATTTATTAATTTGCATGTTTTTTCGGAATTGAAAAATACAATTTTTTAAAAACTTTATTAGCTCATTATGAAAAAGGTAATGAAAAAATTCAATTTTCTTCAACAAAAAAACAACTATTTTTTCCAACACCTCTATTAATGCAGCACTAATCGCAACTTTATCTTTTATAACAAGTGGATAAACTTTTTTTTAAAATAATCATTTTTCTAACACCTTTATTAATGAATGCATTAATTTCAATTTTATCTTTTCCACATTTGTGACAAATGGATAAACTTTTTTTTAAAAAGACAATCAGTTTTAATTTTAATTGATGTTTATTTTTGTAATTTGTAAAATGTTATTCAAATATAGACATTTTAACCCTTTTAAATTGCCAATTTTCAAAAATTATTTTTTATATAGTTTAATTTCATATTTATTTTAATTTTAATTTATATATAAGATTAAATTAGAATTTAATTATTTGTTTTTTTACATATCTAAACCAATGCTTTTAATAGATTTTCTTTTATTTTTTATTTTTATATATAATTCTATTAGATTATACATTTATTTAACATATATAATTTTTATTATATTGATATTTTTAATTTACACTTTAAAATACATAATATTAATTTTGTATCAATTTTAATAAAGTTGAAATTGTTTAGCTTGGTATATTATCTTTATTTATTATAAGTGTGTTTGGTTTTTTTAAACCATAAATCTTATTTTTAAATTAATTTATGTTTATTTATTTTATGCATTAGATTTAAACTTACAAATATTGTCCAGCGTCTTCAATTGGATGAATTTATTGATTGAACAAGATATATCAAACAATTTAATAATTAAAATTAGTCAATTTAACTCTTTTTTTTTTTAATTATATAATTTTATCTATATCTTATATATAATTAATTGATAAATATCTTTGGTATGATAAATGTTCTTTAGGATGTTACCTAATTTTAATTTATCATGATACTATAATGTTTATTATTTATATATTCTTTTACTATTTTAATTAATATATATCATTACAGTTATATAATTTAATAATATACTAATTATACTCTATAATTTAATCTAGTTTAGCACTATAATATTATATTTTTCATTACTATTTACTTGTTATTTTATTAAATTAAATACATTATATTTTAACCAAAACCTACTTCAATCAACCATAAAATCATGAAGGCAGGAACTTTGGCAAATACGCCCCTTGTTTTAATTGTTTTTTTTTGGAGCTTTCCCCATGAAAAAAAAAGAAAATGGAGTACCGATAGGAAGTGAATTGAATGCTGAATCCTATCATTATCAATTGGAGGAGAGGATTTTTAATGAGTGGGATGACCTTTTCGTCTGATTTTGGCTCAGAATGTGATTAGTAAAAGAAAAGGATGCAACATTGTTAAGGCAGGCAAAACAATGTGTAAATTATAAGTGAAGAAAATTGCAATTAAATGCTCCACCATTTTGCACTTTTTGAATGTATTTTGTCATTTCCTTGATATTCTAAAAAATTATGTTTGGATAACCATGATGAAATCAAACATCGTGAATGAGATTTATAGATCCTTACTTAAAATTGATTCCACTCTTACACCACCATTTTGATTATTAGTTTCTACGTACAAAAGGAGAACTTATTGATTTTTTTTGTTTCTTTAAAGTCTTTTATTTATTCAACTAATAAGAGTAAACTAGTAGTTGTACATTTTTGTACGTCAATAATAGCAATTTGTCTTATATTACAAAGAAAATTGATGAAAAAAATATTATATAATATTTTTCACTAGTAGTATAAAGGTTGAGCCCAATAACATGAAGGATACAATGTAAGTGGTTTATTTTGAAGGATATTTAGAAATCTAATTATACATGCTAAAAAGTTTAAATAAAGATGTCTATGGCCTTGTAAGTACCATCAACTCTCCTAAATAATGCCATATTTGGTCATATTTGTATTACTACCATAATTTAAGTGGATTCCATCTCACTTATTTCAAAGCACAATAAAAACTAATTGATTGTATTGCCTACCCCTACTTGACTTTTCTAATTTGTTTTGACTGGATTCTTTAAGAGCTATTCATATCTTTTATGATTAGTGGTGTTGGGTTACTAGAATTGATTTAATTGTATTTCATATTTAATTAATATATGTGTTGAGTTACTTTAGTACTAAGTTATTCCAGTTATTTCGTGATTGTTTCGATGATGATAAATGTATGTTTAGTTAGTGATTTTAGTTATTTCATGATGGATTATTTATATGTGTTTTCTATGGATACGTACCTCATACTTGCATGTGTATGGTGTGTGTGTATGTTTTCTTTATGTTTGACGTTTATGATGTGGTTGAGGAAGGAAGTCGTAGTCACCTGGTAGTCGGGATCTACATGATGCACCACTTTCTGCCATTTCCTATTTAGTTTATAATATATGTGTTTGTACATGCATGGATTTTATGAAAATTGTAGGCATCAAGTATTGACTTCCCTAAATTGCCAAGATGAGCGTACCCTATCGTAGTATTTCAATGGTATAAGTGGTGAGATAATTCTTGAGTCTGAATCCTAAACCCTAAGCCAATTTTCCTAGAAAGTAGGACAAGTATCTGAGTTAGTTTACCTATTTGAATTCGTCAAGTGATGTGAATTCGTGATTTTGACCGTGGAATTTGATATTGTCCTTTGTTTTCAATTGAGTTGTCAATTTTAGTTTTGTGGTTCCGTTGTGATTCTTTATTATAATTAAATCAAATTAAAAGATAATGTAATGATTTAATTTAATAGAAATTTTATAATGAAATTCGGTGTTTAATTATATTTTATTAATTGAAAAATTAATTAAATTTAAGAGATTTTATTAAATTTCTATTTTTGACGTATTTAAATTTATTTAATTTAATGATAAATATTTACAAGTTTTATTTTAATAATACACTCTAAATAATGTTATTAATTAAGTTAATAGATATATTTTTAAAAACTCATGAAATAATTAAATAAAAGAATGAAACTTAAAGATAAAGTTATGACTCTAATTTATGTGTAATTATATTTATTTAATTTAATAATAATTACTTAACAGTTTTATTCTAAATAATAAACTCTAAATAATATTATTAGTTGAATTAATAAATATTATTTAAAAAGTGCCTCGTGATTTAATAAGAGAGTAAGAAATTATTTAATAAATTTTATTTTAATTAAATTGCATAAATCATATGCATGAAATTAAAATATAATAAATTAAATTAAAGAGAGAAAGATGATTAATTTAATAAAGATATTTTAATTAAATATCTAAAATTTTGTGCATGAAGAGGTAATAGATAACAAGTAATAAATAGTAATTGATCAGTGAGTTCCCTCACATGATTGCACAATCAAAGCCCCAAATTAAGGGAGAACTCTTTATCAAAGATCATGTGATTGCACTATCAGAGCCCCAAATTAAGGGAGAACTCTTTATTAGAGATCTAAAATTCATTATGCAATTACACAAGTTTTGGAGGAGCAATTTCGAAGAAGCAAGTTTTTAGAGAAAGGGGATTGTTTTGCATGCTTTGTGTGATTATTGTTTTAGCATCACATCCAGGTATGATCTCATGGTTTATTTGTATAGTGGTTTTCTATCCTTCAAATTCATGTCTTCTTTGTGTCTATTGTATTTCTCTTTTTAGAATTCTTCTAGGTTGAGACCCTTGTTTTGCATATTTATTGTTCTTCATTTTCAGGAACTTATGTAAGCAATTTAATGATTGAAAACCTTTTGTGTGGATTTGGTTGTTCATCATTCTTATGAAACATCTATATACAAATTGGAAACTCGAAAACCCTCATGTTAAGATTTACTATTTTTTGTTCTTGAATATATCTGTGAAAGTGTTAAAATGAAACCCTTATTGTTAAATTGAGGTTTCGTATATGGAATTGTTAAATCGGGTTTTGGGTTCTGAAAAGAAAACAAATTTAATTTTGTAAGATTTGACTAGTTGGGTCAAATTTCTATATCAAGGCTATATTGGAAAGTTTTCATTTTCAGTAAGTTTCTATTTTAGTAAGTTTCTATTTTTAGAAAGTTTCTATTTTTAGTGAGTTTCTATTTTTAGAAAAGTTATGTTTTTATTAAGTTTTCATTTCAAGAAAGTTTCTATTTTTAGCACGTTTATATTTTTGAAAAGTTCCTATTTTTAGTAGGTTTCTATTTTCAAAAAGTTTATGTTTTTAGTAGATTTCTAGTTCTAGAAAGTTTCTATTTTTAGTAGGTTTCTCTTTTGAGTTTTCCAAAGTTTAATTGATTTAAAATTATTATGGTAATAATTGATAATTATTATCATTAATAATTTTAATAAGTATTGTTAAAGTTTTAAATTAAATTATTTGAAAATTTGATTTATTACTTTATTATTTAAATATAATTCTAAAGTAAATTAAAAATAAAATAAATTAATTGGAAAAATTAATGGTTATCTTTAGTAAACTTGGTTTGTGCTTGATGATTCAATTTTATAGGAAAATGATTTTTATTGCTAGGGAAATTTTCTTACTAAAAAACCTTAGTAATTAACATACTTAAAAAAGACAAAAATTGTGATGTGTATGTTCACTAAACTCTTATGTTTTGATAATGAATTGAACTATGAAACTATGTTTAAACAACTTTATATGATTTGTTGAATTGTCTAGAATTCTAATGAACTTGGAAACCATAGCGAATGTGATAACTAGAGAAATGAAAATTGAAACTAGGATTGAGATCAAAAAAATATTATGAACTGATATATTTGATAACAAAAACTAAAAAAACTTGAAAACCTACAAGTGAAAATGAAACTGTTTGATTTTTTAAACCTAATATATTGTGAAAGTAACTTTTATATGTACTCTTTTTATGACATGTGATTTTATTGTTGGGTGTTGGGTTGACTTAGCACTTTGATCAAATCAAGATGTTTACGAGAGGCTTGATAGTTTTGTTTTGTGATGTCATGATGATGTTTTGGTCATGATCTTTTATATTCAACCATGGTAATGTGTCTTGTATGATCTATGAGGTGTTTTGATCTATTGATAATTATTACTTTCCAGTGTTTTTGTGTGAAACTAAGGTGAATGGTGTGACCTATCTAATATAACCTTTGAGTCTTTCATTAGTTGTATTTGGATTGCTTTCCAGTCACTTGTATAAGATTGAGGTGTTTGTATGATTTGTTCTTGGTGCTGTCATGTTGACATGGATTTGGTTTATGTGTACTTGATTTTGGAATCAGTCCTATTAGGATGATCATATTTGTGGAATCTGTGATTATGATTAGTGATTTCCAGTACTTGTTAGTTGCTTGTTTAAGAACTGATGTTTGGTATGTGGTCTTTTGAGATCTTTTTTCTTTACTAAGCTTGGGGTAGGTTATCTATATGTCATGTTGGAAAGTGGCTTGTAATGGACGCCAAGGTCCTAAAGAGGCTGATGGGTAACCCATTGTAGGTTATTTAACAAGTGATAACATTTCATTAAATGGGTTTAAAATGAATTAATAAGAGCCATTGTTTCTATTTCCCATGCCTCAAGTGCTAGTATAGGCTAGGATGGGAGTAGAGAGGATGTTTAGTTGTGATCATGCTTCATTAGTATGCCTTGTTAGTACAAAAGGATACTAGTGCCACATAGAGTCACTAGGGGGCTGAAGGATTAAAAGACTAGTTGAGTAACCCTATAGTTGGCTTATGCGATGACACTTACCCATATGCATAATAGATTTCCTACATGTCTTTGTTGCCTATAGGATTAGTTGATACTTGTGTCTTGGTACCCTTGAGATAGTTTTCTTTTAGGTGATTCCTTGAACTTGGCTATTGGTTTTGACTTTTGAGTTTGTTATCTCATTTGGGACTTGGGTTTATCTCCTCAACATGGTGGGAGTGGGCCTTTTTGGGTTCCACGAGGTCAGGCGGTAGTGCTTTTTCTTATATCATTAAGATTTGACCATCAGATGTCATTGTTGGATGTGTTTGTGCAGATCTTCCTTTTTATCTGATCTTGTATTTCTATGATGGATGGTTATACTTTTAGTGCATTGTATTTGATTTCTTAGACCTTATGAGATTTTTTTGTAATATATTTTTATGATGTATATTATTTTAGCCCTTCATACCTTATGACCTGTACAATGGATGATGGTGCATTATGATTATTGCCAGGTGGCATTCAAGATGACTGTATATTACTTAAATGGATTCATACTTGTATATTATTATTTGATGTGGATTTATTATTGATTGAATTTAGTGTTAATTAAAATTAAATATGATTCATCATCATGGGACCCTTAAGAGTTCTAACATGTTTATGTGTTGTTGATGTATGAGTGTATGCTAATTGCTTCTGTTATTCTATAACTGTTGTTGTATCTTTATCTTTAAAAAGAAATGTTTGTCAAACTTTGTAAAACTTTAGGTTAACTTCTTTTGGGTCACATGGTGGGGAGTTACATTGATGGCATCTCAAATGAAAATATGATAATCCATTAAAGATATTAATTTCAGCACATAAAAAGAAAAATAAACCCTCTTCATATAATTTGTTTTTGATAGAGGTCATCCACAAACAAGTTTTAGGTAACTAATATGGTCTCACGCACACCTGAAACCTCTTCCACTAAGAGCCAATGACTAAGGAACATCCATGCTATTGAATTCACCTAGGGCATGATCCCTGCCTCATCCCTTATAATGTTTTCAAGCCTTGCACTCAGCAAGACTTGATCCCTGGTGGGCTCTTTGTGAGCCATTCAACTTCACTAGTAGACCAAGGGCCCATTGACCCTTCATGCAAATTTAATCCATACCCTAAAATAAATGAAATCTATGAACTCTAATAAAATTTGAGAAAGAAATCAAAACCTTAATTAAGATGAAAAGAACTTGTAAAAATTAGAAACTTGTCATCATTTAAAAATGAAGAAGAGGAGTTTCATTATTAGAGATTGAGAATGCTAAAATCATCCAAAATACAAAGAGGAAAAGTTTTATGATTGGCAAAAGGTGAAGGTTTAGTATTAAAATATTCTAGAAACATGTTTTAAGTTCATATTAGAAGATCAAAAAATATGGAAGTGACAACATTTTAGGCAATTTTAATGTCTATTGGCTAATTAATAAGATTAAAAATAATTAAAACAAGACATGTCCCTGAGGCACAATGAAACCATAATCAAGAAATCTAGCTAAGTAGCAAAATAATAAATGTCACATTGTTGGCAAAACATATAAAATACAAAAGTTTTCAGCAAAGAACTAACAAGAATTCACATTGAATAAAAATTTCATAAGAATGATGCGATCATCCCAAGATTCCCTAATGGCTGAAGAGGAGATGTTGTCTTATAGAAATTACTGGTTTAGAAAGGAATCTTTTTTTTTTAGTTTAGATAATTCATATTCAAAGTTAAGATTTATATTACGTACAATATATGTTTTAAAGTATTAGATAGCAGAAGGGGGTTGACCCTGGAGTATAAAAAGACTGACAAAAAATAGTTAGAGGTTACCACCTATCTATCTAACTAATATTGGTTTTGAACTTCTAGAAACAAATATAGAAAAGCTCCATACTAGAGCAGTTCATGCCATCAGCCCTATTTCTAACAAGCATATAAAAAGGAAAAACATACCAGCAACTAATAGACTTAGTGTTGCTATTTGTCTAGTACTTGATCAATCATATGTATAATATATGTTATTAAGGCAAGTTCTTCATAATTTTGATGAAAATAAATAATATAAATCTATAATTTATTTTTATTTATATTTATTTTTAATATATTTTTAATTAATTAGTTGAATTTTATTGTCATAATGAATTTTAGTTTTGTAATATAGTTGTTGAGTTGGGTTAGATTAGGATATGGATAGGAATTTGTTTTTCTTTCCTTTACAAAAATTAAGCATATGTTTTAAAATTAAAATAAAAAGAAACTTTGTATTAATTATTAAAAATATGAACTAAAATTAAATAAATATACATAAAACAAAACAAAATTTAATAAAATTAGCTGCATATAAAATATTTAATAAATTACAATCAATTTAAAATTATAAAAATAATTGTAAGAAAATTAAAATTTTAAATTTTAAAAAATCAAATTATACAACATACATTGAATTTTTAAATATTTTAATACTATATCGCTCACAAGTTTTTTGCCCAATCACTTTTTAATATTTTAATACTATACCACTCCGTAAGATTTGTTTTTCCATATCTAAACATTTTTATGAAACTAATTAGAACTACTTCACAACTAATTAATATTTTGTTAAATTTTCCTTACAAAATCTAATTGGAAATTTCTAAAATTTATACTCATCATCCTAGCTACATAAGTACTCTTAAATTTAATGGTTGGTATAAAGACTCAAGACAAAATAAACTAAACTAAAATTCAACAAATTTAATTTGATTAATTCATTTTTTCTACAAAGAATTACTTTTTCTCTCATATATGTTCATTAAAACAAGTTTTTTCATCCATACAAAATAGGCTATTATTTTTTCAAAAAAATGAAAATATTTTGAGTTATGGAAAGTTTTCAAAATATCCTTACACCTACATGCATAGAATAACCAAATACAAAAAAATATAAGAAAATTACTACCAGAATTCAATGAAACTTTTGAGTCACTTGAACAAAATTAGCATTGAGAACATATTTTCAAATGACCATTTCAAGTGATAACCTAGAAATTATAAAATCTATGCTGATAAATTTTAAAACAATAAAATTTGACATCATAACTAGTGAAGTATCTTGTCCCTAACTAGAAGCAAGGGTAACATCACCTCCTCCATGAAAGGCACTGCCAAAGGTGGGGAGTAGAAGGGGAAACATAGCCATGGCCAGAGTCAAAGAAAGGCTTGGCTCAAGGAGCTAGAGCATTTGATGAGGGAGATAGCAGATAACCACATTGGCATTTGCCAAAAAATTAACATTGTAACTAAATTCTCCACAAAGGTCGTGCACTCAACTATTACTACTCTCTATTTCCTATAGGTGAATAAGGATGAGAAGGATTTGGGCAAGGAGAGAAAAATTACCTACTCCATTTACGGCTTCCTAGTAGAGGATTGGTTGAAGATGCCCCTAGACAAACCTATCAAAGAGGAGGGAGTGGACTTAAATAGGGAAGAACATAAGAAGAAGAAGAATGAGGAACTGAGAAAGAATTTGGGTAGCTAGCCCTACCTATTTTATTTTTATTATATATATATATATATATATATATATATATATATATATATATATATATATATATATATATATATATATATATATATATATATATATATATATATATATATATATATATATATATATATATATATTATCACTCTAAACTTGGTGCCCTATAGGTTTTATATATATATATATATATATGTATATGATCACGTACTGGCCTAATAGTAGCAATATGTACCCTTCCTGCAAGTAGTTTTTTCATTTTATTTGTTAATTAGTAATAGGACTGATGGTAAGGATTTCTCTATTTTGGGGCTTGTTTTTTTTTTTTTTTTGAAATATAAAACTAGTATTAGTTAGATAAGTGGGAGGTAACCTTTGGCTGATCCTTTATCCTTTTTGTACTCTAGGGTCATCCCCCCTTTCTTTTTGCTGCTATCTAATACTTCAAAAACTATTGAAGTGTCTATGTGGATTGTAGTTATCTCATTATGATCCTTGCAAAAAAAAAAGATAAGGTGGACCAAAATCAAGTATAAATATGTGACTATTTTAGAAAATCCATTAATGAACTAGGTGCCTATGATGACAAATCCACTGCAAATCTACCTAGTCAAGAGAAGAAAGAAAATTTCCAATTGGGAAAGCACTGGCCTCTTGATACTTGTTGGGATCCATGCTTCCTTAAGTCAATGTTTATCCTTTGAGTTGACCTCATACTCCATTCGGAGTCATGTGTACGTGTTGAGATGAATAATATTCCAACCTGCTTCGTACTTCTCACTCTAGTTGGGAACCTTTATCATTTTCGTTCTTCACAACATCAAACTCTAGTACTATGCACACTGCACTTCACCCTTTTATTTCATAAACTCTTTTTTTTTTATAAAGAGTTCAAACCTGCGAGGTAACCCATCGAGGCATGATTCCTATGAGCTACCAACTAGAAAAGGCTACCACATAGAATTTTTAGGGACCCAATACAGGCCCACTCATGCCTAAAATATCTTTGACTTAGATCCAAGGACTAAGGGGCATCACTAAAGTTCTACAATTACTAAGACCAATCTACAGGTATGATACAAAAAACATTTCTCAACATCAATGACATCTAGCATAGAATTGCATTAGAACCCACATGGATAGGATGTCATCACTTCCCTTCTCTCTTTCATTTCCTCAATTCCACCAAACAGAATATACTCTATAAATCAAATATTCTCCAATGAAACTTCTAGAATGAAACATGAGTAAATATATTGCCAATCAAATTAGATAAATTTCATGGCATAAAGTATATAGACTTCTTGAAACTATGTGTCCCATTAAATATGACATTGTCACCTTAAAGAGAGAACCTATTACATTAAATGAAATAATAGCTTGATAACATGTTTTTTTAGGATCATTGCCAATGTATTGAGTACTGTCTTATTGGTATGTGTTTTCCAAATGACAATGATCCTTTTGTATTTTTAAGAGGAATAAACCAAGAGGAAGCATGTCCCTTTATGGAACATTTTTATTCATTAATATAATGATAATCTTAACTATTGTTATATATGTGTATGTATGTCTGTGTATATATATGTATGTATGTATATATTTATACATATATATGTATATATACATATATATATATGTATATCTATATATATGCATATATGCATATCTATATATATACACATATATCTATATACATACATACATACATACATACATACATACATACATATATATGTGTGTGTGTGTGTGTGTGTGTGTGTGTGTGTGTGTGTGTGTGTGTAATATAGATATGTGTATATATGCATATAAAAGCTCAGATTCCATAGTTAGAAGAGAGCACATAATTTGGAACTATAGATAAGACATGTGTAAAGTTGATTTTTGATAGACTTGGGTCAAGTTCTTATATATTTTTCTTTTAATACTTGAAGTGCCTTCTAAAGGATTATTTTGGGTAATACTCAAAGCTTGTTTGTCAAATTTGTTTTGGGTAGGTGATGGAATAGCTATAAGCTCCAAACTAAGACTCATAAGTGAACACATCACATATAAGTGGCTTAGATGTTAATGCAATGCTAGATAGCCTATGACTTTCGAAACTCCAAATACTTCGTAGATATTTTAAACTTTTTAGCTTCAAATGTGGGTGGATTTGGAGGAAAGGTAAGGAAACAATTATTTTGTCTCCTCAACAATATTTAATATTCTTTTATCTTATTTTTAAAAGGAAATATTTTCCTACTTTATTCTCCTATGAGCATTAAAATAATGTTGGGAAAACTCTACTAAACATTCCAATTATTAAAAATATATGTGCTAAAAAAAAGTGCACATCTAACCACATGTCATCCATCCTAAAACACAAAAATGTTAATAATCCTTTCACCTGATATACCTTTAATGACATCCTAACAAGTAATAAAGCCAATACTTGTATTTGAAATTGAACATATCCTTTGTTATTATTTTTATCTATGAAATAAATCATAATAAAACTCAATTAGATTTATGTTTAAAAATACTTTTTAGTATAATTTATATTATAATAATTATATTTAATATTACAAATCAATTCAAATAATACTATTTTAAAAATATAATTATAAATATAAATGATTTAAATTTTAAAATAATGCCACATGCTATACATTATTCAAATATTTTTAAGTATTAAATATAAATATATACGGTCATTGAAACACTAAATCTATTATATAAAATTTTAAATCATATATAATTATCTTTAAAAATTAATAAAATAATTTATTATATTTTATGTTAAATATAATGTAAAATATAAATAAATTATTTTTCTTAGATAGTAAAAAAATATTTTATACATTTTGTGTCCTTTGGTATGATTAGTAGATTTATTTATACTTCTATTTCTAAACATTATCACAAAAAAAAATCCAAAATAAATTAAATATTTATTTACCAAGAAATACTATTTTATGCTCTATATTTTATATCATGTAAATATATTACTAGCCCTATATCCCCTTCTTTGTCCTAGATACATGTCTTTGTCTTTTTACACTAACATCTTCATTTTCCATCTTCTACTTGATCTTAATTCTAAATACATTACATAAAAGATCATGTACTGAATTGATTCAATACAATATAGATACCTTACAATGCCAAATGTACAATTCTTATAAATTATTTCCTTCCAAAAATACCTTAAGGGAATAACTTCAAACAACTAATTAGTTTTTTATTCTATTTAAAATAACCTAGCAATGAATGTATTAATGTAAAAACTCCAACATTCCCCCCTTATTACAATAATATGGACAAGAGTGGAGGTTACAACAGTTTTAAACACAACCCTCTAGATACTTTGATGAGACACCTTTACCAATCCTCCCCATGCACTCAAGAAACACCTAATTGACTACACTAGTGGATATCTTAACCAAGAAACTTAAAGTTGTCTATAAAAAATAAATGTTCCCAACTCCCTTATACAATAAGGTACATTTCCTTTGAGATTCTATATCTCCTTTAAGTCTATCTAATGCATCCTCTAGTACTACAAATATGAGACCTTTCTTTTGAAAGTACACATCACCTATGTATGTGTAGAATGCCTCCATGTGTACTTTAAAAATAATCACCCCTAATATGCCTTCACATGAGATACTTTTCCTCTAGCATTCCATCTCGGTCAAGTGTGTTTAATGCCTCCTTAAATTCTTGACATACCACCAACCAAAACCAACCCCACCTTTCTCCTTGAAGGGACAATTATAATACTAATACCCCTCTCCTCTTGAGGGACACAAATATATCAAGTCTACTCTTTTTTTCTAGAATTTTTTTTCCAAGTCTTTACTTTTTAGGAACACAATAAGTTTCTTCTCATGCAATAAATCATCTTTGACTGAGAAGCTATCTCAAGATGAGTGGTAACCTCCTTCCTCCATTTCCTTTAGCTTCTTGTTGATTCTTTGGTTTCCTCTAAAGAATAAATCTTTCATTAATTATAATATTTCATGGCAGGTTCTCATCATTAGATGAGTCATTTGCATGTATGATAAATACAAAAAAGTGTGTTTCACCTTTAATTGTGGTAAAAGTTTTCTTTTTATTAAACTTTCCAATGATGTTGCCTTTTTCTCATTGAATGTAATTCATCTGCCCATTATTATTCTCTGAAAATAAAAAAGATTTATTATCTTCAAATTAAAATGTTAGATTTATTTCTAGCAACCAAAGCACATTCCTTAGTAATTTGGGCCCTTATTAGCTCTACTTCCTTCATCAATTAAAAAAGAAATTACTCATCACAAGATAGAATTCCTTTTCTTAGAGTGAAAATAATATGATCAAAACTAGAAGGAATAATATTGAGTAGAATTGATTGGGTGTCATCATCATAAATTTTAGAGTTCACAATTGTAATTTGGTTAAGAAGTGATTGGAAATTTCATATATATATTAAGCAATATTATCACCTTCATTCATCTTCAATGTGAATAATCACTTATTTATGTATATATTTACACTAGAAGCCTGCAAACCAAATAATTTAAGTGAAATTAATTTTATTTTGGCTTTCTCTTAGATTAAAAAATTTAAAAAATAAGACTATCTAATAATATTTATTGAATAAAAAATAATTACGATATTTATTAAAATATTTTTATCTAGCTAAATGTGAAATGAGGCAACTAAATTACTATTTTAGATCATTTTGTACAACTTGTAAGTAGTATTTCTAGTGCCTATATCCTCAAATTTAGCTTACTTAACTTCAATTTTTGAGTTTTGGAAGTTATAATAATAAAATTAATAATTAGGAAAACTTAATCATTTGTAAATGGAAAAAAGGAAAAATATAACTATTTTTCAATACCTTACAATAGATATCCTTTCTTAAAATAATTCTCACTTTAATACACTATGTACACATTTTGAACAAAATCCAATTAGTATGAAACCATCTTCTTAGCAAAGTGAACTGTAAAAGAAAATACCTATTACAACCTTTATGCAGGTAAAAAATGAGATTTTTCTTTTATATTTGAATATTTTACAATATATATATATTAAAAATCCTAAAAATAACATGTTAAATTAATTTGTTTCCAAACATTCTAAGAAGGAAAATATGAGAACACTAAACTAAAATTATAACATGCATGCCAATAATAATTCTTACTAAGAAAAAAAATAGTACAAATCCACTTCCTTTTCAATTGTATATTTGCTTCTTTCTCCGAACTTTATGATTTTTTTTTAAAATATAACTTTTGATTTGATAGATCACTTTCCATTTAGCTTTTTCTCACATGATATAGGTCAATAAATAATCTATGACACATTGTTGTGGACTCATAGATTGCAATGATTGCAAGGTATCCATAAAATTGATTTATTGAAAGGGCTTTAAAAGTTTTTCACCAGTTCAATACGTATTGCATCTTTACACAAAAAAGAAATGTCTATTTAAGCATAATGGAGAATGATTTTTTGTTACATGCTATGGTACACTTATTTTAAAAATATTATAGTTAGAAATTTAGTTATAGACATGGATGCAAGGTGTGAAATCATAGACATAGAAGATAATGAAGAGCATTGACAATCTTTCAATAAAATGCAAGAAGGTGCAAAACTCTTCTTAGAAAACTTTGTGAGCATCCTCCTTGCCTTTTCTAAGTGAAATCATGTACCCCCTTCATTTTTAAACGATTTAAAGAAATGAATAGCTATGTATTTCACGTATCTTGTCACTCCTAAAAATTAAGGCATTATATGAGAGCCACTACGTTGTATGTATAAGATATAAAGTGCTTAAATTGATTGAATAATATCATCCACTCTCTTTCATATAACATGGATGAATCCTATATGTAAAGAGAGTTATTCTTTTTACTCTACAACAATAATGCACAAAATATGATGTGAATGGATAAATGGTTTCACATTATATTATAGGATGTGTTCTTACTAAATAGGAAGATGAATCACTTATTCTATTACCATACAATGAGTAAACATGAATTTTTTTAAGCTTCTGATATCCTTAATATAACTAATATAAGTTATGAATCATTTCATTTTCCTAGCATAAAGATTGATCTATAGAAATTTCTGAAGAAGGGTTTGTTAAGTGTATCATAAAACCAATTAGAAAATTAAAAAATGTTGAAGAGTGAAAATATTTATGGTATGAATAAATTTTTCGGAGCAAAGCTCCCACACAAAGCCCATCATCTTAAAAATCCATGTCATTTGGACTTCCAAAAAAATCCTCCTTTTTCTCTGCATTCATATGAAAAAACTGAAGAGGGCCCAATTCATTCCCATATCATTGGCATGTAAATGTAGATCCTATTGGCATGAAGGAAATAACATATATGCACAACACACATCTGAACTAGGGCCATTTCAACATAGTTTCCACTAAAAACTATTGGTAAGCATTATAACCTTATTTGCTAAATTTGGTAGCACATAGGTTACAATTATTTTTCCCATTTTAATAAATAACTATTAATTATTATCTAATTCAATTATATCTAATTTCTTTATTGATATGCTAATTTAAAAATAAAATAAAAAACCTATAACTGTCAAATGATATAACCTGTTTTTAATTTAAAACATGTATCATATTCTTCACATGCTATGCAATAAAGAGATGTATTCATTAAATTTTAGACCAAGTTATGATGGTTAGATATATACTTTTTTAAAATTAAAAATAAGATTTAGTAAATCACCCATAATTAATTACTTGGGAAAATATTACACTAAAATGTGCATGCATCACATCTAAGCACGAGTCTTATAATTATACAAAGAATGTTATAAAATAATATTATCATTTTATCAAGGTTAGGTCAGCCATACATATACCTATTTTTTATCATTTTCCTGAAACTTTCATGCTCTTATATTAAAATTTTAAATTTTCAGCAATTAAATTAAAATCATTAAAAAAAATTTAGTATTTTAGAACTAAACTCAAATATTTGTAGATTCTATTGTTATATTTTATTTTTTATAATGTATGTAAAATATTAAAACTTTTACATTAATTTTCCTAACACCACTTATATGAAATTTGATTTCCACTAGAGGGCAAACTTCAACCCACCATGATCTTGAACATAGCCAGCTACAAGGTACGACTACTCCTCTCAAATAAATAAATCATTTTGTTGTCTCATGAAATTAGCAAGGATATCCACCAATTAATTTTTTTCTTTAACCACATGTAAAACATGAGATTCTAGATTTGGGCTTGCCATTTAGGAGATGATATATTGCTTCTAGTTTCCATCCTCAATTATGACATGATTTTACTCATTGTTATTGGCTATATATAGATGTCATGGAAGGCAGACACAATCTCCACAAAATGAGAAGTTTGCACAAAAAGATAAACTCCATACACAGATTTAAATTTCCTATCATGATTCTACATGAATTCCCTCCAACCTCCCATGTCAACATTCCAGTGAAGAAACTACCGAGAATAAGTTTCAACCAAATGGGTAGAAAGGAACAAAGGGTAAAATATTTAATCAAATAATAAATATAACATTTAGTTAATGACATACAATAGACTAAAATCAGATATGTTTGGACATGGATGATTTTAGGCTTCTATATAGTGAATCATTTCTACCCTAGTTGGCAAGATCTCACCCTATTTTCATGAATCAATTTGGGAAGGATGACATAGACATTACACAAAGGATTCTTTTGACATTTTATTGGCAATCTTGTATTTTATTCTTAATTATATTAAAGGAGAAAATAATTTGTAGTATGATGAATTAATGCTAGCAACAATTTAAAATTACTTCAATGCATGAATCCATGACACCGTAAATAGAGTTCAAATTATTGAAAATAAGTAACTAGAGACTGTCTTATAATTATTTTTTGACAAAGAGATTAGTGTATAAGTATTTTTTTGTCCCTAAATTAATGAATTTATTGATCCTAATATTTATAAAAACTTTTGATAGAAAAAATACTCCTAAAGAAACTCAATATTAAATTCGGTGACCATCTTGGGAAAAATTGAGAAATCACAAAGTAGTATTTCATACTTTCAAATAAGAAGTTATTGATAGAACCAAATGTGAGGAGTTGTTGAGATGGGTGGAAAAAGAGATTTTGGAGGAAAATTCAAACTTCCCATTGAATAAAATAAACCTAGTTCAATAGTTAAGTTTTTTCAACAATCTTGATAGTAAAAATTTTCCAAAGAGAAAGATAAAGCTAAAAAGAAAAGGGTGTGAAAAAAGAAATCTTTATTCCACCCAGATTATACTAAAATTGTCTAACCAACTTGTTCAAGAAAGTAAAAAATGCCTATAATAAACAATCTATGCAACAAAATATTTGAACATATTTTATTTATCCTCTATAAGAATTAAAAAATTTATCATTGATAAAATAACCATTTGATAGAAAACTTTGAAAGTTGGGAAAAGTAATTCCCTTTACTAGAGAATGAGAAATTGTATCGATTAAAAATTAGCCAAAAGCTTAAAAAGTGAGCACATTGAATGAAATAGAAAGAAGTAAATCTTAATCAAATAATTGAAGAGCCCCAAATATTAATATTATAGAATGTAGTAACATATGTGAATATGAATAACAATATAATAGAAATTACATAGTTCTTAAAGAAAAAATAAATTCAACATGAATTGGTAATGCACTGCCATTGAAATTAATTCCTTTAAAATTAGTTGTTATAAAAATGCAAAAAACTATTCTTTAACATGAAATAACAATAATTTTAAATGTGGTTATAGTTATGGTTGAAGAAATTAAGATAAACATACAAAGTTATCAAAACAGATATAATATATTCCATTTATTAAAATAATTATAGACACTCATTGACTAGGTAATTACATATCAATTGATCAAAGTATCATAGACACCAATATGCATTACAAATGCCTTCATACATAGACACATTGAATGGATAAAATATTTTTAATGTTTATCATACAATTTTACATGCTGATTATAAATTCTAGATTATTTATGAAAACTTTATTTTTAGACATCTAGTTTGAATTCTAGGCATTAACTATTCTTCTTTCCAACTCTTTATTAGAGTGGAGAGATCAATTTCCATCTATCCCTTCTTTAATTTCAACCACTAATGCATATATTAAACATATTGATATTTTGTTTCAAATTTAGCTACATACTCTCTTATCATGATGCATTATAAGGAAAATTCAATTTAAATGGAAAGCTCTTAGCTTCTGGCTCCTTCAATTCTTTTATTAGACCTAGATTTGATTTATTGCAAATCAACTTGTTTTGATTTGGAAACTTCCCACAATTTCAAATTTTGTAGGAATAACTTTGGCTTTAAAGATAACGATCTTCTAATCTCATTTAGCATGAATTATCACAAGTTGGACAAATTTTTTAATTAATCATGAGGTTATAAAAAGTCCCCAATCTTCTAGTTGGATTGTTAATTCCTTTGACTCCAATCTTCTCTTATAAAGATTCATTTTAATTTTTCTTGGAGGTGACTTCACACTTTAGAAAAATTATTTCTTTTGAATTCATCGATTTTTCTCTTTCGAGAGTTGGCTTCACCTTGTTGGAGATGACATTTACATTGATAACAATATTTTCTTTGTCCTTTTAGCTTAGACTACTTCCTTTTAAAAAATTGGTATTTCCTCAAATATGGTTAAGGACCCATCTACATTTAGGCTAACTAGTTTCTTTGGATAGAATTTTTCTTTATGATAGCTTTCTCATGACAAGAGCAATGTCATCTTTTATTAAGAAAATGGAAACTTCATAAACTATGATTTTCTTCTTCTCTTGCACCACCTATATCTTCTTTTCTTTTAAAAATGTAACCATGTAAACATGTCTGAAAAGGTCATGACAACGAATAAAGAAAATGAAATAAAAGCACAAATTACTCAAAAAGTAGAATAAATATTCTATTCATTCAAAGTAATTATACACACTTCTTGATCAAGAGATCAAGGATAAACTAGTCAATATATTATAAATGAAGATTTCATTACAAGTACCCCAATACATAAAGGACTTTAACATATCAAATATTTACATTTTTCATCATGAAATTCTACATGCAAATTACAAACTCTATAATACTCATCTAACTTCATGCAAAAACTATTTTTTGACACCTAGTTTTAACTTAGACATTAACTATTGTTCTTCCCACTTGACCTTTCATGCAAATTAGAGGAATTAATTTCCAATTATTGTTATAGAAATTGGACTATAAAAGGAGTCAAATAAACTAGTTTCACTGATTCTAATATGAGTGAAATTATTTCTTATTTTCATAGAGCTTATTTAATGGTGTTGAGGATCTGGACCTCCAGGAACTTGTCTCTTACATTAGAGTTTTGGCTTCATCTTTCTCTGTCTCAACAGTCTAGATTGCCCATTTTCTTGAATGTCAGTTTCCTCCTATATATGTGGATGAGTCAACTAATTTGAAATTGGCATAAAATACTTCAATTAGCCTTGTTTTACAATTGGAAAACTAATAAAATAATTATCCAAGAAAACCTTTGATAGAGCTTGGTCACCAGTAGAGTTTATAAGAACACTTTTAATGATTCCTTCATTATGTTGTTCCTTTGAGTTTTCCTTACTTAACCTACCCCCTATATTAGAAAAATAATAGAAGATAAAAATAGATTTTACATCTCTTAAATAATAGAAATTAGTAACTAAAACTATTTATTTTCAAATTATTATTTTCATACATGCCGATTATAACTAGAGCTAACCAATGATGCAAATATTTAGCTTTGCATACACAAATTTTATAACTAAAGCTAATCTACTATACAAGCATTTTAGATGAAAGTGAAAGAAAGTGATATAAATTTTTAACAATAATTTATTTTGGTTTTTGTGTTGATTATTTATTTAAAGAATAATTTCTTTGATTATTTGACAATTTTATAAAATCCTTATTTAGTGTCTAAAAGTTCATCTAAAAAAAAATCTAAAATATATAAACACTTTTCCATTTCCATTTGCCTTCATATTTTCTCAATTCTTCACTAATAAGTCTCTTACATTAAACTCTTGTGCACTAAAATCATATTACAACTATATGCAATTTCTATTTATAAAATTATTTTACATTTATAATGGCACTCCTACTTCATCTATTAGAAATATGTGTTCAAATACTTTCTAATATCTTTATGAATCTTGGACTTTATTTAAATAATAAAAGGAATTTTAGTTGATAATCAATTGATTAATAAACATGATTAGATATGTATAGACAATTCACCCAAATTATGAAAAATAGCCTAAATCGGCAAATGTCCACCAATTCCTAACCAAAATGTATTCGTTCATAATATTTGAAATAAAGAAATAAAAGAATCGTGCTTAATTCTTCATGTTAACTAGATAATTAATAAAAGTCCACCAATTTTTAAACAAAATGAATACATTCAAAATATTTGGAATTAAGAAGTAGAAAGAAGTTGTGCTTGCTTCATTCTTCCAGACTTGATAATTGACTAAACATCACCACAATTTCTAAACAAAATATATAAATTCCAACACTACTACACACTAGCACTATTAAAGACGGTAGTTAAAGACAAAATATCAAATTTGTCTTTAATTTTTTTTTATATTTAAATTATTTTGAATTTTTTTAATAGTTTAAAATAAAGACAATATTTTTACGCCAAAGGCGTTTACTATATGAGGTAGAAGGGCTAACTTTGAAATCTATGGTTCATAGCATCGCAGGAGAGTGGACGACCATTGAAAGCTTGGGCGTCGTTCGATGTTGGAGTCTATATTTTTCCATTTCCTTTGTAAGTACTTATTTATTGCATGTAGATCAACCAATCAAAACGCATCAATATAGATTGATATTTTTGACTTGCACTGTACCATGTGCCATTAAGACCCACCGAGCTTAGAGTTATGGTAGTATGTGTCATTGAGGTTGACCAAAATGCAGGTTCGAGTTAAATTGCATAAGCATATTAGATCTTTGTTGAACGCTTTGAATTGTGCATAGCTGATGATGTGTAGCCGAGTTGGAATGTAGTTGAAGCAGGGGTCCGTTAGCTAAATATGTTGAAGGTGGAACACGCCTATCAAATTCTTACCGAAGTCCATCGATAGAATGAAGCATCTCCAGCTTTCAAATACACACATTACAACAGTTCCTCTTGATCAAGCATATGAGTTAGAGTTCGCTGTAGTTTTAAGATCTATCTTTCTCCTCATCATCTCAAGTGTCACTGTGTATCCCTAAGATTGCCAATTGAGGGACGAACAATAGAGAGTTCATTAGAGCTTCAAGAACCCCAATTGAGACATCAGAACTATGCCAAATGATTTGGAAACATCTAATCGTTGGATAGTTTTTGTCATTCATTGCTTTTAATATACAGATTATAAAGATTAAATGCTGAAATTTTTAAAAACATTCAGTGTGTTTTTAATTTTTTGAAATTTGGTCAATGGTGCATTTTGTAGGGAGCGTAGCCACTTATAACTAGCTTAATATATTTCAGATTTGTTATGTATCATTGATCTTACATTCTTTTATTTTCCTCTATTCGTGCATATATTCACTATAAATTTAAAAAACACATCTCTCTATAATGTTTAATTGTATGATTGCATATTTATAGGTTTTAATGTAAATATTTATAATCTATATCTGCCAATGGATGTCATTCAAATGGATTTGGTTTCATTTCTTAAGATATAGTATTGTGCAATATAAATATTGCCCTAGTGGGCTTTCTCAATGAATTTTTTGTGTATGACAATAAATTGCTTTATTCCTCTAATTATCTATATCAAGAGGCTTTTGGTAACAAGTAGGAGACAAGTAAGGTTTAATACTATATAAATGTCCCCTTAGAATGTATTGGAGAAGATTTAAATATGATTTTGAAGGTTTGTTCATCCAAGCACAACTAAAATGGTTAGAATCAATTTATCATAGATATAAAGTTTGTTTTTGTAAAGATTATTGAATTTATTGCTTACTCAAAGCTTAGAGGGATAAGTGTATTGAACAAATGTTAGTAAATGGATAATAAGGAACACTTAATTACTTTTTGTTGGAATGAACCATAATTGGGAATATTCGATGGACACATTTAACTATTATTGGATGGTATTCAATGAGAAATCAATAAAATAGTTGGCTCTTTTGTTTAGGTAATTGTTTCATGGTTAATCATTTAGTATGACATCATTTATTGACACCAAAGGGTTGATTATATTTTAGCAGAATTAGTAAATGGTGATATATTTTTTTTATTAAGTAAATTGGGAAAGGGGCCAAACCCTCACAATAAAAATAACATCAAGTCTTTAGACACAAATATATGGTCACAAGCAATGAACCTGCAAAAGAGAACTAGAGCCAACTAGCTAAAATGGTGATATCTTCTTGACAGTATTGAGGGTTGCCTGTTAAGAGCTCTTTTTCACTTGTGAACAATATTGGTGTAAGACAGTTTGTTTGGTCTATGAGAACAAGAGACCAATGACAAAGAAAGCATACATGATTCCAAAAATCAAGGGCAAATATATTGTTGACCATGATAGTAAATAGTTGGGAGATATGGATTGAATATGAATCCCAATTATTCTAGCCCCTTAAATGAACTAAGGACCTGTGAAAATATGGTAGTTGGAAACATAAGGTGAGAACCTTATTGATGAAATTGACCATCTCCAGGTTGGCAACATACTCTTCTTTTTGATCTTTTACAACTCTCAACATTCTACATCTATGATATTTTCCATTTATTTTCCAATCGGTATTGGCCAAACGACATTCAAATATTCAACTAGACTATCTGAAGCCCCATCGAACTGCTAAGATGGATGGGTCCTTTCTTCATCCCATCTAATTCCTATACATTGTTATCAACTGGTACATAGATAATGAAAGTGTTCCCACCATTTTGAGACAGAGAAGTAACATCCTTTTCTTTGGAAAATTTGTTGTGGGCATCATGAAGTATATTTTTATTGGTAATACAAAGAGATTTGAGAAGTGGTGTATTAAAATCACTATTGTACAACAAATTTGAGAGTCCTAGACCTATTTCTACATGAGATGGAAATAATTACCTTGCAAAGAAGAGATTGGGAAGAACTAATATAGGTTTGTCATTATTTTTGGGCAACTTGATCTTGAGCAGGAAGATTAGGACATAATTTGTTTGAAGAGCATTTAGGCATTGCAAGTATAGAGAAAGCAATTCCTCTACTCAAACTCTCTTCACTTCCATTTCTAGAATCACTTGTGTCAGAATGCTTGGTCCATGTTCAACTAGGCGTCAAGACATTTTCGACTCTCACAAATGCAGATGATGAGTTCAAGATTAAGGATAAGAAAATCACTAGATCTAGAATATTTTTTCTGCAAATAAAGAAATGAGTGAGGGGTTTTTTTAGAAGTGAGGTAAGATATATATAATTATTTGTATAGATTTTGACTATAAATAGCATTTTTTATTTTTTAGAATCTACAGTTATGGTACTCAATATATTTGAAATATTAAATAAAATTATTTTCATCTTAAAAAATGAGATGAATCAGATTTCAATTGTAAATATATCAATTTTTAAAATTATTATATAAAAGTCATTTAAAGGTTATAATTATTTGAAATACAAAAAAAAGAAAAAAAAAAACCCAAATCAACCTCTTCCAATTAGAAGAAAGAAAATATATAATTCATTCTTATGAAAGATGTCAAAATATAAGACTAGAAACCAATAATAAAAAGTAAGAAAATCAAGCAACGATTTGAAATTGAATTAAAAATTAAAAGTGGAGATCAACAAAATTTAATTAATATTAAGTGATATTTAATGAATGAAAATAACAACAAAAAAATAATATTCATCTATAATTTGTTGGAGAATCAATTATAAGTTTAAAAGATTTTATTTTTTCAATAGGTAAATGGCCGAAGCCTAGGTTATTTATTTATTATTAAAATTAATCATTATTATGTGTTAATCACGAGTACATTTGAACCCAAGACCTCTCCAATGAGAGGCTCACAATTTACCAATGCATTGTAGGCTCTTGCCTTAAGTTTAAAAGAATTGGCTTAAACATTAATTTTGTTATTAATATCTAGCTTTTCCCTTTTTCACACTCTTAGGCCATCATGATATGTAAATTCTGTTTATCAATGATGTCAATATTAACAAAAAATCCTCTGAGGGAAACTTTGAATCGGCCAAATAGGTGACATTTGGGCGAAGACCTAGACAATGGATACACTAGGAGATGTAAATACATACATACTTATATTAAAATCTGATTATTAAGATTTACCAAAAAAAACTTAAATAAAAAGTATTATGAAACTATAAATCTATTTTTCCTAATTGACCTTTCTTATTTATTTGGTGTACCTATTGCACACTAAGGTGCAATTGCTAGTTTTAATATTTTAAAATAAAGACAATAGAGAACTTAAGGCCATTTTCCCTAAAATATTACCGAAACTTGCGATGTGTTGTGAATAGGGCATCATCCGTAGATTTCAATAGAGGAAAAAGGTTAGTTCATGAAGGATATGACTAGAAGTCGTGATGAGTTTCTGACTTATATCACGTTTTCTCCCCTTGATCTATCATGCCCTAGCTGTTATCTGCAGTTCTCAACAGAATCAAAAGGGTTGATCATCATGGATATATATATATATATATATATATATATATATATATATATATATATATATATATATATATATATATATATATATATATATATATATATATATGACTAGAAGTCATGTATCACCTTTTTCCCCCTAATCTATCATGCCCTAGCCATCGATGCATTCAACGAGAATGATTCTGATTTGTACAATAAACAATTAAATACCCTTATAAAGATCTCTTGGATGTTTAATCTTTTCTACTTGATTTTTTCTATATTTGCATTATAGTTCTCTGGTTTGCAATTAACATGATCTTTGGGATTTTGGGTTTTTAATCTAATAGAAAAAGATCGCTTGTTGGAAAATATCGACTACTGACAGCCTTGGACCATCTCAAACACATTTAGTTGAGGTAAGATACTTGTCATGACTGCATAAAATATTTAATGAACTTTGCTTGTTTTTATATGCCCTACTATGTGCGGTTTCCTGATCTTTCAATGATTCCATTGAGATTGTAGGTTTTACAATGTTTTGCCCTAATTTGACATTGTTCTTTACCATTTATCTCTCAAGCATTGCAATAGGTTTGAAATAGTTGTCTACCTTTTACAACACCATTAATGGATGTAGTCAATGGAGAGCCAAATTGAGTACAAGTTTTTTGATTTTTGGGTTCTCATTCAATTTGCAAATGTGATATTTTCAACATTTCAACACTTTTCTTGATAAGAAGAAAGCTTAAGGACTCGCACTCAGGTAAATTGTCTTGCCAAAATGGGTTGTGAGGCCTATGCATATATAGATAAAACCTTATCTTAATAGATTAAGGGCTTCGTTTATCAGTGTTTTCCACTTAATAAATTTTCAACCTCATCTTTCTTATAGATGTCTCTTTCATTTTTTTTATTGTTAGGCTTTTAAATAAATTTCTTGGGTATTGTTTTTTCTTGTATGGATGGAAATGAGGACTCATTCCCTGAATGATCGACAATGATTAAACTGTGCGTGTTCTATTTGAAGATAAGCCCAATTTCCTGTTCCATCACTTTGTAATCTTTCCTCTTTCTGATTTATGTTTCTGATGGAAGGCTTCGGTTTACAGCTCGACACACTACTTCATCACCTTTATATATTTAATGAACCAAAGAAAAATTTTGAGAGAACACCCATCTTGTGTATTTAGCTTCATTTAGATCATTGTGGGTCTATCTCCCAGCATGCTCAGAGAAGGTTGTTGGATTGAAACCCTAGTTGACCAAGGTATAACAAAAAATCCAATATGTGGGTAAAAACATCAGCATCGCTATGAGGATGTTCACCAAGTTGTGGGCAACCTTAGACCTTCTAAAGATTTGATCTTGGGCTTCCTGCATACAAGTGAAATCCCCTTGTGTCATTTTTTTTTTCCATTTTGGAAATGTTAAAGTGTATCCTCTAGGAAAATACATGCAATTTTCAAAATCATTCATCGAAATTTGCATAGATTTCGAGACAAATCGTTCATCCCAATTTATACAGATTTCAGGACAAATTGTTCATCCCAATTAAGATAAATTTCTAGGGAAATGAAAAACCCATCTCAAAAATTTAGAATGTAAAGTTTTTAATTCTAACAAGGCTAGGAAGGGTGAAAAAAAAATTGCATCCGCACGCAGGTTTCTCTTTTTGGTCAGTTGTATTCTGTGTTCAACAATGGCAGGCAGTACCTTTGAGAGCTCAACATTTCCATTATTACTATAGTTGGTTGAAATTTCCTCTGCATCTTTAATTGTTATGGCATTTGCATAGGTGTTTACTTGCATCAAGATTACAAGGAAAACTTTTTTCATTTTAATTTATTAATTTCCAAGGTCACTCAATCTACCATTAAATGGTTTTATCTTTTAATATCCTCAAACCATCCTAGTGTATAAGCTCTGAAATTTTTTAATTAAGTAAAATGATGAAAACTATGAGTGAGGGTTTTCTTTTGAAAAGAAAATGCCCAATCTAGAATTTGGAGGATGGACCCTTGTCCTCAATGATGATAGATATGGTAACATAGAGGCTTTCAATTTATTCTGAAAATCTTCTCACACTTCTTTATTTTATGTGGGCTGAAAATCTAAGCTTCAATTCATTCAATGACTACAAACAAAAGAAAACATCACAATAAATGCAGTGACAAGTTAATCAAAACAAAGAAAAAAATAAAGCAATGACGGTTGTAATATTTAACTTGATTTTGTCAGATAGTCTATTGAGATTCCTTGTAGACAAATGCGACACATAATAGGGGAATCTAAAAACCAGTTTCTCTAAAAAAAAATTCATGCAATTGAATAACAGTAAATGTGTTCCTTTATCAATTCTCTAAACATCTATTATGAAAATATTTCTCAACTCTCTTATGTCCTCATATAATTGAAGTTGCTTGCAAACCCACATGAAAAACATTTATCATTATATCAATCAATTTGTTGAATGATGTTAAACCATTTTGTGAAAGTAAACTTCAGTGTTTTTCTCAAAATTGTATTTATATTGAGAAATTCTTTTGAAAAACTAATTTTTTTTTAAGAGCTTCTATCTCCAAGATTTTGGAACCTTCATTGGAATAAATAATGCTATTTAGGCAATATCCCACTTTGTTTTCCATGAGGCCAAAGGTGTGCATGAGGATGTCCTCTGCAGCTCTATATCCACTGAGACTCAATATGCTTTTACCATCGATACCTTGCAAGACTACTTAGAAATATTCAAATCTTGCAGATAAATCAATATCTCATAATAAAGAACATAACATAACTAATCCTAGCTGAATGAGATATAAATCTATAGCATTCCATTAGCATTAACTATGCAGTGCATAGTGTCTCTATTAAAAAGAGATTATATTAAAGATACTATCCTATGATAAAATCTCCAAATCTTTCTTCAATATGTGATATTTAGTAGTTATATTGTGATTATAGTATGATAACATTTGCAATCATTCTTCAATATCAGATCTTCACCAGTAATTGTAAATCTAGAAGTACATAACTTAGTTGGCTAGTGCTACACAAGTAAAAAAGATTAAAATGAAACATATTAAATATTGTTGACCAAACCAAAGTAGTCTATAACACTAGACAATACCTTATCTATAGGAATAATGGATCAAAGAGTACATTTGTAATTTGACATCAAATTTTAGTTATCAAGATTGAATTTTGATCTAGAAGTTTGCAACTCTCTCCACTGATGAAAATGCCACAATGATTGAAATAAAAGATTTTTAATAATCCCCATCACATAAAAGAAACTTCTAGAATCAAAGACCACCAGCCTCTATTTGTACAAATAGTGGACTAGGGGACCAAACTGATATAAATTCATTAATCTTCTCTTCACAGAGATTTTTCACAATATCCATTAAACCAAAGGAGCTTAGGGACCCATACACAATGCATCATGTTTGTAGACTATAAACATAATGAAAATGAGGTAAAGTAGTAATCAACTCTTAACATCTAATTAAGAAATTATTGAATTTTGATGGACATGTTTAGAATTTTGGTTAAATGAGAAATAAAGACTTCTTACAATGTCCATGGGATGGGATCAAAGAATAGAGCACCATGTTTCTAGAAACAGGGACCAAAGAACTATTATGTTTGTAATGTGGTCATAGTATGAGTTCTTCAGTAGTTTATTTTGATCAAGAAGTTTACAATTTTGTTCAATGTTGAAAAAGTCATAATGGTTGCAGTGATAGATTTTTAACAATGTATATCAAACTAGCTTATGGAACCCAATAACAACCTGTCATGTTTTAGAAAAGAGGGACCAAGGAACAGGTCACCATGTTTCTAAAAATAGACCAAAAGCCTCTAATCTTCTCTCAAATTCAAAACTCTAGCAGAAACTTTTGATCTAGAAGTTTGCAACTATATCCACTGATGAAAAAACTATGGTCATTGAAATAAAAGATTTCCAATTATGATGCCACCAAAAAAACACAATTTAAAAAAAAAAAAGTTTTCTACAATCTCATCTCCTCAAAATAAATACTAAAATTGTCCATGATTGTAGAAGAAAAGTGAAAAATTGTATTGTAGTGTGGATTTTGTGACAATAGACATAAAAGAGAAGAAGACAAAACTTAAAGCTTGTTAATACTAGTTGTTTCTTATTTTTAATTGGCTATAGCAATCAAAAAAATAATTCTTGATTGAATAAAAATCAATTTTTATATCATTAGAACCACCAGCTTCATTCTGGAAGTTTCTAAAAGTTTTAGCTAGAAGTTCCTAAAAGTTTCTTACTTTCTTTGCTGCAAGTTTCTGACTGTCTCACCAACACATTTTTTTGGATGAGTAGTTTGTAGAACCCTCTATTTATAGGTAGATGCTTTCAATCCCAGTTAATAATGCTCATGCTAATTTGATACTTACTTTCAATCTCAATTGTGACTTACCTAAACTGAAATCGTGAAAGTTACAATTGCCCTTGTTGGCTTGCCAAAACTGGAAATTTGAGAGCTTAGTATATGAATTAGATGCAAAATTAAAGTGGGATAAGAAAGCACAATAGAATTGTGTTCAAGTTTGATAGAATTAGAAAGAGTGTTTTTGGGGGTTTTGGGTAGCGGTGAGCTATGGATGAGGGGATAAAGAATTAATTGGAAACCATTGATGTCTGCAAACTATGAGGATTTTTTTTGGGTAAGGGGCTGAAATGGGGCATGTAAATCCTGAAAATGGGCTTGATCAAACTGGGAATGGAGATGATTCCAAAGAATCAGACATTGCAAGCTTCTTGTAAAGGTATGGATGATGTCCCTGTGTTTTAGCTATCTTTGCACATTTGTACATTACTTCTAACACCTGGTATTATCTTGACAAATCCAAGTATCAGTCAATTATTCGAGTAGGGTCTGGAGAGATGTGCATTCTCTTCCATCCAACACCTAGAAATGTTTGGTTTTTGTTTTATATTTCAATTTATGGCATATATTTTATAGTGATTGAGAAATCCAAGAATCAGTCAATTATTGGAGTAGGGTCTGGAGAGATGTGCATTCTCTTCCATCCAACACCTAGAAATATTTGGTTTTTGTTTTATATTTTGTAATAAACACCTTTTGACTAGGTCAAGAAATAGAGACAATTATCTAGAAATCCAAATCATAAGGAACTTCTTTCCTTGAATTCCTCTTTTTATTATTATTAATTATGACTTACAAATATGACAATAATGTAACCGATAGTATGTGATTGATATTATTATTATTATTTGTTAGTAGCAACATGTAAATAGAGACAGTGTTATATCTGATATGACATGGAGGATTATGCAAATTGATCTTTATTGAAGAGAATGAGCCTTGTCTAATATAACAATAGAGAATATGCTTGTCAAACTTATTCTATAGTTGCTTATTGCAATTAGATTGTTGTTTCAATTATATTCCTTAATTTTATACAATTAGATAATGTCGCCTATGGTGATCAATTACTAATAACTATATCTGATCTGATCGCTATAATAGATGCAGTGATGATTGATTTGTTTCTTATAGCAATGATATTGCTGTCTCAGCTATGGAGTTAAATGCTTGCAATGTTTGATATCAGTATCATGTTAATGGCAATAGAGTTGTTGTATATAACCTTGCAACATTATTCTCGTGCTGTGTTTGATATATCTGCTATTATTGTTTGCAATCAATGTTGTGTCTGATGTAAATTTACGTGCTTGCAACCTATTTGTGCTTGACAATGCAGGAGCTCAATGAGAGAAAAACTTATTGGATTGATAAAAAGAGGTATATGACTTGATGATTCAAATGAGAGGAATTGACCTCCCTTTTATACTTGGTATGCTAAAGTGATGCTTTCACAAGTAGCATCTGCGTCTCTTCATAAGCAGTCATTCTTTTATTCGTACCCCTTCCTAAATATTAACCGATCAATTTACTTAAACTTAACCAATGCTCATAATTTATTGATTACTAATCATTACATCTTATTGATTGCCTCCTTTTTGCATTTGATGATGATTATGTTATATTTGCAACTTCAGGCCCGATAATCATTTGTGTACATGGACTGTGTCATTAATCCATATCGATTCTCTTCTGATTACTCCATTTGTCAATAAGAAAGACATCAATGAGATCATTATCTGTTTGCAGACCTGACACCCTTAAGACTGACATTTAAATATTCTTTTGCTCCATCGTTTGACTGAAGGTATGGTGATATGGATTGGTTGATGACTATGATATTTTTAACCATCGATAATGATCATTGCTGTTATGTTGATGATCCATTTGATTGACTTACGCGATCCATCTATGATGGTATTTGATTTGTTTATTTGATATAAACACAATCTCTGTTTATTATTGCTAATCACTGCCACAATGAGCCTTACCGTGCTGATGATCGCTAACAATATTGATTTAACTTCATCAATATAATAATTATAATTATTATTTATTTACTTAATCTTATATTAACTCTATAAAAATCAATCTCAGAAATGGGGACATTACATATTTCAATAAGTTGGGAATTGCAAGCTACGGTGTTATTGGAAACTAGTCTAAAGCCATAGTTAATGTAAATTTATCTTCCCTACATGCATCATTTTTTAAATCTGATCTACTAAGTTGGATATCTACTTTCCGACATAGAAAGTGGAGAATGCTTTCCCATTACATAAAAGGACAATTTGTTTAAGTAGGTAAAATGTTTTTTATGTTTTGAATCAAAATTAAGCAATAATTTTAAGACTGAGAGACTTATTCCCTCTTCCTAACTAGTGCCTAGTTTCTGCATGGTTGTTAGAAAGCTGAAATTGCAAATTTTGCATATAAAAGTACCTCTTCCAATATTTTGGGTAAGTGCTATTTTGTAATGGATTATGTATTTTCATATATTTCAATGCCTATTTATATAATGATCCTAATTGGCATCCATACACTTTTCTTTGTAGCCTTCTATTTAGATATATTCTTGGCATCCGTACAAAATGGCACACTAGGTACTTTTTGTTTCTTTTTGTTCCTACATTATCATTTTTAATGATATAAAACATCAATCTAAGCTTGACTAGGTAGCATATATAGTAATTGTTTTATTTATAATTGTTTTCTAATTTCTTGTTGGTAGATTGCTAATTCTCTTCCTACGAGACCTCTTGTATTTTTTAAAACCATGGGTGTTGACATTATTAACATTCATCACCAAGGTATGATCATTTGTCAGCTAAACAAAACATTAAAAATATTACCCTTTGTTAGATGAGTAAGGTTATTGCCTTCTGATAGAATAATACCCATTATCCTCATAGGAATACAATCCACATAGAGACATGGTTCGTATTCCAAGCTTCTTCAGTGTTAGACACACACACACACACACACACACACACACACACACACACACACACACCCCTATGATCTCATAGATGCAAGGATCAACTATCATGCATTACTACTTACAGAACTTGTCTTTAACTTTCAAACATCCCTTCAGTATCATGGAACATGCCCTTCGTGCAACAACTCCTCGCAACTTAAGACTATTTCACCAATTAAATGCCTTTATTGACCTATTTGACCATTGTTGACCAAATTTTTTATTAGGAAACCTATTTGTGGCACTAATGGCCTTATATTGAACACCAAATAAGCAAACATGATTAAAAAAATATAAACATACTAACTATGGTCTTGATATAGCCTTATTACATATGTTTGTGAGAATTGGCCTTACTGTTGATAGTACATTGTGCATTAAGGGAAATAGTACATCAACATCTAAATATTCAGATGAATGAGTAACAAGACCTAAACCAAGGACAAAAGAACACTTCAATGAAAAGATATATTGTACTTGCAAGAGGTGCCAAAATAGGAAACTAAAGAAGTGGCAAATGGTTCGTATCCACAAATTGAAGTATGGAGTTTACATAGAAGAGGTGAATTATAATTAAAAAATTGGTACTCTTAAAGATAAAAAAATACACATATTATTTAATACATTATAATATTATATTGATCATTTCAATGGCTTTAATGATGAAAAGCCACTTCCAGTTCGTAATATTGTTTAAGGACCAATGAATGCCATTAAAGATAGCCACTCTCAAGATGAAGACCAAGACACATTTATGGATGAAAGCACTTCGCACATACATGAGGCTGGTATCAATGAATTCATCCAAGACTTCTACACATCTATAGAAGAAGTTATTGATTCACCCCCAACTCAGTTGGCTAGGATGCCTCTTTTCCAAAATTCTGATACATCTATATTGGCAACAATTATGTTGTTGTTGAACTTGAAGGTTACACATGGATTGACAAACACATGTTTTACTGATATATTGAGGTTTGATTTAATATTTTGACAATCTAATTTTCTCCATATGCTTTTAAGTTTTTGAATATCTTGTATACTCATAAGAATCATTTGATGGATCATGTAGGCTTTTGTCAAACAAAATACTTCCAAAGGATAATCAGTTACCTCATTTTCATAGAGAACTATCTTCAGTAATGAAAAATATTGGAATGGACTACAAAACATATGATGCATGCCCCAATGACCATATACTATACTATGGAAAGAATGCAAATTTGCAACAATGCCTAGTATGCCATACAAGGAGGTATCGTCAAGATCAAGTATCGAAGAAGGTCCCTTATAAAGTACTATGACACATTCCACTAAAGCCAAGATTTGAGAGGATGTTCAAATGTAAGGAGTTGGAAAAATATATGGATTATCATGCACAAGGGAGGAGCCATGATGGTGTCATGCGTATGGTTATAGATAGAAAATATTGGAAAGAAATTGACGAAAGATGGCCACATTTTAATAGTGAGCCAAGGAATGCAAGAATTTCTCTAGCAATGGATGCTGTCAATCCTTTTGGAGATCTCAGAACAACATATTATGTTTGGCTGGTTCTAATTATTAACAACAATCTACCCCCTTGGATGGCAATGAAGAAGGAGCATGCAATGCTAACTCTTATCATACCACATACTATAAAACATAAATACAATTATTTCTTGAAGATTACATATATATTTATATATTTTAATATAGATAAAACCATAATTAACTTTTTTTCTACTTAGGGAAATATCAAGTAAAGGATATGGATATCTACATGGAACCCCTCATTGATGAGCTTTGAGATTTATGGGATGGCATAAATATGTATGATGTATCAAGACCCATCAATGATAGAAACTTTGTATTTCATGCAATTCTTATCTAGACAATTCATGATGCCCCGAGACTCTCTATTTGTTGTGGTAATATATTATAAAGTACATTTGTAATTATTGTTTGAATTTTATATTATCGCATTCATTGTACCATTTTCTAAATATGGCATCCATTCTTATTTTAGGGCTGCAAACAAAAGGGAAACATGGTTGTCCATAATGTGGACCAAAAATGTTGTATAGACACTCAAAAGATCTTAATAAAATTGTATATAATGAGTATAGACAATTCTTACCACAAAATCATCACTATCAAGTCCGTGAGAAAAATTATTTCAATGGAAAGGAATTGGAAGTGAGGAAGCCAAGAAGGATGAACCCTGGTAGGTGGAAGTCTTTTGATGCAAGAGCATCCAAAGGTATAAGGGCAATCCTGTGTCACCAAAAAATGTACTGAGACTTAGTTTCTGTTTCATGTCTTTTCATTTTTGGATACCCATTTGGGTCAAATAAAGGTTCCAACTCTCATAGTTCCACTATATGTGTTTTTGAAAATCTTGAAAAAATAGAAGCATGCAATTTGGCCATCATTCTGGTGACCTAGAAGGTGTGAACTGACCAGATGAATGTAATTGTGATTTAGAGCATTCCAAAAAAAGAATTAGGTCAAAAAGCCCCACGATTTTAAAGTTATTGCAGTTTTTCGGGTTTTGGAGACCTCTTGAGAATGCTTCAAATTTAGGTTAGGGGCATTAAATGACCTCGAAAAGGGCCAAAAAATGGGGGAAAAGCAAAGATTTTCCATAGGGCTATAGAGCGCTTCGAAACCTTTTCAAAAATGTAAACGGTTCATCAATCAGAGCTACGGTTAAAAAGTTATGCCTCCCGAAAGTTCGGTTACCGTTTTTGGATTCTTCTAAATTTGCACCAACTTCTAACACAGCTTCTGGAACCTTCTATTTGGTCGGTGGATGCCTGCTAGCACTTTCTAGAATGTACTCCTAGTCCTTAACCCTCTAGGGTCTATTTAAGGAGATTTCTAGCATTGTAAAAGGCAGTTCGGAGTGGAGTTTGAGAGGAGGTTCCATAAGGAGAAATTATCTCTAGATTTATGCTATTGTAAGCCCTTAGGGCATGTTTTGAAGTTTATTTTCCTATACTTTTTGTACTAGCTTATTTTCTCAGTTAATATAATTTCCCCTTTTTGTTGTTTCCATTCTGTTCTTGGTTGGTGTCCCCATCAAGTGGTATCAGAGCGGGTTTTCCTGAGTGTGTAGACAGAGCACCGACTGTGAGGTAGTTTGCACCAGGACTGTGTGATTGTGGGTTCAAGTTAGAAGATGCCTCCACGAAGAGAACATGGTGGAAGGGCCAGAGCTATTAATCTTGAGGAGGTTAGATCCCCCTAGAGGCAGGTACAAGCATTGCAAGAGGAGCTTCGTAGAGGAGCAAATGTTGCCGCAGGTGACAACAATGAGGATGACAATGAAGAAGAAGTAATGAGACCAGAAGAGGAAGTTGACAGGGAAGTTCTAAATCCTGTAGAGGAAAGACTTTTTAGGGCCATTACTAAGTTTGGGAAAAGACCTACAATTGAAGTGGGTGTATTTTCAGGAAATCTGAAACCAGATGAGTTGATCGATTGGATCAATAAACTGGAAGAATACTTTGAGTATGAGGATATAAGGGACCCAGATAGGGTTAAGTTTGCAAAGGCCAAACTGAAAGGCCATGCCAAAATCTGGTGGCAAGAGGTTCAACTGGAAAGAAACAGAAGAGGAAAGGAGAAGATCACAAGATGGGATTGCATGGTGGACAAATTGAAGAAGCAGTTCATTCCTGTGGACTATGAGCTTGATTTGTTTAAGAAGATGCATGGGTTAAAGCAAGCAGGAAGATCAGTCCAAGAATATACAGAGGAATTTTACCGACTCTTGATTAGAGTGTGGCATGCAAAAGCAAATAAGGAGAAGGTTGCTCATTATATCAGTGGGTTGAGACCTAGCATCCAGGAGGAATTAAGTCTAGTAAGAATGACCAGCGTTGAAGAGGCATACCAGTTTGCCCTACGAGTTGAAGAGAAGCTGAATAAAAGGTTTGAAGGAAGACAAAGAGGGCGTGGTCAAGGAGGAAGGGGAAGCGGTAGACCATCTGGAGGCCACAATGAAACCCAAAAGAAAAATTAAGATGAGCGTACTACCAGGAACCAGAGGAATGAGGGTTTCAACCACTCCCGTGACCAAGACTTTGGAAATCAGAGAGGAAGAGGTAGAGGACGTGGACAAGGAAGAGGAGGCTTCCGTGGTACCTATTTCCATTGCAATGAAGAAGGTCATCGTGCCTTTGAATGCCCTCAACAACAAGGAAGGACAGATAGGAGAGCTGAGGACCAAGCTAGGGTTGCTCATGTGGATGAGGATGCACAATCATCACATTTAGAGGATGCAGAAAGAGGAGAGACCTTGGTAAATAAAAGAGTCCTACTAAGTGGTGAGATTGAACCAGGATAATGGAGGAGTTTTTTCCCGTACCAGATGCAAGTGTGAGGATAAATGTTGTGACGTGATCATTGATGGTGGTAGCACTGATAACTTGGTATCAGAAGAGATGGTCTCTAAGCTGAAGCTCAAGAGGGAGAAACATCCCCAGCCCTATCGGATTTCTTAGGTAAAAAATGATCATAAGGTCCTGGTAAGTGAACAATGTTTAGTGAAATTCAAAATTGGGAGTTACCATGATGAAGTTCTCTGTGATGTTATTTCGATGGATGTTTTCCATCTATTGTTGGGTAGACCATGGCAGTTTGATAGACATGCAGTGCATGATGGACATGCAAACACATACTCTTTGACAAAGGATGGAGTTCGCCACAAATTGAAGCCCATGAAAAAGGAAGGTGAAAAGGTATGTAGCAGTGCTAGGATTGTCTTGTTGATGGAAGGAAGTTTTTAGATGGCATGAAACATCAGCCTATGTGCTATGCTTTGATTCCTAGGAAAGATAAAGAAGGTAGTAGTGAAATACCACTTGAAGTTTTAGATTTACCAGGGGAGTTTGGAGATATTATCTCTGATAATGTTCCAGATGGATTGCCACCAGTAAGGAAAATCAGTCATCAGATAGATCTGATTCCAGGAGCTAGTTTGAGGAACAAGGCTACTCACACGATGACTCCTACTGAAATAGAGGAGCTAAATAGACAGGTTCAAGAGCTGTTGAGGAAGGGCTTGATTCGAGAGAGCCTGAGTCCATGTGCAGTACTTGTAGTACTCGCACCAAAGAAGGATGGAGAGTGGAGGATGTGTATAGATTCTCGAGCTATAAATAGGATGACCATCAAGTACTGGTTTCCTTTGCCAAGGATGGATGATATTATTGACTGCTTGAGTGGAGCTCAGTACTTCACAAAGATAGATCTGAAGAGTGGTTATCATCAGATATGAATTCGAGAAGGAGATGAGTGGAAAATAGCCTTCAAGACCAAGGAGGGTCTTTATGAGTGGTTAGTCATGCCCTTTGGATTGACGAATGCCCCAAGCACCTTCATGCGGCTCATGAATGAGGTACTTAAGAAGTTCTTGGGAAAATTTGTTATTGTCTATTTGGATGATATCTTAATTTTCAGCAAGATTTTGGAAGAACATTTACTGCATGTTCGTAGTGTCCTTGAAAGGCTAAGGCAAGAGAAACTATTAATTAATCTGAAGAAGTGTGTCTTTGCAAAAAGGGAGTTAGTCTATTTGGGGTTTGTTATATCACCTGAAGGTCTCAAATGGATCCAGAGAAGGTAAAAGCCATCTTGGAATGGCCTACTCCAAGGTCTGCTACTGAGGTAAGATCATTTCATGGTCTAGTTAGTTTTTACATGAAGTTTATTAAGAATTTTAGTGGCATATGTGCACCCCTAACTGATACAATAAGAGGGGATAGAAAAGAGTTCAAATGGACTGCAGCAGCTGCGAGAAGTTTTGAATTGCTGAAGAAGAAGGTAACATAACAGCCTATGTTGGCACTTCCAGATTTTAGAAAGGTTTTCCAGGTGGATTGTGATGCTAGTGGTAGCGCTATTGGGGCTGTATTAAGCCAAGAAGGTAAGCCTATTGCATATTTTACTGAGAAATTGAATGATGCAAAGAAGAAGTATTCTGTTTATGATCAAGAGTTCTATGCAATAGTTCAGGCCTTAAAGAAATGGAGGCATTATTTATTGCCAAAGGAATTTTTTTTGTATACTAATCATCAAGCATTACAGTACCTAAATAGCCAAGGTAAATTGAATCAGAGGCATATGAAGTGGGTAGAATTCTTGCAGAGTTATACATTTGTGTTGAAGCATAGAAGTGGAAAATCTAACAGGGTTGCAGATGCACTAAGTAGGAGACAGTCACTGCTTACAGTAATGCAGGTTGAAGTAGTTAGGTTTGATGAACTCAAGAATTTGTACCCCGAGGATCCTGATTTTGCTAAAGCATGGAAAGCTTGTAAAGAGCCTATTGCTGTAGATAGAACCAAGTGGTTAGATTATTTGATTCAAGATGGCATGTTGTTTAAAGGTAGTCAATTGTGCATTCCAAGAAGTTCCATGAGGGAAAATCTGATTAAGGAGAAACACAGTGGAGGGATGGCAGGACATTTTGGTCGAGATAAGACCATTGCCATTCTTAGAGAACATTATTTTTGGCCTCAAATTTCACAGGATGTGAAGAAGTTTGTACAGAGTTGCCAGGTTTTTCAAGTTGCCAAGGGGTTTAGTCACAATACAGGCCTATATCAGCCATTGCCTGTTCCATCAAAGCCATGGGAGGACATAAGTATGGATTTTGTTCTTGGATTGCCAAGGACACAAAGGGGTAATGACTCAGTATTCATGGTGGTTGATAGGTTCTCTAAAATGGCACATTTCATTCCATGCCACAAAACTCATGATGTTGTCCATATTGCAGACTTTTTTTTCAAAGAGGTGGTAAGACTACATGGTCTTCCAAGGAGCATAGTTTCTGACAGAGATACTAAATTTGTGGGGTATTTCTGGAGGACATTGTGGAAAAAGTTGAGAACAGACTTTGAAATTTAGTTCCACGCATCACCCGCAGACTGATGGCCAAACCGAAGTGGTAAACAAAAGTCTAGGAAATTTGCTGAGATGTTTAGTTGGGGATAAGCCCAAGGGATGGGATTTGATTCTACCACAAGCAAAATTTGCTTATAATAACTCTATAAATAGGAGTACTGGAAAATCACCATTCCAAATTGTATATGGGAATAGCCCAAGGACTGCACTAGAATTGAGAAAGATAGAACAAGGGGAGAGGACAAGTGCTGAAGTGGAAGAATTTGCTGAACATATCAAGCATCTACATGAGGAGGTTCAAGCACACATTACCAAGATGAATCAAGAGTATAAAGCTAGGGCTAATCAAAGGAGAAGACATAAGGAATTCCAAGTAGGGGATCTAGTCATGGTGCACTTACGAAAAGAAAGATTTCCAGCCGGTACTTACAACAAGCTGAAAATGAAGAAATTTGGCCCCTACAAAATTTTGAAGAAACATGACTCAGGAAATGCATATGAAGTGGAGCTTCCAGATGGTATTCACATTTCTCCCATTTTCAACATTGCAGATTTAACAGAGTATCATGATGATGGTGCAGATGATGAGCTGGTGTTAGAACCATGTCCAATTCCTACTTCTAAGAAGGAGGAGATAGAAGAAATTCTAGATCATCGTGTGGGTAGGAGTACCAGAAACATGCAGTATGAAGAGTATATGGTCAAATGGAAAGGATGACCGATCGAGGACTCAACTTGGATTTCAGCAGCTGAGGTTTTCTCTTTGGGATTTCCTCTACCATCCATAAAGTGATAGGGTCACTTTTCAATCTACCCTGGGTGTCTGATGCAGAAGCATCCAGAGGTATAAGGGCAATCCTGTGTCACCAAAAAATGTACTTAGACTTAGTTTCTGTTTCATGTCTTTTCATTTTTGGATACCCATTTGGGTCAAATAAAGGTTCCAACTCTCATAGTTCCACTATCAGTGTTTTTGAAAATCCCAAAAAAATAGGAGCATGCAATTTGGCCATCATTTTGGTGACCTAGAAGGTGTGAATTGACTAGATGAATGTAATTGTGATTTAGAGCATTCTAGAAAAAGAATCAAGTCAAAAGGCCCCACGGTTTGAAAGTTATTGCAGTTTTTCGAGTTTTGGAGACCTCCTAAGAATGCTTCAAAGTCAGGTTAGGGGCATTAAATGACCTTGAAAAGGGCCAAAAAATGGGGGACGAGTGAAGCTTGTCCATAGGGCTATAGAGCACTTTGAGATCTTTTCGAAAATGTAAATGGTTTTTCAATCGGAGCTACGGTTAAAAAGTTATGCCTCCCGGAAGTTCGGTTACCGTTTCCGGATTCTTCTAAATTTGCACCGACTTCTAACGCAGCTTCTGGAACCTTCTATTTAGTCAGTGGATGCCTAATAGCACTTTATAGAATGTACTCCTAGTCCTTAACCCTCTGGGGTCTATTTAAGGAGATTTCTGGCATTGTAAAAGGCAGTTCGGAGTGGAGTTTGAGAGGAGGTGCCATAAGGAGAAATTATCTCCAGATTTATGCTATTGTAAGCCCTTAGGGCATGTTTTGAAGTTTATTTTCCTGTACTATTTGTACTAGCTTATTTTCTCAGTTAATATAATTTCCCTTTTCTGTTGTTTCCATTTTGTTCTTGGTTGGTGTCCCCATCATCTTCGTATGAAAAAGAAAATGGCATGGGATTTCCACTAGGAATGGAAATACTGTCTATTTTTTACAAATTAGAATATTATGAGAACTTACCAATAGCACACTTATTTGATAGTATGCATATTGGAAAAAATGTGGCTGAGTGTTTTTGGAAACATCTTACTAGAACAAGCCTTGAAGCACAAATAAAGCTATGAAAGGATCTGCAAATCGCCAATATCATGCTGAACATGTGGTTGCATGGTGACAACTCATTTGTTCATGCTCTGTGGACTTTTACATCAATGGAGAAGCTTAACATCATTAATACAATGAAAATCATAAGATTTCCTTCTGGCTTTGGTGCTACATTAAAAAAATTATTCACAAGAGATGGATCAAACTTCTCAGGCCTAAAAACACATGATTGGCACAATTGGATTAAAGTAAGTTTGGGGAACATTGCATTTATTTGGAAGTATATTTATGAAATTGTAAATATTAGTGATGATATATGTTAATACATATTTTAACATGGTTATTTGTAAATGGTTGTGCAGTATGTATTGCTTGCAGCAATACCAAGAAATTTTTACCATGATGTCACATTAGCTATTTACAAACTATCCAAATATTTGAGGTATTTTGGTGACTCTTATCACTTGAAATGCACCATCTCTTATGGCTTCATATGATTTTATACTTTTAGATTGTAATGTATAATTAATTTTTTGTAATACTTTTAATACATGTAGGTGGGTCTCATCTAAAGAGATACATCAAGATGACCTCAAGTATTGGAAGAGGAATATTCCACTTTTGATGTGTGATATTCAAAGATGCTTCCCTCCAAGTTTTTTTAATTCTCAAGAGCACTACCTTCTACACCTAGTAGAAGAGATCGAGTTGTGTGGGCCTATTCATATTCAAACAATGTGGCTTGTGGAGAGATACATGAAAGTTTTAAAACAATTTGTGAGGCAAAAGGCTTGCCTAGAAGGGTCCATGGTATTCGAATCAATGGTTCGTTTGAGTGAGTACTTACCTCAATTGCACCTTGAAGCACCACTATTATGGAAATATAACCAACCTCCGTCATTTGAAGGTGAAAAATTAGAGGGTCAGGGGACTTCAAAGAGGATAAAAGATATGCAAAAATGAAAGTAGTTTTTATCTTAATTGTATAACACATGACTTTTTAAAATCTTGATATTCATAATACATGGCTTTTGTTTTAAATAATTATGAATTCTATTTTTTAATATAGATGCAAAGGAGTGGGAGGCATTACATTTGTATATTGCATACAATTCTAAGTTTATGTCAGAATGGATGGAGAAGTATGCGAAACAAAATAAATTGGAGGATGAAATGGTTTTAGCCAACATATATAATAAATATGGTCGAAACTATACTCGAGGACTTCCTATAAGCCATAAAAGAAAATGGCCAGATAGATGCACATGGAATTGGCTAAAGAGCAATATTGAACATGAGGCATCAAAAGGGAGGAATAGAGTCACAACTTAAACTGAATTTCATTAAAGGATCAAACAATGGGGAGGTGATGCATATATATTAACATGTTCAAAATCTTTAATAATATTTCTATTTGGTAGCATTGAATCTAATTAGTTATTTTGAATCTGAATTTAGGTAACATATTACAAAGGAATGTCGAATTTTGGGCATCATTTTCGCATGAAAAAAGTTGATGAAAAGAGACAAACTTATGATTGTGGAGTTTCAACATCTTTTGAGTTAGAATGTCGTTTGCATGCAAATGATAGACAACTAGTCCCCAACACACTATAGTATTATGGAGAAGTGGAGGATATTATAGAGCTTGATTTTGTGTCTTTTAACAAAGTTATTTTTTGTGTTGAATGGTACAAGCTTATTAAAGTGGGTGAAGAAAAAACTATATTTCAGCATAATGATGGATTCTATTTGATTAATACATCTAGGTTTGAAGCCACTTCTGAACCTTATGTGTTTCCAAATCAATGTGAACAAATATTCCTCATTCCTAATTTAGAATAGCAGGGACGGTCATTTGTGATTGATTTTGATCCAAGAGGACGAAGAGTAACATTTGTTGAAGACATAGAGGGCCATGATTTACTTGAAGATGAAGAAGTTCCCCTTGAAGAAATAGATGACGAAGATAGAGATGATGAAACTTTTATTGCCAATGATGCAGATGACCAAGATGAATATCATGATTAGTTTACTAAAGATTCACAAGGACATGAGCAAGAATATGGGCTTCAAGTCCATGAAGATGATGAGTTTATTGATTTGAATTTACCTATATTTGAAGATGAAAGAGAGTAGGAAAATGATAATATTAATTTATTTGTAGATTTAGGTCCTGTTAATGATGGGATATATATTCCATCAGATGAGGAAATTTCTTGTGAAGATGACATTATTTGATCACCATGTTCAGTTTTTGATTGTTGTGAGGATTCATACAATATAATTATATCTTTTCATTTTTCAATTAAATGTACAAGCAACCGGATTGTTTCCTTTTGTTGTGTGTCCTATAGACACCAAAAAAAGAAGTAAGGGGTGATTAAGAGCCACTATTTGGGGATATGTGGTATTCACATAGCTATAGAAGACAATAACCAAGTTATCAGTAGAAATAAATATTCATGTCTACCATAATAGACAAGCCAATTAGTATTATATACTTTTTTCTATTGTTACATCGGAGTCAACTTAGCTCTTTATTTTTTGGACTAGGCAAAGATTAGTCTTAATAACTATATTTGGTGTACTGGATGTCTATGCATATGCTTGTGTCTTTATCATTTGCAATATCAGTACCATTTATGTTATGAAGCAATCTTAATCAATGAATAATATTGCTATAAATCAACCTATGGTTTGAGTTCCATAAATATGGTCTTATATTGTCTTAATTCTAATTAATTTATAAACAAACATTGAGAAAGGCCTCTTCACAATTTTTAGAAATGTTGAGTAGCCACTGGGGCAATGCCCCTTGCACTGTGGCTCAAGTACCTCCCGATGCCTCGGCAGACACCTTGATGCCTCATGGCCGTTGACAGCAGTGCCACTCCTCAGGCCGCCACTCGCACACTCTGCGCTCGCAGGCTTCCTGCTATCGCTCTCCCAGTGGTGGGGCTGGTAGTTGGAGGCGCCGCTCTACCTCACCACCCCGTGGTGGCTTTGGCTGGTCCCCCATTCCTCCTCCTCGTGCTTGTCGAGATAATGCTAGAAAATGGCCCCGCCTGGCGCTGACGATCTCTCCTCCGCGGCCTAAGGTCAAAGATGCGGAGGCTGCCACTGATCCCCCTGCTGCTGTTGCTCCTAATGACAGCTGGTCTATACCCAGCCCACCCCCCAATCCCACCAATGATTGGGGTTTTAATGACAAAGATGATCCTCCCCCCTCGGCTGCCACTGCTTTGGCAACTTGAGGTTGCTATATATGTTTTTTTATTTTTTTGATGAATAGTTGCTATTTCCAGCTGATGCCGTGTGTTTAGCTTCGGCTTAGGCCGCTTGAACTCTCTCGCGGGGTGATCTTGTATCCCCCGACCCCTTTTTTGTGAATTGTATTCTTAGTATATTTTTAATAGAACAGGACTATTTATCAAAAAAAATAAAAAAAAATTGATTTGAGAGTATGTGACTAAATCAATCAATAATATACACTAACCTGCATACTTCCAATATGAGGGGATTATAATGTTGATGTTTCTTATCAAACAATCCTGTATATAATTCCGCAGAACACCTAAAAACAAACAAGACAGTGATTTCTACTCATCATATATCAAAGCTACATTAAAAGGAGCACTAGTTAACCAACATAACCTACCTGATTTCTGATCAATTTGATGATACGTCTCATCAAAAAGACATCGAAGGCAGTCTATAGTAAATAGCATTTATGATAGCCTTAGTGAATTCAACTGGAACTTGAAAACATAAGGTCAAGGAATTGGCTAGTTCTAAGTTAATCTCGATCTGCGGGATTCATCGGAGGTATTGAGTCATGAATGCTCTCATACCATCTTGGTGATTCCTGTCTTTAGGAGGAAATTGCAAGTGTTTCGTTCACCTCTTCAATCATTTGGAGGACTTGTCTCATGGTTGGCCTCCGCTTTGGAGATGTAGCTACACATGCCATTGATATGTTCAGAAGAAGGATCAGCCTCTCCTCTGAGTTTTCATTTGCGAAAACAAAGCCATCAGTATTAACCCCTGTTGCAAGCTCTTCTTCTCTTACAAAGCGAACCCATCTTTGTAGATCCATAGCTTGTCCATTGAGGAAGGACTGCAATGGTATTTTCCCAGTGACAAGCTCAAGCAGCAATACTCCAAAGCTAAAGACATCCAATTTGGGTCCCATCTTCTTGCTAGAATTGATGCATTTTGGGGCCCTGTAACCTAAGAGAGTAGAGTCCTTAGGTTGCTCAATGTCGAAAACTGTAAGACCATAATCTATAATGCAAGCTTCAAAATCCTGTCTCGTGAGAACATCTGTAGACTTGAGGTTTCCATGAAATAATTTGGATGCCTGATGAAGATAGGCCAAGCCACATGCTATGTCTTCAGCAATCTTGAGGTAGGCGGTCCACTGTAAGGGCTTTCCTCTTTGAGACCTAGCACCTGATAAATAAAATAATTTAGACATCTATTGTCATATAATATGTTTGTTTTCTTCCTTCTAAACCTGAATTGCTACATGCCATTTATTTGTCCTCACTTCAGGGCCTTAGGGGTTTTGACATTGGATTATTTTCTTCATTCTAGAGCTGGATTACTAGATCACATGTTTTTCTTCACTCTAGGGCTTTAGATATTTTGACATTAGTTTTTTGCCTCCCTTCTAGATCTGGAATGCTACATCACATGTTTGATTGTTTTCGTTCTGGGGCTTCATGGGTTTCGACATTGAAATTACCAAATTCCTCTACGACCTGCGTGCTAACATGAAATCGGTATAGATTTCAAAGTTTCTGTGACAATTTTAGCAACTAAGTAGTGGGATGCAAGTATCAGAGCAGATGGCTAGATCAGCATTAAAGAATCATTTACGCTAGACACACTTGGACGATACCTATGTAAAGTCCTAGATTGATTAAGAATTAAGCAGCCATACAATGTTCTATTGCTTGGAATCTAAAGCATCTAGCCTTAACATCCTAGATAAGGTTTGCCTGGTCCATATTTTCCGAAGTTGTTCAGATTTCTTTCTATCAATGGGAAATTTTTCAAAGAGCCAAGTAAAATATCACTACAGCCTCCTACCCTCTAGTACCATATCTAACATATTTTATGCTATGGTTTGCTACATTATCAAATTATCAAATATTGTCTTCTTGTTAGAAAATGTGTCTTCTGTAGGACACTGCTAAAGGTAATCTCAATTTAGCAAAAAGTATTCTTATAATCATTCATTATACTTTGACACAATGTTCCTTCTAAAACTTTTGACAATAGTCATTGAATTTGTTCTATGAAATGAGGACGAAATGGAGTATTAAGTTTTGCAATCAAACTCATGACCATGTAATTTTTTAGGAAAAAGGAGATCCAATAATAATATGAACTAGATTAGCCATTTGGGGAAATGCACTTACCATGTATAAGTGAAAAGAGACTTCCATTGGGATAATTATCATAAACGAGCAGGCTTTCCTCCTTAGCCTGGAAATACGCTCTCAGGGGAACTATATTCTCATGTTTGAGCTTGCCCACCATCTCCATACGTCTCTCAAACTCTTCCTTATTCATCTTATTAGAGTTCTTCAATCTCTTCACCGTTACAATCGTCTTATTCTCCATTACTGCCTTGTAAGTAGTCCCCACAGTTGCCCTCCCCATGATTTCAGCAGATGCACAAAGCAGATCCTCTAAGGTATACATTTGGGTTTCTCCACCACAAAACTTAAGAACCCCACTTTTGGTTTGTCAGATTTGATTGTCTTGTCATAAAACTGCTCAAATCCACTGTCGTCAATTGAATGCTTTTTGCCTGCAATTTTTTCAGCCTCTTCTTCTTGCTCCCCACTTTTTCTGCTCAGAAGGAAAACCACAAACAACACAACCAATAACCCCACAATGGATCCTACCACAATCCTTACTATTTTCCCCCCACTTATTTTTTTCTTACTCTTCATCGACAGCCTTAAACTTGCCTGAATTAAAGAGCTTATAGTAACAACAGGAGCTTGTGAGGGAGGCATCAAACCTACATGACAAGGCTTACCCAATGGGCTTCCATAGAGCCTTGCATTTCCTAAAAATGAAGAAGCATTCAAAACAGACAAAGTCAGAGTACTAGGTATTGAACCACTGAGCTCATTATGAGACACATTGAATACCTTCAAAGTAGACTGATTGAAGGCGGGAATAGTACCGTTAAGCCTATTGTTATCCAATTGAAGATCAAACAATCTCTGTAGACTCACCATACCCTTAGGTATCTCGCCACTCAACAAATTGTACAACAGAATAATAATCTTTAGACGATGTAGGCTAGTAAGAGACACAGGAATGGAACCAAAAAATAGATTACGATCAAGAAACAAGCTCTTCAAATTAACTAGGCCTGAAAGATCAGGAATGGGACTTGTAAGAGAGTTCCCGTTAAGCCTAAGGATGCACAACTGATCAAGCTTGTTCAAAGTAATGTACCATTTAGCCGCATGTTTTCCAAGACCAATTTGACGACTTCCTTCAGTGGTACACCCCAAAACTCCCACCCATCTGCAGTAATTTCTAGACCTCCATCTCCGGTCAAGCACATGTGCACCATCTGCTGAGGCCTTGAATCTAAGAAGCCAAACTGCATCCAGTGACATATTAGCACAAAATGCACTCTGCGCCGCAAATAACACAAAGAAGGGTACCCAAACCAGAGATTTTGACATTGTTGCCCCACTCTTTATCAAACCCACAAAGCTTTTCACCCAAAATGGGTTGAATTGTTTGGGAACCTCCAAAGAAGTACCACCTAGTTAGCCCCCCTCCTCATATGATATATACATTTAAGATACCACGACTACTGAATATCCATCCACTATAGTTTTCAGCATCTATTTGCTATCCTATGGCCAACCACACACTATTTTGCAATTTTCTGTTTGCATTATTTGGCAGATAAAAGGACCCCCACATTGGCACAACTGTGCATATATGACATTATCAGGCACCACTGTGTATATATGACATTATCGGGTAGAACTGTGTATATGACATAACCTGATGTCAGTCACATTGTTATAAATGTAAAATTGTGATATATTTAAATTATGAAACTGCAATTAACATTATTATGAAGGTTAACAGAAATATTGTCTGAGACCATCTGCAGTAATCTCTGTCAAATAGTTAAAGTACTGTCCAAAGATGCCAATGCACAGATTGACATTAATGGTGAGGTTATTGATTCCTTTTCTTGGAGAAATCAATATAACAGGGGTGGGGTATCTTCACTTGTTTTCCGTTGTCTTCTTTCCTTATGTTTGCATTGAATCACTATGTCTGCTAACCAAAACACAACACAACTAGATTCTGAACCTGTAGAGGATGTGGTGCAGGAGCACCACATAGAACCAATCAAGAGATGTAGACTATGAAGACCACAAAGACATCCAAAGGAAATCAGAGGAATGGAAAGCACAATCTAAGTTAGGAGATTAATTGGCAAGTCCTCAAGTCTATAATGATTTTCAATTGATCAAACTGATGTAATGAATCAAATGTGTTTGTAATGTCCTTAAAAGGACCAAAAGTTTGATTATAATGGACTGATATTGTCCAAATCACTAAGGTTGGATTGTAATGATTAGGTTTTAGAAGTTTAGGTTGGGCATGGGATAGGTCTAGGACCTTATGGAATATTTAGGAAAAGGTTAGATATTCAAATAAAGCCTCTTTGTTATTCAAAAATTGAAATATTTAAACATAAAAGACTAGTTTAGGGAATTAGAGGGAAGCTTTTTTTTTCTTAAGGCTAAGTATTCAACTCAACAAAAAGTTGGTTGAATTAGTTGTTAAGAATTCCTACAAGTTGAGGAAGAGTCTATGTTATGGGACAGAGAAAAGGAAGACTGGTTTGTGTGTAGTGGTGAACGAACAGCAATACAAACCTCTTTATTTTGTGCAATTTGAGTCCACTTTGAATCTCAAATTGATTGGTTTGTCACCCATATTCTTCTCAACCAATTTATTTGCTATTGATGAAGTTTCTAACATTTCAGTGAATTTGCTGTTCCGCCAAGTTCTAAACCAGTAATTTTGTTCAACTGTTACTTATATATTTAACACTATTGTCCGCCACAAATATTACATAAAATAATACAACGCATGCTTAGCAACTTGGATAATATTCAAAACCTTGTATCATTATAAGCTGTCAGCAAATCATATTTATGGAGGCATACCAAGGAAACCACTTTGTGTTCGCCAGCAAACACTTTCAGGTTGAAGTTGCTGTACCAGAGAAAAATGATGTTGAGGTAGCAACAGCCACAAGTTTTTATTGTTATTATCTTGCACTGGTGATAAGGGTTGGTTACTTTAGCCTCTCCTAGTGCATTTGGGAGGCACCTCCCTGGTTTATAAATAATAAATCGTCATGCTTTCACATACATTTGTCAGACCAGAGTACATCTCGTTGGGAGACAATGATGAAACATTAGCTATGGGAAAGCCAACTGTCAAACATTTCTTATAATTTTTCCACTCTGAGATGGAGGGTATTTAGCCAATGGATATGGGTCAACATATATGTATTCCTCCCAAGTGTTAAATAGTGGAAGTCTTTTATACTTCCATTGAATAATGGTGCATATATGTTGCCCCGTAGACAGTGCCATTGGGCTAGGGTTAAAAAAGGTCACTAAACAAAATTCAAACTTCTTTTAATTGAGGTCTAAGAATTGCAATTGTACCCGTATCTTCATCAAAGATTGAAATTGTATGGACGTCTTTAAATTTTTATATGTAATATCTTAAGTTAATGTTCAAATGATATGTACTATATTTTGTCTTTTATAAATAAATAATATAAGTAAAATATGTTAAGAGATACCATTCATTCTTAAGATGTTTATATCATTTAAATCATGTTGATTTATGAAAAATGACAACATACAAAGGAGAATGGGCACAATACAACACAATCAACTTTTGTTTTAGTTGTTATGATTTCCTTTATGTTGAGTCTTGTCTCCTATTCTAAATACATGTCCAAATATGTAATTTTTATTTAAAGATAGATATGTTAGTAAGATTCATAGTCGCACCTATAGATTAAAAAGACACTATTCATCAATATTTTAGTGGTAATATGTTTTTAAATTGAAAGCTGCCAAAACTAGGGGGTTTTTAAAAACAAGGTTATGATCCATAATTAAAAGAGTATCAACAGACCTAACATACATACTACCTATGTAAAAACCAAAAAAGCTATAGTAATATATAAACAAAGGCATGATAGCCTTAAACCCCATTAACTTCAAAGACCACTAGATTAATAGCATAAAAGAATAAAAGAAAAAACCATTAAGGCTTCTTAGCCTCTTTCTTCCCTAGGAGGATGTGAGCCTAATCTTCCACAAAGAAGTCAAATACCATTTTTGTATCCTCCTTTGGCAGGTCCCCGTCCGAGTCCTTGAGTAGGTTTAATGTGGTGGCAACAACATGTGTCACTTTGATAGTGAACTTTGTTAGCAGGCGCATTCTATCCTCTAGTGCATGAATTCTTTCCCAGGCCTTACTGCTAGCCTTCTTCATGATCTCCACATTGACTTCTTGCATGTCACCAGGAAAACCATCTGCCTGCATCATAGTAACTTCCTACACAATTGGGGGGGTAGCATTATCCTTGGAAAAAGACTTAACAGGGGAGAAAATTGTTATGGAGGAGGGAGCTTTTTCCACCATATCAGGGAACTGGTCCCTCATTAAGTCCACACATCCCAACCTGATGGTTACTGAAACATGTGACATCTTTCTCTCCTTCAACCCCTCATCCGAGCCAGACCAAGAAGAATTCGAGATCTCCTCTTCCTCCTCCATTCTGCCTTCTCTAAAGGTTGAAGCCTTCTCTTTCATTCTTTGTTTGGGGTATAACTCACGTCTTCCAAATCCATCTCCTCCTCTTGCAAGGCCCCTTCTTTCAATTTTCTTTTAGCATTAGATTTAGCTAACTTTCCTGACCTCCTCCTCCCCCCTCTTCCCTCCTCCTTCAACTTCACTAGTTCTTTCTCTTTCCCTTTATCCTATCTCCCTTATTTCCCAAGAGGAGTGGGCTTTAATTCCATAGGGGACCTACTAGGTGAAGATTGTGGGGTAGGAGCTCTAGGACCTGTGATCCTAAGGGGAACCAATTGGGGTCAGGGGTTGGGATGAGATGGAATATCATCCTCCACTATCCTAGGGGGGACCAAGGCAAGGTGGAATCGATACAAATGAAAAATAAACCCTTAAAATGGTAAAATTAACCCCTTTTCTCATTTTATTTTTTACATCAGCAAATGTGTCTTCTAAATCATGCAACAGAAAAAAAGGAATGGAAATTAAATCATAGTGGCAAAATTAATTTAGGAGGGGGAAGTGGTAGCAATAATAGACATCTTACCTCCCTTCCAGTATTAGGTAGTTCATCAACATCAGACAGACCTCATTACAAACTCCATTGACCACCCTTGTCACCTTTTGCCACTTCCTACCCTTCATGGCCAAACCTGTTGCTAGAGCAATGACTTCCTCAGAGATATGGAATGATATGTCATTTATTGTGACTTTGTAGTCCTCCTAGGGATTAAAAAATTGCATTGAACAATTTTCATCATGCCCATTAAGAGCCTCCATAAAAGGCACAAACCTGCCTTCCTTCAACATATACCATACTAGTGGCTTCCTCACAGTCTCCTTGACCATGGCTGGCTCAATGTGCATAAGGTCACCACCCATCTCTGCAAATTTCCCTAATCCTTTCACCTTCTTCAAGACCTAGAAACTCTTGCTAAGAATGACACCACACTTAAGCCAAAAATCCTCCAGGCTACAATAATGGCCATTATTATTAGTAATAATATTAGCATCCTTAGTAGAAGTTAAAGTCACATGTCAAATGCCACCATCTTCCTCCCAATCTCTTCCATCATTCCTGAAACACACAAACCATTTAAAGCTTGAACCTTTTCTCTTACTGGTGTACAAGCACACTCATAGGAAAATTATTAAAAAAACTTTCCTTTCAAAATTTAAAGATCTTTCTTTTTCAGGCCATGGGAATTTATATTGTCAGTATCATCTCCTTCACTCCTAGCCATCTGGCCTTCTTGGCTTTGTCCTTTTTGCCAACTCATTAGCATTATACAAAAATTTAAAATATTTCTCCAACTAGGATTCATCATTCTTTATTTCTTAGTTCACTACATCTCTTAACAAATTTGGCAAGGCATTAAATTCCCTCCAACATCTTAGTCCTTTTGCCTTTAGGCCTCACACCGCCATAGCCTTTGCCACACTATTTCCCTCCCAAAATATATGATTCAAATCAAACCTATTAAAATTAGCTAATAGGTGTCTAATATCTTCTATCACACATTTTATAGACCCTCTTTCCTTCATATTACCTTTAACAATTTGTATGATAATTTTGGAATCACCTTCAATTCCCACATATTTCCAACCCACACTCATCACCAACCCACACTCATCACCAACTTTAAACTCCAATACAGTGCCATCACTTCTATAGTATTGTTTGAAACTTTCCCTAGCTTCCCAAAATACACCAAAAGCATCCTTCCCTTGCTATCCCGAACCATTCCCCCACCCCACACATGAGCCTTCCTTCTTGGCCACACCATCAAAATTAAGCTTAACCCAATTTAGAGGTAGAGGTTCCCATCTTGTTCTTTTCCTTGCCAACAGGTTGGAGTTATCAACCTCCAATATCCCCTCCTCCAATTTCCAGCCTCTAGCCAATCTAACCTCTAGCTCTCCCTGGGGGAATGCCAAATTTCTCCACTTGCTACAACTCATGTTCTCTACCATAAGTTTATATATCTTTTCCATCATGACTTTCCTCCTCTCTCTCTTCATTCCTAAACACCTTGTTATTTCTCTCCTTCCACACACCCTAGCAAACATGGGGGGATAACCTTCCACAACTTGATAAGGAAAGGGTGAGTAAAGTGGCCTTGCCAATTCTTCACAAATTGCTCCAGATCCTTATTAAACACCCAGTCTACCTCCAACTTTTGTAAAAGCCTCCCCAAACATTGGAAGCATACCTACAGTGCAGAAACAAGTGGGGAATATTCTCCTCCTCCATTTTACACAAGTAGCATCTATTTGGTAGTTGGAACCCCCATTTCATGAGGTTGTCTATAGTGATTATTTTCCCATGGATAGTGGTCTAGTAGAATATATTAATCTTATGTATCAGATAACTAAGCCATATATTCCCCCAATGATTGGGTTCCAAAATTTTCTCAAACATTAGTTTATAGGTAGACTTAATAGAGAACTCCCCCATTGGAGTGGCCTTCCAAATGAATTTATCATTTTGGTCTCTTCCAAGGATCCTATACCCTTCTATCAAAATATTTAGCTCTTCTATCAAGTCCCTTTCTACTATAGCATTCTATCGCAGCTTGACCTTCTTCCACTTCCTCCTCGAGCAAATAAAATCAGCCACCATTCCTCCCCTCTACTCTTGAAGGTGGTTCCAAAGAGGTCCAAATTTTTTTTTTGTTAATGGTTTATCTATAAATCATGGGTCCTCCCAGAAGTTGATTTGATTTCAATTCCCTACCAGCCACCTTACACCTTCTTTCAAAAGGGTTACGTTCTTTACAATATTTCCCCAGAATTTAGATCCCTTAGGGAGATCATTTCTCCAAGTGCAGTGAGAGAAGCTCAAGATTCCCAAGATACTTAGCCTTCATGATATTGCACCAATTGGATTCCTCCTTCATCATGTTTCACCCCATCTTGGTGAGAAATGCATTGTTCAAATCAATTATCTTCCTCACTCCCAAACCTCCTTTGCTTCTCGGTTTACAAACTGTATCCCGTGGTAACATGTTATTTTAAGATAATAATAATACATTTGATTAATTAAAATGTTACATTTGTACCTTCAAAACATAAGTTTTTAACTTCTAATACATTAAAAACATAAATCTTTGACACAATTTGACATTTAACTACTTAATTAATAAGTCTTTGATAAGCCACCCTCAATGCATGACAAAACATGAGTTTTTGACATAAATTTGAATTTTAGTTGTTTGATTATTGAGCCTTTGATAAGTCACCCTTACATACATATTCAACCATTGCACCTATAAATCACCATTGCAAATTTACATTAATGGGGCAAGCACTTAGAATACAATCAATGAAGCAAAGAAAATATAGTCAAACTAGAATAAATAAAATTAAAGTTGAAACATATATCCCTTACACTTGCAACCAAGCATTTTACCTTTATATTAATAGGATGACCACTTTAAAAAAAATCAATGAAGCAAAAAAAAATTTAAAAAACAACAATATTAAAGATTAGGTTTGAAACATGTATATCCTACACCTATAAATCATCATTGCATCTTTAAATTAATGGGATGACCACTTGCAATACAATCAGTGAAGTGGAAAAGTGGTAAAATTAATGAAATCTTAAAGATTAGGGTTGAAATATATACCTAAAATGATTGATCTTCAAGATTTGATTCTCTATATTATAACTTATAAATCATTTATATATTATCTTAATCTTATCTACATTCTATCATAAAAATATCAACCTTTCATGTTAAGATTGACTATAAGAATAAAAAATCTTCTATGAAAATTACATGTATGTATGTGAGTGTGGGAATGTGTATACATATATATGTATATGTACATATTTCTTATGTGTGTGTGTGTGTGTGTGTGTGTGTGTGTGCGTGTGTGTGTGTACATACATACATACATACATACATACATACATACATACATACATATATATATATATATATATATATATAATTCATGCATATATATGTATACATGCATACATACATATACATATACATATACATATACGTATGTATGTATGTATGTATGCATGTATCTTCACATACAATTCTAGAAAAGAAATCTTTTGTGTGATTAATAATTTTGTTATAATATGAAAGTAATATTATTAAGACTTATGTGATACATACATACATACATACATACATATACATGTGTGTGTGTGTGTGTGTGTGTGTGTGTGTGTGTGTGTGTGTGTATCTATGTATGTATCCATATATGTATATGTATATATGTATGCATATATACGTATATATGTATGTATATATATACATACATATATATACATATATATATGTACACACACACACACACACACACACTTCTAGAAAAGAAATCTATGCATATGTGTGATTAATAATTTTGTTGTAATATGAAAGTAATATTATTAAGACTTATGTGATGTATACATAGATAATGGTTAAAATTTTAATAGTTATTTTGAAATAATATAATTAAATTTATCAACACAAATGTATAGTTTTAATTATTTGATCATGAAAGCTTTGGAAAGATACTATTACATATGTGTCTTTCATACATCTATAAGCCACCACTACACCTTTATAAATAAGTTAGCCACTTACACTATGAACAAAGAAGAAAGAAAAATATAGTAAAAAATAGATTATTAAAGATTAGAGTTGAAACATAAATCCCCTACAACTATAAATGGTTTTTGCACCTCTATATTTAATTGGATAACCACTTTAAATATGACCAATAAAGAAAGAAAAATATAAATTAAATAAAAAAAATAAAAAAATAGGGTTAAATAATATGACTATTAGAGTCGATTGTTAAGATTTTGTCCTCTCTTTTTTAACTTTTAACTATAGTTTTATATTTCTTAAAGTCATCCATTTTAACATATATCTTATTCACCTCTTATCTTATATATTTAAAAATTTAATATAAAACATGATAGTAGTCTTATATAATGGTAATAATACTCATAGAAATGCAATATTTTTTTTAATTTGCTAATCTCATAATTTTATAATTTGGTATGTTTCCTTAATTTTTGAATTCTTTTATTTTACTCTGTGTGTGGAATAGAAACTTTTTAAGACTTTCTAGATGAGTTTCTATTTGTTATAAATAAATTTATTAAGAAAAGAATTGGGAAAATAATGGATTTCTTAAGAAGTTAAGATATGAGTATGAGAAGAGTAGTGAGTGGATTGGAGAGAAGAAAGTTGACAATATAATAATATTCATTAAGAGAGGTGAAGGAAATTTTCATTAAAGAGAATATGATGGTGCCAACAAGAGTTTGAGTCCACTTTTTGGCTAAAAACTAGAACAATTTTCTTTCTTCTCTCAAATTCAACATGTTTGACAAGAACATTTGAAGCACTTAGAGATTTAATCTCAAAAATTTCAATAATAGAATTCATATTACTCAATTTATACATTCCAAATATGTAGTTCATTGAATACCTAGATAGTGAAAATCAAAATTTAATATATCTTATTATAAACCATTTTTTTAAGAAGTCATCTTCATCACACATCCATATGAAAAAAATTGTTAAGGACCTAAGTCATTCTAATATAATTGACATGATCATATAGATCATGTTTGAATGAAAGAAATAATATATGTACCACAATGCACATCTAAACCAAGGTCATTTCAACGCAATTTCTACTAAAATGATCTAACCAATGTGTTCAAGAATTTTTTTTTAAAAAGCCTACAATAAGTCATCTAAGAAACAAAATATTTGAACATATTATTTTTATCCTTAATATCATAAATGAAAAAGTACACACTAATAAAATGGCTATTCCACAATCAAATTTGAAATTTGGGAAGAGTAATTCCCTTTACTAAAGAATGAAAAAATGTAAGGACTAAAAGTTAGCCAAAAGCTTCAAAAGTGAGAAAATTAAGAGATATAAAGAAGTAAAGCTTCTTTAATATAATTAAAGAGTCTAGAAGATTAATATTCTAAAATGTTGTAACTTAGGTGAATATAAATAATATTTTAATAGAAAATACACATTTCTTTTAGGAAAACTAAATTCCACATGAATTGGTAATGTACTGTCACTAAAATTAACTCATTTATAATTAGGCATTAATAAAGAAGACAAAGTAATAATTCGCAATGAAAATAACAATGATTGTAAAAATGGTTATAGTTATGGTTGAAGAAATTTAAATAAACAAACAAATTTTTGAAAAAGAATATAAATCATTTCATTCATTAAAATAATTACAAACACTTGTTGACTAGGTGATCAAGGACCACTTGATCAAAGGATCATAGAAAAAATGAATTAAAATTCCTTCATTCAAAGAGGTGTTGAATACATCAAATATTATTAATCCTTATCGTGCAATTCTTCAAGTGAATTATAAATTCTTGAATAATCATACAATTGCTTTTATAGACATCTACATCTAGCTTAGGCCTTAACTATTATTCTTTGCAACTCTTCATGAATGCACAAGGACCAAATTCCAACACTTCACCCTTTAATTTTAACAACTGATGCATATAATATAAATTAATTATATTTTATTCCAACTTTAGCGAGATAATCTCCTACTAGGATGCATTATGTGGCAACTTCAATCTGAATGGAAAATTCTTGGCTTCTAGCTCCTTTAAGCCTTTTATAAGACCTAGATTTGATTTATTGTAAATCATGTTATTTTGATATGTAATCCTTCTACAACTTAAAACTTTGTAGGAATAACTTTGTCTTTAAAGATAACCATCTTCTAATCTTATTGACCATGAATTCTTACAAGTTGGATCTCCTTTTTTTGTACAATGTTTTTAATTAATCATGAGGTTATACAAAATCCTCAAGTCTTCTAGTTGTATTGTTAATTCCTTTTACCTTAATCTCCTCCTAGGAAGATTAGTTTTATCTTTTCTTGGACGTGGTTTGACACTATCAAAAATTTATTCCTTTTGGATTTTTTGATCTCTTTCTTAGTTGAATTCACCTTTTTTAGAGATGACATCTCCATTGATAACAAGAATATCTCTGTCCTTTCAACTTGGACTACTTCCTTTTCAAAACTAGGTATTTCTTCACACATGGTGAGTGACGCGAAAACACTGTGTCTTTATGGTAGTTTTCTCATGACAAGACACAATGACTTTCTTTTTGAAGAAAATGGAAACTTCATTAACTTTGATTTTCTTCTTTTATTGTAGCACCTATATCTTCTTCTAGTTAAATTTTTTTACCATGTATCATGATTGAAAAGGTTGTGACAACAAATAAAACAAATTAAATATAAAAATAAATGAATCAAAATGTTTATAAAACATTCTATTCATTCACAATAATTATACACATATCTTGATCGAGTGATCAAGGCTAAACTAGTCAATAGATTATAAATAGAAACTTCATTACAATTACCTCAATATATACATAGGTCTTGAAAATATCAAAGATTTGAATGTTTTATCATGCAAATGAAAAAATCTAGAATGGTCATGTAACTTCATGCCAAAATTATTTTAGACAACCATTTTTAGCTTATACATTAACTATTATTCTTCCCACTTGACATTTCATGCAAACTAGAGAAATTAGTTTCCATCTATCATTGTGGAAATTTGAGTTTGATAGGACTCAAACAAAGGCTAGTAGTCCAGTGGATTTATTTATTATTTTTGTTTAGATTCTTTAATGGTGATGAGGATCTGGATGTAGGAATTCACCTCTTACATTGAAGATTTAGCTTCATTTTTCCCTCTTTCAACAATCTAGATTTCCCATTTTCTAAATGCTAGTTTCCCCTTTGTACGAGTCAATTGATTTGAAATTCACATAAAATATTTCAATTAGTCTTATTTTAGAATTGGAAAACTAAAATCACACTACTACAAAGAGGGGTGGTTGAAGAAATTTTTTTGAGACAAATATATATTGCCTTATAGAGACAATATATTAAGACGACATCTTAAGACATTTAGTCTGAAACATATTGGAGACAATACACAACTTTGTTTTTGTGTCAAATGAAGATAATTTATTTAAAATTTGTCTCAAATTTTGTCTTCAAAAACCCATCCCTCTCTTTCAATACTCTCAATCTTGCCTCTAATATTCCTAGAATGCAAAAATGAAAATTTTATCACTTCACCATAATATTTCAAACAACTTGAAAATGAGATTTCCTTTCGATCTCTTTGCTAGCATATTGAATTATTACAATAATTTTAGCATTTGTCAATAGATAATAATCTAATAATAAATAAAACTTTTAAGAGTTAATAATCCAATACAAAGTAAATATTTAAAAAATTTCTTATAAAATGATGTACAACAATGAAAAGGAAATCAATGGCTTTCTTGTGCATAGAACATCATGAAGTGTAGTGTTAAAGAATTATGTATCACTACACTTCTTTTTAGTTTGTACATGTCAGTCTAGAAATGAAAAATTAAAAATAAAACCAAGATTATTCCTCTGAATAATTCTAGAACATGATACATTATCTCTAAAATACATTATTGTGGGAGTTTTTTCCATGTGGCATCTCTAATACATTGAAAGATACCACATGGTACAAATTAGAGGTAGGTTCATCCAAGAGCAAGACTATAGGGTCATATATCATCCACTTCTATTGAAACCCTCCTCTAAACATTGGCACTCCTCTAATATTTTCATCATAAATTCATGTATTTGAGCCATGCAAGAGACCAATTTACATTAGAAGAGATTCAACCTCGGTTCCTTTGACGTCATTAAGCGTGGAAGCTTCAATCTTGCTCTAAACATCAAGGATTTTTTAATAGTCATTTATCATTCACCATAATACACATCTAGTGAGTCACACTTCTTCCTACTAAGTGAGAAGGTCACTTGTTTAAGTTTCCTACATTAGAAAAGAGGGAGGTTTGTCATAAGCTATTCCTATAGATACAAATTATAAAATTGTAATAAGCAAAAATTATTCTACACTAGAAAACCAAATTTTGTAGAATAAATGACTTGGATATTTGTTTATGCAAATGATAAACCAAATATGTTAAACAATTCATTTTAATATAATGTAATACAAGTTCAATGTATTTTATGGAAACTATCATGACATCTTAATTACAAGATAAGGATAGCATACCTTATGATGTTGTACTAAATAATGGTTTGTATATCGAATACCATACACTAGCACATGTGGAGATTTATAGTTTATAGAAAGCACTAATTTGTGAAATGGACTCTTGCTCACTTTTCTTGTCATTGCCTAGTTGCACAAGAATATGACCCATAATTAAAATGATGGAAGAGTTTGTGGTTAACTAGATAAATTTCTTATCTAAAAATGTGAGAAGATTTTTGCAACTAATAAAAGCACTAGAATTGTAATGTTTTCTAAATGACTGATCTATTGGTAGAGTAAGAAAATATAGCAAAAATTATAATTTGATTTGAATGTCCAATGCTGATTAGAATAAAGCTTACATAGTTTCATGTAGTAGCCTATCCTCTATTCCTTCCCACAATGTAGTAAATTTGTCAAATGATAGGGTAAGTATTGTTTATATCATTGAAGGAAATATTTTAACAATGCATAATACTATTAAGAAATAAACAAATCACATAATCAAACAAAAATGATAAAAGGAAATACTAACTTTCCATGGGAAGAGTTATGATGTTGTTCCAAGTAATAGTTTGTATATCAAATACTATATGCTACCATATGTGGAGCTTTATAGTCTATAGAAAGCAATAATTTGTGAGATTGACTCTTGATCACTTTTCTTGTCATTGCCACAATTGCACAGGAATATGAAACATAATTAAAATGTTGGAATAATTTTTGGTCTAATTGGATAATTTCTCAACTAACAATACAAGAAGATTTTTGCAACTAAAAGAAAACTAGAATTGTAATGGTTTTTGAATGACTAATTTTCTTGTAGGGTATGCAAATACAACAAAAATGATAAAATGATTTGAAAGTTCAATACTGATTAGAATAAAACTTACATAGTTTCATGCAACCTATTCTTTGTGCCCTCCCACTATGCAATAAAGATGTCAAATGACAAGGTAAGTATTTTTTATATCATTGATGTCAACATTTTAACCATGGATAATACTATTAATAAATAAACATATTACATCTAGTGCAACAAAAATGATAAAAAAGTACTAACCTTTCATGGGAAGAGTTGTGACATTGTACCAAATAATGGTTTGCACATCAAATACCATACACTACCACATGTGGAGCTTTATAGTTTATAGAAAGCACTAATTTGTGAGGTTGACTCTTGCTCACTTTTCTTGTCATTGCTAGAGTTGCATAGGAAAATGACCCATAATTAAAATGTTGGAATAGATTGTAGTCTAATTGGAAAATTTCTCATCTAACAATATAAGAAGATTTTTGCAACTAAAAAAACACTAGAATTGTAAAGGTTTTTGAATGACTGATCTACTAGTAGAGTAAGTACATATATGAAAAATGATAAAAATATTTGAATCTTCATTGCTGACTAGAATGAAACTTACATAGTTTCATGCACCTATCCTCTACGCCTTCCCACAATGCAACAAATCTATCAAATGATAAGGAAAGCATTGTTTATATCATTGATGGAAATATTTTATTCATGAATAGTACTATTAAGAAATAAATAAATCGCATAATGTAACAAAAATGAGAAAAAAGTACTAACCTTTCACAAGAAGAGTTTGTGAATTTGGAGGTTAATTTGCATGTAAATTTTCAGACAAAGATATCCTGATATTCAAGGCTCTCAACTATTCTTTCCAGCATACATGTAGCAAAATTTTCCTAACATCTTTTGATCTTCATTTCTCTAAGATAGTTAACCAATGTTTATAAGTTTTTTCTAAACTAGTACAAATTTACGAATGCTAGAACTCGTACATGACATTACAAGTTGCTTAAAAAGTAAATAGTAATTGAATGAGATATCATTCAATATTGATGAAAATAATAAAATAGAACTATGATTTACTATTAGAAAATTGAAACTCAAAATTATACGATAAAATCTTTATTCTCAGTTGCATGTGTATCTTTGCATAAGCTTGCATTACAACTTGTAATTGTAAAAACTCATCTTCTCTATTGAATTGATGATTCTTATTTAAATATATATTTTTGTGAAGAAACCTTTAAGAAAATATTTAATTTTTAACATGTTATCCTATTTTCAGCATGCCATATCTAAAATAACCACTTGTAGATGCAATTGCCGAACAAGATTTTTCAACCGAACAAGAAGCATTTCACATCCTTCATGTTTATCTAATAGCCTAGAAGAAAGATGTTATACAAAAATTCAGATTATAAGAATAAAGAACTTTTTGAAGAGAATGAAAAGAAGAATAGAATTATAGTATTTTACACACCAATCAACAATAATCTATTTAATTAAAGAAACAACCTATTCATTAAAGTAAAACAAGAAAAATGAAAAGAAAGACTTATAAATAGACCACTGAGGAAAAAATTATGACAAGAACATATATTAGCAAACATACAATCTATCTTCAAGTTCAAGGAGTCAAGAAGCTTATAAAACACTACATATTCTAGCAACTTCTTACTACATACATAATGTTTAAAATTAGAATTGTATTTTATCCATCCTCTTCCTTTGTGTCCTCTTTCTATAAGGAACTCTTCTAACTACAAGCATGAATTCTTCATCACATTGAACACCATCATCATTATTGTTTCTTCCAAACTTGCTGAAATTCAAGGATGGTTTCATGTTGATGCTTAGGAATAACAATTGAATCATTGTGTACAACCAAAAATTCAACATGTTCCTCCACCTCATCTTCACACTTACTATTGGATGAGTTTAATTTTTGGGGTTCCTATAAAAAGTTAAAAATTACTTACTAAAATAACATAATACTTGTAGTTAAATTATTGCATGTTAGAGAATATTATAAAAAAATTACCTTAGAATCTTTAACAGTGACTAATTTCTTGCCTTGGTCTAGCAAGTGTTGATGAAGGCTATGGGAACCATGTAGTGAGGAATATTTTAAGTCCTCTTCTGAAGCCTCCTTATGAAATTGGTGAACCTACTTAAAACAAATATAACTAGATTTAGAAGGTATAATTGCTTATAGGATACAATCAATTCACAAGTTTACCAATAATTTTTTATGAAATAGAAAATAATAAAGATGAAAATATTCAAGTACTAAGTTACCATGAATGCTATTGTACCCACTAGATCCTAATCTATGGGATCTAATCCTTGACGTCCTAGCTTGGGTTTCTTTTGTTGTATCTTGAAGGCATCTTTTAGATCCTCCTTGTGCAGATGGAAAATATTTTGGATTCTCATGCACCTTCCTCTTGAATTTGGCATCTTTGATAAGTTCGTCCCATGTCTCTTGGTTTGTGATCCAAGATGGATGTGGATATCTCAAGTCTTTTTGTAGCTTGCTCCTTAGATTATCTCATTTGGAATAAATGTAATTTTGTGCAATTTCCAAAATAACGTCATCATTGAAACTAGGATCTCCAAATTCTTCTACAACATCTTTAAAAGGTTGGTCTTTCATAGCATTATCTTGCTTTCTCCAATCCATTTGAATTGTGTTACCAAATAAATTCTCTGCATGACGATAAATAAAATGATAGAATTTCATACCCATTTCATCCTTCAAGATATTCCCTTGAGAGTAGAGTAGGATTGTAACTTCTTGCATCCCTTTTATAGTAATCAAAGATATTGTTGATGTCATAGGTATTGGGGTAGATGCACTTTTAGATATATTAGCCACTTCTTGATTTTTTTCCTATATTTACAATGAGATTGTAAAATTTTTAGAAACCCAACTATAATATGAAACTATTTTCAGATTTAAAATAATATCTAAAGTTCATTTAGAGTTAAAGAAAATCATGATAAATAAGGAGGATTTATCTTACTAACCAAAAAATCAAGTTGACACTACTAATACTTTCAAATTGCATATTCTATTAAAAGGTCAAAAAGTCCATAATAGGGAATGAGAGAAGATTTAATGAGGAAGAAACAACAAATAACATTAGTGGACAAGAAATGGATGCTATGGGTAGTGAGCCATAGGTTTGGAGAAAGAAATGAATTCTAGAATCATAAACCAAGGAAAGTTAACACAAAAATATTTTAGACATTCATCCAAGTCAATATAGTCCTTAGTAAAGTTATGATAACAATAAATAAAGAATATATTTGCAATAAATATGAATAAGATATTTAAAGAAAATACAAACATGAAAGTTAGGTTAGATATGTTAGAATAATAAAAATTGTAGTCATACCTTGAAAGACAAGTATGTAATGATAGATACAAGTAGTAAATGAAGAATAAAAGCGTGGTAACTTTCAATCAAAAGATAAAAGTTTGTACTTATATTTTCATAGGTGTAATTATGTCTTAACAAGATATGTAGTATAACGTTTATACTGTATATAGGTGTTTTAGAACAAAAAGGGTCACTATGAACTAAAAATTACAATTTTGAAATAAAAAATACATTACACCGAACAAAAAGATGAATTGCAAAAGAGTAATTAGATAATACTTCAATATATTTTTACCTATTCAATTGAAGAAATCCCTACTCCCTGATAAGGTGCTCCCACATAACTCAATTTAATTAAGTATCTCTTTCCTCATTTCAGCATTCTCAAGAGTTCCTAGTAGTATCCTTAACATTCTTCATTGTGATTCCATAACACTCCTCAAGGAAATTTTTTCAGGTGTCGATAGTAGAACTTTGACTAAACCAAAACTTGATGGGTTATTTATTGTTCATGTACTCCTTGTAGGGGCATGAATTTCCATTTCAAAAGGTATACTAGGACCATCTTGGGTTGATGTAGATGGTATGATGTGAGGTACTACATTGAATGTCACTCTTGTAATAGGTGCATCTAATCTAGATGTAGAGGGAGTGACAGATCTTGAAACACCCTACAAGGAAAAAATATAAATATTAAAGTGGTATAATAGGGTAAATAACATAGTCAAACCCACACAAACATATGATTGACTCTTACCTTTTGCATGACATTGGATGTATTAGATGGCATAGTTAGATCTTTTATGCCAACAAGATATGTACTAGGTGTAGGTACTCTAGAAATGCCCTGTAGAAAAAAAATATATTAATAAAATATGAAAAGAAGAAAAAATTTAATTAAGTACACAATAATCTACATGCAATCTTACTTCTAATATAGCATTAGAAGTACTAAATGTTTTTATAGGTCTTTGAGCAACTTTAGAGATGGCCTATATTGCAAAAACATAAATTTACTTGATATAATATAGAACATAAGATAATTGAACCTATCAAAGATAACCTACAATTTTACCTCATGTACCATCATAGTGATGCTCTACCCTTGCCCACTCCTTAGCATTTCAACTAGAGCATTTAAAATTATTGGATCCCCCATAGTAGAATTGGGAGCACCCATAGACACATCCTTAATGAAACACAATGGCATAAAATCATAAAATATTGGTTAAAGAATATATCAAAGTGATATTAGTAATGGCTCAAAGTTCAATGTGGAACCTTGATATAAATGGGAAATTTTAACAAATTTGAAAGAACAAAATCAAAGATATGATATAAAGGGAATAAATCCATAAACAAACAAGAATATTAAAATGTAAAATCATGTTAAAGGTTTAAAAGATAAGAACTCAAGAAAGAGAATAAATAATTATAGGATATAATTAAAGGTGCCTTGTTCTCTTTACTCATAGATGTGTATTAAAAATCCTTATAAGACAAGTCCTCAAATGATAAACACAAAATTAAAATCCAATTGTTATAAGCTTTAGTATTATTTAAAGTCATGCTACTTCATACAACACTATTTTACTATAATGGTATCATAAGTTGTATTAAAATTTTTCTAAAGTTAAAAATTATTGAAGTTATCAACAAGGTAGATCTTCCCTTACCTCAATAATACAACTCTTTAAATTCTTTAGTGAGTAATTTTTGGTTTCTCTATTTCAAGTTTCTATGCACCTCACGAATATGTTTTTCTTTGATATATATAGCAACAAGTTGCTTCCATATTCAATATTTTGTTAGTTATCTCACCCTCTAATATTTATGAGTGATTTAGTTTTTGTTACCACCCTGAGTTTTTGTGCACTCATTTGTCTCTATTCTTATAACAATTTAGTTTGTTGGTTCATGGAGTTACTTATTTTATGTTGTCTTAGTTTCATATGTCATTCATGAGGTGTCATTTTCATTAAGTGTTATTATGTATCCTTTAGTTGAAGAAACTCCTCCTTGTGTTATGATGGTTGATGATTCATTATCGTAGATGGATCTTCATTATTTTAAAAATACTTCTACATTTGGACAATTTTCTTACAACCTTTGTACTTCTATCAGTTAAGCTTCTAGTATTATTGATAATTAGTATTCAGCTTCAAAAGTCTATGTTGTTTGATAATTTTTTATGAGAATTAGTGAATATGGTTCTTTGCTAGTATTAAACAGAGATATACTCTATTGTGGAATGCTATTTCTTGTGATGGTCCTTTTTTGATAAAAGTAAGTGTATTAAATTCACGTGGAATTTGGTACAAGAGTTACTCAGTTAGTTCCTTGCTTGACTTTCTATTATGAAGCATATTAGTATTGTCTTTGTGTTTGATAAACATTTCAAGTTATTGTGCAAGTCATCTAATTCTACTCTTTACATCAATGATGTATGTATTAATCATATGTATTTGTGTTATACATGATAGCATTATAATAACAATTATAGACTTTTATATATATTGGTAACAAAAGTTATAATAGAAATTATAAAGTCTAACTTGTATTGACAATTGTATTTATAACAATAGTTATAGAGGTTGATTTGTATTGACAAGAATAGTTATAACAACAATTATAGAGTCTAATTTGCATAAACATTCTTACATTCTTCCTATGTATTTGTGTTATGAATGACAACATTATAACAACAGTTATAGATTTTGATGTGTATTGATAACATAAGTTATAACAATAGTTATAGAGTCTAGCTTGTATTGATAATAGTAGTTATAACAATAGTTATTAAGTTTGATTTTTATTAACAACAACAATAATAACATCAATTGTAGAGTCTAATTTGTATAAACATTCTTACATCCTTCCTATGTATTTTTGTTATGAATAACAACATTATAACAATAATTATAGATTTTGATGTGTATTGATAACAATAGTTATAGATTCTAACTTGCATCGATAATAGTAGTTATAATAATAGTTATAGAGTTTGATTTGTATTGACAACAATAGTTACAACCACAGTTATAGTGTTTAATTTGTATTAACATCAAAAATATTTTCTTTCACCTTTACATTCTTAGATAAAGCAATAGTAGATAACTTACACCCCTACAACACTTTAAATGCATTCATAACAACATGAAGGCATAAAAAAAGATGACAACAAAATGGATTCAACAACATTGTTAAACAATGAATTTTACAATATCAACAACAAGATGAGTAAAATCAAACTATCAAGATCAACTATGCAAGATGAGTAAAAAGAAAAAATCAAGATTAGATGTGTCAAGGAGCTATAAAACATGTATCTTGAATATATTTTGAAAATCATGCCCTAAGGAAGAATATAAAAACTATGATCAAAGACATCACATAATGATTAGAAATGAAGGGTACTGCTATAAGATTTTAGTGAATATAATTTTTTTTATCAAAATGTATTGAATCCAAACAACCATGTTAAACTGAACATGGTGATCACAATATATCATCTGTAGATGAAATTTCCTTGTCTGATGGCATATATACCACATCATTAATGGGGCCTAAATCCACAAATAAATCAATACTTTCACTATCACAATATTTTTCACCTTCAAATATAGGTAAATGAAAATCAATAAATTTATCGTCTTCATGGACTTGATGCCCATGTTGTCGATCATGCCCTTCAAACACTTTAGTAGTCTCATCATGATCTTCATCTTGGTCATATGCATAATTGACCATAAAATCTTCATCATCACCATCTTCATGATCTATGTCTTCAAGGGGGACTTCTACATCTTCAAGTAAATCACAGTCCTCTACATCTTGAACAAATTTTACTCTTCGTCCTCTTGATCATAGTCAATCACAAATGGCCATCCATATTGTTCTAAATGTGGAATGAGAAATAATTATTTGCATTGATTTGGAAACACAGAAGGTTCAGAAATAGCTTCAAACCTAGACGTATTGATCATATAGAATCCATTTTTGTGCAAGAAGATAGTTTTCTCTTCACCCACTTTGATTAGCTTGTACCATTCAACATAAAAAAAAACTTTCTTAAAAGAGTTAAAATCAAGCTCTATTAAATCCTCCAACACTCCATAAAATTGAATTGTGCATGTTATTAGTTGTCTATCATTTGCATGTGAATGACATTCCACCTCAAATGATGTTGAAACTCCACAATCAAAATTTTATCTCTTTCGTAAAGTTTTCTTATGTGAAAATTATGATCAAAATTCCACATTCCTTTGTAATACTTTCCCTAAATTCATATAAATATTAATTAATTAGATTCAATGATAAGAGATATAAAATACAATTCATTAAACATATCTAGTATATGTGTGTGTGAGAGATTTATGTATCACCTCCCCATTTATAGATCCTTTAAAAAAATTCAATTGTTGTGGTGTCACTCTATTCTTCCTTTTTGTTGCCTCATGTTCAATATTGGTCTTTAGCCAATTCTATGAGCATATCTCTGACCATTTTCTTTTATAGCTTGCAAGTAGTCCTTAAGTAGTGTTTTGACCATGTTTATTATATATATTGACCTATTCCTTTTCATACTCTAATTTCTTTTGTTTAGCATACTTCTCCATCCATTCTAACATAAAGTTAGAATTATATGCAATACACAGATGTAATACCTCCCACTCCTTAGCATCTACAATGAAAAAAATAGTTATTCAAATTTTAAAATTATTTGAATCCATCCATTGTAAAATTGTAGATAAAAATAGTCATTTCATCATTTTCATACCTTTTATCCTCTTTGATATCCCCCGAACCTCTAAATTTTGTCCTCCAAATGATTGAGGTTGGTTAGAATTCCGTGATAGTGGAGCTTCAAGATGCAATTGGGGTAAGCACTCACTTAAATGAACCGTTGCTTGGAAAACCATGTACTCTTCAACCATGGACCCTTCTGGTTAAGATTTTTGCCTAACAAATTGTTTTAATACCTTCATATACCTCTCTACTAGCCACATTGTTCGAATATGAATAGGACCACACAACTCAATCTCTTCTCCTAGGTGTATAAGATAATTCTCTTGAGAATTAAAAAAGCTTGGAGGGAAGCACATTTGAATATCACAGATCAAAAGTGAAATATTCCTCTTCCAATACTTTAAGTCATCTTGATGTATATCTTTTTAGATGAGACCCACCTACAAGTATTAGCATTTATTAGATAAAGATTTGTAATATCTTGAAAATTGGAAGTCTTAACTCGTATAAAGGTATAACGAATGGTGTACTTCATATGATAAGATTCATGGAAGAGTATCATTATTTATTCAAAATACCTCAAATACTTGGACAATTTATAAATAGTTGATGTGATGTCAAGATCAAAAGTACTTGGTAGTGTTGCAAGCAAGACATACTACACAATCATTGATGGATAACCATGTTCAAATATACATGACATAATACTATCACTTTGATATAAAATTTATAACTAAATTTATAATTTTTTCAATTGGACATACTACGGAGTTACCTTTATCCAATTATGCCAATCATGTGATTTTAGGCTTGACAGTTGTGAGCCATCTCTTTTGAATACATTTTTTAATGTTACACCAAATCCAGATAGAAATCTTATTATTTTCATTGTATCAAAGACGCTTTCTTTATCCTTTGATGTAAGGGTCCATGGAGCATAAACATTTGAGTTGTCTTCATGCAACCGCATGTTTGACTTAATATTAGCAAGTTTTAAGTCCTTTTGCAACTTTAATTGTGCTTCAAGGTTGGTTCTAGTTAGATGTTTCCACAAGCACTCCATCATATTTTCACCAATGTGCATGGTGCCAAATAGTTGGGTTATTGGTAAGTTCTCATAATACTCTAATTTGTAGAAAATGAGAGTCTTTTCATTCCTTCTGGAAATCCCATCCGTTATTTTTATCATACATTTCTTTCCACTTGCTAGGATTCATCCATCATGGCTTTCTTTTTTCCACTTCCTTTCCATTGAACTTATCTTTCTCATGCACTCAATAGAGGTGATTTTGTGGTAAAAAATGTCTATACTCATCATATATAGTTTTATTGAGATCTTTTGATTGTCTATACAAGGTCTTTAGCCCACATGATGGACAACCATGTCCCCCCTTTGTTTGTAGCCCTAAAATAATAAGAAACTAGAGTTAGTAAATGGTACAATAAATAAAATAATTACAAAATGTAATTTATTATATATTACCACAACAAATAGAGAGCCCATGGGCATCATGAATTGTCCAAATAAGTATTGCATGAAAGAGGAAGTTTCTATCATTGATAAGTCTTGATACATCATACATATTTACACCATTCCATAATATGTGAAGCTCATAAATGATGGGATCCATGTATACATCCATATCTTTTACCTGATATTTCCCTAAGAAAATAAAAACTAATTATTAGGTTTAACAAAATTGAAATATTTGTATATAATGTTTTTGAAAGTATTGTATTCATATGTTCTAATACCTGGTATGATAAGATTTAACATTGCATGCTCTTTTTTCATTGCCATCCATGGGGGAATATTGTTGTTAATAATTAAAATTGGCTAAACATAATATGTTGTTTTAAGATCTCCAAAAGGATTGACACCATCCATCACTAGATAGATCCTTGCATTCCTTGGCTCATTTCTTAAATGCAGTCATTTTTCCTCAATCTCTTTCCAATATTTTCTATGTTTTAGCCATATGCATAACTCTATCTTGGCTTATCCCTCTTCCATGATAACCCATATATATTTCCAATTCATTGCATTTGAACATCCTCTCAAACCTTAGCTTTAGAGGAATGTGGCATAGTACTTTATAAGGAAACTTTTTGGATACTTGATCTTGACAATACCTACTTGCGTGACACACTAGGCATTGTTGCAATTTTGCATTATTCCCATCATACAATACATGGTCATTTGGACACGAATCATATATAGTACTTCATTCCAATGTCTTTCATTATCTAAGATACTTCTCTATGGGAATGAGGCAACTTATTGTCCTTTGGAAGTATTTTTTTTGCCAAAAGTCTATATGATGCAACACACATTTTTTTATCAATATACAAAACAATTAAAACTTTTAAGGCTTCAAAGATAATTTTTTATAGGAATATCAAATGCTACCTTAGTATATCAGTGAAGCATGTATTTTTCAATCCACGTGTAACATTAAAGTTCAACAACAACATAAGTGTTGCTAATATTGATTTATCTCCATTTGGGAAAAGAGACATTCTAGCCAGTTGTGCTAGGGGTGAATCATTAACTTCTTCAAAAAATGTGTAGAAGTATTGGATAAATTCATTGACAACACCTTCATTTATCTATGAAGTGGTTTCATCCATAAATATTTCTTGATCTTATTTTGGGATTCACTATCATTAGTAACATTCATTAATTCTTCAACAATATTGGGAACCAGAAGCACCTTTTCATCAAAAAATCAATTGAAATGATTAATAATAATGTATTAAATAATATGCATATAAATTATTTATTATTAAAATTACTGATATGTTCATTATAGTATGCCTCATCTATATAAACTCCAAATTTCAATCTATGCATACCAACAAGTTGTCTCTTCTTTAGTTTCCTATTTTGACACCTTTTGCAAGTGCAATATATCATTTCATTGAAGTATTTTTTTGTACCTAGACTAGGTTTTAGTGCCCATTCATCTTACTATTCAAATGATGATGATGTGCTATTTCCCTGAATGCACTATGTACTATCAATAATAAGTATACAACTTTCAACTTCAATATTACATCATCTTTAAGAAAACATGATTGTTACAACTTAAGCAATTTAGAACTATGAAAATGCATCTTTAAGGTGACATATAGATATGAGGAATTTATTTTTTTATCTATTATAAAGATAGAATTCATTGGCACAAAAATTGAGCAATATTTTCAATAATTTTAGTAATTTTTTAAAATAACTACATAGAAAAAATGGATACTAAAATTTGAGGCTTGTCTCATAATACGACCATATCTAAGCACATTTTAAAATAACATGTTTTTCTTTAAAAAAATCCCACTCAATCCCTTTGAGTTTCTTCCCACAATAGCTCATTTGTAAGATAATTTAATTTTCATTTTTGAGGTGTTTGCTAAATTGAATGGTTTTCATGATGTCACTAAGGAGCTCCATAATTCATGTATATTAATCTAAAACATATAATTTTTTATCGATAGCTAGTTAAATATTTCAATTAGAATAATAAAGATATGAAATAATATTACTCAATGCATAATTTATTAACTCATAGCTTAGTGTTTCATTTCATAAAAATGATACTGCAAGTATAAAAGAACAATATAAATACCTAATCTTTCATTTTGTATAGACACCAAGAAGATAGCCTAATAGGAAGCTACAAAAAAATTGCATGTATGCTAGTTAGAATCCTTACATAGATAGTTGTTCAAATACATAAAAATATTTATTTTGAAAAAGGTAACACTCAACCAAAATATTGGAATAAAGAAATTTTATATGCAACATATTCAAGTTTAGCTTTATTAAAAAAACCATGCAAAAAGGGACATGCTCAAAGGAAAGACAATATTTCATCGGTAAATATTTTCTTCTAATAGAATGACTAATTTTAAAATGGAAAAAATAATTTTGAGAGATTAATAAAAATTAAGATAGCATTCATATTTTCTGTTTTGTGAAATGGAAAGATTTTAAAACCATTCCATGCATTACAAATTATGATATGTTATAATGAATTCCATTTTAAAAGTGAAAAAATAAACAATCAAATCACATAAAAATGCATCATTTTTTTATTTTGCAAATTCAAAAACTAATCCAAATCACCCATTTCAGTTACTCTAAATGAACTAGGTCTAGGAAATTTTTTGGGATGTTAAGAGACATTCTATCTTTAATCATTAGAAAAAGAAAAATAATTATGATTAAGTAAAAATAGGTTTTAAAGGACCCAAAACCTTTTACATAAAACTAGAGGTCTAGAGATAAATGAGAGAAGTAATCAACATAGAAAACCAGCACAGGACAACATGAGACAAACATCCAAAAAGAATAGCCATGAGGTCACCCAATACAAAGTTGGAAAAGATAGCAAAAGAATAACAAAAAAAACAAAAATCAACCAGCTAAGAAGTCTTTAATAGGTCAATAGCCTAATCTACCAGAATATGCATATTTTCAGCAATGGCCTTCATCTCATCCATTTTAGTCACTTCCTCTTTCTTCTTAAAATGAGCTCGGGTGCGTTTGTTGGGGCCTTGTTCTCTACCACTGGAGGGGAGTCCTACCCTTTTTCATGCTCACGCCGCTTCAATAGCTTACCCACATTATTAGCCATCTATTTGAACAACTTTTCCAAATTACCCAGCTTAGCTTCCATTTCAGACACCTTCCCCTAAATACCACTAATCGCTTTATCCAACACCTTGTGCTTGTCCTTGAGCTATGATATCGTATGCATAAGGTTTTTAAGTTCTTTTGCATTCCCAATAACCTTCGAAAGCCTATCTATGTGTTGGCCAAGTGTACACTCATCTCTAGTAGTTTTACTAACTTGCTCCAGTTCCTTGCCAAGCATCTATATTTTTTGCTTTAGGAAGCCAATCTCCTTCATGATTGTACCAGGGTTACCAAAAAGACCTTTGGATGACCTGAGCCCACCATTAGTATTATCATCCAAATCTAGAATATGCCTCTATTCCCCATCATCCTCATTTTCTAAATCCCCATTCTTCATAGTTTGTAACCTCTCCTGTTGTTGCCTCGAAGATTTTCTTTTCCTTTCCAACTGGTGAGCTAGAGGCTCATCATTAGAAGGGGAAGAGGCCCAGTCATCTTGAAAACCCTTAATACCCTTTCCTTTCCCTCCACTCCTCTTTTTATAGTGATCTCTCACTAATTCGTCCATGAAATCACTTTCCTGGTCCTAATCATAGTCAACAACCATCTTTTTCTTCTTTCTAGAACTTCTACTGGACCCCTGTTTCAAACTCCACATACCCCCCTCAGCTTCATCTTGGGTATCTGAATCTAACCATTTTCTAGGAGACTCCCTTTCATATCATAGTCTATCCCATTCAAACTACCCTTGGATTAATTTACAATCTTCTTGGATTTTAACACATTCATTATAAGGACCATAAGACCCTCATGGCAAACATGCTCACCATTCGGGTCTTTCTAAATATCCTGAATGGAGATGCTAAGAGACCACATTAAATAAAATGGGAAGTTAATCCTAATATCATGCCTAAAGTGATTAGCCAACATGAAATGGTAACCATAACACTTAGTAAATCTGCCAACTAGAGTGAGGTATTCCATTATCACAAAAAGAACAAATCGTCATGGTCGAGAAACAGAGGCCAGGTTGATATAAGAATTACCTATTTTCACCAAGAATTTTTTCTCCTGCTTAGTCTCCACAAATTCATCTATGTCCCTATCCAAGAGCTTCCTCTCTTGATAAAAGTTAATCCCATCCATCTCTAGCCCCATGCCCTCTATAATCACTTCTTCGGTAACTTCCATTTGCTAGTTACCAACCATAACAGAGCCATCCTTGCAAGATTTAATAAATTGATGTGTAATGGCTTGATTATTACCTTTAAGCCTTTCCATGTACCCTATGAAGTTTATGTGCCTTAAAATATCCCAGACCGTCATCTTGATCATCCACTCCAAGTAGCTTGTCGGCTCCACCCTTTTCCTTTTTCCTCCCATATTCCCTTCACCGATTTCCCAATTTTTCTTTCTTTGAAAGCCCCAATTTTCTTTGTAGAAAAAGGCAGCATCACATGTTCAAAGAGAAAAATGGCAAAAACCACCTAGAATCCTTGTGAATAAATGCTTGGATTTCTAAAAATCATTACCCACCACATTTTGAAAGAGTTCTCCTCATAATTACAAATTAATGACATCATCATATTTAAAACATTTTTGTATAGATCTCCATTTATCATAATCAATAAAATGGTGACCATCTAGAGGTAAGGACTCATAATAATCCCAAATGATTTTATGATCACTAAAGTAGGCCACATTCATAGTCCAATCAGTAGTATGGTTGGCTATCATGAAATTATGAGTTAAAATGCATATTTCAAAAGAATTTATAATGTGAATAGCCTTGAAGATAATATTGCCAATTGTCCACGATGATTTAGTAATTTTATTTAGACAATTAATAATGTTGGGGGAGTCACCTTCCACCCATATCTTCCTCATATTCATACTCTTAGCATAGAGAAGACCATGAAGAGTAATGCAAGCTTCTGCCACATGATTGGTTTGATCCCCAATTGGAATAGCCATGCGTCCTACATAGTCACCATTATAGTTTCTAATAACAAATCCACACCCTACTTTGTCCAAGTTCCCTTTTGAGGCCTTGTCAAAGTTTATCTTGAACTAATTCACTAGAGGATAGTCCCATCTAGCATCATCCCTTGGATTAGGTTTCTGAATATCCATTCCCAAACTTCTTAGGTTCCAACTATTAAACACCCAGTCTTCCCACTCATTACAAGGTTGCTATATAGAACCAATTATTTTAATATTCTCAATCATAAGGACCTTAATTTTATAGAAAACCTGATTAGGACTGGATTCCACTCCTCTAAAAATCCTATCATTGTGCTCCTTCCAAATGCCCCAACATAGATAAGGAGGAATGAGGTCCCACAGTTTGACAATCAAAGCATTCTTGGAAGGAGTCGTCCAACTAGTGAAGAAAAATTGAGACAGTAGCAGGGAAAACCCAATCCACTTTCAATAAGCTACAAACTTTATCCCAAAGCTTCTTGGTAAAGGGATAATGCAACATGATATGATCAACCAATTCCCCATCATTCTTGCAGAGAATAGATCGATTTATAATGATGAAACCTCTCTTCTTAAGATTATCAAGAGTTAGAATTTTATTCTGTAGAAGAATCCAAAAGAATGTATTAACTTTGGGTGTCATGCCTTTCACCCAAGCCTTGGCCCAACATGGTTCATCATGATCATCGAAAGATTTAACATAGGCAGAGGCAATAGAGTACATTCCATTGGGGTTAGTTTTTCATATAAGATGATCCTCTTTATCGTTTAAAAAGAACACATTTAGGTACTTACCAAGCTCAACCAACTTGTGGTCCACACTATTAAGATCCACCCACATATCATCCTTCCAATAATTAGCCACAAAAGTACTGATATGATTCTTACATTGCTCCATATACCTATTCCACCTTGGATCATCACAAAGTGGGTGGTCAAAGATCCAAATGTCTTCCCAAAAAAGAACTCTTCTACCATTACCCACCTTCCATTGAATCCCTTTCCTTAAAATATTTTTGAATTTCTGAGCATTCTACCAGATCATAGATTTATCAACCCAAATGTTCTTCCATTCCCCCTCCTCCTTATGGCATCTCCATAATAATTTTGCCAATAAAAAATTCATTAATTGTAGTAACCCTTCGCAAGCCAAGCCCACCCTTCTTCTAGGGCATACAAACATTTTCCCATGCAATCAAAGGGAGTATTTTTTTGTTCTCCATTCTAGTCCACAAGAAAGTCTTCTAAATTTTCTCAATAGCAAGAGAAAACTTTCTCAAAATTTTGAAAACACTCAAAGCATAAAGTGGAACACTTTGCAGGATAGACTTCAAAACAATAACCTTTCCAGCCTGACTGAGGAGAGAACCTTGCTAACCAGCAAGTTTTGACTAGATTTTATCAATCAGCAAGTTCCAAAAGCTGTCGCGATGGGCTAAACCCAAAGGTTAGCCTAGATAGGATCCAGGTAGAGAGCTAATCTCATAGCCAGTTATCTTTTTTATCTTATTTTTCCTTGCCTCACTAACATTAATAAAGTATCAAACTTTTTCTCTAGTTTATGATTTGACCAATGACCATCCCACAGTCAACCAAAGCCTTCTTAATGTTCCTAGTATTTCTCAACAAAGCCTCTGCCATAATAATAGAATCATCAAAAAACTATTGGTGAGAGAAAACTAAAGCAGATGATGAGGGATTAAGGCCCACAAAGTCCCCTTTCAACACCATATTATCCACAAATCTCCCCAAACATTTAGCCAGAATAATAGAAAGAATAGGAGAGATCGAGTCTCCTTGTCTCAAACCCCTAGAAGCCTTAAAGAAGGAAGTAGGGGAATGATTAACAAACATTGAGAAGGAGGCTGACGAAACTAACATGAAGATAACATCTCAAAATCTCTTATTAAAGCCAAATGCTTCTAGACCATGTAGAAGAAAGTTCCAGTCCACTCTGTCATAAGTTTTAAAGAGATCAAGCTTAAGAAGAAACCCTTCCTTCTTAGACACTAAAAGAGAATGAATATTTTCATGAACTGTAATAATGGAATCCAAAATCTATCTACCAGGAACAAACCCATTTTGCTTCCTTGAGATGATAACTGGAAGAAGGGACAAAATTCTAAAGTAAAAACCTTAGAGATAATATTATAAAAAGAATTACACAAGCTTATAGGCCTAAATTGATCCAATCTATCTGTGCCCGATCTCTTCAGAATAAGAGCAATAATGGTGCCATTTAACTCTTTAAGTATATTCTTGGTACCAAAAAATTCCTTCACACCATTAAAAATATCAGAACCAATGATATTCCAATACTTATGAAAGAAAAAAAATGGGAACCCATTAGGACCAGGGGCTTTGTCACCCTCAAAAGAGAAAATAGCCTTAGAAATCTCATCCAAGGAATAAAAGGGAGGGACAAATTCTGATCCTTAGAGATACAAGTTGGAATACACTCAAGAAACATATTTTGCTTATCCAAATCCAAATTGGGATCACCTTGAAGTAGTCTATTGAAAAAATCCATAGCCTCCCTTTTGATAATCTCTTCATTTTCAGTCAAACCCTCATCCATATTGAGTCTAGAAATTCTATTAGCCATCCTATGCTTTAAAGTAGTCGTATGAAAGAACTTAGTATTTCTACCACCTTCCTTCAAAAAGATCTTTCTAGAACACTGTCTCCAAAACATCTCCTCCTTGGTAATGAGGTCATGAAGTTCAACCAGTTTACCACTTTCCTTCTCCCTTGAGGCCACCTCATAACCATCAGTTTGAATTCTATCTTGTATATCTTTAAGTTCCTCCAAAATCATTTTTTTGTTCTCAAAGATGTTGCCAAAGGTATGTTTATTCCATTTCTTAATATTCTTGTTGACATTTTTAAATTTAGCTACCACTCTGAACATTGTTGTACCTTCCACATTAATACCCCGCCACTCCTTAATGAGATTCTCCAAGTCCAGATGAAGAGTCCACATTTTCTCAAATCTAAAGGAATTTTTTTTATGAAAGTTGAGCTTATCAACAACTAGAAAAATAGGGTAATGATCTGAACCCACTCGAACTTGACCATTAAGTGCACATTTATAATTAAGGAACTAGTCATTACAAATAAGAGCACAATCTAACCTAACCTGAATAAGATCCTTTTTAGTTCTTTTGTTAGTCCAGGTGTACTCAATCTCATGCAAGTCAAGATCATGAAGAAGATGATGATGAATAAAGTTCATTAAATCTAATGTATTGTCCAAATTGGTCTGGTTACCCCCCCATTTTTTAGATTCTTTTAAAGGGGTATTGAAGTCCCCCATCACCATGCAATTCTCCTCTGCAAAAAGCTTTCTCTAATTGGAAATTTCTTCCCACAAGGCCTTTTCTCCCCATTTGGTGTTAGGGGCATAGACATTAGTAAGAACCTAGATAAAATCATCTTTTGTGTTAAAGAATCTAACAATAATCATTATATTTCTTTTTTGAGAGATAAGCTACCCTTGAATCCATCTATTTATCCAAAAAACAACAATCCCACTTGAAGCTCCTTCAAAATCATTTCCAATAACCCTTCCTCCCTTGAAATAGGAAGACATTCCACCTTATCCTTCAACATCTTGGTTTCTTGAATAACAAAAATGTACAACCTATTGTCCCTAATCATAATTTTCAAAATGTCATGCTTATGAGGGTTATTTAACCCTCGAATATACCAAGATATTATCTTCATAATTTATGAAACTTTTTTAATTCAAGGATGGTTCTCTGACTACCATCAACAATGCCTCTATTTTCCTCAACTATTCTTTTTTGCAAATTGGATGGTCCTCCAACTAGTGAGGGGGAAGACCCAACATCACCATTCTTGAGGGTAGTCCCAGTAGGCATAGTAGAAGAACATCCAGGTTTGCTCTTAAAAGTTTTAGACTCCCCTTTTTTTGAATCTTCTTTGGGCCATTTCTTATTGTTTTTGAATGGAGTAGTCTCCTCATCTTTTTTACCACCTTTCTTCCTACCTTTAGACTATTTTTGCACTGAGATCCAATTGGCATCAGAGCTTTCCTCTACCCACACTACTTCCTCATCACGAGAAATAGTTAGAAGGTCCTCAACTTTGCCTCTATCAAAGTTTCTAGCTAGCACAATCTCCTGAGCCATATGCTCTACAGACACAACTATATCCTTTTGGGTTCCCTCTTTAACATTATCCCTCCCATCCTTGGAAATAATCACCATATCTTCTGGGATCCTCTTTAAACTATCACTATTAGGGATCTCTAGAATATTCTTAATAGAGGCATCCAAGCCACTCTCCTTCTCCACAAGTGAATCTAGTCTAGGATGGGGAGCCCCCACATCATAATTTTTGCTCTCTAACTTCTTCTAAAGAGGAGCACCATTAGCTAAAAGTCTTGGGGGAACCTCCACACCCCTAGTCACACCACTAACTACACCACCATCTGAACATTTAGACTATTCCTATGGGGGGTTAGACTCGCCTAAATCCACCCCATCATCCTTGGAGACTTCTAAAAAACTGTTATGTTCCTTTCTCACCCACATTTTCTTGACGTTCTTGGCATTTCATTTCAAAGAAGGACATTTCTTGGCCTAGTGACTAGCTTTTTTGTAATGAAAGCTCAAGCAAAAGGAATAGACCCAAACTCAATCCATTGGTCCTAGATACCAAGTTTAGATTTTAAAGAGATAGAACTAGGAAAATCCACACCTCTTGAAACTCCAACACAAAATATAGAAAAGTTTAGTCTCCTCCTAGAAAAAATTATAGGATCTAAAGAGAGGAGCTCCCCAGAAGTATTAACAATGCCCTTAAACACGTCTTCCATCTAGAACTCAAAAGGGAGACTGGGTAGTCTAACCCAAGCAGGGGCTTGAATAGTAGTTTCGTCCAAAGAGTAAAGATTGGGGGTCCATTTCTATAACAAAAAGGTATGCTTCCCTGTAACCCAAGGACTACAATAGAGGATATCCCACTTATCCTCCTCATAAGAAAAACAAAAGGAGAGACACCCCTTGGCCATCACTAAAATGTCAACTTGTCCTTTCAAAATCTATTTTTTTATGAACAAAGGTCTACACATCTTCAATGTTGGGCCTAACCCCAATGAACCTCCCCACCAGAGTCGAATCCATACAAGAAATGTTTTTGTAAATAATCTAATCAGGGATTTCAATGGAGTACATACCTTTATCCCTCGTAGAAATATCCCTAACCAGTGGGAAAGAAGACTTGCTAGTAGGACATACATCAAATAAGAAAGACCATTTAAAAATTTTCTTGGGACCCCCTCCCAAGTCCTCCAAAGTCTCACCATCATCAGCATCACCAGATTCAATAGAGGAAACTCCAGCTAACACAGATCACTCTCCTAGTATAGAGGAATTCAATTTTGAATTCCTGCCCAAACATTTCTCCCCACTCCCACTCCCACTCCCACTCCCACTCGCCATCCAATAGTTGGTATGCATTCCAACATGTGCTTGTTAGCAAGTATGAGGTATGACATTGTCCATGTGGATGTATGATTTCTTCTATCAAATTGTTGTTCCCCAAAAAAGGAAAAATAGTTAGTTCCTAAAGAGTTTAAAGTATATTCACAAAAGGATAACTAATTTCCTCTAACTGGTTAATTCTACCAAAGGAAGTAGAAACCTAGTAAAAGAAATAATAAAATCCTCATAACACCATGTAAGACTAATCAAGAACATTATTAAGAAAAAATAAAAATAAAGCTTAGTTGAATTTCTAAAAACAACTACAAAAATTATTCATTTTGATGTTCCAAACAAAATAGTTGTTGGAACATATGAAGTCTAAATACTTGTTGGAACATATGAAATCTAGGTAAACCAATAAAATAAATACTCACCCAAAATAGTGGAAAGGCTAACTTTTATAGAAAAAATTCTTGAATTTTAGCTTTATAAGAATCCTACAAAAAATAAATATTGATCAATAAGATGTGCCATAATCTACCTCAAAAATAGGTCTTAAAGATATCATACTAAAAATATGTCACTCAAAGTAAGTCTTACTAAAAAAGAGCCACTATTGTGCCACTATTGAAGTTAACTCTAATATATGTGGAAATTCTTTTATTCATTAAACAAAACCTAAGATATTAATTATTGATAGTTTTTAACTCATATTGAATTTTAATTCATTAACTCATATTCCTTAATACAAAACTATATGCTATTTTTAAAAAACCAAGCAATATATTGTAGCAATGTAAGATTGTAGTGGTTTGAGTTTTACTCTTATATGTTAAGTTGTAATATCTAGAATCAAATTACTTTCTCTATTGATCATATTACTTTCTCTTTTGATTCAATTAGAAATAATAGATTACTAGTTGCTTTATTTATTATTATTAATTTCTTAGATCTTATACAATTTACTTAATCATTTTATAAATGACTTGAATGCTTTAGTTATTATTTTTTATGAAATGCAATGATGAGTTTTAAATAAAACTAGTTTAAGGAATGCAATAGGTAATATGCTCATGTCCTTAGAATTTTAAATAATACATACTTTAAAGTTGGTTAGATTATATAACATTAAAAATATTGCAATTTACAATAAACATAAATATACTATGAAAACTTTTATAAAGGTTAGTAGGAAAACATTGTTTTGCGAAATTTTGAACAAATAAGACTATAGTACTAGATGTTTATAATTTAGATTTTAAAAATATATCTACACCTAAAATAAAAGTAGACTATGAGAAAGAGTTGCTCCAAAGAAAGAGTTGCTTGTAAAGTCATAGAAATTTCTAGATGCTAAAAATATCTTTTATAAATCATTTTAATTCATGGATGATTGAATCGATAAAAAATCTAACTTTATTTGCATTCCATTTTAATGAATTCTACTATAGTAGCATGATAGTGATTTATTTAATAGTTTCTTGTATAGTGTGAATTTGATAAATTATGCAGTAGAAGTTTATATTTCTTTGTATTTCAGATGTGTCTACTATCAAATTATTGTTAGAATCAGTGTTAAATCAGAGTTGGCTATCTCATTAATGTTAGTATCTAAATTCATTAGTGCATTTAGTGCCACTTGGGAAGAGGCAAAAACTAAGAAAAAAGAAAAACAATATTGAAATAAACTAGAAAGCATTAAACAATTGCAAGCAGATTTGTCTAATTGGGTATATCTTCTATTCATAATTGTATGTGTTTTGGATCCATCTAATAGGATGGTAGAAGAAGAAAGTCAAGAAAGAATAATTGATAAGATATATTTCTATATCTTTGACATAAATTAGATTGGGGAATGTATAGGGACCCCCATTTGAAAAGCATAATATAAGTACAAAATAAAAATATAGCAATCAACATTTAAAAGAGATAACTATTACAATATGGAGGTAATAATAAGAGACTATCAGAGCTGCTAACCATGAGAGACCACCACTACTAACGCCATTGACACGACTCATGACCAATACTACTAGCAACCACTATAGCAGTCTTAGACTAAGGAGGCAATTGTTATATCAACATAGTTCCTGCATGAGGCATAAGTAAACTTCAATAAATAAAATTATTGTTTATTCTTAAAAGACCATGTAACAAGTCACAAAATTTGGCTAGGGATCACATTCATATCAGTCTAAACTCAAATCACTAGGAGTTATGATAAAGCGTTCAAATTCTAATTCATTTCGTGTCGAACCATAATAATTGATTGTGACATATATGACATAGGTTACTAAATGATTTAAAAATAGAGGAAACTATTATATTTTTTCAAATAATATCTAAGATTGTGGCATTTAAGGCCTTTGGACTTTGGGGAAAGAGGTGATAACGTATCACCCAAACTTCCAACAAGGAAATTTACAAATGTAAAGGATGAGGAAGAAATTGTCATGAACGTTCAAAGAATAAAATGCAAAAATACTCATGGTTACCCTATCTACTAGCTTACAAAAAAATCAACATTAAAAGGGATCACTACACATTACACAAAAAATAAATCATGTGGATTAGTTTCTATTCTAAAACAAATGCAAGACTCATTAAATTAAATCATTTTTTTGGTACCCACAAACCCTGAGTTCTAAAAATTAGATGCACAACATGATACATGGGGTCTTTAAATAGAAAACATGTGCCTATTCCCTCTCAAGATGAAGACATGTGGCTTTATAAAATGATTATGTATTATGGTCCACACCATAATTAGTTAAAAAATCTGCTTTAAAATTAGCTTTCCACTTTCAATTTTGGTATCTACCTTCACAGAACTCATAGCCTTGATTATTTGAATCAATTAGCCAATTGCAAACAAGTGACAATGTGTAGCATATATCACTTGGGAAAGATATCCATGAAATTCAAGATCCAGTGCCATAAATTTGAGGAGAAAGGGCCATACACAAGAATATGATCTCTTGGATCCTGATTATGGATCAAAAAGTGTAATTTGAACCTAAAAATAGAAAATAAATTGATATGGATTGTGGGAATTTGATAGCATAGATAGAATATGATCTAACATTTCTACATCTCAGTGGCAGAAAATGCAACAGAGGGACTATGGAAAGTTTTGTTAATCAAATTGTTCAACTTCAGGGTCTTTTAAATAAGCAAGCCAACCAAAAGTATTTACACTTTGGGGATATCCTTATGCAACATTACAATCTATGTGGTAATACCACATTATGAAGAAATTTATTATCTTTAAAGAAAGGAGTAGTGATCAGAGATAAGAGTTGGAGGAGCACTTTTTCAACAACTATCTATTTAGCCATTGCAAACTGGGAATGATAAAATGGTTAAGGGTATAGGGAGGAGAATTTTTAGGTTTTTTTAAAACCAAACCCTTCAAAGCTCCTCCAAATGCATAGGAAGCACTCATTCCCTTAATTTTCTTGCTGATTGTCACAAATTCCTTGCAAAATCTAAATGATAAAATGGTTAAAAGTATGGGGGGAGCATTTTCAAGTTATTTGAAAACTGAATTCCTTCAAAGCTCCTCCAAATGCGTAGGAAACATCTATTCACTTAATTTTCTTGTCAATTGTCACAAATTATTTGACCCTAAAGAGAAATGAAGCTCCATACAAGCCTTACTTAGTTGTGGTCATCTGGGATGTTGCAAAGAGTCTACTACCCTAGCCATGATTCAACACAAAAGTATGCACTAAGAACATTTCCAAGATACCTCATGAGGTGTAAACCTTATAGATTTTGAGCTTTAATTAAAGTACTATTTGAGGAGCTCCAAAGGACATGTTCCCAAAGAAGCTCTAAGAACCATTGCTTCCATGATATGTTTCTCTCATTAGGGACCACCAACTTTTGTCACGGTCATCTAGCAAGCACCCAAATAATTTATCCCTCAAAGCTATGGGAATGTAGATACTTGGTACCACTTATGTGCTTGAGGTTGACACATATTCCCAATTTAGAAGAGGAAACCTTTTATCTTCATAATTAGGTTTCCTCATAATTTCCTTTTCATAGAAACATTTTGCATAGCCCATTTATCTTGTAAGAGTGACTTTGGAATAAGCAAAACAAATACAAAATTAATGGCAATAGCTTGAAGAATTACTTCTAATTCTATAATTCTTCTTACCAACCTGAGCCTACTACAACCCTAGGATTTCAATTTCTTCACGAGATTTTGAACCACCTCCTCCTACTAATTTGGATTACTATAATCACAAGGAGATGGATCTTACTTGAAAGGAAGGGTAGCCACTTTAAACCTAAGGAGGATGCAGTCTTGTATTGCATATGTTGACCCACATCAAAAGATGAATACTTTTTTATTTATTAATATTTACATGCTGCTCCAAACTCACCATAAAGCAAGAAATCATTGCTTTTGAAGACTTCATGTCTGAACTGTAAAGAGCTTACTTTGTGGGACTTAAGTTTTACAAACTCTACTATATAGCAAACAATAACTCTCTTGATTCTCACCCTTTATAACATGATCCCAAAAACATCCATAGAAATAGAAATTTAAAAACATTGGGTTAAAGATAACTTCACTAATTCCAAGCATTCTAACCTAAAACTCGACATCATTTTTTAATATACATAATCTTATCATAGGAAACTGTGATAACCAAACTTTGGCTTTGCTGTGGGATTGACATATTAGCTTCCAATAGGTTAGTTGTTACAAATATGTATGAGTCATAAAAAAGAATCATGTTACCTTACCTTTAGGTCTAGTAAGGCATGGATGGGGAATTACAATATCCCAAATATAGCACTATTATTTAACATGTAATGACTTAGTCATTAAATAGATTAATGGGTCATTATCAGGTATAGTAGCAGATGAATTAGATTTTGTGCATTGTGGATGATTTTTCACATGAATCTATCTCATCAATTGGTCATGATAACTTATTCCTTTTCTAATTGTTTGCTTCATCATAAGACTAAATATGTTATCAATTTGGTTTTAGAACTACAAAATTTAGTAAAGACTTGAGTTATCACAATATTGAAGTTGTTTAGAGCAGTTTACAATAAAAATATGCCTAATCTATAAGATTGGTAGATATTAGTTTATAAAGCTAACAAAACTGAAAATTAGGTAGCTAATAAATTTTTCATTCAAATAAAAATCAAATAAAGATATTCATATAGATATTCAAGATGTCTCAGTTAGGTGGAGTTAGGTTCAATCATATTTGCACTAGGAAATCATGATGGTTTTAGAACTAATGTTCACCATAGTTATTAACTTTATGCATTTCTTTCTATATGTTGATGATGCTCTATTTGAGAAAGTTAACATGCAGGATAATATGCTTCAAAGAAAGAGTTTCTTGTAAAATCTAAGAAATTTTTGGATGCTAAAAAGATCCTTTATAAATCATTGTAATGCATCAATGATTGAATCAATACAAAATTTGGTTTGATATGCATTTTGGTTTAATATATTCTAGTGTAGTAGCATGACAATGATTTATGATTTAATATTTTCTTGCATTGTACTAATTTAATATTTAGTGTAGGTAGAAAGTTGTATTTATTTGATATTTTAGATGTCTCTATTGTCATAATTACATATAAGGTATCATTTTTTGTATGTGTTGAAAGAGTGGGAGTTATGGGGTGCTTAAACTTTTATTTTCAATTAGATAAGGGGTCAATACATTTTTGGTTGGTCTTATTTTGTCAAGAATTTTTAAGTTTTGGTTTCATGTCATAAAAAGTTACTAATGATCAAGGTTCTATGGATCCATAAAAAAAGTAACAAGTATTATATAACTCTTATTGGTATAACTTAATGTGTAATGTTGGGTGGAAACGTAATAAGAAATAGTGATTCCATAAGTTTGATGGCTATATTTTTTAAGCTAATTACAGTTTATTTATGGTGTTGATTGAGACATGCTTTTGTTTCAATCTTTAAGAATACATATGTATATATTGAACACTTTGAACCTATTATACCAAAACATATGCTAGGGTCCTGCGTATCTACTCGCCATACATGATGCTTGTAGCTTCTACACATGCATAATTTATCACCATTTAAATTAATGGGAAAGAAGTCAAATAGATGATATATGGAGGTCTCTCATCATTTAACATAATATCTATGAGTCCTTTAATTATGCATATATTTGACCTTCTCATTTAATTGTAGTTTCAATTGAAAATAACATGTACATGGTGGCTCTTCTAAGTCATGGCCTCAAAATAAAAATAAGACATCAAGAACATATGAGGAAACATATTACCTTAATATCATCTACAAATGGATCAATAGAATGATATGGAGAATAGATAATGAGATCAAATCCCAAGTTTTGCAAAAATTTGAGGACATAAAAGATAAAAATTCCAATTCAGCATCATATGAACCAACCTAAATTACAAACTGCTTTAAAAAATAAATGAAACAACACAAAATAATAGCATGTATTACTAGAAAAGAATCATCTCATTTAACCCAATTATATAAATATCTAAGGATGAAGATTAACCTTATGGACTTTCTGAAGAACTACTACAATATAAGAGACCACATTAAATGATTGCATTAACTATTTGTAAATTTATTTAAATATGTTTTCATGCCTGACCACTACTTTGGTTTTACTGCATATTAGGAATTTGTGGTTATAAGTTTTTCTCTGATATTATGTTCTTTTTATCTGTTGAACTTGGTGATAATGTCCTTGGGACATGTGTTTTATGTCTGAATATTCAGCTTGTCTCAGGATTCTATATTTGAATTATCTGATTTTACGATGCACAATACTTTTGGATTAATATTAGAAAGTTTTACTTCAGTTGTTTTGGTGAAACTAATTTGTAAACATTGCAGGTTATTTATTGGCCAACGTTAAAATTAGGATATGCTATATGATTTTTCTTTGCCTAGGTATAATTGTTTATAAAATAGTTCTATTTGGTGTTATCAGCTTAAGGAAATATATTCAACTATCAGTTTGTATTTCATTAATGCGTACAGGTTAAAAGATTCTTTAAAAAAAAAAAATGTATATATATATATACACTTATTCAATTTTCTCTTCTACCGCTGAGCAGTTATTCATTTAATTATGCTTGGGGATTATAACCTCGGGTTTAAATTTATTACTGACTTATGCGATAGGTGGGGGTATTCATCTTAATATGTTTTGTAATCTTATATTAGTAGATTACCTTGCATATATATATATTCTTTTTTTTTTATAAGGCTTTCTAAAATATGGCATCAATATGTTTTATGTTGTGTTTTTAAATGGGGCTTAAACCCGTGGCCATTACCATACTCTAGTAGATTAGGACATATCAAATTATTTTATTGATGTTATGAAATGAGGTTTAAATAACATAAAACCTAATGGGTTTTGCATGCATTAATATCAAAGGGATATTTGCTTTGAACATAGCCAAAACATGGCAGAGGTAGTAGAACTGCCGTATACTTGGCTCTGTGATGAGTAACAGTGCATTGAATGCATGTTAATGAGGATTTAAGGTACTTAAGTCTTTATCGGCCAATTTGGTTGTGAGTTGAGTTTTGTTGTTGAATTTGGGGCCAAAATCTTGGCTACATTGCTCTATTTGGTTTAACATCTGTGACCCTTGTTGTGGGGGTATCGACATTATGAAGGGTTTTGTTGAAAGATAATTTGTTCTTATGAGGCTAAGCATCGTTGAGTTGCTCACAGCCAGTCTATTTGTTACATTTCATTTGGATTTTGTTGTTGATTATCATATCCTCTATTGCAAGCCTGTATTTGGGTCTCTGCATTTTAGAAGTGTGGTATTTAAATTGGGCTTTGGCTCTCACGGCGAGTTGCTGAAGTTCTTCGTGCTTAGCATATACCATCTACTATCTCTCAAGTAGGGGCAATTTCTTACCCTATTCTTCCTCTCTTTATAATTGCATTTGTATTTCAATATGTTTGTTTATAAATGGTTATCAGTGATATGTAGAGTATCTAACACTTAAGCATGGGTATATGCAAAGTTGGGCTCTATGTATCTCACAGCTCTGTATATATCCATACTTAAATGTGAGGTATGGTGATATATTTTGGAATTTACTGTATGCATATATCTACTGTATACTTGCGACTGTATATCATTGCATGGACCGAGGGTTAAGTCATAATGTTAAATGGTTATCTACGAAAACCTGGGAACAATCATTACATTAAATAATTTGCATGAATTAAAGTTTAGATGTTAAATAAACTTTGTCGGCTTAGTAGATATAGGGAAATTTGGGCTCAACCATTAAATGGATTGCAGTCAATACTTTTGTGATGAGAAATCTGTATAGTATCGATTTCGGTACAAGAACATATAAGAATGTTAACAATTAATAGTAAATGTTGACATCGACATTTTGGTAAACAGTTAGCATGAACTTGCGAATTCAAGAATTTTTGAATGAACAATCGTGTCTTAATTGATATGTGATGTTTAAAAAACAAATTGCAGCTTATCATTGATTTAGGGGGGGGGGGGGGGGGGGGTTTGGTTGTGGTAGCTAATAAGGAATTATTGACATTGAAATGTTGTGAATTTACTATCGTATAGTGGAAACAATATGCTTTCGAAATATCCATGTTCTTGGTAGCAAAATTTATTAGATAACAGCCATATATTTCCTAATTAGAATAAGTTATAAAACTGTACATATCAAATTTTATCAGTCACATTAAAATGTGGAAACTTTAGTTATCTATGGTTATCAAATATCAGTTAGTAAGATTTTGGTTAATCAGTTTATTTAGAATTAATAATAAGCTATGCTTGTTTGACAATAAACGACTCCTTGGATATTTTTAATTCACTCTTTTATATTAAGTAATTTGATTAGTTATTATAAGGAAAAAGAAAAATAAAAGAAGTTGGTCTTTGTAATATGAAAATGTTAAATGATGTCGAATGATGATGTTGTAAGTTTTAAAAGGGAATGTTTTCATACGGAGAAAACATGGTTCCAGTTGTTAGTTACCTGGTGTAATGATTTTGTTGTAAAGGTTTTGTAAACCTGAAAAGTTGATTGTGATTAGAACTGAAATCACAGTAGTTTAGATGTATAGCTAACATGAGTGGCAACAATTGTTATTGACCCTTTTGATCAATCAATGATTGAATTTGATTATGTAGAAAACTGTCTGTGGTGATAAGAATTTGTTACGAAGTATTCTAATTTAGTTAATGATTGAAATGATTTGAAATTCTCTTACTTTAAAAGTTATATTCTATTATTTATTGGGTATCAGAACTGTTCTCCAGTTACTATTGAAATGGAAAGTTGATTTCAAATTAGGATTCGGTTATGATATATGTTGATCAAATTCATTTTTTTTTAAAACAAAAATATTAGCTTTACTTTGATCTTACTATCTTGCTATTTTCAAGGATAGATATAGATAGTTATGACAGCAGGGTTAAACAGTATAGTACTATGATAAGTAAATATCATTAAATTTATGTGTTAGTTTAATTGTATTTACGAGTTCTTACTATTATAGTATTTCTTTCTGTTTTTATAGTAATCTAAATTTATCTCTGGAATAGGCAGAATAAGATGTGTTCAAATAGACTAAAGGTTGTAGTATCATGTTGAATTCTGATTTTTATATCTGATGCATGTACGTTCTTAGAAATTCTATTTGATGTGTATTTTTAGAAATAGCTGTGATGAACATATATCGGGGTGGCTGAATTTGGTTTATCTTGTTCAGTTAATTAATTCAATGATAACTTTAAAATGAATTGTGTGGGTTAATTTCATATAAAATATAATTGGCCTTACCTATGACTTTAACCTATAAGGTTAAGTACAGAGTACAAGGCAGATCTCTATTCTATTATTGACAAGTATAATAGAGAATCCCGTTATGTGTTATCTATGAGCATACCGTACATGGATGCAGAATATTAGTGCCATAACAATGACACCTCAGTATATATATGGTTGATTTACAAGATGTTCTTAGTGCAAGTTTAATTTTGCTTTGTTAAGTAAATGTTTACTTCTTGCATAATAATTTTGAAACTGCACTATGTTAAGTGGATCAGATATCTACATTATGGATATATATATGTTTATTCTAACATGTATGCAGGTGGATTACACTTTTCAACTTAGTGTGTACTGAGCCCCCTTTTGTGTTGTGTTGTATTTCTGTGTGTTTTATAGGTGCTTCAAGTTGTTTAGCAAGTATCTAAAGATAACTGTTGAAGTTACTTCTTAAATTAGTATTTAGAGTCCCTATGTTGGTCATAGGTGATTAGAAATGAAATTGTACTTCATTATTGTACTAAACTCTTTATGTATTCACATTATAATGGACATGTTCTTGGATGATATCATCTTTCATTTTGAGGTTTTTCAGATCGAGACTGATTTAATCTGTGTATTTGTTCTTGTAATAAGTTGTTTTAAATTAAAAAAAAAATGTTACGTTTATGGTTCTTGTTCTTTGTTTTTAATTTTTTGGTTTATGCTTAGTGAAGCATTACATTTGGTATCAGAGCAGAGGTTAGAATAACTAGGACTCTTGGGTTATAGGGTTTAACCTATTATCAATGTGTATTAATAGATTATTGTTTGTAGGTTACTACCATGCGTCCCGTCAATAGAGGAACTCAAGGATGCAACATTCCTGAGGACAACCTTGCTCGCAGAGGTAGAGGCAAGGGCAGGGGCCGTGGTAGAGGTCCTAGGCACCAGAATGATGCTGGAGTTGGTCAATTTGATCAGAATGATGGGGTTGGAAACAACCAGGATAACCAAGCAGACCAAGCTATTGTACTTCAGAGGATACTTGAACGTCTCGATAATATTGAGACTATCAACTAGATTCTTGGTGGGGGAGTGAATGATAGGAGACCTCTTATGCAAGGTATTAATCTTCCTATAGAGGATGATCTAGTGGCAAGACCTCAGCTCAAGGATCTTTCCAAGATGAAAGGGCCATTATTTTATGGTACAAAATAGGGTACAGTGGCAGAAGCTTGGTTGCTAAATATTGAACAATGCTTTGTATTACACCATTACTTGAGTAATGTGAATGTAAGATGGACAGTTATGCATTTAAGGGGATTTGGTTCCTTGTGGTGGGAACAAGAGTTGGAGAAACTAGGCATTGATATCTCTCTTGTTACTTGGGAGCTCTTTGTAGAGCGATTCAAGGAGAGGTTTATGTCTGAATATTGGCGTCAGGCCCATGCAGAGGAGTTCTTTCAGATTATGCAGTCTAGCTCTACATTGGAAGCTAATGAACGTAGGTTCTATGAGCTTAAGAAGTTTTTTGGGTGGGCTAAAAATGATAAGGCCATGATACAACACTTCATCAGGGGGCTTATGCAGGAAGCTTCAGAGTGAGCAAAGCTGATTGAGATGAAGTCTGGTTATCATGGGGCTTCATACAAAACCAGTATACCTTTGACTATGCAGGAAGCTTCAGAGTGAGCAAAGCTGATTGAGATGAAGTTTGGTTATCATGTGGCTTCATACAAAACCAGTATGAATCCACCTCCTCTAGATGTCAGTAAGAGTCAAAAGCCTCCTCAGAGTAGTTCGAAATCAAGATTTCAGTTAGGAAATTCAAGAGAAGGAAGTTTGGTAAGGATTCCAAGGGTTCAGAACAGCCTAGACCATCACAACCACCTCAGAGTGTGCAGAGTAATAAGCCATCTCCAAATCCTTCTGGTCAGAACATAGGATTAAGGAAATATGTTGAGTGTTTTCATTGTGGATAGTTAGGTCATTATCAGTCTCAGTGCCCTAACTGGGACAAGCCGAAGGTTGGACCTAAGCCAGCTAGGTCTGAAGTGACAGTTGGTGATTATGCCAAGAACCACCATATCTTTGCAACCTTGGATTAGAAGCAGGCCGAACATGAAAACACAATTATTGAAGCTTAGGGTAATACTCAAGCTATGAAAGTATCTATCTTATTTGACTCTGGAGCTATAGACTCATTTATTTCTTCTGATTTAGTTGCAAATAATGGTATTCTTATGGTTAAGGAAAGGAATAGATGGCAAGTGGAGTTAGCGTCAGGTTCTAGGGTGAACGCTGATATTGTTGCTTCTAACTGTAAGATTCAAATGAAATCTTTTACTACTTTAGTGAACCTTAGGGTAATACCTTTAGGATCATATGGCATAGTTTTGGGAATGGATTGGTTAGAATAGCATCAGGCCGTTCTGAATTGGAAGGATAAGATAATTCATTTTGTAGATGATCTTGGATCAGCTAGGGTTATTGCTGGAATCAAGAGACCCATCTCTTTGAGGATAATTTCTGCTAAGCAATTGGCAAGGTGTGTTCAAAAAGGTTGCAATTTGTTTGCTATATTGGTAAATGACTTAGAAGATTTCGTAGTCAGAGGTTCTTCTCTCGATCATCCAATTTTGTAGAGGTTTTTGGATAGTTTTGTTGAGGAGATTTGTGGAATACCTCCAAGAAGAGAAATTGATTTTCGAATCGATTTGGTGCCAGGAATGGAACCAATTTCTAAGACACCATACAGGAAGAAAGCTCAAGAATTGGTTGAACTTAAATTTTAGTTGGAGGAGCTTTTGGAAAAAGGTTTGATTAATCCTAGTGTATCGCCTTGGGGTGCTCCAATAATCTTTGTCAAGAAGAAAGATGGCTCCTTAAGACTTTGTATTGGTTATAGACAGTTAAAGAAAGTCACTATTAAGAACATGTATCCTTTGCCTAGAATTGATGACTTATTTGCCCAAGTCAAGGGTGCCCAAGTCTTTTCGAAGATTGATCTAAAATTTGAGTATCATCAACTTAGAATCCAGGAAGCTGATATTCATAAGACAACTTTTCGCACCAGATATGGGCATTACGAATTCACAGTGGTACCTTTTGGGTTAACTAATGCACCTTCTGTCTTTATGAGTCTAATGAACATTGTGTTTAGGACTTACCTAGACAAGTTCATAGTGGTTGTTCTAGATGATATTTTGGTGTTTTCTAACTCTGTTGAGGAGCACAAGAAGCATTTAGAGTAGGTTTTAGAATGCCTTCGTAGGAACAAACTGTATGCCAATCCTAAGAAGTATGAATTCTTCGATTGGAGATTTGTTACTTGGGGCATATCATTTTTGGTGATGGAATTTATTAGATCCATCCAAAATTAAGGCTATTGTTGATTGGCCAACACCTATGAATGTATCCAAAGTTCAAAGTTTCATGGGCTTAGCAAGCTATTACCATAAATTTGTGTCAAACTTCTCCAGAATAGTGCATCCTATCACATTTCTTAAGAAAAAAGGGAAGAAATTTGTGTAGACAGATGAATGCGAGGCAACATTTCAAAAACTTAAGGAATGTTTGACCAGTGCACTAGTCCTGGCAGTCCCAGATTCTACCAAGGAGTTCGGGGTTTGCACTGATGCATCTTTGGATAGCATAGGGGCAGTGTTGATGCAGGATGGACGTGTTATTGCTTGTGAATCCAAAAAGCTAAAGAGTCATGAGATGAACTATCCTACTCATGATCTCGAACTTGCTACGATTGTGCATGCTTTGATCAAGTGGCGACATTTTCTTCTGGGTCAATGTTTTGAGTTACATTCTGATCATCGAAGCCTTCAATATCTTTTCACATAACCAGAACTCAATGCTAGGTAGCGAAGATGGATGGAGTTCCTGTGTGAATACAACTTCGATATTAGATATGTCCAAGGGAAGGAGAACATGGTTGCTGATGCACTTAGCAGAAGGAAACATGAATTATCTTCTCTAATAATAATAATGGATCTTAAGGATAAGATATTGCATAACCTTTCCATAGATCATTGGTTTCAGGATGTTAAGGCTATTATGGACAGTGGCAGCATCTTGGAAGGGCATTTTGAGGGGTTTTCAGTGAATTTTGAAGGTTTAGTGTTGTATAGAGGGAGTGAGTACGTTCCTATGTTGTGTGATTTGAGAAATCTGATTGTGTTTGAGGCCCCCAAATCACCATATTCAGCTCATCCAAGTGTCAAGAAAATGCATGCTGACCTTAAGCGGTATTACTATTGGCCTGGAATGAAGAGAGACATAGTAGATTTTGTGGTTCAATGCTTGGAATGTCAGCAAGTTAAGGCTGAACATCAGCACCCTGTGGGATTATTATAGCCACATAGTATTCCAGAATGGAAATGGGATACCATTTTCATAGATTTTATTACTAGATTGCCTATGAAAACTCATAGGCATGATGCTATTATGGTGGTAGTGGATCAATTTTCAAAGGTTGCTCATTTCATTCCTGTTAGATCATCCTATAATGCAGCAGGGATTGCAAAGATTTTTATGGAACAGATAGTTAAGTTACACAGAATTCCTAAAAAAATTATTTTTGATAGGGATCCAGTGTTTACTTCGTCTCTTCGAAAATCCATGTAGTGAGAGTTTGGTACTTAGCTGAACTTCAGTTTAGCCTATCACCCAGAGATAGACAGACAAACTGAATGTGTCAACCAGATTCTAGAAGACATGCTTAGGATGTACGTAATGGATAGATAGAATAAATGGGAGGAGTATTGAATTTTTTTATTATAATGGATATCACAGTTCCATAGATATGGCGCCATTTCAAGCATTGTATGGTAGACCTTGTAGGACACCTCTTAGCTGGGATAATTTGGATGATAGGAATTTTTTAGGACCTGATGTGTTGAAAGATTTGGAGCAGTAGGTTAAGAGGATTAGAGAGCATCTTATTAGTGCTCAAGATAGACAAAAGAAATATGCTGATAAGCAAAGAATTGATCGTCAATTCTTGGTTGGTGATAAAGTGTTCTTCCGGGTAAGGCCATGTAAAAGGCCAATTCGTTATAGTAAGGGATCCAAGTAAGCACCACGATTTGTAGGTCCATTTGAAATTTTTGAATGGATTGGACCTGTTGCCTACAAACTTTCCTTATCACCGAGTCTTTCATGCATACATAACATATTTCATAATATGTATTACGTAAGTATATACCTAATATTGCTCATTTGCTTGATTGGAAAAATTTGCAGATTTTGGATGGTCAAATCATGTTGGAACCAGTACAGATCATGCAAAGTAGAACTTTGAGTTTAAGAGGAAGAGAAATAAGACAAGTAAAGGTCCTATGGGACCCCAATGATGAAACATCTACTACTTGGGAGGACACTAAAATGATGAGAGCAGTTCATCTGCACTTGTTTGCTGACTTCTAGGAGAAAGTCGTATCCTAGTGGGGAAGGGTGTCATGCCTGACCACTACTTTGGTTTTACTGCATATTAGGAATTTGTGGTTATAATTTTTTCTCTGATATTATGTTCTTTTTATCTATTGAACTTGGTGATAATGTCCTTGGGACATGTGTTTTATGTTTGAATATTCAGCTTGTCTCAGGATTCTATATTTGAATTCTCTGATTTTACGGTGCACAATACTTTTAGATTAATATTAGAAAGTTTTACTTTAGTTGTTTTGGCAAAACTAATTTGTAAACATTGCGGGTTATTTATTGGCCAATGTTAAAATCAGGATATGCTATATGAATTTTCTTTGCCTAGGTATAATTGTTTATAAAACAGTTGTATTTGTTGTTACCAGCTTAAGGAAATATATTCAACTGTCAGTTTGTGTTTCATTAATGCATAGAGGTCAAAAGATTCTTTTTAAAAAAAATGTATAAACATATATATATATATATATATATATATATATATATCTTTTTAAAAAAAAATGTATATACATATATATATAAATATAGACACACACACACACACACACACACACACACACACACACACACACACACACACACTTATTCAGTTTTCTCTTTTACTGCTGAGCAGTCATTCATTTACTTATGCTTGGGAATTATAACCTCGGGTTTAAATTTATTGATGACTTATGCGATAGGTTGGGTTATTCATCTTACTATGTTTTGTAATCTTATATATATATTCTTTTGGTTTTATAGGGGTTTTTAAAATATGGCATCAATATGTTTTATGTTGTGTTTTTGAATGGGGCTTAAACCTATGGCTATTACCATACTCTAGTGGATTAGGACATATCAAATTGTTTTATTGATGTTATGAAATGAGGTTTAAATAACATAAAACCTAATTGGTTTTGCATGCATTAATATCAAAGGGATATTTGCTTTGAACATAGCCAAAACATGGTGGAGGTAGTGGAATTGCTGTATACTTGGCTCTGTGATGAGTAACAGTGCATTGAATACATGTTAATGAGGATTTAAGACACTTAAGTCTTTATTAGCCAATTTGGTTGTGAGTTGAGTTTTTTTATTGAATTTGGGGCCAAAATCTTGACCACATTGCTCTATTTGGTTTAACATCTTTGACCCTTTTTGCTTGGGTATCAGCATTAGGAAGGGTTTTGTTGAAAGAGAATTCGTGCTTATGAGGTTGAGCATCGTTGAGTTGCTCACAACCAGTCTATTTGTTACATTTCATTTGGATTTTGTTGTTGATTATCATATCCTCTATTGCAAGCCATTATTTTGGTCTCTGCATTTTGGAAGTGTGGTATTTAAATTGGGTTTTGGCTCTCACGGCGAGTTGCTGAAGTTCTTGGTGCTGAGCATATACCCTCTACGATTTCTCAAGTAGGGGCAATTTCTCACCCTATTCTCCCTCTCTTTATAATTGCATTTGTATTTCAATATGTTTTTTTATACACAGTTATCAGTGATATGTAGAGTATCTAACACTTAAGCATGGGTATATGCAAAGTTGGGCTCTATGTATCTCACAGCTCTGTATATATCCATACTTAAATGTGAGGTATGGTGATATATTTTGGGATTTGTTGTATGCGTATATCTGTTGTATACATGTGACTGTATATCATTGCATGGATCAAGGCTTAGGTCATAATGTTAAATGGTTATCTACGAAAACCTAGGAACAGTCATTACATCAAATAGTTTGTGTGAATTAAAGTTTAGATGTTAAATAGACTTTGTCGGCTTAGTAGATATACAAAAATTTGGGCTCAACCATTAAATGGATTACAGTCAATACTTTTGTGATGAGAAATCTGTATAGTATCGATTTGGGTACAAGAACATATAAGAATGTTAACAATCAGTAGTAAATGTTGAGATCAACATTTTGGTAAACAGTTAGCATGAACTTGCGAATTCAAGAATTTTTGAATAAACAGTCATGTCTTAATTGATAGGTGATGTTTAAAAAATGAATTGTAGCTTATCATCGATTTAGGGGGGGATGTGTTTTTGGTTGTGGTAGCTAATAAGGAATTATCAACATTGAAATGTTGTGAATATACTATTGTATAGTTGAAATAGCATGCTTTCAAAATATTCATGTTCTTGGTAGCAAGATTTATTAGATAATAGCCATATATTTCCTAATTAGAATAAGTTATAAAACTGTACATATCCAATTTTATCAGTCGCATTAAAATGTGGAAACTTTAGTTATCTATGGTTATCAAATATCAGTTAGTAAGATTTTGTTAATCAGTTTATTTAGAATTAATAATAAGCTATGCTTGTTCGACAATAAACAACTCCTTGGATATTTTTAATTCACTCTTTTATATTTAGTAAATTGATTAGTTATTATAAGGAAAAAGAAAAATAAAAGAAGTTGGTCTTTTTAATATGATAATGTTAAATGATGTCGAATGATGATGTTGTAAGTTTTAAAAGGGAATGTTTTCATATGGAGAAAACATAGTTCCAGCTGTTAGTTAGCTAGTGTAATGATTTTGTTGTACAAGTTTTGTAAACCCGGAAAGTTGATTGTGATTAGAACTTAAATCACAATAGTTTAGATGTATAGTTAACATGAGTGGCAAAAATTGTTATTGACCCTTTTGATCAATCAATGATTGAATTTGATTATGTAGAAAACTCTCTGTGGTGATAAGAATTTGTTACGAAGCATTCTAATTTAGTTAATGATTGAAATGAATTGAAATTATCTTACTTAAAAATTTATACTCTATTATTTATTGGGTATAAGAATTGTTCTCCGATTATTATTGAAATGGAAAGTTGATTTCAAATTAGGTTTCGGTTATGATATATGTTGATGAAATTCATTTTTTTTTTCAAACAGGAATATCAGGTTTACTTTGATCTTACTATCTTGCTATTTTCAAGGATAGATATAGATTGTTATGATAGTAGAGTTAAATAGTATAGTACTATGATCAGTAAATATTATTAAATTTATGTGTCAGTTTAATGTTATTTACGCATTCTTACTATTATAGTATTTTTTTCTGTTGTTATACTAATCTAAATTTATCTTTGGAATAGGCAGAATAAGATGTGTTCAAATAGACTAAAGGATGTAGTATCATGTTGAATTCTAATTTTTATATCTAATGCATGTACGTTCTTAGAATATTTGTTTGATGTATATTTTTACGAATAGCTTTGATGAACATATATTGGGGTGGCTGAATTTGGTTTATCATATTCAATTAATTAATTCAGTGATAACTTTAAAATGAATTGGGTGAGTTAATTTCATATAAAAGATAATTGGCCTTACCTATGACTTAAACCTATAAGGTTAAGTACGAAGTACAAGGCAAATCTCTATTCTTTTATTGACAAGTATAATAGAGAATCCCATTATGTGTTATCTATGAGCATACCATACATTGATGTAGAATCTTAGTGCCATAACGATGAAACCTCAGTATATATTTGGTAAATTTATGGGATGTTCTTAGTACGAGTTTAATTTTGCATTGTTAAGTAAATATTTACCTCTTGCATAATAATTTTGAAACTGCACTATGTTAAGTGGACCAGATATCTGCATTATGGATATATATATATATATATATATATGTGTGTGTGTGTGTGTGTGTGTGTGTGTGTGTGTTTATTCTAACATGTATGCAGGTGGATTACACTTTACAACTTAGTGTGTACTGAGCCCCCTTTTGTGTTGTGTTGTATTTCTATCTGTTTTATAGGTGCTTCAAGTTGTTTTGCAAGTATCTAAAGATAACTGTTGAAGTTACTTCTTAAATCAGTATTTAGAGTCCCTATGTTGGTCATAGGTGATTAGAAATGAAATTGTACTTCATTATTGTACTAAACTCTTTATTTATTCACATTATAATGGATATGTTCTTGGATGATATCATCTTTCATTTTGAGGTTTTCGGATTGAGACTGATTTAATTTGTGTATTTGTTCTTGTATTAAGTTGTTTTAAATTAAAAAAAATATGTTACATTTATGGTTCTTGTTCTTTGTTTTTAAGTTTTTGGTTTTTTCTTAGTGAAGCATTACATTTGGTATTAGAGAAGAAGTTAGAATAACCGGGACTCTTGGGTTATAGGGTTTAATCTGTTATCAATGCGTATTAATAGATTATAGTTTGTAGGTTACTACCATGCCTCCCATCACTAGAGGAACTCAAGGACACGACAATCCTGAGGATAACCTTGTTGGCAGAGGTAGAGGCAGGGGCAGGGGCCGCGGTAGAGGTCCTAGGCACCAAAATGATGTTGGAGTTGGTCAGTTTGATCAGAATGCTGGGTTTGGAAAGAACCAGGCAGACCAAGCTATTGTACTTCAGAGGATACTTGAACATCTCGACAATATTGAGACTATCAACTAGATTCCTAGTGGGGGAGTGAATGATAGGAGACCTCTTATGCAAGGTATTAATCTTCCTGTAGAGGATGATCCAGTGGCAAGAGCTCAGCTCAAGGATCTTTCCAAGATGAAAGGGCCATTATTATATGGTATGAAATAGGGTACAATGATAGAAGCTTGGTTGTTGAATATTGAGCGATGCTTTGTCTTTCACCATTACTTGATTAATGTGAAGGTAAGATGGACAATTATGCATTTAAGGGGATATGGTTCCTTGTGGTGGGAACAAGAGTTGGAGAAACTGGGCATTGATATCTCTCTTGCTACTTGGGAGCTCTTTATAGAGCGATTCAAGGAGAGGTTTATGTCTGAATATTGGCATTAGGCCCGTATAGCTGAGCTCTTTCAGATTATACAGTCTGGCTCTACAGTGGAAGCTTATGAACGTAGGTACTACGAGCTTAAGAAGTTTTTTGGGTGGGTTAAAAATGATAAGGCCATGATACAACACTTCATCAGGGGGCTTATGCCCAAGATTGGGGAGGAAGTGAGAACTTTCTAACCTTTGACTATGTAGGAAGCTTCAGAGCGAGCAAAGCTGATTGAGATGAAGTTTGGTTATCATGGGGCTTCATACAAAACTAGTATGAATCCACCTACTTTGGATGTCAGTAAGAGTCAAAAGCCTCCTCAGAGTAGTTCAAAATTAGGATTTTCAGGTGGGAAATTTGAGAGAGGGAAGTTTGGTAAGGATTCCAAGGGTTCAAAATAGCCTAGACCATCTCAACAACCTTAGAGTGTGTAGAGTAATAAGCCATCTCCAAATCCTTCTGGTCAGAACATGGGATTTAGGAAATCTATTGAGTGTTTTCATTGTGGATAGTTAGGTTATTATCAGTCTCAGTGCCCTAACTGGGACAAGCTGAAGGTTGGACCTAAGCCAACTAGGTCATAAGGGACAGTTGGTGATTCTGCTAGGAACCACTGTATCTTTACAACCCTAGATCAGAAGTAGGCTGAACACCAGAACACGATTATTGAAGCTCAGGGTAATACTCAAGCTATGAATGTATCTATCTTATTTGACTCTGGAGCTACAGACTCATTTATTTCTTTTGCTTTAGTTGCAAATAGTGGTATTCTTGTGGTTAAGGCAAGGAATAGATGGCAAGTCGAGTTAGCATCATGTTTTAGGGTGAATGTTGATATTGTTGCTTCTGATTGTAAGATTCAATTGAAATCTTTTACTACTTCAGTGAACCTTAGGGTTATACCTTTAGGATCGTATGGCATAGTTTTGGGAATGGATTGGTTAGAATAGCATCAGGCCTTTTTGAATTAGAAGGATAAGATAATTCATTTTGTAGATGATCTTGGATCAGCTAGGGTTATTGCTAGAATCAAGAGACCCATCTCTTTGAGGACAATTTTTGCTAAGCAATTGGCAAGGTGTGTTAAAAAATGTTACAGTTTGTTTGCCATATCGATAAATGACTTAAAAAATTTCGTAGTCAGAGGTTCTTCTCCTGATCATCCAATTTTGCAGAGGTTTTTAAATATTTTTGTTGAGGAGATTCCTGGAATACCTCTAAGAAGAGAAATTGATTTTCGAATCGATTTGGTGCCAGGAACGGAACCAATTTCTAAGACACCATACAGGATGACAGCTCAAGAATTGGTTGAACTTAAATTTCAACTAGAGGAGCTTTTGGAAAAAGCTTTGATTCGTCCTAGTGTATCACCTTGGGGTGCTCCAGTAACCTTTGTCAAGAAGAAAGATGGTTCCTTAAAACTTTGTATTAATTATAGATTGTTAAACAAAGTCACTATTAAGAACAGGTATCCTCTGCCTAGAATTGATGACTTATTTGACCAAGTCAAGGGTGCTCGAGTCTTTTCAAAGATTAATCTAAAATCTGGGTATCATCAACTTAGAATCCAAGAAGCTGATATTCATAAGACAACTTTTTGCACCAGATATGGGCATTACAAATTCACACTGGTACCTTTTGGGTTAACTAATGCACTTTCTATCTTTATGAGTCTAATGAACGGTGTGTTTAGGACTTACCTAGACAAGTTCATAGTGGTTTTTCTGGATGATATTTTGGTGTATTCTAACTCTGTTGAGGAGCACAAGAAGCATTTAGAGTAGGTTTTGGAATGCCTTTGTAGGAACAGACTGTATGCCAATCTTAAGAAGTGCAAATTCTTCAGATCAAAGATTTCTTACTTGGGGCATATCATTTCTGGTGATGGAATTTTAGTAGATCCATCCAAAATTCAGGCTATTGTTGATTGGCCAGCACCTATGAATGTATCTGAAGTTCAAAGTTTCATGGGCTTAGCAAGCTATTACTGCAAATTTGTGTCAAATTTCTCCAGAATAGCACATCCTATCACATCTCTTCAGAAAAAAGGGAAGAAATTTGTGTGGAGAGATGAATGCGAGGCAACATTTCAAAAACTTAAGGAATGTTTGACCAGTGCACCAATCCTGGTAGTCCTAAATTCTGCTAAGGAGTTCATGGTTTGCACTGATGCATCTTTGGATAGCATAGGGGTAATGTTGATGCAGGATGGATGTGTTATTGCTTATGAATCTAGAAATCTAAAGATTCATGAGGTGAACTATCCTACTCATGATCTCGAACTTGCTGCGATTGTGCATGCTTTGATCAAGTGGCAGCATTTTGTTCTAGGTCAATCTTTTGAGTTGCATTCTAATCATCGAAGCCTTTAGTATCTTTTCACACAACCAGACCTCAATGCTAGGCAGCGAAGATGGATGGAGTTCCTATGTGAATATGACTTTGAGATTAGATATGTCCAAGGGAAGGAGAACGTGGTTGCTGATGCACTTAGCAGAAGGTGACCTGAATTATCTTCTCTAATCATAACAGTGGATCTTAAGGATAAGATTTTGCAAAACCTTTCTATAGATCATTGGTTTCAAGATGTTAAGGTTGTTATGGATAGTGGTAACATCTTGGAAGGGCATTTTTTAGGGGTTTTCAGTGAATTTTGAAGGTTTACTGCTATATAGAGGGAGTGAGTACGTTCCTGAGTTGGGTGATTTGAGAAATTTGATTATGTTTGAGGCCCACAAAGCACCATATTCGGCTCATTCGGGTGTCAAGAAAATGCATGCTAACCTTAAGCAGCATTACTATTGGCCTGGAATGAAGAGAGCCATAGAAAATTTTGTGGTTCGATACTTGGAATGTTAGCAAGTTAAGGCTGAACATCAGCACCTTGCGAGATTATTACAGCCACATAGTATTCCAGAATGGAAATGGGATACCATTTTGATAGATTTTATTACTGGATTGCCAATGACAGCTCATAGGCATGATGCTATTATGGTGGTAGTGGATCAATTTTCAAAGGTTGCTCATTTCATTCCTGTTAGATCATCCTATAATGCAGCAGCGGTTGCCAAGATTTTTATGGAACAGATAGTTAAGTTACACAGAATTCCTAAAAAATTTATTTTTGATAGGGATCCAGTGTTTAATTCATCTCTTTGGAAATCCATGCAGTGAGAGTTTGGTACTCAGCTGAACTTTAGTTCAGCCTATCACCCAGAGATAGACAGACAAACTGAATGTGTCAACCAGATTCTAGAAGACATGCTTAGGATGTACATAATGGATAAACAGAATAAATGGGAGGAGTATCTACACTTGGTTGAATTTTCTTATAAAAATGGATATCACAGTTCCATAGGTATGACACCATATCAAGCATTTTATAGTAGAGCTTGTAGGACACCTCTTAGCTGGGATAATTTGGAAGATAGGACTTTTTTTAGGACTTGATATGTTGAAAGATTTGGGGCAGCAGGTTAAGAGAATTAGAGAGCATCTTATTACTGCTCAAGATAGACAAAATAAATATGCTGATAAGCATAGAATTGACCGTCAATTCTTGGTTGGTGATAAAGTGTTCCTCCGGGTAAGGTTGCATAAAAGTCCAATTCGTTATGGTAAGGGATCCAAGTTAGCACCACAATTTGTAGGTCCGTTTAAAATTCTGGAATGGATTGGACCTGTTGCCTACAAACTTGCCTTGCCACCGAGTCTTTCACACGTACATAATGTATTTCATATTTTAGTATTACGTAAGTATATACCTGATATTGATCATTTTCTTGATTGGAAAAATTTGCAGATTTTGGATGGTCAAATCATGCTGGAACCAGTACAGATCATGCAAAGCAGAACTTTGAGTTTAAGAGGAAGAGAAATAAGACAAGTAAAGGTCCTATGGGACCCCAATGATGAAACATCTGCTACCTGGGAGGACACTAAAATGATGAGCGCAGTTCATCTGAACTTGTTTGTTGACTTCTAGGAGAAAGTCGAATCCTAGTGGAGAAGGGTGTCATGCCTGACCACTACTTTGGTTTTACTACATATTAGGAATTTGGGGTTATAAGTTTTTCTTTGATATGATGTTCTTTTTATCTATTGAAATTTGTGATAATGTCCTTGGGACATGTGTTTTATGTCTAAATATTGAACTTGTGTTAGGATTCTATATTTGAATTCTCTAATTTTACGATGCACAATACTTTTGGATTAATATTAGAAAGTTTTACTTCAGTTGTTTTGGAAAAACTAATTTGTAAACATTGCGGTTATTTATTGGCCAATGTTAAAATCAGGATATGCTATATGAATTTTCTTTGCCTAGGTATAATTGTTTATAAAATAGTTCTATTTGTTGTTATCAGCTTAAGGAAATATATTCAACTATCAGTTTGTGTTTCATTAATGCGTAGAGGTTAAAAGATTTTTTTTTTTAAAAAAAGTGTGTATATATATATATATACACACTTATTCAGTTTTCTCTTTTACCACTGAGCAGTCATTCATTTAATTATGCTTGGGGATTATAACCTTGGGTTTAAATTTATTGGTGACTTATGTGATAGGTGGGGGTATTCATCTTAATATGTTTTGTAATCTTATATTAGTAGATTACCTTGCATATATATATATATATATATATACAGTCTTTTTTTCTTATAAGGGTTTTTAAAATATGGCATCAATATATTTTATGTTGTGTTTTTGAATGGGGCTTAAACCCGTGACTATTACCATACTCTAGTGGATTAGTACATATCAAATTGTTTTATTGATGTTATGAAATGAGGTTTAAGTAACATAAAACCTAATGGGTTTTGCATGCATTAATATCAAAGGGATATTTCCTTTGAACATAGCCAAAACATGGCGGAGGTAGTGGAACTGCCGTGTACTTGGCTCTGTGATGAGTAACAGTGCATTGAATACATGTTAATGAGGATTTAAGGCACTTAAGTTTTTATCGGCCAATTTGGTTGTGAGTTGAGTTTTGTTGTTGAATTTGGGGCCAAAATCTTGGCTTCATTGCTCTGTTTGGTTTAACATCTTTGACCCTTGTTGCGGGGGTATCGACATTATGAAGGGTTTTGTTGAAAGAGAATTCATGCTTATGAGGTTGAGCATCGTTGAGTTGCTCACAACCAGTCTATTTGTTACATTTCATTTGGATTTTGTTGTTGATTATCATACCCTCTATTGCAAGCCAGTATTTGGGTCTTTGCATTTTGGAAGTGTGGTATTTAAATTGGGTTTTGGCTCTCACGACGAGTTGCTGAAGTTCTTGGTGCTGAGCATATACCCTCTACGATTTCTCAAGTAGGGGAAATTTCTCACCCTATTCTCCCTCTCTTTATAATTGCATTTGTATTTCAATATGTTTGTTTATACATAGTTATCAGTGATATGTAGAGTATCTAACACTTAAGCATGGGTATATGCAAAGTTGGGCTCTATGTATCTCATAGCTCTGTATATATCCATACTTAAATGTGAGGTATGGTGATATATTTTGGGATTTTTTGTATGCATATATCTACTATATACATGCGACTGTATATCATTGCATGGACTTAGGGTTAGATCATAATGTTAAATGGTTATCTACAAAAACTTTGGACCAGTCATTACATCAAATAGTTTGCGTGAATTAAAGTTTAGATGTTAAATAGACTTTGTCGGCTCAGTAGATATAGGGAAATTTGGGCTCAACCATTAAATGGATTACAGTCAATACTTTTGTGATGAGAAATCTGTATAGTATCGATTTTGGTACAAGAACATATAAGAATGTTAACAATCAATAGTAAATGTTGAGATCGACATTTTGGTAAACAGTTAGCATGAACTTGCAAATTCAAGAATTTTTGAATAAATAGTCGTGTCTTAATTGATATGTGATGTTTAAAAAACAAATTGCAGCTTATCACTGATTTAGGGGGAGATGTGTTTTTGGTTGTGGTAGCTAATAAGGAATTATTGACATTGAAATGTTGTGAATTTACTGTTGTATAGTTGAAACAACATGCTTTCAAAATATCCATGTTCTTGGTAGCAAGATCTATTAGATAACAACCATATATTTCCTGATTACAATAAGTTATAAAACTATACATATCCAATTTTATCAGTCGCATTAAAATGTGGAAACTTTAGTTATCTATGGTTATCAAATATCAGTTAGTAAGATTTTGGTTAATCAGTTTATTTAGAATTAATATTAAGCTATGCTTGTTTAACAATAAACGACTCCTTGGATATTTTTAATTCACTCTTTTATATTCAATAAATTGCTTAGTTATTATAAGGCAAAAGAAAAATAAAAGAAGTTGGTCTTTTTAATATGAAAATGTTAAATGATGTCGAATGATGATGTTGTAAGTTTTAAAAGGGAATGTTTTCATATGGAGAAAACATAGTCCCAGCTGTTAGTTACCTAGTGTAATGATTTTTTTGTAAAGGTTTTGTAAACCCAGAAAGTTGATTATGATTAGAACTCAAATCACAGTAGTTTAGATGTATAGTTAACATGAGTGGCAACAATTGTTATTAACCCTTTTGATCAATCAATGATTGAATTTGATTATGTAGAAAACTGTCTGTGGTGATAAGAATTTTTTAGAAAGTATTCTAATTCAGTTAATGATTGAAATGAATTGGAATTGTCTTACTTTAAAAGTTATACTCTATTATTTATTGGGTATCAGAACCGTTCTCCAGTTACTATTGAAATGGAAAATTGATTTCAAATTAGGTTTCAGTTATGATATATGTTGATGACATTCATTTTTTAAAAAAAATAGTAATATTAGCTGTACTTTGATCTTACTATCTTGCTATTTTCAAGGATAGATATAGATTGTTATGACAATAGGGTTAAATAGTATAGTACTATGATTAGTAAATATCATTAAATTTATGTGTTAGTTTAATTGTATTTATGAGTTCTTACTATTATACTATTTGTTTATGTTGTTATAGTAATCTAATTTATCTTTGGAATAGGCATAATGAGATGTGTTCAAATAGACTAAAGGATGTAGTATCATGTTGAATTCTGATTTTTATATCTGATGCATGTATGTTCTTAGAATATTTGTTTGATGTGTATTTTTAGGAATAGCTGTGATGAACATATATCAGGGTGGCTGAATTTGGTTTATCTTGTTCATTTAATTAATTCAGTGATAACTTTAAAATGAATTGGGTGGGTTAATTTCATATAAAATATAATTGGCCTTACCTATGACTTAAACCTATAAGGTTAAGTACAGAGTACAAGGCAGATCTCTATTATGTTATTGACAAGTATAATAGAGAATCCCGTTATGTGTTATCTATGAGCATACCATAAATGGATGCAGAATCTTAGTGCCATAATGATGACACCTCAGTATATATATGGTTCATTTACGGGATGTTCTTCATGCGAGTTTAATTTTGCATTGCTAAGTAAATGTTTACTTCTTGCATAATAATTTTGAAACTGCACTATGTTAAGTGGATCAGATATCTGCATTATGGATATATATATGTTTATTCTAACATGTATGTAGGTGGATTACGCTTTTCAACTCAATGTGTACTGAGCCCCCTTTTGTGTTGTGTTGTATTTCTATGTGTTTTACAAGTGCTTCAAGTTGTTTAGCAAGTATCTAAAGATAAGTATTGAAGTTACTTCTTAAATCTGTATTTAGAGTTCCTATGGTGGTCATAGGTGATTAGAAATGAAATTGTACTTCATTATTGTACTAAACTCTTTATGTATTCACATTATAATGGATATGTTCTTGGATGATATCATCTTTCATTTTGAGGTTTTCAAATTGAGACTGATTCAATCTATGTATTTGTTCTTGTATTAAGTTGTTTTAAATTAAAAAAAATATGTTACGCTTATGGTTCTTGTTCTTTGTTTTTAAGTTTTTGGTTTATGCTTAGTGAAGCATTACATATCTAATGCAATTTCATTTTTTTAAAATACATTTAGAGATTAAACTTGACAAAGACATTAGTCTAATGTACTTATGTACCACCAACATGTATTGATACTCTAATGTAGAGCCTTTTTTATTAACAAAAAGAAGAGATATGAATTAATGTATTAAGAGAAGTCAATCATGGATATAGTAAAAAGCTACAACTCAAAAGATGAAATTACAAGCGACAAAATAGGCTTACTTGTTATAATAGGTCAATGGATAGCAATGCGAATATATTGGTAATGGGTCACAAAATAGTGGATTCAATAGGACAATGACAATTGTTGTAATAGGTCTATGTGATGCTAAAATTAACAATTTAAGAAGTTTTAATTTCACTGTTGTGTCAGAACCAATCTCTTCCTCTATGAGAAAACTGATTGGAAGTGCTAGAAATGATCTTAAGAAAGAAACATGTAGATACACCTCTTAAATCCTTCAACTCATGTCCATATTTCTTCTCACTATAAACAGGAGTCACTATAAAAAAGAGTCTCTATATTTGAATCATAGAGGGAACAAATATTTTTTAAAGAATGGAAAGACCTTTTGAATACTTCCTTATATCAAATAATGCTTATAGGAGAGACTTTACAATGTTCAATATCTGACACAAGATAACAAATGCTATTAAATATTCAAAACCATAATTGCTAGTAGAGATTATAAATGCTACTTTCAAAGGGCACTCTACAATAGGTAGGTGAATAATTTCCTACAACGTTGTTCCTAATTTTTAAATTCTTTCTTTTGATTCTCCATTGAATCAGATTAAACTTGATTAAACAATCATAGCAAAGGGACATTTTTTGTTTGAAAAACAAAAAAAAAAGTATTAGAACCTTAAATAACTCAATTTTAGTGAAAATAATCCAACAAACAGGGTTTGGATTATTTTCATTTATATATATATATATATATATTTTTTGGAAGGGTTTGGATTATTTTCATTTATGTTTTTTTTTTGGAATGAGTCTTACATAGCAGTTGTTGTAGCCCAAACTTCTAAAAGATGTCCTTACCATTTTTAACAACCTGTACAAAAATGATACAAGGCAATTTTTTCATTCAATAAAGGTAATTTCTTTATACAATATATTTTAGTCATTCATGGGAAATAATGAAGTATTGTAGAATCTAATCACACACAAGATGCATCTTTCTATGTTGAAATTAAATATGTTGAAGATACTACAGAAGAAGAATATAACTAGGTGAAAGCACAAATTTGTGTCATCCTTTTGTAAAGGAAAAGGCTAACAAAAGTATAATTGTTCACCATCAATGACATAAAATTGTTATTATTATTATTTTGAATTTGTAAATGAAGTAAACTAATGAAATGTGTATAAATGGATAAAGTTTAGGATTATAATATTTAATAATTATTTGGAATAATAATTGAAATATTTTTCTAATTTTTTAAAGAGAATTTTTTAGTTGTTGAAAAACACCAAAAATTGGGGGTCTAGTTCCCACCACAAAACTATAGGAAATAAATTTATTTTCTTTTGATCTCAGACTATGTTATACGTAACATATATAGCTAGGAAAAAGAAAATAAAAAATCAGCTTTAAACCTATATTTTCTCTTTTATAATGATTCAAATTTTAACTCATCTGAAATTGATAGTTTTCATCTCCCACCATATCTTTCAAAACAAATCTATTCTAACCAAGAGAAAAATTATACATTCTAGAAGAGGACTCTCTCTTCTAGAACATCATATAATTTTTACATTTTTTTGATATGATTTAATTTTTTATTTTCTCAAAATTGACATCTTTTTGAGTGTTAAAATACGTGCTTGTAAATTTTTTTAATTACAATATACTATATCTAATTAAAACACTATAAAATCTATATTAGAATATTCTTGACTCTAAGCTCTATAAAATGGTGTTTACATGTTATTAAAAAAAATCATAAAAAATAGTAAGAGTTATTGAAATGCCTCTTTTCTAATTTTTTTTATTTCTTTAGTAATTGGATACAAACAAGTATTAATCATGCATTTAATAGCCATTTCCAATTGGAAAAGTGTGAGACCATATATGACTTAGCTAGAATAAATTTATCTAGATCATATGTTTTAGCAAAATTTATTTTTAGGTATAAATACTCAAATTTTTAGTCATTTTGATAAGTCAGCTTGAAAGGTGACACAACTTTGTACTTTTACCCTACTGTAATTGAAGAAGTGTGGGTGATTTAAATGTTTTTGAAGTTTTCCTAAATGATCATCTAGAGTTGTCAGATGGTTGTGAGGTTGACTATGACCCAATTAAGGATTCCAGGTCTTTGTATTTTATTAATATTCATGTAAATGGTTGTGGACTTGAATGCAATAGTTTGATCAAATTAGATAGATTACCAAAGGGGAAAAGCACAAATTTGTGTCACCATTTATGATACCAAAATCTATTTCGGTCAAATCTCATTTTTCTATCAAAACTCAATTTTAAAAAAAGTCTTAAAATACACTTTTATAGATCTCATAGTCAATATCATCATTATATAAATTTTTGAGGGTTTTGATTAGTTATATATGTTATAATCTCAAAATATTATAAGTTGAGGTTTTAACATTTCAGAAGATGCTCCCTCAAAAAAGGAAAAAGAAATAGTAAATCATATTAAAAAAGTTAAAAAATTATATTTATGTCTAGAGGAGAGAATCGTGTTCACGAATGTTTAATTTTTTTTCAAGAAGGTATAGATTTGATAGGGAAGTTTTGATGGGACGAAAAGCTTGTTGGATTCTAATAAGGTCAAATTCGAGTACTTATATCAAAGAAAATATACATAAAAAATAATTATTTCTTTTTTTGTTCGCTAGTTATACATGTTATCTATAAGATATTTTCAAATTAGAACAAAAAAAGATGATTTGCATATACTTATTTGATGGGAACTACACCCTATTTTTTATAGTTAAAAAAGGGACTTCAAGATAAAATAAAATGAATAAATTCTTACTCAAAAATATTATAAAAATTATAGGCATAAAATTCATTTAATTCTACACATTTCATCAGTTTACATCATCTTCACATTTTAAACAAAAACACCATTTTTTTGTCAATAATGTTGAATTGTCAGATTCTGATATCCCGTTTCTTTATAAAAGGTGACACAGGTTTGTGATTTTACCCCAAATACAACTTTTTTTAAAGAAAACTATCTCCTAAAGGTGAAGCCAGGGAATAAGGTGGGTGCATGCTAGGAATCCTTGACTATTGTTTTGATTCTTATGTTACAAGTCAAATGACACAACAAACAAGACAGTGATGATACACAATTTTGGGGAAGTGGATGTGGAGGACATCATCGAATTACAATTAGAGCATGTGGAAGAGGTATATGAGATGCAAATGAGCATAATGGTGTACTTGAAAGTGGTGATTTTGAGGATGGGAGATGGGATTCGTCTACATCTATAGTTTGTTTGTAGAAAATTGGTAGTGAAGGAGCTGGAGGCCCAAATTCTCAAAGATGTGGGTGACCCCAATTTTTGTGTGATGGAGAAGATAATGGAAGAAAGTCTAGTGGTTTCGACAAAGAGAAAGAGCTTGATCAGCAGTTACAACTCCTCAAGGACTCCAAAACTGTTATTGCCATCATCATAGATTGGGTTGCAGAGGCGGCCTAAATGTGAGGGAGGTTTTTTTTTGCATTTTGGTGTAATTTGTGTTTGTCTTGTAACATTAGTAACAATTTTAACTTGGTCAACATTGCTAACATTATCGATTTATTGCAGTAGACAAGGACACCTAGAGGGTATGAAAATATACATGATATGATATATAAAGAAGTTTGCTAGCTACCAACACATGTATAAAGGTAAGGACAAGGTGAGGATAGTGAACACTAATGCTTTGTTTTGATAAATGCTCTTGGAACTGACATATCAAGGAAGTGCCCACTAGAATTTAGAATGGCCTGTACTACAACCCCATAGTGCCTCTATGGATCTCTCTATTTATCATAATGTTAATAAGCCAGAGGCCTTTCAACAAGGAATTTGCTGTGCCACAGCAAGTGGCTATTTTGCATTCAAAGCCCTTTTTTACATAGGCATGAGAGGATGTTGACATATATTTCTGAAAAGTGATATCTTGATCACACACAAGAGAAAAATAGAATTTTATAGTGGAGTATCCAAATTAACCTCCCAACCGGAAGTGAAAAAAAACCCCAAAAAATATTTTGCTAAAATCCAACTCTCATAATGAACGAATAGGGTAGAGCCAAAAAAAGCCCAAAAATATTTGGCTAAAATCCCTACAATAAATAGAATAAATTTCCAACTAAAATCCCAAGGAACAAGCAAATAGAAGAATACCTGCTAGAAGCTGCAGAGTCAACAGCTATCCAGACGCATGTGAGCAATGAACAGAGCCACAAAAACAACCCATAATTTTATTCTAGAATCCTCAACAATTGTTGCAAAATTTTAATTCCTGCCTTCCTTTTCCTTTCCTCCACCTTTTACTGCTTCATTGAAAATGCATGGGATTTTTGTCTCTATGGTTAAACTAAGATGATAAAAGTAATTTCTATTTTTAATCAAACAATTAAGAATAAATATTTAAATTTTAAAGACAAAATAATAGTTCTGTCTTTGAAAAATGTCTTCAAATGCCCCTCTTTGTAGTAGTGTCAAATGGAAATATAATTGATAGCAAAGAAAACATTTGATAGAGTTTGGTCGCCAATGAAGTATAAGAACACTTTCAATGATGCGTTTATAGTGTTGTACCTTCATGTATTCAATGCTTAATCTACCCCTGTACTAGAAAAATAATAGAAGATTAAAATAAGTTTTATGTTTGTTAAATAATGGAAATTACTTCTAATTCTTTTTTTATGTTAACTAACAAACAAAAGAACCGTTCCTAATTTTTCGTGTTAACTAAATAATAGACAAAAATCCACCAATTTTAAAACAAAATGCATACATTCTAAATATTTGGAACTAAGAAGCAAAGAAGATGTGTTTACTTTTTTCTTCCTGACTTGATAATCGACTAAAACTCCCCAGGATATCTGAACAAAATTTATGCATTCAAAATATTTGAAATTAAGAAGCAAAGGAGAAGTGGTTATGTTTTCCTACTGGTTTGCTATAGCAAGAACATTGTTGTAAATACAAATTGACTATATAAGGCCATTGATCTCTCCCCACCTTTATATCTGACTGTAACTAGAAAGAGTCTCCAAACTCTTGGGATCTGGCGAGCTGATTATCTGTTGAGTGTATTTTGCAATGAAGTTAGAGGAGTTATATAGAGTTAAATTGTTTAAAAATTGAAGGAAATGATAGAAGATGTTGAAAGGCATTAAACTCCACAAATAGTTGTTAGCAGTTTAGATAATCAAAACCTTGTACATTAAGCGTAATAGAGAAACCAACAAACACTTCTATCTTGAAGTTGAAACGAGAGAAAAATGACCTTGAGATAGTAACTGCCGCAAAGTTTTTATTAGGTGATAATTAGGATTCTACAATTATACATACATTTAGAAGAAAATAGATATGAAGAGCCTAAATGCATCATATAGGTGCTGACAAAACTAAAAAACAAATTCATCAAGAATTATAATTCTATTTTGAAATGAGATGAGGAAGGCTTACATTGATTGTGTGTTCCCATTGAAAGAAAATTCTATCCGTACTAGATAACAATAGAAGAAAGGGGAAAAAGGAGGGCTCAAAAAAGAAAACAGGACCCAAAAAATGAAGAAGGCAAAAAGTTAAAGACATAATCTGATACCGTCTGAAATACATAGAAGCCAAAAGGCAGGAAAGGAGGAACAAGAAAAGAAAAACCTCCATCTAGCAACCAAGATGATCAAAATTTGGCATCCATAAAAAACTATCAAGTAGGAGAAGCCAACAAACTTAACCTCTCTTTTTCTAGTACATCATGATGATTTCCACTATGTCCTTAGGGTTCTTGGTTTGAAAGTTTGACAAAAATTTGAAGGAGCTTTTCTTGCTGTTGGACTTTTCCATATTTAGGATACAAAAATCCAAAGCTTCTAGATTATCGAGCTCTACTCTTGGTTAAATATAGGAATTGAAGATGCTGAGATAGTGCCTGAGCCATGCCTTGCTATGGTCTTCTATAATCCCTCTTCATCTGAGAAGGAAATGGATACTAGCTTCCATTTTCGGCAACTCTTAAAAGAATAAGACATTCTCTCAAATTACCAGCGAGGGTCATCTAGGGACAATGGATAGCTTGAAGCTTCTAGATGGATGCACCATGTAAAGCTGTGGAAGAGGGATTCTAAGATTCCAATCTATACTCTTAATAGCTTCTTCAAGACATACATACTAAGTTGGATTGAATACATTACAGAAAAGCCTAATATTTGCCCTCTTCTCCACTTTTTCTTTGACCAGACACCCTATAAAGGAACCTACAATGTCATTGTTGGTTCTCTAAGAGAAGCTATAATTGAAAACACCTTCCCCTAAGACATGGTTAACAACGATCCTAGTCATGTCATCCACTGGATTTAAAAGATAGCTCCATCTTTGTGGTTTAATGTTACCTCCAAATGTCATGGTACGAACCTCTAAGGAATGAAATAAACTAACATTGGTCTCCATATTGATACTATAGCTAAATCAAGCTCAATAGAGTCAATAAAAAATAAGTAACAAATATCAAGATGAAATTTAATAGGAAACTAAAAATCTCAAAGGAAGGATCTAAAAGAGAAAACATTACTTGACATCATCTGCTGATGCTAGCTAAAGGAAAACTATATAGTGATGATACAAGATGATACCTAGTGATAAGCAATGATGAAAAATAAAGGGGAATAATAAAGAGGTTACATAGGTTGGAAGTAGCAAAATAATTTTGCAAAAAGAGGTCGAGAGAAAGATTAGAGCTAGGGATAAAAACTTATAGGATTCAAAATTATGTTCCCAGATAAACTTACTAATTTCCTAATTCTCGAAATGATTTCCTTTCAAATATGGAAGTACTGTTGTCATAATTGTTTTTATTTTTAAATTACAAACCCTTTATTATTATTATTTTTAAATTTATAGTTTTAAATCTTTAGAAGTCTTGATTAATAACTAATAATTCTTCTCCATCTACCCCTTTGTTTGCTAAATGATTTCCTTTTCAATTTCCTTCTCTAAATATGTGTCGGATTTTGGTTTGCTCAAAGAGATAAAAAATCTTTAAAATTTCTTCTAATTTTGAATTTAATACCCAATTAGGGGTGTTTCTTTTTCTTAGAGACTTAAGAACAATTTGAGAGTCTCCTTCAATAAGGAGTCTTTTGATACCTAAATCAAAGCATAGTTTGAGTCCTTCTTGGAGAGCTTCAAGTTCAGCTAAATTATTCATCATGTTACCCATATATTTAGCTCTTTTGATAATCCATCTCTTTGAATACTTGTTTATTATAGACCCTATCCCTACAATCCAAAAGCTACCTCTAGATGACCTGTTAAAGTTTAGTTTTGACCAACCTAAGGGGGGAGCTTCCCATTTGCATTCATCCCTTGCTTCTTGACTCCTTTTTTTCAACCTTGTCAATTCTTTTTCATAGAATATCCTTCTATTTCTTTTTTTCTAGATTTCTCACAAAAGGGTCAAGGGGAAAATGTTCAAAAGTTTATACATGCAGCTAAAAGTTATATTTGTTGGTATTCTTATTATCTAAATTATCTGGTAGGGATAATGTAGCTAATAAGAATAAGATTTATATTATCAAGTTTTAGTTAAAAAGACTATTCAATTTCCAATTAAGTTACTTATAATTATAGATTAAAATATTTTCGCAGTTAGTACCCTTATTTGCTAATTGATTTGCCGCTTTATTACCTTCCTGGAAAATATGTAGAATTTGAATATCTTTGAAGAGGTCTAGGAGATTTAGAACTTCTTCTAGTTTAGAATTTAAAACCTAGTTTGGTGTCTCCCTTTTTCTAATGGCATTTAGGACAATTTGTAAATCTCCTTTAATAATAAGTTTTGAGATACTTAGATTTAGGCAAATTTGGCAACCTTCTTGAAGGACTTCTAATTAAGCGAGGTTGTTAGTGGTTGATCCTATAGATTTGGCCCTTTCAGTGATCCAATTGCCAGAATCATTATTAATGATGCATCCTATTCTGGCATTACTAGGATTGCCTCTTGAGGCTCTATCAAAATTTAATTTGGTCCAACCACTAAGGGATAGAATCCATCTACACTTGTTCCTCACCTCTTTATTCTTTTTTATATACATAAGTGGGGGATTAATTAGTTTTTTGAAACTATTTTTCATTAGAACACCCTACTCTAAAAGTGATCCTTCCTCTTTCGAGATTTTCCTGAGGTGAGAGTTTAAGGTTTCAACAATATAGCCCTCTATTTTATTAGCAAGCTCACATACAGTCATATCCTGACCATGAAATATTCTTCTATTCTTTCTTTCCATACTTCTCAAACAAGGATAGATGGAAAAATATTCTAGATTTTACCATAGATAAAACTACTAGTACGAGTTGGCCATCCCCTAAGAAGATCATCTAGAGATTCTAGAAAAGGAGTAGTCCAACCTAACGTATGTCAAAGTCATTCCAAATAATATTGTTAATAGAGAAAATTATATAAGAGATGATCAATATCTTCACTTTCATGGTTACATAGCACACATCTTGAAGGACCCTCAATGCCCAACTTTTTGAGTCGATCAGTAGTTAGAATCCTATTCTAGGAGGTAGTCCATAGAAAGAAGCCTGCTTTTGGCAGCTAAGAAGAGTCGCAACAAAGTATAAGGGGAGTATTAAATTCTTCCCACCTTTTGGAATGAGTGATTATTCTATATCCATTTTTAACATTATACCTACCATCTTTTGATCCTGCCCATATGAGTTTGTCGTTTCTCACTAAATGCTTTATTTTCCTCCTATGAATGATGTTTTCATAAACTTTTTTTGGTTGCTGGTTCTAGGTCAATATTATCCAAAGTTTTCCATTGCAAACTTATACTACCATTGATATCTTTTTTAGTTTTATAATTGCTACTCTTACACACCCATAGTTTGACCAATTGATCTTTAAGAATAGCTAGGATACCCTTGTTATCTAGTGGGGGACGTCCATCCCAAGAGTCCTCATAAAAGAGAGCTTCATCACCATTACCAACATCCCAAGTAAGATATTTACCAATCAAGGATCTAATTTTTACATAAAATTCAAGCTTTCAAATCCTTTAGGAAGGATCCTCATTCTAAACGAGGAGTAAGGATTGGGTATATTTTGGTATTTTTTATACAATTTTTTTTTCCATTTTTTATTTCTCTCTATGAGTAGTCACCAAGTTAGTTTGGCCCCTAATGCTTCATTTTGCTAACTTAAGTTTTTGATACCTAGACCTCCTAATTCCTTTGGTTTACATAAGTTTTCCCATTTTATAAGAGCCAATTTTTTTTGTTCTTCAGTGTCATTCCAAAAGAAGCTTCTAAGTTTTTCCTCAAGATTCTTATTAATACTTTTAGGTAGAGGTAAGCGAGATAGGGGGTAGGTTGGGAGAGTAGATAATACTACTTTGATCATTGTAACTTTATTGGCTTTTGTGAGCCATATATTTTTCCAACCTCCTATCTTTTTATCCATTCTATCAAGGATACTATGCCATCCCTTGTTAGTTTTACTACTTTTTTCTAGCTCTATTTCTAAGTATTTACACGGGAATGTACCTCTTTTATGTCCCATAATATTATAAATCAATTTTTCTATTTTAGGTTTGCTGTTAATGATTTTTTTTCTTCTGATTTTTCAACATTCACTCTTTGACTTGAAGTTTCCATATAATGTTGAATGATTGACTTCAGGTTCAGGGCCTCTTTTATTGAGCTTTCTCTTGGTAGAATGGTATCATCTATATATTGTTGGTGTGTTATATTAGGAAAATTCTTAGTTACGGTAATTCCACTTATTTTTCTATCAATGTGAGCTTTGGAAATTTCTCTATGAATGGTTTCGGCAATGATAATGTATAGGAAAGGAGATAGGGGATCTCCTTGTCTTATACCTCTTGATGTGTCAAAGAATCCTTTGAGAGTTCCATTAATAAGAACTAAAATTTTAGTTGTTGAAATGCATTGATGGATAAGATTAATCAATTGGTGTGAGAATCTGAAGGCTTCTAAGGTTTTGCATAGAAACCTCCACTCAACCATGTCATATGCTTTCTAAACATATTTCATGAAAATGCTTGCCATTTTATTCTTATTGCCGAGTGTAGTGTTTCTTGTATAATAAGTATCCCATCTAGAATCAATCTTCCTGGTACAAAACTAATTTGTTCTTCTGATATAAGCTTAGGGAGAATTGGTTTCATTCAATTTGTTAAAATTTTGGATATGATTTTATAAGTGGTTTTGCAGAGGGCTATAGGTCTAAACTCCCTTGGGTTTTTAGGATTGTCTTTTTTGGGTATCAAGGTGAGAAAGGTATTATTAATTTCTAATAGTAATGATCCACCATTTCTTGATGCTTCAATGACTTTCCAGAGATCAATTCTGATAATATCCTAATATTTTTGGTAGAAGAAAGCCTGGAATCGATGTAAACCTAGAGAACTATTAGGATTCATGTTGAATAGCACAAATCTAACTTCTTCCAGAGATATGGGTATATTTAATGCTTTATTATCTTCTATAGACACCACTTTTGGTATGGATTCAAGCATGTTTACTTGAGCTATCATATTCAAACTATCAAAATTATATAATAGATTATTGAACCGATTTACAAAAATATTTGATATACAGTCAAGATTTTTAGTGATAGAGATTAACAATTGTTTAATTTTATAATTTTTCTTTTAGCTTTGTTGTACATAGTGCTATTATGATTTTTTTTTCTATTACGGTCTCCTTCTAGCCATTTTTCTCTTGATTTTTGCTTCCAAAAGACTTCTTTCTTTGTTAGAATGTTTTCCTACTTGGCGAATAGTTTTTTTTCTAGAAGAAAGTTCTTGTTATTCATACCTTTTTAAATTAATTTTATGTTTAATTTTTTTAAGCTTTCTTCATTATCTATTTTTTCTTTAAATATGTTGTTGAATTGTTGTTTATTCCACTTAAGTATATTATATTTAATCATTTTCATCTTAGACACAAATATGTAAATTTTGGAGCCTTTAAAACTGCCTTGATTCTACCATTCTCTTATGAGTTCCATAAATTTTTTGTCTAAAAACCACATTTTTTTCACATTTAAAAGGATTTTTGAAAGGTTTGGTATGTTCAATAAATTCAATTCTAATAGGATAGTGATCCAATCCTACTATAGGTAGAATTGAGGCTTGAATAGCTAAATCTGTCTAATTTCTTAGTGATAAAAGAAAAGTCTTTCCTTCTATTATTCCATGTGTACTTATTGTTATTAATAGGAATACCAAATAGGTTATTAAGGTCTATCCATTTTTAAAATTCCATGGATGCTTGGGAAACTTGCTAGATGCCTCCAAAATTTTCACCTATATTCATGATAGTATTAAAATCTCGACTTATAAGAATTTGTTTATTGCTGTAATTTTTTATAAAGAAACTTATTTCTTCCCATAGAAGTTTTTCATCTATGTTATGGATAAGTTCATATATGTTTATTAAAATTAGCTATAAGTTAGTCTTTATGCTTTTAATCTGCTACTCATCCATGAATTAATTGAATTTAGTACATTTAAAGTTACTTTCTTGGGATTCCAAATCATTCCTAATCCCCCTGAGGCTCTTCTCAATTCATGTAAGTTAAAGTTCCAACTACCTAATATCTTTTCTAGCTTAATTCCTTCTTCCTTATTCAGTTTTGGTTCTTGTAACATAATAATTTCGGAATCAAATTGTTTTAAATTATGTTTTAGTAAGCATTTCTTGCTACACACATTTAAGCATCTAGCATTCCAAGTAGTGATCTTCATGTTTCCTTAGGAAGGTTCTTCCCCTTCCTTAGATTAAGTAACTAACTAATCTTCTTTTGTTCTTTTGCCTTCTCATATGCTTCTCTGAGTTCCTTACAAGACTTCCTTCCTCTTTTAGCTTTCAATCCTTTTATATTTAGGGGTATTTATCCCTTCTTGATTCATCAGAATACCCAATTGCTCTATGTTCTCCTTTGCATTTAAAGAACTTTCAGATTATTTTCCTTCTTTCTCAACTTTTCCTTCATTTTCTAATTCTTTCATTATTTGTTCTACAAGGCTTATCCAATTATTTGTATGTATATTATCTTCTAAATTTGGTATACTCCATGTCCTACCCAAATCAATACCATCTCCTTGACTTGTTATTATCTTATATTTGATTGTTTATAAAGCTTTACTTCTCTTATCTTCATCCTCAATGGTTAATATATCTCTTCTCAAACCTTTAACAATGTAATTATCTCCACCTATTTTGAAAACTCATTTTATTAAATCGTATTTCTATAAGGCACTACTTTTATCAATATTGTCAAAGGGTGAACTCACAATAATGGGTTCCACTTTAGTGGGACAAACAAAATTGCAAAAACTTGGCAAAAGTCAAAATTTCATGCATCATATGTTCGCACGAACATCGTTTACATGTTCATGTGAACATACTAATTACATATGTTCGCTTGAACATATCCACATATAATATGGCATGTTTGGGCGAACATATATAATTAATATGTTCACCTGAACATCCTGCGTGCCAATTTTCTATGGTTAAAAATGGTGATTTAACCCATTTGGGTCATTTTTGATGGTGTAACTATTCATTCTAAGGGTTGGAGTGAATGTGTCTTTCCTATCAGCTCTATTAGTGTCATCTTGTCGCTTTCCTTCTGATTCCTGTCTTTAGGTTTGTCAAAATATTATTATTTTAATGTTTTTAATGCTTTTAAAGCATTTCAAAATGGTTTCAAAGTATATTTTAATGTTTTCAAAGCATTTTTTAATGTTTTTAAAGCATTTCAAAATGTTTTCAAAGTATATTTTAATGTTTTCAAAGCATTTTTTAATGTTTTTAAAGCATATTTAAATGTTTTTTACATTTTTAATGTTTTGAAAGCATATTTAAATGTTAATTTAATATTTTAATTGTTTATTTATATTAAACTTAATTATATTAATTTAAAAATAGAAAAATATTATATAAAAAAATTAGAAAACTATTTTAGAAAACATTAGGAAAAATATTAGAAAAAAATTAGAAAATTTATAATAATATAAAATTTAGAAAACTAATTTAGAAAAAAACATTAGAAATTTTAGAAAAGAAACTTAGAAATTATTAGAAAAAACATTAGAAAATTTATAATTTAATATAAAATTTAGAAAACAAATTTAGGAAAAATATTAGAAAAATTATAATTTAATATAAAATTTAGAGAAAATATTAGAAAACATTAGAAAATTCATAATTTAATATAAATTTTAGAAAACAAATTTAGAAAAAGATTAGAAAAACATTGAAAAATTTATAATAATATAAATTTTAGAAAAAATTTTTAAAAAAAATTAGAAAATTTATAATAATATAAAATTTAGAAAAAAATTTAGAAAAACATTAGAAAATTTATAATTTAATATAAAATTAGAAATTTTTTAAGAAAGAACTTTAGAAAAAAATTAGAAAATTAATCATTTAATATAAAATTTAGAAAAAAAATAGTAAAAACATTAGAAAATTTATAATTTAATATAAATTTTAGAAAAAAAATTTAGAAAAAAAATTAGAAAAACGTTAGAAAATTTATAATAATATAAATTTTAGAAAAAAAATTAGAAAAAACAATATAAAATTTGTAATAATAGAAAATTGAGAAAAACATTACAAAAAATATGTGAAGCCTCGCCCCGACCCTTCATAGCCTTAGTTGTTATTTTATCTTTTTGACACTCACGACTCGAGATGTCGAGACTTTTCCTGATACTTAGAACATATTATATTATTTCATGCTGTGTGATGTTATTTTTAGATATTTGAGTTCGTCGTTAAATGTTTTATGTATGCTGATGAAATTAGTAAAGGTACGATTAACGTTGTGGTTCAGAATTGAATAGGATGAGAGAAACCCTGATTGATGTATGTTTCAATTTATGTGAAATTATGATACGTATATATGTACATATGTACATGTGATTTTTAGGACTATTGATGTGTGCAATGAGTGTGCAGATATTTTAGCCGAGGAAATCAACAGAGGAACAAAACTGATCTCTATGTGCTAATTTTTGAAACCTTGTTGTTCGTAATTCACGTATTGTACTATGAGATGTATGTATTTTATTTCTGTGTTCAGTAAATGTTAATGTTCGTAACTATGTTTTGCTAGTGTCGCTTGACACTCGTAAATTGTTTGTGCTCCTTAGCGTGCTAGTTAGGGTTAGTTGTGTAACCCATGGACCTAAGTTGGTTTAAGTTAGTGTCAGTTTGCTAATTGAGTTCTTAATCAAGTTTAGTCATCCTTAATCCGGTTTAGAGATTAATCTGCATTTTATTGTTGTTAGATGGTCCTAATTTTTCTTAGCTTTTGGTTGGCTCTAAAACTATTCCTTAGACTTCAAAACATGTAATAATTATACCCAAGGGGTATGGGTGTGGGTTAGGGGTCTTTTCCAACCCCTAAGCCCCTTTTGTTGACTTTTGAGGTCACTCAAAAGTCCCCTTTTTGCCTTTGTGCGAAAATTGCAAGTGGTTGTCATGAGTTGTCTTACCCCACCTCCTTTTAGGGTTTAACCATAGTATGGGTTGAGTTGGGAGTTTCTAGAATGGCAAGTGGGTGGGAGAAGTTATTGAGCCCTTGGGTAGTTGAGTTGGAGGCTTATTTAGAGGCCTTTATTGGTCTAGTTGGGTTGTTAACCAATCTCTACATTTAGAGAGGAGTTCTTGAAGATTGAAGCAAGGAAATGGAAGCTCTACTCAAACTGGTTCTTTGCCATTACCTCTTTGTGAAGGTAGGAATTGTCATCTCGCTTGTTCAGATTTCATTCTTGTTTCATGCTTATGCTACCTTATTGTCGTTTGAATGTTTGTATGTTTGTGGGTATGTTGGGAAGCTTTGAAAACCATGTTATTTTTGGATGATTTCCTTTCATGTTTATGTTTGCAATTTTGATATTTTTTCTTGCATGGGTGTTTTGGTATTACTCACCCTTGGAGAGGGCAGAAGTGACCAATTTTGAGAAAGGTCTATTTAGTCGGACTCCAACCAGTGTAGAGTCTCTTCTCAGGATGAGAAGAGGGAGAAAGGGTAGGGTGTTATGGGCCCCTACCTATTAGGACAAACCTTGTATGTTTATGGTATGTCGAAATGGAAGAACAGAAGTTCTTGGTATATAGCCCCGATTGGGCATCTGTTTGGTGTTGTGCTTGAATTCTCTTGGTTGGAAGAATCCACCTTTCCCTAGTTTTGATTCATTGTGAATCCTATTGTGGAAACCTTGTATGAATATGCATGTTTGATTTGTTCTTGGTCATGCTTTTTGTCACCTGATCAGCTTTTGTTCCCTCCTTGGTTCATAGTAATGTGCTGCAGAATTTGATATGGAACCCTTGATGAGGGTCATGAAGGGAATTTAATTTAATTGATGTAATTTAGGATTGAAATCCTATGTAATTATATTTTCAAACTTTGTTGGATTGGTAACGAAGTCAAGTTTTCTTCCTGATTCTTTCCCAGCTGACCCCTTGAATCAGGTTTACCAATAAAATTGGTGATTGAGTATAATTGCTTGTCTTGTGATTTAATCGTAATTTCATTAGATGGATGCACATCAGGAATAAGAAGTTTTGATGATGGTTTAATTGAGCAAATTTTCAAGTCCCTTATATGCTCCTTATATGTTCAATATGATAATTATGTTAAGGTTATTACAGGTCCTTATAGGTTTTCTTTATAAGGAAATTTGTGACAAAGATCGAATTATTGCAATCCAAGTTATATAGAGAACAAATAATTATGGTGTTACAATGTTTAAACCTATGTTTTAAATCTATCAAAAAAAAAATATACATTGCTTTAAAATCCATACTTAGAAAAATAATGCTTTAAAAAAAATAAAAAAATCTCCAAGAGCAAAATGCTCTCTGAATTTTGGATGGAAGAAAGAATTAAATTTACTTGTGCAACAGAGAATATTCTCTGTGATTCTTTGTTTTTGTTTTTAAATTCAAAATTTATAATCAATAGAAAATATTTTGTGTAACTAATAGATATTATACTTATACCCTAAATATCTCTCTACTTACAAAACTTTATTCTTTCGATGTTTTACTCTCTGCTTGGGTGGCAGTTATGAGCTAACAAATTTAAAAAAAGGTTTAATCAAATTTATTGGCAAGCATTCAGTCTTGTTTGCCGTTGAGTTTTGTTTTAATATTAAAAAAAAGAGAAGTAAATTTTAAAGTTAAAAATTTATGGGGAGACATAACCCCTTAATTGCTCTCCCCATATACTCCCCTAATTCAAGCGCTGACCTCCCACTTGGGCCAAACCCACACTTGGGGACAGTCTGTGCTGAGTCAGACTCGGGCAGCGCGCAACCCCTTGTGATGTGGGGACCTCGTGGGGTGGGACAAGCCTAGGAGTAGGGGGGGGACAGGGGTAGGTAGTAAGGTTGGGTTTTTTATTATTATTATTATTTTAGTGTAAATGGTTAGTATTAGTTAGTTAGCTAAATCGTTTATGAAGTATGTTTCCATTTAAATATAAGTTTGAAGTATAATTAGAGTTGGTTTAAATTTGATATTATTAGTTTAAATTTTATGTTATTAATATATGATTGTTTTAGAAATGGTTGAATTAGATGTTAAGAAATTTAGTTAGATTAAGTTATTTTATTGTTAAATTTAGTTAGTATTTTAGTTAGTTTAAGATTTAGTTAGATTTAGTTAATATAGTTAATATTGTCTAGAGAATTGTAAATATTTATATTTATATTTTAATAATTTTAATTTAGTTGGGTTGTTTTGTTTTAAAAGATTAGTTATTAATTATGTTAGTTTTAGGTTAGTAATTTTTGTTAGTATAGTTTGTTTAATTATAAATTATGTTTGGGTGTTAGTGTTCATTAAATTCAGTTAGATTAAATTTTCTTTTATTATGGCAATAATTCTCACTTTAGTTTTGCTTTAATCAAGTAGTTCTATAAATTAATTTAATTTCTATGTGTTGCTTTAGTTTATTGTTATCCTATGATTGATAGTTAATAATTAAATTTCGATAGTTTAGGTTTCTTTTATTCAAAGTTTGTTTTGGATATGTGCAGGATCATGGTGTGCCAAAAAGTGGCGATCTAAAAAATATGTAGTTCTGAAATGCCTCAAAGAATTTCAAAATCCATTCCAACATTTTTCCCACCCATCCTAATACTAAATGAAAACAATTAATACCTTTATAATTCCTACTATATCTTTCAATACCAACCCTATAGGGTCATGTTTAAAACATCCCAAAAATTTGCTTTTGGCATGTTCTTATGTGTTTTTTACTTCAAGCATGTAGCTGACGACTTTTTTTAAACCAAAATTTGATGTAATGAAAAGGATTTCTTAAGAATGTTCTTAGCTTTTCATAAATATAAGGTTTGTCAAATTACGAGTTCAGTAAGTATTTATTACTTATTTTCTAATGGAGTTAGCTACAAAGTACTAATTGACATACTGGTTGAAAAATAGCTATAACTTTCAAACTGTATAAGATTCGTGAAATCCAAAAGATGCATCACATTATATGCTTCGACTAGTATAAGAAAAGAAAAAGAAAAACTTAATTTTGAATTTTTTTGAACTAGTTAAGGTGGTCAGAGACGGGAGTTTTAAATTCTAAAAATAGTATAGTAGAAAATTCATAATTAATTATTTATTTGGAATTAAAATTCCCAAAAATATGCGTCACATCCAGGAACGAGTCTAATTTTTATATCTAAAATTATATTTAAAAATATTATCATTTGATTATGATCAAGGTGGTCAGACATACACCTACTTTTTATTTTTGCCCTGAAATTTTTGTAGTACTGCATTAAAATCCAAACTTTTGACCAATCAAATAATTTTTTCTCTAGATAAGGCCTTGAATTTTAGAAACTAGATTCAATTTCCTACAGATTATTTTCTTACAACTTTTCGATATAAAGTCCAGAACCACTTTAAAATTATGTGTCAAGTTGACATAACCCTGATTTGTTGGTTTTTCACTGCCACTTAAGGCCATAGTTTGGTACACCATGATCCTGCACATACCCTTTTAATGAAGATTAATGCTTAAAAGATTAAATGATTTTATAGTGAATATTGATTGATAGTTAAGAGTTTACTAAGAAAAGTATTAGAATTTTAGAACCTTCGTAAATTTGTCGTTAGATTAATAGATTATGATATTTCCTAAGCATATTTAATTTGTATTGTTATTCAAAATAATTTCAAAATATCGTTGTAACCTAATTGAAATAATGCAAATCAAAAGTGAAACCAAATTTAATGATGAATATTTAAGTAGAAATGGATTTCTTCTCATGATGATAAACTTTTGATGAATGTAGTAAATCTGTTGTTGCTTTTCCACTCTTAAACCTTGGTGAATTTTATTATTATTAATTTAAAAATAAAAATAAAAATAAATTGTTGTGTGTTTTTGCGCTCGTAGTTTTGGGCATGAAATTTTGGTATCAGAGCCTGTGTTTCAACTCTAGGAACCTTAAACCATTATGCTTCTAAAACTTTATCTAAACGTTAAATTATGTAGGATGCCTCCCGTTACTCGAAGCAACCCACGAGGCAGAGGTCGTAGGGTAAGAGGTGGTAAAGCGGGATAGGGGGATGGACCACCTCCACCACCACCACCTCCACCTCCACTACCACCGAACCCGAATCAGGACATTATTGATGCACTTCAGACTTTGATCGGTGTAGTTCAGCAGAGGGTGGTACCGATAGTTCAGCCAGTTCAGCAGATTCTAGTAGTGGAAGTAGAGGGACCCGGAGGAAGCAGGCCTAGAGGCAGAGAGAGGAATAGGAGTCCCTGACTAAGATAGTTAGAGCATCAAGGTGAGCACGAGGAAGAGTCAATACACCAGAGAGGACCCCCATTTGACAGACCTCCTAGACATGTAGGAGATGATATCAGGGAATTGATTCGACTTGGGCCACCATTATTTACGGGTTCCACTGAGGGAACAGTAGCAGAGGCATGGTTGCAGAGCCTACAACGGTGCTTTGGATTATGACCCTATGGGAGTAATCTAAAGGCACGCCTAGCAGTTCATCAGTTGAGAGAGGATGCCTCCAATTGGTGGCATCAGGAGGAGATCATAGGTGGACTGAGGATGGATACCCTCACATGGGAATCATTCCTGGAAAGATTTCGAGAGAGGTACTTGTCAGAGCATTTTCGACAGAAATAGATAGAGGAGTTTCATTCTCTTTATCAGAGAGGTCTTACAGTGGCTCAGTATGAGAGCAGGTTTCTCAAGCTCCTTCCTTATGTGGAATACATGAAGGACGATAAACTACGGGTACATCATTTTATCATGGGTTTGAATTTCTCACTTCAGGGTCCAGTTCTGATGGCCTTCCCTACCACCTTCAGATAGGTAGTGGAGATAACACTAGTGGTAGAGGATACTCGAGGCAGACAGGAATCACGAGATTGGCCTCCGGACCGAAACTCTACTCGGCAGAAACCCCCTTGGAAAGGGAATCAGAACTATACACCAGGGTCCTCTAAGGGCCAACAATCTCAGCAGCAGCAACAGGAACCCTCACAGGGTTATCCGAGCTCTAAGCCCAAGCAGTGGCAGTTACAGCAGGATCAAAAAGTACATACACCAGAGTCACAGTTAGTACAGACTCAACAGTCTTCCAGGGGTGGATACAGTGGGTCTAGCAGGTCAGGGGGCCCACAACAGTCAGGATCATAGGATACATGATCCTATACCCAAGGGCCATGCTATACTTGTGGTGGCATGGGTCATATAGCTAGAGAGTGTCCGCAGGGACAGTCATCCAGTGGTCAGAGAGGCGTTCTTTTAGAGCCGACAGTGGGAGGCATGGGCAGGTCTCACAGAGTTTTTATAGCGGTTGATAATCGCCAGGCTGAGCATTAGGCTATTTTTATTGAGGCTACAGGTGGACTTGGTCATCCAGTTAGCGCTAGAGACTATCCTTATTATTGCCTGGCAGACCTTAGCTCCTCGAGGTCGAGAGCTGGACCAAGTTAGGGTCTAGTGGGAATGTTATGATGAGGTCACAATTTCTCTAGGGGATGCAGCATGAATGCGATCTCTATACGCTTATCTTTTGATGAAATCTAGGAGGAAGTTCATGCCTAGTGGGGGAGGATGTGAGGCCTCGCCCTGACCCTTCATAGCCTTAGTTGTTATTTTATCTTTTTGACACTCACGACTCTAGATGTCGAGACTTTTCCTGATACTTAGAACATATTATATTATTTCATGCTGTGTGATGTTATTTTCAGACATTTGAGTTCATCGTTAAATGTTTTATGTATGCTGATGAAATTAGTAAAGGTAGGATTAACATTGTGGTTAAGAATTGAATAGGATGAGAGAAACCCTGATTGATGTATGTTTCAATTTATGTGAAATTCTGATACGTATATATATATATACATATGTACATGTGATTTTTAGGACTACTGATGTGTGCAATGAGTGTGCAGATATTTTAGCCGAGGAAATCGACAGAGGAACAGAAGTGATCTCTATGTGCTAATTTTGGAAACCTTGTTGTTCGTAATTCACATATTGTACTGTGAGATGTATGTATTTGATTTCTGTGTTCAGTAAATGTTAATGTTCGTAACTATGTTTTGTTAGTGTCGCTTGACACACGTAAATTGTTTGTGCTCCTTAGCATGCTAGTTAAGGTTAGCTATGTAACCCATGTACCTAAGTTGGTTTAAGTTAGTGTCAGTTTGCTAATTGAGTTCTTAATCGAGTTTAGTCATCCTTAATTCGGTTTAGAGCTTAATCTACATTTTAGTGTTGTTAGATGGTCCTAATTTTCCTTAGCTTTTGGTTGGCTCTAAAACTATTCCTTAGACTTAAAAACATGTAATAATTATACCCAATGGGTATGGGTATGGGTTAGGGGTCTTTTCCAATCCCTAAGCCCCTTTTGTTGACTTTTGAGGTCACTCAAAAGACACCCTTTTTGCCTTTGTGCGAAAATTGCAAGTGGTTGTCATGAGTTGTCTTACCCCACCTCCTTTTAGGTTTTAACCATAGTATGGGTTTATTTGGGAGTTTCTAGAATGGCAAGTGGGTGGGAGAAGTTATTGAGCCCTTGGGTGGTTGAGTTGGAGGCTTATTTAGAGGCCTTTCTTGGTCTAGTTAGGTTGTTACCCAATCTCTACATTTAGAGAGGAGTTCTTGAAGATTGAAGCAAGGAAAGGGAAGCTCTACTCAAACTGGTTCTTTGCCATTACCTCTTTGTGAAGGCAGGAATTTTCATCTCGCTTGTTCAGATTTCATTCTTGTTTCATGCTTATGCTACCTTATTGTCGTTTGAATGTTTGTATGTTTGTGGGTATGTTGGGAAGCTTTGAAAACCATGTTATTTTTGGATGATTTCCTTTCATGTTTATGTTTACAATTTTGAGATTTTTTCTTGCATGGGTGTTTTGGTATTACTCACCCTTGGAGAGGGCAGAAGTGACCAATTTTGAGAAAGGTCTGTTTAGTCAGATTCCAACCAGTGTAGAGTCTCTTCTCAGGATGATAAGAGGGAGAAAGGGTAGGGTGTTATGGGCCCCTACCTGTCAGCACAAACCTTGTATGTTTATGGTATGTCGAAATGGAAGAACATATGTTTTTGGTATATAGCCCCGATTGGGCATCTGTTTGGTGTTGTGCTTGACTTCTCCTAGTTGGAAGAATCCACCTTTCCCTAGTTTTGATTCATTGTGAATCCTATTGTGGAAACCTTGTATGCATATGCATGTTTGATTTGTTCTTGGTCATGCTTGTTGTCACCTGATCAACTTTTGTTCCCTCCTCGGTTTGTAGTAATGTGTTGTAGAATTTGATATGGAATCCTTGATGAGGGTCATGAAGGGAATTTAATTTAGGTGATGTAATTCAGGATTGAAATCCTATGTAATTATATTTTCAAACTTTGTTGGATTGGTAACGAAGCTGAGTTTTCTTCCTGATTCTTTATCGACTGATCCCTTGAATCAGGTTTACCAATAAAATTGGTGATTGAGTATAATTGCTTGTCTTGTAATTTAATCGTAATTTCATTAGATGGATGCACATCAGGAATAAGAGGTTTTGATGATGGTTTAATTGAGCAAATTTCCAAGTCCCTTATATGCTCCTTATATGTTCAATATGATAATTATGTTAAGGTTATGACAGGTCCTTATAGGTTTGCTTTATAAGGAAATTTGTGACAAAGATCAAATTATTGCAATTCAAGTTATATAGAGAACAAATAATTATGGTGTTACAATGTTTAAACCTGTGTTTTAAATCTATCAAAAAAAAAATATACATTGCTTTAAAATCCATACTTAGAAAAATAAAGCTTTAAAAAAAAAAAAAATCTCCAAGAGCAAAATGCTCTCTGGATTTTGCATGCAAGAAAGAATTAAATTTACTTGTGCAACAGAGAATATTCTCTGTGATTCTTTGTTTTTGTTTTTAAATTCGAAATTTATAATCAATAGAAAATATTTTGTGTAACTAATAGATATTATACTAATACCCTAAATATCTTTCTACCTACAAAAATTTATTCTTTCAATGTTTTACTCTCTCCTTGGGCGGCAGTTATGAGCTAACAAATTTAAAAAAGGTTTAATCAAATTTTTGTTTATGAGGGTGACATCACCCTGTCACCATCCCCGCCTTGGACAGTGGTCAAATTCATTGGCAAGCGTTCAGTCTTGTTTGGCGTTGAGTTTTGTTTTAATATACTTTTAAAAAAAAAGTAAATTTTAAAGTTAAAAAGTTATTGGGAGACATAACCCCTTAATTCTTCTCCCCATATACTGCCCTAATTGAAGCACTGACGTCCCACTTGGGCCAGACCCACGCTTGGGGACAGTCTGCGCTGTGTCAGACTCGGGCAGTGCGCAACCCCTTGGCATGTGGGGACCTTGTGGGGTGGGACAAGCCTAGGAGTAGGGGGGGGACAGGGGTAGGTAGTGAGGTTGGGTTTTTTTTCTTTATTATTATTTTAGTGTAAATGGTTAGTATTAGTTAGTTAGCTAAATCGTTTATGAAGTATGTTTCCATTTAAATATAAGTTTGAAGTATAATTAGAGTTGGTTTAAATTTTATGTTATTAATGTTTGATTATTTTAGAAATGGTTGAACTAGATGTTAAGAAATTTAGTTAAATTAAGTTATTTTATTGTTAAATTTAGTTAGTATTTTAGTTAGTTTAAGATTTAGTTAGATTTAGTTAATGTAGTTAATATTGTCTAGAGAATTGTAAATATTTATATTTATATTTTAATAATTTTAATTTAGTTGGGTTATTTTGTTTTAAAAGATTAGTTATTAATTATTTTAGTTTTAGGTTAGTAAATTTTGTTAGTATAGTTTGTTTAATTATAAATTAAGTTTGGGTGTTAGTGTTCATTAAATTCAGTTAGATTAAATTTTCTTTTATTATGGCAATAATTCTCACTTTAGTTTTGCTTTAATCAAATAGTTGTATAAATTAATTGAATTTCTATGCGTTGCTTTAGTTTATTGTTATCCTATGGTTGATAGTTAATAATTAAATTTTGATAGTTTAGGTTTCTTTTATTCAAAGTTTGTTTTAATGAAGATTAATGTTTAAAAGATTAAATGATTTTATAGTGAATATTGATTGATAGTTAAGAGTTTACTGAGCAAAGTATTAGAATTTTAGAACCTTCGTAAATTTGTCATTAGATTAATAGATTATGATATTTCCTAAGAATATTTAATTTGTATTGTTATTCAAAATAATTTCAAAATATCGTTGTAACCTAATTGAAATAATGCAAATCAAAAGTGAAACCAAATTTAATGACGAATATTTAACTAGAAATGGATTTCTTCTCATGATGATAAACTTTTGATGAATGTAGTAAATTTGTTGTTGCTTTTCCACTATTAAACCTTGGTGAATTTTATTATTATTAATTTTAAAAAAATAAAAAATTGTTGTGTGTTTTTGCACTCGTAGTTTTGGGCATGACAAAATATTAGAAAAACATTAGAAGAAAACATTACATTTAAATAGTAGAAAAACATTTGAAAATATATTTAAAAAATAATAATTTAGAATTTTATATGAGAAAATAAAATTAGGATTTAAACATTACACAATATTATAAATATATTTAAAAAAAACATTAGAAAATATTTTTAAAAACATTAGTCTTGAAAATTAGAAAACATTAGAAAAATATTTTAAAATATTTTAAAAAAAATTTAGAAAAATATTTTCAATATTCTAATATATTTAATAATGCTAATGTATGTATTTTGTTGACTTTTTAATACATCTTAATCTTTTATGTTTATGTATATATATTTTATTCATGTATCTATATATGTTATTCATCTTAATGCCTTATTCATGTTTATGTGTATGTTATTCATCTTTATGCACCTTAATCTAAACTATGTAATTTTAACTATATTTAATGACATACATCTTAAGGGGAGATCATAAATTATAAATTAAGAATGCAGATTAAAATATACATATTTTATTTCATAGATAGATATGTATATATTTTAATCTTAAATGTAGACATGTATGTTTTCGATATATATATATATATATATATATATATATATATATATATGTCAAATTCAACTTAATGTCTTAATCTTAGAAGTTTAAATTAAATGACATATCTTAAGGGTCCAGATCCTAAATTATACATGTAACAATGTAGATTAAAATGTATAATTTTTTATTTTGAATGTCATAGATGTACATGCATATTTGTTCATGGTTAAAAGTAGATGTATGTACATGTTTTTAATAAATTCACATTTTTATATGTATGTATATATGTTAACTATTGATATTAATTTGTCTTATAACCAAGTGTAATTAACTATATTTAATGACATGTCTTAAGGGGAGATCCTAAATTATACATATAAGAAAGTAGATTAAAATGTATATTTAATTTCATAAATGTACATGTAAATATGTTCATTTTAAATATAGACATGCATACATATATTTTCAATATTCATCTTTCAATGTATATGTTATTATTTTTAATGTCTTAATGATCTAAGTATATAATTAACTATATAATTCAATGACATGTCTTAAGGGGAGATCATAAATTATACATATATAACAATGTATATTAATTTGCATATATGTAAGAATATAACATACATGTACATACATAAGAACATATAACCTAGAATGTGTATGACCTAAAGAATTCATGCTACAACATTTAATTAATAAAAGTTAATTATAATCTAACATAAATTGATTATAATATATACAAACATAAAGAATGTACATCATATATTTGAACATGTAAAGATCTTATATATATAACTTAAATTTTAACTCTTAAACCTTAATGCTAAACAATAGTCCTAAATACTAAACCTGGTCATAATCCTAACTGCAAAACCCTAATCATAAATTATAACCCCTAATCTTAGATGCTCAACCATAACTCCTAAATCTCAATTTGAACCATAGACCTAAATGATAAACCCCAACATTAAATAGTATTTAATCATAATACTTGATCCTAACTTTAACTATAAATATTAAAACTATGTGTTAAAACCATAATCCAAAATCTTATCCCTAATACAAATCCTAACCCTCTAACCATACTAAACTATCAATGATGTAAACCTATGTACCCTAACCCTCTTTAAACCATACTTCTAACAATTATGTAAACTCATTTAACCTAGATCTAATCCTAATCATAATCATAAACCATAAATATTAAACCATGACCCTAAATAATAAACCCTAATCTATGTACACTAAGATCCTAAAATGTTGGATTTAAATGCTAAATTCTAATTCTAAAAGAGTTATTTAACTGATTTTAAGTACGTTAAAAACCATAATTCTAACACTAATCATAAATGGTAAATCCTTATACTAGATGATAAGCCCCAACTCTTATCCTAAATTATAAGCCCTAATCATAAATTTCCTATCCATAAATTTTAACCCCGATACAAGTCATAACCCTAAAAAATAATACTAATAGCAATGTCAACTTGGATATATATATCCTAACCCTATGAATAATACTAATAGAAATGTAAACCCATACCCTAACCCTAATCGTAACTATGACCCTAAATCCTTTAAATGCTAACTTAGCCTAATACTAACCCTAATTGATAGACCATAATTTGTACTCCTAACCTTTGACCATGATCCTAATCCTAATAATTTGCATGCATCTTTTATTTCATAAATCTAAATTATAATTTACAACATCTTTAAAATCAAATGATATACTAAATTTTTTCTTGTTTGAAAACAACACACATTAGAAAACATATATATATATATATATATATATATATATATATATATATATATAAAATTTATTTAACTTGGAAAATATAGAAAATCTAGCTAATTAATTTAACACATTTTTAATTAATAATAAGTAAATATATTATTGAACTTTCTTATTATATATGATTGAAAGTTTATTTTGAATATTAGGGTTTAGTATTTAGGGTCATGGTTTAATATTTATGATTTATGATTATGATTAGGGTTATGTAGGTTACATCCTTAAATCTTAAATTATAAGCGCTTATACTAAAGGTAAATGGTAAACCCTTATACTAAATTGAAAGTTTGTATAAAGATTAGGGTTTAGTATTTGGGGTCATGGTTTAACATTTATGATTTATGATTATGATTAGGGTTAGATCTAGGTTACAATAAGCCCCAACCCTTATCCTAAATTATAAGCTCCCTTATACTAAATTGAAAGTTTGTACAAAGATTAGGGTTTAGTATTTAGGGTCATGGTTTAACATTTATGATTTATGATTATGATTAGGGTTAGATAGGTTATGATAAGCCCCAACCCTTATCCTAAATTATAAGCCCTTAAATATTAATCATAAATGGTTTTAAAATTAGCTAGATTTTCTATATTATTAATTAAAAATGTGTTAAATTAATCATAAATTTACTTATTATATTTACTTATTATTAATTGAAAACATGTTTTAAATTAGCTAGATTTTCTATATTTTTCTTATAGTTCAATAACGTACAATGTATGTTTAAATTTTTTTTAAAAGTTCTCATGTATGTATACATATATGCATTCAATCATATATATTTAAATTTTATTAGATCATGGTACATGTGTTATAGATTATCTAGGTCCATGTGTGATGTATGTTCAACTATGTATGTATAATTTTTAATTTTAAAAACAAAAAATTATGTCTATAGTAGGCAGTTTAGCTCTTCATACATTTCTATAGATATGGCTTCACACGATCAGCTTGATGCAGCTCCTAGTGTGGCACTTGATGTAGTTCCTTCTATGGCTCCTATTGCAGCACCAGTTGCAACATAGGTTGATGGGGTTCCTATTGTAGTGCTTGATGCAGTTACCAATCTGGCTCCTCGTGTAGCTCATTGTGTTGCTCATGGTGGGGCTCGTGCTACAGCTTGTGGTCGGGCCCATGGTGTACCTTAACATAGGGCTCATTGTGCAACTCATGTTCTAGCTCTTGGTGTGGCTCCTAGTGGTGTAGGTCTTGTCATGGCTCTTGTTCCAGGTTAGGCTGCACCTACAGCTCTTAGTGGAGGTCATCCTGCACCACCTCCATGCATCGATATCGATGCTTTATTTTCATTTTCAAAGCAAGAGGTTGCTAGACTACAACACACTATATCGACCTCTAATGATGGTCTTTATAGAGACATATGTATTATGATATGTAGGAGTTTACATGATTTGATAACTAGGTTTAAAGCTCACCATTCATTTACTCCTTCCATATTAGCTTTCATAACTAGGGAGCTTAGGGTCGAGGTTTCATGAGATGCATGATGCAAAGACCCAATTATTGCTAGCATGATCTATCCATGATTTTTAGCTACACATGGTCCCTATCCTAATAATGACCAGATACCCCTTTATTTTGCATAGTTTTATGATGAGTTCCATACAGGGCTCAACATCAACTACTTAGATATTCTTGATTATTGTAGATAGGGGTGTGGTCGGATCACAGATCATGACCAGTATCGCAATGCACATCGCCTACCACCTGCAGATGTTAGATAATTTTTTGGATAGAGGCTACCTCCTATGACTCCTGCACATGTTCCTATTATAGATAGATTTATCATTGCTTTCTAGAGGGGAGCAATTGACACTATTTGACACATTGCATCTATGGTGGCTAGTATCACATCAGATTCTATTGGTCATTATCTTCATAGTCGACATCCTCATCTACCTAGTCTACCATCTTTAGAGGCATCTAGTAGCACTTCAAGTGCCTCCTTTGATGATGCATATAGAGTTGTTGGGCTACCACTACCAGGTGATATTCATGGTCTTTTAGGATAGTAGAAACATATGGATATGGCACTATATTTTTTGGAGGATATGTTGCACATTATCAGCTATATTTTTTATACATAGGGGATTCCAATACACTCAGTGATGGATGTTGTTAGATAGCATCAGAGCCCCAACATAGTTCCACAGACACAGGCCACCACACCAGTGATAGATGATACACCTATTGATAGCTCATAGCATTTTGCACCAGGCTCACGACACTCTATAAATGACTCAGGCATATGAGTTGGAGATGTCTAGATCACAGCTGAGGGTCTTGATGATTTTGGTGAGTAGTTGTGAGGCTTGTCTGAGATTGATACTAGTTCAAGCCTGGGTATTTCATCATACATAGACCTATTGTTTCGACCTGGCAACACTAATTCTACACCATTACCTAGCTGGTTACATAGTCCACTTCACTCAGATTTACTAGCAGTTGGACATGGTGCTGAGGGTCGTTCAGTAGGTGTTAGAGTTTTAGGCTCAGGGGCATTCGTAGATGATATGATGGAGTCTATTGATCATCCTCCACCTCTGGAGACCCAGACACATATATAATTTATTTTCAATTTTAAATATATATGAAATTAAAAAAAAGTTCATTTATTAAAAAATTTAGTTCAAATATATATCTAGATATTTAATTTGATCTTTAAGTCATAATAAATCATGCAAGCATAGGTTGCTGAGCACATGGTTACACATACTATTGGCTCAGGGCATCATGTACATGAGAGAGATGATTCTATTGAGGCACTTGGTAGTGCTCAAGTACTTGAGTTTTAAATAGTAAATGTTTAAAGTAATTCAAATATATATATGCAAGATCATATTTAATTTGAATGTACATGTACATGTGTATGTATATATATGTTTTAAAGATAGAACTATAACATGTATGTATATATGTATATATATTTGCAAGGTTCTGTTGGTGTGCCTTGGTGAGAGGATGTAGAGGAGACTCGATCAGAGAGTCATTTTGTTCATATGCATCTTGAGGGGTCCCTCCAGTAGTAGATCAGATTTATATTTTTTTTGATGCATTTATATATTGGAGACAGTTTACATGTACACATATGTGTATTTCATACCTTGATGACATACATGTACTTTTACTATTTATTTGATTATTGAGTACTTCAGTAGTTAGATACCATCACATGTACATATATATGACTTTTTATATTTTTCTATGTACATGTATTTATTCAAGATTTATAGTTTGCATTTCAATTACATAGAGATATACTAGATCTGTAGATGTTTATTCTTGAGATGTGTATATGTGTACATATGTGTATATATTTTGTGTTATAGATATAGAACATGATCTTGAGATGTGTGTACATGTATATCAATTATCAATTAGTAGGAAGTTAGAAAGATACATATTTCTTAAATTATCAATTACTAACCCACTAAAGATAAATATTAGTTTTATGTGGATAAAAATATGTTAATTAGGTAAGCCAATACATTATTTTTGAAAACTTTTACAAAATATAATATTAAAAGAACATATTAATGTAAAATAATTTAAATGTTAAGAGCACATGACCATAGATGTAATAAAGTAAAATTAAAATATATAGTTTTTTAATAAATTAACCTAAATGATAACTATGAACTTATAATCTTACAATTTTAAAAACACATTTTATTTTCACTTATGAAATTCAATCTAGTTTGAAAAAAAGTTGATAAATGAATTTAAATTATTAAATTCATCCATGGTACAATTAATCTAAATTATTAAATTATATAGTTTTTTAATAAACTAATGATAATTAAGAACTTATGATTGTACAATTAAAAACACAGTTAATTCAAGATGAAATTCAATAGTTTGAAAAGAAGTTGATATTAAAGAATTGTAACAAATTAAATTATTTTTGATGCATAACTATAGATAATGAAATTGTGTAAGTTTGAATTAACTTCTAGCCTATTTATATCAAGTTGTTAAATTATTAAATTCATCCATAGTACAATTAATGTTATAGTTTTTTTAATAAAATAATGATAACTAAGACTATGATCATATAATTAAAAACACATTTCATCAAAGTTGATATTTAGATTATTATAAAATAAATCTCAAAGGTCTATTCAACCATGATGTACACTTATAATATGTAATATCTTCTCACAATCTTCACTATCTAGTCTCCACTTGCGACGTACATGCTTAAGTTTGACTGGATGTAGACAAAGCCCGGTAGCAATGACCAGGTGGCTGTATTGTAAAACCTTGTTGTTAGGTTGACAATCAATAAAGTGTATTCCATGTTGGACTATTTTGTCTTGCTTCAAATATGTTCCCTCTATCACAATAGAACTTGCACCACAAATTTAAGTATTTTAAAATTTGATGGATATAAATTTACCTATATGTGTGTGTGTGTGTGCATGCGCGCGCATACATGTTTATGTATAATTTACCTATGGAGAAAATTCCATCACTTTCTTTAGGGTCATATAACATTGTCCTCTTTCTAATACATCACAATAAATAATAACTGACACCTTCATGATTTGTAGGCTTAGCCATCACTACAAAGACATCTCCTACATAACAAGTATACATGAATGTATGCATACAATATATATAAGATAGTTGAAATTGATAATTAAATAACAAGTTGAGATTAATTTTTATGATACTCACCGACTTTTACCAATCCAGAGATATGATTATAATCATCAAAAATCAATGGAATATCATCAAAATTTTCATCATCTTTATGAAATGTATCGGTAACATCAAGTGGTACCAAAATATAGTCACCTATATATCCACGTGTTTGATTGATGCATTCTTCATAGTCTTCATCAATGCAACTATCACAAAAACATTAGTATTCTCTTGTCTTCAATGTCCAATTGCAATTATCTCTACTCATGACTGAATGTAAGGCATGTCTTTTCTATCCTCTTGAAACCATGCATGTTTTTTCTATTAACACCTAAAAGTTCATTAAATTGAAAATATAGAAAAATTAAATTTAAACTTCAATGAATTGAAAAATAAAACTTTACAATAAAATTTTATAACTTAATTGCATAAAAGTTAAATAGACGTACAAATCCATACCTATTATCTCCCAAAAGACTCTATATAGTACCTGTCAACTCATCATTGATGATTTCTTGACCTTATCTAATGAAAAATGAGTCTTACACCATTCAACAACATCATGTGCACCATTTACATCATTTGCAAAGCACATTTGATGCAAGCTCCAACATCATCATGTTCACCTCTTCCATGGCCACTCTCAAAGAAATTCCATATCTGTTTTATATTAGCATTGTGATGATATCTACACAATGCATAAAATGGTCTAGATGATTTTGTTGGAAATGAGAATGGAGTAACTGAGAGGGGGAGGGGGTGAATCAGTTACCACAAAAGCATTTCACAATCCCTTAGATGTCTAAAATCTTGATCATAGTTACAGATTACTGAAACTTGATAATGCAGCAAATACTAATAATTATTAAGAACTGATAACCAAAACAATTCAGCAATCATGAACACTAGAGACACCTGATTTAACGTGGAAACCCAATATGGGAAAAACCACCAATGTAACTAGTTACTGTTTTTCACTCTTCTGAAGTGAGCCCTGTTAGGAGCCAACCTTGTTAAAGGTTACAAAACACACTGTTAGGTGTGACCCTGTTAGAGGATTTAATCATCTTGTTAGGAGTGGCCTTGCTAGAGGTCTTTAGAACAATTCAACTAAACTGTCACCTTGTTAGAGGATTTACAATAAGGTTGTTAAACCAACTCTGTTAAGAGATTTTGAGTTCACTATTACAATGGTTAGAAAGCAACAATGAAGTGACCTGATATAATGTGCAACTTATCTTTGCTGATTGCAGATCTCTGTTATGCTTGACTGGATCCTTACTGATCACATACAACTTTGTAGCTCCTTCAACGCATCTGATCCTTCATCACACTTCTTCAACATTCGCTCATCTGTTCAATATTCGCACATTTCATATCCATACTTTCGCACTCTTATGCATCCAAAATCTTACATCTTATGAATTCACAACTTGACCTTTCATATATACCTTACAGATTATCTTAGTCGGCTCAAATCACTGACCAATAATCAAACAAATACAATAGTTGGTTAGAAATAATTAAAATTACAAACCAAAAAATCCCTTTACTGGCTGACTCTACTTGGTTAATACTATTCAGAAAATAATTCCTGTGTTAACCGACTGAGCTCGGTTAATAAAGCGAACTTCGTGACAACCTTTCAATCGCCGGGAGAAGTCGGTAAGTACTAAGTTTCCATAGATGACCAAGTGAGCTTGGTAGAAACTCTCTTTTCCAAATTCCCTTTGGACACCGAGTGAACTCAATAAACAATGACTTTCCTTTGCTTACCTTCCTAGCTTGGTAAACACTAACTTTTCTTCGATTACCTTCCCACCTCGGTAAACACTAACTTTTCTTCGCTTACCTTCCCAGCTCGGTAAACACTCTGTAACAGTTTCCTTCGATCACTGAGTGAGCTCGGTAAGTACTGAAATTCCTTCATTAACCAAGTTAGCTTGGTAGAAGCTATCTTTATAGTATAATATACAACAACGCTCGATAGACTTTGCAAACTACTATGCTTACCTTCTGAGCTCGGTAGAATCTGTCTGATGACTGATATGACATTTGTGTAACATCAAAGACAACACTCAATTAACCAATTGTATCCAACAATCTCCCTCTTTGGAATTGATGGCAACATAACATGTCATAATAGAATGAAATTTGAAAACAAGTCTTTCTCTTATAGTGCAGCATAATATGTCAACATAATACTTCTCCCTCTTAGAGTAATCTCCCTCTGTGAAGAAATTGTATAACAAAATTCTCCCTTTAAAAATGCTTACAAATTTCAGAATAGATATTACAGTTTTACTCTCCCTCTTTGACAACACATTCCAAAGACAATACAACACAATAAAAGATCTTCTCATATGCCAAAAGTACTCTCAACTGGATTACAGTGTACCTTATGTATAGATTCATATGCAATGACTTCAATACTTTGCTGCATCAACTTGATAGATTTTCAACTTGTCATAGGTTGATGCATCACCTAAAACTTTATTTTAGTGAACTTCAGATAGGGGAGTGACCCCTAACTTACCTCTGAGGTACAAGAATGTATCCTTAGGTAATGGCTTTGTGAATATGTCAGCAATTTGTTCCTTTGTATGCACATATTCCAGTCTGATCTCCTTGTCCTGCACCTATTCTTTGACAAAATGATATTTTATTGCTATGTGCTTGGTCTTGGAATGCATCAATGGATTCTTGGATATGTTGATTGCACTAGTATTGTCACAAAACATAACAACTAGTTCTTTGATTTCCATCTTCATTCCTTGTAATAACTGCTTAAACCAAACAATGTTGGAACAGTTTACTGCTGCAACAACATACTCTGCCTCTGTTGTAGATTGGGATGTACAATTCTGCTTTTTGCTTGTCCAAGAAACCAATCTCTTTCCAAGAAAGAATGCTCCTCCACTTGTGCTTTTTCTGTCATCAAGATTCCCTGCCCAATCAGCATCAGTAAAAACTTTCAAATCCAAATTACCTCCAATTTTGTACCATAATCCATAATCTTCAGTTCCTTTCAAATATCTCATTATTCTTTTAATTGCAATTAGGTGAGTTTCTCTTTGGTTTTGCTGAAAATCTTGCAACAATACCAATTGCTAGAGCAATATCTGGCCTGGTATGAACTACATACTGCAACTTTCCAATCATAGATCTATACAATGTTTGGTCTACTTCTTTGGATTCATCATCTTTGGTAAGTTTCAATCTAGTACACATAGGAGTTCCAACAGGTTTGCAGTCCTCCATACCAAACTTTTTCAATATCTCCCTGATGTATTTTGATTGAGTAATGAAGATGCCATTCTTATTTTGTTGAATTTGAAGACCAACAAAGAATTTTATTTCACCAAACATAGACATTTCAAATTCCTTGTTCATTTGTTCTGAAAATTCTTTGCAAAGATCATCATTCCCTATGAAAATAGTATCATCTACAAATATTTCTGCCAAGACAATCTTATTATCTGATCCTTCCTTTATATACAAGCTACTATTATCATTAGTTCTTTGAAAATGAATCTGAATAAGATAGTTATGCAATCTTTCATACCATGCTCTAGGGGCTTGTTTCAGACCATACAGTGCCTTGTGTAATTTGCAGACCATGTTCCTTTTCTCTAGATCAACAAAACCTTCAGGTTGTTCAATGTAAACCTCTTTCTCCAGTATTCCATTGAGGAATGCTGACTTGACATCCATCTGATAAACTTTGAATCCTTTGTGAGCAGCATATGCAAGTAAGGTTCAGACTCCTTCCAATCTTGCAACAGGAGCAAAAGTTTCTCCATAGTCTATGCCTTCTTCTTGAGAGTATCCTTTGCATACCAATCTAGCTTTATTTCTGGATACCTTACCATCTTCAGTTAGCTTGTTTCTGAATACCCAGTTGGTTCCAATTATATTCTTATCTTTAGGCTTGGGTACAAGAGTCCATGTCTTGTTCTTCTCTATCTGTTCTATTTCCTCATTTATTGCCTCAATCCAACTATCATTTGCCAATGTGTCTTTAATACTTCTAGGTTCAAAATCAGCAAGTGAACAAGTAGTTTTCAACTTACTTCTTGTCAAGGTTCCTTCATATTTGTCTCCAATAATCTGATCTGGTGTATGATGTCTTCTGACATATTTAGCTAATATAGGTTCTTTACCTCTTGAATGAGTTTCATTGATATCTATTTGTGTTTCAATTTCATATTCAGGCTGTTTTGGCTCGGTCGCTTCAGACTCGGTAGACACTTGCTTGGTAGTGTCTGAATGTTGCTGTGGCTCGGTTTGAACTATTTGCAACTCAGTTACTGAAGACTCAGGAGTTGATGATTCTTGAGTGAATGGTATACTTGGTACAGTATCAGGTTCAATGTAAACAAATCTCTTGTAGTCTTCAGGTATCTTTTTGCTTTCTTCTTCTAATTTTTCTGCAAACTCATCAACTTTCACATGTGCACTTTCTATGACTTTGTGAGTGGATAGATTTAAACATCTATTTGCTTTGCTTTTGCAAGAATAACCCAAAAATATTCCTTCATCACCTTTTACATCAAATTTTCTTTTTCTAGATTCTTTCAAGATATAACATTTGCTTCCAAATATTTTCAGATAACTTACATTGGGTTTGTAGCCATACCATAATTCATAGGTAGTCTTGAATGATTCCTTCTTCAACTATACTCGATTTAAGGTATGAACTGCAGTGTTGATGGCTTCCTTCCAGTATTTGATAGCAATGTTTTTTTTTTTCTATCATCAGGGTTCTTGCACAATCCATAATGGATCTGTTACTTCTTTCAGCTGTTCCATTTTGTTCTGGAGTTCCTGGTGCTGAAACTTGTCTTTTAATACCTTTTTCAATGCAGAAGTTATTGAATTCATGTGAAATGAATTCACCACCTCTGTCTGACCTTAAACATTTCATCTTTTTCCCTGTTTGTTTTTCAACTCTTGCCAAATACCATTTGAATTTTTCAAATGCTTCTAATTTATTCCTTAGATACATGATAGTCATCATTCTTGAATAGTCATAAAAAAAAAGAATGAAAAACTTTTCTCCAGTATAGCTTTCTATTCCAATGGGTCCACATAAATCAGTAAGCACAATTTCTAATATATCTTCAGATTGATATTTTTTACCTTTAAAACTAGTTTTTCCCATTTTACCAATCTAACAATTCTTGTATAGACCAACCTCAGGTTTCTTGATGTTAGGAATGCCTCTTACTTTCTTGAATTTTCTTATTTTTACCAAATTATCAAAATTGACATGACACAATCTTTTATGCCATAACCAACTCTCTTCAATTTGAGCAATAAAATATGAGCATTCACCAAGTTCTAGATAGAACAAGTTACCTTTAGTTTGAGTGCCAAATCCTATCAGTTTTCCTTGCTCATTCAATAGTCTCACCTTTCCATGCATGAATTCTACCTTGAATCCAGTATTTAGTAACTGTGCCACACTTAGTAAATTATGTTTGAGACCTTCAACCCAGTAGGCATTATTACATATAAGCTCTTTGGATAGACAGATTCTTCCTCTTCCTTTTATGAAACGAGGTTCATCATTACCAAACCTCACACTGCCACCATCATAGTCTTCAAATTGATCAAACTTAGTTTTATCACCAGTCATATGATGTGAGCAACCGCTATCTATAATCGATGTATCATTCTTACTTACATGAGAGATAAGAGCCATTTTATCTTCGTCATCACTATCAGAGTTATCTTTAACAGCAATATAAACAATTTCATCCTCACTATTATTAGAATCCTTAGAATTTTCAGCCATGAAACATGATTTCTTACCTTTGTTCTTGGATGATTTAAAGTCTTTCTTGCCATTTCATTTGTGATCTTTCTTTTCATCATTGTTTTTCTTGTTTGGGCACCTTGCTGCAATATGACCAATTTCATCACAAGAAAAATAGATTAGAGGAACTTTACCTTTGTATTTTCCTCTACCTCTAGAATATTTCCTGGCTACTAGAGCTTCAATCACTTCGAGATCACTGTCTGAACTTTGGCTTGATTCATTTTCACTTTCTGACTATGATTCTATCTTCTTTTTTCTTTTCTCTTTGAGTGAGAGCTTGGCTTGAAATGCTGATTCAATATTTTTGGAGGCTGGAACATAGTTGTCAAAGTTATCTAGTTCAAATTCTATTAGTCTTCCGCCTATGGCCTCAAGATTTATCTTATGATTTTCTTCACACCTTCTTTCCTGTATTGCAGAGACTCTGATTGCATAAAAGGGAAGCAAGGTTCTGAGAACTTTTCTTACAACTATTTCTCCTTTGATGTCATCTCTAGCTACCCTGATTGCACTTAAATGTGCTTTAACTCTTTCAACATACTTTGCAATGTTTTCATCCTCTCTCATCTTCATTTGATCAAATTTTCTTCTTAGACTTTCTACTTTTGCTCTTCTCACATTATCATCCCCTCCATAGATCTCCTTTAGCTTGTTCCACATGTCAAAGGCAATTTTGCAGTCCTTAATGTCATCAAATTCTTCATAGTTAAGAGCAGATGCTATGTCTATCATCATATTGTTGTGAGTCTTCTTTTCAGCAATATCATTAACTAACAATGTGCCAGAAGGTTCTTCATAGTTTTCTTCAAGGTATTTCAGTCCAGTATCACCAACAGTAGCCAGATAAAGTTTCATCAATTCTTGCCATGCTGAGAAGTTATGTCTATTAAGTTTTGGAATTTCTCTTTTGTAAGACATCTTGATCTTTGGCTTAGAACCTTGATATCCTTTCCTGCAAGCACCAAAAGCTCTAATACCAATTGTTGGAAATGAGAATGGAGTAACTGAGAGGGGGAGGGGGTGAATCAGTTACCACAAAAATATTTCACAGTCCCTTAGATGTCTAAAATCTTGATCATAGTTACAGATTACTGAAACTTGATAATGCAGCAAATACTAATAATTATTAAGAACTGATAACCAAAACAATTCAGCAATCATGAACACTAGAGACACCAGATTTAACATGGAAACCCAATATGAGAAAAACCACCAATGTAACTAGTTACTGTTTTTCACTCTTCTGAAGTGAGCCCTGTTAGGAGCCAACCCTGTTAAAGGTTACAAAACACACTATTAGGTGTGACCTTGTTATAGGATTTAATCACCCTGTTAGGAGTGGCCTTGCTAGAGGTCTTTAGAAAAATTCAACTGAACTATCACCTTGTTAGAGGATTTACAATAAGGCTGTTAAACCCACTCTGTTAAGAGATTTTGAGTTCACTATTACAATGGTTAGAAAGAAACAATGAAGTGACCTGATATAATGTGCAACTTATCTTTGCTGATTACAGATCTTTGTTATGCTGGACTGGATCCTTACTGATCACATATAACTTTGCAGCTCCTTCAATGCATCTGATCCTTCATCACACTTCTTCAACATTCACTCATTTGTTCAATATTCACACATTTCATATCCATACATTCGCACTCTTATGCATCCAAAATCTTACATCTTATGAATTCACAACTTGACCTTTCATATATACCATACAGATTATCTTAGTCGGCTCAAATCACTGACCAATAATAAAAAAAATACAATAGTCGGCTAGAAATAATTAAAATTAAAAACTAACAAATCCCTTTACTGGCCGACCCTGCTTGGTTAATACTATTTAGAAAATAATTTTTGTGTTAACCGACTGAGCTCGGTTAATGTAGCGAACTTCATGACAACCTTTCAATTGCCTGGAGAACTCGGTAAGTACTCAATTTCCATAGATGACCGACTGAGCTTGGTAGAAACTCTCTTTGCCAAATTCCCTTTGGACACTGGGTGAACTCGGTAAACACTGACGTTCCTTTGCTTACCTTCCTAGCTCGGTAAACACTCTGTCACAGTTTCCTTCGATCACCGAGTGAGCTCGGTAAGTACTGAACTTCCTTCATTAACCAAGTTAGCTTGGTAGAAGCTATGTTTACAGTGTAATATACAACAACGCTCGATAAACTCTGCAAACTACTATGCTTACCTTCTGAGCTCGGTAGACTCTGTCTGATGACTGATATGACATTTGTGTAACATCAAAGACAACACTCAATTAACCAATTTTATCCAACAGATTTAAACTGTGTGGCACATCCATAAGACCAAACATAATATTTATCAACATTTATGTTTCTTTTTTTCAAATAAGAAAAGAGCATATTGAAGAAATGTTCTACATAGTGAATGTCATGTTCTTTATCATCACTTATATAAAAATGATATTCCTTTATAATTACTCGTGCTTGAATTGTACTCTGAACACCATCCAAATCTAACTATGAATGTCTATAACAAACATGTACCATAATAGTGACTTGCTTATTAAAGTAATAATCTAATTGAATTGCTTTTTGATGAACAAAGGAATAGTTCTCTACAAAATCAAGAACTGATATAATTGTTCCAAGTGGGAAATTATCTCTTAGAGTTTGAAACTGTTTTCCTTGCCACTTTGCAAAATATGCATGATGAATATAAGGTTGAATCAATTTCTTAAATCTGTCCATAAATGTTAGAACAAGAAACTCCTCTTCAACATATTCCAACCTCTTTGTTTCTTTCCCCAACTTTGTTTCATTCTTGACATACTTGTAACTTTTGCAATTCAATATTTTTTTACATCAATATTTTCAGTTTTCAAAGGAAATAGAGCCAATTCACCACATGTTTCACATAATCCTTTGATGCAATTTATTTGACCAGATGGATCATCTATGTTGTCACACAAAATGGATGATATAAACTCACTTCTCCTACTAGGAGGAGCAGCATGAAAACCATGTGTCTTCTAAAAAACTTTCAAATACCTAATAGTAGAGATCAAACTCAATATGATGACAACAACAACACGTTTAAAACACTTTTTTTGAACTCACAAAGTATGGCTTCAATTTTTCAAGCAATGTTTGCCCATCTTTTACATTAGGATGTTCATTACAAAATGAAACATATAAGTCATGCTATGTTGTGTCCAACCAATGTTTTGTATGATGTTCATATTGACCAAGTGCAATTCTATGCCTAATAAAATCTCTACTATTTGATGAAGGATGAGTGTTATCAATCCAAAATGATATGGCTGAATTATACAAGGTTGAGACACCTTATTCCTAACATTCTCCCACTTGTCGAACACCTTGTAAGAGCAACAAGAACATAACAGGAACTAACTGCTATAGGTTGAAGGGCCCATAGACTTCGAACACCATCTGAACTTCTTAATGCCCACTAGTTTCGTTAATGCCTCTACAACATTCTTCACAGTATGTACCTTCTCCAAATTTACCTTTCCATCTTCCACCATATCTCTCACAAAGTGAAACTGCACATCAATGTGCTTCCTTCTAGCATGGAAAGTTGGATTCTTCGCAAGCAAAATAGCACTCTGACTGTCGCACCAAATAGTAATCTATTTTGCATCAACACCAACATCAAAACACAATCTCTTAAGCCAAATGGCTTCCTTACAAGCATCAAAACCGATGAAACTATATCATCACAAACATCCATGAAACAACATAAACCATAACATAAGCTCTCGTGCTCCTACTAGACACCTGTCCAAATAACACAAGCATAAGATCCATGCGATAACAAAGGCTACACACACTGCCACCACTCCACTATGCTCATGAGCTACACAGAAGCATAAAAAATATCAACTTCTTAGCCCAAAAAAACAGTGAAGCCATCCTCCAGAAAACAAGATAAAACATCAGCCATAACAACAACCAAATTGATTTGTCCAATCCAACTGATAAACGCACAAGATTAAAAATAGCATCCACAGTAAATGCTAACTCATCCAATCACCCATACCTCAAAGGTATCGAACACCAAAAAACTCATGCTAGCAACATAACCAACCCAAAAACTGCAACCTCAAGCTCTATGTGCAAACCAGTCGATGAAGACCAAACACATACAAGAACTCCCAATGCATGGATAATGTCGAATCTATAAAATCAAGAACATATTGCATCTATTGATAACAACACAAAGAAAGTGAAACCATGTAGTACCAAGGACCATCCACAAAGATATGCAAATCTTGTAGCAAAAGCACTGCAAGAAAGATCTCTCTTATCTAGTCTCCACAAATCTCTTATGTTCTCCACATCCAACAAAGACAAGAGATAAAGGAACTAGCTTTTCATCACCAAAAAATACTGAAGTACAAGGGATAATAATTGACCACAAAAGAGTGACCACATAGCTCCAACAAATCTCAAAAAAAATGTTATGTGAACCCAAACATTCAACAAGATAACCAAGACCAAAGAAGCTGCAAACCATAAGCATGTAGGATGTCCTTATACAAACACTTCTAAGCATCAACTGTGGCATGTATGATCCCCTTCACAACCCCAATAGAAAAGCCACAACAACATTCAAAAATGTTCAACCTCAAGAGATCAAAAATAATATGATATCATAAATCTACATGGATGTAAGCCTCACAAAGAAGATCAAATTCATAAACCATTCCTAACTCAAGGAATAACCATTCCTAATCCAAGGAATATGCCCAATATAAAACCATCTCCCAAACTCAACCAACATAACAACATATGCACATGGAGATAACCAATGCTAAACCATCTCTCAAATGAACCCTTTGGAACTAACTCATGTACCATAGCTCAAGATCCATATCCATGAAACACAAGCATAAATATAATGCAACTGAGAGAAACAATGGGCTATACCTCTCAAGTAGAAAACTGCTAAGTAGACTAAGAGTGGGGAATGAGAATTCTCATCAAGATACCCAAGTCTCCAACCAAGACTCACCTAAGAACAATCTCCTCTCAAGTCCATATCAGGTGACTACCCCTCGGACTTCCTGCTGAAACCATCAACCGTCCCAACAAATACTTCTCTAATCCAAGAGAAATCAGCATCACCACTGTCTCTAAGTATCCATGAGCACCTATAACCAATCAATCCATGCAAACTCCAAATAGAACACAACAATATCATGAAGTATTCAGCTTATGATCAGTGTACTCAATACCAAAAAACTAAACCAAGATCAATGTCAAAGTTTCAACCATGGCCTCAAGAATATAAACATGACAACATGATCCAACCATCTCAACTAAAGAGATAACATACTCCACACGAACATACTATAACATGTCACAACTCTAAATGTGTATCAAGAGTATAGTATGACATAATAATGAAATCATCCTCACACCAAGGATAACATACAAAATAAAAGCATAAACCACACCTTTTCCAAGAACCCTGTGAGAACTCAAGATGCAACCATCTCCACACACCAGGAGGAAAACCATCTCCACATACCATGAAGAACCATCTCCACACACCATGAAGATAACAAGAGCACCATGCAAATGTCAAAGATGCTTCTGTAGCAATAGGATCTAAGACAAACCTCCAATATTTGCAAACACTCAATAAATAAATCAATGCCAAAAAAATCCCACTCAACCATGGTACCAAGTCACCTATGGCATCATAAAATCCATCTCCTATATGAAGATCCAAACCAAACCAGGAACAAATCCTGCACTATCACCCCATCACTGTCACAAGCTCCCACTAAACTATGTATTGAAGCTATCCATGACATAATGATATAACATCCTCCAAATCTGAAAATCATCTAGGTTCACACATCACTGATGGGGACACAATCCAAGCATAGAATGGACACAATAGAAAAGGGGAAATTATATTAACTAAGAAAATAAGCTAGTACAAATAGTACAAAGAAAATAAACTTCAAAACATGCCCTAAGGGCTTACAATAGCATAAATCTGGAGATAATTTCTCCTTTCAGTACCTCCTCCCAAACTCCACTCCGAACTGCCTTTTACAATGCTAGAAATCTCCTTAAATAGACCCTAGAGGGTTAAGGACTAGGAGTACATTCTAGAAAGTGCTAGTAGGCATCCACCAACCAAATAGAAGGTTCCAGAAGCTGCGTTAGAAGTTGGCACAATTCTAGAAGAATCTAGAAATGGTAACCGAACTTTTGGGAGGCATAACTTTTGAACCATAGCTCTGATTGATGAACCGTTTATATTTTTGGAAATCTCTCGAAGTGCTCTATAGCCCTATAGGCTAGCTTTGCTCATCCTCCATTTTTTGGCCCTTTTTGATGTCATTTAATGCCCCTAACCTAAGAATAACCTAAGTTTGAAGCATTCTTAGGAGGTCTCCAAAACTCAAAAAACTGCAATAACTTTCAAATCGTGGGGCCTTTTGACTAGATTCTTTTTCTAGAATGCTCTAAATTATAATTACATTTATCTAGATAATTTAAACCTCCTAGTTCACCAAAATGATGGCTCAATTACATACTCCTATTTTTTTGAGATTTATACGAACACTGATAGTGGAACTGTGAGAGTTGGAACCTTTATTCAACCCAAATGGGTATCCAAAAATGAAAACACATGAAACAAAAACTAAGTCTAAGTACATTTTTTTTGGGTGACATAGGATTGCCCTTATACCTCTGGATGCTCCTACATCAATCACATTGGGTGAAACCAAGATCTCCACACTAAGGAAATTCACCATGCTTTAGGACTCCATAACTGACTATCCAAGTATTCAAATATCATCCATCCTCTCATCTCAAAGCAACCTCACAAATGCACAAGTGACCACAAACAAGGTCAGCTAACAAGTCTGTACCAATATTGAATCAAATTTGGTGGATATAGACAATCCACATCCAAGTTATCCCATTGCAATTAAATGGGTGGCCTACTCACCTGACTGCATAACTTGTAGATCCAATCATTGCAACATGCAAACCCACTATCACATTAGTGACATATACAAATGAGATCAAAGAGAATAATCACGTAGACAACATGACTCAAACACCAGATCAAGCAAAAATCTGATTTGCCAATTATGTCTATATCAAGCACCATAGTCCAGGAATCCAACAAAGCATCACCATAGAAATATTGAGTGACTAATCACATACCAACATCTCTATGTAGAGAAAGAAAAATACCTCCTCTCACTATGCACAAAGAATGCATGCATGTAGAACTGCAACTCTCATCTGGTACCACTCTGAAGGAACAAGAGTCCAGAAAATAGGTCTTCAGTAGATCTACAAAAAACCACAAGCTTTTTATTTCAACATGCAAAACTTGCAAAAACGTTGTGTTTAAGAACACCCATGCACATCCACACCCACTTCTCATCTGGAAGATTCAAAGTCTGAAAAAAATACCAAACAACTGAACCCAGAATAATGGATTATCATAAATGAACATCACCATAGATTTTTTAGGAAAATCTATAAACCCCTTGAATCCAATGAACAAGAATCCAAGCCATGCATCTATAAACATCCAAGAGGAAAACATAGTACTGGAACTTCAGGCCCACTTGTAGACCAATCCCACAACCACTAAGTTAGTACATGCATCTGAGAGAGAGAGAGACTATCCAGAAGCTTCCAGATCATCCAATGATCAACTCCATAGTCTCAATGCATTCCAAGTAACAAAAGAGACACCTTCAAATACCCATGCATCAAGAGTTATTCTCCTGTCAACGAAGAGCTCTAGATCAATGTCATTTCAACAAGACCAGCTCTATTTTCTCTGTCTTCACCATCCTTCAAGAAATGTCTACTGTCTCCTGAAAGAATAAATCAACTACAAGACTTCCACTCATCAAAGGATTAATTATCAGTTAATTTCTTCAAAACAAACTTCTTCGAGCTCTGCAAGCTAAGAAATCTTAATAGAGGAAATACCTAAAACCAAAAAATCTGTGAATCCTCCCATGCAAACAACATGCAATTCACAAAAATGGGTTCTGATACCAAATTAAGGGAAATGAGAGCACCCCAAAAATTCATCTGAGATCAGTATGCACATCTTTTATACAATAGTTTCTTGTACAACTTCTAATCAGGAAATACAAGTGCATACTACTATGCCATAAAAGTGGAAACAGACATAGTTGATTTCCCACAATTAAAACCTTAAAGGAAAGTGATTGCAATTTACCGATCTAAACAAAATTCAGCAGCATTATGACATACCGATTATTACTCTACAATCATAGAACTAGAAGAATTAGACAGAATAGAGAACACATATATACGTGGGGAAAACCTTTCCAGGTAAAAAACCCCACCCTCCAAACCATCAAGCTAATGTATTATTCAGCAACAAATTACAATACATTTTCAGCCTTCACATGGAGATTTACATCTTGCTCCATTCTAGAGAAAATCTGACAGCATAACCCTGTGCAAATATCTTCTCATCTCTCTCTTCCACTATATTGCATTACAACATGCAATACCCCTTTTATGAACATCTTAAGACCCAACAAAATTCCCACAAAAGTGTTGGGAATTTTTCATGGCTCAACCACCAAGAACCATGCATAATGCCAGATGTACATGCAATACCAAGAAAAGGGCATCCATCCCTTGAATAGGAAATGCCAGCTTGTCATAGAATCTGCCAAAAATAGCGGTCACAAGAGAAGTGTAAGGGAATCCATCATACCAAACTATTTTTGGCATATTCTCTTACACATACCAACCACTCATTATTGGGCACCCAAATAGGCCTCATGTCATAAGATGCTCTTACACCTGTCATAGCTCATTCCTTAAATAGCTCTTACGCATCATCATAATCCGTCATAACCATTTCAGCCATGATCTCCTTCACACACTTCAAGATGCCGACACATGTGAGTGATCAATATACCAACTAGACATGTACACTCACATTTACATATTATTTGCAAAAATAAATTTTATAAAACAAATAATAATAAGAATAGGAATTATACAAGGTTGAGACACCTTATTCCTAACATTATCAATCCAAATTTATATGACTAAATTTTTTAATAGCTCATCATTCTTATCAGAATGATGTGCTCTACACATGATTGCCAAATTGCCCTACATAGTACTCTCATCCACAATTAATCTTCTCTTCACATATTCTCTCATTATTTTCCTACTAAAACCCATTTCAGACAAAATTGAACATATTTGTCTATTTTTAGTCATATTCTTATTTACAATAGACATCAACATCACTTTTCTTTCCATAGACTTATCTTTAGTTTGAGAGTGTTTTCCTATGTTTCTCAAACCTTGTCTAACATTTTCAATCAGATCAGTTTGCATGGTAGAAAATCTTCTCTTCTTTGATGTTTTGTCTACACCTAACAATTTCAATGCCTCTTGCAACTTCTTTTGTGTAAGAAAAAGTGAAAGCAACTAATCTTGTTCAAGTGTTTCAGTGTTATCAAATTGAGTCATAATTTCTCTTATCCTCTTATTCATTGACCTTTTCTTAGAAAAACTTAATGGTTGAACACTAGCTGCAAGCTTTCTCAATTTATCTACATCCATTTTAAGTAAATGATCTAAATTCTTATGAGAAATACCATTCTTTACATATTGGGCAATATTTAAGAGTTCATCCATACCAGTTCCTGCACCTGATCCCAACCCTTCTTTGACTTCTATTACTAGAATTTCTATAGGGACTTATCTTGAGCCTTCTCCAACATCCATTGTTTGAGATTCTGTAGGGAAAGATTCTAACCCTTGTCTGACTTTTGTTATTTGAACCTCTATACGGAGTGATCTTGAGCCTTTTTCAACATTCACTGTTTGAGATTCTGTAGGGAGTTTTCCTGACCTCTCTCCCATATGCACTGCTTCTACTTCCATTAAGCCTTCTTCAACATTTCCTTAACCTTGTTTAATTTGATGATAATGTGTTATAGTCTTCTGAATATTTCTTTGTTCTGCTTCATCAGATCTCTTCCTTGCATTTGTTTTCCCTTCCTTTCTTGTTTCCCATTACAAAATAAAAATAAAATAAAAATTTATCGCTTGCCTCAAGGTAAATTTTTTGCAATAACCAGATAAAAAAATTGTTGTACAGATTTGTCTATTTCCATCAGTATTTTTAAACTACTTGTCTAAAGCTGATGTCAATTTTTTTGGTTATTTTGCATGTTCACGTGGACATGATAAAAAAACACATGTTTAGGCAAACATTCCATCTTAAGTTTTTTGTCATCAAAAAAATTTAGTTGACATGTTCGTGCGAACATGCGTTCGCATGAACATTCCTAATATGTTCGTGCAAACACCATACTCGCATGAACACTCAAAATTAAGAACTTTTTTTTCTCTTTCGACACCCATAATTGTAGAAGAATAATCTCCAACTATAAAATATAAAATGTCAAAATGTCCTGCTTAGAGAAAGCTTTCCAATGACTATAATTGTAATACATATTTTAGTCATTAAGACTTTCAAATATGAATTTAACTCATTATAGGTTCATTACGGATTCAACATCAATCAACTTCAACACCTCAGTAAAATTGGTAAATTAGGTCAATTTTTTTTTTAAAATATGTATGAAATATCTTATTGAGATACCTTTCTTTTCAAAAAAAAAAAAGGGTTTATGATAATTTGACTTCAAATTATCTATGTCAAACAGAACGTATGTTTGAATTATGATTCATGTCACTTCAAAACTTCATAAATTATACAATATTCAATCAAAATGAATACAACCAAATGCATCCTTTGGATATTGATGTTACAAATCTAACGCCGAAAGAATTACTTTATTATCATTTCTAGAAAAAAAGTTGTGTGTGTCAAACAGACTGTCACTCTTTAAAAACATTGAATTTTTTTATGTACCACTTTTCAGAGGAGATGAAAAAATTGACATAAATAATTTTTTTTTTAGATTAAAAATATGGTTACAAAGTAGGAATGGAGTACTAAAAATTAGTAGTATATGTCATCTTGAAATTATTTATAGTTTTGGAGATATAGTCACTCGAACATGACGTTTGTTGCAAAAATATTGATTTCAGTGTCAAAATTGGTTGAAAAGTGGAATCCATTATTCTGGGATCACCCCAAAGTTAAAAACTTGGATCAATTCATTAGCTAATACTTCTAAGTTCTCTTTCTTTGCTTCATCTGAAATCTATCTTCATTCTTTGACCAATCATTATTCAAGAAGTCATGAAAATCTTGTGTTTTAATTCCTTTTATCTTACTTTGATCCTTTTCCCTTGCATTGTGCATATTGATGTTATAAATAGGTGGTTCTTGTGTTGTGGTTGGTTTCTACCAAAATTTGGTGAATAGATTTATTGCCTCTTTTCTAGAGTCTACATGGTGTCCTTCACAGGCTCCTCCATCTTTTGCAATGGAATTTTCATTATTTCTTTTATGCATTTAACATTTCTTTGGTCTGGAGATTCATCAGAGAAAAGACATTTTTTTTCTGTTTCTTCAAGAGTGCTATTGGTATTAACCGAGGGCCTTTTGTCCTAAGAGATGAATTCCCTTCCTTACAGTTTTTCTTTCCCACTTATTGCTTTCATATTCTTAGCTTTCTGTGCTTTCTTCTATTTTTTGTTTAGTGTTATGCTATTTTTGATTGTCCTTAGCATCCTTATATTAGACATATTATATTTTGTTATTCCTTCTTCTCTTCTACTGATTTCTTTATAGCTTTGATCTTCACTAGAAAAGATCTAAATTCATCTATAACCTAGTGCCTTTACACTCTTTCAAATCTAGCAAATCAGTAATTTCTTTACAGTCATTTGGAATTAAAACCTTTTCCTTTTCTTTTCTTTGAGATTCTTTTTTCCTTTGCATCTTGTAGTGTCTCTATTTCTCTCTTTTGATCTTCCTTGGAGATAGGTATGAAAATGTTTCTAATCCTTGTAGTTACAGTTGAAGATGTTGTTTTTTCTATTCTAATTTCACCATCCTCCAATTATGTAACTACTTTTCTTGTTGTAACCTAAATATGCTCCAAAATAGCTATCTCATTTATGATCTTCCCTCAATTTTGCTTTTTTTTAACGTATGTTCATCATAGAGAAGGTATCTTAATGATTTGAAGTAGGTTGAAAAAGTTCTAAATGTGATCTTTCTATCATTATTTAATCAGATTTTTTTGGAGATTTTTCCTTCAAATCTATAATAGTTCAATTTATAGATAGATTTGTTTAAAATTGACTTAATAGATTTGAGTTCTATATTTTTATTCTCAAAGTTGATCATAAATTTAATAGTATTGCAATATTTATAAGAAGAATCTATTCCTATCAAATTACCTTGGAAAGCCAATTTTCTTAAGAATATTTATATGCATAAGTTCAGGAGGGAGGGATTAAAGGGAAATCCAAGTTGGCATAGGGAAGTTTAATTGTTCTTCATTACAATCTAGAATCCATTCAAAGAATTTAATGTTCAACATACCCTTTAAAATAACAATCAAAGATAGAGATGAAATAATTTTTAACATATTTATCATTGCAATGTATATATAATATCAATCTATTAGAATGGTGAGATATACTTACTTGATTTTTATAGAATTCCTTTAACCAGTTAATACGATTGATCATCACTTGTTTTAGCCCATTGCAAAATGTGAATACACTAACATTCTAGCATTCCTACCAATGATTTTTGTTGTCCTTATTGCTAATAATCATGATTTGTTCTTCAGTTTTATTATTAAATGGGTGAGGAGCTGTGTGGGTTGACTATAGGAATGTATAGGAGACTTGGGGATACCATTCCTATGATGGGGGGCATATATGTATTAGAAGTGTTATGTGGTGATTTGGGATTTGAATTTGAACTATCCTATGAAGATTTGTTTCACAAATATTGATGGAAATCACATCGGGTTCAAATAGAAATCCTATTTGTTGGAAAATATACGAGTAATCTATTTTGGGCTGCATATTTTGTAAGATTAAAAAAGATAATTTGCTTGTCTAAGGTTGTAGTGGAGCACATGATATTAGGGAAAAAAACCTTTTTGGGTAGAGGAGTTACCTAATTTGGGAAAATAATCTCTTTTAATTGTTTGAGGAATTAATAGAAGCTTACTTGCCTTATTATGATATGATGAGACCTGAAGTGTAGCACCTCTCGATAGATTTCACTAATATCTCTTGACTGGTAGCACCTACCATTTTCTTACTAAGATGATTATCGTAATTTTCCTATGGTGTAATAGGATTCTCAAATTCACTATGCCCAATTAGAGCCAAATGAGAATTTGATATTTGCACCACAAATTGTAAATCTATAGAATGAGTAACACTAAAGGAAGGAGGATCGATGCAGTTACTCCCAAACTTATCTGCTTCACTACTAGGGCCTCGTGGTGATGGCTATCACTAGGGCACTAGATGTTTATGAAGAGCCTAAAAACTAGGGTTTGGACTAATCACTAAAAATATTGATTTCTTGGAAGGTCGGGAGTGTCTGCTTTGTTGCTTGTTTTTATTCAAAAAGTTCACATGTTTCACATTTTTAAAATCTGTTTTGATTTCCATTTTTTTCAATCCAGCTTATTTGTGAAAATAATTTTGAAATTTTAATCAAATTATGGTGTCCATACATGAGAGGTTTTAAAAGTTACCTTTATAGCCAATTAAAGATTAATAATAAAAACATTATTCAATGAAAAATCAAGAAAAAATATTTTCATCAAACTTTGGTGTGTTAGGTAACTTCCTTTCAAAGGATTTACAAAAAATCATCAATTTATATGAAATTATGGTGTTCATACACAAGTGTGGTATTGTTATCAAACATGCATTTTGAAAAAAAGGTTTTTAAAGATCCATACCAAAAATAAAAATCTATCATATGTGTATACAAATAAATTACGTAATCAAAAAATAGATTCCAAGCACTACAATTTTTATTTTTAATGTGTTTTAATTTCAATCTCTAAATGTCCCAAATTTTGAAATTAATTGTCAAGAAATTTCAAAAATAGGAAAAATACTTCTAGTTTTTGCCCAAAAGTGAGACCCAACTTCTTGCACTTACCCATCCTTTTAGTGTATTTTTTAAGTTTCTAGAAAGTAAATTTTAAAATAACTTCTAAATCATATCTTAAGTTTAAATTTCATTTATTAATTAATACTATATAATTTTTAGGAATATTTAGGGAAAAACCTAGGCTCATAGGAATAATGGGTCACAAATTAAGTCATAAAGTGACCCACACCAATCGCCACCTCCATGCCTCCTCTCATCACCACCCAAGCTAGAAACTAGGTATGCTAAAAATTATAGTCATTCAATGCTATCACATTTGTGATGAGGAGAACCTTGACCAAGAGTTGGCCCATCTATGATTTGTGTTCTTACAAAATGGGTATAATAATAAGAAATTTTCTAGGGATTTCAACCTAGGCAAATCTCCAAACCTTCCCAACCCCTGTCCCTTTCTATCACTTCCATTCCTTATATTGAGGGTATCTTGTATAAAATTACAATGTTTTTTCTTTAAAATCCCTTCAATATTCTTTCAAACCTTTCTTAATGTTAATGAAATGCATTCCTCCCCTTAACAACCATAGAGACATCTTGCTAGATTCTAGGGTCTACAAGATTTTCTATTCATGTAATACTCCCTATACAGGTGAGATGGTTCACTCATTCAGCAAAAGGACTAGAGAACATAATGCTAAAATTAAACGTGAGATAACAAAAAAATTGGCCCTAGCTAAGCACTCCTTCCCTACCAAGAACCATATTTTCTTAGAGAGTACCTAGGTTATTTTTAGAGAAGACAAGTTTATCAAGAGAAATCTTAAGGAAGATATCAATATTTTTAACCATCCCTCCAACCTCAATTGAAATGATGGGTGGAACATCAAATCTTCTTGACATATATTAAATTATCTAGGATTATATAGGCTCTCCACATTGCCTCCCCCCACTCTTGGTTCTATTATTATATAGACTTAGACATGATCTCCACCCCCTCCTTTTCTTTCTCATGTCCTTTGGGCCCTCGTGCTAACTACTCGATGGTGTTAATTTTTTCAGCTTGCTGGTCATTTTTTTGTCTTCTTCTACTTTCTCTCTTTTGTTCCCCTTTGTGCTTATTTTTCCAATTTAGTAGCATTGTGCTAGCTGGTGTGTGTGTGTGTGTGTGTGGGTGTCCTTGCATGAGTGACTTCATAATTCTTTTCTTTTTGATATTTTGATGTCTTGTTAGTCGTTTGTTATTCTTATGTTTTAATACATAACCATTTTTCTTCATTTTTACTTATTTTATACATATATGTAAATTCATTTTCTCTAAGTCTTTTTTGTGTTTTATTTTTTGTATATATGTAGATTAGTTAATAATAAGTGAGTTTTTGTATATGTATACATGTCCACACACACACACACACACACACACACACACACACACACACAAATATACATATACACATATACTTATACATATCTATAAATACACATATAGACATATACATACATATATACATACATATACATACATATACATACATACACATAAATACATATGTATACACACACATATACACACACAAATATATGTGTGTGTGTGTATGTGTTTGTGTATATGTATATATGCATATGTATATATATACAAATATGCATGTTTATATATGTATGTATATATATGTATGTATGTGCATAGATATATAAATATACATATATACATATACATATACATACATACATGTTCAAAAACATATTGATACAAGTATGAATAGGTGTTTCAATCATTGTTTTGTCACTAATGTCAAACTTGCTACTTTTTGGTAAGAGAATTGCTTAGATGATTTGAGTACTATCATTTTTTTGAGTGATGAAGAGGATTTGCTCAAATGAGGTAACAATAGAACCTAGAGGAAAGGTTGAATTATCATATGAAAAAGACATTCAAGGATTTGTTAAGACAATGATATTATAGTGCATTGATAATGTACTTAAGGTTGCAAAGGATGGTTACACTAATTAAGTTTAGAAGAACAAGTTAAAAGAATTGTGTCTACAAAGATTAATAATCTGCACAGTATGTGCTAAGAAAATTTAGTGTAAGCCAAGTAAAAAATTAGTTGGAGCTAAGAAAAAGTCAATTTTAGTGTAAGTCAAGAGGTATAGTGTAAGCCAAGTAAAGTTTAGTTGATGCGAAACACCAGTAAACTTTAGTTCATGCTAAGCATTTTTTATAGTGGATGTCAGGCAATGTAGTATGTGACTACTATTAGCATTATGAGAGAGATTTACAATTTTATGAATCTAAGACGACAAGTTTGATTTCTAACAAGTTTTATTTCTTGGATTGTGTGAACTATGTGGAAGATAAGCTTGATGAGTTGGTGGCATTGAATTTAAGATAAAACATTTTTAGGAAAATTCAAAGAGGATTGTAGGAGAAGATTCTAGAAGGGAATAAAATGAAATGGTGGGTAGATTCATTAAATCCTACCTAATTCAGCCTAATCCAACCTAAACCTAAAATGGATAATGGAGGATGAATGATAAAATATCTTAATTTTATATTTATAGTGATGGTTTCTTAGAAGCAAAGGTTGTCATGTGCGAGAACCTAAGGAAGACAAGGAGTCTACGGTATTGCTTCATTCAGTGACCTAATAGAAATGACTACATTAGAAAGAAAAGAAAGAGGGCTTAAGGGTATGGATGCTTGAAGGGTAGACAAGGTGTCAGATCTAAAGTGTGTGAATGCCAAGTAGAATGGAGGACTGAAATAGCAATCTATAACATACAAGTGTGTTGTAAGTTGTTATTAGATCAAGCCTTATTATTACATTCCAATCATTGTATTAGTCTAGGGTAAATCTTTTGGATTTAGGTTGATGTAATAGTCATTTGTAAATCCTTTAACTACATAAAATTCCAAGTGAATGATCTAAAGTCCTTTAAAAAGGATCACTCCTAATAGGGTGATTGAAATCCTTTAACTAAGTCACACTTAACAATGTGCATGGTAACCTTTAACAGGTTTGACCTTTCACAAGGCATCACTTGAAAAGGGTGAGAATTAGTAGCATGTTACTAGTGGTTTTTCCCAAATTGGGTTTCCAGGTTGAATTAGTGTGTCAAATGTGTTATTGAATCTTGTATGCTCCATATTTACATTTCTATAAAGTGGATTTGACAAACCTACAAGTTTAAGTGAATCTATGATCTAATGGATGCATGCATGATAAAAATGTTTTATGAATATGGGTTCACTAATCTGTGAAAAGTTTTATTTGTACATCTAGACCTTGGATAACTAATTCATCCCCCTCTCAGTTATTCTAAAGAATCCAACAATACATACATACATACATGCATGAATGCATACACACATACACAAAATACTTGGTAGGTGTACAAATAGTAGCATATGTTATTGGTAAGAGGTACAGTTGGATTAATCAAGTGTAAGAATTCAATTTTTATATATAGATTACCAATTTTGTTAAAGGAGAGGGATTGGCTAAGTTAATGGCATAATCAAACTCGGAGGCTAACAATGCATCTAGCAAAGGAAGATCAATGTGAGGTTAGCATTGAAACATTTTCATGGTATGTTGATATTTTATTCTTCCTAAGAACTATGGGTTTTATAGAATAAAAGGTAGATAGTCAAAAAATAAATATAAGATTATCGTATGAAAAATACATTCTTATTAAGGGTGACATTTACTAGGAAAATAGAGATGACATATTACTTTTTTGTTTGGATCCCTATTAGTCAAATAACATATTATTAGAGATGCATAGGGAAGTATGTTGATGTCATTTCTCTGCTAAAACTACTGCACATAAAATTTGAAGGGCTGGTTAATTTTTGCCAACAGTTCTTAAGGATAGTTATCACTTTGTCAAAAAATGTGAGGAATGTCAAAAATTCTCTGGAAAATTAAAATTTAATGGTATTTTACCCATGATACCCATGCAGTCAGAGGAACCATTTCAAATTTGGTGAATAACTTGATAGGTAAAATTATAGAGAACTTAAGTGGATGACATAGATGGATTCTAGTTGCAATAGACTATTTTTCAAAATGGGTTGAAGCCATTCTACTAAGACAGTCCACTCATAAGGTAGTTATGAATTTTTTGATACAGAATATTATCTGCGGATTTGAAGTACCTCACAAGATTATTCTTAAAAACACTATGTGTTTTAGATCAAAATAACTTATTGAATTATGTAATACTTATGGTATCACTATATCTTATTATACCCCTAAAAGACCACAAGGGAATGGGCGGGGATAATCTAGCAATAAGAACATACTTAAGATCATCAATAGACTTTTGGATAAGAATGAAAAAGTGTGGGATTCTAGGTTGAATATGGCTATATGGAAAGATAAAGTAATAGTTAAAAGGTCCATTTACTTTTCTCCTATTGAGTTAGTATATGGAAAACAAGTGTGAATGCCAATATATAATTTATTTCCTATTTATAATTTGATAAATGATTAAGGTTAGAATAACTAGATCAATTGGATGAAAGATTGAATGCATTAGTTGACCTTGAATAGAATATGAAGGCAGCTCATGAGAAAAATGTGAGGCAACAATAGAAAGTAAAAGTATTACATGAAAAAAGAGTAGAATTTAGAAAGTTTTTGGAAGGAGATTGGGTTTTAAAATGGAATGCAAAGGACCAAGACAGGGGGAAACATGGAAAATACGAAGCTTCATGGCTTGGACCATATGTTATCACCAGTAAAAATGATGGGATTTCTTATTACTTGCAAGATATAAATGGGTGTGATCAAGAGTTATCTACTCATGGTCAATAGTTAAAAGTTTACTTATGTTATTATTATTATAGTTTTTTTAGATCTAATTATTGGTCTTCTTTTTCCAAAGATAACTGAATTCACATTGCACCCACAAGGTGTACATGTACCCAATTTGAGCCATTCATAGGACTCAATATTTTATAAATAATTTCTACCTATTATTTCTTTGATTATAGTTGATCTTATTGACTTACTTTCATGTTGAAAACTATTTATCATTTCATGGATATTATTCATATCCTAAATTAATTATGGTTGTGATCAAATAAAAGAATTACTTAGTGCATTTCCTTTTGTTTGTAGTAAATCATGATTGGACATCTAAATTAAAGGTGCCTATCTGAAAATACATTCCCAGGGCTTACTCATCACATGGCGGTCCCTATCTATGGATTTTGGTTAAGATTTTCCTAAAATTCTATGAGATATATGATTTTTTCATGTATCACTATAGTTATAGTGATGAAGCATCAAGTATCGGTGTATACTTTTGTGATAGAAGTAGGGTCATCTTCAAAGTCAGGCAAGATATCACTATAACATATAGTGATCAAGTTTATCACTATGCAGAGAAGACATATTGTCAATATGGTGATGAGCGATAAAGAAAGGTGTATCATGATTACCTTAAGTGATCATTGGTAAGCTGGGAAATGAGGTTTTGGTTTTGGTGACCAATAATGAAATGGATCATATTGCTATATGATATGGTGATAAGTGCTTTCAATGATCAAAGAAAGGAAAGTTTGTTTTACAATGATTAGCAATAAGATTGATTGATTACCATGTTTTCAGTGATAAAGTAGTGTGATTTTCAATAAAGGTCTCTATTGCCTATAGTGATAGATCAAAGTTGTTCATAGATCACATTTGGAGAGTAATGGACATAGTGATAAGAGATGAGCATTTGTGTATTTCTATGTATTATAGTGATAAGATGAAAGCTATCAGTAAAGACTAAAATTTGTGACTGCTATAATCTATAGTGGAAACATCTATCTAAGGTTGTAGAAAGGGGATTTGCTATATAGTGATTTGTGATAGGGTTATCACTATTTTTATAGTGATGAGTGTGAAAAGTAAAACAAAAGCTATTCAGGGAATGACACATAGTGATCAAAGATGTGTAGGTATTTTTTCTAGGAGCTGTAACGATAAAAAAATGAAAATATTTTATTGATTAGGAAAGTAGTGACCAAAAATGACCACTAAAAATCTATGTTGTATTACAATGATCAAAATATTTATGACATCAATTTATACAAAGAAATAAATGCATGAGCATATAAGGAACATTACTAAATGAGTCATCATTTCACATTCTAATCTCAAATAATTTCATAGAAGCCATAAAGTTTTTCATTAGTGCACAAAGTCTGCAAAAATTTGATTCAAAAAGGACTTTCAGAGAAGCACAAAAAGTTCTAGCTCAACACCAAAGGGGAAGGTTAAGAAAGAAAAGAAGGAAAAACCAAGAAGAAGTAAAGAATTGAATATTAAGTTCCTCCTAGAAAGTTGAATGAGGACTTGACCAAACACATGGATTTTACTTGGTCTAATTCCAAAAGGAGTAAATTTTCTTCTCTTGGTGAGTTGGAAGATAAATATACTGAAGTATGAGATGTCTGGATAAGGACATGGGCTTATGATATTTTCTTATACCATTATTTAACAAGATATCACAAAGTACATATTTTTCATCCGCAGGAGATGAATTTAGGAAAATTAATTGTGCCTAATGTATTTGTGAATGTTGAGTTGCTAAAGGTTATCATCAGTAAGTATAATACTAATGATAGGTGTATATATGCTAGAAAAGGGGAGAAACTCATTGAAATTTCAATTGATTTCTTGAATGAGGTCTTTAAATTGATAGATAGGCTCATAAAGAGGTTGTCATTTACTGACTTGAAGAATTAGTATGAGAGGTCAAATTTAGCATATATGGAATGGAAGCTAATGATACATATGATTATCAGGGAAGCATTGACTAAGACAGATGGACCATCATTTAACATTAATATGTTCCAGACATATCTTGATATGACATATCAATCCTATGGGAAAGTGGGAAGAGTAGGAGTTCTAAGCCTAATGGAAACTAGACCCATGGTATTGGCATCTGATGTTCAAATGTTGGAGCCTAGCCTGCCCTATGACTATGTTGAGTATGTTGCTAATAATATTCATTCTTCTTTGGCTAATTTCAATGATGTTGATCATCATACTTTGAAACATTATTCTTTATTCATGGACATGATTTTATACTATGGTCAATTGATAAATCTATGGAATGAAAATTTGAAACTAAATGTGCAGGAAACAAATGGGGAGGCAAAGCCAATTCAAATGTGGACTTCCATATGGGACTTTAGATGTAGTGCATCTTGTTACCTTACTTTTGAGGATGATTTTTTCCAACTCCTATATAATTTATTTGGGTATCAAGCCTTTCCTCTATCAACTCTGACATAAATAGATTTTTTAGACATTAGGATAATGGATTGCAGGAGGAAGAATTGGGGTGACTTGTATTCATATGATTATTTTACATTTTTTAAAGTATTTGAATTTGAGGGTATGCCATATAGATTTCTATTTTTAGTACCTAGTTGGATTTCTTGTTAGGAGATTGTGATGCAAATGTCAAAATCTAGCACACAACATTTTGGAGGGAAACAAAGGAAGCAAACCTTTCTCCCTACCACTTTAATGTTTGGTGATTTTACAATTTATGCAACTAAATCATATGATACAATTGGAGAAATATTGAAAATTGAATATGATACCTACACTAAAGGTTACATCGATACTTGTAGAAAATCATAGAAATTAGGTGACTACGTCCATCACAATTTTGAAGATGAAGAAAAATTCAAGAATATAATATGGCTAGAGATTCACCAGATGCTGCAAGAACATAACATAGAGCTAGTGGAGAAGAGGCAACATGAGTTGGATTGATTCAGAGATGATATAGAAAATCTACCATACTCCCTTGTTCTAGTGACTAGAACTCTAGAAAGACCAGAAATTCAAGCATCAAAATATAATTTCCACATGGTTTATAGAGTAGATGCTGAGAAGAATCAAAGAATCTTTGAGTCTATAAAATTTGTGAGTGATGATGATTTTTTAAAATAAAAAAATCGTTTATTGTTAGTACAATTATAGATGGAAGATATTAAGATAGAATGTTCAACATATCAATCCAAAAAATGAAAATGAGTTGATGGCTAAACTAAAAGAGGATATCAAGAAAGAAGCGGAGAATATGACTCCAATAAGAGGGAGATAGTTTCTTAACGAAGCAAGAATCATGGTTTTACATGGATAAGATTTAAGTTCATTCTATATATTTGACAACATAATTGAAGCTGGAGAGAAATATATGAAATTGGATGTGCAAGGTGTAAAGGATGTAATTATTAATTCTAGATTTGTAGAAGATGAGAAGACTATCCCGTTATGGGATCTCTATCCTCTACACAAGAGTCCTCAAATTATTGATCAAGCCTTTGGGCACTTGATGACATTGAAAGTGGGAGTAAGAAATCCTAATAATTCAGCTACCAAGAAAGTGGATATGGCCCTACTTAAACAAGCATAGATGAAACATGTCAAATTTGAACAAGATAACTAGAAAGCAATGTATGAAGGCATGTTGAAAATAGGAAAGCCATAGAATCAGCTTATGATTTAGTCTCTTGATGTTGCCTTGCAAATTAAATTGAAGAGACTATAGGAGGAGAATAAAAGGCTAAAAGACATATATTTGGTAAGGAGGGAAATATCTAGCTCTATATTGAAAAATTGTTTCAAAATGTTTTTGACAAAGTTAGGTAAAGTTTGGGACGTATAAAGTGAATACAAGCCCTTGGAAATCTAGCATAATGAAATATATAGAAATATTGTTAAGGAAAAGAATAAACTTGTAGAGGATGAAGATATTCAAGAGGAAAACAAATTGTTCCAAGATTAAAATTTCTACACCTAAGAATTTAAAGATACTTTTAAGTTATTTGAGAATCTAGTAGTAGAGCATGAAGTTCCAACATGACAATATGAAAATGGATAGAAAATCAATAGGGAGATTTGGATGGGGATTTTCAATGTGATGTAGGAATAGGCCCTAGGAATAGCAATGAATGATGATCTAGAGATGAGAAGGACCAATGAGGATATTGAACAAATGATTGAGATGGAGATCAAGGCTCATGAGGTGATCATTGATGCAGACTTTCTTAAGGATGACAAATATCATAAGCACATTAAATAGTGTGATGATTTTATTGAGGAATCAACATTAGATTTATCTCAATAAATCTATTTTCTCTTGTAATTTTTTTTTGACTAATCGACATATGATTGTTGGTTATTAGTTGGCCGATTAAGATCAATTTTTCATACAAAGGATCATAACTTTTTCAATTTTGTAACCAATTCGTTGTCTATAATTACAAGGAATGAATTTGGAGATGAATCATCACGATATATTCTACACATGTATTTTATAGAAAGTCAATCCTTTTGTAGATTGTGTTATCTGTATGCATTAGTAACACATACATTTGTGGTGAAAGATTCCAAAAATTCAATACAAGGGTTTTATGTGCTTGATTGATCTTTTGGTGATATCATTTATGTCTCATACATTTTGTTTCCTCAGATCAACTCTCAAGTTTTCTTAAATTCAATGATCAATTGATTGAATGTAGTAAGTCATTTCAATGTTTGTAAAATAGTAATATTATATTGATTGATCGATCTATATTGTTGACTTATTGGGATCTTTAGAAGAGTTAAATTCAATAAGACTTAATATTGAAATTGACTTAAGTATTCAACAATTTATACATCATTAAAATGATAGAAATCTATCTTAAAGGGATTTATTTTATGTCTCTAAGGATTATTCTAAACACTTTGAGTGATTGATAGAGTAATGAAAAATACTCCATTAGTTAATGCACTGGTCTTTGATTATTGTTTTGTGTTTTCATGTTGATTGTAGAAAGGACACATATTGAAGTGACAAAGATTGTTGATCCATTTATTTATATATCACACCAACAAATATTTATCAACATTTTATTTAAATTCCTAAAACACCTAGGTATCACAAATTATCTTCTCTAAAAAGCTTGGTTCTATATAGCCAAAATTGCAGAGGTTCACATTTAGTTGGAGTGGAAACTGTTAATTGGAAAATTACTTATAGGAATTCTTAGAATTGGATCATAATTCCATAGGAAACCTAATCTGCTAATTTGGGCACCAAACAACCACTAAGGAATGTGTGCATTTAGAGATAGCTAGTCCTATGTATAATGAGGCTAGTATTCTTGAGGTTGAGGAAACTCAACAAATTAACTCACCTCCTCATGTAGTTGTTGGTGTTGAATCCACTCAAGTGGATAGTATGCATATAACTATATATGCTAAAGAGAACCCTTTTGTATAATATGAGACCAACATTGTTGGCAATATTAGTGCTTATTCTAGATCAAATGAAGAGGATGATGAAGAAGAAAAGAGACGTGTAGTAAAGAAAAGATAGACCAAAAGGAAAGAAAGAAAGAAGATACAAGAAAAGAAGAGCAAGAAATAAAAAGAATTGAAGATGAGAAAAGAAAAGAGGAAGAGAAAATAATAGAAGAAGAGAGAAAGAAAGCCAAGGAAGAAGAGAATGAGGAGAAGAGACATGAGGAAGAGAAGGAAAGTACTGAACCAAAAGAAGTTTCACTCATTCCCTTAGCTACCCTAATAGTAGCAAAAATAGTTACTATATTGCATATAGTATCTAATGAGGATGATGATCAAAAAGGTCTAATGAGATCCTTGAGTAAGCTATTTAAGAAGAATAAGTTTGTGAAGACTTTTGAGAGATTGTTAGCAGAAGTTCTAAAAAGAATGCATAAGATAGTGTGGACCACTATTATATAACAAGATATCTAGAAAAAGGAAAAAGAAATGGTTAGATAATTTGATGTAGAGTTCACCACCTTCTCTAACATTGCATCAATATAGGCAAAAACTAAGCATGATGCATCACTATTTGAAACAGTATGCACTAATGTCAATGAATGATCTATAGACTTTGAAATTTTTCATAAAAGAGATAAGAAAGAGCTTAGACCAAGGGAAGAAATTGGATCAACACAATGCAAAATATCATACAATTATTCAATGTCATAATTTGATATCCTGATCAAAGGAATATTGAGTGAGCTTGAAATACTCACAATCAGTTTAGAATAACCTAATACAAGTATTGAAGTCACTAAGCTAATATGGAGTCAATTAAAATTGCTATCAGAGGCATTGAACTTGAAAAGGAGAAGTTTAGAAAGAGGTTCTCTATCCTTAGAGAATATTTATCTCCTAAAGTTATCACTTTGCAGTGGCAATTGGAGGATTGTCTTGTAGCTAAGACATCCTATGAAATTTTTTCCTATATTGACTTGAGCATAATTGAAGTGAAATCCTATGTACTTTTCACACTCATAAGTATTTTAGATAAAATTAAAGAGCACGTGAAGAAGGATCCAAAAACTAAAAGTTAGTCTTGCAGATTGTATATCTAAAATGTCAAGTTGATGAGAAAAAGGTAAAACAACACCTTTGTCATTGATGTCAAAGGGAGAGAAGTATGTAAGGAAAATTGTATAGAAGAATGAATATATATGTAAGGGGGATCTTAATTATGTATATAGGAAATAAGGAATGTAATGATCAACCAAAAAATGAATAAAATTGTGATGTTTTGAAGGCCCATTTTTTAGTAGTGCCTTTTTGTATTTTTGCAAGACATCATTTTGGAACTAAGCCAATATTTCCCAAATTTTTCCATCAATGCCAAAGGGGGAGATTGTTGGAAACATGTATAGGTAGATATATAAGTGTTTTCATTCATGGAAACATGCATGTTTTGACCAATTTTTCATTGTGAATCAGAGAGAAATTTGTCTAAGTAATAGATAATTTGCAACAACACATAGATAGATTTGATATGTATGGATGATAGATTTTGAGTTAGCACATGCATAGTTGAGGATTGATAGTTTATAGTGGAATGATTATGTATGTTAGTGCATAGATCTATATGGAAAATGCAATGTAAGTTATAGAAGAATTACAAATATAGGTAATTAATAGAGTAGAATAGAGCACGAAAGTGAAATAAATTATACAGTTTAATGAATTATGTTGGTAAAAAAGAATTACTTAACCATGATGGGGTGACTACCTAGATATTATTATGTAGCTAATTGAAGATGATGTTGTGAAATGTGGTGTAAACTATTGTGAAGGAAACATATCCAATATGCAAGCCTTATGTGATGCTAAATATGATGCATGATTAGAGCTAGTGCAAAGTAGAAGAGTGAGGTCCAATATTGTATGTATATCTATACTTGTGAAGAATCTTATTTGTATATTGCATGTTAGGAAAATGGGATCTTCTTGCATACATTGTAATTGTTCTACCAACTCCTAATAGGGTTGAGGCTTTTATCAGGTCCTAGTATTCTAACAAGGACTTAAGACACTATATTTATTTGATAGATTCCTAATAGGGTCAATATCCTTAATAGGATTCTTTTTTTTAGTGGATCATCTTGTGAGTACCATCTCCATCAAGGTCTTCCCTAGTTAAAAAATAATGGTGTTATGAGTTCTTTATATGTATGGATTTCTTTTGTATTCAACATTATTAGTTTACTTACATATTCACGTTGTATTTAAATAATAAATAATATCTAGTTGTGGGAAAACTTTCGTAGAATACTGATTCACCCCCTGCCTCTCTCAGTATTATCTATTTCTAATACTGATATCTTGGGAGAATCTAGTATTTAAGTTTTAGCCCCCTCAATCTCAAAAGAGAACATATGCAATGATTAAGGAAGCCTGGACAAAAGAAAAACTTCCCCAAGTTTGTGGCAATGAGAATGACAAAGTTTCCCTTTTGGTTTGATCTGATGAAACTAAACTATTTTCTATGAGAGATAATTACCTCTACTGTATGCTTTCAAATAATGATGAGATATTTGACTAACTCAAGACCAAGTGGTACTATGACTTAGAATGCAAAACTTGGACCAAACATCTTTCCTGTATTTGGCACAATAGAGTGGAACCTAAGGTGCAATATTTTTAATGGGAAGCTCTTCTTCATAAATTCCCTTTGAAGAATGTTGATGGTCTACCCTTTACTTGTTCCTTCTATTCCAAACTTGAGACCATATCCCACCTATTCTTATAATGTGTTTTCACCAAAAAAATCTAGAACTAGTTCAACATCCCTAGTAATATTGACCTCCTCCTTTTCTTTGCTATCTATGGAAATATACCTAGTCTTCCCAAACCATTGAATGCTTTCTAGGATAATTTTTTCTCTTGTTTATTTGGCCTATTTGGCTAATTAGGAATGATGATGTATTTAAGGATAGGGGTTAGAATCCTTCATGAGTCTTTGAGGAGACTAATTTTGCATAAAATATGTGTATAGGTAATCTATAAACTAGGATTTACAAGATTTATAACTTTGATCCAAATACAAATTTAATCCCTGATCTAAGTAGTAATTACATGGCTATGTATTCTTAACCATTGAAATTACAAGATTTATGATTTAAATGCTTAATTTAATTATGTAATTAATCACATAATAGAGAAAATAATAGAATTGAAAGAATAGAAAGAATTATAAAGTGTTGTAATTTGGAGCCTAACAAAACTCAAACGTTTATTGGGAATGGTTTTCTCCACATATTATTTCTATTGGGGTTTTGGGGCAACACCCCCAAGATGGGTTCAAGGCGTAATGCCCCTAGGTGGTCCTGGGACAGTGACCTATGTGCACTCCTTTTCATAGTACAGAGTGGGGTCAAGTCGAAATGCCCTTGTGGGATATTGTAAAACATGCCAACGTCTATTTTTCCTATTGCATGAATTATTATAGCCCTCATTTCGTAAGTGTCAAAATATTGTATAAAAATGCTTAGGGTTAGGGATTTCATAATGTAATGGTGGTATTGTAGTTTCTTGTGGTAGTATTGAGCTGTAAGGGGTTATAGATTGTAATCACTAGATAATAATAATATTGGTCTTATTGTTGGTGGACGTAGTCCAACAATTGGGTGTACCATAGTAAATCTTTGTGTCTGATGTTATCTTTTATGTGATCTACTATTTTTTAGTATGGGTTATATTTGCATGTAACTATTATTTCTATTTGAGGTTAATCCTAACAGAAAGAGATAATAAATAGATGCAAAACACTTTGATTATAGAGTTCACCTTGGTAGGACTACATCTCTAGGTCTACTTTTCAGTCTGGGGACCATTTTATTAAATTTTCAAATTGAAGTTCCTTGGTTGCAAATTACAAACTCCAAGCCTTTGTAGTCTCTTTCTCATTTTACAATTTTTGTTGTAGAATTACACCTTGTAAAATCTCTCCAAAAAATTCAAAAATTCCCTCCTAAAAATCTATCACAACAATGTTCTCCTCCAAGGCAATTTTTTTCCCAAGGATTAAATTGTGTTCTAAAGAAGGACAACTCCCCTTCTATACATAGAAATTAGTCATATTTGATGTAAAACCAAATAACTACATAATAACAATTTTCCTATTTTACCATAATAAGTTAACAAATATAAAGCCATCCTTTCTAAGTTTCATAGTTATAAAACATACAAATACAATAATTAAACCTAATACTGTAAAATACCATACTTGGTAATCCCCCAAGTAATGCTTGGCATTTAAAACAACTCATCACCATAACATTCAGGCTTAGTGATGGGAAGTTTGTTACTTGAGATATAGGTTAAATAAACTTTAAAAAAAGTTTTTTATGAATACCATTAATTAGGCTCTTGATGATATTTTCCTTGTAGAGTGTGGGATGATTCATCCATTTGTTTTTTGAGTAAGTTGTGTGAGATATTTACACTTTAAAATTTATAATGACCAAATAAAACTCAGAATGACATGTTTGGCCTAGTGGTGCATAAGTTTTCTTGGAAGGTAGATGTTGAGGCTTTAACCCTTTGAAAGAAACCTTTTAACAAACATGCCCAGATTTCCATGTAGTGCCACATGGCACTATTTTATTTTCCTTTTTGAAACATTTTAACCTTCTATTGGTCTATGTCAATAGCTAACTCTATAAAGATGCCACATCATCAACTATGTTCCACGAAATTATGCCATGTGTCACTTTTTAATTGGTTCAAAATGTGTTACTAACATCATGTTGATGTCACCATATTTGTGTTCTCCATCGAATTTCAAACAATGATAACTTTCACATATGACCTTAGGTGTCAATGAAATGAACACTATTGGAAATCTCTCCATGAGCTCTTTAATTTGAACCCCATTGTTGCCAAATTTTGAGATGGTTGAATTTCACCTCATTTTTTTTATGAAGTGAACCCTTGGTTTGCTAGTTTGACCTAAAATTTGACCAAGTCTAACTTTTGCATACAAAATCTATTTTCTCTCATTTAAGTTGCACTAGATTTAATTTTTTGAGCTCCTTGCAATCATTCTGAAGTTGAGAGATTTTGAGACTAAAATTTTTAAGCCATCTAGGTCAACCTAGTTTAGTAGGTCACCTTCAATTATAAAGTGAAAGAGAAACATGTGATGAAGATGTTGGTTAATAGTTTGTCTTCCTTGATATTTTGGTTTATACCTTGACTCTTGACTGCCCAATGGCTTATGGAAAACAAAGAAGTTAACAATAGAATGGGTTGGTTTCATAATCTATCAAATACCCCTAAATTGAAATGCATAGCTCCCTTGTGAATACAAGATATGAAATAAATTTTATCTTTTAGGTTTTGAGGATATGCTCTTAACTAGAGAGCAGAAAAGGTAAAAACTGAGTTGCTCAACACTTTAAACAACCTAGGCTAATGAAGGGGGATTAACTCACAAAATATAATATATTTAGACCTACAATGAAATGAAAGGAAATATGTATAATCAAATAAGACAACAAGAAGAAAAGAAGAGATGGTGAAATAAGTAATTCCTCGATTACAATGTTAGCTAATGATTTGAAAATATCCAGATCGTCTATCTCACGACTACTCCACACACCAATTTCTTCCTTCCCTATGCATCTAAACACATTTACTAAGGCATACATTAGAGATATCATAAGACATTCTTATGTTGAAGAAAGTAAGATGTACAATCTATCGAACAAAGGAAACAAAACTAAGTTCATTCGTGCATTCATTTCATGTACTCTACTTTAAACTAAATGAGCAATAAAGCTTAAAATGGACTTAGAGTCACACACAATAGTCCCAGCTACAGGGGTTTGGCCAAATTAAATTTTTCCAATCTTATTAACTACATGAAAGATTACATTTATAAGCCTTCTAAAAATGGTTAGTTACATGGATGTTTTCTTTGTAGAGCATCTCTAAATAGAAAGACTAGGAATAGGACAAGCTTCAATCATTATCCATTATAGAGACTAAGAAAATTCAAATAATGACTAAAATTAGAAAATAGAAGAATGAGAATGATAGATGTCTGCAAAAGCATCAAAATCATCATGCCTTTTTTGAAGCAACTGTGTTGGCTCTATAAGTTTTAATGGATTTATTTACTTTAGTTAACTCTTAAACATTTAGAATGATGATATTGTCAACTTAGACCATGTAGTAGTCATGCATCTCTATCAACTCATCTATTCTCGCCACCTTTGACTAGAATTTCTCCATTTCCCTCCTTATGATTGCATCCACTACTAAAATTTCCTAGATCTTGCTCACTTTTAAGTTGAGTAGGTCAATAACTTCGTCAAAAAATGTCAAGAACATTGGTTTCATTCTTTCAATGTCCACAAATTTACCATTAGTAGACACAAAGAACTTTGCATGCAAGATCTTCAAATATTGAAATAACTTTTCAATGATATTTTGGACAAGACCAAGTACATCCTTGAGCTCATTTGTAGATCTCATGGAGCTTTCTATGATCCTATGAAATAGTGACTTCTTTCTAGTCTTTAGAATCTTTTGAGTAATGGCCACATTTGTCTTCATGTCCATCACTTCCTGTAGAAGGGCCAATTGCTCTATCTTCTTGTCTATTGCCTTATGTATGGTTATCTAATGATTTGAAGCCATTTTCTTGAGCTTATGAATATCCATACTAGGCTTCCCAAGTTTTTGACTAGTGGGGGACCTTGAGCCTTCATTTGATCTACCCATGCTTGGCCTACCTATCTGAATTGTATTTATTGTTGTAGTTTTAGGAGTAAGTTCTTGTTGTCCTTTATATTTAGGTTAATTTGATTGAAAGATGTACTTATAAGTACAAACCATATGTATTTCACTAACTCATTGTTTGAGGCTTTCAGTATCTCCTTCTTTGCTCTAAGCTCTTCAAACTTGCCCTTGATTTTCTCATTAGTTTACTTCCACATGTTTACCATGGAGTTATAAATTGGGATGCCAAGATTAACTATCATGATTTGGAAATAATCCTTTGATAGATCATGAAATCCACTCTCTTTCTATGGCTCAACAATCTCAACTAGCATGTGGCTATTTGTTGAATCTGTAGCCAGTGTAGTAATAGTCTTCTATTTCTTTTTTATCTTGGATGGTTGAGATGAGGTGACTTGTGTGATCAAGTCCTTTGATGGGCTACATCCTTGATCTCCTCTTCTTCCTGTTAATGGTCACTTTGAGGAATCACTATGTAGAGAGAATATTGATAGTGGATTGAAATGTGCTTGCATCAAACAAATTCCTCAGGATTAATGGAGTTGGTTTTCTCTAGGAAGCAACAATGATGATAGGTACCTTGTTTACCAAAAGGGATAAAGTATCCCCTTATAGAGATGCTTCCGATTCCTAGCCATCCATGGAGTTAGTGTCACCATCCAAATTAATAACTTGAATAGGGGAAGATGACTTTGCCACTAATTTTTCTTCTTCCTTCCCCTTGTCCTTGTCATCTTCCTTCTCCCTAGTCTTCCCAATATTGGAAAGAGGGCTAGCTCCATAGGTAGGGGTGAGTGGCTCACTCTTTTCTAGAGGATGGTCTCTACCTAGCTAATGGATTTTAATGGACCTATAGATGTTGACATAGAAATTTTAGTGGTTATTGCTATGGTTGACTAGGCTACTCCACCTGCTACTCCACCCATGGAAATAGTGATCCCAATCCTTTTCTTCCTTGCTTCGGTCCACTCCACCCATTTTTTTGTTCTCTTGATTATCCCCTACATGAACACATCCATTATGTCAATGAATGGATTTGCAGGTGGCGTAGACAAGATTGTCATTCCCTTGATCCTCTCATAAGATGTGGGGTGCATGTAGGATACATCATCTATAAGGTCATAAACATCAAAAAAATTATCATATAATTTTATCTCATCAATGCTTAGCCCTGATCAAAATCTCTCCCAAGTTTGGTACTCATTGAGGCACTTAGACTAGAAGTCCTTAATGTCTAGATCATGCCTGTAGGCATTTCACAACTTCAAATGGTCTGTTACAAAGTTAACTATATCATATTGAGGCATGAGAACTTCATAGTCTAAAAAATTAATATTTCTCTCAAATCTCTTTACCAAAATATAAACATGTGATTTGGAGGGACATGAATATAGTCCAACCACTATACAAAAGGGAATCCTGACTATTTTATTTACATTAGAGCACAGGGTATTCACTTCTAGGATTTGTTGACATAGTTTGACTAGGAAAATGTTGTCTTCAAGATGCCTTAGAAACCTCTTAGGAAATCCATCACAAGCTCCTATTCACAAATTGGAGTAGATCAAAAACTGGATGAATGAGAACCCAAATTGTCTTATGGCCAAAATTGTCTCTGACAAGAATCTTCTTTTAGGGCATCCTTGCAATTCTCAGCATAGCCTCATTGTGAACAAACCATTGATAGCTATGTACTCCTCATAGCTTAAATGAAGCTACAAATGTGGGTTAAATTTATAGAATTTGGTGTGCTCATCATAATTTGGGATACTAGGGACGTCAGGCCAAAAGTGGTGGGTTGCCAAAGCACATATTAGGTAAGAGGATATGTAGAATTTCTTAGATCCTCTAGCTGAATTCAACCAGAAGGCGAGCTCATCATAGATTATGAGTGCTAAGTTGATCTTCATATCCTTAGCATAGATTTCTTGTAATAGGAATAAATAGTTCTTGATGAATTCCAAAATCCCCTCTTTTCCTTTAAGTCTAAGGAGGAGTGTGAACATATCCATAATCTCTCGTTTTAGATTTGTGCCAATTATAGTCTTCTTCGTTTTTCTCTTCTTTGAGTGTACAGCCTGTAACTAGGTCCTCTACATGTCTTCCCCTCTGAGGGTCCTCTTTTCATTGAACATGGATGGGGAAGACCTAAAATATACATCACAATATTTCTCTTTCATGGGAATGCCAAATGCAAACTACATCAATGCCTTGTTGATTAATATGAGAATAAACTAGTCAGGGAACAAAATATTCTTTGTTTTTGGGTTATATCTTTCTATACATTCCCTTATAAGCTTAGGTGTATGCACTTTCATAGGAAAACAAGTTGCTACAACCAATATGCTCTCTTTCAATTTTTGAATGATTGGGTGAATGGGTTGACAATTAAGTCTCCTATGAAGATCACCAAAATCATAGAATTTGAAGGGTGTGTTTTTAAGCTCTTTTAAATCACTCTATAGGCCAATTAGCTTGTCATAAATAATAGCTCTAGTTACCATTCACTATGATTTCACAGGCTGTAGTTATAAATAAAGAGTCATTCAAATATACTTGAAGAAACCAATTGCATGCAATTATGATGAAATAGCTTTAGGAATTAGAATGTTGGCACCACACAAACAAAATTAAGTTTAGCCAACAATTATAACTGCATGGTTTGTATTTAATTTCATGAGTAATGATTAATTAAACTTTCCATTCATTTTCACATAAAACAATAAGTTCCTAAAAGCTCTCTTACTTTACCTAAAGTAAAGTAATATGACTAAGAATCACTAAACAACATAAACATACTTGATAATGTCAAAATAATCTTGAGAGAGAGAAGCTTAGATTTTCAGCAAATCCATTTTCCTTTTATCTAGAATCACAACATGAGGAGCAATCCTTTTTCTTTCTTACACACTATATTCTTCCACTTTCCTTTGAAGGCTTTTAATACTACATTTCCATTATATTAAGGTCACACTTTTATCACTAACTTCTCTTGAAGTATCTTTCAGGCATCTCCAAATAAGTTTGTATTTTTAGTGTGACTTAACTTTCTATTCTTGAAGCATCTAGACAAGTGATCTTTTTCATTGCCTTGGGCTAGAAAAACCCTCTCTCAACAATATTTCTTAGACCGAAGCACAACAAACAATATTCAAACTTTCACTTTAATCTAATGGCCTCAATGCTAAAACTTGAGAATGCCTTACTAGTTATGAGCCTTTAAATGGTTCTTTCAACATGGTGCTCACACTATTTGATCATTGGGGTTGAGATTTTATTTAAGTTCACACATCTTCATAAATATAACTTAAAAACTTCATTTCCATGAATATGTAGCAAAAAAACCATAGAAACATGTTCCCTCATAGAACTTGATCTTATCTCCACAAATTTGAATGACATACACTTTGGCCTCTATACACAACTTTGTAGGCTTTGGGCATTGGAAAAAGCATATTCATAGCCTATTAATCACTATAATGGCTTCATCCTTTGGATTCACACTTGATTTAGATTTTGCAAGGGGAAAATCAACTCGAAAGCTTAGAATCTGTGGAACCTGGAATGTTAGGCCAAGATAAAAGATAACGAGGTGTGGAAAAAATCAATTCTCATCTAGAGGATGCTATAACACATCCAAACCATGCCTAGATCACCTACACCCTCCACACACTAGGAAAATAGGAAACCTACATAGGTAATGGATAAAGGTAATGTAAAGGGAAATTGACAAACAAAGAAAGTAGAGTTCTTTAGGAAAGATGAGAAGTAAGTTACCTATGAACACTTAGACACCACACTTGGACACACACTCACTTCCATACCAAAGACTTCAAGCTTTTAAAGGGGTAAGACTAAAACTTGGCAACAATTGACTCTAACTCGAGACTTAGGAATTGCAAATGTTTGAGAAAGGATGTAGAATCTTTGGTTTCACTTAGATAGAATAGAGAACTACAGTGGGAAATTAAACTAAGAAGACAACATAAAGCAAAAATAATCTAGGAAAGAAAGAAAACAAAGAAATGAAAGTTACAAAGTAGCCTACCTAGACTAAAACTAATTATAGGGGTTACCTAATTTCAATCATGAATTTGATACAAATTTAGATCCTAGGTTTTATAAGAAAATGGTAGAAACTCCCAAGAAGGACATGGCAGAATGAAACAATTGTTCCAATTTTCTTGCATAACCTTGAAAGGGCCCTTCCAAAGGGAGTCAAACTTGTGATGCATACCATTGGGCTTGTGCCTTCTGTCCCATAGTAGCACCAAGTCACCCTCCATGAACTTCCTCTATCTATCCTTCTTATCAAAGAATTTCTTCATGGGCTTCTAGTGTTTTGCAATATGATGAACCATCCTTTCACATTCTTCTTCCATCTTAGTTAGATATGCATTGTGCTTCTCTAGTCCATATTGGAATTTTGGATCCTCTATCATACAATTTCTTGTGCTAGTTCTTCTAGTTCTTAGAGACCAATTTCTTCATGATATTGCTCAAGTTTTTATTGATTAATTTTTCTTGTTCATTTCCCTAAGGGAAGTAATTAGATTAATGACTTAGGTGTATACTATTGTCATAACATAAATTTATAATTTTCATAGAAGAAAAATAAGAAGTGTTATCGATGACAAGTTTCGTTGGCACTCCAAACCTTATCAAGATGTTCTCTTTGATGAACTTCAAAATGGTCGTAGAAGTAGTCTTCTTAGTGGGCTTTGCCTCCACCCATTTTGTGAAGTAGTCCATAGAAGCATGATGACATAAAAATGACCAGCAGATGAGGGCAAACTGATTGGTCCAATGAAATCAATTCCCCATTGTTGAAAGGGGCCTTCAATTACAACTGTCTTTAAGAGTATAGTAGCTAATTAGGGATTGCTAGAGAACATCCTACACTTGTCACATTTGGTTACCAACTTATAAGTGTCCTTTAACATGCTAGGCCAATAATAAAATTGCCTAAAAATCTTGTATGTTATAACTATTGATGAAAACTGACCACCACAAGTCTCGTTATGAAAACTATGAGGCAACCTCTCTTAATGAGGTTTATCCACACATCTTAAGAAGGTCCCATTTATCACCCTCTTGTACAATTGGTTGTTATATATGACATACTTAGATGATTTGATTCTGAGACCTCTTTTCATCTTGTATGTTAGACCATTAGGGAAATCCTTGTAATTTAGAAAATAGGCAATATTTGAGAACCAGGGATCTTGGAGATTGACCATTAGTGCCCTTGAAGGTTCATCCTTCTTGTCCTAGTTCCTAATTTTCTACAATTATCTTACATGAGCCATTTCCTTGCACTAATTGTGTTGGCTTCAAGTCAATTTCATACTCTTGAACCTTTTATATTCATGTACCTCTGTTGGGTCGATATGCTTTTGACACCCAAATCAGGTACAAGCACAATAGAATGAGAGTGCAATATAGATAATCTAATTTTTTTGAGTGACATTACCATTTCATAGGCATGATTTTCCTTTTAAGATTATCTCAAATCATGCTCCTTAAGGGGGGTACTCATGAAAGAAATTGGTGCTTGCATATCTTCCCTTTTCTCTTGCATGAGTTTTGCAGATAGTGTATAAGCTGAGGCATAACAACTTGCAATATGAACTCCATGGTGTAATCTAGATGGACCAAAAAAAGTGCTTTGGATATGACATCCTTAATTTAATCAAAAGCCTTTCTTCTAGAATCATTATAATTCAAATGTTGACTCCCTTTCATCCTATCAACAATGTACTAGTTGATTTTAGAAAAATCATGGATGAAACATCTTAGAAAGTTTAGCTATCCAAAGACTGATTTGGCTCCAAATTTTCTTACTAAAAAATTCAATTGCATGATAGCTTTGAAATTTTCTTGTCAATCCTAATCCCTTCCTAGGAAAATATGTGACCCAATAGTTTTCCTTCTGTAACACACAAGGTTGATTTCTTGGGATTGAGTGAAATCTCATTCTCTCTACATCTTTTCAACACTTTCTCCAACTCTTATAGATGATTTTCTCTTTCCTTGGAGAAGATTGTTTGATCATCCAAGTAGATAACAATGATCTTATCCTTTAGATCAATGAATGAGGAACTCATAGCCTATTGGAAGGTGGCACAAACATTAATGAGCCCAAAGGGTACATAGTCTTGAACTAATCTTCCAAGTTTACCTCAATTTTGGTTAAACCCAAAAATCCATCTAGCATGGACATTGTTTTGTAGCCAACAACTATTTTTAGTAGATGATCCATATTAGGAAAGCCATAGTTTTTCTTTAGGGATGCTTGATTCAAATTTCTAAAATCCACACAAATTTTGATCTCCCCACTCTTTTTCTAGCATGGGATAATGTTAGCTATCCATGTCAAATGATGTATAAAGTAGATAGTTCTAGCTTCCAGCATCTTAGGAATCTCCCTAAAGATGGCATTTGAGAGCATAGGGTTGTAGTTACTTTACTTTTGCCAAAAGGGAGTAGCCTCAGGATCGAGGGGAATTTATTCTTGAATTAAACATTCATAAAGGTCTTTAGGTCCTCATATTCCAAATAAATTACATCTTGCTATTGTGTCAATTTTTTTTTTCTTTTTCCCTTTCTTCTTTTGAGCAACTACTACCAATATTAACTAGCTTGGGTTTATATTTGATGCCAATATTCATCCCTTCATATTCTCTAGAAGTTCAACCTTTTCTTCCCCTCTCCCTTTTGATAAATCCATTATGCCTATCAAATAGTTTCTTAAGTGAAATAAGGTGTCAAGGGATCTTATTACCTTTGAGTTTTTTAGCTCCAAGCTCCAACTCTTTCTTGGTGCCAGGGAAGAAATCATTGTAGGCTTTTCACTCCCTTCAAAGTATTGGTCACTAAATGGTTCAAATCCTTCTAGGAAAGACAATAATTTCTTATCATCATTGAACACTTTCCAAGTCACAACATTGTCAAGTACGTTCAACCTAAACAAGACTTAAACCTTCTATTAATTGTTTGTGAAACCTAGAATTGGGAATAGCAGTGAGGAGGATTCATCAAACAAGTCTTCCCTTGCATTTTTTTCTATTGGAATAGCTTGAATTAAGAAAGTTTCAAGGTGCTCAATCTAATCCCAGAACCTCTTTCTTTAATTCTTGAGTCTAGCATTCTTTATAGTGTACTGAGCTCTAACTTTCTTCACTATAAGCTTTGTGTCTCCTTGAGTTCTTAAGATCTTGACTCACCTCTGCTTTGCAATAGTGATACCCAACAACAAGGCTTTATATGCTATTGCAATGTTGGTTTTTTTAAATTGGAGATTGTATGCAAGTTGAGTCACATCTCCATTTTGAGATACAAGCCCTACACTAGCTTCAAACCCAATAGTAGCACAACTGCCATTGAACTCCAATGTCTAGATCCCCATATCACTAGGAAAATCTGGTTATTCTTCTAAATAATCAGATTTAGAAAACATCGTGTAATCTATGAACTCCATTTCTTGATATAGAATCTATGACTTAGGATCATCAAACCTTCATTAAAACTATGAATTTGGCCTTTTCCTTAGGTTCTAGCTTGATTTTCTTATTCCCCATGGGAATAATAGGATGAGATCAATCCATCTTGATTTTTCCTCCCATGTCTCTACAAAATCTTCTACTCAAATGCATCCCATAGCTAGCCAAAATATCTGCTACTAGGATGGTTAGTTTCATTCTCTTTGTAGGGTGAGCATCTAATGCTACTTGTGTATCTTTCACTTGACCTATTAGACAGAACTGCTTGGCATCCATGTAATAGAAATGTCCAAAGGTTTTTTTAAGGTTCAAGCCAAGGGAATGAGCAACTGAAGAAGGCATGATACTACCAAAGGCTCTAGGATCAACAATGTAGTTACTAAGCTTATGGTGGTTTACATATAAGGACACATAGAATGGGTTTGACTTATAACTAGGGGAGGTAGCCAAAACTAACACTTCTTCTTTGAAGAGAAGAGGAAAAATAAACTCTTCATTAGCTAGTGGACCACTATCCAACTGGGGTTAGTTCTTGCTAATTGTAGAGTTGACATTGGGCTAGATTTTGGCATTGGCATCACTTTTACAATAATCTAGTAGCTTTTTTAATTTAGTAGGATTAGTTTTGATATAGCCAAGGGGAGACACCTAGATATAAGCATCCTTACAATATTGTTTAATATCAAATTTGGAATGAGGCTTTCCATTTGGATCAAACCTTGACTGCTCTTTCATCTAGAATAAGGAAGTGGATGCTCCAACTACAGTTGTTGAAGGGCCAATGGCTATGTTCCAAGAAGGAAAAAATTTCACTGGGTTTTTCTCTCTTTCATTTCTTGAAGCCATAGTCATCTAAATCATATCTAAGATGGAAAAGATGTTGTCTCCAAGCTCTAAATTTGATTCATACTATAAAAAGAATGTTCTAGAGTCACCATGGGAATCAAAATTGTCTTCACTTTCAAGATACTCAATGGTTAGCCCATTAATGGTAGTGAGCTACTTATATATGTTCATTTATAGGTAGGAATCACCATCATTATTATGTTGCAAATGAAAAATGCATATATTTTTTTGTCTTGGGAGGTGCCTCATTACCAAGTTTTTGCTAAGCTAAAGACAATTATAATGGTTTTCCTTCATGTTGGCTTCAAGGAATGTCTTGATATGGTTGTTGGAGGAAAGAGATAGGTTTTCACATTTGTCTCTTCATGGAAATCATTTCATTAGAGATATTATGAAGCATTTCTTTAGTTTTGTTAGCTATTCTAGGGGCAGAGCTTGCAGATGCTCCACTCTAAATCTCTCTTTTGCACTTCCTAGATGCTACTAGGTCATCTACCAATTTGATTGCCAAGGTCTAAGAAGCTAGTGGTTAGCCACATGTGCATGCCTTATTTGAAAAGTTATGTTAGGGGGCCTGAAGCTGATAAAGAACATCTCCTTTCTATCAACAGTAGGCCTTCTAGTAGCAAAGATCCTATTGACCAACTTATTGAATTTGGGAATCAAGTCTCTCATAGGAACATTGTATTCCATATTTATCTAGGTAAGTTGAGTCAAAAGAGTATGCTCATTCTTTGTACTCTTACAACGTAATTCAAATCAATTATGTATGTCATGCCAAGTTGTGATACATCCTACTGAAAGGTGTTAAGACTAGTCAACTACATTTCCAATGAAGGTTTTCACAAATATTCTTACTATAACATCCTCATGTGAGGAAAAATGATACTATATGCAATGAACAAAGTCATAATGTGCTCATCAGTAGAGACATCCTCATCACCATTGAATTTTGGGAAATTCTCTCTAGAAGCTTTAGGAAAGTCATTGTTGGTAGCAAGGAATAGAGGACCACTAGCATTAACCCAGGGAAAAGCCATTGAGCTAGGAAGGATTATTAGTAAAACCTAAAAAGTGATAGTACTAGGGGTAATGACTCCATTAAGAGTGAGGGAATTGCATGATGATGAGATTTGAGTGCAAAAAATAGGAGGTGAAGATGAAGGGCTATGTATCCTTGCAATAGGGTGAGCTAAAAAAAAAACAGAATTGTTGATACCTTGATATACTGGATCCTGAGAGCATGTTCTCCCTCTTCCTATATGATCTTATAATATAGGAAGCTTAGCTTTCTATAATTCTTCAAATATAGGATCTACTTTTGCTTTACCACAAGTGCTATAGGTATATCTAGAATCCATGGTGAACTATCTTATCTTACAATGAACGTGGTTCTCTTAATCTTCTTTCCTGTAAAACTTCCTCCCAATATTCAACACTAGCTTCTTCTTTTTCAAGGGTGAAGCTTACTCTTCTATACTAGTCAAGGTACTTTTGGCTTTTCTGGGCGAGGGTATTCAACTAATTTACGATATCCTCTTTTTATCTTGGAAACTGATGTTAGGTTGCACTATTGGGATTTTTCCCTCATGAGGTAACACCATTTCTCCTTAAGAGTTATTATACAAGACTCAACTATTTGAGTTCCATAGAGATAATCACTAAGTTACTTAGTAAAGCAACACAAATTTAGTTGAGAAAACTTAGGAAGTAGAAGTAATACCTCAACAGAGTTGCCAAAAATTGTTGGTTAACAATTTTTCTTCCTTAATATTTTGGTTTATACCTTGACTCTTTGATTTCCCAATGGATTATGGAAAACAAAGAAGTTAACAACAAAATGGGTTAGTGTAATAATCTATCAAAGACCCATGAATTGAAGGTACAAATCTCTTATGAATGTGAGATATGTAATGAATTTTGTCATTTAGGTTTTGAGGGTTTGCTCTTAACCAAAGAGTAGAAGAGGCAAAAACCAAGTTGCTCAACACTTTAAAGAACCTAGGGAAATGAAGGGGGATTAACTTACAAAATGCAATCTATTCTGACCTACAATGCAATGAATGGAAATCTTCATAACTAACTAACACATCAAGAAGAAAAGAAGAGATGGTGAAATAAGTAATTCCCTAATTATACAATTAGCTAGTAATTTGACAATACTTAGAATGTCTATCTTACATCTACTCCACACACCAGTTTTCAGATTCCTTATGCATTTAAACAAATGAACTAAGGCATACAAGAGAAAGAAAAAAAGACATGCTTATGTTATAGAAAGTAAGACATACAATCTATCAAATCAAGGAAACAAAAATAAGTTAATTCACATTCATTCAACTTTCAACATGAATATATTCATTCCATATACTCTACTTTAAAAGAAATGAACAACAAAGTGTAAAATAGATTTAGAGGCACAAATAGTAGTCCTAGCTATAAGGTTTTTTCCAAAGTAAATTTTGCCAACCTTATTAACTTCATCAAAGATTATATTTATAGGCCTTCTCAAAATGGCTAGTTACATGGATGATTGCTTCATAGAGAATCTCTAAACACAAAGACTAAGAATATGACAAGCTTTAATCATTGTCCCTTATAGAGATTCACAAAATTCCAAGAATGAATAAAATTAGAAAATAGAAGAAGGAGAGTGGAAGATGTCTTGAAAAGATTCAAAATATTCATGCCTTTTTAAAAATAACTAATTTGGATCTATAAGATTTCATGGCTTTAGTTACTTTGTCAAGCTCTTCAACACTTAGAATAATGATATTATCAGCTTAGACAATCTAGTTGTCATAGATATCTATTATCTCATCTATTTCAGCCACCTTTGACTATAATTTCTCCATTTTTCTCTTTACAATTGCATCTATTGATAATAGTTCCTAGATCTTGGACACTTGGAAGTTGAGCAGGTCAACAATTTCATCAACAAATGCCAAGAACTTTGATTTTATTATTTCAATGTCCACAAGCTTGCCATTAGTAGATGTGAAGGACTCTATGTGCAAGATCTTCAAATATTGAAATAAAATTTCAATAATCTTTTGCACTAGGTCATGAACATCCTTGAGCTCATCTATAGATTTGATGGAGCTTCTTATGACAAACTCCTAGGATTTCTTCTAGCTAAATAGTGACTCCTTGCCAGTCTTAAGAATCCTGTGAGCAATGGTCACATTTTGATTCATGTCTATAACTTCCTATAGAAGGGTCAATTTGTCTATCATCTTATCTTCTACCTTCTATATGGTTGTCTTATGATTTGAAGCCACTTCCATGAGGTTGTGAGCATCCAATACTAGTCTTCCCAAGTTTTCAACTAGTGGGGGACTTTGAGCCTTCATCTAATCTACACATGCTTGGCCTACCTACACGAATTGCCTTTCTTGTTCTAGCTTTATGAGTAAGTTCTTGTTCTCCTATTCATTTGTCTCAAATTAACTAGAAGACATGTTCCCAAGTGTAGACATGTATTCCACTAACTCCTTGTAGGAGGATTTAAGTATCTCCTTCTTTTCTCTAAGCTCTTCCAACTAATCCTTGATTTTTTCATTAGTTAACTTCCACATGTTCACCATGGAGTCATGAATTGGGATATGAAGATCAACTATCCTAATCTGGAAATCATTCTTTGAGAGATCACAAAGTCTGCCCTCTTTCTATGGCTCAATAATCTCAACTAGCATGTGGCCAGTTGTTGAATCCATAGCTAGTGCAACAATAGTCTTCTTTTTCTTTTTCTTCTTGGATGGCTAAGAGGAGGTGACTTGTATGATCAATTCCTTTGACAAGGTTGCATACTCATATCTCCTTTTATTCATATCAATGGTCTCTTTGAGACATGAATCTATAGAGATCGCATTGATAGCATATTTCCATGTAATGGGATTAGACAACTTCCTTGGGATTAATGGAGTTGGCTTTCTCTGGGAACAACATGGAAGATAACTACCTTGGTTACCAAAAGGTATAAAATATCTCCTTGCTAAGATGCTTCTTGTTCATGGTCATCCATGGGTTTAGTGTCACCATCCAAATTAATGACTTAAACAAGGAAGGATGGGTTGGCCACTAATTTTTCTTGTTCCTTCCCCTTGTCCTTGTCATTTTCCTTCTCCCTAGTCATTCCAATGTTTGAAAGAGGACCAGCTCCATAGGTAGGGGTGACTGGTACATTCTTTTCCTGAGGCTAGTCCCCACCTTGGCCAATGGACTATAATGGCCTTGTAGATGTTGATGTAGTGGCTATAGTGATTGCTTCTATGGGGTACTAGGCTACTTTGGCTGATACTCCACCCATGAAAATAGTGCTCTTAGTCTTTATCTTCCTTGCTCTAGTCCACTCCACCCACTTTTTTGTTCTCTTGATTATCCCTTGCATGAAAATCTCCATAGTGTCAATAACTAGATCTATAGGTGGGAGGGACAATGTTGGTGTTCCCTTGATCTTCTTGTAAGATGTGGTGTTCCCTTGATCATCTACAAGGTTAGAAACATCAACATAATCATTATATTATTTAATCTCATCGATGGTTAGCCATGACCAAAGCCTCTCCCAAGTTTGGTACTCATTAGGACACCTAGACCAGAAGTCATCAATTTTTTGAGCATGCTTGAAGGCATATCCCAACTTCAAATGATCACTTACAAAGTTAACCGGACCATATTGAGGCCTAAGCACCTCATAGTCTAACAACTTAATCTTACTCTTGATTATCTTCACCAAATTCTAAGCATCTGATCTAGAGGCATATTAATATAGGCGAACCACTATAGGGAAGCAAATCTTTTCTATCTTCTTTAGATTGGAGCACAACTTATTCACTTATAGGATTTGTCAACATAGTTTGAATAGGACCACCATGTATCCAGGATACCTCAATAACCTCTTAGGAAATCCATCATAAGATCCTATTCGCAAATAGGAGACAATCAAGAACTTGATGAATGAGCACTCGAATTGGCTTATGATTGAAATTGCCTTCAGTGAGAATGTCCTTTAAGGGCATCCTTGAAACTCTTGGCATAACCTCATTATGAAAGTATCATTAAAAAATCTGTACTCTTCATAGATTCTTTGCAACTATAGATATGGGTAGCATTCATAGGCTTTTGTGTGCTCATCATAATTTGGGATGCTAGGGAGGTTGGGCCACAAGTTGTGGGTTGCCAAAGCATAGATTAGATAAGAGGACATGTAGAACTGCTTGAATCCTCTATTTAAATTCAACCAGAAGGTGAGCTCATCAAAGATTATTTAGTAGCACATCAATCTGTATATGCTCAACATAGATTGCTTGTATTAGGAAGAAATGGTCTTCGATGAACTCCAAAATCTCAAGTCTGAGGAAGAGTGCATTGATATCCAGATTCTATTGTTTCAAATTTGTGCCAAACTGAGCCTTTAAAATTTTTCTTTTCTTTGAGTGGACAATCTGGAACTAGGTTCTTTGCATGTCTTCCTATCTGAGGGTCTTCTTTCCATTAAAAATGGACATGGAAGTCCTAAAATCTACATCACAATGTTGCTCCTTCACAAGAATGCTAAATGTGGACTGCATTAGTGTATTTTAGATTAATATGAGAATAGATTAGTTAAGAAATAAAATCTTCTTTATTTGTGGGTTGTATCTTTCTATGTATTCCCTTATGAGCTTAGATGCATGCACTACCATAGGAAAACTAGCTACTTCAACCAGTTTTCTCTCTTTGAGTTTCTGAATGGGTTGAGAATTAAGTCTCGTACAAAGATCATCCAAATTATAGAATTTGAAGGATGTGTCTATAATCTCTTTTAACTCACTCTCTAGGACAATTAGTTTGTTGTAACTAGTAGCTCTAATTCCCATCTTGATAAATAGATAATTAAATATACTTGAAGAAACCAATTGCACGCAATTCTGATGAAATAGCTTTAAGAATTAGAACGTTGGTGCCAAATGAAAAAAATTAAGTTAGGTCAATGATAATAATGACAAGATTTGTATTTAATTCCATGATTAACGACTATTTAAAATTTTCATTCATTTGCACATAAAATACTAAGTTCCTAAAAGCTATCTTACTTTAACTAAAGTAAAGTTATATGACCAAGAATAACTAAAAAACATAAATGCTTAGCTTTATACGAAGTACCTTATTTTGCTTCAAAATTTGGAATGTTGAGATACATGATAATGTCAACATAAGTGGGAGAGAGAAGCTATTTTTCCTGCAAATACATTTTCCTTCTATTTGGAATTGCAGCATGGGGAGTAATCCTTTTGGTAGTTAGCACACTTTGTTCTTCCACTTTTTGCCTAAGGCTTTTAATACAGTGTTTCCATTATATCAGGTTCACACCTTCATCACTAACATCTCTATAAGTATCTATTAGGAATCTCCAAAGAATATTCATATTTTAGAGTGACTTGACTTTCTATTCTCGAAGCATCCAAAGAAGTGACCTTTTTCATTGCCTTGGAACATAAAACCCCTCTCAAAAATATTTCCTAGACTAAAGCACAAGAAACAACATTTAACCTTTCACTTCAATCTAATAACCTCAATGTTAAAACTCAACCATACCTTATTGGTTATGAGCCTTTAAATGGTTCTTTCAATATTGTGCTCACACTATTTGATCATTGGGGCTAAGATTTGGGTTACAGTCACAAAACTTCAAAAATAGAACTAAACAACTTCATTTCCATGAATATGTAGTACAAAAACCATAGACCCATGTTCCCTGATAGTATTTTATCTTATCTCCACAAATTTGAATGAGACACACTTTGGCCTCTACCCACAGCTTCATAGGCCTTTGGGCATTGGAAAAAATGCATTCACAACTTATTAATCATTGTCATGGCTTTATCCTTCAGATTCACACTTGATGTAGTTCACTCAAGGGAAAAATCAACTCAAAAGCTTAGAATATGTGGGACATCAAATATTAGGGCATGATAATTGATAATGAGGTGCATAAAAACTCATTTCTCATTGGGAGGACACTAGAACACATCCCAACCATGCATGCACCAAAAAAATAGGAAAGCCACTTAAGTGATGGGTAAAGGTAATGTAAAGGGAAATTGACAAAAAAAGAAAGTAGAGTCCTTAGGGAAAGATGAGAAGTAAGTTACTTATGGACAGTTAGAGACCACACTTGGATACACACTCAATTCCATACCAAAGGCTTCAAGCTTTTAAAGGGGTAAGACTAAAACTTGGCAATATAAGATAACCAACGCATGCTCTAAAATACTAAAATATGGAGGAATACAGTTTTATGTTAAGGCTAAGAATTATGATCTAGACACCTTTGAGGGTACCCTCAAAGAAATGATGGAGAAAAACAAGTTAAGGAAACTTATTGAAAATATAGAAAGAGGTGGAGATAGTGGAGGTCAAGCAAGTAACAACAATAATGTGACTGGTCCAATCCCTAGAAATTTCTAAAGTTACAAAGCACAAACCTATGTCAAATTTTATAAAGAAACGAGATATCACAATGCAATAGTTCAATATTAATGACAAAAAAAAATGGTATTTGTGTTTAGAATATGAAGATGATGTAAACTGGTGCAATGTGTAGAATTGGATGAATGTTATGCCTATAATTTTTTTAATTTTTTTGAGTAAGAATTTATTCATTTTATTTTATTTTGAAGTTCCTTTTCTAACTATAAAAGATATAGGGTGTAGTTCCTGTCAAACAAGTATATGCAAATCATCTTTTTTTGTTCTAGTTTGAAAATATCTTATAGGTGACATGTATAGCTAGGGAACAAAAAAGAAAATAATTATTTTTGATGTATATTTTCTTTGTTATGAGTACTCGAGTTTGACCTTATCAGAATCCAATAGTTTTTTCCTCTCGTCAAAACTTCCCTATCAAATCTATACCTACTTGAAAATTAATTACATATTTGCGAAGAGGATTCTCTCCTCTAGAGATAAATATGATTTTTTAAAATTTTGAATGATTTTCTATTTTTTTCCTTTTTTGAGGGAGCATCTTCTGAAATGTTGAAATATCAACTTATAATATTTTGAGATGATAAAATATTATAACTAATCAAGACACTCAAATATATATATAATGATGATATTGAATCTGAGATCTATAAAAGGGTATGTTTAGTTTTTGAAATAAATTGATTTTTGACAGAGAAATGAGATTTGACCAAAATAGCTTTTGGTATCGTAAACAATGACACTGATTTGTGCTTTTACCTCACAAAATGATAAATAGAATTGTTGGATGTTGTGATGCCCTGAACATGTTCATTTTTATAGAAAACAAAGATGAGTTCAATAAGGGAATAAATCCATGCCTCTTTATTAGCACATTTCCCTATGCACTAGCATTACCTTGGAAATTGATTATGAGAGATTCAAACATAGTGACCAACAACGGAGCTATGAGGCTCAGGCAGTCAGATGCGTTGTTACCTTGGATGGCTCTGATGAAGAGTTAAAGTTGATAGGCTATAGAAAGAAAGTTTTTTAACTCATATTCAATAAGAATTAAGTGATTTTTTAATTTTTTGTAAATTGTTCTAATGCTTATATATGTACAAACCATAGATCTATTACTTGCTCATTCCTTATTTTTGATGCTTGACAAACTATAACCTAATGGTAATATGACTTGAACTGAGATTTTTAATAGAAAAAATATGATAATATATATTATCAATAAAATAAAATTGAAAACTAAATAGTAATTAAATAATACCACCTTACATTAAATTAATAAATAAATAAAATGAATTTGAAAAGACAATATTACAGAAAGTATGTTACCTTTTGAAATATGATTTAATAAATAATGGTAATAAAGATAAAATAAATGAATGAATAATATGATATGGTATAATATTTTCTATACAAAGGTTGTACAAATCATATTTTAGAAGGGAGAGAGTTGTGTCCTACAAGATTATGTTCTTAACCACATAAGGGTTAGAAGACTGAAGCTCAAAAAGAATTTTGACAAATTCTTTACTTTACAAAAGTATGAGGCTCACTTTGTTATTGAAACTAATTGTCTAATATAGGAGCATCTTATGTTCTTGGAAATCTTGCATTTGCCATCAAGATTCTCTTTTAGTTTGTTTGATACTTTGTTCCAATAATCAAACAATTAATCTCATGTTCAGCACATAGTTCAAATATTTCAAGATACATATGATTCAATGAAAATCAACTATTGAAAAATGATTTGCACATAATAATATGCTCACGATGCTAACAATTATGAAAACTAAATACAAAGAATATGTACTACTACATGATTGAATAATTAATTATATATCTTTGTGTGGAGATGGTACATAAAATAAATCTACAACATGAAAAGTAAATATATGGAAACAAAGAAAAATGTTGAAAACTTCAATAAACATTTTAAGATATATTTCTATATGATTTAGTAGTTTTTAACTCTTGGGTTTCTCCTACATTATTGTAACAATGAATGTCTAAGAATAGAAGCTTGAAGTTATTTAAATGGCCTAAGTTCTTATTGAGTACCCTAAATGTTCAAAAGTTTACCTTGGATTGCCATTGAATACTTATAGTATGAAAGCACAATTATTTGTATAAGAAAATTTGATTTATGATTTTAGGTGGCACATGTGCATGTAGTCCTTTTCGATGATAGAAATGCAATGAATTGCCACACTAAATGATAAAAATGCTTAGGAACAAGGAAAGTAATGTTTATGTGATCTCTTAATTACATAGACTATAAATTTAGGTGAAATTGTGTCTTTAAATAATCAAAATGATCAAAAGTGGGCTCGATTAATTATGATCCTAATATGAGTGAAATAAAAAAAATGTTGTCTTCTGTAATTGTGTGAATTTGCAAATAAAAAGGTAATTGTTTCAAACTTGAAACCTAATTTCTTTTTCTCTAAACTATTCATACTTACTAAAATAAATTTTAAAAACATAATGTAAATTCTTATTAAAAATAAACTAGATAGTTATTTTAAATATTTTAATATTATAAAATTAATACATAAATAAATAATATATATTGAAATTCTAGAATGATAGATTTTAATTTAATACAATTATTTTCCTAATAGAAATCTAAATGACATAAATTTTTTAAAAGTCAGTTGGTATTTATAAAAGAAAAATAATATAGAAGAATGAACATTAATGTTTCTTTTTAACACCTTTCCCTCTTAATTTTGTTTAAACTTTACTCTATTCAACTCTTAAATATCTATAAAATAATAATAAGAAAAGATAGATAAAAGGGAAATTGTGAAAACACATATATCTACACAACATAAAAAAAAATGGATTAATAAAGTAGGTATGATAAAATGGAAATTTTCTCAATATTGAGAAAAATCATGGAAGCCACATAGTTTAAAAGTGGTCCTTGGTATAAGAAAATGTTAAAGCCCATACATATTATTACAATGTTATTTAAATTTTTGTCTTCTAAAATATTCATATAATGAAATTAGATAAAATCCCCATACTCATTGACTTTCCTTCAGAGCGATGTGCTTCTTTGTTGCCAAATCCTACTTGAAACAATGTCAAGAATTAGAATTATGGGTTTGAATGAGATTCCCTTTCATTTCATAAACAAGACTAATCACTTGAAGATTAAATTGTGACCGATTAATTAAAAGGCAAGGGAGGATTGTTGACATCATCACTATTTCCTTCCAACATTTGAACTACTCTTCTCATGCCTGGTCTATCTCATGAGTTTTATTTTATACACCACAATCCTACTTTGGCTAGTCTTATTGCTTTCTCCTTCTCTTTATTACATTCTATTTCTCCTATACCCGTTATGCTCAAACCCCTCTCTAACACCCCCTTCTTCAACAACTTGAATGCTCATTGTAAAAAATATGGTTGACTAGACTAGCTCACATGCATACCAAAATTCTTTCTCCCTTCAACGATCTCCAATAATACCACTCCAAAAATATAAATATCTAATTTGTTTCTTATGGGTCCAAAATTTATTTTCCACACCCCTAAAGCAATATATCGTGGCATTCCTCTTGCAATTTTCATTGATATATGTCATCTCTCTTCCCACAAAGTTTAGCCAAACCAAAATCAGCTACCTTTGGTGTGATCTCTTCACCCAATAATATGTTGTAGGGTTTTATGTCAAAATGAATGATACAATGGTCACAATCTTGGTGTAGATAAGCTATGCCTTGAGCTGCACCCAAACAAATTAAATACAATTGTGCCCTATTTAAGATTTATTTTTTGTCTTTTCATGTAAATATAAACTTGTCTAGAGATCCATTAGACATGTACTCATACACCAATGTGTTTCTATGTTCTTCAAAGCAATATCCCATCAAGAAAACAAAATGAATTGTTGAGAATAGATTAAAAAATATTTTTGAAGAAGTATGATAAACATGTTTCAATCATTGTTTTGTCACTAATGTCAAACTTGCTAATTGTTGGTAAGAAAATTGCTTATATGATTTAAGTATTATCACTTATTTGATTGATGAAGAGGATTTGATCGAAAGATGTAACAATACCACATAGAGAAAGGGTCAAGTTATAATTATGTAAAGGAGTACACAAATTAGTTAAGATAGTGATAACATGATGTATTGATAATCTACTTCAGGTTAAAAAGTTGGTTACACTAAGAATGGCTGGTCAGAAGCAAGGGTTGTCATATGTGAGAACCTAAGGAAGGTAAGGAGTCAAGGGTTTCTCTTCATCAAGTGACCTAAGAGAAGAGTTTTCAATGGCATGTTAAGAAAGAAGGCTTAAGGGTATGAATGCTTGAAGGGTGAATAAGCTATCAGAGCTTAAATATGTGAAGGCCAAGCAGAATGGAGGACTAGAGTAGAGATCTATAATCTTATAAGATCAAGGCTTATTATTACTCTCTAATAATTGTAATAGTTTAGGGTAGATCCCTTGGATTAAGGTTGACCTAACATTCATATGTAAATCCTTTAACTAAGTGATATTCCAAGTGAGTGGTCTAAATTCCTCTAACAAGGCTCACTCCTAATAGGGTGATTGAAATCCTTTAACAAGGTTGGCCTTTCACAGGGCATCACTTCAGAAGAGTGAAAAAGAGTTTCATGTTACTAGTGGGTTTTCACAAATTGGGTTTCCACATAAATAATTGTGTCAAGTGTGTTGATGAATCTGTTATGTTTCATGTTTACATTTCTACAAATTTATTTGATAGTAACCTATAAGTTTTAAGTGATTGCATAATCTAATAGATGCATGCATGATGATAAATGTTTATGGGTTTGCTAAGATGTGAAAAGTTTTATTTACACATCTGGACCTTGCATAACTAATTTACCCTGACCCCAGTTATTGTAAGGCATTCCAACAATTGGTATCAGACCCATCTTCTTAAGAGGACTAGTTTGAAGGTACTAGAAGAGAAGCACAAAGATCATGATGTCGAAAAGAGAAGTACCCAAGCTTAATAGAGATAACTTGCTTGCATAAAAAAGTTTGATGAATTTTCACCTTGGAGGATTCATAGATCATGCACAATATAACATTACTATTAAGCATGTTGGTCCTACTGGAGCCCCACCTATTGAGGATATGAGAAAGAAGAAGGAACATAACTAGGAAATGTTGGAGATTGCCTCTGCCCTAAGTTAATGTTGAATTTGATGATGTAAAAGGTCTTGATAGTGCAAGAAAAATGTGGGATACCTTAATCACCATCTATGAAGGAGACATTAATACTCTGAAAGCTAAAGCTAAAAGTCTTAGGGGTAAGTTTGATGATATGAGAATGGAAGAAGGTGAAAATATTGCTCAATATGTCACAAGAATAAAAGAAGTTGTAAATGCAATAAGAGGAGCTACTGGTAGAATAGATGATCATAATATGCTAAGTAAATTTTTAAGGACACCATTTCCTATATATGTTATTAGATTTTTTGCAATTCAAGAATTGAGATGTATACCAGGGAATAATCTATCACTTGAAGGTTTGGTAAGTAGACTCAGTGCTTTTGGGCTATCTAACTTTGATAATTACATACCTAAAAATATTGAATCTACTTTCAAAGCTAAAGTGTCATTGAAGGAACCTAATGAGAAGAAAAACAAGATAAAGATAAAGTATGTGCCAGTGATAGTGATATAGGTTAGGAGGATGTAGAACAACTTGAAGCACTATTGGCAAGAAGATTACACAAAGGTAAAGGAAAGTTCAGAGGTAAATTAGAAATCATTTGTTTCATTGCAATGAGTTTGGTCATATTGCTACTAGATGTCTAGAAAAGAAGAGCTACATTGGTATTGAGAAATACAAAAGTAGGAGAGATGAAGATAGAAAGGACTAAAAACAAACAGGAAAAAAGTCTTGCTACATTGTAGAAGAGGAAAAAAAAGATGAATATTATGAAGATGATGATGAAGTCATGTATGTTACAATGAAGGATAAATCTGATGAAGATGATGCAACTACACTTGTGACTTGTGTGAAAAATAATGATAGATGGACCATTGATAGTGGGTGTTCACATCACATGATTAGAGACAAAAGTAAGTTCATTACATTGAATTATTATGATGGAAATAGTTTAAGGTTTATTAATGATTCACCATGTTTGATAAAAGGAACATGTTCTATCAAACTCATAGATAACATTTTATGTGACAATGATTACTATGTTGAAGTAATTAACTATAAAATCTTGAGTGTGTAACAACTAAATAATTTAGGATGCAAGATTGAGTTTGAAAATAAGATTGCTAAGACATATAAGACAAATGGGAAACTAATTAGAAAGGGTGTTCAAATTAGGAGCAATTTATTCTATCTTGATATAGAGGATGGTACTTGTCTAATTATAAAATTTGATGGCGTGTGGCTATGGAACAAAAGGTTATGTCATGTTAATTTTGATAACCTGGTTAGTATTAGTAATATGAGGAAAGTTAGAGGTTTGCATAAGTTGAAGAAGCCTGATAATATAATGTGTAAATGATTTCAGATAGGAAAAATGATAAAGTTAATCTTTAAGAGTGAAACTCATACCTCTAGAGGTATTCTAGGGATTTTTCATACTAACTTGTGTAGACCAATTGAAGTGTAAAGCTACAAAAGAGATAAGTACATTATGCTATTTGTTCATGACTATTCTAGAATGATGACACTTATGTTTTTGAAACAAAAATATGATGTTTTCTAAATGTTTAAGTGGTACTTAGCAAGAGTTGAGGAGGAAATAGGTAAAAGTCTAGAGTGTTTGAGATCTAATATAGGAGGAGAATTTATGTCAAATGAGTTTGAGATGTTCTGTAATGATAGAGGAATCAAAAGATAGAGATCTACCCCTAGAACACCTCCACAAAATGGAATAGATGAAAGGATGAACAGATCTATAATGGACTATGCTAGAACACTCATGATGGACAAAAATGTTGCTTTGAAATACTAGAGAGAAGCTATAAGTATAGCTATCTATACCTTGAACCATGTACAAATCAAGAAAGGTACTCATTCAACACCTTTTGAACTATGGTATGGATACTCATCCAATGTAAAATATGTTAAGGTATTTGGAAGAAAATGTTATATTCTTAAGGACTTCAGAAATGGTGAACGAGATGAAAAAAGTGAAGAAGTTATATTCTTAGGATATTCCACAAGAAGTAAATCTTATAAGTGTTTAAATACTAACATTGACAAATTTGTGGAAAGTGTAAATGTAAAATTTTATGAATATACAGAACTACATGAGGTTGAACCTATGAAAGAACTAGAATAATATAAATCATTTGTACATTGTTATGATGGAATGTCTGCTAAAGAAGATGCTACAAATCAAGCTACAAACCAACAACAAGTTTCAGTTACTATCGAATCACTTACTAAATGTTGAGTTGCATTAAGGAACCAAGCTACATTTAGATGCTGATTTACAGAATGAAGTTGAAGAACATCCTAATTCTAAGATCATTGTACATGAAAGAGATGTTGAGCTAAATGATAGAGATGTACATAGTGACTCTGAAGTTGAAAGAAAAAATGAAGAAACTAGAACTAAACCAAGATTATCCATGACAAGAAATAAATTGAGGAATAATGCATTTTTATCATTTTGTTTACCATTTCTAAAGTCCTTAAGAATGTAACACAAATTATTGGAGATAAAGATTCTAGACCAATGACAAGAAACAAATTGAGGAATGATGCATTTTTATTGAGAATGAAAGAACCTAAATTAATGAGTGATGCATTAGAAGATGTAGACTAGAGTAAAGCCATTAAAGAAGAGATTGAATAGTTTGGGAAGTGTGGTAATGTTAGTAATGTATGTAGTACCAAGCATGTTTGTACATTCTCTCCTTTAGAATAGTAGGGCTAGAGAAGTGATCAAGGTGGGACTAAGACTAAGACTGACAAGGTATAAAGTGTCGACTTGCCTTAGTGTCGCCAAACCCTAAGCACCAGTTGCTCTAATATTCTTATGTGGTTCTTTCAATACATTACATGTCTTGGCGACTGGTTTCAACAAAACATGGACTCTAGTTCCTAGACCACAAGATAAAAACGTGATTGGCACAAAGTGGGTATTCAAAAACAAGCTAGATGAAAATGGTGAAGTCACAAGGAACAAGACAAGATTAGTTTGCAAAGAAGGAGTTGAATATGGAGAGACATTTTCTACTATTGCTAGATTGGAAGGAGTAAAAACTTTACTTTCTTATTCTGCATACAAAGGTTTCAACATTTATAAAATAGATGTTAAATCTACATTTTTGAATGGTGTATTAGAGGAAGAAGTTTATATAGAAAAGTCGAAAGGTTTTGTTGATGTTAACAATAAGAACATGGTATATAAACTACACAAATCTCTATATGGTTTGAAACAAGCACCAAGAGCATGGTATGAGAGACTTCATAACTATCTTGTGAAGATTTTATTTAAAAGGACTGATGATAACAACATTCTATACATAAAGACAAAAAAGAGAAAAGGTATTTTGTTATCTACAACTTTTGATAATGATATCATATTTGTAGGTCAAGATGCTTTCTGTAAGGATTTTGCAAGTAAAATGAGACAAGAATTTGAGATGCCTATGTTTGGAGAGATCAAGTTCTTTGTGGGTTTGCAAGTATATCAAATGAAATATGGTATATACATTACTCAGTCAAAATATGTCAAGGAAATATTGAATACTTTTGGATTAGAAAATTCAAAATCAATAAGTACACCTATGGTAACAAGACACAAGTTGTTAAAGAATGATGATTCAGCTAAGGTAAATCAAACACTGTATAGGTCTATGATTGGCAAATTACAATATGTAGTACATAGAAGACTAGACATTGCTTTATTTGTAGGCATAGTTGCAAGATTCTTGGCTAATCCCAGGGAGATTACTTGATGGCTATAAAGAGAATAATGAGATATTTGAAAGGAATAAAGGTGTTTGGTCTATACTGTAAGAAAAATAAGAAATTTGAATTAAGAGCCTATTCTGATGTTGATTGGGCTAGAAACATTGATGATAGGAAGAGCACCAGTGGAGGGGCATTTTTCTTAGGAAATAGGCTAGTTACATGGACTAGAAAGAAACACAACTACACCTCACAATCTACTCCTAAAGTTGAATAAGTTATTGTTGTTGTTAATTGTAAAAACATTGTATGGATCAAACAATTATTCAAAGGTATGAAGGAAGAAATCACAGAACCAGTGACACTTTATTTTTATAATACAAGTTCCATTAATATATCAAAGAATCCTATGATGTACATAAAGACTAAGCACATTGCAATCAAGTATAATTACTTGAGAGAATTAGTTCAAGACAAAGAGGTGAAGATGGAATATGTTAACAAAAAAGAGAAAATTGCCAACATCTTCAAAAAAAACATTACCTAAGGGTGTTGATGAGTATCTAAGAGGTAAACTAGGGTGATAATCCTATCAAACATTATCTTTGTAACAAAAGGAGTGCCCTATATCAAACAAGCTGATTTCATATGCTATAAATTGATGTAGAGGATCTTACTTTAGGAGTTGCCTAAAGTAATCAAAGAGCAATGACTCCAAATAAATCACAAGTAAGGTGACAAAGAAAGAAACTAAAGAAGTTCATATCTGCATGTTATGATGACAAGTCTTTGGCATTGTTTGCAAACAGGGAGATAATTGTTGATCAAGCCAAATACAAGAAAGAGAAATAGAGGGAGATAAATTGTTGATCAAGTAGTATACAAAAGAAAGAGGAAGATAGTTACTAATCAGGAGAAACAAGGAAAGATAAATCCTAACATCTACTTAGTAAGAGGGAGATACAAGATGAAATTTAGAAGATCGAAGTTGCTGATAGAGGCAGAGATTTCAACTCAAAGTATTATTTTCTTTTTGGTATTGTCTTACTACTTTAGCCTAGTCTGTTTGGTTGATCAATTTGGTTTTCCATCAATGCCAAAGAGGGAGATTGTTGAGAATATATTGAAAAATATTGTTGAATAAGTATGATCAACATGTTTCAATCATTGTTTTGTCATTGATGTCAAACTTGCAATTTCCTAGTATGACAATTGTTTATATGATTTAAGTACTATCACTTATTTGATTAATGAAGAGGATTTGATCAAAAGATGTAATAATTGCACCTAGAGGAAATGTTGAGTTATGATTATGTGAAGGACTACAAGAGTCAATTAAGATAGTCATAACATGATGTATTGATAATCTACTTAAGGCTACAAAGGCTGGTTACACTAAGAAAGTTTAGAAGAGCAACTTAAACAATTTTTTTCTGCCAAGCTTGACCGAGTGGGTAGTAGGTGCTAAGAAAAGTTAGTTCAAGCCAAGAAAAAAATTAGTTTGAGCTGAGTAAAACTCTATTGTATTGTATGCCAAGAAAAAAAGTGGATGTCAAGTGAAGTTTAGTTAATGTTGAGCACCAGTAAGCTTTAGTTTATGCTGAATGATTTTACAAAGGATGTCAAGAAATGCAGCATGTGCTAAGCATCAGAAGGAAGTTAATGTTGAGTGGTTGCATTACTTGAAAGATTGTGAATTCAATGGATCTAAACTAACAAGCTCATTTTTTTGGATTGTGTGAACCAAGTGGAAGATAAGATTGATGAGCTGGTGGCACAGAATTTAAGGTATTCCATTTTTTAGGGAAATTCAAAGAGGATTCATTGTATCCTACCTAAACTGTCCTAACCCTAAAGTGGACAATAGAGAATGAGTGGCAAAAGATCTTAATTTCCTATTTATAGGAATGACTGGTCAAAAGTAAGAGTTGTCATGTGTGAGAACCTAAGGAAGGCAAGGAGCCAAGAGTTTTTCTTCATCAAGTGACCTAAGAGAAGAGTCTATAATGATATGTTAAGCAAGAAGGCTTAAAGGGTGAAAAAGCTATCAGTGCTGAAATGTGTGAAGGCCAAGGAGAATGGAGGACTAGAATAGAGATTTATAATATGCAAATGGAGTTGTAAGTTTATATCAAATCAAGCCTTATTGTTACTCTCTAAGAATTATATTGGTCTAGGGTAAATCCTTTGGATTAAGGTTGACATAACTATCACTTGTAAATTCTTTAACCTAGTGGCATTCCAAGTGAATAGTCTAAAGTCGTCTAACATGGATAACTCCTAATAGGGTTATTGAAATCCTTTAACAAGGTCACGTTTAGTAGTGTGTATTGTAGCCCTTAAAAGGGTTGGCCTTTCATAAGGAATCACTTCAGAAGAGTGAAAAAGATTAGCATGTTGCTAGTGGTTTTTGGCAAATTGGGTTTCCATGTAAGTCATTGTGTCAAGTGTGTTGATGAAGCTGTTATGTTTCATGTTTACATTTCTGCAAGTTGATTAGATAATAACCTACAAGTTTTAAGTGATTGCATAATCTAATGGATACATGCATGATGATAAATGTTCATGGGTTCACTAAGCCATGAAAAGTTTTATTTATACATGTAGAACTTGGATAACTAATTCACCACCCACCCCCCCTTCCCCCCCCCCCCCCCCCCCCCCCCATATAGTTCTTCTAAACTATTCCAACAATGAACATGATGGATCCTACTGATGCTTGCTACTTCATTATTGAATTGATCCCCACTATGTCTTAACTGATCAAGTATTTTGACCACCACCAGATAGCCACTTCGTAGATTTCCTTTGTAAACCATGTCAAAATCTCCTTTTATGACTTTTTTGCAAAGCTATTGGTGATTTCCATGAGTTGAGAGTATGAATATGTACATGGAATTTAATGAACATAATCATGCAAGAACATCTCTACGCTAGAAAGATCAAGTTTCAACCTCCTTCATCAATTACTGAGCAAAAGAAATAATCTCATTAGGAAAATTACATTAGTTCCTTTGGTTGCACCTAATTAAAAATATTACATCAAAAAAATATAAATATTCAATAGAAAAGATACATAGATTAATAAATATGAAGAAAAAAGTGATATTCATTTGCAATGATAGAAGTTTCAGTCCTTGAGCTATAAACATTGCCTTAATCAATAAGAATTTTAATGATATAAAAGTGCAGAACAATGCAAGGAATATATTGACAATGATGAAATCTATATTAATATAATAATAAATTTTAATACTCTTTTTGAAAGTGCTATTTTTTTTAATCATTATATTGGACCTTTCTTATTTTTAGTCAACAATTATAATAATGAATTGAAAAATACTCATCAAAACTCTTCATTTGGGGAGGGGAGACTACCTTGTCTCTCTTCTTCTTCTTTCTTGTGGAGGGGACCATTTTCTCTTTTGGGATAGTGTCCTTCTCACACTTCTCTATTGTATATACTTGATGTATGTCATAATAAGAGGATCTTGATTACTGCATCCATCCATGCATCTAGTTTTTTCATCTCTCTTTTTGGGGGAGGGTTTTTCCCATGAGGTTTTCCCTCTTTCTCCACTTTATGAGATATTTCATCTCATTATGTACATGGGTACCTAACATGGACTAGTAGCCGGGACACATCTTGCATATCATCCTAGTTCTTGTGAACTTAAGTGCATTCTCCTAAGTTGCACTTAAGGTGGGGCGTTGTTGTACATAAGTATTTACTATTTACACTTTACTTAGGTTTAAATAGGTTAATGCATTATTTCATTATATTACATTATTTTATTATTTATTTAGGTGAGACACTTAGGAGTGTGCGTACTCTCATGAGTTGTCATGTTGACAACACTAGAGTAAGCAACTCTAATTCAACACATGGTGTCTACAACACTGGAGTTTGCATAACTAACTAAGTTGTCATGTAGAAAACATGGTTATTCACACTCTCAATTTAGCCCTTGGTGCCTACAACATTATTTTTTGTGCTACACCACTGTAGGCTTATCCTCTCATCTTCGCAGTTACTCCTATATTTAATGGAAGATAACCCATATCTAGTGGACATGTGCCTAGTTGTATGACTTATCATGTTGCTAGCTTCTATAAATTCTAGAAGCATTCTAGAGGCCTTTATATATAGGAACTCTTAGTGTACTTCTATACTCTCTTTGGTCTACTATTGTGCTTGTATTTGAGTTCCTTGGTCTTGGGTGATTTTTTCCCTTAGGCAAATTTATCTATCCAGTGACGACATTTATCTCTAACTGGCCAAATTCAAGATTAGACATTGCATATTTTGGTGAAGGCACAATCTATTTTACAATGATCCCAATATCACTAGCCATCCGTTTGAATTCCCTTGTGTGGTTTAGTTTTTTTAAATAGAGCCCATGTTCATTCCCCATATAATATGGGATTATTATTAAAGGTTTGGCACCCACAAAATCAACTCTGGCTAATCGAAAGGCTTTTTGGTGATGTCTTTTACACACTGGCCTGAAAATTTCCTCAACTCCTTGGCATTTTTAATTTCTACCGGCCACTGATGCTAAGGTCCGCTAGTGACAGTCTTTCTACTAAAACCTTAGAACTAGTCACCACTGCTCCAAAACCTTTGGCAGTTCTCATTTCCTACCACATGGTGAATAATATTCTATGACATGTTTCATAGAAAACATGTAGACTATTATTAGCAATCCTCATCATTAGTGATTACCACATAGACTATATAATTAGCTAGAATAATCAACATTTGATGTAGCAAAATTGTACACCTAAATTTGATGGTCGTCTAACCATTATTAAGGGAAAATTAGAACTACTGCAATAGTTGTATGACTGTCAAATTTAACCCCATCTTGTGCTGATTGAATCCCTCTCTTCATTGATTTTTGATTTTGTAGTCCAACTTTGGGAGGCCATATCTCAGTCATCCACACTCCAAACCAAGTACAATTTTTTTTGACTAGAAATTCTAAACTTTTTAGTGGTGCAGATATTTTCTAGTTTTGGTGCACAAATTTGTCAAAAATTGCATCTTTTGGCAACTGTACCTATCCAATCCTATATTTTGCAATTTCAAATTCTTTGTAAAGGCTCATTTAGACTCGAAAATAGGTTCTATTTTTTTTGAAAGTGTAATTTTTTGTCTACTTTCCAGACCTAAAATCAGATTATAGGTTTGTGTAGACAAAAGTGTCACTTTCAGAATTAGGTCCTTTTCTACATTGTAATGCTTTGATATGTCTTCAAAATTGTTGTATATCTAAGATACATTGTAATGTTCCAGTTTTTGGCTCCATAAGGAGGTTGTGAAAAGAAAAATTAGAAGTCTACTAAGGCCAAAATTGGCAAGTGGCCATTGTTATTGCACTGCATATAAAGTGCCAAAAGCATCTTTCTTGGGGGGTGGTTTCTTGATTAAGTGAAAAATGGGGGGGGGGGGGGGGGGTGTTCGTGGTGTTATGTTCGTCTTTTTCTACAATTTTCTTTTATTTTCTACATCATAGGAAATTTGAAGTTTTCAAAATTAACTCCACATAACTATGCTACATGGTCCATTAAAATGTGGTGTCATTTAATGCATAAAGGAGTTTCTCAATATGTAGATGATACCCTTCCTAAACCAACAGGTGATCAAGTATCTACCAATGAAATCAATGATTGGAAAATAATGAATAGGAAAGCCCTAGGTGATATTTGTTTGGGGTTTGAAGACAAGATCATATATTAGATTCAGAAGTCTTGTACATCCAAGGGAGATTAGGATACCCTCCAAAACCTATATGTTAAAGTTTTTGAGGAAGATCTTTTCAAAATTGAAGATGAGCTTGTCTCCTTAGATCTAAAGGCATTTGATTCCATACATAATTTTATCATAAAGGTGAATGAATTAAGAATGAAACTAGATGATTGTGGGAGTCCTATTAAAGATGACATGTTAATTTATCTCATTCATAATAACCTACCATCTAAGTACTCCACATTTGTTTTTACTTATAACATCTCAAAGACTACATTAGGGTCTACCTATCAGAAAGTCTCTTTTGATCATTATGTTGAACTATTGGATAAAGAAGAAAAGAAGTTCAAGTCAATGGAGATTCTCAATTTACCAAAGTCTAAGGCATTGGTAGCAAATAGTGAGGGTTCTCAAAATTTAGCTAGTCAATCTTCAAATAAAGGAAAGGGCAAAAATAAGAAGTGGGAGAATAAATTAGAGGATGTAAAAAAGACAACAACACAATCAAATCAATAAGGCAAGTCTTTGAATTCAAATAATAAGGGAGACAATAATAAGGACAAGAAAAAGTGTGCTTATTGCACGAGATTGGGTTATGAAGAACATGAGTGTTATTGTAAAAATATTGATGAGTTGACAACTATCATGAATAAACATAATGTTCCACTACCTAATGCTCATAAGAAGAAATCTTCTTCAGATTCAAAGTGGAAAGGACAAGTAGTCATGGGAACTTCAAGTTCTTCAGCAAAATGGATTCTTGACTCAGGTGCCTCATATCATATGGGTTCTTCAAAAGGAGATTTTTCTTCATTGAAATAGTCTAAGGTACCACACATCTTTGTAGGAGATGGTAAAAAAATGGAAGTTGAAGGAAAATGAAATGTGGAGATGGAAAATGGAGAGTTCAAAGATTTTCTCTATGTTCTACACCTAAGTTCAAATCTCCTCTCTATTTACCAAATCACTCACCTCAGAGATGGTCATAAAGTTGAGTTCCTTCCTGACTTAGTAAAGGTGCATAGTCTAAAAGATGATTCAGTGGTTGCAGTGGGAAAAGTTAATCATAACAAAGGATTGTATTCTTTCTCTCACTTTGTTCCCAAATCTCCTTGACAAGCCTTGTTGACTCAATCCAATTCACAAATCAAATTATGGCATGAGCAATATGGACATCTTGCCTTTTTCTATCTTCAACATCTTTTCTCAAACAAAATGGTCAAAGGTCTACCTATATGTAACTTTTCCCAAGGTGACTATTCAACATGTTTAGTGGATATGCATCTCAAGGAGAAGTATGATAAAGGGAAGTCTTCAAGAGCACTAGTTTTTCTTTAGTTGGTTTACATGGTTTTAGCAGGCCCTTTTGTATTCACATTAGTCCGCTAGGGTCGCTACATCCTTAATTTTGTTGATGATTTTTCATTCTACACATGGATATATTTTATTCATCATAAGAATGAAGTATTGGATACGCATCAAGCCTTCAAGATTCATGTTGTACAGAAATCAAGGAAAGCTATCAAGGTTCTACAGATGGACAATGAAAGTAGAAATGTGGACAAAATAATTAAAGACTTTGGTAAACTTGAGGGAATTGATCTTTAGAATTGACTAGCATTCAATTTGCACAAGACAAATGTTGTAGCATTCAGGATATGAACTCTTAAGTCAATAGCAAGTTGCATGATACAAGCCAAGTCTCTAGATCCATCACTTGAAGTCAAATCAATTAGTAGTTCCAATCACATAATTAATAGGTCTCCTCATCCTTCCTTAGATAGAAAAATTCCTTTAGAGGTATGGTGTGGCAGAAAACCAGTTGTGACACATTTTAGAGTCTTCGATTGTTTAGCATGGGAAAACATAACTTCCAAGAGATGTAGGGGACCACCACCTAGGCGTTGTACTTTCATTGGATATGAAAATAGTGTGAAGGAATATAAAATTATGGATCCTAAGATACATGAGCTCTTTTTGGATAAGGATGTAAACTTTGAGGAAAGTTCACCTAACATATCCTCTAATCCTCTCCATACATCATACATTGTGGAAACTAATAGTGACACCAATGATAGTGCTTCAACAGATTCATATACGTGGGTTTCTATCAACAGTTGGAGTGAGAGGTCATGACATCAACATATTCCACATGCATATATTTCCATAGTCATAGATTGAACAGAATAGGGTACACCTTGTCTTCTAGCTCTAGCAACAAAGGATGACAACATAGTAGATATTTAAGGTTTGTTTATGGAGTCATACATAGCAGATTTTGGGGACATCATTGATGATATACATCTTCTCTTTAATGGAGAATATCCTACTTCAGTTGTTGGAAGGGCTTACTCTGACCCTCATGTCCATTCTCTACATGATCAATCTTCACAGGTTGATGTTGTTGTGGATACTTATGTATACCAGTTGTAGGAGGTCTCTTTATCATTTGAAGAAATAATACATTCTTTGAGATAGGTTCTACATTCATCATTCACAAGAATAGTTGAATAGGTCTCAGAGGCATAAATGATCATCAGGATTCTTTCCACACATAGCAGAAGCATCTCATTGGTACCTATGGTATTGATTCTTCCAAAGGGGGGGAACTGTATTCTACACTCTTGGATTAGCTTCTACATTGGAGTAGCTATCACTGATTGGCACTCTTTATTTGGGGTGGGGAGACAACCTTGTCTCTCTTCTTCTTCTTTGTTGTGGATGGGACCTTTTCCTCTTTTGGGATAGTGTTCTTCTCTCACTTCTCTATTGTATATACTTGATGTATGTCATAATGGGGGGGTCTTGACTACTCCATCCATCTATGCATCTAGTTTTTCCATCTCTCTTTTTGGGGGAGGATTTTTCCCATGAGGTTTTCCCTATTTCTTTCTTTATGAGAGATTTCATTTCATTATGTACATGGGTACATAACATGGCCTAGTAGCTAGGACCCATCTTGCATATCATCCTAGTTCTTGTAAACTTAAGTGCATTCCCCTAAGTTGCACTTAAGGGGGGGTGTTGTTGTAAATAAGTATTTAATATTTACACTTTACTTAAGTTTACTTAGGTTAATGTATTATTTTATTATTTATTTAGGTGAGACACTTAGGAGTTTGTGTACTCTCATGCATTGTCATGTTTACAACACTGGAGCAAGCAACTCTAATTCAGCACATGGTGTCTACAACACTGGAGTTTGCATAATTAACTAAGTTGTCATGTAGACAACATAGTTATTCGCACTCACAATTTAGCACATGGTGTCTACAACATTATTTTGTTTGCTACACCATTGTAGACTTATCCTCTCATCATCACACTTACTCCCACGCTTAATGGAGGATAACCCATATCTTGTGGACATGTGTTTGGTTGTATGACTTATCATGTTTCTAAGTTCTAGGCATTCAAGAAGCATTTTGGAGGCCTTTATATACAGGCACTCCTAGTATACTTTCAATCAATTATTGAATGAATATATCATTATTCTGATCATACTCTATTTGGTCTACTGTTGTGCTTGTGTTTGAGTTCCTTGGTCTTGGGTGAATTTTTCCCTAAGGCAAATTCTTACAAATATAATATTATTAAGTAAATAATGATTATAAAATCACACGGTATAATTAATTTTAAAATATAAAATATAATAAATAATGATAAAATATTATAATAATATAAATAATATTTAAATAAAATATAAAAGTAAATAACATTAATGTGATATAATATATTATCAATAAAATAAGATTGAAAAATAAATAAATAAAACTAACTTCAATAGATAATAATATAGAAAGTGTGTTAGTTTTCAAAATAGAATTTAATAATAAATGCTAATAAATATAAAATAACTAAGTAAGTAATATAATATTTTCTATAAAGGGGTTGTAGAAAATAGATTGGAAAAGGGGGAGAGTTGTGTTTTGTAAGTTATTGCTATTAAACACATGAGGGTTAGAAAATCGATGGCCAAAATGATTTTTTAAGAATTATTTTCTTCATAAAAGGGAGATGATCACTTTTTAATTACCTCTAGATGTCTAATATAGGAGGATCTTGGCTTCTTGCAAATCTTGCATCACCTGACAATATTTCCTTTCAGTTTCTCTGGTGCTTTGGTCCAATTTGATTTTTTGGCATTTTAGGTAGGAGATTATATAGTGGTCTCATTATCTTATGTAATTATTGTGGTGTTTTATAGACATTGAACTTAGCCTTTTATAGCTTCACATCATGTTATATTCCTTCTTAGATAATTTATCTAAATATTGGTTTGATCCTATTTAGTTCTTCTTGTTGTAACAAATAGGTTGACTTGATTTGGCTTGTGATTGTGTTTCACAATGGGTGAAGCTAATTGGATCATTTCCATATATTTTTATGCATGTTTCCTTGAAACTCTTATGTGTTTGGAAGTCATTATGTATCGATTTGGGGGTATTCTTATCAATTTGGGTCTTGACCTATTTGGCTATAATACATTTCCTTTTTATTAATTTTTGTGATATGATAATTTATGACTTGTAGCTAGAGATCTTTTATAAAGGTAGGGTAGTTGTTCTTTTTTAGTAATATATAATATAGATGATAACCTGAGGGTTTGTATTTGACCTTGTAGATAATCAAGCCTATATGCCTAACTTACAAGACTGCATATCAATAGGCTATTTCCATATAAATTCTTGGTTCTTTCTCAATATGATTGTCTATTTAAGTGGCTTAATCTCTTTGTTGGTATAAGTTATTGCTATCTTTTTAATAGTTTTCTCTTCTTGTAAGGTTGGACATCTCCTTAGGTATTTTTAGGAGCTTGACTGCATCAACATTGTACACAATAATTTTTTTATGGGATTATTTTTGGAAATATAAGAGTAATTGAGAGGGGAGGGGTAAATCAATTACCACTAAAATAAATCATTGATCCCTTAGATATTAGCATGAAACATAAATACTACTAAAAATAATGATGTTCTATAAACACACAAGCACGAGTAGTTAATACTGATAATACGTTGTAACTTGGTAACCACTACAATAATAATTGTAACTAAACAAATGTTTATCATACAAATACTAAGATGTTTTCTATGATTAACCTTAATTAACTTAGTTGCATACACATGAAAGAAATAGTATGAACACAAGTGATACCAAGATTTAACGTGGAAACCCAATTTTGAAAATACCACCAATTGCAACTACTTATTATTTTTACTCATCTGAAGTGGGCCCTATTAGGAGCCAACCTTGTTAAAGGTTACAAAACACAACTATTAGGTTTGACCTTGTTAGAGGATTTAATCACCCTATTAGGAATGGCCTTGTTAGAGGTCTTTAGAAACTTTAATCAATATCTGTTAAGAAAAATATGTTAAGAGATTTTGACCACTGCTAAAGTGGTTAGAGAGTAATAATAAGATGTCCTAATTTCTGATGCAACTAAATTGTTGATTACAGATCTTAATTCTAGCTTGAATACTTGATCCTTTCTGATTGAATGTGTTGATATATGATTGGAAAGATCATTTGAAATGAAAGAAGAATGTTGAAAAAGATTGTGTGTTTTCAATCATTATTTTTCACTAATGTCAAACTTGCTATATGTTGGTAAGACAATTGCTTATATATTTCAAGCTTTATCACTTAGTTGATTGATGAACATTTGATCAACAAGATGTAACAAAAGTACCTAGAGGAAGGTTAAGTTATGATTATGTATTGAAGTGTAAGAATTAGTTAAGATAGTGATAACATAATGTATTGGTGATCTACTTGAGGTTACAAAATTATTGGCTACACTTAGAAAGTTTTAGAAGAAAAAGATTGGACAAAGTTCATTTGCTAAGCTTGACCAAGTTGATAGAAGGTGCTGAGAAAAGTTAGTGTAAGTCAAGAACAAATTTAGTCGGAGCCAATTGAAAGCAATTTCTAGTGGATGTCAAGCAAACTAAGAGGTGTCGAGCAATTTAATAGATGCCAAGCACCACTAAAATATAGTTGATGTCAAATGATTTTACAATAGATGTCAAGTAACATAGTATGTGTAAAGCATTAGTAAATTGATAATGTTGAGCTACTACATTATGAAAAAGATCAAAGATTTGACAAATAAAAGTTGACAAGTTTGTTTTCTTGGAACTTTTATATAAGGAGGAAGATAAGGCTGATAAGCTAGAGGTACAAAATCTTATGTAAACTATTTTGGAGGTGAACTCAAATGGATTCTAAGAGAAGTTTCTAAATGAGATAAGATTAGGGGTAGATACATTTTATCCTACCTAATCCATCAAAAACCCTAATTTTTGAGATGGATAATGAGTGGTAAAAAGAGTTCTAATTCCCTATATGTAGGGATGTCTTATCATGAAGCAAAGTTGGATGGAGGTCAGAGAGTTTTTGGATGCAAAAATTGTACAAGGTGAAGGAAGAGGGTTTTCTCCATCAAGTGACCTAAGTGAAGAAGTCTGTAATGGTGAGCTAAGCAAGAAGGCTAGAAGAAAATGAATGCTTGAAGGGTGAACAAGTTGTCAGAACTACAAAGATAAGAGGCCAAGCAAAGTTGAGGACAAAATATTGATCTTTAATTTGCAAGTAAGGTTGTAATTTGTATAGATCAAAACTCTACTATTACTCTCTAACAATTGTATCAAATCAAGGTAAATCCTTTGGAGAATGGTTGACTTAACAATCATTGGAAAATCCTTTAATAGGGTGGCATTTCAAGTGAATGGCCTAAAATCCTCTAAAAAGGCTCACTTTTAACAAGGTGATTGAAATCCCTTAACCGAGTCACATTTAATAGTGTGTGTTGTAACCTTTAGCAGGGTTGGCCTTTAACAGGGCATCACTTCAGAAGAGTGAAAAAGGAGTAGCATGTTACTGGTGGTTTTTCCCAAATTGGGTTTCCAAATTAAATTAGTGTGTCAAGTGTACTGATGGATATATTGTGTTTTATGTTTTACATTCCTACATATTGACCTAATAGTAACATATTAGTTTTCATTAACACACAAGAAATGCCTGCATGGTTAAGAATGTTATATGGGTCCACTAAATTGTGAAAAAACTTATGTGGACATCTGGACCTTTATTAATTGATTCACCCCCCCTCTTAGCTAATGTAGAAGAATTCCAATGGAATGTATCTTTGCAGCTCCTCAAGGATATTCTTCTTATCCCTTTAATTTGCTTCCTCCTAGAATTTTCTATTCTTCCATATACTTGCTCAAATTCAATCCTGAACTTGACCTTATATTTATATCATACACATTGTCAAGTTAGCTTGAATATAACTTAGAATAATTAATATTCATCTCCTTAGTCAACTAGAACCAACAAAAAAAATCCACTGAACTCAATATGCCAAAACAAGAGAATACTTCATTAGTCACCCCTACTCAGTAGATACTAACAAAAAAATGATTTTTCTTTGTTAACCAAGTTAACTCGAGTAGCACTTCATCTTTGGAAAGTTCCTTTGGTAACAGAGTGAGCTTTATTAACACTGGTTTCATCCAACTTTCTTTTGATACATGAGTGATGATCTGATTAGGATCTAGGACTATTACGGAAGAATGCTAATTGATTACATAGAATTAATTTAAAACTTTTAACGAATCAAATTAACATAAATGAAATAAGAGAGCAAAAAGATTAAGATGATAAAAGAGACAATGAGAGAAAGAAGACGCAAACAATTTGATCTCAGAGTTTATCCGTATGGACTACGTCTCCGGGCCCTGCTCCAATTGGGGGACTAATTTGATTATCTCCAAAAATTAGGTACAAATGTTTACAAAGTCATTCCTTTGAAGTACAACAACATCATTATGTTTCAAAGTACAGGAATGAGCACTTCAAAAATCTCCCTTATACTCAACACTTGGACATTCTCTCCTTTTTCTGAATGCCTCCAAGAGTCTACTAAACCCCCTTTTTATACATGAAATTAGGCAAAATAAGGCTATAACCAAATTTACAAAAATAACCCCTTTAATTAATTCCCCTCTCAGAATAACCTGTTAGCCATTTTTAACAGATTCGGCTCATGTCAATTTTGGGGTTAAAAAAAAGATTATAACCTTAATTTACTAAGGTTGGAGGTTTGTTTGGATAAATCAAATAAAAATTGCACAAAACATTCTCTAAGTGCTAAAATGGCGCAATAGTTAACCATAATTTTATGGTAACCACTGGTCAGGGGTTTTAACCCCGTCGGTGGTCTACCTCATTTGAAATTGGCGCTAGCCAATGTTTAAATTGTAGTTGCCGCCCATAAGTTTTAAAAGCTATGCTTGGTGCAACAGTTGAGGCATAAATTTTGAAGGTAAAGGGTCACGAGTTCAAATCCAACCATGAACTCTCTTTTTTTCCTATTTCCCCATTTTTTTGATGTCATGATGACATCAATGTTAGACTGTGGTGATTGATCAGGAAAGTACTATACATACTTCATAAATAGTGGGGTTCGGCATACATTTTTTTTTGGGCAGTAGCCGACATGGTAGCCGACATATTATGGCCGACATGTTATAACCCTAAAGCGGTTTAATACTTGTATAAAAGGGCTTAGGGTTGGGTATTTTTTGTCATTATGTTGTGATGCGAAATTGGTTCTTGCGGCGGTATTGAGCTGTAAGGGATTACAGATTGTAATCAAGTTGTAATCACTGGATTCTAATAAGATCGGACTTGCTGTTTGGTGGACGTAGCCCAGGGATTGGGTGAACCACGTTAAATCTTGGTGCCTTGTGTTCATTTCTGTGTGTTCTATTATTTTCTGTTATTGATTATATTTGCATATAGTTTTTATTTCTATCCGTCATTTATCCTATCAATCAACTATATTCATCTCTTACCTTGAACTTCAAAATGGCATAACTTCCACGTACAAGCTCCATTTTCGATGAAACAAACACCATCAGAAAGCTCTCGATGAGCTCTTTATTTTGAAATCCATTGTTGACCACTTTGGAGATGATTATTTTTTCACCTTTTTTATGACCTCCGTTCTTAGTTTGACCAACCTTTGACTGACCATAAATTTTGCATATAGGCTCCATTTTTTTCCATTCAAATTGAATTGAATTTAGAATTTTGAGAACTTTAACTTGATGCTGATTATTGGAATTTTGGAGATACTTCAAGTTTGATGAAAGTATCCCCTGGATCAAGCCTCCCCACTGAGGAGCTTTCGAACCACCGAAAGTTTGGATTACTCAGAAATAAGGTGAGGGTATAGTTCCCTCACTTTACCAATCTCCATCCATCTTGCCTTGCTTGGATGCATCCCCTTCAATCCCACTCAGAGGTATTCAACTGATCCTCTTTGTGAAGTTCTGACATTCCTGTCTAAGATAACATCTTCTACCAATTCTGACATATACTCTGGAGAAAGATCATCAACTGATGGAACCTGAACACTAATGTCTTTATCCAAGATCATTAGCGGCTCATACAACTTTAGATTCTCAACATTGAAAACTGAGTAAATTTGCATGTATGGAGGAAGATTAAGGCAGAAAGCATTAGTACCGATCTTCTCCAAGATCTCAAATGGACCACACCTAATAGCTTTGAGCTTCCTTCCTTCACCTTGCATTCTTTCCTTGCTGATATGTAACCAAACTCTATCACCAACTTGGAATTGGTGATCAATGTGATGCTTATCATGGAGAGCCTTATATTTTTCTTGGCTCTGCTATAATTGTGCTTCTACTACTTGATGGATTGCTTGGACCTTCTGGATGAACTTTAAAGCCTTTTTTGCATCATGGCATCCATCTACAACATCGTCCTTCCCAAAAGAAAAATCCATTGGTGTCTTAGGCAAGTAACCGAAGCAAATCTCAAAAGGAGACCTCTTGGTAGAAGAGTGTGCCGCATGGTTGTAAGCATGCTGCACATAATGAAGGATTTCATCCCACAACTTAGGATGTTTGCTGCAGTAGCCTCTAAGTAGATGCACAACTATCCTGTTCACTACCTCTATTTGTCTGTCGGTCTGCGGATGGAAGGTTGTACTCTTCTTCAGCTTGGTGTCCATGAGTCCCCATAAAGATGACCAAAATTCCCCTAAGAATCGAGAATCTCGATCCGATACAATAAAAGTGGGTAACCAAAAATGAACCCATACATTTTGAAAGTACAAATGAGCATTCAATTCAGCAGTAACTTGCTTTTTACAAGGCATTAAAATACACATTTTGCTGAAACAATCAACTACTACATACAAATAATCATGACCCTTCCTAAAAATAGGTAAACCTCCCACAAAGTCCATAGATACACTTTCCCATGGATGGGATGGTATAGGTAATTGTGTGTACAAACATAATTTCCTATTACTTGGTTTACTGGTTGCACACATTACACATCCTTTTATATACTTGGTGACAGTTTCCTGCATACGAGGCCAATAACAATATTTCTGCAATTGAGCTAATGTCTTACTTACCCTGAAATGTCCTGCAATGAACGAGGTGTGTGCTTCACGGATTACATGTGCTTGTTCATTTCTAAGAATACATAATTTTCCCAAGAGGTACAACAAATTATCTTGCACATAGTAATCTTTCTCTTCTACATGTTTAACCTGGATTAAAGCTACATAGATATCCTTAAAGTTCTCATCATTAGCATATTGTTCCTGAAAACTTTCATGAACCATAGAACTAGTTTGAAGGATTATCAAAGCAATCTGAATAGGAGGCGTAGAGAGCATATCTACTACTTTGTTATGGGAACCCTTCTTATACTTAATTACCAAATGAAACTGTTGTAGAAAACCCATCCACCTAAAGTGCCTACTTTGTTGCAACTTAGATTGTGAGTGCAAATATTGTAGTGGTTGGTGATCAGTGTGGATTACAGTTTCCTTTCCCATTAAGTAGTGCTTCCATTTTTTAACACTCTGAACTAAAGCATAAAGTTCTTTATCATATGTAGGATAGTTACTTACTGCTCTTGAAAATGTTTCAGAGTGGTAGCAGACTGGTTTACCTCCTTGCATGAGTACAGCTCCCATGGCAAACTTGCTTGCATCTGTCTCAATCTCAAATGGTTGATGTAAATTAGGTAGAGCTAGAACTGGTGCGGTGCTCAACTTTTCCTTCAAAGTGTTGAAAGCCTTCTATTGTGGACCTCCTCACTGAAAATTTGCCTTAGTACTGGTTAATACATGCAATGGTGATGCAATGAAAGAGAAATTTGCAATGAACTTCCTCCAGTACTGAACTGCACCTAAGAAACTCTTGATTTCTATAACTGTACCTGGCTTAGGCTATTTTACAATACATTCAACCTTCGCAGGGTTTACTTTCAGTTGAGCATTCCCTACGACATAGCCTAAGTACACTAAGGATGTCTTTGCAAATTCACATTTTGACATCTTTACATATAGTTTTTCTTTTCTCAGTATTTCAAATACTTTCTTTACATGAATTACATGATCATCCCAAGACTTACTAAATACAAGAATATCATCTAAATATACTATGACAAAATCATCAATAAAGGGACAAAAGACATCATTCATGACTCTCATGAATGTAGCTGGTGCATTACAAAGCCCAAATGGCATGACCAACCACTCAAAAAGTCCCTGTTTTGTCTTAAAAGCAGTTTTCCAAATATCACTTTCTACAATTCTTATTTGATGATATCCACTATGTAAGTCTAGCTTAGTGAAATAAATTGCATGTTTCAACTAATCAAGTATATCATCAATTCTAGGAAGAGGGTACCTGTTCTTTAGCGTTATCTTGTTCAGAGCCTTGTAGTCAATACACATTCTCCAAGTCCCATCTTTCTTTGGAACCAACACAATAGGAGAACCACAAGGAGAAGTACTAGGATGAATAACTCCTTTCTCGACCAACTCTTGAACTTGCTTCTTCATTTCTTCATTCTGCAACACTGATAAGCAGTACATACCAATATTAGGAAGTGGTGCATCTTGCTGCAACTGGATCTCATGTTGTATCTCTCTCTTAGGAGGCAATCCTTTCATTTTTTGAAACAAGTCATCGTAAGCGGAAACAACTTTGACCATTTCAGATTTATGTTTTGGATCACATCCCTTAAATGCCTCAGATGTTTCATCTTTTTTGGCTTTTACAATCATCAATACAAAATTCTTACTAGAGTTAACTAACCTTTTCATTTGACCAGCATTGACTAATGCCAAATTAGTCTTAACCTTATGTGCCTGTACAATGTATTCAATATTGTCTTTAAACAAATGATACTTATTTTCCCCCTTATAGAAGATAGCCTATCGATCATACAAATAGGGACTCCCAAGTACAAGACCACAAATATCTAAAGGGACTACATCAGCTTCTACCTCATCCACAAAGTTTGCAGTGATAGAAAATCTTAACTTGCATTGTTTAGTTACTTGTAACTGTGCATCATCACAAACCCATCCAAAAGGATATGGTTTTTGATGAGGTGTTGTAGTCAAGTTAAGCTTTTTAACAACTTCCTCAGATATCAAATTAACTTGAGAACCCATATCAAATAATGTATTGATCTTAGTATGCTTGATAACAACTCGGATGTGAAATAATTCATTCCTTAGTTTATCATCCTTAGGAGAAGATTCTTTACTTGTACTTGCACTTATGCTAGAAGAATTTATAGCTGATGAGAGAGATATACCTTTTCCTTTACCTTGGATCTCGGTAGCAATAATTTTTGTCTCATCTCTAGAGTTAGATCCAAGATCTTGTTGAGTTATAGCAGTAGTCTTTTGTTTGCCTTTGTTTCCACCAAATCGCTGCGGCCTCTTTTCAGGATGCAACTTCCAGCACTTAGAATCATCATGCCCTTCTTTCTTGCAGTGTGACCATGTGGGTTTCTCACCCTCTTTCTTTACTATTGCTATCTTTTTACCCTTTCCTTTTCCTTTGGACTTTTCCTCAGACTTAGATGGCTTTTTATCAGACTTATCAATGAAATTACCCTTACCCCTTGATTCTAAATGTGTTTCCTGGACACATACTTCATCAAAATTACAAGGATTCAGGACGAGAATAGAATGCATTAGGTAAGAATGAAGACCACCTATATACTTGAGTAAGGTGTCCTGGGTATACAATGGGACATTTAATGAAATAGCCTTTTTGCAAAATTCATGGGTGTAATCCTAGATAGACTGACCTTTCCCTTGCCTAAAATGTTGCCAGTTCATCATTAACTGCTACATATGGCCTAGGGGGTAGAATTTCTTTTTTAAAGCAGTAACAAATTCTGACCAAGACAAATTAAAATTACCATGTTGTGAAGTTTCATCCCGAGACCTACTCTCCCACCAAGTTAAGGCTACACCACCTAATCGAAGAGTGGCTAATTAAATATTCTGTCAACATCATCTACAAGGCGTTGAACTCTATAGTAGACTTCTACTTGCTAAATCTAGTCATCTAGTTTCTCGACATTTAACTCTCCACAATATTTTGGCAAGTCAAATTTTACATCCAACTTGATTCGAGGCTTATGTCCACCCTTAAAAATATTAGAAGACTCAGAATGGGTAGAAGAAGGAGAGGAGGGGGAAGAAGGAGAAGAGGGAGAAGAAGGAGAAGATGGAGGTGTCTTTGGTGGATCATGATCAACACCTTTCTTTTTCCCTTTGTCCTTTTGAGCTGCACGTCTTCGCATCTTCTCTTCTCTTTCTTGTACCAAAACTTCTACCATTGTCTGCAAATTCTAAAGAGTCTTCTGAATACTCTTATCTTGAAAATCTTGTCCACCTTCATCTACCATTTGTGATGATGGTTTAGTCCTTTTCTTTCCAATCTCAAGATTGTATTCCTCAAGCTTTCCTTCGCCTTTCTCAATCTTGGATCTTGTTAGCATTCAAATTTGCAATACTAGTCCAACAAAAGCTCTGATACCAAATTCGATCTGATTAGGATCTAGGACTATTACAAAGGAATGCTAATTGATTACATAGAATTAATTTAAAACTTTTAACGAATCAAATTAACATAAATGAAATAAGAGAACAACAAGATTAAGTTGATAAAAGAGACAATGAGAGAAGAAGACGCAAACAATTTGATCTCGGAGCTCATTCGTATGGAATACGTCTTCGGGTCCTGCTCCAATTGGGGGACCGATCCGATTATCTCCAAAAATCAGGTACAAATTTTTACAAAGTCATTCCTTTGAAGTAAAACAACATCACACTGTTTCAAAGTACAGGAATGAGCACTTCAAAAATCTCCCTTATACTCAACACTTGGCCATTCTCTCCTTTTTCTGAATGCCTCCAAGAGTCTCCTAAACCCCCTTTTTATACATGAAATTAGCAAAAATAGGGCTATAACCAAATTTACAAAATAACCCCTTCAATTAATTCCCCTCTCGGAATAACCTATTAGCCATTTTTAACAAATTCGGCTCATGTCAATTTTGGGGTTAAAAAAAGATTATAACCTTAATTTACTAAGGTTGGATGTTTGTTTGGCTAAGGATAAAATAAAAATCGTACAACACATTCTCTAAGCGCTAAAATGGCACAATGGTTAACCATAATTTTATGGTAACCACTGGTCGGGGGTTCTAACCCCGCCGACAGTCTACCTCATTTGAAATTGGTGCTAGCCAATGTTTAAATTGTAGTTACCGCCCATAAGTTTTAAAAGCTATGCTTGGTGCAATAGTTGAGGCATAAATTTTGAAGGTAAAGGGTCACGAGTTCAAATCTGACCATGAACTCTCTTTTTTTCCTATTTCCCCATTTTTTTGACATCATGATGACATCAACTATATTCATCTCTTACCTTGAACTTCAAAATGGCACAACTTCCACGTACGGGCTTCGTTTTTGATGAAACAAACACCGTCAGAAAGCTCTCGACGAGCTCTTTATTTTTAAATCCATTGTTGACCACTTTGGAGATGATTATTTTTTCACCTTTTTTATGACCTTCATTCTTAGTTTGACCAACCTTTGACTGACCATAACTTTTGCATATAGACTCCATTTTTGTCCATTCAAATTGCATTGAATTTAGAATTTTGAGAACTTTAACTTGATGCTGATTATTGGAATTTTGGAGATACTTCAATTTTGACAAAAGTATCCCCCGAATCAAGTGAGATTGGTTAACACTCAACTTTTACATATTTATCTTTAATGCTTGAGTTCACTCGCTAGACACTGTAATTTTCTTTGACCCTCGAGTGAACTTGAAAGACACCATCTTCTAAACTTAGTAAACACTAGAATGCTTGGAAGACACAAGAAATTGTCTTTATCTTCTAAGTGAGCTTGACATACACTAACTGGTAAAGAAATGAATTTTTTTATAACATCAAAGACAATACACAATTAACCAATAGTTTTCAACAATCTCCCTCTCTAGCATTGATGGCAACACAAATTTTCATAATACAATGAAATTTTAGAGTAAAGTTGAGAAAGGAAAATATCCTTAGTTTCACTTTGATTCTCATCTATGAGAACTCTCTCTATCAATGCGAAATCCATCTTCCTTCATTTTTTCCCTCTACCAACAAAATCTATCTTCAACATCTTCTTTTGATAACAAACTCTCCATTAATATTGGACCAAGTTCTTCCACTTCAACATTTCTACAAATTCTCTCTCATCACAGAACTCTCCCTCATTATAAAATTTATGTGACTATGACATCAAACTCTCCCTCTTTGACATCTTATGCCAAAGATGACATTTAGTGAATGTCAATGTACCTCATGTACTTATTCATATGCATTCTTCCCTTATCAATACTACATCATTTGACTAATTTTCAACATACACTAGTTGATGCATCACTAAACTTCATTTAGTGAGCTTTAGATAGGGGAATAACCCCTAAGTTACCTCTTAGATACAAAAATGAATCCTTAGGTAATGGCTTAGTGAATATGTCTACAATTTTTTTTTTTGGCATTCACATATTTCAATCTTACATCTTTATCTTGCACCAATTCTCTCAGAAAATAATATTTTATTGTAATGTACTTTGTCCTTGTATGTAGTACATAATTTTTTGATATATTAATTTCACTAGTGTTATCACAAAAGATAACCATTGGATCCTTGATCTCTACCTTTATACCTAGCAACAATTTCTTGAACCAAACAACATTGGAACAATTAACTACTACTGCAATATACTCTACTTCTATTGTAGACTAAGAAATACAATTACACTTCTTTCTTTCCCAAGACGCTAGTATTTTACCAAGAAAGAATGCTCCACCACTGGTGGTCTTCCTACCATCAACGCTTCCTTCCTAATCAACATCTATAAAATCTTTCAAATCTAAGTTTTCTCCTTTCTTATACCATAATCCATAGTCCTCAGTACCCTTTAGGTACTTCATGATTCTCATGATTTTCATTATAGGATTTTCTTTAGGTTTTGTTGAGAATATTCCCACTATACCAATTGCTAATGCAATATCAAGCCTTGCATGCACTAAATATTGCAATTTACTAATCATTGATTTGTATGTGGTTTTATCTACCTCTTTGTAATGTCAAGTAGACATAGGTGCTCCAACTAGACTTGAATCCTCCATTCCAAACTTCTTTAGTATCTTCTTGATATACTTGGATTGAGTAATGCAGATGCCATCTTTCTTTTATTGAATCTATAATCCAACAAAGAATTTTATCTCTCCAAACATGGACATCTCAAATTCTTTACTCATTTCTTCTAAAAAAGCTTCGCATAAATCATCATTCCTAGTAAATAATGCATCATCCACAAGGATTTCTACCAACACAATCTTCTTGTTTGGTCCTTCTTTGATGTATAGGTTTTTGTTATCATTTGTTCTTTGAAAATCAATCTTCACCAAATAATTATGAAGTCTTTCATACCAGGCTTTGCGAGCTTTCTTGAGTCCATAATGTGGTTTGTGTAGTTTACAAACCATATCCTTTTTGCTAGGATCTAAAAAACCTTTTGGTTATTCTATGTAAACTTCCTCTTCAAGAATTCCATTCAAGAATGTAGATTTCACATCCATTTGATAAAATTTAAATCCTTTATGTGCAACATAACCAAGAAAAGTCCTAACACCTTCTAATCTTACAATAGGAGAAAATATTTTACCATAAGTAATACCTTCTTCTTGAGAATAGCCTGTGTATACTAACCTTTCTTTGTTTTTGAAAACTTCTCTATCTTCATGCAACTTATTTATGAAAACCCACTTTGTGCCAATTTCATTATTTATCCTTTGGTCTAGGAACAAGACTCTAGGTCTTATTCCATTCTATCTTCTCTATGTCTTCATTCATTACTTTTATCTAGATTTCATTATCCAAAGCATCTTTAACTAATATAGGTCCAAATTATGTAAGAAAACATGTACCTTTCAATTTGTTTCTTGTCATTGTTCCATCTAACTTGTCTCCAATGATCTGATCTGGTGCATGGTTCCTTCTAACATATCTTGCCAAAATAGGTACTTTAGATCTAGAACTTGTTCCACTAACCTCACCATGATCTTTTATATCAAGCTTGGGTTCCACTTTTTGTGATTTAGGTCCTTCAGACTTAGTTTTCTTTGGCAACAACTTAGTATCCTCTAGTTGCAACTCAGGCCCTTTAGAATGTGACTTTGATTGCACTCAATGCAACTTGATATGTTATGGAGATCTTGGGGACTTAGGAGGTGAAGTTTGTAGACTTCCAATTGTATTTGGCAATGTATTAGTTTCATAGTAGACAAACTCTTTGTAGTCCTCAAGTTCTATGGTGCTCTCTTCTTCACTCTTTTCTACAAGCTCATTAATTCTCACATGTGCACTTTTTATGACCTTATAAGTAGGCAGATTCAAACATTTATATGCTTGACTTCTACAAGAATATCCTAGGAATATGTCTTCATCACCTTTGACATCAAATTTACCTTTCCTAGATTTTTTCAATATAAAACATTTTCAACCAAATACTTTTAAGTAACTTACATTAGGTTTATAGCCATACCATAGTTCATAAGGAATTTGATTTGAGTCTTTCTTTAGCAATACTTTGTTAAAGGTATGCATTGTAGTATTGATTTCTTCCTTCCAGTATTTGATTGCAACATTCTATTCTATCATCAAAGTTCTTACACAATCCATGATGGATATGTTCCTTCTTTTAGCTATACCATTTTGATGTAGTGTACCAAGGGCTCATACTTGTCTTTTAATTCCTCTTTTAGTGCTGAACTCATTAGAAATGAATTCACCACCTCCATCTAATCTCAAAAACTTTAGCTTCTTTCTAGTTTCCTTTTCTACTCTTTCTGGATAACACTTAAACTTTTGAAATTCTTTAGACTTATCTTTCAAATACATTACAATCATAATTTTAGAATAATCATCAACAAAAAGAATAAATTAATTATCTCCACTATAGCTCTCAATTCCAATAGGTCCACAGAAGGTTGTATGAACTAACTCTAAGACTTCTTTAGAATGTTAGTTTTTACTTTTGAAACTTGTCTTTCCCATCTTACCAATTTAACAATTGTTGCATAGGCCCACACCAAGTTTCCTCAAACTGGGAATAGCTCTCACTCTTTTCTTTTTCTTATCTTGATCAAACTATCAAAGTTCACATGACATAACCTGTTATGCTATAACCAACTTTCTTCTACTTGAGCAATGAAGCATGAACATTCACTAAGATCTAGATAGAATAAGTTACATTTTCTTTGGTTACCAAACCCAACTATATTTCTTTTTCCATCTAGAATCGTGGCCTTTCCATTCATGAACTCTACTTTAAATATAATGTTATTCAATTGTGCCACACTCGATAGATTATGCTTTAGTCCTTTAACCCCAAAAGCATTATCACATCTAAGCTCAATAGTTATTGATATATAACCTTTTCCTTTTATGCAACATGGTTCATTGTTTTGAAATCTCACGCTTGCACCATCATAGTGTTCCATATGTTCAAACTTTGTTTTGTCACTAGTCATATGATGTGAGTAACCACTATCAATAATCCATATAATTTTTTTCCTAATATGAGAGATAAGTGCCATTTTATCTTCTTCGTCATCATAATAATCTTTTACAGCAATATAGACCATCTCATCATCATCACTACTATCTAAATCCTTAGACATAAAACAAGATTTATTACCTTTATCCTTTTAGTCCTTGAACTTCTTGAAATCCTTCTTTCATTTGAACTTGCTATGCTTCTTTTCATCTTTGTCTTCTCTATTTGGACACCTTGCAATAATGTGACCAACCTCTTCACAAGAAAAGAAAATTAAAGGAATTTTACCTTTATAATAGGTATGTGCACCAAGTTGTGGTGTCAAAAAGATGACACTTAATGTTTTTTTAAATTTTCCAAAGTGTGTGCATGCTATATATATATGGGCTCACTCTCGCTCACCCTCTCCCACTGCCTCCTCTCTCTCACTCTCTCTCCAATCCCCTACTCTCTCTCTTAGGCTACTCTCTCTCATTGTCTTCACCTATCGCACCCCTAATCTATCTCTCAGGATACTTTCTCTCCTCTCCAACCCCCTACTCTTCCTCTCACTCTCTCTCCTCTCCCATCCCTTACTCTCTCTTGAGCTACTCTCTCTATTTATCATCCTCTCCCACTCCCTCTCCCATCACCTACTCTCTCTTAATCACTCTCTCTCTCATCCCCTCCTCTCTCTCTCCCTCTCCCACTCCCTCTACCACTGCCTACTCTCTCTCACTCTCACTATCCCATCCCCTACTCTCTCTCACTCTCCCTCTCCCACTACCTCTCTCATGGCCTAATCTCTCCCTCTCACTCACTCTCTCTCTCCCACTCCCTCTCCCACTTCCTACTCTCTCACTCTCTCTCTCTCCCATCTCCTACTCTCTCTCTCACTCTCTCCCACATTCACTCTCTCTCCCTCTCTTCTCTCTATCTCTCCCATCCCCTACTCTCTCTATCTCTCTCTCTCTCTCTCTCTCTCTCTCTCTCTCTCTCTCTTTCTCTCTCTCTCTCTCTCTCTCTCTCTCTCTCTCTCTCTCTCTCTCTCCCATCCCATACTCTCTCTCACCCCATATTATCTCTCTCTCATACACTCTCACTCTCTCTCACATCCCCTACTCTCTCTTACACACACTCCCATCCCCCCTGTCTCTCTCTCTCCCTCTCCCACCCCTTATTCTCTCTCTCACTCTCTCTCATCCCGTACTCTCTCTCTCTCTCTCAAGCTACTGTCTCTCTCCCCTTTCCCATCCCCTACTCTCTTTCACACATACACACTTCCCATCCCCCCTCTCTCTCCTCTCCCATACCCTACTCTCTCTTAGACACACACCCATCCCCCCCTCTCTCTCTCCCTCTCTCACCTCTCCCACCAGCTACTCTTTCTCTTTCTCTCATCCCCCACTCTCACTCTCTCTCTTTCATCATGTACTCTCTCTGCCATGCCCTACTCTCTCTTACATGCACTCCCATCCCCCTCACTATTTCTCTCTCCCTCTCCCACTACCTACTCTCTCTCTCTCACTCTCTTTCCCATTCCCTAATCTCTCTCTCCCCTCTCCCATCCCCTAATCCCTTTCTTTGACATACACACTCCCATCCCACCCTCTCTCTCCCTTCTCTCATCTCCTACTCTCTCTCACACACACACACTCCCATCCACCTCTCTCTCTCTCTCTCACACACACACTCTCTCTCTCTCTCTCTCTCTCTCTCTCTCTCTCTCTCTCTCTCTCTCCCTTTCCCACCCCATCTCCCACCACCTACTCTCTCTCTCTCTCTCTCTCTATCCCATCCCCTAATCTCACTCCCTCTCTCTCCCATCCTCTACTTTCTCTCTTTTACTCTCTCTCTCACCTCTCCAATTTCCTACTTTCTCTTTCTCTCTCCCCTCTCCAATCACCTATTCTCTCTCTCTCTCTCTCTCTCTCTCTCTCTCTCTCTCTCTCTCTCTCTCTCTCTCCCTCTCTCTCTCTCCCCCCCACTCCCTCTCCCACCACCTACTCTCTCTCACTCTTTCCCTCCATCCCCAAATCTCTCTCTCTCTCTCATTCTCCCACCCCCTACTCTCTCTCCCATCCCCTACTCTCTCTCTCCCCCACCCCTACTCTTGCTCTCGCTCTCACTCTCACTCTCTCTCCCTCTCCCACTCCCTCTCCCACTACCTACTCTCTCTCTCTCTCTCACACATCCCCTACTTTCTCTCTCACTCTCTCTCCCATCCCCCACTCTCTCTATCTCTCTCCTATCCTCCCCTCTCTCTCACTCTCCCTCTCCCACTACCTACTCTCTCTCACTCTCTCTCCCATCCCCTACTCTCTCTCTCTCTCACATCCCTACTCTCTCTCTCCCTCTCTAATATCTCTCTCCCATCCCCTACTCTCACTCTCTCTTCCATCCCCTACTCTCTCTATCACACCCTACTCTTTCTCTCTCTCTCACTCTCTCTCTCATCCCCTGCTCTCTCTGCCACCCCTACTCTCTCTCTCTCATACACTGTCTCTCCCATCCCCTACTCTTTCTCTCTCACATACACTCTAGTCCCTCTCTCTCTATCTCCCTACTCTCTCTCTTTCTCTCATATCCCCTACTCTCTCTCCCCCATCCCTTACTCTCTCTTTCTCTCTATATTCCCCTCTGGCTATCCCACCTTCTTTGATCTCCTACTCTCTATATTTCTTGCTCCTTCCCTCTCTCCCTATCCCACCTCCTACTCTCATCAAATCCTCTAATCTCTTTCATTCTCTACCCTCATTTCCTCTCTCCTTCCCTCTCTATTGAAATTTATGTCTTAATAGTGCATGCACACTAAAGTGCATACACACTATTAAGATCCAAATTTTAAAAAGATTTAAATAGTGTGTGTGCCCACTATTGTGTGCACGTGCTATTTAAAGCTTTGCATTATACCAAGCCTAATGCTTGGTTTTGCCTTGGGGATCTGACCCAAAGGTTTGGAGTCTCTAAACTAGTCTGAGATGTGTTTTGCTGCAAACATATAAAAAATGATTGATTTCTTATGTGCTCTCCTTAAACTTTTCTTGTGATTGAGCATTGATAAAATTAGGTTACATGGTATTGTAGGTCTCTGTGTTAGCTATATAACCATATAATTTATTTTTTATTTGAACTATTTCAAGCCTTTCAACTATATTTTCTTTTGAATGTATGTCCATTTTTTGTCAAAAACCAACATGTTCTAATTGGGCTGTAGATTTTAGCTCGTTCATTGAATTTTGCAACAACTTACTTTTTTAGAAACTAGACTAGATTCTACACACTTTGAAAAAAGAAGTTTTAATTTTAGATTAGTTTTCAATCATTTCTAGTGGGAGCACATAGATATTTCACATTTTTATGATGTTTTCAATTAAAAAATTCAATAAAAAAGTACACTTATAAAATTATCTAAAAATCTAGGATAAACTACATAGTGTTATGTAAATTTTGATCAGAGTGGTTAAGGAATTTCAAAAAAAAAAGTTAAAATTTTAGGGGGGCCACACTTTGTATTGTGTTATGTTTTTACTGAATAAACAATACCACTTTCTGTGGCCTTCCTTTTTGAAGAGCTAAAACTAAACCATTTTGCAAAAAAATTAGTAGTTTAAAAACTAGATTCAAAGAACTACTACTTTTGTTTTTGTCATATTTGAAAATTTTGAGTGTAACTATCTTCAAATTCTTGTTGAAGTTCACAAATTATTGATTTTAGAAAAAAGGTGTCCACTTATACCCTCCCCCCTTTTGGGACCACAACTTGGTGCACTTACCTTACTTTCCTTTTCCTTCGGGATACCTTCTTGCAAGTAATGCTTCTATAGTTTCAAGATTACTATTAGAAATATCTTTCTCTTTGATTTCATAATTATTTCCTTCTAACCTTTTAGCTTTCTTCTTAAGTAACAACTTGGCTTCAAATGTAGACTCAAAATTGCTAGAACTAGGAACATAATTATCATAGTTATCTAGCTCAAATGTTGTCAATCTTCCAACTACTACATCCAATGTTATATCTTTCTTTGGATTGCATCTCATTTATTTAATTTTTGATACTTTGATTGTGTTGGTGTCTTAAAAGGATTAAAACAACTAAGCAACAAAATGCTTAATACCAAGATGATAATACTCATACAATCTAAAGGTCAGCCAATTCTTATTAACAATTGAATGTGTAAAACATTTGGACCCAACTTTAACAAAACCAAAGGTGGTTTTCTACTCTTTTGGCTCTGCAAAACCAGGGTGGGTATACCTAGGGATGATTCACAACTAGGAAAGACTATATGAGGATTATTTTATTTTCATTCTGATTCTCATCTCAAATCCCCAAATAAATACATAATTCATGACAATTTGCTAAATACATCCCATATAACAGATATGGCCAAAATTTCTTCTATAGATTTGCAGATGTTCTCAACAATAGTGGCTAACTGAAGCTAGAACATTCCATGTAGACAAGTACTGGCCAGCCTTTGAAGATCTACAAGAAATACATGTAAAATTTGATTTGATGGTACATTTTGATAACCATTTATGATATTATTTTCCTTCAGCTGAATCAACTTGATCAGTGCCTAATCCATTGGGGTTAAGAGTCTATAGCAAATTCTTAGATCGAATTTGTTGCCTTACAACAAATTCTATCAGCAATTTTTATCAGAATTCAACATTCAAAACCCTATCCACTACTGAAGAAACCTTATCACATTTACCAAAGCTTTTATTTAATCCATTGAATTAACAGCAGTGATAAACAGATATACAACCTAGCTAGATTGCATTCAATTGCACAAGCCTTTACTTATATAATATCAAGATAACCAAGTAATAAAAAGGAGACAAGATTCAGAAAAGAATGATATGGGAACAGTTCACAATTTATATTTACTTTCTTTGAAAATTGTATACCATTTACAATAGACTCAGAATGACCTTTAGAAAGAAACGCAGTTCATTCAAAATTCATGTATTCTCAGAGAATTGACATAGAAAATACATCATTAATTTGCTTTCAAAATTTTGGACCAAAGACAGACTAAGCATATTACTTAGAAAAATAGAATTTGGACCATTCTTTAGCCTTGGAATCTCACTTAAATAGTGTGAGATGCAACAAGCTTTAGTCTAAAAGAAAGTGACATGTGTCTTCTAAAAGATGCTGACAAATGTCTATCATAAAAGACAAAAGCAAATAACAGAAAGGCTATTACATCGAACATTCCTTGGTGGGTACCTTTCTATTATGCTTGTTAGTTGTTGAGATAAGAAAATATGATCTAATTCTTCAATTATTCTTTAGCCTTAGAGTAAATAGCCATGAGGTTTGAAAGTGATGTATCATCTTCAGTTACCTGCAAACTTACTTTAACCTAGGGTTTTCCATGTCCTCATTACTAGCTACAAGGGTAACTTTTACTTTTGCATCTTCCTCCTCATCATCTTTTGACATTTATTATATAAACTGATTTTTCCATTTATTATAAGCAGCATCATCTAGCCAATCAAAATTTAGAGCCTCTCTTTGTATAACCACTAAAGAATTTGCAATTTCTTCTAAATCATCAAACTCTTTTCTTATGGCATTATAAAATAACCATATCTTTACTAACTCTTCATTTGTCCTTGCCCAGAACCAGTGGCCAGTTTCACTCATGATGTTCTTGATCCTTTCATAAAATAACTCATCCAACTCCTTTTTCCACTTTACCTTTTCCTTTATTGTATCAATAGATTCTAAAGCACAAGCAAATAAAGTGAATTTTTTTAGCAATATACTGGAAAAAACAGAGGGTTAATCTTTTCTATAAAGAATCCCTTTTATCATCAAAATCTTCTAGTTTATTTAACAACTCAAAAAATTTCTCTACTTGATGATAAGGCATTTGGACGGTAGATAGACATATAATTGTGATATCATTATTCCTCTGCCTCCACTTCTATGCAAGAGGAGTCAATTTATCCTTATCTCTATTCAACTCATCCACGAGGGTTGCAATTCTTGTCAACTAATCAAAGAAGGTTGACCATTGTATTTTATCCCTTAAATACATCACACCTTGCTTTAATTTTCCTTCATATTGATTTTTTAATTCTACCTGCAACTCATGTAATTTGGTTTTTTCTTCTTCAAGGTCTTTTGCAGTATAGAAATGGGGCCTTTCAAGGGTGTCTGGTATTTCAATAATAGGGGTTGCTCCAACAAATGACTGTGAAGCGTATTCAATTCTAGGTGCACTGGATTCTCCCACCTTTATTTTCCCAAGTATCTTCTCCATTTGAGACACCTTGTTTTCAAGTGACTGTATCTAGATACCCCTTTCTTCATATGCTTTTAAAACTTATTCAAACCTAGCATTGAGTTGGGTAAACTTATCTTCTTCCTAGCCAGACACAACACCACTCAATTTTAGCACTTTAGAGGCCATTCCCATTACTTGTTTACTACTTACCTCACCATCCTTGTATACTGTCAATGTACCAATATGCTCTACTATGGGAAACTCATGCATCCTTGTATTTCCCCTCTTATTTATGGACCATATAACAAGGGCTTGGTGGTCATCACTAAATTTGACTCCTCTATGAGCCTATAGTACTTCTTCAGTAGTTGTTAGTTGAAAATCCTTCTACTTCCTTACTGAATCAAAAACAATAGTATTTGCTATATCCCATTTCGATAGAAAGAGGACTCTTGATTTTCTAACTATTTGCCTTTGGGCTTTAGGAGTAAACTAGGCAAAATCATTCAAAAATTTTGATTTTACCTCTCCCTTAATAACCAGGTCAGGTTTATCTGGTTGCTCATCCTTGATCTTTCAGAAGCCTGGGCAACAATTGGGTCAATTTTCTTACCTTGGTAATCATCAATGGTTAGGTCCAAGGAAGGTGTAGGAGGTTCTTGTGGCTCTCCAATATCCAATTCTGTAGAAGTGACAATCACATCCCTTTCTCCACCCATTTGTCTAAGATGTTCCCTTAGAGATGCCTCATCATCTATCTAGATTCGGGACTGGCTTGGGGAGTATTGTTCCTTTTGAGAAGAAGAAGACCCCTGCTCTATTTTTTGTCTTTTTGGAGAGCTGGCTGCAGATGGATTTCTTGACCTTGGTTTCTTATGAGGGGGTGCATGTTGCACATTTTGAATCATGACATAACTTTCCCTTTTCTACAATGTATATTGGCCAAGAGCTACCACATTTCTACTACTTATTCTTCTTTGTACTTCTACTGTCTTGTTTGGATGTGCCTCAACAAACATAGCTTTCTTTTCATTCATGGTTTGAATTATTATGGCAAAATTATTCATTAAGGACTGTATTTTAGCTCCCCAATATTTCTTATCTTTCAATGGGGCATACTAGGGTTCAAAAGCATAAATGAATTCCAGGGTTTTACTGAAAACTATCCATTTCTCTTTTCTCAATTCTTGCTCTTACAATGTGAAGATATTTCTAATTATATTTTCTGGATAGTAAACCTAATGTACCATATGGGAAGCTCTCACCCTTTCTTTTAATAGGTCATAGAATCCTTTAGGGTCAACAAATCTGGCATGAGACTCTGCCATGATATACCTATCCAAAAACAAATTTAAGTGATTCCACGCTTTTTTGACAAAGAAAAAATCATGCACTACAGTAACCATTGGAAAGAAAGTGCCCTTCTTAAACAATTCCCTCTCATTTATAGTACCTATCTGCCATAAGAGCTTAGGAATCCCTATCTTCATAGGCACATGAAATGGTAGCTCATGAGGTTTTCCAAAAAACCAATAAACTCTTATCATTGTTGAGACATTGTAGGGAATTATATCCCCCCAGTTATGACTAAAAAATAGCCCTTTAGCATGGTCCTTGGGTCTGACAAATTCTAAAAATGCTTGTGGGATTCTAGGGCTATCTCCTCTTAAAATCAGTCTAAGCTTTGATGCAAAATACTTGTCAAATCTTATATAACTAGCATCTGCGGCTTCTGAAGTCATATCCACACTCCACAACTGCACTGGATTCCTCTCTCCATCCTTTGTTGTTTCCAACTCCATACCCTTGGAGAAGAAAGTATATCCTTTGTATAAGCATACTTGCATCATCAATGAATACCAACAGAATGGTTTGTTTACTTTTCCCCTTGCTATTCCAACCAAACCATTGTGAATCTTTTTTGCTAGAAAAGTGGCAAAATTCAGAATGGTACTCATTCCAAATTGAAGGGTTTGAGCAATTATAAGGACAACAGAACCTGGAATTTGATCACCTTTATCTATCCCAAAGATCTTTCAAAGAGAAAAATATAGTGCTTGAGCTCTCAAGTTGAAATGTCCTCTCAACAACAGCTCTGGGGTACTGGCTGTAATCATAGGAAAATTACCAACCTTGGCAGCATGCTCCTATAGTGGCCCTATTCTTAAGTACATTTTTTGTGCATCATATCCAGCTTGCAAGTCATCCATAACAATGATTTCATGTACAACGTGGTTAGGGTTAAGGTTTAAAACCTCACTAAACAGCTTAGGGAAAACCCTAAAAAGATTGACTCCAGAATGATTTTTTACCCATCCCATGATAAGATCATACATCTTTGCCAAGTCCATCAATAAATCGCTATCAAATAAAACAATGGGGACTATCAATTTTCCAATATCAAATTCCCAAACATTGGTCATAGGAGTGTCCAGTTTTCACTCTGAAAACCATTTCTTAAACAACTCTAGACCTCCCATGGAAACTTAGGCATCTCTTATCCAATTAGCTTTGTGATAAAAGCCCTCTGCTACAACTATTCTAGGATGTTTCAGAATGAGTTCCCTCCCCTTAGTTATTTCATGCACTGATAAGGGGAATTGTTCAAGAAAATCATCATGCGCAGAACATTTCAAATAATCCTTTTACCCAGTAAACTCTTTTCGGGGAGGCATTTTAAATGAACCCTAGGAAATTCACAACAGCAGATGCTTCAAATTTTCTTAGAAAGTCACAGAGCACTTACTTGCCAGAATTCGCACTTTTGCACTACATGATATCTTCTGCAATTTTACTGGAGTATTAACCAAGAATTTTTGTGCCCTAGCTCTAAAATCTTGTATGCCCAAATTTTCTTTCTGGGCTTCAGTGGTTCATTAATGGTGAAATCATGGGCTCTTTTCATAAATTAAAATCGCACACATAAGGTTTAAATCACATTTACTCTCAGTAACCATTGCCTGCAATTTGCACCCAAGTTTGAATCCCATCCGTAGATTTTATCAGATCGGACGGTTCTGATTTAAAAATAACAAGCTTTACGGCTTTTAGAAAAAATGCTATGTGTCAAAAATGTGCTTCCCTACATTATTGAAATTCCTGCAACTTCATAATGTGGGGATGCACCATCCCTTGATCAAGACAAGATCGACGATCAGACTAATCCACTTTTTATTAACAACCAGCTAGTTGAACTGACCAATAAGAAACTACCATATGAGCTCATACTATCTGACAACCTTCCACACCAGTAGATCCCATATCTTCTTCTAAGAAAACAAGTACTTGACATCATCTAGTCCATGTCTCGCAAATGCACTTCCCCACTTTATTTAAAAACCTACATCTTCATAATGTGGGGATGTGGTAACCATAGATCATTGAAAGATCAACGAGGATGCTAATTCCACCCTGCCAGGCATCTAAGCAAAAATTTTGGCATCACCATGGACACATGTCTCTAGGCCGCATCCCCGCTTTGTTTAAACTTCACTCAAATACAAAATGTGGGGATGCGCCATTCATTGATCAAGACAAGATCGATGATCAGAAATAGCTCTTTATTTCATGCTTGCATTATCCACTTGGGCCAATGATATGACTGCTATTAACCCAAGTGTTCTGACTGTTGTATTTATTTCTGACACCTTGCTAGCCCACATGGATGAGTAGCTCCAGCTAAGCACAATTGTCAGATCCTATGGCGTGACTTCTGCATTCTTCATAGTTTGATCCCACTGTGACATGCATCGTAAATGTGCTTCCCCACTTTACTTAAAAACCTACATCTTCATAATGCAAGGATGCACTGGCCCTTGATCTTTGATAGATCAATGGTGAATGCTTCTTGGCAATTAACTTCATAGCTCTGCTGGTGAATCCACCAATGATATCGCAGGAAGATTAGGATGTGTGCAAAAGTACTGACAAACCTGCAAAAGTTCTTGACAATCTGACATACAAGACCTTTTGTGGCCTACTGGATCTCAAAAACAATCAAGGGCTATGTCTCACAAATGTGCTTCCCCGCTTTACTTAAAAACCTACATCTTCATAATGCGGGGATGCGCTGGCCCTTGATCTCTGATAGATCAACAGTGTTTGAAAAAAACTTCAACTTGGCATCCTTTCAAAAAGAATATCACAATTAAAGGGACATGAAAGGCTTATCACAAGGATTAAAAGATATTCTGATGCGAACAAAACATTAGAATAAAAAGTCCTACCAATATACTTGAAGAAAAACCCTGTTTTAAATTTTTTTTTGAAAACTAGGGCAACATAAAACCAAGGTATAAGGGTTTTTCACGTACTTAGGGCCTTTTTATGGATAATTTGAGAGCCAAACCTTGAGAAATTAAAAGGAAGATACAACCTACAAAACAAGGCATAATTAGGGTAATCTAACAATTTTCAAGATTTCACTAAATAAAACCCTAATATGAAAGAATAAAAAACTTAACTAATTTTTCACCCAAATATCATAATTTTTCTATACTATGAAAAATTACACCAACAGTGGCTCTGTCTGGGGATGATAGACTACCTGAGTCTATGCAAGAGTTCAGAATCTCTAGGAGAGTAGACCACATATTTGGTAAAATGACAACTTCTTCAGAGAGCACTCACCAACACACAGAAACAAGGAACCAGACTGTACAAGGATACTAACAAAGATTTACAGATATACAGAATGTACAAAACACTAGGAAACCCTAAAACTACTGTTCATGGAGAAAATAAGTATTTTTCAAGAAAAATACCTCTTCAAGAACTCTCCATGAACTGGCAATTCAAGAATACTGTCGAATACATCTTTGAGTATATAAGAATCCTCACCCCAAGTCTTTTCAATTAGATATGGGCCTAACCAAATAGGATCAAATTTTCCATGTTTTCCTTTATCCTCAATTCTGGCATTCCACATTAAGACTAAATCTCCATCTTCAAACTTTCTACTTACCATTCTTTTATCATAGAGTGTCTTAACTTGTAGTTGCAACTTTTGGTTCTTTAGAGATGCTTCTCTTTTGGTTTCTATCATTCCTACCAATTCATCCATTCTTTCTTGCATTTCATCTGTGGTGTCTTCATCGTACAATTGAATGTAATTGTAAACTCCTACCAAGTTATTCTGAGGCATTCTGGCTTGAATTTGATACACTATATCAAATGGAGCTACACCAATGGCTTTCTTTATAGTTACTCTGTCATCCCATATTGCCAACTGTAACTTGGAATCCCATGCCTTTTTATTATCATCCAAGGTTCTCTTAATGATCTTCAACAGGCTCTTATTTGTGGACTCAACTTTTTCATTCCCTTGTGGATGATATGGAGAAGATGATGACCTTGTCATTCTATATTTATCACAAAATTTAATGAATTCCTCAAACCTAAAGCACATAGCATTGTCTGTTACAATTTTCTGTGGACAACCAAATCTAGAAATAATATTGTTCAGTAGGAAATTATTGACAACTTTACTTGTTGCATTTTTGGTGGGGATAGCCTCTACCCACTTTTTAAAGTAGTCAGTAGCCACTAGAATCCAAGAATAGCTAGTGCTAGATTTGGGGAAAATCTCTCCTATTAAATCCAGACCCCATTGTTGAAAGGTGCTTGAATCTCCACTGGCTTTAAAGGAGTATTTCTTGAGAACTTTAGTTTTCCAGCAAACCTTTGACAAGGGTCACACTTCCTAACCATAACTTGGGCATCCTTGAAAAGGGAAGGCCACCAAAATCCAGCCCTCATTATCTTATGTGCAGTAGTTTTGGCCATATGGTGTCCCCCACACACTCCAGCATGCATTTGTTTCAAGACCTCTTTTGCCTTTTCTTTATCAACACATTTCAACAATACTCCCTCAAAATTTCTCCACCATAGGTTGCTTTGGACAATTACATTCCTGATGGCTTGCAATTTAGTATTCCTCTTTTCATTTTTAGGCAAATGGGGAGGAGCTTCCATGCATTGCAAGTAGTATATGACATTGGTGTACCAATCACACTGGCCCATGTCACATAAGTCAGCACTGAGATCATCATTTACCAGATTTATCTGATTAGCCTCTAGATTAGCTTTAGCCATGAGTTTGGCCAAACCTTGACCCCTTACTAACTTAGTTATCTATATATCAATGTTGAACTCCTGGATTCTATTGATCCACCTACACCTTCTACCTGATACTTCTTGTTGAGAAAATATATCCTTGACTACAGCACTAAGTATAAAAGCAATAAGAGTAGCACCTACCAAGTAACATCTGAAAGCTTTTAAACCCTTTACTAAAGCATATACTTCCTTTTCATTTATTTCATTATTCAGTTCAGTAGGCTGCAACGACTTACTAAAAAGGGCAATAGGCTACTCATATCCGTCTTGATTTTTCTACAATAAGACTACGGTTACAAGAAAAAATATGAATGGATTTTGAATAATCTGGAGTTCTCAGTACTGCAGCATTTTTTATTGCAATTTTAATATCCTAAAATTCTTGTGAAGAATCACCATTCCAATCTATAGTAGCTCCCTTCTTGAGCATCTTTGAGATAGGTCTACTAATTTTAGCAAAATTGGTAACAAAACTCCTAAAAAAATTGACTTGGCCAAAGAAGGATTGAATTCCTTTTACATTTTTTGGCTTGGGGACTTTATCAATAGCTACTACTCTTTTAGGGTCTATTTTCACCCCATCCTTAGACACTATATGTCCTAGTAATTTTCCTTTTGTGACCCCAAATGTGCATTTCTTTGGGTTTAAAGATACTCCATATTCCAAAGCTTTGATAAAAAAAAATTCCAAATGTTTGTAGTGATCCTCAGCCTTATTAGAATACACTGTAAGATCATCCTGGTACACAATCATAAATTTATCAATATAATCATGAAATTCTACATCCATGGCTCTTTGGAAGGTAGCTCCTGCATTAATCAGGCCAAGTGGCATCCTCACATATACATATGTTCCCCATGAGGTTGTGAAGGCTATTTTGAACTGTTCACTTTCCTTTACCAGAACTTGATTATATCCAAAGAAACCATCCATCATTAACATTAATTTAGAGCCAGTCACTTGCTACAGCATGGCTCCCATATTTGGTAACCCATAATTGTCTTTCAAAGATGCAATGTTTAAATTTCTAAAATCCACGCATAGCCTAATATCTCCATTCTTCTTCCTGACATGAACCAAGTTTGAAACCTAGGTGGAATGCCTGATTGGTTTGACTATCCTGCCATCTCTTAGTTTCATCAGCTCTTCTTGCATTTTTGGGGCCAGGGTAGGATTCACTGGTCTCTATTTTTTCCTGAAAGGCTTTACATTGTCTTTTAATGGTATGACATGCTGGGAAAGATCCTCCCTATAAGCCTTAAGGTCATCATATGACCATGCAAAAACATGTCTCTATTTTCTAAGTATGTCAATCAATCTTTTCCTAATTTTAACAGGCAGATTTTGGCTGATATAAACCCTTTTGGGAACGTCATCAGTACCCAAGTTTATCTCTTCTAACTCCTGAGGTTTAGGGTCGTTAACTCCTAATTTTACTCTGTCCTGGTTATCAAAAATAATTTCCAAGACTACTAACCCCTTTAGCACCTTATTTGTTTTCAATTGCATAATCTCTTGACCAAAAATAGTTTCCTTTCCATTTATGGTTTCAATCAGTTCACTGCAATCCATTTCCTTATTGTGGTACTTTTCTTCATTTAACAAAAAAATTGTAATATCTTTGTCATCTTCAAAGACTTGCCAATTTTCAATGTTATCAGGTATGGAAGGTCTATTTTGTACCTCAATTTGAGAGATTCATGCAAATGATATCTCTTTTGGCTTGATTGCTACATTCGCTAACAAATCAACCATCTTATTTTGAGTCTTATCTCTCCATGAGATCCCAAATGCATCAAAGAATTCTATCTAATCCCAAACTGCATTTCTATATTGCTTCAATCTCTTGTTCTTGGATGAGTAGGTTCCTTTGATCTGAGAGATAATTAGTTCTGAATCCCCTATGACACATAATTTCTTAATTCTATGATGTGTGGCAACTTTTAGTCCTACGAACAATGCTTCATATTTTGCAATATTATTTGTGCAAGAAAACTTCAAAGTGAATGAATACCTAAAAGTGTTATTTTCAGGGGACACAAAAAACTACACTTGCCCCTGCACCCTCTTTAGAACTAGCCCCATCAAAGAACATTGTCCATAATTTTGGTGAGTTCATGCAACATTCAACTTCATGTTCAATGATGGCAGGTAAATTTTCAACTTCCTAAATAATTAATTCAGCCCTGAAAGCATTGATCCTAGTATCTAAGAAACAAGTGGCATCTTTGTCAATTTCTTCCCCTAAAATGTGATTAACCCTTGGCTCTCTATTTACCCTGACATCTTTTTCCCCTATGTGGAAAGTGGCATAAGTTATATCACATTACAGGCTTCCCCCCATAGCACCACTCCATTTCCTGGAGAGTAACATTCCATAGTGTCGAGGTATATCTACCACAAGGACATACATGGTTAATCCTACTTCATGATATACAGGCAATTTGAATGGTAAGGCATTTGTGGTACCTATGACTGGGACTTCCCTAGCATCCATTCCTCTGCATCTGCCTTGCTTGGTATCCAATTTCAATCGTAAGGCTTCGATTACTTTGAAAGGCATTATGGTGTTGGAAGCTCTTGAGTCTATCATACAATTTTTTAGGGTCTTCCATTTTATGATTAGACTGAAGAAAAAGGGATCAATATCTTCTATAAATGCCACTAAGGAATCATCTAGAAACTTTTGGGGGATCTAGGATATGATACCATTATCCTCCACTGCTAATGAGTTTTGTTGAGTAGCAGTTTGATCTACAACAGTATTATTGTTTCCTATCCCACCCAACCATGATAAAGCCTTGTTCTTATGCTCTTAAATTTTAAGAAGTTTAGACAAGGGCACTTTTACAATAATTTGGGACAACATAGATATCATATAAACATGTTCAATTATAGTGTTTTTTACAAGAGTACCTGGCGTTGGATTCTTTTGAACAGTAGACACCACTATTTGCTTGATAGTATCAATTTTTGATTTCTTAGGTTGCACCACTGGTTTTGTTGTTTCATTTATCTGAAACTAAACCTTCTTTTTTGGTTCCTACTTCTTACCCTTGTTGTCTTTGATCTCAGGCACATCTTCATTGACTCTCTTATTTTGATCATTCATCTTATGGGTGATATCTTTGATGAATACACTAGATAGCTTTCCTACATCATTATCTATTGCTCTATTTCTCAAATTGTAGTTACTATGCACTTGTGAAATCATTTCTGCTATAATTCTGTCAATTTCTTCTTTGGAGGGCATCCTTAAACTTGTGAGATCTACATCAGTGGATGTAACACATACCTTATCTGTGTCATAACTTTCATCATCTGAAAGTACTTGCTGATGATGTAAATGATAAGCAATTCTCTGACTGGTAATATCATTTTCAGGTTCCTCAGAGTTAGAATCTACAAGGTCATCACACATGCTCATCATGTTGCAACTTATATCATCATGGCTTTTATCTTCACTTCCTTCTTTAGGCTGTGACCTTGATCTTGGGAAAATGACTAAGCAACAGCACAATAATCAGCAGAATTAGGTGACTGACATACAATGCACCATGGTACATCATCATTCATATTTACAGTGTTCCTTTGTAGGGGATCTGGGGTACCCTAATCCTTCACATTTTGTGTCTGGTTGGGAATTGGTTTACTATCCTTCCACTGGGTGGTTTAAGGATAATTTTGCATTCTAGGCTACCTATTGAAACTATTGTTATTCACAGGAGGTCTTTCAGCAACATTTGGCTTATTAATATTAGTGAGATTCATCTTCTTAAGAAATTCCAAAACATGGCTTATAGTGGGTTCTTCTGGCTTCTTTCCTATAGGGGTTTTATCAGCCTCCCTTTTATTATTGTTCTTAGGATTGAAAAGCTTTGAATCATCCCTCCTACCCAGTTTTCCAGATGTCTTCCTATTATTCTCTATATTTACTACAATTTTATAGGCATCCCTTAAAGTATTTGGATCCTTATCCCTCAATTGATAAGCCATTTTGCTATGAAAAGCATTGAAATATGTTGTGAGATAGACATCTTCATTCAACCTCATAACTTGAAATAATCTTTACATATCTTTCTGGAATCTTACATTGAAATCAAATGTGGACTCATTTGGATTCTTCTTGATGTTGTTGAATTCATTTAACATGAATCCTGCATTAGTGTTGTCTCCATATTGCTCCTTGAATAATTTCTCCAAGTCATTCCATGAGGTGATACTATCATCAGGAAACCTCCTAAACCAATCCCTTGCATCTTCAGTTAGTGAATGCACAAAAAATTTCATTACCATATCTTCATGTTCAACTTCATAATCATTCAACATATCAATGAAAATTCTCAAATGTTCTTCACCAGTAACATTATTCCCAGAGAATTTAACCACTTTGTCTCTTAAATCAAATGATATGGGATGTGGAGCACCAAAAATACTAGCAAATGACATTTTTTTATACTTTTCTAGGTATACGGGTTTCTTCTGGAAACCAGGAACATTTGAGGTACTAGCTATATTAGCTTGACTCAGAGGAGCAACTTGGGATTGTTGAGGTGGGACAAATGGGACTTGGGTGCCAATACTGGAAGATGAGGTAGGAGCAGATTGGGGTACTCCCCGAGTTGAGATTATTGGACCACTAGCTGGTGCAAGAATTGTAGGTAGGATAGATAAATTGGGCCATGAAGCCAATGCAAAATTAGATTTTATGAATTGGATTTTTATTCTAGTTTCTGTAGCTTGAGCTTCATTCTCAACCTTCTCAAGTTCTTTTGCAAGATCTTCCCTCTCTTTTCGAGCCCTCTCTAGATCTAGATCTAATTTTGACATGGCAAGTTGCATGGATTTGCTTGGTATAGCTTGAGGTCAGTTACTTGGATTCCTATAGCCTTTCCTTTCCGTTTATCTGGAGCTTTTGTAGTGGGCTCTATAGGGTCCACTTGAACAGGTTTATAGGCTTGGACTTGAGCAATAACTGGTTCTTGCCTTTGATTTTGGTGTTTCTCTTGTTCTTGAACTTTAGCTCTCAGATTGTCTACATCTTCGAATACATCAATATGGAGAATTGTGGTATTTTCTTCTAACTTTTTATTTTACTCCTTCAAAGAAGTCATCCTTCTTAGCAAAGCATCCCTTTCTATTATGGCATCCAAAGTGGCTTGCTCCTTCTCTTTTTCAAGACAAATGCACTTAGCTTCTTCCTCAGTAATCCATTTCTTCAAAAATCCTATCTCAGAGTGCACTTCTTTAGGATCAGTAGAAGTAGCTTTTGAATCATGAGGATCATCCAGATCTATAAGGTTTGGTTCCACATATGGGGCTGCTCTGGGATTAAAAGGATTATCAAATGAACTCCTAAATCCTAGCCTATAGTTCATATCTGCTATAGGATCTGGCCTTGACGATGCAATTCCTATAGTGGACACATTTTATCCTGAAAGACTCTCTCATCTGGTAATGGAGTACTAAAAATGCCTCCTAAGAGTCTTGTAGTTTCAGATTCAGAACTAAGTGAAGAAGACTCTCTTCCTAATACTAGTTGATACTAGGAATTGACAGATGCATTGTCTCTAGGTTTCTAGGTGGGATTTGGATATGTCTTTTTCTTATTTTGGTTCTTCCTACCACCTTGGGGTAGATCAATATACATTGATACATCAGGATTGGCTCTCATGTACGCTCTTGTATTCTTTCTCTTGTCAGCCATATTCACCTTTTGTTAAAATAAGAACTAGCTTCAAAACCTTGACTGAGTCGCCACCCTATTCTCGGGGAAAATATACAATAACACTTACTGCTAGCTCAAAGGAAACAACATAGAAGTTTTAAAAAAATATTGACATAAATAAACCAATCACTGATGTTGTAAGACTGCAACTCTTGCTTATTAGATAAGACACTTGGATAGGCTAGATACGTCAGCGTGTAGCTATGGTACTTGGGCTTTATCTTTTTTTAATTCTCAAGGTTTGTCACTAAAATATTCTTTTATAACCATGGGCAAAACTTAGATAACATGACACACACATACACAACAGGACCAAAGAAACTATAGTACTTTTCACAGATGTGTTGGACAACTCCCCAATAGAGTTTCCATTTTGTTGGTGTTTTAAAAGGATTAAAACCACTAAGCAACAAAATGCTTAATACCAAGATGATAATACTCGCACATTCTAAAGGTCAGCCAATTCTTATTAACTATTGCATGTGTAAAACATTTGGACCCAACTTCAACAAAACCAAAGGTGGTTTTCTACTCTTTTGGCTGTGCAAAACCAGGCTGCGTATACCCAAGGATGATTCACAACTAGGAAAGAGTATATGAGGATTATTTTAGTTTCATTTTGATTCTCATCTCAAATCCCCAAATACATACATAATTCATGACAATTTTCTAAATACATCCCATATGATAGATATGGTCAAAATTTCTTCTATAGATCTATAGATGTTCTCAACAATAGTGGCTAAGTGAAGCTAAAACATTCCATGCAGACAAGTACTGGCCAGCCTTTGAAGATCTATAGGAAATACAAGTAAAATTTGATTTCATGCTGCATTTTGATAACTATTTATGATATATTTCTCCTTCACCTGAATCAACTTAATCAGTGCCTAATCCATTGGGGTTCAGAGTCTATAGCAAATTCTTAGATCTAATTTTTTGCCTTGCAACAAATTCTATCAGCAATTCTTATCAAAATTCATCATTCAAAACCCTATCCACTATTGAAGAAACCTTATCACATTTACCAAAGCTTTTATTTAATCCATCGAATTAACAACAATGATAAACATATATACAACCTAGCTAGATTGCATTCAATTGCACAAGCCTTTACTTATACAATATCAAGATAACCAAGTAATAAAATGGAGACAAGATTCAGAAAAGAATGATATGGGAACAGTTCACAATTTGTATTTATTTTCTTTGAAAATTGTATACCATTTACAATAGACTCAGAATGACCTTCAGAAAGAAACACAGTTCATTCTAAATTCATATATTCTCAGAGAATTGACAGAGAAAATACATCATTAATTTGCTTTCAAAATTTTGGACCAAAGATAGACTAAGCATATTACTTAGAAAAATAGAATTCGGACCATTCTTTAGCCCTTGAATCTCACTTAAATAGTGTTATATGTAACAAGCTTTAGGCTAAAAGAAAGTGACATGTGTCTTCTAAAATATACTATCAAATGTTTGTCATAAAAGACAAAAGAAAATAACAGAAAGGCTATTACATTGAACATTCCTTGGTGGGTCCCTTTCTATTATGCTTCTCAGTTGTTGAGATAAGAAAATATGATCTGATTCTTCAATTATTCTTCATCCTCGGAGTGAATAACCATGAGGTTTGAAAGTGATGTATCTTCTTCAGTTACCTACAAACTTACTTTAACCTAGGCATTTTCCATGTCCTCATTACTAACTATGAGGGTAACTTTTACTTTTGCATCTTCCTCCTCATCATCTTCTGACATTTGTTCTATAAACTGATTTTTCCATTTATTATAAGCAGCATCATCTAGCCAATCAAAATTTAGATCCTCTCTTTGTATAAGCACTAAAGAATTTGCAATTTCTTCTAAATCATCAAACTCTTTTCTCATGGCATTATAAAGTAACTATATCTTTACTAACTCTTCATTTGTCCTTTCCTAGAACCAGTGGCTAGTTTCACTCATGATGTTCTTGATCCTTTCATAAAATAAATCATCCAACTCCTTTTTCCACTTTTCCTTTTCCTTTATTGTATCAACAGATTCTAAAGCACAAGGAAATAAAGTGAATTTTTTAGCAATATACTGGAAAAAACAGAGTGTTAATCTTTTCTGTAAAGAATCCCTTTTATCATCAAAATATTCTAGTTTATTTAACAAATCAAAAATTTTCTCTAGTTGATGATAAGGCATTTGGATGGCAGATATACATATAATTGTGATATCATTAGTCCTCTCCCTCCACATCTGTGCAAGGGGAGTCAATTTATCCTTATCTCTATTCAACTCGTCCATTAGGGTTGTAATTCTTGTCAACTGATCAAAGAAGGTTGACCATTGTATTTTATCCCTTAAATACATCACACATTGCTTTAATTTTCCTTCATATTGATTTTTTAATTCTACCTGCAACTCATGTAATTTGGTTTTTTCTTCTTCAAAGTCTTCTATAGTATAGAGTTGGGGCCTTTCAGGGGTGTTTGGTATTTCAATAATAGGGGTTGCTCCAACAAATGATTGTGAAGGGTATGCAATTCTAGGTGCACTGGATTCTCGCACTTTTCTTTTCCCAAGTATCTTTTCCATTTGAGACACCTTGCTTGAAAGTGACTGTATCTGGATACCCCTTTCCTCATATGCTTTTAAAACTTCTTCTAACCTAGCATTGTTGGGTAAACTTATCTTCTTCCTGGCCAGGTACAACACCACCCAATTTCAGCACTTCTAAGGCCATTCTCATTACTTGTTTACTACTTACCTCACCAGCCCTATATGCTGTCAATGTACTAGTATGCTCTGCTATGGGAAACCCATGCACCCTAGTATTTTCCCTCTTATCTATGGACCATATAACAAAGGCTTGGTGGTCATCACTTAATTTGACTCCTCTATGAGCCTATAGTACTTCTTCAGTAGTTTTTAGTTGAACATCCTTCTGCTTCCTTACTGAATAAAAAACAATAGGATTTTCTATATCTCATTCCGACAGAAGGAGGACTCCTGATTGTCTAACTATTTGCCTCCTGGCTTCAAGAGTAAACTAGGCAAAATCATTCAAAAATTCTCATTTTACCTCTCCCTTAATAACGAGGTCGAGTTTATCTGTTTGCTCAGCCTTGATCTTCTCACAGGCTTTCTCAAAAAATTTCATATTTAATTTACACAAAAACTATGCAAAGACTCTAGATCTTACAAAATTTTCATCATTAATATATCTTTCAGAAGCTTGGGCAACGTTTGGGTCAATTTCCTTACCTTGGTAATCAGCAATGGTTAGGTCCAACGAAGGTGTAGGAGGTTCTTGTGGCTCTCCAATATCCAGGTCTGTAGAACTGACAATAACATCCCCTTCTCCACACATTTGTCTAAGCTATTCCCTTAGAGATGCCTCATCATCTATCTAGATTGGGGACTGGCTTGGGGAGTATTGTTTCTTTTGAGAAGAAGAAGACCCCTGCTCTAATTTTTTTCTTTTTGGAGAGTTGGCTACAAATGGACTTCTTGACCTTGGTTTCTTATGAGGGGGTGCATGTTGCAAATTTTGAATCATGACATAACCTGCCCTTTTCTGCAATGTATATTGGCCAGGAGCTACCACATTTCTACTGCTTATTCTTCTTTGCACTTCTGCTACCTTGTCTGGATGTGCCTCAATAAACATAGCTTTCTTTTCATTCATGGTTTGAATTATTATGGCAAAATTATTCATTAATGTCTGTATTTTAGCTCCCCAATATTGTTTATCTTTTAAGGGGTCATACTAGGGGTCAAAAGCATTAATGAATTCTAGGGTTTTACTAAAAACTATCCATTTCTCTTTCGTCAATTCTTGCTCTTGCAATGTGAAGATATTTCTGATTATATCTTCTGGATAGTAAACATGATGTACCATATGGGAAGCTCTCACCCTTTCTTTTAATAGGTCATAGAATCCTTTAGGGTCAATGAATCTGGCGTGAGACTCTGCCATGTTATACCTATCCAAAAACAAATTCAAGCGCTTCCATCCTTTTTTGACAAAGACAAAATCATGCACTATAGTAACCATTGGAAAGAAAGTGCCCTTCTTAAACAATTCCCTCTCATCTGTGGTACCTATCTGCCATAAGAGCTCAGCAATCCCTATCTTCAAAGGCACATGAAATGGTAGCACATGAGGTTTTCCCAAAAAACCATAAACTCTTATCATTGTTGACACATTGTACAAAATTATATCCCCCCAGTTATGACTGAAAATTAGCCCTTTAGCATGGTCCTTGGGTCTAACCAATTCTAACAATGTTTGTGGGAATCTAGGGCTATCTCCTCTTAAAAGCAGTCTAAGCTTTGATGCAAAATACCTATCAAATCTTACATAACTAGCATCTATGTCTTCTGAAGTCATATCCACACTCCACAACTACACTGGATTCCTCTCTCCATCCTTTGTTGCTTCCAACTCCAAACCCTTGGAGAAGAAAGTATATCCTTTGTCTAAGCATACATGCATCATCAATGAATACCAACAGAATGGTTTGTTTACTTTTCCACTTGCTATTCCAACCAAACCATTGTGAATCTCTTTTGCTAGAAAAGTGGCAAAATCTAGAATGGTACTCATTCCAAATTGAAGGGTTTGAGAAATTATAAGGATAACAGAACCTGGAATTTGGTCACCTTCATCTATCCCAAAGATCTTGCAAAGAGAAAAATACAGTGCTTGAGCTCTCAAGTTGAAATGTCTTCTCAACAACGGCTCTAGGGTACTGGCTGTAATCACAGGAAAATTACCAACCTTGGCAGTATGCTCCTATAGTGGCCCTGTACTTAAGTAGATTCATTGTGCATCATATCTGGCTTTCAAATTATCCATAACAATGATTTCATGTACATCATGGTTAGGGTTAAGGTTGAAAACGTCACTGAATAGCTTAGGGCAAACCCTAAAAAGATTGACTCCAAAATGATTTTTTACCTATCTCGTGATAGGATCATACTTCTTTGCCAGGTCCATCAATAAATCACTATAAAAAAAAAAAATTGGGACTATCAATTTTCCAATATTAAATTCCCAAACATTTCTCATAGGAGTGTCCAGTTTTTGCTCTAAAAACTATTTCTTAAATAACTCCAGACCTCCCATGGAAACCTGGGCATCTCTTATCCAATTAGCTTTGTCATAAAAGCCCTCTGCTACAACTATTCCAGGATGTTTCAGAATTAGTTCCCTCCCCTTATTTATTTCTTATACTAAAAAGGGGAATTGTTCAAGAAAATCATCATGCACAGGATGTTTCAAATAATCCTTTTGCCCAGTAAACTCTTTTTGGGGAGGCATTTTGAATGAGCCCTAGGAAATTCACAAAAGTAGATGCTTCAAATTTTCTTAGAAAGTCACAGAGCACTTACCAGCCAGAATTCATTCTTCTACACTATATGATGTCTTCTTCAATTTTACTGGAGTATTAACCAGGAATTTTCATGCCCTAGCTCTAAAATCTTGTATGCCCAGATGTTCTTTCTGCACTTCAGTGGTTCATTAATGGTGAAATCGTGGGCTCTTTCCATAAATTAAAACCACACACATAAGGTCTGAATCACATTTACTCTCAGTAACTATTGCCTACAATTTGCACCCATGTTTGAATCCCATCCATAGATTTTATCAGATCAAATGGTTCTGATTTTAAAATAACAAGCTTTACGACTTTTAGAAAAAATGCTATGTGACACAAATGTGCTTCCCCACATTATTTAAATTCCTACAACTTCATAATGCAGGGATTAGCTGTCCGTTGATCAAGAAAAGATCGACGATCAGACTAATCCACTTTTTATTAACAATCAACTAGTTGAACTAACCAATAAGAAACCACCATATGAGCTCATACTATCTGACAACATTCCACACTAGCAGATCCAATTTATTCTTCTAAGAAAACAAGTACTTGACATCATCTAGTCCACGTGTCGCAAATGTGCTTCCCCGCTTTATTTAAAAACCTAAATCTTCATAATGTGGGGATGCACTAACCATAGATCATGGAAAGATCAACGACGATGTTGATTCCACACTATCAGGCATCTAAGAAAAAAGTTTGACATCACCATGGACACGTGTCTACAGGGCACATCCCCGCTTTGTTTAAACTTCACTCAAATACAAAATGTGGGGATGTGTCGTTCGTTGATCAAGACAAGATCGACGATCAGAAATAGCTATTTATTTCATACTCGCATTATCTACTTGGGCCAATGATGTGACTATTATTAACCCACATGCTCTAACTATTGTATTTATTTCTAACACCTTGTTGGCCCACATGGATGAGTAGCTTCAGTTAAGCACAATTGTCAAATTGTATGGTGTGACTTCTATATTCTTCATAGTCCAGTCCCACTATGACACGCATCGCAAATGCGCTTCCTCGCTTTACTTAAAAACCTACATCTTCATAATGCGGGAATGCGTTGGCCCTTGATCTCTAATATATCAACGGTGAATGCTTCTTGGCAATTAACTTCATAGCTCTACTGGCAAATCCACCAATGATATCGCGAGAAGATCAGGATGCGTGCAAAAGTACTGACAAACCTGCAAAAGTTCCTAACAATCTGACATACAAGACCATTTGCGATATACTGGATCTCAAAAACCATCAAGGGCTATGTGTCAGAAATGCGCTTCCCTGCTTTACTTAAAAACCTACATCTTCATAATGAGGGGATGCGCTGGCCCTTGATCTCTAATAGATCAACGGTGTTTGAAAAACACTCCAACTTGGCATCCTTTCAAAAAGAATATCACAATTAAAGGCACATGAAAGGCTTATCACAAGGATTAAAAGATATTCTAATCTGAACAAAACATTAGGATAAAAAGTCCCACCAAGATACTTGAAGAAAAACCCCCTTTTAATTTTTTTTTGAAAACTAGGGCAACATAAAACCAAGGTATAAGGGTTTTTCACGCACTTAGGGCCTTTTTATGGATAATTTGAGAGCCAAACCCTGAGAAATTAAAAGGAAGATAAAACCTACAGAATGGGGCATAATTAGGGTAATCTAACAATTTTCAAGATTTCACTAAATAAAACCCTAATCTGCAAGAATCAAAGACTTAACTGATTTTTCACCCAAATATCAAATTTTGTCTATACTATGAAAAATCACACCAACAGATTGCATATATGTTTTGAGAAACTTACCATTGTCTCATATTCAATCTTTTCACTTGAAGATTTTGTTACACAAATATTGTCTTTGATTCTGTCATTGTACTTTGCAATGTTGTCATCTTCTCTCATCTTTATTTGACCAAATTTTCCATCGAGATTTTCAGCTTTAGCTCTTCTTACTTTATCATCTCCTCCGTAGATGGCTTTTAGCTTGATCCACATCTTATAAGCAGCTCTAGAGTCTTTGACCTCATCAAAGTTGACATAGTTTAGAGATGAAACAATATCAATTATCATAATGTTATGACTCTTATTCTCTACAATTTCTTCAACAGACATAGTTCTAGAAGGTGTCACATATTTGGTGTCTAGGTATTTTAGACCTTCTCCAATGGTTCCCAAATGTAGTTTCATGAGTTCCTACCATGCCCTGAAGTTATCTCTATTCATCTTGGGAATCTCTCTTCTAGTAAGACATCCTGATATTTAGCTTAGGTCCTTAAAACCTCTTCTTTAAGAACCAAATTCTCTGATACCAATTGTTGTAAATATAAGAGGAGTAACTAAGAGAGGAGGGGTGAATCAATTACCATTAAAATAAAAATTAGATCCCATAGTTGTCATCATAAAACATAAACACTACTCAAAATACTAATGCTCAGTAAACACACAGGCACTCAGTTAATACTAACAATATGTTGTAACTAAGTAACTACTGCAATAACAACCATAAATTGGAAAATGGTTAACATAAAAATATTAAGATTTTTTATTTGATTAACCTTAATTAAGTTATTTGCATACACATGAAAGAAATAGCATGAACGCAAGTGACACCAAGATTTAACATGGAAATCCAATTTGTGAAAAACCACCAATTGCAACTAGTTACTATTTTCACTCTTCTTAAACATAATAAAATGCATTGTTAGGTGTGACTCTATCAAAGGATATAATTTCCCTATTAGGAGTGGCCTTGTTAGAGGTCTCTAGATATGTCAATTTAGAAATGCCACCTTGTTAGAGGATTTACAAATAGTTGGTAATACAAGTTTGTTAAGTGATTTAGATCACTGCTACAATGGTTAGAGAGTAATAATGAGATGACCTAATTTATGATTACAAATCTCAATTTTGGCTTGAAAAATTGATCCTTTGTAATTGAATGTATCTTTGTGGCTCCTCAAGAATATTTTACTTATCCTTCTAATTCATTTCCTCTCAGCATATTCTATTCTTCCATACACTTTCTCACATTCAATCCTCAACTTGGCCTTGTATTAATATCATACACATTGTCAAGTTGGCTTGAATAGAACTTAGAATAATTAATATTCATCTCCTCAATCAACTAGAACCAATAAAAAAATCCATTGAACTCAATATGCCAAAATAGGAAATTCCTTCATTATCTAACCCTGATCAATAGATACTAACTCAAATAATTTTCCCATGTTAACCAAGTGAACTCAGTTAGCACTACATCATGAAAAAGTTTCTTTAGTAACTGAGTAAGCTCAATTAACACTGGTTTCATCAAAATTTTCCTTTGTTACCCAAGTAAGCTCAGTTAACATTCAAGTTTTACAAATTTCTCTTTGATGCTCGAGTTAAGTTGGTAGACACTATACCTTTTTTTAATTCCCTAGTGAACTCAGCAGACACTGTCTCCTGATCCTGGAAAACATTAAAATGCTCAATAGATATAGAAAGTTTTTTTCATCAACTAATTAAGTTTAGCATACACTGATTGGTAAAGATATGACAATTTGTGTAACATCAAAGACAATACATAATTAGCCAATTGTTTTCAATAATTACAACTCACCCTAACAATTACCCACAAAGTAAACTTTGATCCAAATTTAATGTATTAGGAATAGATTATTTTTAAAAATGATATAAATTCATTTCGAAAATTTATTAATAGTTTAAAAAAAAAAATGAATTACAATATTTTGTAGATTCTTAGAGTGTATGCGTTACCATTTACACATGATTATAACCCAAACGCAATATTGATTCTTAGAAATTTTAATCCTTCATCTTCAATTTGATTCACTCATCTATGATTTATCAATAATTAATATTTGTGTATCCAAAGATAAATGATGTAATATTAATGTTTTTAGTGAAAAATGCTATAGATGGTATTAACCAATATATCAAAGAATGTCGTATCTACATGAAATAGAAACCATGAGACCAATATTTATGACTTCTAACCCAAAGTATAGTAAAATCCTCTATGTACATATGTACATGAAATAGAAACCATGTGGCCAATATAAATGTTTTGAACTCTTTAAATTTACTTGAAATGGGATAAATAATTTATTTCTTATATGATTGCTTCTACTACATAAGAGCAATAAAATATAATCTTACAAATTTTACATGGCTTCAATCTTTATCATCCTTAAGACCAATACTAAAATAATTAATCTTATATTTGGCACAAAGTTAAAATATTTCAAGGTACACATGATTAAATCATAATCAACTTTTCAAATCTATGTGGTGGCCTTTGTTGGTTGGTAGGTTACAAGTTTCGTGCCTTGCTAGGTTCCCTTGCAAGTTTGAACCTTCCATAATTTTTTTATAAAAAAAAGTGATTTGCACATATTGATATGTGCATGATGCTAATAATTATGAAAAAATTAAAAAGAATATCTAGTACTACCTAATTGGATGATTATTTATATTCTCATGTGGTGATTGTAGATGAAATAAATCTACAACATGAAAAGAAAAGATATGGAAATAAGGAAAACCCTTCAAAAGTTCAATAAACATTTAACCTATTTTTTTTTATAATGATTTAGTAGTATTTATCTCTTGGGTTTATCCTACATTATTGTAGCAATTAATGTCTAACAATAGAATTTTGAAGTTATCTACATGACCTTAGTTCTTGTTGGGTCCCTTAAATATTCAAATATTTACGTTGGATTGTCATTGAGTATTTATAGTATGAAAATATAAAAGTTTGTTGAAGAAAAATTGATTTAGTTTTAGATGATACACCTGTCCCTTTGGAGGATTACAATGAATTGACACACTAAATGGTAAAATTTCTTGGGAACAAGAATGACAATATTTAGGTTCTCTTTTACTTACATGGACTATAAGTTTAGGTGAAATTATGTCTTTAAATAATAAAAATGATCAAAAGTAGGCTTAATAAATTATGATCCTAAAAGGATGAAATTAAAATGAAATATGATGTCATTCTTAATTGAATGAATTGAAAATAGAAAATTAGTTGTTTTAAACTTGAAATCTAATTTATCTTTCTCTAAATTATTTCAAAATTTTGGTCAACAAAAGGAAAAATGAGCATATATTTTTATGATAACAAAACATGGAATTACAAGATAACTAAAAAAAAGTGTTCAATACTAAACCAGAAAACAAAAAAAATTATAACATGAGTCATCAAATTATAAGCTCAATTTAACGCCAAAAACTAAAAAGTAAAATCTTAAATGCATACCACTGCCAAACTCAAGAAACTATCCCATAGACTATTAGAACCACAGAGCTTAAGAACCATCCCAAAAAAGTCATCTAACCAATATATGGGCATACCATATGAGTCAAGAACTATCTACAAGTAAGATAACATGGGAAAATCTATACATGAAAAATAAAGCAAACCATCGAATGAAAAAAAAATTGAACACAAATGGCTAACTTGCATGCTTGCAATAAGGTTGATAGAGGTCCAAAAAAATCTTCTTCTATCTAACCCATATATAGGCATACCATATTGATGCAAGATCATCCATAGGTATAAGGGCAATCCTGTGTCACCCAAAAAAATATGTACTTAGACTTAGTTTCTATTTAATGTGTTTTCATTTTTGAATACCCGTTTGGGTCAAATAAAGGTTCCAACTCTCAAAGTTCCACTATTAGTGTTCGTGTAAATCTCAAAAAAATAGGAGTATGTAATTGAGCCATCATTTTGGTGAACTAGGAGGTGTAAATTGGCTAGATGAATGTAATTGTAATTTAGAGCATTTCAGAAAAAGAATCGGGTTAAAAGGCCCCATGGTTTGAAAGTTATTGCAGTTTTTCAAGTTTTGGAGACCTCCTAAGAATGCTTCAAAGTTAAATTAGGGGCATTAAATGACCTCAAAAAGGGCCAAAAAATGGGGGATGAGTGAAGCTAGTCCATAGGGCTATAGATCACTTTGAGAGCTTTCCAAAAATGTAAACGCTTCGTCAATCGGAGCTACGGTTCAAAAGTTATGCCTCCCGAAAGTTCAGTTGTCGTTTTTGGATTCTTCTAGATTTGCGTCAACTTCTAACATAGCTTCTAGAAACTTCTATTTGGCTGGTGGATGCCTACTTGAACTTTCTAGAATGTACTCCTAGTCCTTAACCCTTTGGGGTCTATTTAAGGAGATTTTTGGCATTGTAAAAGGCAGTTCGAAGTGGAGTTTGAGAGGAGGTACTGAAAGGAGAAATTATCTCCAGATTTATGCTATTGTAAGCCCTTAGGGCATGTTTTTCTCTATATTGTTTGTACTAGCTTATTTTATTAGTTAATATAATTTCCCTTTTCTGTTGTGTCCATTCTGTGCTTGGGTTGTGTCCCCATCAAGTGGTATCAGAGCTAGTTTTCTTGAGTGTGTAGACAGAGCGCCGATTGTGAGGCAATTTGCACTAGGACTGTGTGGTTGTGGGTTTGAGTTAAGAAGATGCCTCCATGAAGAGAGCATGGTGGAAGGGCTAGAGCTATTAATACTGAGGAGGTTAGAGCCCTCCAAAGGTAGGTTCAAGCATTGCAGGAGGAGCTCCGCAGAGGAACAACTATGGCCGCAGGTAATGAAAGTGAGGATGACAATGGAGAAGACAAAATTGGACCAGAAGGGGAATTTGACAGGGAAGTTCTGAATCATGCAGAGGAAAGGCTTTTTAGGGCCATTACTAAGTTTGGGAAATGACCTACAATTGAAGTGGGTGTATTTTTAGGAAATCCGAAACCAGATGAGTTGATTGATTGGATCAATGAACTTAAAGAATACTTTGAGTATGAGGATATTAGGGACCTAGATAGGGTTAAGTTTGCAAAGACCAAATAGAAAGGCCATGCCAAAATCTGGTGGCAAGAGGTCCAATCTCAAAGAAACAGAAGAGGAAAGGAGAAGTTCACAAGGTGGGATTGCATGGCGGACAAATTAAAGAAGCAGTTCATTCCTATGGACTACGAGCTTGATTTGTTTAAGAAGATGCATGAGTTAAAGAAAGTAGGAAGATCAGTCCAAGAATATATAGAGGAGTTTTACCGACTCTTGATTAGAGCAGGACATCTAGAAGCAAATAAGGAGAAGGTTGCTCGTTATATCAGTGGGTTGTGACCTAGCATCCAGGATGAATTAAGTCTGGAAATAATTACCAACATTGAAGAGGCATACCAGTTTTCCCTACAAGTTGAAGAGAAGTTGAATAAAAGGTTTGAAGGAAGACAAAGAGGGTGCGGTCAAAGAGGAAGGGGAAGTGGTAGGCCATCTAGAGGCTGCAATGAAACCGAAAAGAAAAATGAAGATGAGGGTACTGGCAGGAACCAGAGGAATGAGGGTTTCAACTACTCTCGTGATCAAGACTTTGGAAATCAGAGAGGAAGAGGTAGAGGATGTGGACAACGAAGAGGAGGCTTCCATGGTACCTATTTCCATTGCAATGAAGAAGGTCATCGTTCCTTTGAATGCCCTCAACGACAAGGAAGGACAGATAGGAGAGCTGAGGGCCAAGCTAGGGTTGCTCATGTAGATGAGGATGCACAATCATCACATTCAGAGGATGTAGAAAGAGGAGAGACCTTGGTAAATGAAAGAGTCCTACTAAGTGGTGAGATTGAACCAGGACAATGGAGGAGTTTGTTCTGTACTAGATGCAAGTGTGAGGATAAATGTTGTGACGTGATCATTGATGGTGGTAGCACTGATACCTTGGTATCAGAACAGATGGTCTCTAAGCTGAAGCTCAAGAAGGAGAAACATCCCCAACCCTATCGAATTGCTTGGATAAAAGATGATCATAAGGTCCTAGTAAGTGAAAAATGTTTAGTAAAATTCAAACTTTGGAGTTACCATGATGAAGTTCTCTATGATGTTATTCTGATGGATGTTTGCCATCTATTGTTGGGTAGACCATGGCAGTTTGATAGGCATGAAATACATGATGGTCATGCAAACACATACTCTCTAACAAAGGATGGAGTTCGCCACAAATTGAAGCCCATGAAAAAGGAAGGCGAAAAGGTATGTAGCAGTGCTAGGATTTGTCTTGTTGATGGAAGGAAGTTTTTAGATGGCATGAAACATCAACGTATGTGCTATGCTTTGATTACTAGAAAAGATAAAGAAGGTAGTAGTGAAATACCACTTGAAGTTTCAGATTTACTAGGTGAGTTTGGAGATATTATCTATGATAATGTTCTAGATGGATTGCCACAAGTAAGGCAAATCAATCATCAAATAGATTTAATCCCAGGAGCTAGTTTTCCTAACAAGGCTGCTCATAGGATGACTCCTATTGAAATAGAGGAGCTAAATAGATAGGTTTAGGAGCTGTTGACGAAGGACTTGATTAAAGAGAGCCTAAGTCCATGTGCAGTACCTGTAGTACTCGCACCAAAGAAGGATGGAGAGTGGAGGATGCTTACAGATTCTTGAGCTATAAATAGGATAACCATCAAGTACTGGTTTCCTTTGACAAGGATGGATGATCTTATGGACTGCTTGAGTGGAGCTCAGTACTTCACAAAGATAGATTTGAAGAGTGGTTATCATCAGATATGGATTTGAGAAGGAGATGAGTGGAAAATAGCCTTCAAGACCAAGAGGGGTCTTTATGAGTGGTTAGTCATGCCCTTTGGATTGATGAACGCCCCAAGCACCTTCATGCGGCTCATGAATGAGGTACTTAAGAAGTTCTTGGGAAATTTTGTTATTGTTTATTTGGATGATATTTTAATTTTCAGCAAGACTTTGGAAGAAAATTTATTGCATATTTGTAGTGTCCTTGAAAGGCTAAGGGAAGAGAAACTGTTAATTAATCTGAAGGAGTGTATCTTTGCAAAAAGGGAGTTAGTCTATTTGGGGTTTTTTATATCACCTGAAGGTCTCAAAATGGATCCAGAGAAGGTAAACGCCATCTTAGAATGGCCTACTCCAAGGTTTTCTACTGAGGTAAGATCATTTCATGGTCTGGTTAGTTTTTATAGGAAGTTTATTAAGAATTTTAGTGGCATATGTGCACCCCGTAACTGATACAGTAAGAGGGGATAGAAAAGAGTTCAAATGGACTGCAGCAGCTATGAGAAGTTTTGAATTGCTGAAGAAGAAGGTGATAGAACAGTCTACACTGGCACTTCCAGATTTTAGAAAAGTGTTCTAGGTGGATTGTGATGCTAGTTGCAATGCTATTGGGGTTGTATTAAGACAAGAAGGTAAGCCTACTGCATATTTTAGTGAAAAATTGAATGATGCAAAGAAGAAGTATTTTGTTTATGATAAAGAGTTCTGTGCAATAGTTCAGGCCTTAAAGAAATGGAGGCATTATTTATTGCCAAAGGAATTTGTTTTGTATACTGATCATCAGGCATTATAGTACCTAAATAGCCAAGGTAAATTGAATCAGATGCATATGAAGTGGGTAGAGTTCTTGCAGAGCTATACATTTGTGTTGAAGCATAGAAGTGGAAAATCTAACAGGGTTGCAGATGCGCTAAGTAGGAGATAGTTGTTGCTTATAGTAATGCAGGTTGAAGTAGTTGGGTTTGATGAACTCAAGAATTTGTACCCTAAGGATCTTGATTTTGTTGAAGCATGGAAAGCTTGTAAAGATCTTGTTGTTGTAGATAGAACCAAGTGGTTAGACTATTTGATTCAGGATGGCATGTTGTTCAAGGGTAGTCAATTGTGCATTCCAAGGAGTTCCATGAGGGAAAATCTAATTAAGGAGAAACACAGTGGAGGGATGGCAGGACATTTTGGTTGAGATAAGACCATTGCCATTATGAGAGAACATTATTTTTGGCCTCAAATGTCACAGGATGTGAAAAGGTTTGTACAGAGTTGTCAAGTTTGTCAAGTTGCTAAGGGATTTAGCCACAATACTGGACTATATCAGCCATTTCCTATTCCATCAAAGCCATGGGAGGACATAAGTATGGATTTTGTTCTTGGATTTCCGAGGACACAAAGGGGTAATGACTCAGTTGTTAGGAAAAAACCATGGACAGAAATAAAAACTGGATCAAACCACCCTGGACTCTGTTATTCTTTTATTCACATTTAGTCTAAAAGACCAACTGAAGCTGAAGAGGAGTTCAGCTTCTCCCTTGTTACAACCTTTGTCAACATATCTGCTGGATTTTCATTGGTATGTATCTTCTCCAGCTTTAACTGTCCATCCTCCAAAACTGACCGAATGAAATGGTACCGCAACTGTATGTGTTTGGTCTTAGAATGCAGAGATGAATTCTTAGCAAGATGAATGGCACTCTGACTATCTGTGAACAAATAATTATCCTTTTGAGAATGTCCCAATTCTTCCAAGAAGAACTGAAGCCATATCATCTCTTTGGCTGCCTCTGTAGCAGCAACATACTCTGCCTCTGTAATGGAGAGAGCATTAATCTTCTGTAGTCTAGAAACCCAGCTCACGGCTGCCCCACCAACAGTAAAGACATAACCTGTAGTACTCCGCCTGGTATCAATATCCCCAGCCAAATCTGAGTCAACATAGCCCTGTAAATCAGTAGTAGAGCCCCCAAAGTGTAAACACTTATTGGATGTTCCTCCCAAATACCTGAGAATCCACTTGACAGCATTCCAATGCTCAAAACTTGGATGACTCATATACCTGCTAACGACTCCCACTGCATGTGCAATATCTGGCCTAGTGCATACCATAGCATACATCAAACTTCCTACAACTGAAGCATAGGGTACCTTGGACATCTTTGTGGGGCCCATTTGCCGTTGCACCAAAAGCCATGACTTTTAGTGAACATGGAACACCACATAATTAACCACCTGTGGGAAAGGGAGCGCATCGCATCACCCAACAATCTCCCCCTCGACGCGCATACCAGGTGCTTACATGGGTTGGGAAGGCACCGGGGAGATTTGAACCCATGACCAAGCCAAAACCAGGCTCTGATACCACTTGTAAGGAAACTTGGCAACAAAGAATATAACCGTTTCTGCATAACCCATAATAAATCTGAAATAATCATGGAATTAAAATCTACTTGCAAGAGAATAGACAACATACCCAAAAAATTGTGACACAAGATATACCCTGGGAAACCCTCATTGAGGGAAAAACCCAGCCTCCAAAAGCATCCATCACCATGTATTATTCAGCAAAATAACCATTGCCATACAACCATGGAAGCCTTCATGGCCATAGCCACAACTGAGCAAACTATGTGAACAAGCATGAATCCACACATCCCATGCCATGCTTTCAACCTTCACAAATGCTCCCTTGGCTAACCTGTCAAGCCTTGTCCCGCTCGACTCTTGCTTTTTGTCTTCTCCTTGTCACTCTTTCTCTCTCTCTCTCTCTCTACAACAACTACCCTTGTGGATGCTTATATAGTAGCAAGTCCCACAAAACCACTAAGTGGTATTACATAAACCATGTGCTAAAACCATGTGCTACCTAACCCACTGACCCCACATTTAATATTGGGCATTTAATTCTTTTCCCCAATATTAAATAATTACATGAAATATTTTCACAATGTTACAATACAACTCATCAAGAATATTCCATGGGAATCTTTACATGTTGCACGTCCATCTAGGTACAACATTACATAATAAAATAATAAAATAACAATATTATGCAATGTGTGCAACACCCATTATCTCAACATCAGTATTTGTGGTGGTTGATAGGTTCTCCAAAATGGCACATTTCATTCCATGCCACAAAACTCATGATGCTGTCCATATTGTAGACTTGTTCTTCAAAGAGGTGGTGAGACTACATGGTCTCCCAAGGAGTATAGTTTTTGATAGAGATACTAAATTTGTGGGGTATTTCTAGAGGACATTGTGGAAGAAGTTGAGAACATACCTAAAATTCAGTTCCATGCATCACCCGCAGACTGATGGCCAAACAAAAGTGGTAAACAGAAGTCTGGGCAATTTGCTGAGATGTTTAGTTGGGGATAAGCCCAAGTGATGGGATTTGATTCTACCATAGGCAGAGTTTACTTATAATAACTCTGTAAATAGGATTACTAGAAAATCACCATTCCAAATTGTATATGGGAGTAGCCCAAGGACTGCACTAGAGCTGAGGAAGATAGAACAAGGGGAAAGGACAAGTGCTAAAGCTGAGGAATTTGCTAAACATATCAAGCGTCTACATGAGGAGGTTCAAGAACACATTACCAAGATGAATCAAGAGTATAAAGCTAGGGCTGATCAAAGGAGAAGACATAAGGAATTCCAAGTAGGAGATTTAGTCATGGTGCACTTACGAAAAGAAAGATTTCCAGCCGATACTTACAACAAGATGAAAATGAAGAAATTTGGCCCATGCAAAATTCTAAAGAAACATGACTTAGGAAATGCATATGAGGTGGAGCTGTCAGATGGTATTCACATTTTTCCTATTTTCAACATTATCAACTTAACAGGGTATCATGATGATGGTGTAGATGATGAGCTAGTGTTAGAGCCATGTCCAATTCCTACTTCTAAGCAGGAGGAGATAGAAGACATTCTAGATCACCGTGTGGGTAGGAGTACCAAAAATAGGTAGTATGAAGAGTATTTGGCGAAGTGGAAAGGATGGTTGATCGAGGACTCAACTTGGATTTCAGCAGCTGAGGCTTCCCATTTGGGATTTCCTCTACCATTCCTAAAGTGACAGGGTCACTTTTCAATCTACCCTGGGTATCTGATGCAAGAGCATCCAGAGGTATAAGGGCAATCCTGTGTCACCCAAAAAAAAATGTACTTAGACTTAGTTTCTGTTTTAAGTGTTTTCATTTTTGGATACCCATTTGGGTCAAATAAAGGTTCCAACTCTCACAGTTCCACTATCAGTGTTCGTGTAAATCTTGAAAAAATAGGAGTATGTAATTGAGCCATCATTTTGGTGAACTAGGAGGTGTAAATTGGCTAGATCAATATAATTGTAATTTAGAGCATTGCAGAAAAAGAACCAGGTCAAAAGGCCCCACGATTTGAAAGTGATTGTAGTTTTTTGAGTTTTGGAGACCTCCTAAGAATGCTTCAAAGTCAGGTTAGGGGCATTAAACGACCTCAAAAAGGGCCAAAAAATGGGGATGAGTGAAGCTAGTCAATAAGGCTATAGATCAGTTGAAGAGCTTTCCAAAACTGTAAACGGTTCGTCAATCGGAGCTATAGTCCAAAAGTTATGCCTCCTGGAAGTTCGATTACCATTTTTGGATTCTTCTAGATTTGCGTCGACTTCTAACACAGCTTCTAGAACCTTTTATTTGGTCGATGGATGCCTACTTGCACTTTCTAGAATGTACTCCTAGTCCTTAACCCTCTAGGGTCTATTTAAGGAGATTTTTGGCAATGTAAAAGGCAGTTCGGAGTGGAGTTTGAGAGGAGGTATTGAAAGGAGAAATTATCTCTAGATTTATGCTATTGTAAGCCCTTAGGGCATGTTTTTCTCTATACTATTTGTACTAACTTATTTTCTCAGTTAATATGATTTCCCTTTTCTATTGTGTCCGTTCTATGCTTGGGTTGTGTCCCCATCACATATGGGTCAACAACTATCTACAAGTAAGTTAACATGGATGAATCCATCCATAAAAAATAAAGTGAACCATCCAACAAAATAAAATTGAACACCGGCGTGCATGGTTGCAACAAATTTTATAGAGGGCTAACAAGTATTCTTCCATCATACTCAAGTAGTCATCATCCCTGAAGTCTATAATTAGAAGATCCTGATCCAACATAGTTGGGTCATCCTATCCAATGACACATGGAATCACATTGGTAGAATGAGAGTCTAGAACCACATTGTCTGCCAACTCACATTGCCAAGGAAGGTTATTATGCAAATCCAACTCCAAATTAGATATTGTAGGAGGAACAAGATGTTTGTCCCCATGATAAGAAAAAAACTATGCTAAAAATAGAAGAAACCCTATCCAGAATTCACTTGATTAATGAAGGTTTGATGACCCAACAATTCCTTTCCAAAAAACCATAGGTATGTGCCAAATCCTAAGTCTAAAAAGAAAGTTTAATATTATCAAAAGCTGATATGAACAACATGGTTTGAAGAAGAAAGTCCCTTGAAACAATACCGCCCACATCATCATCATCCTTCCAAAGATTATTCTTCAAAAGCTTTGAACATAGTATATCATATGATACTATCCCTAGAAGAAAACATTTCAAAAAATTGATATGAACCAACTATTAATTTTTTGTAAGCTCAAGAAAATTCAAGACAAAGATGGATAGTATTTGCCAAGGAAATAGAGCCTTACATGAAATTGGAGAGAGAACCTCCTCATTGATGATGTTGTGAACAATTTTTTTGAAGAGTAAACAAGAAACACTAAAATGTTAGCCTAGTTCTTCATTTGTCACATTCTCAATGAATGAATCACAACCTTGCAAAATTATGAAAGAGATTCAAAAATTAAAGGTTCAATGTTCCATATGGTGAAAAATAATAAATAAAAACTTTTAGAAACTCACATGGGATCCCTACCCATAACTATTCAAAACTAGTCAAATTTTTTGGTGAACCCAATTTAAGATACCAATATATTCCAACTAACAAGTACAAAATAAATCATTTCTTAGAGTTTGTGAGAAGCCCAACTCCATACATGTGCAAATAAGGGGTGAATTTGGATGTAGCATCAAAGATGCCACATGGAAGTTTCTAAAAGAAAAGATCACCTTTCACGAGAGATCAGGTGTAGCCTTGGGAAATAGAACACTTCAAATTAAAGGAAAGAGATTTCAAAAATGATTTAGAGAATATAGGATGACTATCAAATCACCCAAAACTAGAGGCTTTGTGACATAATTTTCCAAAAATTTAATCAACTTATTCTAAGAAAATGTTTTTGCTTGACGCAAAGTAAGGATAGATCCATTATGACCCTCAATGCATTATTATATTGTTCCCCATCTTTTAGACCCTCAATCGAGTTCTTAGCTTTTTATTCTCTGAAGGCTAAGTGGAGAAATAAGGAGAAATAAATTAAATTAAAGTCAATAAATAAATAACTCTAAAGGTGACTTTATATTTAATCTAATTTTCTATTAGTAAAACTAATTATTGTATTGTAAAGCGGGAAGCTTCTAGAGAGTGCATTTTCTAGAAATACAACTAATTACTGTATTGGAAAGGGGGAAGCTTCTAGAGAGTGAAATTAAATAATATTCTATTTCCTTCTCGAAGGGCGAAGGAAAAGAATAAGTAGAGGCAAGCACTTCATTGTTAAACATCTAATTATTGTCAATTGCATTTGATATAAACTTGGGAGAAGAAACTAAGGGTTTTTTATTTAGTTAGCTATTGGAGAGCGTCAATTCTTTAGTGTTGCAACCGTTTGAGGTGGTCAAAAATCCATTGAACTTGAGATTCAGAAGAGTTTTATTCTAGAGTTCTATTTGTGCTTAAATTGGAGAATACATTTATTGTTGGCAGCTACAATGTCATGAATAGTGACACGAATAGTGTCGTAAATAGTGTCATGAGCATTGAGGTTCAAATTAACAAGGGATATTATAGTGGTATCAGAGATTTCCTTCAAAGTGTTTGATGAAATGTCAAACAACTAAATTTGAGAAGGATTTGGTGTTTCATGAAATTTTAACTAGTTGGGGTTATTGTTACCTCTGGTTTTACTGCCAAGGATTTATATTCAAATGCACAGCTTATTCAATGGTTAGTCTCAGAGTTGGTATTTTAATGCTATGACCCGCGAGTTTTCTGGCCGACAGATCTAAGCGGTATCGACGGTTGGCGCCATTGCGCTATAAAGAAAATGCACGATTTCATGATAGCATGATGACGCCTTGAGGACATGTTTCAGAGGTGGGTCCAGTGTTCGGTGGGTCAAAAAAGTTCCACGGTGCCTTGTCCACTATGTCACTATTGCATTCTAGCCAGAAATCCTCGATGGTGACAAAGCACCCAGCGAAAATATTCGCGACGGTAGGCAAAAGGATATGTCAGGCCAGAAATTCCAAAAGATGGCCTGACGCTATGGCGCTAATGGAAATTTCATGCATTTTTCGATGGCGACATAGCGCCCAAATAGAAAAGTCCACCGTGGTAAAGAATGATCAGACGGTGGGTCCCATCAGGTACCTTGCAAGTGCAGTCGACATGGTGAATCGGATGGGGACATGTGTAAAGGTCAGGGCATGCTGTCAGTGGGCGCTATGGCATTATGGGAATTTGGTCTCAATTTTTGCATAGCGACATGGCACCTAGCCGACACGTGGTCGCTCTATGGATCAGGTCTTAGGTTGCCAGCTAGTGTTTCGTTGAACCAAATAGGGAAGTGCCATGTGTATGAGTCAGTGCACAACGTACAGTGGGCCTTGTAGTTCCAGAAGGAATGGCGATTCTTCATGATCGTCGGATCTGTAGGGATCTATGACTAGCGATGTCTCGCTATCGAAAACTGCTCAGGAGATAACATCGGCGACATAGCGCCTGTGCACCACGTGTCCTGGCGGGGCCAGATTCCATGCTGTTGGTGCAGTTAGGTTTAAGTGACCAACAGACCAACAAGGAGATGCCACGTATCAACGGGCCCGGTGAATCACGAGAAAAGGAGGGTTGCAGGAGGGAGAGTTTTGTGACTGTCATATTGGAAAGGATCGACGACAGGTGCCATCTCACCATGGTGAAGCTACGAGTTTTTTAGCATAGCGACTTGGCGCCCTTTCGCCACGTGTCGTTGGGGTCAAGTCTCGCCAGGATGTGTCGCTGAGGTGGTGCCAAATAGGATGGGCCCAATCGCGGATTGGAGGGTCCATGGTGAATTAGGAATCGCCACATATGCCAGGTCAGGGCACAGACATGTCATGGGACCAGTTTCTTGATGCAACCAGCACGTTGCAGAGGTTGGTTCTACACCGTCAGATTTACAGGGATTAGCGGCGGGTGCTATCTCGCCATGGAGAAACTGCATGAATTTTATGATAACGAGTTAGCGCTCATGCGCCACGTGTCCTGGTGGAACCATGTTTCATACAGCTGGTGCAATAAGGATTAAGCAATTGTCAGGCCAATAGAGAAATGCCACATGCTGGGGGCCCAGTGATTCACAAGGGAAAGGGGTTGCAGAATGACAAGTCTCCATGATCGTTGGATTGAGGCCGATCGACGGTAGGCACCATCGCACTATGGTGAAGATGTGTGAGGGTTATGTTGGTGACACAATGCCTTGTCGACACGTGTCGTATCAGCGTAGTCGAGGATGGCAGTAGGCAGTTAGTGTAACCGTCACAGTCATGATAGTATTCAAGGTGGTGCGGTTAGTCCAATAAAGGGTGGTCAACCGTGGGAGGACCTCTAGGTGGAAAAATAAAGAAATGCGATTGGCCCGCGCAGCCTAGTTGACGTATAGGGAGCCTGGTTGACCTTTTTGACTTCGACGGATTCATGAACCAGGAAGCGAAGATAATCGATTTTGTCATGCGATATGATCTCCATGATCAATCTCAACCTACTAGAGTAAATGTAAAACACAGAATGACACTCCATCCATCCATTAATCCATCTACCAGGTCAGAGTGCAGTTATGGTGCCATTTTCAGTCTTCTGAGGACATTATTGGCGAAAGAGATCAAATTTTCTTGAGATTTTTTACATGATTGTCTTCCACATGACTTAATGGTAGGTGGTTGCAGGGTCATTTCAGCAGTGAAAGATCTCAGTTATGTCGGAGCTATAAAGGCAGATTTCGTACATTTTTAAGGGTCGACTCTTCCTGATTTTCTCTGCTACTGCTTGCAGACTTGTAGTGTAAAATCCCTTTGTCTCTGAGCTAGATAAGCATCCTGTATCATCTCTTTTAGCCATCAACGTGTATATGCATCATTTTGATGTATTGTTCAGATCAGTGGTCTGCATACTGTATCTATCTTTGGCCTATTGAATAATATACAAGTGAAATATTCTTTTCCTGGTGTTATTCAGTTGGTTTCCTGATCTGTATGTGGTTGTTGATCGATATAAGTCTGAATGAATGTATGACTTTGGATGTTACCCTAGTTCTGTAGTGCATATATGGGCAGAAATGAGTCTAAACACTCTATTTTGGTGCATCACCGCCTTAGATTAGACTAGGTAGATTTTCTTTCATGCTCTCTTTCTCCCTTTGTCTTCTGAGAATAGATAGGTGCGCCCTGACAGTAAGAGGAAGCCGGCCTTCTCTGGAGACTCAACCTCGTAGTTCAAGTCCCACAAGTTGGAGGTTGTTTCCATGTTTCACTAGGTTGTCCTCGCGCATGGGCCTTGGACAAGGGTGCAAACCTAAGTGACAACAGTTTTTGGCACACCCGGTGGGACTCATATCAGAAGATTTTAGGTCTACTAGTGTCAAGAAGAAAGAATTCTAGAGATAAATGCTGAACAAGTAGTACTGGCTTCAGTTTTCAAGCCTTCAAGAGGCTGATTCTTCAAGTACTTGGCCACTCTGAACATCAAAAAGTCTGGTTCCAGACCAAGTTTGAAGTGATTCATGCCCAAGACTGAAACAAGGGCATCTTCTAGAGGTAAATTTCAATATCAAGAGATTTCTCTTTCAAATCCTAGGAGAAGAAGGACTAGAACTTCATTATCACCAGTTAGGGGTAGAATAACAGTTGATATACCTGTAAGATCTGTCTCTACTCCCCCTACTGTTCGAACTCAGCCTAGATTGCCATCAACACTCATCAATAGAACACTTGTTTATATGGCACAACCAAGAGTTCATGCTTTTGCCACCTTCAATGGTGGAAGTCCTCTGTTGTTAGCCCAAAGACATGATATACCAGTATCTGAACTAAAAAGTATACCTGATTTTACTGGTGAAACTTCTATTTCCCCTCTAGAGCATATCCAAGAGGTAGCGAATGTTTGCAATATTCATGGTATTATAGAAGATAATGTTGCCGTCAGACTTCTAGCCTCATCTTTAAAAGGAAAAGCATTACAGTGGTATAGAGGCTTAGCTCATGGTTCCATACCTAATTGGGATGGACTAGGAGCATGATTATGCAAACATTTTGAGGATAAGAGTGACCATTTCTCACTACTAGAGCAGCTGACTACAATAAAAAGAGCCCTCCATAAATGTATGACTGATTTTAATTACAGATTCCAAAAGACATGGGATTGGATACCTACTATAGTGAAACCTACCCCTGGTAATGCCTTCTTGCATTACCTTAGAGCTTTCAACAGTGACATTGCCACCACAATCCAAACTATGGGAGGGGATACATGACCGAATGCTTATGAGACAGCTATAAAGGTTGAGAACATCCTAATACAAGGAGGAAAGTTGGCTCCAAGGCCTCCTATGCCTTTCTTTCCTGATGTTCCCAACCACCAACTAGTGATAGCCCCCCTTCCTACAATTTATACATCACAAGCCCTTACTCCAGTTCCCCAAGCTTCCACATCCTCAAATGGAATAGATGAGCTCAAGGAAATTCTCCTAGGTCTAGTGCTGAATACAATGAAAAGAGAGAGGACTCTGGATAAAAAATTGCAAGAATAGGGGAAGGAGTTGAAGGACCAAGGGAAGAGATTAGAGGATAGTTTTTCTCTAATACAAAAAATGAGTAACAAGGTGGTGGCCTTAGAAAGGTAGCAAGCCCAAAGTGGCAAGCCTCCCCAATTACAACATCAGGCTCCAAGTGGTGGTAGGCCTCCTAATCATTCGAATAGCTCTTTTGATCAGAATAGGCAAAATAGTCATGCTGCTACTTCAAGCTCAAATCAGAGTAGAGCTTTAGTTCCTCAAAATAACTTAGCCCAAGATCAAGACTTTTGTCCTTCATGTAACTATTCTTATGCCTACTGCCTATGTCAGAAAGAAGAATCTTATTTGGCCCTAACTGTCTAGGAGTCCACAATAAAGCCATCACACAAGGAAGATCATCCCAAGGAGGCCTCATATATTCAGAGGGAGGGTGATTGCTCTTTCATGAATCACCAGATGGAGGAGCATTGTAATGTAAACCAGGATTCCGTTGCTCATAACACAAGAAGCAAGAAGAGAGCTATGGAACATACTGCCCCCCTTTCTCCTAAGCAGGCCTCAACTTCAAGTGTTACACCTCATACACAAATAGAAAATGAGTAGACAAACACTTCACAATAGCAAAGGCAAGGTCTAAGAAAGGAGGATGCAAGTGATCCCTATGTTGCTCCATCTGAACCTCTCATGAGTACAGCTCCCAAAGTTTTCGCCAAAATTCCTAATACACCCTTGAGTGTAGTAGAGCAAATGAAAAAGACCAATGTAAGAATCTCCATGTGGGATGCAGTTGCCACCATACCAATGTAGAAAAGGATGCTGCAACAAGAATTGGAAAAGATCGAACCCAAAGATCAGTCATCTACCATGGAGAGTGACACTAGTTTAGTACAACCATCCAGTAATGTGGAGACAAATAAAAAGGTTAGACCTCCTCCATTATATGTTTCTCTGATTATAGGGGGCAAGTTAGTCCATAATTGCATGATAGATTCGGGGGCTAGTAGCTCAGTAATGCCTAAGTGTGTTGTTGATGCTTTAGGAATGAAATATGAGCCCATTATTAGGGATGTGTTACAACTAGATGGGAGTACTGTCAAAACTGTAGGCATCCTTAGGAATGTGGAAATGGCCCTACATGCATGCCCTGGTTGTACTGTGATTCAAGACATATCTGTTGCTGAAGTCAAGCCCTATTTTGCCATCTAACTTTCAAGAGACTTCACTACCCAAATAGGTGGATTCATATTTGCTGATTGGTCTTATATGTCATTTAAGACCAGATATGGGGCCAATGCTTCAATTAGAGCAAAACCTCAAGCCCTTCATCACACTGAACCCTACACCCCCAACTTCATTAATATGAATTGCCCTATTCTAGAGATGGATGAAAATGACATAGTAAATGAGCCTGCCACCTCCATAGCAGAGATTCCTAATTTCTTCTTAGATGAGTGGGAAAATGCATGTCAGTTTGAACCTATGCTGGAAACTCTTGAGATAGGCCTTAGTACATATTGCATAATAGAGAAGGAGGCTCAAGTTCCTAATCTTGTTGGAGCTAATGATGACATAGGTGGAATATGGAGTATGTACTTTGATGGCTCAAGGAATAGAAATGGATCAGGGGCTGGTGTTATGTTGATCTCTCCTGCACAAATAAGATACTACTTCTCTTTTAGGCTCCAATTCAGTTGTACCAATAATGTGGCCGAGTATGAATCTTTGATCCAAGGTCTCCTACTTGCCCAAAAGAGGGGAATTCAAGCCTTGAAAGTATATGGAGACAGTGAGTTGGTAGTGAACCAAGTGAGAAATCAGAATATAACCAAAAATGGCCTACTCAAGTCTTACAAACATAGAGTCTGAGATTTGCTTGAGGGTTTCCAAGCATTTAATATCCAGAGCATTCCTAGGAAAGAAAACAAATATGCTGATAGACTTGCAGCAGTGGGTGCATCTTATGATGTGTCAGGGAATCTTGAGGAAAAGAAGAAGCAAAAAATAAGGGTGGTAGTAAGGCCTACTGTTCCTGATAATAATACTCATTGGCAAGTGTTTGAGTCTGATGAGCAAATTGTGAGTTTCTTGTAGAATGAAGCAGAATTTTTAGAAAGAAATCAGTCAAGACTACAAGATCAGTATGGTGATCAGATCATTCACCTTAGTTCCAACAAGTTTCCCAATGGTCTCATTACCTTGGAGAGTGTCTTTAATCCTGATGATCAGACAAGAGGCAAAGGAATAAATCTAGCTGCAGAAAAGGATGATCATGCTCCAGTTACTATTGTTGATGGAAAATCTCTTAACATGGGGAAGGTATGTTGTGAGGTTGAGCAAGAAAATTTCATTCATCTATGTCAAGAATTTAATGATGTGTTTTCTTGGACATATGATGACTTAAAGGGGTTTGTCCCTAGTTTTTTTCAGCATACCATAGATTTAGTTGATAGGGTCAAACCAGTAAGGCAAAAAAAGAGGCCACTGAATCCCAAGATTGAACCCTTAATGAGGAAGGAACAATCCAAGTTAATTGAAGCTAACATAATTTTTCCTATCAAACACTCATCATGGGTGGCTAACCTTGTCCCTGTAAGGAAGAAGAATGGAGAAATCAGATTGTGTGTGGACTTTAGGGATCTTAATCAGGCTTCCCTTAAAGATCACCATCCTCTCCCTTCTATGGAGCAAATTATATCCAAGGTCAGTGGGTCAAGGAGGTTCTCTTTTCTTGATGGATTTTCTGGTTATAACCAAGTGTTGGTTAAAGAATCTGATAGATATAAGACAACATTTACTACTAAATGGAGCACCTATGCTTATTGCAAGATTCCATTTGGACTAACAAATGCAGGTGCCACATTCCAAAAGGCAATGGAGGTGGCTTTCAAAAGATTAATCAACAAGTTTTTCTTAGTATACCTTGATGATATAACTATATATTCCAAGAATGTAAAAGATCATCTTGATCATTTGAGACAGGTATTTCTAAGATGTAGAGAGTTTGGGGTTTCCCTCAATCCAGCCAAGTGTGTCTTTGCTACAAGCCAAGGAAAATTACTAGGACACATTGTATCTAAGGATGGGTTGACCATTGATCCAAAAAGAACAAAAGCAATACTTGCCCTTCCTCTCCCTCAACACAAGAAGGGGCTGCAAAGTTTCCCTGGTAGGATAAATTTTGTAAGAAGGTTTATTCCTAATCTTGCCATCATGGTGAAACCCCTTACAGCCATGCTTAGGAAAGATACGCTCTTCTCATGGACCAAGGAGGGGAAGGATATTTTTGAAGAAATAAAGGTAGCCATAGCCTCAGCCCCCACTCTCATGAACCAAAATTTTGAGAAAGATTTCATCCTCTACACTTTAGGTGGTGAGTCAAGTATTTCTGCTGTCTTGACTCAGACAAATGACAAGAATGAGGAGCAGCCCATAGCCTTCTTTAGTGAAGGACTCAAGGAATATAAAGATAAGTATAGCTTTGTTGAGAAGCAAGCCCTTGCAGTCATTAGAGCCTTGAAGAAATTTAGACACCTCTTATCCCACAATAGGATCCATTTGTTGGTGCCCCATGCGAGTGTAAAAGACTTCTTGTTAAGCAAAGATATCAGTGAGAAGAGGGCTGGATTGATCACTAGGGTAATGGAATATGATGTTGATATTCAGATTAACAAATTGGTAAGAGGGAGAGGATTATGCAAAGAAATGTTATCAAGTCAGGATTTAGATGAAGGGACTGCTATGGTAATAACAGAGCAGCAGGAGGTAAGAAATGGTAATGGTCCTAGGAGCTGGATGGATGACATGAGGAGCTTTTTATCAGGGAATGGATACCCTCAGGGATTGGACAGAGCTAAAAGAAGACAATATAGGCTGCAATCCATTCCCTATGTTGTGATTGATGATATCCTATTTAGGAGGGATTTTAATGGGACCCTGTTGAGATGTATTGAAGAGGATCAAGTCAAGAGGATGACTAAAGAACTTCATGATGGCCCTGATGGTGGCCACTTCTCTACAAGAACAACCACCATGAAGATCATGAGGGCTGGATATTACTGGGCATCTCTGTTCCATGATTGTTATAGGTATGTGAGAAAATGTGACAAATGTGCCTTTTTCTTAGGTAAACAAAGACTTGTAGCTCTTCCTCTTCACCCCATTCAGGTGGATCAACCCTTCGCCCAGTGGGGGTTGGATTTTATAGGCCCCATTAATCCTCCATCTAGTGTAGGTCATAAATGGATCTTGGCTGCTACCGATTATTTCACTAGGTGGACAGAGGCAGTTGCCTTGAAGGATGCTATCGAGCCATTAGTTGTTGAATTCCTTGATGGAATTGTATCTAGGTTTGGAGCTCCTTCTACTATCATTTCAGATAATGCTAAATCTTTTGTCAGAACCCAGATTTGTGCATGGGTAATGAATCAAAATATCTATCTGAGCACATCATCAAATTACTACCCCCAGGGTAATGGTTTAGCTGAATCTTCCAACAAGAATCTGATCAGAATCATAAGGAGAATGATAGATGACAGTTAGAGGGTCTGGCATAAAAAATTAAGGACTGCTCTATGGGCTGATAGGATAACACCCAAGAGATCTATTGGGAATTCAACTTTTGTGCTGGTATATGGTAGGGAGGCTAGGCTTCCAATCTCGTTGGAATTCCCATCCTTGGAGTTGGCTCATTAGCTGGAATTGGTTGAAAATAGTTCCATGTCAGTAAGAATAGCAGAGTTGATTGAACTAGAAGAAAAAAGAAACAAAGCTATGCAGACCCTGGAGATACACCAGTAGCAGATGAAGATGAGTTTTGATAAGAAGGCAAGGGCTAGAATCTTCAAAGAAGGAGATTTAGTTCTCAAGTGGGACTCAGACAGAGCAAAACTAGGAAGGCACTCCAAATTTGATCCACTATGGAGTGGCCCTTATCTGATCTCCAGTTGCAAACAGGCTAATGCATTCCAGTTAAGCAAGCCAAATGGTGAAATTCTGCCCATTCCAGTCAATGGGATCCATTTGAAGCCCTATTTCTGAAGGATTGTGAATCCATGTACATAGTTAGCCTAGCTGCTTCCTATTCATTCCTGTTGCAATAAGTGCGTGTGCACATGGCTCTCTTCTTGAGTCGCCAGTTTCCAAAATTTTGACAAGTCTTAGGTTGCTGAGGAAGTTCTGTTTTTGTTCCAGTCATGGAAGTAGAGCTAGAGTTTAAGGGTTTTCAATGTTTTGATTTCCTCATTAGAGGTTAGGGTTTCTTGCAGCTCTCAGTTTCATATCTTCCAGGTCTTCTTTTTGACTCTATGGCCCAATGGATTTTTCTCAAGCACCGGTCATGCATTGAGCAGGCTCATGCCCCCTGCGAGTCACCAGAAGTGTTACCTCTGGTTTTACTGCCAAGGATTTAGATTCAAATGCATGGCTTATTCAACGGTTAGTCTCAGAGTTGGTATTTTATTGCTATGACCCACGAGTTTTTTGGCCGACAAATCTAAGCGGTATCGACGGTTGGCGCCATCACGCTATAAAGAAAATGCACGATATTTATGATAGCACGATGATGCTCTGAGGACACGTTGTAGAGGTGGGTCCAGCGTTCGGCGGGTCGAAAAAGTTCCACGGTGACTTGTCTGCTATGTCACTATTGCATTCTAACCGAAAATCCTCGATGGCGACATAGCACCTGGTGAAAATATTCACGGTGGCAGGCAAAAGGATACATCGGGCCACAAATTCCAAAAGACGGCCTGGCGCTATGGGGCTAATGGAAAGTTCATGCATTTTTCGATGGCGACATAGTGCCCAAACAGAAAAGTCCACCGTGGTAAAGAATGATCGGACGGTGGGTCCCAGCAGGTACCTTGCAAGCGTAATCAACATGGTGAATCGGATGGGGACACATGTAAAGGTCAGGGCATGCTGTCAGTGGGTGCTATGGCGTTATGGGAATTTGGTCTTGATTTCTGCATAGTGACATGGCGCCTAGCCGACACATGGTCGCTCTATGGATCAGGTCTTAGGTTGCCAGCTAGTGTTTCGTCAAACCAAATAGGGAAGTGCCATGTGTATGAGTCAGTGCATAGCATATAGCAGGCCCAGTAGTTCCAGAAGGAATGGCGAGTCTTCACGATTATCAGATCTACAGGGATCTATGACTGCTGCTCTCTCGCTATCGAGAACTGCTCGGGAGCTAACATCGACGACATAGCGCCCATGCACCACGTGTCCTAGCGAGACCACATTCCATGCTACCGGTGCAGTTAGATTTAAGTGACCAAAAGACCAATGAGGAGATGCCACGTATCAACGGGCTCGACGAATCACGAGAAAAGGAGGGTCATAGGAGGGAGAGTTTTGTGACTGTCAGATTGGAAAGGATCGACGGCAGGTGCCATCTCGCCATGGTGAAGCTGCGAGTTTTGTAGCATAGCGACTTGGCGCCCTTTCGCCACGTGTTAGTGGGGTCAAGTCTCGCCAGGATGCGTCACTGAGGTGGTTCCAAATAGGATGGGTCCAGTTGCAGATTGGAGGGTCCACGGCGAATCAGGAATCACCACATATGCCAGGTTAGGGCACGGACATGTCATGGGACCAGTTTCTTGATACAACCAGTATGTTGCAGAGGTGGGTTCTACACCATCAGATCTACAGGGGTTAGTGGCGGGTGCTATCTGGCCATGGAGAAACTGCATGAATTTTATGATAGCGAGTTAGCACCCGTGCGCCACGTGTCCTAGTGGAACCATGTTTCATACAGCTGGCACAGTAAGGATTAAGTGATCGTGGGGCGAATAGGGAAATGCCACATGTGCCGCGGGCCTAGTGATTCACAAGGGAAAGAGGTTGCAGAATGACGAGTCTCCATGATCGTTGGATTGAGGCCGATCAACGGTAGGCACCATCATGCTATGGCAAAGATGTGTGATTGTTATGTTGGCGACACAATGCCTTGTCGACATGTGTCCTATCGGCACAGTCGAGGATGGCGATTGGCGATTAGTGTAACCATCACAGTCATGATAGTATTCAAGGTGGCATAGTTAGTCCAATAAAGGGTGGTCAACTGCAGGAGGACAACCAGGTGGCAAAATAAAGAAATGCAATTGGCCTGCACAGCCTAGTTGACGCATAGGGAGCCTAGTTGACCTTTTTGACTTCGACGGATTCATGAACCAGGAAACGAAGATAATCAATTTTGTCATGCGATCTGATCTCCATGATCAATCTCAACCTACCAGAGTAAATGTAAAACATAGAATGACACTCCATCCATCTGTTGATCCATCTACCAGGTCAGAGCACAGTTATGGTGTCGTTTTCAATCTTCTCAGGACATTATTGGTGAAAGAGATCAGATTTTCTTGAGATTTTTTCCATGATTGTCTTCCACGGGACTTAATGGCAGGTAGTTGCAGGGTCATTTCAGCAGTAAAAGATCTCAGTTACGCCGGAGCTATAAAGGCATATTTTGTACATTTTGTAAGGCTCGACTCTTCCTGATTTTCTCTGCTACTACTTGTAGAATTGCAGTGTAAAAATCCCTTTGTCTCTGAGCTAGATAAGCATCCTGTATCATCTCTTTCAGCCATCAACGTGTATGTGCATCATTTTATTGTATTGTTGAGATCAGTGGTCTGCATACTGTATCTATCTTTGGCCTATTGAATAATATACAAGCAAAATTTTCTTTTCCTGGTGTTATTCAGTTGGTTTCCTGATCTGTATGTGGTTTTTGATCGATATAAGTCTGAATGAATGTATGAATTTGGATGTTACCCTAGTTCTATAGTGCATATATGGGCAGAAATGAGTCTAAACACTCTGTTTTGGTGCATCACCGCCTTAGATTAGACTAGGTAGATTTGCTTTCATGCTCTCTTTCTCCCTTTTTCTTCTGAGAATAGATAGGTGCACCCTGACAGTAAGAGGAAGCCGGCCTTCTCCGAAGACTCAACCTCATAGTTCAAGTGGCACAGCTTGGAGGTTATTTCCATGTTTCACTAGGTTGTCCTCGCGCATGGGCCTTGGATAAGGGTGCAAACCTAAGTGACAACAGTTATTACAATAGTATTAGAGAATTTTCTTGGGGTAGTAAATTTATATTATTGTTAGATTTGGTATTACATTTGGAGTGATGAGCACTCTTGTATTTTCTAGCCACGGACAAACATAGGAGGACTAAAAATTTTAGAAGTCATTGTAGTAGTGAGGAAGTTAGCATGAAGATGAATGGTTTACAAGAGAGTATCGAGAAACTTAAGATTGATTCGGATCTAGAAACAATTAAAAGGGCAACAAGGTATGTGGTTTTTGTCTTTAAAAGGCCTACATCAATGTTGCAAGGAAGGAAGCTTGAGTTTTCCCTAACAAGGGTCCTTGATGCAGATATACATATATTTAGTATAGAACCTGCTAGTCCTATTTGCAGTGTTGATGAAGGACTTAGCGGCAGCAAAGTTTAGTAGGCTAAGGCTCCTAGAGCTATTGTTATAGTTAGTGTAGAAACAATTAGTGCAGTTGTTACCACTGATACTTTCAGCTCTCACAAGGACAACATTATTATTGGATACTTGTATGATGTTGCTACACTACAGGAGGTAGTTACTTTCTCAGGTGGGACAAAGGTACATATAGAGTCACTAGGCTATGACGTTGGTGATCTGGGCATTATTGTGAAGTCATTAAACTGTGGTTCATGCTCCAACATTATTGATGTATAGCCCAATGTTGAGTCGTGTGTACAGAGTTAGGTGTTAGCAGTTGAGGCTTTATTGGGAGATGTGGATGTAGATATTATGGACACATCTAATGACACATTTGATGTGGCTATTTGTTACACTGGGTATGATATCCATTGTCAGGTATGAGTTGATGTTTTCAAGGAGGTTTTAGATGGGTCTGAGGATCAGTGTTTATAGGATCTTGATATTGGGGTGGAAGTTGAGACATGTGAGGATATTGATATGATAAGGGCTTCCATTTGTTCATATGATGAGTTGGTTGATGTACATGGTTGTTATATGTTAGATGCATAATTGTGTGAGGAAGATAACACATGTATGAGCAATCTTGTAGTGGATATTTTTTATTTAGTTTCCTATCACAATGCAGTTAATGAGACACAAAGCTTGCATAGGAGTTACGGGTTACAAAGGCATCATCTGACTTATCACCTAAAGGTTAGTGATAGTGATATTTCTTCATCTCTTGATCATTATGATGTTATTTGTCATATGCAAGCTACATTTGGTTGGGGCGGTCCTATGTTTGATGAGCATGGTGATAGTACTTTCTCCATAGCATAGGTTCATGCACTTCAAGAAAATATTAGGATCTTGAAGCATAGTTACTCTCATTTAGTTGCTGATAGGGATTACCTTCTAGAGTGGGGTAGCACCTACTATGAGATGTTGTTAGGGAAAGAGGAGGAGGTGGATGAGCTCACTCGAGAGCTTGATGTGACTATGTACTCTATTTAGTATACTTAGTTTCAAGAGTCACAATCACAATTGGATGAGGTTACCGTAGAGTTAGAATGGGTATAGTTGACACCAGCCCTAGACCCTATTCAGTTACAACTTGTGGTTGATGGTGAGTTTGCTTCTATGGTTGAGGATGAGGGATGTGATGATGTAGTGAGAACATTTGTCTAGGATACGAGTTTAATATGTATAGAGGAGGTGAGAGCATCAGTGGAGAAAGGCTCTCATGGTGATTTACTTCCTTTTACTGGAAGTGAATCTATTTATTCTTTTCATATGGTTGGTAGCATTGGACAGTAGGCATTGTCACATTTTTAGAGGGATCAATTATGGATTGTGGGGGAGAAAATTGATGCTTCCACATTTTTTTTTAACTGTACTGAGTCATTCATGGAGTATTTTCTTTAGACCTTGGATTTGCAAAAGGTTTCATATAGTATATCTAAGGGTACTCTGATTTGGAGCTCGTGTGCTATACAATGATTGGTGAGGAATATTGTAGAGACCTTGGCTACAGTGCTTCCCAATTGGGATTTTGTGGTTGGGTTTGTTGAGAGGGTTGCCCAAGATCCTGCCAAACCAATATTTTAGAGTTAGAGATTAGAGCCATCTTCTAGTTCCTAGTTCGATCATGAAAAGCCCTTAATAGAGATCGGAACCTTTTATTAGCATTACACTATGAGGAGTTCCCATCACTTTTCTTTTGACCCATAGCTAGAGGACTTGGTTTTCAGCATTATTGATGGTGATAGAAGGTTTGCTATTCATTAGACCCACAAAGGGCATCTCTAACAAGGGTTGAAGATTTTGAGATTCAGGGTATTGTGAAATAGTTGGATGTGCTAGTGAATAAGATGAATCAAAATTACAAATAGATGACCCAACTAATTTTGAATCCAAGATTTGAGTAGAGCATGATATCAATTTTTTAAAGAGGAAAATGTGATGACATAGTTGTAGCTTCATATTTGTGGGACATTTATTATGAGATATTGCCTGTCTTGGGTACAATTGAGGTGGAAGGTGATGAAAATTCATGTCTGGTTAAACAAATGATGCATTTGTTGGCACAAGTTCCCTATATCATATATTTTATGGTGATACAACAATAGTGGGAGTAGGAGCATGTGAGGATACTATCATATTAGTGGCCACTTTTGCATCAGTTGAGCCATCCAATGAGGAGTTTAGAAGTATGTATGTAGTTACTGATGTGTGTTCTGATGATGGTGCACATGTTGATGATTATGAATTTTCATCAACTATAGATTCAATTCAGTTTTATGTTCTGGTAGTTAGTTTTGTTCCTATGTCCATATATTTTGATGTGGCTAAACCTATTGTTGATATAGTTGGGATGACTACATATGGTTCACCTATACCTACATCTTTTTCAATGCATGTTTGTGATTATCAGGATTCCAGTCCAATATATATTATGTGGGTGGATATGGGGAAGAAGAGGTTTCATAGATATTCTATGTAGTTACCTTCTGGTGACTTTTTGACTTCTACATCATTAGTAAAGATTTTGGGTGCTAGGTTACATGACATGTGGTTGGTCTCGATGATGCTAGTTTTTAGTTGGTTCAGTGTCCATAGGGATGTCACATACTACTTCAATTTGGATCTAGGTGGACATTGGATTTTGTTGTGTTTGCTGGATTGCTTGAGGAAAAGCAATTTCAGGGAGGACAGACTGTAATGTTCCCCATCTTTTAGACCCTCAATGGAGTTCTTAGATTTTCATTCTTTGAAAGCTAAGTGGAGAAATAAGGAGAAATAAATTAAATTAAAGTTGACAAATAAATAAATCTAAAGGTGACTTTATATTTTATTTAATTTTCTAAAAGCACAACTAATTATTGTATTGGAAAGGGGGAAGCTTCTAGAGAGTGAAATTAAATAATATTTTATTTCCTCATAGAAGGGTGAAGGGAAAGAATAAATAGAGGTGAGAGCTTCATTGTTAAGCATCCAATAATTGTCAATTGTATTTGAAATTAAATTGGGAGAAGAAACTAAGGGTTTCTAATTTTAGTTAGTCACTGGAGTGTGTCAATTCTTCAATGTTGCAACCATTTGAGGTGGTAAAATATCCACTAACTTTGGCATTTAGGAGAGGTTCATTCTAGAGTTCTATTTGTGCTTAAATTAAAGAATATATTTATTGTTGGCTACTAAGTGTCATGAATAGTGTTGTGAACATTGAGGCTCGAATTAACAAGGGATATTATAGGGGTATGAGAGCTTTCTTGAAAAGTTTTTGACAAAATGTCAAACAAAAAAATTTGAGGACGATTCGGTGTTTCAAAAATTTATAACTAGTTGGGGATATTACATAAATACAAGCTCTAACAAGCCTTAATTGACCATAAGTTTACATCAAATTGCATAAATATAAGGTTTAAGAAATGATAACTGAGGTGGACTTAATAGCATCACATGATCATTTCATATAAAAGGACTAAGAAATGCCTTATGGAGTGCCATGTCATTCAGATGCCATTGAATCTATGCTTCTTTTTTAAAACTAACTCCAACTAGGAACAAATATGAAATTTTCCACCAATATTGTTGGAATGTCTTAATGGGAAGAGTTCTTCTGAGGGGGTGGGAGGGGGGGGGGGGGGGGGGGTGGGTTGAGTCAGAAGAGCTATCCTTTTATCAACTTTTAAACCCTTACTAACATATAACTAAAATTAACATGCAATGCATATAAACATTAAACAATTATGAGAAACAAACATGCATCACCACATAACACTTGAGATTTTGGTGACCCAGAAACCCTCCAAGAATAAGACGGTAAAATTGGGGTGGGATGATACTCACAAAATTATTGTAGCAATTGATTTCAACAACTTCTGATGGTTTGCCTTGTTAAAGGCCTCCCCTGTTAAAGGTTACATTGCACTATTAAATGTGACCCTGTTAAAGGATTTCTACACCCTGTTAGGAGTGTGCCTTGTTAGAGGACTTAAGAACATTCAACTTGGAATGTCACCCTATTAAAGGATTTACATAAGGCTATTAAACCTACCTAACTCAATAGGATTTCCAAATTCCTAATACAATTGTGAGAGAGCATTAGAATAATACATGTGAACTAATGCAATCTCTAATGCTGATCTTAGGCTTTTGATCTACTCGTCTATTCTTGATCTCTGCAAGATCTGATCTGCTAATTGTGTTCCTTGTTCTATTCTGATTAACTGGATGTGTAAATTTTGTCCTATCCACTAAATCTTTGACACCAATGATGTGCAATGACCTCAATAAAAGGCTCTACTATTCCTTCTTCTCTCTTACTTTTGTTCAATGGTGTCAGGACTCCCTTATAAAGATTAGTGGATTTTTATGCATCCTTGGATAAAATGTTCCCACTCAAACCCTAGAAATTCACCCATTGGCTACATGAAATTCCAATTTTTTGGTTGGCTACATGAGGATCACATAGGTAAATGGAAGGATTTGATCTTAGCTCCTTATCCTATCATGAGTTATGCATAACCATTTTACATCTTGGTTTGTATTGACACAAACTCTTATGCTAATCCTGCCTTGCTCGGCACATGAAGTAATACTAATGTTCGGCATCCAATGTGTTTCTTGTATTACTTAGCTCCTATAGAATTCTTACATTTCTTGGCTTCTATTGAATTCCTGAATCACTCAGCTTCAATTAACTTTGCAATGCTCAGCAAAAATTCTCTTCAGATCTACTCAACACCTGTTGAATTATGTATAGCTTTTCATATACTGAAATGTGTTCTTCGCAGCATCGATTGTAGTTTTCTCAGCACTAACTGTGACTTGGCTCATATTGTGTGCTCGAAATGTATACTGAAAATGGTTAAGTGTGTTGACACTCAATTTTCAATCTTATTAATTTGATCAACAATCTCCCCCTTTGACATGAATGTCAAAAAAGACACTTAATTGATCATTCATGATCTAAACCTTATGTGTACATTCTTCACTTTCAGAATTTCACAAAAAAAAAATTATGAACAACAATATACCTTATGACTCCTCCTGAGTTGATTATACCTTGATATGTCATGATTTCTTATGTCTTGTGCCATTGTGCCTAATATAATATTATCCCTTTTATAATATTATCTCCCCCTTTTTGACTCTAATGTCAAAGGGTCCTAAATGTTAATGCCATGCTTGGCCAAAAATGTTTTATTTACAAGCTAGATCCTAGTTATTTAATGCAATATCCAATGACTTGTGTTGGATTGCAAGCTCTACTGCTAGATCAACAAGTCCTTCATGAGTAGAAATATTTAGATCTTTCTTCAAGACTGTTTTCGCATACATTTGCTCCTTGTGTAATACTTCCAAGTGAGGAGTGATTGAGGGTTGTATATTCATCAACTTTTCTTTAATAGTGGCCTCTTTTGCTGATAATGCAGCTAATTCCCTTTGAGTGTGAAGTGTTTGAGAAAATTGCTTTTCACTTTGTGCAAGATTTGAGGGTAGTTGCATGCTAGAGAGCTTAAGTTTTCTCTTAAGGCTCAAAACTTTTAGATTCATTTCTTGTGTGAACCTAGAAAAATCACACAATTTTCTATAAAGGAAAATATATTCCCTAATACAATCTTTACATTATCCAATTTCTTAGCTAGGTCAACCTATCCCAAAATTATCTTATTAGCTATCTTCTGGTTTACCTTGCCTTCAAACTTCTTTTCTAACTATTCCATAAGTTTTGCATTTGTATCATGGTCTTCATTATTCACTTGGTCAACTATATCAAATAGTTGCTCAAGAATTGGCTCGCTTGAATCTGGAGGTTGTAGGCTGAAGGAATCCATAAATATATCTTTGATTTCATTCATTTCCTACTTGTATTTGTAGTCTCTTCTCATTTCCTCTTGCCTCCTTCTCTTATATAATGCACTTTTTATTTCATTCATCTTTTCCTTAGTTAGAGTTCTTGAATCATAATAGGGTATTTTAATTTCTTCATCAAGTTTAGGAATGGCATAATGAATGGTCCTAGCTACCCTGGTAGAACTTGAGCTTGGTGTACTGAGATGTAAGTTCATCATTTTAGTACTCAGCTTTTGAATGTGTTTGGTAGGAGTACTTATTTTTGGCAATTCCACCAAAATTTGTATTGCTGACTCCTCCTTATCTTGTGTTTCTTCTTTATCCTCTTCTTCTTGCTTGGCTTCTTCTTCTTGTGTCACTGTTGCTTGAGGTGTACTTTTTTTCTATACTGTTATACCTGTGACTTCCTTTTTTGTTGTACTCTGTTCTTGATGAGCTTGTGTGGCTATTCTTGGTGGTGAAGGAGGTGGTAGAAATGAAAGTCCAGTAGTTTGAATGATTTGAGGTGGTTCTTGTGGTGACACCTTGGGTTCTTTAAGTTTATCTACTAACTTTTGGAGATCATCTACACTGACCAATATGGGACTTGTACACAATTGATCTTGTAGAGTTGTTTGGTCAAGGATCTTAGTGAGATCCTTTGTAGTTAACAGATTGATGTTTTGACATGAGGTGTCAAAAACATCCTTAATCTTTATGATTTTTGCAGGTGTAGTAGTAGAGTGAGGAGGACTAGGAGGTGGAAGTTGTGTGTCTTGCACACTTTGATACTCATCAGTACCATTGTCTTCATCTTTTCCTTCCTCCTCTCTTTCTTCCTTGTTTTCCTCTTCTTCAACCTTTTTCTCTACTTCTATCATCTCTTCTCTGCTCTTCCTTCTTTCCTCTAGTTTAGTAGCAGCTTCTTCTTTGTACTCCTCTTCAAGAACATCTTTAGTTTTCTTCTACAAGTTCTTCCAAGCTCTTGTGGCTCTTTGTACAACTTCTTCCATTTTATTTTGGAGAATGGAGAATGCCCTATACTTAGGTGTAAACCTAGTGTTATGCCTTTTGACTTCTTGAGTTATTTGTTCCTTAGCCAAATCAAGTAGTATGCTTGCTAGGGTTGATTCCCTCATCTCCTTCTCCATTTTCAGACAGAAATGCCATCTATCTTCTACAATTTTAGACAACTCCTTTGGCAGTTGTCCATCTAGTGCAAGAGGTGTATACTTGAACTGTGCCATTAATGCATAGACTAATTCTTCTATGCTATTTTGTTCCTCTCTACTGTACTTATTCAAATCAATCTTTTTCATTTCACTTAAGTCTCCATTCCTAATCTTCTCACATAATATATCAACTAAAGACTTGGGAGGATGACTTAGCTTTTAAGTCTGATCTTCCTCATCAGTATTAGGTTGAGCCACATATCTTTTTCTTTTCCTTGGCTCTTCCTATGTCTTCCTGACTGTCTTCTTCTTATTCTTTGTAGCTTTATCTTTGGTCTTTTGTGTAGAGGCCCTAGTTGTAGCTCTGGTTGTTGGCTTCTTGGGTGATGGCTTGGAAGCTTTCTTTGGTGAAGGTTGAGAACAAGGAGGTATCTTTGCCTTCCTTTTGATGACTCTGCCTTTGATGGGTGCTTCCTTGGTTTTTGCTTCCTTGACACTCTTATCTTTGTCTTCACCTTGGCCTTGTGAGAATTCAAGTGGCCCTTGTTCTGGCTCATTCTCATCTTTCTCACCATCACCTTCTTCCTCTCCTTCACTAATCTCCTCTACTTCACTTGTTGTACTTGATTCTTCAACACCAAATTTCTTCATCTTCTTCACCGGCTTGTCCTTTTTCTTGACTATTGTGGTAGTCTTGAGTTCTGTAATAACTCTTGATTTTACAGTGTCATATGTTCCAAATGCCTTGGCAGATTTGTCCATTTCTTCTGCAAGTAATGTTGTGATGGCTACAGAAGCTTGGTCAAAATCAAGCTCATATCCTAATGGTCTAAGCCATCTTACTCTTGGAAGGACTGCTTGAATGTAAGTATAATCAATGTCAACCAAAAAATATATGTCATTTACATGCTTTTCTACCAGTGAGACTAGTATCGTCATTCTTTTCTTCATAGCAATCTTGAAATCATCAAAATAGATAGACATTTGATCATCAAAGCTATCCCCTATTTGTGCAATGAAATCATTTATTTGATCAACAATAGTTTTATTTGGACTCTAGTTGGTTTTACCAAATGAAGGGAATTCCTTCATCACATAGAAGAACATACAAACTAGCACTGATCCAAATTTACATTGTGCACCCTTGGATTTTCTAATAGCTCCAAGATTTTCATTAATCAGCTGCAACAAGAGCTCTACAAGGTCATAGGTGTGGTCTCTCTTTATAAGCTTATATGCCACATCGACTACTATGTAGGGTACACTATTCAACTTGTTGGATTGATAAAATTTATGTGATATGATCCTCACAAAAAAGTCTAGAAGGGGATCTTTTACTGTGTCAATTTTCATTCCCCTGTTATTTCATTTTGCACCTATGTTCTTCTCTATTGTTTCCTTCTTTTCACTTCTCAATGTGTTGGGCCGATCTAGGGTTGGAAATCTTGTAACCTTATGAACAATCTTCTCAGTAATCTTGACTGGTCCTTGCTCTAGCCAAAATGATCCATCATGGATTCTACTAAGTATTATGCATATCCACTCAGTTTTGAATACGATTGGAAAAATTAGGACTTTGGTTAAACCCTTCTTCTCTATGATAGAAAACTCATCTTTCAATATACCATTATCACAGAGTTTGTCATAGGCATTAAAGATTTCCAAGTCTCCTATGGCTCCTATTTTGCAGTTATAACACTTTCGCATGTATCCTAAACCATAACAACTTTTTCAAGGATGGTGGATAGGGCACCAGCTAGATAATTTTTATATGCAACTTCTAGTATGGGCCTAAACTCAGGTTGCTTAACCTTGTTGCTAACAAGTTGAATCTCATGGCTCTCTTTCCCTTGGGTCATCCTTGAACTAGATGCCATTTTAACTAAACTAGGGTTTGAATTTTAAAACAAACTTCACAAACTATAAAACTTGGCACCTAAAGGAAATACTTGGTTAAATGCTTAGATTGCTTGGGTAGATGCTGAATCACTATAAATCGCTAGATGAAAGCTTGAAAATTGCTTAGTTGTGCTCTTGTTAATCACTCTTTGTTTGAATGGCTCAAAAATGAAATGATTTTCACCTTTAAGTGAATCAAAAACCTTGCATTTAATGCATTTTTGTACTTTTACATGTCACTCAGTTTCCAAAGGGTTTTCAACTTGGTATCCACTCCGAAGCTATTGACTTTGTTAATAACTTGGCCACCACTACAATTTCAGTCGGCTTCCACTTAACTTCTTAACTTGGCATTCGAAGCAGTTCTGCATCATCATTTAATTTTTTGGTCTTGGCATCTTGTCTCATGTAGATTTATACTTTTCGGTGCTTCTTCATGGTTTAGGGCTGATGTATGATACTTCCTTATATGTATCAGCCCCATAGGCTCATCTTGTGATTAATTGGGTGAGAAATGATCACTTGACCTCATGGGTGAAGTGACCCTTCCATTAGATGTACTTGATTCATCCTTTTTCTACCATGTCTTCTTCATATCTATTCTGATGTGTTCCACATCAATCTTTTCTTTGCCCTTATTTACTTATGTCTTGGGTGCCTTGGCCTTTGTTGGATAATTTCTACTGACATGTCTAGTTTTCAAGCAACTGAAGCAAGTAGTTTGGTTCAACCACCTTTTATAGTTTCCCTTGAAATGTGTTCTTATGCAGTTTTGGGGTATATGTCCATAATCTTGACAATAGTGACATTATGCCTTATATTGTAGTCCCAATTGTAATGGTGTTCATAGTTGTCCCTTCTTACATGTTGATTTGGTGTCAACATAGGCTTTGATCTGCATTCAAAGGCTATATGTCCATACTTCTTGCAATTATGGCAATGTCCATCAAATCTTTGTGTCCTCATGACTTTATAACTGCAATCTTGTGTCATATGTTCTTGCATGTTGCACTTGTGATAGTAACCCTTGCTTTTGGGTGTGTTTGGCTTATTGATCCTTCTACTCCTGCAAACATTAGCAGTATGCCCCCTTTTATTATAGTAATGACAAGTGGGTTTATAATCCTTACCTTTGTCACTTCATTGCTCAACACTCTTTGATGATTCCCCAACTTCAGTGCTATTGTATCCAAGTCCTAATGTATCATGGGCTGATCTTGGGGATTTCAACAACTGTTCTAAGTACTTGATGGCTTCACTTGACTTGTTGAGATTTTCTACTATTTCTTTTTCTCTATTCAATTCATTCTAAACTTGTTCATTCTACATCCTCAAAGTAAAGATCTCAATATCTTTTATATTGAGTTCACGATGAAGGTTCATCATTTGGCCAAGTATATCCATCTGTATGTTTGAGATCCTTGTTAATTCAATACATTTTTCTTCAAGTCTATTTGTAAGATTTCTTTTGTCATCTTCCATTATAACTTTATCCTCAACTGTTCTTTTCCTTTTTTCAATGATTTCACATAGCATCATGGCCTATGATTCATGTTCTATTTTAAGATTTCTAATCTCTTCTACTATTGCTGCATCAAATTCTTTGGAATCTCCTTTGGCAAATACTTGTGTGGTGTCAATCTCCTTGCAGTGAATATAATTTTCGGCTATAGTTATATCCTTTCTTCTTTTTAAGGATTTTCTCAATTCCTCTCTAGCTTCCTCTACCTTGTGTAGAGCAAGATGCACATCTATCACCTAGTTCTCAATGATCTTCCCAAGTTTGAAGACTTCCATCTTTAGATCTTTTCCTCCAAGCTGTTAGGCTTCTCCTTGAGAGAACTAGGCTCTGATACCAATTGTTGGAATGTCTTAATGTGAAGAAGAAGAGCTGGTCTTTTATCAAATTTTAAACCCTTAATAACATATAACTAAAATTAACATGCATCCATATAAACATTAAACAATTATGAGAAACAAACATGCATTACCACATAACACTTGAGATTTTGGTGACCCAGAAACCCTCCAGGAATAAGAAGGTAAAACTAGGATGGGGATGATACCCACAAAATTACTGCAACAATTGAGTTCAACCACTTCTGATGGTTTGCCCTCTTAAAGGCCTACCCTATTAAAGGCTACAACACACTGTTAAATGTGACCCTGTTAAAGGATTTCTACACCTTGTTAAGAGTGTGCCTTGCTAGAGGACTTAAGAACATTCAACTTGGAATGTCACTCTGTTAAAGGATTTACATAAGGCTATTAAACCTACCTAACTCAATAGGATTTCCAAATTCCTAATACAATCTCTAATGTTTGTCTAATGCAATCTCTAATGTTGGTCTTAGGCTCTTGATCTGCTCGTCATTTCCTGATCTCTACTAGATCTGATTTGTTGTTTGTGTTCCTTGTTCTTTTTTTATTAACTAGATGTGTAAATGTTGTCCTTTCCACTAAATCGTTGATACCAATGCTCTGCAATGACCTCAATAAAATGCTCTGATGTTCCTTCTTCTCTCTTACTTTTTTTCAATGGTGTTAGGACTCCCTTATAAAGATTAGTGGATTGTTATTCATCCTTGGATAAAATGTTCCCACTCAAAACCTAGAAATTCACCCTTTGGCTACATGCAATTCCAATTTTTTGATTGGTTGCATGAGGATCACATAGGTGAATGGAAGGATTTGATCTTATCCCCTTATCCTATCATGAGTTATGCATAACCATTTTACATCTTGGTTTGTATTGGCACAAACTCTTATGCTAATCCTGCGTTGCTCGGCACATGAAGTAATACTGATGCTCAACACCATCTATTCTAGATTGCTTGGCATCCATTGTGTTTCCTACGTTACTCATCTCCTATAGAATTCCTACATTTCTTGGCTTCTATTGAATTCCTGAATCACTCAACTTCTATTAACTTCGCAATGCTCGGCACAAATTGTCTTATGATCTACTCAGCACATGTTGAATTATGTATAGCTTGGCATATACTAAAATGTTTTTTGCTTGACATCGACTGTAGTTTGCTCAGTACTAACTGTGACTCCGCTCATATTCTGTGCTTGACATGTATACTGAAAATGGTTAAGTGTGTTGACACTCAATTGTCAATCTTATTAATTTGATAAAAAAATATAATTACCCATATAATCTTTAATGTCCTCATGCCCCAAAGAGTTTTTGAATTATGACTAATTGGAAGCTTCTTTATCCAAAATATTGAAAACATTACGAAAGAGGTCTCAACTTCATGTGTATTAGATGTGATAGTTAATGACCGCTTATCAATTTCCAAATTATCCATGTAATCTATGATTGAATTTACCCTCTTGATATGTATGTGAGATCATAAAAGAAGATTTTGTTATTATTATAACATGGCATTGCTGAAGAATGTAAAGAAATTTCTAGTTCTAGCATGATCTACACTGTGTAGCCTTAATTATGAATTGAGAATCCCCCTCGATATTAATCTGTGATATTCTAGTCAATAACGCACCATAAAGACCATGAAGAAGGGAAAAGATCTATGCATGACTATTAATTCCATGTATAAGTTGGATTTCTTTTGCTAGAATTAATTCCATTTAGAATCATGAAGGTAATATCCAACTAGAGAAGAATCTAGATTGCCCCTTGAGGCACCATTAAAGTTCAACTTTATCAAGGGAGGAAAAGGACAATGCTCCAAATCTCCTTCCTATTCACCTTCAACTTTGAAATAGTTGAAGTAATTATTGGAAGCCAAATACAAGGCCAAACTTTCATTGTTTGATTATCCCATGAAGAAAGATTAAATTTACTAGATGCTTTATTTATCAAAATAACATTTAATAATTCAACTATTGATGATTCAATTCTAGTCTAGACATACATTAAGGCTGAGGGGGTATTATAAAATATTCATTTATTTGTTTCCCACCAAATAGAACAAATAAAAATAGTAGGGATAATTAACCATAATTTTACGAAAAGAGAGTTTGAGTATAACAATGCTTGTAGAAGGTCCCAAAGCTTAGTTGGTAATGGAGAAAAATAATACAGTTTAGCCAACAGAAATTTCCAACAATCCTTAATAGTATTGCATAGAAGGAAGAGATGATCTAAGTCTTCAAAATATTCCCTAAAAAATACACAATTGAAAGGATCAAATATTTTGAGCTTTCTTAATCTATTAGCTATGAGTACATGATGTTTAAGAGCTATCTAAATTAATAAACCAGCATGTGGTGGAATGCCATTGTTGAATAAAGCTTATAAGTACAATGCGAACCAATTTGAAGCTAATATTCTTGAAGAGCCTAGTATTCATCCTTAATAGAGCGTTATCCTAAAGAACATGACAACCACAAAAAATTATCTAGTTGCAGAGAAATGAACACAATTATATTATCTAGAACATGTTTCAACTAAAGTTTAATCTCATTGTTAGAATGGAGAATCCCTAGTTTCTTTCAATAAAAATTTCTAAAGTTAATCTCCACATAGTCAACATAATCAACCAAATTTAAACCCGAAATCTAGGAGACCCTTTCGTATATGTCAATAAACACAACCTCTCCAATTAAGTGAATATGAGCATTCCATAGATCCAACCAAAACAACACATCTTCAACATTGTGAACTTCCAATAAAATATAATATGTAATGAGATGATGGGAAGACATCATGAAGTTTCACATTTTAGACCCTTTTGGGGGATTTAGCAATAGTAAACAATCTAGTTGGGTTCATAGAATAAAGATATTTAGCACACATCAATCTACACCATGGTAGATTTGGCTTGTTGCAGAGTTGCTACACTAATTTTGCACCAAATGCTATATTTTTCTTAGTGATGTCTTGTAAACCTGAACCGCGACAATCCTTGGAAGGAGCCATCCCCTAAAGAGATAATAAGGAAATCATCTTCTTGCCATCCATATTATTATTCCATATGAAATTCAATTTTTTTTCTCAATCTTCTTTTGAATTGACTTAGGGGCTTCTAAAACAACAAAGAAGTAATTCGGAATTGATTCAAGAGCATATTTTAAACATGTTAGTCTTCTAGCAACTGATAGCCACCTGATAGCCCAATTCACAATTCTTACCTTTAGCCTATCAATTATTCCAAACCAATATTACTTCTTGTTTGTACATTGAAAGAGTAGAATATCTAAATAAGAGTTGGGTAGCTTGGCTTCCTTGAATATTTTCTCCTTCACCCTTAGATGTGTTTAAAAATAATATAGATAATTTATGGTAATTGATTTTTTGGTTAGAAGCTTTTTGATATAGTGAAAGTACCCACTTGACTTGAAATTTTTTCATTATGGAAGCACTAAAAATTAAGAATGTATTGCCTACAAATATAGAGTGTGTAGAAACTAAGTTTGTCCTTAGTATTCAGATACCCAACCACAATCCCACCTGATGAGAAGAAGTTTAATCATTTGACTTAATGCTTCTTCCATGATGATGAATAAGAAACAACAGTGTGGATCCCCTTGTTTCACTACTTGAGAGGCCTTAAACTCACCACATGTGAATCCAATGATAATTATTGAGAAACAAGAAACCTTAAGTAATGAAAAGATCCACTTACACCAGTTTCTTGAGAAACTAAATTTTAACATAACCTTATTCAAGAATCACCAATTGACTCTGTCATATGCCTTGATCATATCCAATTTGATAACACAAGCCAGAATAATTTTTGTTTGAAAGAATGCACCAATTGCACCATCCGAAGTTACCCTTTTAGGCACAATTCCCCCTTGCTAAGAAGAGATAATGTAAAGAATCATACCTTCTACCCTTAAGTAGAAATCCTTGGAGAATATCTTATAGATAACATTGCATAATGAGATTGGGTGGAAGATAACAAAAGATTTCAGATTTTGTACCTTTGAAATCAAAATGATATTTGTATCATTAAAATGTGTAACATAGCACCACCTTTCCTAGACTCCTCCAAAGATAATAAAAGGTGAGAAAAAATGAATTCCCATGATCATTGAAAAATAAAGCTATAAAGACATCCAGGCTAGGGTCCTTATCAACTAGCAAGAAAAAAATGAAACATCTGATTTCCTTAAGCAAACATGATCATAGAAAATCAAAGTTATCCTCCCTTGGAATGATAGTTGGGATATAAGTCAATAATTCTTGGACTCCTCCTTAATAAAATTACCATCCATTACTTGTTGAGGGGCCAAAAGTTTCTGAAAGAATTTGATTTTCTGTTGAGCAATTTGATTCTTACTAAATGTTAAATACAAAATGATAATTGTTGTATTGAAAAAAATGGATTGTTTTTCTCTTCCATCCTTTGCATAATTATGAAAAAATCTTGTGTTCTTATCCCTAGATTGTAATCATGCTTCTCGAGACTTTTGCTAGCAAAAAAAATTCTTCTCTACAGCATAACATAAATAAATAATATTTATATATTAAAAATCTTTGGAATGATAGATAAAATTTTAAGATAATTATTATAATGTTAGAAATCTAGATGACATTAAAATTTTAAAAACTTCATTCAAAGAATTCATAAAAGAAAAACTAAAGACAAGAATGAACAATAAAGTTTCTATTTCTTACGTTTATTTATTTTGTTTAAATGTTCTTCTCTTTAAGAATTCAATGAAAAGATATAGATAAGAAAATTGTGTGTGTATATATATATATGTGTGGCTACATAAATAAAGTTGGTAGTATAAAATGAAAATTGTATAAATCTTATAGTCAAGAAAAATCGTGTAATCCTCATAGTTAGAAAGTGATCCTTACTATAAGAAAGAAAGTGAATGTTAAAGCACACATATGATTACAATGTTCCTTCTATATTTTTCCTCTGAAATATTAAGATAATGAAATGGGAGAAAATTCATGTAGATGTTGAATTTCCTTTAGAGTGATCTCCTTCTTTGTTCCCAATTATTGGTCGAAATAATGCCCATGAGAACTAGAATCATGGATTTGAATGAGATTCCCTTTGATTATAACTTATAGAAGACTCCTCACTTGAAGGTGTAGCTATAACTAATGATGAATTGAAAGGCATGGGAGGATTGTTAACATCATCCCAATTTCCTTCCAAAATCTGGACCACTGAGCTCATGCTTGATCAATATCTTGAATTGTACTGAATGAACCAAATTCCTACTTTGCGTAGTCTTATTGATGCCTCCTTCTCTTTGCATTCTATTTCTCCTATACTAATTCCACTCAACCCTCTCTCTAACTCCCCCTTCTCCATTAACTTGAATGCCCACTTTGGAAATTACATCTTACTAGAGTGGCTCACATGTAGATCAAAATTCTTCCTCCCTCCAACAAGTTCCAGTAATACCATCCCAAAACTATAAACATCTGATTTTTCCATCATAGGCCCCAAATTTTTATTTCACACCTCTAGAGAAATATATCCTAGGGTTCCTCTTGTAGTTGTCATTGATATGTGATCATCTCTCTTCCCACATAGTTTAGCTAGACCAAAATCAACTATTTTGGGTGTGAGTTCTTCATCTAGTAATATTTTGTGGGGTTTTATGTTGAAATGAATGATACGGTTGTCACAATCTTGGTGTAAATAGGCTACACCTTGAGCTACACCCAAAGAAATTGAATATAACTATGTCAAATTTAAGATTTGCTCCTTGTCTCTTCCTATAAATATAAACTTTTCTAGAGCTCCATTAGCCATGTATGCACACACCAATGTGTTTATGTGTTCTTTAAAGCAATATCCCATCAGGCAAACCAAATGAACATGATAGATCCTACCAATAGTTGCTACTTCATTCATGAATTGATTTTCACCATGTCCTAATAGATCAAGCATTTTAACTGCCACAAGATAGCCACTTGGTATCTTTCCTTTATAAACCACACCGAAACCTCCTTCTCCCACTTTTTGAGCAAACTTATTGGCGATCTACATAAGTTGAGAGTATGAATATTTGAATGACATTTGATGAACATAATCTTGCAAGAACTTCGCTACGTTGGGAACATCAAGTTTCTTAGAAAATAAGGATAATCTCCTCCTTTGATTAAAGAACAAAAGCAATAATCCTGTCAGTAACAATACACCGGTTCTGATGGATGCACCTAATTAAAATTCTTACATTAATGAAACACAAAGATTGAAAGATATAAGAATTTAAATGATATAAAAGTGAACAACAATGGAAGGACTAGAGTGACATTGATGAAAGCTAAATTAATATAGTTATTTTTTAATATATTGTTTAGCACCGTTTATTAAAATTGTACACTAAAAAATGAAAATTTAAAAATTTAAATTTCGAAAAAATAAATTAAATTTAACTATTGAAAAGTTTTAGTCTAGTAATCAAACCTTTGTATGTGATGTTTAAGCAACTACTATAGCTTTTTATCATTTTTTGACAAACCTTACAATGTTAATATAATGTTATATTTTTTATCAATGACTAAAACAATGAGCAATTCACAAGATGTCCACTTTTAAAGAATAGATTGATTGAAATAATACAATAGATGATTGTTTTCTTAAACTTGAGAAAGAAAATACTTTTAAGCATTGTAGTACTAACATATTTATCCTTGATGCATTAACAAGAAAGGGATATTTAACTAAATCAATAGCATTCTTAGCAGTGTTAACATGAGATGTCTACTTTTAAACGATGGATTGATTGAAAAATGTAATAAATTTGAAGAAAAAAATAGTCTAACTATTCCACTGGATATATAAATTACGGAGACTATCGATAAGGAATACTTTCCTAGACCAATAACATTGTTAGCTGTGTTAAACCAACCTGCACGGTCTGAATTACCTACAACGGCCGAGTCGAATTTAGTATCATGCTTAGGAGATAATCCTTTTCTAAATATTAAAATTTGACGCTTTTGCACCATCCGCCGATTAAATAGACGACGGAGTTACGACTCTTACAATTGCCAATTACTTGTGTCGAATTTTTGAAGAGGTAGCTGCACTGATAATTTACAATACGTGTCCAACTACTATTACATTCTAAAGCATACATTTGATCAGTGGCATTGGCCGAGAAGTATTCTCTGATATTGATGTACTCGTGAGAAATGTGAAAGCGAGGGCTGGTCGACGGGTTACAAGCATCTCCCCACATATTTCTATCAACTATTGTAATGGGATAGGCAATATCCTCTTTTTGGCGGCGATGAAAGTGATTCATTAGAGGCAGGGTCACCGCAGCCGTTGTGCTTCTAATTTGAGTTGAAAATTTAACAAAAACTACCATAGACATACACTAATTTGACTTTACTTACCACGCAGTTGAATGCGGCGGGCACATCAGAATTCCCCGCGCTTTCTTTGACGCCTGAAAGTCACATATGATGATCGAAACATTTGAATTCCGCAAAAGAGAAATTTCGACAAATTTAGAGTTGAAGTTTCAAGGTCCTATTTAATTTGACTTACAGTCGACACTCGTCGATGCATGGAAATTAGCCATTCTATTAGAGGGGAATAATCCGGTATGGGCTAAATCGGAAACTAAACCGTTAAACATACAATGGGCATTCGAATAAGAGCTGTGTACCCTTGGATTTTTAGTTTAGTGTTTAGAGGGAATCGCATAGCATCTGCGGAAATACGAATAGTGGGTTCTAGTGGTTCCCCTTAGTTTGGATTGTTGTTGAAGGATTTTCCTTCTTCATTTTGTACCCTACTTAAAAGTACTCCCCACCTAGAAACAAAAGAGAAGCAAAAGTGGTTATGCTGTTCACTATTACTTTTTGGATAAGTTAAGTATTAAATATAAAGTTTAGTTGTTCGGTTAAAAATATGAAATACTTAAAGTTGACATATTTTTTCCAAGCTTAATTTTTTAGCGTGTGATGCTTTAGGATAGTCATTACTAAAGGACATGTTAGCCCCTTTTTTATGCCCCATACATGGATAGTGTCAGCCTATAGAAGACTCTCAGAATACCTTGTCATATAAGCCAATAGTCACGCTTTGATTAGTTCTCAACTCACGCCAAGCATTTTTCCTAGTTACTTCTTGATTGTTGATCAAATTGAAGATCAAAGACTCATGTTCTCGCAAAATGGAGTTGCCACGTGTCCCTATGGGTCCCCAAAAAGGATAGAGAAGTTTACAAAGTCTTCAACCGTTGATCAGAAACAAGATCACTGATCATCACATTGTAGTGATTTCTAACTGCATGATATTTAAAAAGTGTGACAAAGCAAGGAACTGACACATGGACTTGGTGGGACCAAGTGTATTGTGATCTTTAAAAAAAATGATGTCAACATTAGAGACTAGGTGGCACATCCTGATTCACTCTTACTATTACACATGCAACATTAACGTTTTCTTCCCAACCATAATATTGACAAGTGATCTATGCTTGTCGCTATCTCATAAAATCAAGATGTTCAAGTTTTAAGAAATGCGATAATGTTCACTATGTATCCCTATAGGCCAAAATTTTACTACATCACCATGCAAGAATCATAACTGTCCAATATCTAATAGATCAACGAAAATTGCATACTCGCAAAAGAAACATGTGGGATGATTAACCAAAACAAGAAAGTTGTAAAGTGACATATGTAATTAGTGGGCACATTTTCTAAATGAAATATTAAGAAGCCACAATTATGTTTGGTCATTTCATATGAAGCTAATCAAGGGTTGTCACTATGTCACAAGTTTGAGGTGCACGATGTTTAACAAAAGTGAAAAAGCAAGGAAATGACACATGTCCTATCAAGTAAAAAAATGATGTAGTATCAAGTTTGAATCACAACTTCATATTTCTTTCAAATCAACAATAAGTTTTCAAAATCTATTGTGTTACATGCATAATTCAACTATTGGAACATTCATGGTAAATCAAGACACCCTCGTACAAATGAATTCATCATAAAATGTGTAGTTTATTCCATGATTTGGTACAAAACAAGATAGATTGAAGCAGAGTAAAAAAAACCTTGAATTTTTGAGTTTTTATATTGCGAATTGTTGTCATTGAGGTAGCTTTTTGGCTATGATCATAAGTTTACAAGCAAGTGTCCAGACATTTCTATGCAAAGGTTTTCTATTTGATATTCTAATGTTGTAAACATGTCTCTACGAAGGGATTTCTATGATAAAGGCAATTGGTTGAGGGATGATGAAACATCGATGGGTGGCTTGGAGTTATTTAGAAAATGGTTTCAGAAAGAAATCATGATACACCACTCATCAATATCTAGGAATTCGACATTGGAAAGCTTTTTGTACTAGGTGTGCTTTTCATGGATGATGATTTGTTGAAAATATTGGCAAAGAGATATGATCCTATGTTATGAGTTGTGAAGAACCATGTTAGGGAAAATTTGTTCAGGGTGACAATGAAAGTGATCATAGAAATCTTTATGTTAAACCCCAACATTTCTCTACATGAAAAGATTGATTTTGATGACTTTCAAACCAAATATTATGCACAAAGAGTATACCTTGAAGGTGGACCACTATAGGAGCATTTTGTTATGGTAGGGCATCTAACATTTCGATAACACCATATACCCTAGAGCCCCTATTGAAGAAATATTTTAACTCTAGGGCATAGGCTCTATATATTTTTCTTCGCAAGATTTTTGGCATGGATGAACAATAGTATACCCCAACACTCTTAGTGTTTATGATTTCACAAATTCTGCAGTATGGAATGAGCTCAATATTTGCTTTTGCTTCCTGTTTAGCTAAAGAAATACATAGTGGGTTAATTGGCATAAGCAAGGGTAAAGTAGATAAACCTTTTGGTTGGTATTCCCACCTTATGTACATGTGTCTCTTTAAAGGTGTTTCTATCTTTGTAAAAGACATGAAATTAGGATGAGAAAGAAAAGGAGAGAAGCTAACCATCCATTTTTGGAGTGCATATATGATTTGGGAAGTCACAGATGCCAGTTTTGTTCATTTTGATCGATATTTTGCATCTAAGATGAGGATGTTGTTAAGAAAAGTCAGCCCTCATATTCCTAAACCCTTACTAGAGTTGATAAGGCCTAAGGATCATGCTAAGGGATTGAAGGTTAGCCATAATCTGGGAGATATTATCCCATATTTAGTCTCTCTATTTTAAGACTATATGGTTTCCAAGGGAAACCCATGTCCTAACCTACCAAGTACCCTTGAAGGTAGGAGTCATGGAGTTTTTATCAAAAATTGGAGGACTTGAAGAGAGAGAGAGAGAGAGAGAGAGAGAGAGAGAGAGAGAGAGAGAGAGTTGACCTAGGAAGATCCATAGAGGCAATTTTTCAAAATTTCACTATTGACCACAATTTTGTGATAACTAAAAGATGATGGATACACTTGGCTAAGTCCCTAGATAGATATCAAATGGCCAAATCTCACAATAGATTTATAGATCTAGAGGGATTTTTTGAAATGTTTAAACAAAGAACTGGGGCTAAATCCTATGATCATATATTTTACTTTCTTGATGATATAGTTATAAATGATTTCTCTATACAAGAGTAGGAAGTAAAGAAAGAAAAATGAAGAGTTTTTAATAGAGTTCTGGAATTTGTTAATGCTTTAGATAGTAAATATGATCCTTTTGATGACATCAAGTTCTGGGGAGATAGGGTAAATAAATTGATGTCACATTTTGTTGGATTATGCAAACCTTGAATGAGAAGAAAGAGGAATTAATAAAGACATCCAAACTAAGCCAACAAGGTGAAAGGAAGAATGGTAAATAAATTCGACATTAGTCTAGGGTGATACACCCTCCAAAGCAAGGCTAGATATGTAGTTTCTAGGAATGTGGGGGTACATCCTATGCTAGTTTATCAAAGGCATCATTCAGAGAGCCTAACTTTAGAGCTAGCAACTAAGAAGAAAAGGTTGGCATAGGGATCTTCATCAATGATGGACAAGTAATTTGCCTCTCAAATACCCGTACATTTTGATAATGAAGAATATTTGAGGGAGCAATTAAAATAATGGGAGGTCAAGATGATATTTAATAACAACATCAAATATAGAGGAGGGAATACCTCAAGAACCCAAAATGCCACTCTTAGACCTCATTGTTGAAGATTTAAAAGGGAGGGAGATGAACCCTATTATAGAGAAATTTTCTAGAAAATTCCTTAGTGATGACAATTTTGTTAGGTCTAGCACCTTCATTCAATTTTTGTGGAGAACTGACATCTCCAATTTTGAGGAAAAATGCAAGAAAATAAAAGCAAAGAAACCTAAAAGACAAGACTCTAAAATTGAAGAAGAGATTAAAGTTGCATTGATGTAAAATTTTAGTCAGGTAACCCCTGAGTGGGGAAGATAATTGTTGAAGGATTCAAGTGTTCTTATACTATTAGAATGGAACATTGCTCATGCAATGGTGTTTGATTCCATCAAGAAAGAATAGAGCAGAAAATTCAATACACAAGAGGAGGTCAAGGAAGCACACAAAGGGTTGAAATTGTTGGAATTACAAATGGGAAACATATACTTCTGAAGGGGGGTGGGCTGAATCAAAAGTTCAAACTTTAGCACTTAAAACTCTTATACCATTCATTAGATGCATGTAATAAACTGAGATGAAATGTAAAGCAAATACATCAAAACATATACACATACACACACACTTGACACCTGATATGATTACCCATAAACCCTTCAAATGAGAATGTAAAACTAAGGTGGAGATGACACCCACAATTCTTCACTACTGCAACAATAAAGTGTCACCTGTCAAGGTTAGATAGTTTGACCATTTTCATGATCTGCCCTATGAAAGGCCTACCCTATTAAAGGCTTACAAAGGATTGTTAGATCCTACCCTATTAAATAATTTTGAATACCATGTCAGAAGTGTGCCTAGTTAAACGACTTTCATAACATTCACTTGGAATGTCACCCTGTTAAAGGATTTTACAATGATTGTTAAGTCAACCTTAGTCCAAAGGATTTCACCCTGTTGATACAGTTGTTAAAAAGTAATGGTAGAATGTTTGACTTGATAACTTACAACTAGGCACAAAATTTTTTTAAATAGTTGTTTCTGCCATCACAAATAACTAGGTCCATTCTATGTTACTCGACACTTGATAATACTGATGCTTGACACTTATTATAATTTTGTCTGGCTCAGCACCTGAACTTGCTTGGCATCAACTGTATTCTCAACACTTGAATTACTTGGCACATGAGTGACTCAACACTCATTGCAACTCAACATCTATACGTATTATGCTCAACATATATTACTAGCTCAGCATGGACTTAGTAAGTATCTTAAGTGTGTTGACACTCAATTGTCAAAACCAATCTAAGATCAACAATCTCCCCCTTTGAGATGAGTGTCAAAAATAATTAACTATATGTAACATATCTAATCTTCTCGAGTGTAATACATTCATGGCTCTATATATACAAAAAACTTCAAACTTTTCAAAATTTTGGAATAGACTTATATGCCTCAAAATTTTGTAACTCCCCCTGAGTTAATGTGGCTATTTTGTATCCAAAATATCTTCTCTTCTCTAAGTATATTTTGTTCTTACTGATACTCTTTGGCTTTAAAAATATTGATACTCTTTATCTATCTGATATGCTCTATTTCGACTCTTTTGTTGTTTTCTCCCCCTTTGTTTGATCTCCCCATTTTATGTTATCTCCCTCTTTCTCTTTGTCACCCCCTTTTTGACACTGATTTCAAAGGGTATATACACTGATTGCATATTTGTCCAAAATGTTTTTGTGGACTTCCATTATAATTTGCAAAGCAACATCCCTGTTGTCTAATGTAACATCTAAGGATTTTATTTTGATAGCTATCTCTACTGCAAGGTGAACTAGTCCATCCAAAGTTGAAAGATTAGGATCTTTCTTTAACACTATTTTTGCATAAGCTAGTTCCTTTTGGAGTATTCCCATATGAGGGGTAAGGGAGGCTTGTATATTAAGAAACTTGGCTCTTATGTTAGCCTCTTCTGTTGTTAAGACAACTAGTTGATTTTGTGTTTAAAGCACTAAACAAAAATGCTTCTCACTTTGAGCTAGGTTATTAGGTAATTGCATACCTAAGAGTTTCAAATTGTTCTCTAGACTCAAAATCCTATGGCTCATTTCTTGTGGGAAGAGTGTGGGATCACACAATTTTGTGTACAATGAGAATATGTTCTCAAGTACCTTCTTCAATTTCTCAATTTTGGTAGCTAATTCAACATGTAATAGTGCCATTTCACTAGATATTTTCTCATTAACATTCCCTTGAAATTTCATCTCAAACCATTCCATAGTTTAGTATTAGTATCCTGGTATTTATTAGTCACCTATTCCCTAATTTTTGATAGTTTTTCTAATATGGGCTTGGATTCTTTAGGTGTTTGCAAGCTAAAGGCATCCAAAAAGATGTTCTTAATCTCTTGTAATGCTTGCCTTTGTTTATACTCATTTTTGAGTATTTCTTGAGCTTTCATTCTGTCCAAGGCTTCTTGCATTATAATTATCTATTCTAATGTCATGATTGCATAGTCATATTTAGGTATCACTACCTCTTCATCTAAAATTGCATCACCATAGTGAAATACCTTGGCAACCTTGGATGAACTAGAGCCTGGTGCTGATATCTACAATGGTATTGCATCAGTGCTCAGCCTTTGAAAGACTTTTGTTGGAGTATGAGATGTTGGTAAATTTACTAGTGTTTGTATGGCTTCTTGCTCCTTCTCCTTTGGTGTGTCCTTTTCTTCATTCTTGTCTTGATCGATTATTAATTATGACTTGCTCCTTGTGTTTGTGTATAAGGTACGGGTACCTCTTTCTATCCTGTTTATGCTTCTAAAGTTTTCTCCTCTTGAGTAGTCTGTGTTTGTTGTTCAACCATAACAACTTTTACAGTAACATCAACCTTTGCAGATTTATCATCTGATGTTTGCACTAGAGGTTGACCACTAGTAGCTAAAGGGATTATAGAAGGTGGTTCTTGTGTATTCACCTTGTCCCTTGTTATATCAGCTACTACTTTTTGAAGTTCATCCACATTGACCAACATAGGGTTCTTACATAATCTAGCTTGTATTGTGGTTTGGTCAAGGATCTTCTTTAGATCCTCTATAGTTAATGGATTGATGTTCTGAGGTGAACTATTAGGAACATCCTTTACTTTTATAAGTTCTGTAGGTGTGTTTGTGTCATATGGAGGGCTCATGGCTAGCATTTGTGTGCCTCGCACACTCTAGTTTGTTTGTTGCTCATTAGTTGTTGCCATGTCAACTGACTTCTTTGGTGTCTCCTCCACAGTGGTGTTTTCCTTTTCTTTTTCTGTTTCTTCCTCCTTTTCCTCACCTTCCTCATTATTTCTATCCTCAAAGGGATCTTCTTCTACTACTTTTATTGTAGTCAAGCCATTTATCAATTTCCACATTTGTGTGAATTTCTTGACAACATGCTCAATTTTGTTCTGCAGAATGCTAGAAGCTCTATATTTGGGTGCAAATTGATTTCCATACTTCTTGTTTGCCTTGGTAATTTGTTCCCTAAATAACTTTGGCATCACTTGTGCTAATGTTGATTCCCTCGTTTCTTTCTCCATGTTTAGGCAGTAATGCAACTTATTCTCAACAATAGTGCTCAATTCCTTTAGCATTGTATTATCCAATTCAAGAGGAGTGTTTTTGAATTTTTCCATCATGGCATACACTAACTCTTCTTTCATATTTTGGTCTTCTCTACCAAGTTTTTAAAAATTAATACCTTTTAATCTTGTTAAGAATACATTATCTCAAATATTTTCAAGATTAGATTTAGGTGTATGACTTACCACTCTAAACTAACTTGTATCCTTAGACTCTGTCTTCTCATAATTTGTCTCTACTTGTGCTATGTATTTTCTTCTTGGTTTCTTTTCAACTAGGCCCTTCTATTTAGTTACTTTTGTTTTCTCCTTTTCCTGCTCTTTGGCATTTTGTGTATTGGCCCTTGTACTAGCTCTTGTTGTTGGACTATAGTCTTTGTTGCTTTTGGTTTGGTAGCCCTTGTTGCTTTTGGTTTGGTTGTAGGTTGTGCCTTAGCTTTCCTCTTCTTTGGTTCAGGCTTTGCTGGTGCTTCCTTGACTTCTTCTCCCTCTGCACCTTCTTCTTCCTGATCTTCACCCATGCCTTGGTTTGAAGAAAGAGGTTCTTGACCTTGCACCTCTTCTTCCTCTTCCTCTTCATCATCATCATCATCTCCATCATCACCTACACCTTCTCCAAATTTAGTCTTTAGTTTCCTCACTATTTTTTCCTTCTTTTTCAAAGTTGAGGTTGTCTTCAATTCCATCTCAACCTTTGACTTAACAACATCATAATTACCAAAATTTTTGGCACTTTTGTCAATTTCTTTAGCAAGGAGTGCAGTGATAGCAGTTGAGGCTTCATCAACATTAATTTCATATCCTAAAGGCTTTAGCCATCTAACTCTAGGTATAGTGTCATGTCCCCTTTTCAAATAATAAAAAAAAAAAATAATCTTTGCTAAGACAGGCAGGCCCAAGAAAGTGAAGTTTCGGAAAAAGGGAGTTAATCTTTGGAAACCGTTGGACTAATAAATGATAATTATTATTAAAATATGTTTCATTAACCTCTCTTGGACGTGAGTTACAGTTATTCCCTTTTTAAAGAGGTTTGGAGGCATTTTGGGGGGAATTCCAGACTTGATTTTCACTCATTCTTTGTTATTCTTCAGAGGCTGCCAAACCTGTGAAGAAGGAGACCCAAGAACGGGAGTTTGCAGGTTTCCAGGGAGACCTAAGAACGGGAGTTTGCAGGTTTCCAGGAAGGCTAAGGACGGGAGTTTGAAGTCATTCCATTTGCATGCTCATACAGAGTTTGCCTTTGTGCTGAACAGTGCAGATTTGTGAGTTTCCGGGTGTATTTTTTGTAAGAGTTTGGTGTTTCCGATTGAGTATTTCATATCAGTTTTGGTTGCTGCTGTATTTTATACTTTAAGCTGTTAAAATAGATCTGAATATATATATTGGGACGTGATTAAATTTCTGAGATAGATTATTAGTGTTCTTGTGGTGTTTTCGGGCATATTTTGTGCTATTTCGGGAGGCCGATGAGCATAGTTTTGGTCCTACATTTTCAAGCTATTGTGTAAAGGCTATACGGATCTGGAAATGTCAATTTGTAGGCTGTTATGCTGCTGAAAGTTCTGTAAAAATTTCCATTTTCAGATTCATTAATAATTTGTGAAGTTGTGAAGCTTTTAGCACTATTTTCAACATACCCGATTTGGGGTTTCTTGAGAAATTTGGTGGATCTTTGTGATAGCAGTTGTTTGATTTTTGAAAATATAATTAGAGGTGTGAAATACCATATCAAATCAGAAAAGGGACATTTCAGTGGTATCAGAGCCATGATCTTGCCAGCCTGAGGGTTTGTAGAAGTTTGCAGGTCAGTTTTGACAACTACCCAGATCTTGCATTTCAGTTTTGAGAACTACCCAAATCTTGCATGTCATAATTTATGATTGCATGTTGCTTCTAATCAGCTGCATGTCAAAATTTATGGTTGCATGCTACTTCTAATCATTTTCATGTTAGTTCTTGGTGAATTTGGTGGTTGTAGAAGTTTGCATGTCAGTTTTGACAACTACCCAGATCTTGCATGTCAGTTTTGACAACTACCCAGATCTTGCATGTCATAATTTGGTGGTTGCATGTTGCTTCTAATCAGTTGCATGTCCAAATCTATGGTTGCATGCTACTTCTAATCATTTGCATGTTAGTTCTTGGTGTTTGAAGAAGTTATATCCTATTGGGGTTACACTCTATTTTATCCAGAATGGACAGGTATAGTACAGAGTCTCAGAGGGAACGATCTTGGACAATTGATAGCCAGAGTCAAAATAGTAGAAAGGATGGTTATTTAGACATTCGAGATAAACTTATGAAAATAAGCCATGACATGTCTAAACAGTTGGTTGAGCACCACCGTATAAATGACATGTTATCTGACCCAGCTAAGGTGGATAAGTTGACTGGATTTCTATTTGGCAGATTTTCTCACAGGACAGATGACACAATTTCCAAGAACTTGCATGAGGAGTTTGAGAAACTAGCTGATAGCCAGGTAGAGGTCTCAGATTCTACTCTGCCACAGGAGGGGGTGGGAAAGGATATTACACAAATTGATAGTAACGGTCAACTTGATACTCAAACTGAGACAATTTTTTACAGGTTGTCAAAGGGTGATGCCACAGGTATTCAGGATGGTATAGTTACAACAGGCAGTGACTATAGTGTAGTGGGTTCAGATGATGATTATGAGGATGTTGTTGTGCAGGATGGTGAGATACCTGGTAGAGATGAGCAGACATTGAGCATTCATGACTTTGCTGAGAAAGAGTACCAGGCACAGTTAGATGCTTCATCACATGAGGTTGAGGCTAGTAGTACTTCACATGATTTGTCCAACCAGCTGAAGGTGAACACAGATAGTATTGTGACTTCATTATCTCATCATGACAGGTATGTGGAGTTAGTTGGTATTGGTCATATTACTCAGGTGAGGAGTTTGCTTGAGTTACCGGTTGATTCTAGTTTACAGATATGGACTCGAGATTGTTATATTGGCATTTGGGATTCAGTTGACTGGAGATCTTTAACACTTTTTGGTAGCAGTGTTTGTTTGGGTGCTATCATGGATTTGATTAGCAGATTACACGGTGTTGTCTTTTCTTGTGCCAGTATCTTATCTGATGTTGGTATTAGTTTTTATACACCGGTGTTGGGCTTTGTTCATATATCCAGTCGACCATACTTGCTGGAATGTGTTGATGATCTTTCATATTTGGCAGTGTGTACAGATGAGTCCCAGGATCATATTGGCATTGATGACATCCAGGAGGATGTAGTGGGCAATTTTGAAGACTTAGTTTCTTTGGGTACAGAGGAGTTGGACAGCAGTGCTACAGTTTTTGATACTCTCTATGTTGATATGAGCTTTAGAGTTGATTCACGGGACATGGATGGTAATACTCTAGAGACTAGTAACTTTGAGGATACTCCTTTAGACAGTGCATCAAAGGAGGTTTGTAGGAGACAGTCAAGCCAATGCCATCATGTGTCTAATCAGTTGAGAGTTAGTGACCGAGACATTGCTATCACTTGCCAACATTTTGATGCTGCTCGTCAGTTATTAGCAGTTTATGGATGGGGTTCTCCTAATAGTGATGAGCAGGAAGGAAGTTATCTTTCCTTGACAGAGATCCACTCTTTATGTGAGGCTATTCAGATTTTGAGACAGAATTATATGCAGTTGGTAGCTGACAGAGATTATCTTATGGAGTGGGGTAGTACAGCATATGATGCATTGTTGGCCAAGGAAGATGAGGTGAGTGAGCTTACTGAGCAGCTTGAGGTGATTTCTGAGATTCTTGAGAGTACACAGTTGGCTTTCAAGGAGTCACAATTTCATTTGGCTAAGGTGACCATGGAGTTAGAGCGACTATAGTCTTTATCTGATTCTATATAGTCACAAGCTATGGTGTTTGGTGATTCGAGGATGTCCATGGCTGAGATTGTCAGAGACAGTGGAGATAGGGATGCATCCATCCTTGATACTAACATTGGCATATCAGGTTCATTCCCACTAGAGTCAAGTTTAGTTGAGATGGGTATTGTAGCAGATTATTGTATGCCTAACAGGGTGGTGGCCTCTAGTACTAAAGGCACAGAGACTAGAGATGTATCAAAGGTCATGTGTGATGTTGGTGAGTCGACAGTTGGCATGGTTCCTGCTAGTAATACTACTCCCTTGGTGATATCTTTGGAGGTAGTAGTCAGTTCCAACATGGTTGATGATCAATTGCAGTTAGTTTCATCTAGATTACAGTCTGAGCCACTGACTGAGATTGGCGCATTCTATCGGCATTACACTGTGAGGTACGCTCATCAATTTACCTTTGATGACCATGTTGATGATATTATGATACAGAGATGTACCTTGGTTCCTAGTGCTTATCATCAGTTATGGAATAGTTTGATGCCTCGAGATGAGAGTTGTGATGGGCACGACATGGCGACAGGTTCTGTAGTTGATAGCTTGATAATACATGACTTAGAGCAGGAGTTTTGGAGTGATGCTTCAGCAAGTGTTGTTATTGATTCTACTCCTTTGGCTATGACATCTCCTGACTTAGCTAGTGATCAGTCACAGTGGGTTGTATCACTTATTCATGGTGAGCTATTGACTGAGGTTGGTTTTTTTAATCAACATTATATTGCAGGGTATGTACATCAGTTAACAATTGATCCTTATGCTGAGGAGTTGATGGCAGGAAAATTTGGTTTGGGTTCCATTTCTTGTTGTTTATCTTGTGATGGCTTTTCACCATCAGGGGTGCATGGGAGTTATGGTTATGAGATAGTGGCCAATGATCTACAGAGTTGTGTTGACTGCAGGAGTTGTACAGTGTGTGGATTCTCCATACTTGGTATAGTTTCATTTGAGAGCATTCACCATTGTTGCAGAGTTGGATTGTACATTCCATATAGGCCAGTGGAATGCATTGATGGTATTTACTATGTTGGTAGTCCACTTTACTTGGGTTTTGATATTCTAAGAGTTTGTGTCTCATGGGTTTTTTACTGTGGTAATGGTGATTTTGGAGTTTGGTTGAGCTATAATTGCCAGTTTGATTATGGATTCCTCTTGGTCATATTGCAGAGGATCTTGCAGGAGTCTGTGTTAATTGGTAGTAGTATAGTTCATGACTACATTTGGGATCCAGGAGGATTGATTGGTTTATTTTTCAGCCATTGCTTGAGGACAAGCAATGTTTGGGAGGGGAGAACTTGTCATGTCCCCTTTTCAAATAATAAAAAAAAAAAATAATCTTTGCTAAGACAGGCAGGCCCAAGAAAGTGAAGTTTCGGAAAAAGGGAGTTAATCTTTGGAAACCATTGGACTAATAAATGATAATTATTATTAAAATATGTTTCATTAACCTCTCTTGGACGTGAGTTACAGTTATTCCCTTTTTAAAGAGGTTTGGAGGCATTTTGGGGGGAATTCCAGACTTGATTTTCACTCATTCTTTGTTATTCTTCAGAGGCTGCCAAACCTGTGAAGAAGGAGACCCAAGAACGGGAGTTTGCAGGTTTCCAGGGAGACCTAAGAACGGGAGTTTGCAGGTTTCCAGGAAGGCTAAGGACGGGAGTTTGAAGTCATTCCATGTGCATGCTCATACAGAGTTTGCCTTTGTGCTGAACAGTGCAGATTTGTGAGTTTCCGGGTGTATTTTTTGTAAGAGTTTGGTGTTTCCGATTGAGTATTTCATATCAGTTTTGGTTGCTGCTGTATTTTATACTTTAAGCTGTTAAAATAGATCTGAATATATATATTCGGACGTGATTAAACTTCTGAGATAGATTATTAGTGTTCTTGTGGTGTTTTCGGGCATATTTTGTGCTATTTCGGGAGCCCGATGAGCATAGTTTTGGTCCTACATTTTCAAGCTATTGTGTAAAGGCTATACGGATCTGGAAATTTCAATTTGTAGGCTGTTATGCTGCTGAAAGTTCTGTAAAAATTTCCATTTTCAGATTCATTAATAATTTGTGAAGTTGTGAAGCTTTTAGCACTATTTTCAACATACCCGATTTGGGGTTTCTTGAGAAATTTGGTGGATCTTTGTGATAGCAGTTGTTTGATTTTTGAAAATATCATTAGAGGTGTGAAATACCATATCAAATCAGAAAAGAGACATTTCACCTTCCTATCTTCTTTTTCAACCTATGCAAGACATCTAGCCCATTCCCACCTGTTGTTTACTAACCAGTGACCGTTTGGATAGTTTCAAAGTTTGAAAAAGTTCAATAAGGAAGTAATTAAAGGGTAGTCTATCATAGGATGTCCTCTACTCAAATCTGGAAATGTCATTTTGTAGGCTGTTATGCTGCTGAAATTTCTGTAAAAATGTCCATTTTTAGATTTATTAACAATTTGTGAAGTTGTGAAGTTTTTTTTGGCACTAATTTGGACATACCCGATTTGGGTTTTATTGGAGAATTGACAGATCTTTGTAATATTGGTTGTTTGATTTTAAAGTTCTGATTTGAGGCTGGAAATATCATAAAAAATTAGTAAAGGGACATTTCAGTGGTATCAGAGCCATGATCTTGCCAGCCTGAGGGTTTGTAGAAGTTTGCAGGTCAGTTTTGACAACTACCCAGATCTTGCATTTCAGTTTTGAGAACTACCCAAATCTTGCATGTCATAATTTATGATTGCATGTTGCTTCTAATCAGCTGCATGTCAAAATTTATGGTTGCATGCTACTTCTAATCATTTTCATGTTAGTTCTTGGTGAATTTGGTGGTTGTAGAAGTTTGCATGTCAGTTTTGACAACTACCCAGATCTTGCATGTCAGTTTTGACAACTACCCAGATCTTGCATGTCATAATTTGGTGGTTGCATGTTGCTTCTAATCAGTTGCATGTCCAAATCTATGGTTGCATGCTACTTCTAATCATTTGCATGTTAGTTCTTGGTGTTTGAAGAAGTTATATCCTATTGGGGTTACACTCTATTTTATCCAGAATGGACAGGTATAGTACAGAGTCTCAGAGGGAACGATCTTGGACAATTGATAGCCAGAGTCAAAATAGTAGAAAGGATGGTTATTTAGACATTCGAGATAAACTTATGAAAATAAGCCATGACATGTCTAAACAGTTGGTTGAGCACCACCGTATAAATGACATGTTATCTGACCCAGCTAAGGTGGATAAGTTGACTGGATTTCTATTTGGCAGATTTTCTCACAGGACAGATGACACAATTTCCAAGAACTTGCATGAGGAGTTTGAGAAACTAGCTGATAGCCAGGTAGAGGTCTCAGATTCTACTCTGCCACAGGAGGGGGTGGGAAAGGATATTACACAAATTGATAGTAACGGTCAACTTGATACTCAAATTGAGACAATTGTTTACAGGTTGTCAAAGGGTGATGCCACAGGTATTCAGGATGGTATAGTTACAACAGGCAGTGACTATAGTGTAGTGGGTTCAGATGATGATTATGAGGATGTTGTTGTGCAGGATGGTGAGATACCTGGTAGAGATGAGCAGACATTGAGCATTCATGACTTTGCTGAGAAAGAGTACCAGGCACAGTTAGATGCTTCATCACATGAGGTTGAGGCTGGTAGTACTTCACATGATTTGTCCAACCAGCTGAAGGTGAACACAGATAGTATTGTGACTTCATTATCTCATCATGACAGGTATGTGGAGTTAGTTGGTATTGGTCATATTACTCAGGTGAGGAGTTTGCTTGAGTTACCGGTTGATTCTAGTTTACGGATATGGACTCGAGATTGTTATATTGGCATTTGGGATTCAGTTGACTGGAGATCTTTAACACTTTTTGGTAGCAGTGTTTGTTTGGGTGCTATCATGGATTTGATTAGCAGATTACACGGTGTTGTCTTTTCTTGTGCCAGTATCTTATCTGATGTTGGTATTAGTTTTTATACACCGGTGTTGGGCTTTGTTCATATATCCAGTCGACCATACTTGCTGGAATGTGTTGATGATCTTTCATATTTGGCAGTGTGTACAGATGAGTCCCAGGATCATATTGGCATTGATGACATCCAGGAGGATGTAGTGGGCAATTTTGAAGACTTAGTTTCTTTGGGTACAGAGGAGTTGGACAGCAGTGCTACAGTTTTTGATACTCTCTATGTTGATATGAGCTTTAGAGTTGATTCACGGGACATGGATGGTAATACTCTAGAGACTAGTAACTTTGAGGATACTCCTTTAGACAGTGCATCAAAGGAGGTTTGTAGGAGACAGTCAAGCCAATGCCATCATGTGTCTAATCAGTTGAGAGTTAGTGACCGAGACATTGCTATCACTTGCCAACATTTTGATGCTGCTCGTCAGTTATTAGCAGTTTATGGATGGGGTTCTCCTAATAGTGATGAGCAGGAAGGAAGTTATCTTTCCTTGACAGAGATCCACTCTTTATGGGAGGCTATTCGAATTTTGAGACAGAATTATATGCAGTTGGTAGCTGACAGAGATTATCTTATGGAGTGGGGTAGTACAGCATATGATGCATTGTTGGCCAAGGAAGATGAGGTGAGTGAGCTTACTGAGCAGCTTGAGGTGATTTCTGAGATTCTTGAGAGTACACAGTTGGCTTTCAAGGAGTCACAATTTCATTTGGCTAAGGTGACCATGGAGTTAGAGCGACTACAGTCTTTATCTGATTCTATACAGTCACAAGCTATGGTGTTTGGTGATTCGAGGATGTCCATCGCTGAGATGGTCAGAGACAGTGGAGATGGGGATGCATCCACCCTTGATACTAACATTGGCATATCAGGTTCATTCCCACTAGAGTCAAGTTTAGTTGAGATGGGTATTGTAGCTGATTATTGTATGCCTAACAGGGTGGTGGCCTCTAGTATTAAAGGCACAGAGACTAGAGATGTATCAAAGGTCATGTGTGATGTTGGTGAGTCGACAGTTGGCATGGTTCCTGCTAGTAATACTACTCCCTTGGTGATATCTTTGGAGGTAGTAGTCAGTTCCAACATGGTTGATGATCAATTGCAGTTAGTTTCATCTAGATTACAGTCTGAGCCACTGACTGAGATTGGCGCATTCTATCGGCATTACACTGTGAGGTACGCTCATCAATTTACCTTTGATGACCATGTTGATGATATTATGATACAGAGATGTACCTTGGTTCCTAGTGCTTATCATCAGTTATGGAATAGTTTGATGCCTCGAGATGAGAGTTGTGATGGGCACGACATGGCGACAGGTTCTGTAGTTGATAGCTTGATAATACATGACTTAGAGCAGGAGTTTTGGAGTGATGCTTCAGCAAGTGTTGTTATTGATTCTACTCCTTTGGCTATGACATCTCCTGACTTAGCTAGTGATCAGTCACAGTGGGTTGTATCACTTGTTCATGGTGAGCTATTGACTGAGGTTGGTTTTTTTAATCAACATTATATTGCAGGGTATGTACATCAGTTAACAATTGATCCTTATGCTGAGGAGTTGATGGCAGGAAAATTTGGTTTGGGTTCCATTTCTTGTTGTTTATCTTGTGATGGCTTTTCACCATCAGGGGTGCATGGGAGTTATGGTTATGAGATAGTGGCCAATGATCTACAGAGTTGTGTTGACTGCAGGAGTTGTACAGTGTGTGGATTCTCCATACTTGGTATAGTTTCATTTGAGAGCATTCACCATTGTTGCAGAGTTGGATTGTACATTCCATATAGGCCAGTGGAATGCATTGATGGTATTTACTATGTTGGTAGTCCACTTTACTTGGGTTTTGATATTCTAAGAGTTTGTGTCTCATGGGTTTTTTACTGTGGTAATGGTGATTTTGGAGTTTGGTTGAGCTATAATTGCCAGTTTGATTATGGATTCCTCTTGGTCATATTGCAGAGGATCTTGCAGGAGTCTGTGTTAATTGGTAGTAGTATAGTTCATGACTACATTTGGGATCCAGGAGGATTGATTGGTTTATTGTTCAGCCATTGCTTGAGGACAAGCAATGTTTGGGAGGGAAGGACTTGTCATGTCCCCTTTTCAAATAATAAAAAAAAATAATAATCTTTGCTAAGACAGGCAGGCCCAAGAAAGTGAAGTTTCGGAAAAAGGGAGTTAATCTTTGGAAACCGTTGGACTAATAAATGATAATTATTATTAAAATATGTTTCATTAACCTCTCTTGGACGTGAGTTACAGTTATTCCCTTTTTAAAGAGGTTTGGAGGCATTTTGGGGGGAATTCCAGACTTGATTTTCACTCATTCTTTGTTATTCTTCAGAGGCTGCCAAACCTGTGAAGAAGGAGACCCAAGAACGGGAGTTTGCAGGTTTCCAGGGAGACCTAAGAACGGGAGTTTGCAGTTTTCCAGGAAGGCTAAGGATGGGAGTTTGAAGTCATTCCATGTGCATGTTCATACAGAGTTTGCCTTTGTGCTGAACAGTGCAGATTTGTGAGTTTCCGGGTGTATTTTTTGTAAGAGTTTGGTGTTTCCGATTGAGTATTGCATATCAGTTTTGGTTGCTGCTGTATTTTATACTTTAAGCTGTTAAAATAGATCTGAATATATATATTGGGACGTGATTAAACTTCTGAGATAGATTATTAGTGTTCTTGTGGTGTTTTCGGGCATATTTTGTGCTATTTCGGGAGGCCGATGAGCATAGTTTTGGTCCTACATTTTCAAGCTATTGTGTAAAGGCTATACGGATCTGGAAATGTCAATTTGTATGCTGTTATGCTGCTGAAAGTTCTGTAAAAATTTCCATTTTCAGATTTATTAACAATTTGTGAAGTTGTGAAGTTTTTTTTGGCACTAATTTGGACATACCCGATTTGGGTTTTATTGGAGAATTGACAGATCTTTGTAATATTGGTTGTTTGATTTTAAAGTTCTGATTTGAGGCTGGAAATATCATAAAAAATTAGTAAAGGGACATTTCATATAGAAGCCTAGATGAAAGTATAGTCAATGTCTACAAGGAAAAAAATGCCATTTTAGTGTTGCTCACCTAAGGAAATAGGAATCCTCAACTTCTATTTCATAGACTTCTTAAAGTCTTCAAAATAACTTGTCATTACATATTCAAAATTTTCACCTATTTACTCAATATACTCATTTATTTGAACAACAACTAACCTATTGGTCTTCTATCCTATATTGCTAAAAGATGGGAACTCATTTTGTACATATAAAAATATGCATACCAATATTGATCCAAATTTACATTGAGCACTTTTTGACTTTCTTATTGCTCCTAGATTCTCCATTATTTTCTACATTTGGAGTTCTACAAGATCATAGGTATGATCTTTCTTGAAAATCTTATAACCTACATCAACAACTATGTAGGGAATACTATTTACTTTGCTTTATTGATAGAATTTATGTGATATGATGCTAATAGAGAAATCAAGAAGTGGATTTTTTATTGTATCAATGGTCATTCCATGCTTGTTCCACTTAGCCCTATGTTTTTCTCTATTGCCTCTTTGGAGTCACTCCTCAATGTATTGGGCCAATCTAGGGTTGGGTATCCAATAACCCTATGCATGATTCTCTTAAAAATTTTAATGGGTCCTTCCTCTAACCATATACATCCTTCATGTATGCTGCTCAAAACTATTTTAATTCATTCTATTTAAAAAACCCTAGGAATATCTAGCGCACGAGTCAAACCCTTTTTCCCAACAATCTTGAATTCCTCCTTCAATAATCCATTTTCACATAATTTTTCATATGCCTATCATATTTACATTTCCCCAATACCTCCTACTTTAAAATTATAACATTTTCTTACACCTTGTACCATTACAACCTTAGGCAAAATCATAGATAAAGCACCCGATGGTTCTTGCTTGTAGGCAATATCTAGTGTAGCCTTGAAATTGGGTTGTTTAACCTTATTGCTAACCAACTAGAGTTCAAAAGTTTCTTTCTCCTTTACATTCTTTGAACTTGAGGCCATTATGCAAGCTAAGGTTTTACAAATATGAAACTACATAGCTCAGTAGATGAAAAATACCCTTAAAATCAATGAATGGGTGCTTGATCCTCACTATGATCCATGCAAATGCTTTGATCTTACTTGTGAATCACTTCTTTTCTCTACTTTCTCTTCCTCTAAATTTGTAATGACAAAAAAATGTGAAATTTGACCTTATACCTTTCAAAATATAGCATTTATTTTGTGGTGCATGTACAGCTGTAAACTTGGCTTCAATATGATTTCTATTTCACTAAACATCCATTGATTTTACCATCAATCGACAACTATTGGAATTACCTTTACTTGGCACCCATAGAGATTTCCCTCACTTGGCAACTACTACTGACTCAACTCCAACTCACTTTGGCTAATAGCTCGACACTTCCTAGTATTTTACTTGACATTTGAAGAGGACTTTTCACGCTCAACAGTAATGTAAAGACTTGAAAATTTGACCTTGGAATTTCCTCATTATCTTGCATCTATCTTCATGCTAATATATCTTTTTGAATACTAACTTCTTTTGGAATTGATGTATGATAAAAAAAATTTAAATAATAGTCCCACATACCTCCTTTTAGCTTAATTTGATGAGGTGTGACCACTTGACCTATTAGGTGAAGTGATCCCTTTATTTGATGTGTTGTATCCATCTTTCTTCTTCCATGTTTTTTCCATCTCTCTGATGGTGTGTTCAACATCTACCTTGGCTTTTTCTTTGTTGAACTTTTAATTAGGTGCCCTTGACCTTGTTGGGAAATGATTTCTAACATGACTAGTCTTTAAATAACTAAAGCATGTATTTTGACTCAACCATTTGTAGTAGTTACCACTGAAGTGTGTTCTTATGCGATTTTTAGGGATGTGTCCATACTCTTGACAATAATGACAGCTATATCTTGTTTTGTAATCCTAGTTATAGGATTTCTCATAGCTTCTTACTTTTGTTGGCTTGCTTGATGACCATGTGGACTTGGAGCTGCATTGAAAGGCTCTATGTCCAAACTTCTAACAATTGTAGTAGTGTCCTTCAAATTTTGGTGCATGCATGGTTTTGGTTCTGCATTCATGCGCTTGGTGACCTTATTTTTTGCACTTGTGACAATGAGTCATGTTCTTTGGCTTAGCATTCTGACTAGCATTCTTACTCTTGTAAACATTAGAAATATGTCCTTTCTTACAACAATGATGACAATTAGGTTTAAAGTTCTTATCTTTATTGTTCCTCTCCTGAGTAGCTTTGGATGATTCTCGTTCTTTAGTGCTTATGTAGCCCAATCTTGATCTATCTTTACTAGATCTAGGGGAATTTAGTAGTTGTTCAAAGTACTTTATGGCTTCATTTGGCTTGTTGAAACTATCAACAAATTCCTTTTCTCTTTTTAGCTCATTCTACAACTATTCATTCTACAACTTTAGTGTGGTTATTTCAATGTCTTTGAAATTCAACTCATGATGAGCATTCATCATTTGGCCTAAGGTGGCTGATTGCATGTTTAAGATCCTTGATAGCTCTATTGAATTTTCATCCAATCTCTTTGCAAAAATTCTTTTTTCTTCTTCAATCATGGCCTTGTCTTCTATAACTTTCTTCTTTTGTTCAGTCACCTCACACAACAATATAGCTTGTGATTCTTGTTCCAACTTGAGACTTTTGATTTCTTCAGCTTGTGCGGTATTCTTTTCCATTAGATCTACAATTATTGCATCAAATTAACTAGAGTTACCATCTACAAATAACTTTGTGGTGTCGATCTCTTTGTATTGTGTATCATTTTTGGCTATAGCAATATCTTTCCTTCTCTTCAAGAAACTCTTCAAAGCATCTCTGGCTTCATTCAGTTGTCATATTATGAGATGTATCTCAATCTCCTAGTTTTCAATGGTCTTTCCCAACTTGTAAACTTCCATTTCAAGAACTTTTCTCCAAGCTGTAAAGCTTCTCCTCCTAAGATATTAGATATGATACCAATTGTTGGAATTACAAATGGGAAACATATACTTCTAAGAGGAGGGGCTGAATTAGAAGTTCAAATTTCAGCACTTAAAACTCTTATACCATTCATTAGATGCATGTAATAAACTGAGATGAAATTTTAAAAAAATGCATAAAAACATATAAACATACACATACTTGACACCTAACATGATTACCCAAAAACCCTCCAAATGAGAAGGTAAAACTAGGGTGGGGATGACACCCACAATTCTTCGCTACTATAGCAATAAAGTTTCATTAATTAAGGCTTTATAGTTTGACCATTTTCATGATCTACCATATAAAAGGCCTACCCTATTAAAGGCTTGAAAAGGATTGTTAGATCTTACCCTATTAAAGGATTTTGAACACCCTCTTAGAATTATTCTTGGTTAAAAGACTTTTAGAACATTCACTTGGAATGTCACCCTATTAAAGAAGTTTACAATGACTATTAAGTCAACCTTAGTCCAAACGAGTTCACCCTGCTAATATAGTTGTTAGAAATTAATAGTAGAATGTTTGATCTAATAACTTACAACTTTGTCTTGCTGATTTCAGATCTCAATTTAGTCCACCTTGATCCTTTCTAGTATGATTTGACAATGTTCAGTCTTCAATCCTCTATTTTGTAATTCTCTCACTCTGCTAAGCCACCTTGAATGCTTTCTAATCAATTCACCCCGTCTCTTCCTTCTATACTTCATTCACATCACTCCTTCATACATATTAAATTATGGGGCTTTGTCTTCCTTAAAAAAACTTTTGTGGCTTAGGGTTAGGTATGAATCTATGACTGAGATTCATTCATTTTATTGTTTAACCATTCAAATTTTTTGATTGGTTGCATGTTGATCACATAGGAAATCCAAATAAATTTGATCTTATCTCCAAAGGTTCAAGATCTAAACATAATTCAGCATAAAAAATAGTTTACATAGTTGTTTGTGCCATCACAAACAACTAGGTCCATTCTGTGTTACTCAATACTTGATAATACTGATGCTCAATTGTTATTGTAATTCTATTTGGCTCAACACCTAAACTTGGTTGGCATCAACTATATGCTCAACACTTGAATTACTTGGCACGTGAGTGACTCGACACTCATTGCAACTTGACATCTATAGATATTATACTCAGCATATATTACTAGCTCAACATGAACTTAGTAAGTATCTTAAGTGTGTTAACACTCAGTTTTCAAAACTAATCTAAGATCAATAGAAATATAGTGATGATCATAAGCCCCCTAGTTATGTGGTCAATTGAGAAAAAATATAAATCCACACTTCAAACTTCAGGAAGCTTTAGATGCAAAACATATAGGAAGTTAGGTCTAGTATATAAAGTAGGAGATGTGGATAGTGTGAAAACTACTCTCATGAAAAAAGAGGTGGCTGAATTTTCTATGGTGGTGGCCAGGAAAGATAAAAATAAGTTCCTTAAGATTAACACTAAATTTTAAAAAATGTTAGAAGCCTATGATGAGAGAGGAAGGAAAATCAATGAAATGGAGAAAATTATTTCAAATTTGTAGAAGCAACAAGGAAAGAGAAAGTTGGGGAAGAACATAGCTAGCTCATGATTGCAACTTTCCCCTACTCCACCTCCTCCAAATAGGCCTATTTTTGAAATTTTAGATACACCCTAGCATCAAGAATCCTACATTATAGATAAATTGAATGCAGAGAAGGCTAAACTCAGGGAAGCTCAAGTAGAGGTGTAAGTGCAATATGAGGATAGAGTTAGAGATACAATTTTTTTCTTAGTGGATATAATAAATTGGCCTCTATTCAATTTAGAAATGTCAAGGTTGGTAGACATTTGGAAGAGATTAGAAAATAATGATGTCACTTTGAGACAAATTTTGAGAAAATGGATAAGTAGAGAGGATGATTTTACTACTCTATGTTTTACTATTATTGACAAGATTGATGGTCAAATTAAGAAAACATATGACCAAGCAATTGACCTACTAGATTTTGATCTTAAGAAGGAAATGATATAAAAAAGACTAAGAACATCTTTCTCTAAATATCTTAGTATGAATTTTGATCTCTTACCTCATGTGTTAAAAGGCCTTGGTAACATTAAAGACAAATAGGAATGGGGAACTGAATTGAAATATATAATTAGTATAAGGATAAATGATGTTGTCAACAAAGAAAACTATATTTGGTTCATTAGAATTAATTACAAAAGTAGTTAATGTCCAAATATTCTTTGATTCTTTCTAATGAGATTTTGAGGAAATAAAGCAACTTGGAAAAAATATTCTAAATAGAGAGAAAGAAATATTCAATTTCAACTGGCCAGATGACCAGATGACACTATTTTTGATAAATAGATGGTAAATTATTCTTTAGCCTCAATTATTTTATAGGTGGCATCCGAGAATAAATAAATGGAAAAATCCATGACCACTAGGGAGAAATAATTAATTGATAAGGATATTCAAGTAACCATTTAAGAAATAGATGGGATGGATTCACAACTGACACTTGAAGTTGAAGGTAAAGTATCAAAAATAGTTGAGAAAAAAGACATATAATCATCAATTGAAGAAGGTAGAGAATCAGACCAGGGAATAATAAAAGAAGAAAAAGTAGTCCCACCTTCCAAGGGAGATCAAAAGGTTGAAGACAGACTATCAAAAATTGTGGAGGAGAAAGAAAATGACAAGATAGAAGAGGCCCCTTCCCCAGTACAAAGCACCTGATAAGAAAGTACTTTGCTGTCAAATAGAAAGATACCACAAATATTTTTAGTTTCTCATGGTATGAGCATAACAATTTTTTTTTTCTTATTTTTCTTTAAGGACAATGTAACAATTTTCCCTCTAGGCCCTGAAGCTTGTTGCAACTCATGTTATATAAATGAGTTCTCAAGGCTAGAGGAAGGGTCTGAGAGTCATATTGTTGAACGAAGTCTTCTTCATTTTTGAGTTAGTCCATGTATAATGTATATGTTTTTTTCAAAAGATGGAATGAAAGAAGTAATAGTTAATAGTCATTGATAAAATTGAGTTTTCTTTGATAGGAATTGACATCGAATTGTATATTTTTCAAAGAAAGTAATACAAAGATGCAGATAGTTGGTTATACATTTTTAGATCTTGTCTCTTCTTTTGTTGCCAATAATTCTCTAATGTTTAATAGAATAGTTTAGAAAATCTCAGATGTAATTCATTTTGAGTTATATTTCAATCTAAATTTTTCTTACGATCTAAGCGAGTTATGTAAATTCTTGACATAAATTGGAAGAATTACTTGGTTTTTAATGAAGATTTTGATAAGAATGAGATCTAGAATTGAATATTGATATTCTTCTCACAAAGTGTTAAGATAAGATCTGATAGTAAATGTCAAATTCCTATGAGATAATATCCCAATATATAAGGAACTAGTCATCTATTAGAGTTGATATAGTTTGGAATGTCTATATGGTATAATCCTTTTATAAATCAACCTTTTAGTTTTATTGTTGAAGATTTTGAAAAATGAGCTTGTACTTGATTCATGAAATTTTAGGTTTTGATAGATTGTCCATTTATCATCTCTGTTATAGTCCTAGAATTAGAAGAGTTAAGGCCAATTTATCAGTTATACTAGAATTCATATTAAAATTTGAAAATTGATGAGAGAAAGTGAATTCCTAGAAAAACCTACTTGAAATTTGCATAGTTCAAAGTGGAGAAGACATTACAGAGTCTTGTTAGTTGGTCCTTTTAAATTGTCTTCTCAAAAAATACTTTTTATGGTTTTTAGCTAACTCCTAGGTATTTCTATTCTTTTAAAAGACTGTTGAAATTATGTCAAATTAGAAGCCAATAGGATGTCATAAAATGCACTTTTATACATTAAAAAAATGATGTATAAATACCATTCATCTTTAGCATTGCAAATGGAACAAATGAAGAAAACCAAGTATGGATGGCATGTGTTTGTTAACATATTAGACCACACACTTGTGCATTAGAAAAACTCTCAAATTTGAACGATCAAAATTTTGTACTCTTTTGTTTACAAATATTTCCAAACTCTTTGTTCTTCATTTTTTATTTTTTATTTTCAGCTTCTCATTTATTTTCTTGCACAAATGCATATTAAATATTATTAAATATCATTTGGTTTTAAAAGACAAACCTTGTCATTCGATTTTAAAAATGACCTCTTTCAATTAGAATATATTATTTTAAAATGAAAAATATTTTAAGGTCTTATTTTCATAGAAAATATTTATTTTATTTTTAATTCATAAAATATTTCTTTTATAATTATGTTGCTATTAAATATATTTTTAGATTATCAATGTCATATTATTTGAATTTGATGAAAACAAGAAAAAAAAATTCAAATCTTGAATTTTTTTAATATGCCAAGCTTATAAATGTTTTTGAGCATAACTATTATTTTTATTAGTTTAAAATTACTAGCCTAAATTTCTTAATTTAAATTATAAATTAGATTAATAAGATGCAATAAATCAAGCATAATTTTTCTAAGAATTTGTACAATATAATTTTTTTATTTAATTTTTGATTTATAATGGGCCGAAGCCTAGGTTCATTGTCAATTTTATTTGTTGTTATTAACAGTTATTGTGTTAAGTTTGAGTAGACTCATACCTAAGACCTCACATATGAGAGGCTCATAGGTTATCAATGTGATGCAGTCCAAGGTAGGAGAATCCCCAATGGAGATGTCCTAACCTCTAACAATTAACCACACAATAGACACAAAACAACAAATAAGATCTTATACCAACCACAACACTTTGTTAATAAAATAACTATTTACATGCAATGTGTTTGGTTGTAAGGACCTCTAGGTTTCAACCATGTTGGCTCTTGATTTAACAATGATTTCAACTACATTGTGTAATGCCAAAGAAAAATAGGAATGATCTAAAAGCCATTATGGGTATTCTGATAAATAAAAGGACCAACTAACAAGACCTTGTGGTCTTCTCCACTTCAAATTCTACAAGATTCAAGTAAATTTATCTTAAGAATTCATTCTTATTTACTTTAAAACCAACATTCTCAAAATGAACTCTAGAAATAACAAATAATTTAGCCTTCTTTCTTCTAATTCAATGGTGACATAAAGATGATAACTAACTATTTTCCAAACCCTAAACCTTGTGAATCAAGTACATGCTAACATTTTGAACTTGAACAACAAAATATTTAAAGATTGATTGACATGATTTTCTTTCATTATGTAAAGTATCCCAATTAGATTGATTCCTCAGAATGGCTAGTGTCTTATCTATTGGACAATGAACTCATAAAGATTATACACCTACTTCTGGATCTTATCTTTACACTTTGCACAAACATTATTAGTATTCATTTCTAGATCTCATACTTATCATATCTTTGTTGAAAGCTACAATGTTCTTTCAATTTGCATTAAGCATTTACATAATCCATTAGATTATAAACAAAAGGAAATTGAAATATAATTCAAAATGAATTATAACTGAAATTTAATAAACTTTGCTACAAAATCTCAGAGAACAAGATGGAAAACAGAAAAGAGACAAGATGTGGGATAAACAACTAGCTTTATGTATTTATATTAATTCCTTTAAAATTGTGTACAATTTAATGATTATCCCTATCATAACTTAACACTAATAGACCAATAATTATTTCTTTTCACATTTAGCTTTGGCATAAATTCACAGTATGCGTGGAACAACATAGAATTTACAAAAAAAGTGCAGAAAAAGAAACTTAGACCCTCCTCTAGCCTTGGAGACTCACTTATATAGTGTGAGTTACAAAAAACTTAAGACCTAGAGGGAAAAGGGCAGTAATCCTTAAAGCAAAAAGGTTAAAAATCATGACAAAATTATCACTATCAAAAATTGTATGAGAAGAAACAAAAATTGTGGTCTTTTTATTGATAACAAAATGATCCTTCCATTGGTAGCTTTGTGGTGGGGAAAATTCTAATTTTCCACTTTCTTGTTCCTCTATTGCACTTGATGATTTATCTTCTTTCTTTTGTTTCTCATCAAGGTTTTGTTCCACCTTTTCCTTTTCTTTTGTACTTGGCTTTGGTATTTTGACATGTGAAATAGGTGGCTGATCACTCCTTTCCTTAACAAATATTGGCATAATGCTTTGAATTTATTGTGGTGGTTGGGAAACCACCTCATCTATCTGTGGTGACACATCAACTATTTGAACAACTTTATCAAATTTTTTACCTTTTCAGTAGATGTTGACTTATCCTTCAATATGTCATCTATTATTGTTATTGAAGATTCAACTATTGGCATATATTTAGCCACCCATTCATCATATGTTACACTTTCAAGCCAGTCATAATTGATAATCTCTTTCTCTTTACTAACAATATCCTTCCACTCACTTTTGAGCAATTTTTCCTTAGATATAAAAAACTTATAATTTTTTTTTGCTTCTTCCAAGTCCACTATAACATATACAAATAAACCATTTGCATCATATCTTATTATATAGCCTAATTTGTCATTTAGGACTTCCAAAATGTCATCATTCCAATGTGTTCAGGATTTTATTTCATCTCCTATTCTAAATAGTGAAGGACAGAAAGAAAAACCTTTCTTTTGACACTTGGAAATGCATTACCCAATATTTCTCTTCAATGACTCTCTATTTATATCAAAATTCAATTAACCTCTTACTTGGTCATAAGTCCTCTTAGCTCTGAGATTATCATTCCCTTGATCAATTATTTCAAAGCATATTTCTGTCATTACCTCCTCTATAACTACCCATTTATTCAAAATTTCTCTTAGTTTGCCACCATCATTACTAGGGGTTTTATGGATAGAGAGTAATTTATTAACCATGTAGTGTAGTCTTCTGGTATGAATGTCATAGACAAAGAAAGGCATTGCCTCCCTAATACTTTTCTCATACATTTTTCATGTTTCTTCTTTCACAGTCTTGAGCCTAGCCTTTTCTTCCTCCATATTCTCTTTATTAGTATCTTCTTGATGTAGATGGGAGTCAAGAATCTCAATTATGGCGCTAGTAGGTGGTGGAGGACTAGGTGAGGAAGAAATAAGCCTCTGAGATAACTCCACAATTTCTCATATTCTAAATTGTTGCGCTTGATACTTAGCCATTTCATTGTCGAGTCTCAGCCTCTTTTGAATTTCCTCATAATAAACTACTAAGACTTGTTTGTACTTTTTCTACAATTCCTTCACAAATCTCTTTTCCACCATCCTAGTGCCTAGTGAGCAATTTTTTTTTCCAACATTTAATTCTCCTACCTCATCATCTGGGGTTTCCTCCACTCTTTTTACTTGTATCAAATTTCTTGTTACATAAGAGTCACTAGGCTAAGAGGAGCAAATCCTAGATCCTCTTTATAGAGACCAAGTGATGAGAGAAGCATGGTCTTCACCATAATTTACACCATTTAATGCTTTATATTTTTGCTCTTCAATACTGCGTTCCTTTTAAAAAACATTAAAAATAGTTTCATCTTCAATGCACCAATTAGGGAGAGGCAAAACCCCAACATATTTAATCATTCTCCTTCCTTCTTCAAGAGTTACCTTGTTAAACTCCTACATCATTTCTTCTTTAGTATCACTTTTCACAAAAGAGTCCTCTTTAAAAGGTTATTCTATTTTTCTTTTGTTGCATCTTTCTTCAAACTTTGCATTGTTCATTTTCCATGCAAACTGATACAAAGCCCTTGATTTTAGAAAGTCATGATCAAATAGGAATTCATGGATAGCATGTTCAATTACAGGATCTAGATTCTTTCTTTTAAAATCATCCATAAGAAACTCCAGGCTAGGTATAGGGGTTCTTTTAGAATTCCTTCTTCCTACTCTATTGTAGTGATGAAGGCTCCACCTTGGCATCCAAGTTGCTCTTCTCATACATGGTGGTGAGACTGAGATGAATCTTTTCTCTCTTTGATGATGGACCTAATGGTATTTCTTCAAGCTGGGATTGCTTTGAGGAAACACTAGTAATTGCTTTAATTTTCCTTTTTTCCTTAGAGTTATATTGTTCTTCAACTTTGATTATATTGTAGCTAGCCCTTCTTTGAATAACCAATTGACCTAAACCTACAACAAGAGTGAAAGATAATCTCTTCATTACCTCTCTTGCTCCATTAGGATAGGTTCTGATGAGGAGAGATTTCTTCTCATTCATGATATCCATTATCTTTGCAAACATGGTCATTCACTTATTTAGCTTATCAATATTTGTTTTGGCCTCTAACAATTGGTTGTAATCTTTTTCAGAATAATTTATAAATACAAGTACCCTAGAATAGACTCTCCACTTCTCCTTCTTTACCTCTTGCTCCTACAATGAAAACTCATTCTTAATATTGTCCTCTGGAAAATAGTACTCATGCTTCCTATCTTTAGCATGTTCTCTTTTCCTAAAAACTTCAATGAATCTGTCACTGACACTGAACCTTGCATGTGAAGTAGCCATCTTGTAGCGATTAAAAAATTTGTACAAAAATTCCCAGCCACCTTTTGTAACTACAAACTAGTGTCCAATAGTCCAAGTGGGAAATATGGAATCTCTTTATCTACCTATCATTTCTAGATCCTCTAATCAACCTATTTGCAAAAAAAGTCTACTAATCCTACCTTAAAAGGCACTTAGTAATGAAGCATATGTGGGGTCCCTTGAAATCCATATACCTTGAATAAAATAGATACTAGATATATGATGATATCTGCTCAAATAATGGAGACCTTCAAATTATTGGGGGCATCCATATGTCTAATGAAATCCTAAAGCAACTTAAGAATCCTTGGATTAACATTTGATCATAGAATCCTCAACCTAGATGCAAAATACTTGTCAAATGGCACAAAACTGGCTTCACCTACATCGCATGTTATATCTACACTCCATAACTAAATTCGTAGAGGCTCTTCATCATGTTCTCTTATTTATTTCATCTCTTTCTCAAAGTATTGAACTCCTTTGAAAAGAAATATATGCATCAACATAGAATAGAGACCAAATGTTTTCTCAGTCTCCCCCTTCACAATCCCAATCAATCCCACATGAATTTCTCCAGCCAAGAAAGAGGCAAAGTCAAAAATAATATTAACCTTGAATGATGAAATCTATATCATCATATATATAAATTTAATTGGTATATAGTCCTACTCATCTTTACCAAAAACTTTACATAATGTCATATATCTATCTATCTATCATATAATGTCCTAGATCCTCTTTATGCAGACCAAGTGATTAGAGAAGCATGGTCTTCACCATACTTTACACCATTTAATGCTTTATATTTTTTCTCTTCAGTACTACTTTCCTTTTAAAAACATTAAAAATAATTTCATCTTCAATGTGCCAATTAGGGAGAGGAAAATCCCCAACATCTTTAATCATTCTCCTTCGTTCATCAAATGTTACCTTGTTACACTCCTACATCATTTCTTCTTTAGTCTCACTTTGCACAATAGAGTCTTCTTTAAAAGGTTGTTCTATTTTCCTTTTGTTTCATCTTTCTTCAAACTTTGTGCTGTGCATTTTCCATGCAAACTGATAGAAAGCCCTTGATTTATAAAATCACCATCAAATAGGAATTCATGGCTAGCATGTTCAATTACAGGATCTAGATTCTTTCTTTTAAAATCATCCACAAGAAACTCTAGGCTAGGTATAGGGGGTTCCTTTAGAATTCCTTCCTCCAACTCTATTGTAGTGATGAAGACTCCATCTTGGTATCAAAGTTGCTCTTCTCCTACATGGTGGTGAGACTGAGATGAATCTTCTATCTCTTTGATGATGGATCTGATTGTATTTCTTCAAGCTAGGATTTCTTTGAGGAAACACTAGTAATTGCTTTAATTTTCCTTTAGCTTATCAACATTTGTTTTGGCCTCTAAAAATTGGTTGCTATCTATTTCAAAATAATTTATAAATACAAGTACCCTAGAATAGACTCTCTACTTCTCCTTCTTTACCTCTTACTCCTACAATGAAAACTCATTCTTAATAATGTCCTCTGGAAAATAGTACTCATGCTTCCTATCTTTAGCCTTTTCTCTTTTCCTAAAAACTTCAATGAATTTGTCACTGTCATTGAACCTTGCATGTGAAGTAGCCATCTTGTAGGGATTAAAAAATTTGTACAAAAATTCCCAGCCACCTTTTGTAATTACAAACTAGTGTCCAACAGTCCAAGTGGGAAATATGGAATCTCTTTATCTACCTATCATTTCTAGTTCCTCTAATCCACCTATTTGCAACAAAATGTCTACTAATCCTACCTGAAAAGGCACTCAGTAAGGAAGCACATGTGGGGTCTCTTCAAATCCATATACCCTGAATATAGTTGATACTGGATATAGGATGATATCTGCCCAAATAAGGGAGACTTTCAAAATATTGGCAACATCCATATGTCCAATGAAATCAAAAAGAAACTTAAGAATCCTTGGATTCACATTTGATACTAGAATCCTCAACCTAGATGCAAAATACCTATCAAATGTCACAAAATTGGCTTCACCTACATCCTATGTCATACTGCACTCCATAACTAAATTGGCAAAGGTTCTTCATCATGTTCTCTTATTAATTTCATCTCTTTCTCAAAGTATTGAACCCCTTTGAAAAGAAATATATGCATCAACATAGAATAGAGACCAAATGTTTTATCAATCTCCCCCTTCAAGTTACCAATCAAGCCCACATGAATTTCTCCAACCAAGAAGGAGGAAAAGTCAAAAAAAAATATTAACCCTAAATGATGAAATATGTACCATCATATATATAAATTTAATTGGGATATAGTCCTAATCATCTTTATCAAAAACCTTACATAATGTCATATACCTACCTACCTACCTACCTACCTACCTATATATATATATATATATATATATATAGATACATGTACATGTACATATACATATATACATCTCTATATATACGTATATATACATGTATATATGTATATGTATATCTATATGTATATACATACATATATATATGTACATATATAAATATATATACATATACATGTACATATACATGTATATGTGTATATGTATACATGTATATATATACATATAGATATACATGAATATTTGTATATATACATATATATACATACATATACATATACATACACACACACACACACACATATATATGTATATACATTTATTTATATACACACACACACACACACATATATATATGTATATACATATATTTATATATATATACACACACACACATATATATATATATGTATATGTATATGTATATATATATATGTATGTATATGTATGTACATATATGTACACATATATATGTATAAATATATGTATATACATATATATGTATGTATATATATTCACACACATATATATGTATGTATGTATGTATATATACATACACACACTCACACACACACACACACACACACACACACACACATATCACACGAGAGTTGAGAAAATACTTCTTAAAAGGTTCATCAGTTAAGGCTGTGAATAGTGTCAAACTGCTAATAGTGACAATATGTCTCCTCAACGCTCCTTGCCTAATATTCTCTTTTTGAGAGTGATATTCCTTTTCAAACCGATGAAATTCAATGACCTCACGATACTGTGAAGTAGGTTCCATCGTGAATACTTGCCAAAATACTTCTAAAAAACATTTTTTGAAAAGTTGTAATCTTGTTTTACATGTTGTTGCATCTTGGGTCTAGTTACCTCTATTATACAAACCCTCAACTACCTTTAACCTTTGATTTACAATGATTAATTTCTTTTTTTGAATAGTTTCATTAGTGGACTCATTCAGCTATTCTAGGAAATCATCATGAATATTCCTATGCATGTAATCCCTTTGCCTAGAGAAACCCTTAATTTGAGGCATTATAAGTAACAAAGACAAGAAATCAAAATTCTTCTTAAGGATATGGAATTACTTACTTGGATTAAAATATTTATATTTGGTTATAATAGTAGATTACTATAGAAGAAAATCATTATGTGGCTTTACATAGGAAATAATTTTAGCAAGCAGCATGAAACCATAAAATTTTCCATTGTAGTTTTCATATCAATCTGCATGAGATACCATTAATTCTCATGAATCTTTGGCAGAGAAGAGAGTTGCATTTTTTTTTTAAAGGGTCATTGATTTGCAAAAGAATATGACAAACATAACTTTATTTGCAAGTTGATCTATTTTGCATCCTCTGATCTGGTAGTCAAACTAATCATTTCATGACATTTAGAAATCTTTTTCTTTATCAAGATCCTTCGTCTAATGGTTGCAATGTATGTGACAAGTGTTGCACTATTGTTATGTTGCTATTTTAAATTGAGAAAATCTTGGTAACAACATAATAACATCCTTATATCTACCTTAGATATAACAACTAAGAAACAAATACTCAACTTACTTTAAAGTAGGCCATACATTGCACATGTCATAGCATCACTATATCACTAAGGTTAAAAACCCTAAATCTCAAGATAGCAACATAGCGACAACCCTTAATTACTTTTTGATCTGAAGGTTGGGAAAATCTCTACATTATAAATTGCACTAGCCCATAGGGACACATGTCACTATGTCATTATGTCACTATGATTGAACAAATTATATCTTTCCATAGTGATATAATGACAACCATAGATTTTTCCTTAGATCGACAACTCATATAATCTTCTTTTAATATTGTATTTGGCTCAAGTGAAATATGTTCCACCTATTCCATATGTCATGTTGTTGGTATATCATTATTGTTAAAACTTTTGCAACTCTCATTGGTGACATTCCAATGGCCATAGATCTCAGATCAGATCAATGACCAAGAAAAGATTTCAAAACTTGACACACCTTGTAGAAGAATGAATCAAGAATGAACATATGTCACTTGTTTGACAACCTTACCTCCTGCAAAGGGAACTAGCCCATAGGGACATGTCTCACCACATTGTTATGTTTCCTTTCTTTAAAATTGCACAAGTATCCATGACAACATAACAATGATTGTAGATCATGCAAAAATTAGATGGTTGAGAAGATGCACGTGATCATTATTTTTTTTGTGGTCCCGCATAACAGATGTTACTTCATTATTATGCCACTTAGATTAAATAGTTTGCAACTCTTCTTAGTGACATAATGATTATCTTTGATCTTTGGGAAGATCAAGGGCTATTAATTATAACCTCATTACTTTGATTTAAAAAAGGTAACCAATGTAGGTGAAAGGGAAAAATGCAATCTAAACTCAGGTTGAAAAGGAGTCATGGGCTAGGGCAAAATGTAACTCACAAAATATTTTATAAATGACCATAGAAAATAAAACTTTAGAATAAGTAAATTAAAAGGATACTAGTTACTTTTACAAAATCTCCTACCTCAATTTGAAAAGGTGTGGCCAATTAACAATTTTTTGAAGGAACCTAGGGCACAAAAGATATTAAGGAATAACAATTAAGGATTTTCTAGGGCACAACTCATCATGAGAAATGAAAACCATAATTTCTTATATGAAATAAACTCAATTTTCACAATGAATTTTAAGGATTCCAACTAGGTAAATAACTAGGCCAATGTTGGCTTTGTTTGGGGATAATGAACGAAACAAATTCATATGAGGACTTAGAATCTCTAGAAAATGTAGACCTCATACTTGAAAAAAATGACAAATTTTTCAGAGAGACACATGCACACAAGGAAACACAAAAAAAATAAATAGAAGGGAAATATATAAAAAATTTATATAAAGAAAATAGACCTAAACTACTACTTATGGAAACAAAAAGTACTTTCAATAGAAGTACTTTTTCAAGAATTGTCCATGAACTAGAAATTCAACAAAGTGATCTGATAATTCTTTCAAAACATATGAATCCTCACCTCAAGTAGATTCAATCAAATATGGGCCAAGTCAAGTGCGATAAAACTTTCCATGTATGCATTTATCTTCAATTCTTGCATTCCATTAGGATTAGGTTCCCAAGCTCAAATTTCACTTGCCACTTCTTTCTTGTAATATAGGTTCTTTTCCTATAACTATAATTTTACATTTCTAGCAAAGGCTTCCTTCCTAGTTTCAACTAATCCTACCAATTCATCCATTCTTTCTTGCATGTAATATATGATATCATCTTCATACAACTTGATATAAATATATAGGCCTTTCAAGTTATTTTGAGTCATTCTTTCTTGGATTCCATATACAAGATCAAAAGGTGAAACATCTATTGTCTTTTTAACTATTACTCTATCAGCCCACACTGCCAACTGAAGCTTACAATCCTGGCATGCCTTTTAATTATTATCTAACATCCTCTTTATGATCTTCAAGTGACTTTTATTAGTTGATTCATCTTGTCAATTCCCCTGTGGATGACAAGGGGATGATATTGATCTTGTAATTCCATATTTATCACAAATTTTTATGAACTCCACTGATATAAAACACATAGTATTATCAGTTACAACCCTTTCAGGGTACCCAAATATTTTTTATTATGTTATTCAACAAGAAATTAGTTATCACTTTACTAGTAGCCTTCCTAGTGGGAATTGTCTCTACCCACTTTGTTGAAATAATCTATTGCTACTAGTATGCATGAATAACTAGTACTGGATTTAGTTGAAATTTTTTCTATGAGTTTATTCCCCATTGATAGAAAGGTTCTTATACTTCTAATGACTTTGAAGGGGTATTTTTAGATAATTTTAACTTACTATTAAATCTCTAGCAAGAATCACATTTCTTAACCAAAACATGTGCATAAATAGACTAGGCCACTAGAAGCCAAATCCTCATTACTATGTGGGCAATAGTCTTTACCATGTAATGACCTCCACATATTCCTGAATGCATCTTAGTGAGTATCTTTTCTAAATCCTTATGATCAATACACTTCAAAAGTATTCCTTCAAAGTTTCTCCACTACAAACTTCCATTAATTATGATGTATCTAATTACATGTAACTTCACAGATCTCTTTTCATTATTAGCTTGATGGGATGGAGTCTTCATGTGTTCTAAATAGTATATCACATCTTTGTACGAATCACAATCATCTGTATCACATCTGCTTGATCTGAGGTCTTCACATACAACATTTATTTCATTAGCATCCAAATTTAATTTAGCCATAAATTTTGTTAATCCCTAACCTTCGACCAATTTAGTAATCTAGATTTCAATGTTGAATTCTTGGATTCTATTAATCCATCTACATCTTCTATTAGACACTTCTTGTTGGGAGAATATATCTTTGACTATTGCACTAGGTAAAATGCAATAACAATGGCACCAACTAGATAACTTATGAAAGCCTTAACAACTTCAACAAGAGCATATGCCTTCTTCTCATTGATCTCATACTTTAACTTTGTAGGCTGGAGTGATTTTCTAAAAAATGCAATGGTTTGTCCATACCCTTCTTCATTCTTTTGAAGTAGAACTATTGTTATGGTATGGAAGGAGGCAATAGAAAATATATGCATTGGCTTTGTATAATCAGACATCATTAACACTAGTGCATTTTTTATGGCATCTGTGATTTATTGGAAATAAACATATGGCTCACCTTCCTTGTTGATTGTTGCCCCTTTCATAAGCATTTTGGAAATAGGCCTGCTAATCTCAAAAAAATTTACCACAAACCTTCTCAAGAAATTTACTTGGCCAAAGAAGGACTGAATACCTTTGACACTCTTACGTTTAGGGACCTTATCTATTTTTTTACCTTTTCAAGATCAATTCAACTCCATCTTTGGATACTAAGTGGCCAAGCAATTTTCCTTTTGTCACTGCAAAAGTGCACTTCTTTGGGTTCAATGAAACTCCATATTCCAAGGCCTTTATAAAAATCTTCTCTAGATGCTTATAGTAGTCCTTAGCCATTTATATATATATTTTTAGATCATCCTAATAAAAAACCATAAATTTATCAATGTATTCCTTGAATGGAACATCCATGGCTCTCTGGAAATTGGCTCCTACATTTATCAAGCCAAAAGGCATCCAAACATATGTATATATATATATATATATATATATATATATATATATAAATATATATATATATATATATATATATATGTTCCCCAAGGAGTTGTTAAGGTTGTCTTGAAATGTTCCTTTTCATCAACCAAAAATTTCTTATATCTAGACAAAAAAATCCATCATAGACATTAATTTTTACCTAGTTACTTGCTACAACTAGCCTCCAGATTGGGCAACCCATAATTATCTTTTATTGAAGAAATATTCAAATTTATAAAATCAATGCACAATATAATGTCACCATTTTTCTTCCTAACTAGCACTAGGTTGGACATGTATGAAGAATGTCTAATAGGCTTAATTATCTCCCCATCCCTCAACTTCATAAGCTCTTCCTGCATTTTGGAGGCCAATGTGGGATTAACAAGTCTTTGCTTCTATCTAAAAGGCCTAACATTCTCTTTTAGGGGTATTACATGCTGAAAAAGGTCTTCCCTATAAGCTTTAAGGTCATCATATGAACATGAAAAGACATGCCTAAATTTTCTTAGCACATCAATCAAGGATTTTCTAACTTTAGGAGACAAAGTCTTACCAATGTATTGTTGGACTAACTACTAGCCTTCCCCTTCAGATTCATGATATGGCTTAGTTACTTCCAATGTTCTATAAGTATAGTGGTTGTATCAGACATTAATGGGCCAATATTTTGGTGCAACGATAACTCTAGCTTGCAATAAGCGGTATCAAAGCTTAGTTATAGGTTTGAATCTCCTTGAGTAATGCTATGGTAGAATTGTTGGACTAACCACTAGCCTTCCCTTTTGGGACTCATGGCATGGCTTAACCATCTCCTATGTTCTATAAGTGTAGTGGTTGTATCAACAATTAATAGGTTGATCTTTTGGTATAAAGACAACTCTAACCTGTAATATGTACATCTTCTTGGGTGATTTAGTTGTTCCAAGGTTTACTTTTTCAAGCTCCCATGGTTTCATGTCCTTAACATCTGAATGAACTTTTTCCCTATGGTCAAGGATACTCTTAAATACCACTAATCCTTTGGGTATTTCTTTTAACTATATAATTTCTTGACCAAAAATGGTTTCCTTTCCATCTATTCTCTCAACCAAAGTTCTACAATCAAGTTCTTGGTCATGCTATTTATCTTCATTTAGAAGAAAATTCAAAATTTCTTTATCATCCTCAAATACCTACCAATTTTCTATGTTGTCATGGATGGATGGTATGTTTTGCATCTCAATCTTTGATACAACAACAAATGATATGTCATTAGGTTTATTGACAATATTAGCCAACAAATCATTCATCTTATTATTACTTTAGTCCATCCAAGAAAAACCAAAAGCATCAAATATATCAATATAATCCCAAACAACATTACTATAATGTTTTAGTCTCTTGTTCTTGGATACATATGTCTCTTTTACTTGAGACACAACCAAATCTAAATCACCAATAACATGCAATTTTTTGATACCATGGGTTACAACCACTTTTAATTTGAATAAAAGTGCCTCATACTCTATAATGTTATTTGTACATGTAAAGTTTAGCGTGAATGAGTATTTGAATGTGTTCTTATCTTGAGATATGAAAACTACTCCAGCCCCTGACACTTCTTTAGAGTTAGCCCCATCAAAATACATAGTCCAAAGACCTTGAGATTCTATGCACTTTGCTACTTCTTATAAAATTACTAGGGCTGGATTCTCAATTTCTTGAATGGTAATTTAAGCTATGAAAGAATTTACCTCTATATCTAGGAAACATGTAGCATCTGTATCAATATTGTCTTCAAGCATATAGTAAAATATTGGCTCTCTATCAAATTTAAAGACTTTTTATCCAATGTGAAATGTGAAAAATGGCATATCATATTATAGGCTACCTCCCATTCTAGTGCTCAATTATCTTGAGAGAAACATCTTATATTATGGAGGAATATCAACTACTAAGATAGTCATAATTAGGTCAACATCAGGGTAAGTAGCTAGTTTAATAGGCAAGGCATTAATTGTACCTATGACACAAACCTCTCTTGTATCCATGGCTCTACACCTACCTTTCTTTGAATCTACTTTCAATCCAAGGCCTTCCATAATTCTAAATGACATTACAATATTTGATGATCCTAAATCAATCATACAGTTCTTTAAGGTTTTACGATTTATGATTAGACTAATGAAGGAGGGGTCAGTGTTCTCTATACATGCTATAGATGAATTATCCAAATATATCTTGGGTATTTGGGACATCACTTCTTTTTCTTCCTTTTCTTTCACTACAAGTCATACTTCTATTGGATACAATTGATTAATTTTGTGTTGTCGTTGATGTTATACAAATGTCATATCATTATCAGTCAGTGTATGCTGAGCTCAATCGAGCAATGAAGATAGTTCTCAATGTTTACCGAGTTCACTTGGGCATCAAAGGAAATATTATAGAAAGTGATTGTTAACTGAGCTCACTCAGTTAATCAAGGAAATTTGAATATAACTAGTGCTAACCGAGCTCACTCGATTGCCAAATGATTTTTGTGAGTTTGCAGTGTTAAATGAGCTTTTATTGGTTAACAAAGGAAATCATTTCTGAGTTAGTTTCTACCAAGTTGGGTTGAGTAATGAAGGATTTTATTATTTTGTTGTATTAATCTTAATTGATTTATCTATTGATTCTAGTAGACTAAGGTGATGAATATTAATTATTCTAAGTTGTATTTGAGCTTACTCGGCAAAGTGTAAGATATAATTATAAGGTCAAATTGTGTTTCAAAGTGTGATAGTGCAAGTAATGATGATATGATTGAAAATCTAATGATGAGCAGAGGAAGAAAATTTGAAGGATAAGTACAATATCCTTCTGGAGCAAGAAAGATATATTTGATCGCAAAGGATCAAGTAAAAGCAAGAACAGAGATCTATAATCAGCAATTTAGTTGCATTTAAATTACGTCATTTTATTTATACTCTCTAACCATTGTAGCAGTGAACTAAATCTCCTAACAGAGTTGGCTTAACAACAATTTTTGCAAATCCTCTAACAAAGTGACAATTCCATTGAATTATTCTCAAAAACCTCTACCAAGGCCACTCCTAATAGGGTGATTAAATGCTCAATAAGGCTCATACCTAATAGTGTGTTTTGTAAAATTTAGTAGGTTTGGCTTGAAACAAGGCTCAATTTGGAAGAGTAAAAATTAGTCACTAGTTGTAATTGGTGATTTTTCCCAAATTTTGTTTCCATGTTAAATCCTGGTGTCAAATGTGTTCTTTCTATTTTATTTTATATGTTTTCAACTAATTAAAGTAATTTTAATCACAAATAAAATCTAAAGGTTTACTTGTTAATCATTTATCAAGCTAATTCAATTATTATTGAGTTTTAGAATTTTGTGTGTTTACCGAGCTTCAACAGTATTCAATTATCTGTTTGTATTTTGTATGACATCTAAGGGATCTGGGATTTATTTTAGTAGTATTTGATTCACCCCTCCCCTCTCATTTACTCCTCTATTATTTCCAACAATTGCTATTAGAGCTTTTGGTACTTGTAGAGAAGGTTTCAAGGATCTAACCTGAAGATCAAAATGTCCTACAAAAGAGAAATTCCAAGGCTAAACAAAGACAATTTTGTGGCATGGCAATGACTAATGAGGTTACATCTAGCTACCATTAGTGATTTAGGTTGCAAGTATCTTGATGTTGAATATAAGACTCCCACTAGAACATTATTAGTTGAAGACATTACTAAAAGGAAGAATCATAAGATCATGATGATTGATATTGCATGTTCTCTTAGTTATGCTGAATTTGATGAGGTAAAGGATTGCAAAACTGCTTTTGAAATGTGGAACAAACTGAAAGATATGTATGGAGGAGATTCCAATGTAAGAAGAGCCAAATTAGAAAGCCTTAGAGGAAAATTTGATCAAATAATATTGAGAGAAGATGAAAACATTACAAAATATGTGGAAAGAATCAAGGCCAGTGTAAGTGCAATTAAAGAATCTAGAGGAGACAAGTGCAATCAAAGCATCTAGAGGAGACATTAAAGAGGAAACTATTGTAAGTGCTTAGAACTCTTCTTCTTGATTATGCAATTAGAGTGTCTACTATTCAAGAATAGAGATGTGATCCAAATAATAAAATGGCCTTGGATGCTCTAGTTGGAAGATTGACAACGTTTGAATTAGATAGCTATGATAACTATGTTCCTACTTCAAAGAATATTTAATCTACACTTAAAGCTAAACTCACACTCAAAGAAAATGGAAAAAAGACAAAATCTAGTCAATCAAGATGTGAAGAAGATGGATCATCAAAAGATAGTTTAGATAGTGATCTTGTAGTTGTTGAAGCCATTCTTGCAAGGAAGTACTCAAAAGGCAGAGGAAAATGCAAAGTTAAAGTTCCTCTGATCTACTTTTCTTGTGAAGAAGTTGGTCACATTGTTGCTAGGTGTCCAAACAAGGAAATCAAGGATGAGAAGAAAAATAACAAGCATAAAGGTAAGAAGGACTTCAAAACTACAAGTGCTTCAAGGACAAAGGTAAGAAGTCTTGTTTTATCGCTAAAGATTCTGATAATAGTGAAGATGAAATGGTATACATTGCTATGAAAGATGAATTTGATGATGAAGAAGATAAGAAGGCACTTATCTCTCATGTTAGCAAAATTGATATATGGATTATTGATAGTGGCTACTCACATCATATGACTAGTGACAAAAGAAAATTTGAGCATATGGAATACTATGATGGAGGTAGTGTAAGATTTGGAAATAATGAACCTTGTAACATAAAAGGCAAAGGATGTATCTTGTTGATTAAAGAAATTATATGTTACAATGCCTATTGGGTTGAATGACTAAAGCATAATCTACTAAGTGTGGCACAGTTGAACAACATTGGATTCAAGGTAGAATTCATGAATGCATAGGCCAAACTACTAGATGGGAAAGGAAATTTGGTTGGTTCTAGCAATCAAAGAAAAGGTAATCTATTTTATCTTGATCTTAGTAATTGTTCATGTTTTATAGCTCAAGTAGTTGAAAGCTAGTTATGACACAAAAGGCTATGTCATGTGAATTTTGATAACCTAATTAAGATAAGAAAACATAGAAGAGTAAGAGGTAGTCCTAGTTTGAAGAAACCTAACATAGGTCTATGCAAGAATTGCCAAATTGGTAAGATGGGAAACACAAGCATCAAGAGAAAAGATTATCAGTCAAAAGAAGTCTTGGAAATTGTTCATACAGACTTATGTGGACCTATTGGAATAGAGAGTTATAGTGGAGAAAAGTTTTTTCATTCTTTTTATTGATGACTATTCTTGAATGATGACAGTAATGTACTAAAAGAAAAATTAGAAGCCTTTCAAAAATTCAAGTGGTATTTGGCAAGAGTAGAAAAGGAAATTGGAAAAAGGTTGAAATTATTAAGATTATATAGAGGTGGTGAATTCATCTCCCATAAATTCAATACTTTATGCATTGAAAGAGGAATCAAAAGACAAGTATCAGCCCCTAGTACACCATAGTAGAATGGGATAGCTGAAAGAAGAAATAGATCTATCATGGATTGTGCAAGAACCCTAATGATTGAAATGAATGTTTCTCTCAAATACTAGAAGAAATCTATCAGCACTACATTTCATACCTTGAATAGAGTTCAACTGAAGAATGATTCAAACAAAACACCTTATCAGCTATGGTATGGCTACAAACATAATTTAAGTTACTTGAGAGTATTTGATAGAAAATTTTATATATTTAAAGAATCTAGAAAAGGAAAATTTGATGTAAAAGGTGATGAAGGTGTATTTCTAGGATACTCATACAAAAGTAAAGCAAACAGATGTTTGAGTTTGTCTACTCACAAAATTATAGGAAGTGCACATGTCAGAATTGATTAATTTGTAGAAAAGAGGGAAGAAGTAAGAAACAAGGAACCTAAAGATTGTAGAAGATTTGTTTGCTATGAACTTGTAACTCTAATGGTTACTGAGTTACAAACAGTGCAACCTAAGCTACAAGGACTCGAATCACAATTAGAGGCTACTGAGCTAGTTCAAACCAAGCATGATGGACCCAAGTCATAGATAGAAGGACCCAATCTTGAAACTAAAATTTAAGAAGATGATGGAACTCATTTGAAGACTAAGGAGCCTATGTTAGCAAGATATATTAGAAGGCATCATGAACATGATTAGATTATTGGAGACAAATCAGATGGAATAAAGACAAGAAGAAAATTAAAAGGTACATGTTTACTTAATGAATTTGAACCTAGAAGTGTTAAGCATACTCTAGAAAATGAAATTTGGATTGAAGTAATGAATGAGGAAATAGAACAAATATAAAAGAAAAAAACTTGGACTCTTGTTCCTAGACCTAAGAATAAAAATGTAATTGGTACAAAGTGGGTATTTAGAAATAAGCTAAATGAAGATGAAAAAGTATCAAGAAACAAAGAAATGTTAGTGTGCAAAGGTTATTCTCAAGAAGAAGGTATTGACTATGGGGAGACTTTTGCTCCTATGGCAAGACTAGAATGTGTTAGAACTTTATTAGCATATACAGCACATAGAGGCTTTAAAGTATATCAAATGTATGTCAAATCTGCATTCCTGAATGGAATTCTTGATGAGGAAGTCTACATTGAGCAACCAGAAGGTTTTTTAGATCCTAGCAAAAGAGACATGGTTTATAGACTACACAAAGCACTATATGGTCTCAAGCAATCTTATAGAGCTTGGTATGAAAGACTATGTAATTACTTGGTACAGATTGGTTTTCAAAGGACAAATGACAATAGTAGTTTGTATATCAAAGAATGACCAGATAAGAAGATTGTGTTGGAAGAAATATTTGTTGATGATACTCTATTTATAGGAAATGATCACTTATGCAAAGCATTCTTAGAAGAAAAAAGTAAAGAATTTGAGATGTCCATGTTTGGTGAAATAAAATTCTTTTTTGGGTTGTAGATGCAACAGAAAAAAGATGGTATTTACATCACTCAATCCAAATATATCAAGGAGATATTGAAGAAATTTGAAATAGAAGATTCAAAACCTATTGGAACACCTATGTCTACTGGACATAAGCTCTCCAAAAATGATGAATCCAAAGAAGTAGATAAGACCACATATAGATCAATGATTGGAAAATTGTAGTATGTAGTGCATGCAAGGCCTGATATTGCATTAGTAGTTGGCATGGTGGTAAGATTCTCAGCAAATCCCAGAAAAAATCACATGATGGCAATCAAGAGAATCATGAGATATCTGAAAGGTACTGAGGAATATTAGTTATGGGAAAAATTTGGAGGCAATTTGGACTTGAAAGTATTTACTGATGCTGATTGGGCAGGAAGTATTAATGATAGAAAAAGAACTAGTGGTGGACCATTCTTTCTTGGCAAGAGACTAGTATCTTAGACAAGCAAGAAGTAAAATTATACATCTCAATAAATAGTAGAGGTAGAATATGTAGCAGCAGCAGTCAATTGTGCTAACATTGTTTGGTTCAAATAATTTTTGGAAGGAATGAAGGTAGAAATAAAAGATCCAGTTGTCATATATTGTGATAACACCAGTGCAATCAATATATCAAAGAATCTAGTGATGCACTCCAAAACAAAGCATATTGCTATAAAATATAACTTCTTAAGAGAGTGAGTGCAAGATAAAGAAGTCAAATTGAAATATGTGAATACAAAGGAATAGATTGTAGACATATTCAAAAAGCCATTACCTAAAGATGCATTTCTCTATCTAAGAGGTAAGCTAGGGATCATTCCCCTATCTAAAATTCACTAAATAAAGTTTAGTGTATGCATCAAATAGAACCTGTTGAAGAACAATATGTTGGTGCAAAATTGGAAAGGCCATATTGCATATGAATTAGCACTTAAGGTACATTGGTATTTATGGAATTATTTTCTTTGGAATGTGTTTTCAAAGAGGTAGAAGTTTACTATCATATCTCTAATAAATTTTTGGAACCAAAATAAAGTTAAAAACTATAGAGGGAGAAGTTTTCAATGATGAATTTTTTTTAAAGAGGGAAAATGTTTTGAATGAGCTTGGTAGTAGCTATTGCAGATAGAATCTAGAGAAAGGAAGATCACATACTAACAGAGGGAGTTCTCAAATCTAAAATCCAAAATTTCATTATGCTATGACATGTTGTGTTGTCATTAATGGAAAAGAGAGAGATTGTTAGATAGAATTGATTAATTGTGTGTTGTATTTGATGCTACAAAAATGTCATATTATTATTAGTCAGTGTATGCCAAGCTCACTCAAGTAGCAAAGATAGTTCTTAGTGTCTACCAAGTGTTCCTGTGTTTGCCTAGTTTAGAAGGCAGTGTCTACTGAGTTCACTCGGGCATCGAAGGAAATGTTGTAGAAAGTGAGTGTTAATCAAGATCACTCAGTTAATGAAGGAAAGTTTAATGGAACTAGTGCTAACCGAGCTCACTCAATTACCAAAGGATTTTCATGAGTTTGTAGTGTTAATTGAGATTATGTTGGTTAACAAAGGAAATCATTTCTGAGTTAGTTTCTACCAAGATGGGTTAGTTAATGAAGGATTTTATTATTTTTTTGTATTAAGCTTAATTGATTTATCTATTGATTCTAGCTATCTGAGGTGGTGAATATTAACTATTCTAGATGTTGTATTTGAGCTGACTTGATAAAGTGGAAGATATAAATTTAAGGTCAAAGTGTGATAGTGCAAGTGATGATGATGTGATTGAAAATTTAATGATGAGTAGAGGAAGCAAATTTGAAGGATAAGTAGAATTTCCTTGTGGAGTAGAAAAGATATATTCGATCAGGAAGGATTAAGTACAATATAGAATAGAGATTTATAATCAACAATTCAGTTGCATTCAAATCAGGTCATCTCATTTCTATTCTCTAACCATTGTAATAGTGAACTAAATTTCTTAACAGAGTTGTCTTAACATCTATCTGCAAATTCTATAACAAGGTGACAATTCCATTGAATTGTTCTCAATGACCTCTAACAAGGCCACTCCTAAATGGGTGATTAAATATTCTAACAAGGTCACACATAATAGTGTGTTTTTTAACCTTTAATAGGGTTGGCTCCTAATAGGGCTCACTTCAAAAGAGTGAAAATCAGTAACTAGTTGCAATTGGTGGTTTTTCCCAAATTGGGTTTTCACGTTAAATCTTGGTGTCAAATGTGTTCATGCTATTTTCTTTTATATTTTTGCAACTAAGTTAAAGTAATGGTAATCACAAATAACATCTAAAGTTTTATTTATTAATCATTTATCAAGCTAATCCAATTATTAATGAGTTTCAAAATTCTATGTGTTTACTGAGCTTCAACAGTATTTAGTTATCTATTTGTATTTTGTTCCCACATCTAAGGGATCTAGGATTTATTTTAGTAGTAAATGATTCATCCCTCCCCTATTAGTTACTCCTCTTATATTTCCAACAACTCCTTGCCCTACTAATGACTCCTTTTCAACTACATCACTATTCCCAATTCCTCCTAACCAAGAAAGAACTTTATTCTCGTGTTCTTCTATCCTAAACATCTCAAATAATGGGACTTTAATAGTAATTTGTGACAACATGGAATTCATGTCTATAGGATCATACAAAAAAAATTTAAAAAGATTACCTCTTTCACTCGGAGAGTGGGTTGTTCAACTTGTTTGATGACATCAAGACTTGATTTTTTTTATTGTGTGTTGATCTTGATCATCTCTACATCTTGGAATTGAACTTTCTTCTTTTCTTCCCATTTCTTGGCTTTAACATCCTTGATCTTGAAACTCACTAAACATTCTTCTTTAGGGATTTCATTCATCTTATGGGTTGTGTCCTTGATAAAAATACTAGATGCTTTTCCAACATTATTATTTGCTATTCTATTTATGAGATTATATGTGTTGTGAATTTGGCCTCCCATCTCAGGAGTTATTCTGTCAATATCTTCATTAGATGGTTTCCTCAAATTCATATGCTCAACATCTGATATCATGTTCCACATCTTATCATTATTTTGATCATCATCATCTAAAAATACTTGTTGAAGATGCAATTGCTATATATGTCTCTATCTTCTAACATCAATCTCAGAGTCTTCTAGATTAGATTCTTCACCATTATCACACAAATTAATCATATTACATGCCACATCTTTAGGGTCCTTTTCTCCCTCACCTTCTTCAGGCTATTTTTTCTGATTTGCATAAAATGATTGGGCAACAACACAATAATTAGGAGAGTGATCCATCATATTTATAGATTTTATCTATAATTGGCCTATTATACACTTATCCATTGTCCTTGGATAGTATTAGGAATGAGTTTGACATCCTTCCATTGTGTGGTATAAGGATAGTTCTACATTTTAGTCTGCTTATTGTAATGGTTATTAAATTGAGGCTTCTCACTAGGATTTTCTTTATTTTCATAAGTTACTTTTGGATTCATGTTCTTAAGAAGATCTAGAACTTGATCCATCTTATCATCCTTAGGCTTCTTAGTTGTAATAGGCTTATCACCTTTTTTTCTATTACCCCTAGGATTAAATAACTTTGGCTCATCTCTTCTCCCTAGCTTACTAGATGCTTTACTATTATTTTCTATGTTGACAACCATTTTATAAGCATTTTTCAATGTCTTGGGATCTTTATCTCTTAGGTTGCAAGCCATCTTACTATCAAAAGAATTGAAATAAGTGGTAAGACACACATCATCACCTAGTCTCATTACTTGGAATAACTTATACATTCCCTTCTAAAATCTTACATTGAAATAAAATTTTGATTCATTTGGATTCTTAATTATGTTATTGAACTCATTTAACGCAACATTTGCATTAGTGTTATCATCATACTACTTCTTAAAGAGCTTTCTCTAAATCATCCCATGAGTCAATACTGACATTAGGTAATCTTCTAAACCAATGCCTTTCATCTTCAATAAGTGAGTATACAAACAATTTCATTACCACATCTTCATTTTCAACTTCATAGCCATTTAACATATCAATGAACATTCTAAGATTCTCTTGACCAGTTATAGTATTATTGCTTGAGAAATTAATGACCTTATCTCTTAAATAATTTGAGATGGGATGAGGAAAACTACCTATAAGAGACATCTACTAATATTTTTCCATGTAGATAGGTCTCTTCTAGAAACCTACTACTGGAAATGTAGATGGAGTAACTGAGAGGGAGGATGAATCAGTTACCACAAAAATAAACCCACAGATCCCTTAGATGTCTTAAAACTTAGTTATTTCTATCACTCAGTAGACACATAGAAAAATGCTATAACTCGATAGATGTTAACATATTACTAATCTTTAAGCATTCACAAAGATTTAACATGCATGCATGAAAGAAATGACATGAACAAAAGAGACACCAAATTTAACATGGAAACCCAATATGGGAAAAACCACTAAGTAACTAGCTACCAATTTTCACTCTTCTGAAGTGAGCCTTGTTAGTAGCCAACCCTGTTAAAGGTTACAAAACACACTATTAGGTATGACCCTATTTGAGGATTTAATCACCCTGCTAGGAGTGGCCATGCTAGAGGACTTTAGAACAATTCAATAGAACTGTCCACCTTGTTAGAGGGTTTACAAAATGGATGTTAAACTAACTCTATTAAGAGATTTAGAAATCACTACTACAATGATAAAAAAGTAACAATGAGCAATACCAACTGATTTTCTCTTGCTTTTGCTGAAAATCTTGCTACAATACCAACTGCAAGAGTAATATATGGCCTTGTATGAACAATATACTACAACTTTCCAATCATTGATCTATATAATGTCTGATCCACCTCCTTTGATTCATCATCCTTGGTAAGAATTAGTCTAGTACACACAAGAGTTCCAACTAGTTTACAATCTTCCATACCAAAAAATTTTAGTATCTCCTTGATGTATTTAGATTGAGTGATGTAGATACCATTCTTACTCTGCTAAATTTGAAGACCAAAAAAGAATTTAATCTCACCAAACATTGACATCTCAAATTCCTTGTTCATTTGCTTTTAAAATTCTTTGCATAAATCATCATTCCCTATAAACAAAGTATCATCCACAAATATTTCTGCCAAAACAATCTTGTTATCTAGTCCATCCTCGATATACAAGCTACTGTTATCATTGGTTCTTTGAAAAAAATCTGAATAAGATAGTTATGAAATATTTCATACCATGCTCTAGGGGCTTGTTTCAGACCATACAATGCTTTGTGTAATTTTTAGACTATGTCCTTCTTGTCTAGACCAACAAAACCTCTAGGTTGTTCAATGTAGACTTATTCTTCTGGTATACCATTGAGAAATGTTGAATTGACATCCATTTGATAAGCCTTAAATCCTTTGTATGCAGCATATGCAAGTAAGGTCCTGACACCTTCCAATCTTGCAGTAGGAGAAAAAGTCTCTCCATATTCTATTCCTTCTTCTTGAGAGTAGCTTTTAGATACTAGTCTAGCTTCGTTTCTTGACATCTTACATTCTTCATTCAACTTATTTCTGAATACCCACTTAGTACCAATCACATTTTTATCTTTAGGCCTAGGTACAAGATTCCATGTTTTATCCTTCTCTATTTGCTCTATCTCTTCATTCATAGCCTCAATCCAACTTTCATTTGCTAATGCATCTTTGACATTTCTAGGAAAATCAGCAAGTAAACAAGTACCTTTTAGCTTACTTCTTGTCACAATACCTTCATATTTATTTCCAATAATTTGATCTGGTGGATGATGTCTTCTGACGTACTTGGTTAATATAGGTTTCTTACCTTTTGAATGAATTGCATTTTCATCCTCTTGTATTTCAACTTCAGTTTCTAGTTGCTCTAGCTAATTTGACTATTTCTTGGGTCCTCCAGACTTGGTAGGCATTGGCTTGGTAGCATCTAAATGTGACTCAGGTTCCTATTGTTGGAATTAAAGATAAAGTAACTGAGGGGGGGGTGAATCAGTTACTCACAAAACTTAATCCACAAATCCCTTAGATGTCTTAATGAACTAGTTACTACTGATACTTGGTAAACATATGTTGCAACTTAGTAGATTAAGCTATTACTTATCTTTAAGAATTCATACATGTAAATGAAAACAAAATGAACACAAGAGACACCAGATATAACATGGAAACCCAATATGGGAAAAACCACCAAGTAAATAGTCACCATTTTTCACTCTTCTAAAGTGAGCCCTGTTAGGAACCAACCCTATTAAAGGTTACAATACACAATATTAGGTGTAACCTTGTTAGAGGATTTAATCACCCGGTTAGGAATGGCCTTGCTAGAGGCCTCTAGAATAATTCAACTAAATTGTTACCTTGTTAGAGGATTTACAAAATGGTTGTTAAACCAACTCTATTAAGAGATTTGAAATCACTGCTACAATGGTTAGAAAGCAACAATGAATTGACCTGAACAAGATGCAACTGAATTTGCTAGATACATGTCTCTATTCAGCATCACTAGATCCTCCTTGATCAAATATGATTCTACTACTCCTTAATGATCTCTAATCATTCTTCAAATTTTCTTCCATAATAACCGTCCTTCCTATCACATTAACTTCTCATATCTTCATATCATTTTTTTTGAATTCGCAACTTGACTTCTTAGTTATACCATTCAGGTTGTCAAGTCGACTCATTTATATGTTATATTTACCAATAATCCATTCATCAGTCGGCTACAAATATTATTCTTAAACAAATAAATGTCCTTTACTAGCCGACCTTGCTCAGTAAATACCGCTTCCAAGAATTTCAAGAGTTAACCTTCTTGACTCGGTTAACATTACAAAATCTAAAAATCTTTTGGCTGTCGAGTTTACTTGGTAAGAACTACTTTTACCAAATTACCTTTGATGATCGAGTGAACTTGGTAAGAACTAAATTTCTTTGATTACCTTGAAGGCTCGGTAACCAGCTATCTACTTGGTAGATACTACAAGCTATCTTTACTAACCTTTTGGGCTTGGTAGACACTGTCTATTACCTTGCTGACCTTCTGAGCTCAGTATGCTAATGTTTTGAGCTCGGTAGACATTGGTTATTGCCTTGCTGACCTTTTAAGCTTAGTAGACACTATTTATTGCCTTGCTAACCTTTTGAGCTTGGTAGACACTATTTATTGCCTTGTTGACGTTTTGAGCTTGGTAGAAACTGTTTATTGCCTTGCTGACTTTTTGAGCTCGGTAGGCACTATCTGATGACTGATATGACATTTGTGTGACATCAAAGACAACACACAATTGAATAATTGTATCCAACACTTGTAGCTTGGTTTCAACTTCTTGCAACTCAGTGATTGAGGACTTGGGAGTGGAAGATTCCTGATTGACAGATGTACCTAGCATTGTATCAGGGCCAATGAAAACAAATCTCTTGTAATCTTCTAGTTTCTATTTGCTTTCTTCTTCAGTCTTTTTTACAAACTCATCAACTTTCACATGTACACTTTCTATTGCTTTATGAGTAGACAAATTCAAACATCTATATTCTTTACTCTTGCAAGAATATCCCAAAAGTATTCTTTCATCACCTTTCACATCAAATTTACCTTTTCTAGACTCTTTTAGAATATAACATTTACTTCCAAATACCTTTAGGGAATTTACATTAGGTTTATAGCCATACCATAACTCATAAGAGGTTTTGAATGAGTCCTTCTTTAGCTATACTCGGTTCAAGGTATGAATTGTAGTGCTGATAGATCTCTTCCAGTATTTGATAGCAATGTTCTTTTCAATCATCAAAGTTCTTGCACAGTCCATGATAGATTTGTTCTTTCTTTCAACTATTCCATTTTTCTTAGGAGTACTAGGTGCTGATACCTATCTTTTGATTCCCCTTTCAATGCAAAATTTATTGAACTCACGGGAGATGAATTCAACACTTCTGTCTAACCTCAAGCATTTTAGTCTTTTCCTTGTTTCCTTCTCTACTCTGGCCAAATACCATTTGAAATTCTCAAATGCTTCTGATTTATCTCTCAGATACATGACAGTCATCATTCTAGAGTAATCATCAACAAAAAGAATGAATTTTTTTTCTCCAGTATAGCTTTCAATTCTAATAGGTCCACACAAATCAGTAAGCACAATTTCCAAAACTTCTTCAAACTGATAGTTCTTACTTTTAGAGCTAGTCTTTCCCATCTTACTAACTTGACAATTCTTGTATAGACCAATATCAAGTTTCTTTATACTAGGAATGCCTCTTACTTTCCTCAATTTTCTTATTTTTAGTGGATTATCAAAGGTCACAAGATGTAAGCTTCTATGCCATAACCAACCTTCTTCAACTTGATCAATAAAACATGAACATTCACCAAGTTCAAGATAGAACAAGTTACCTATTGTTTATATGCCTGATCCAATCAGCTTTCCCTTGTCATCCAGCAGTCTTTATTTTTCATGCATGAATTCCACTTTGAATCCATTATTGATTAGCTATGCCACACTCAATAGATTTTATTTTAGTCCTTCAACCCAATAGGCATTATCACATACAAGCTCTTTGGTTAGTGAGATTCTTGCTTTTCCTTTTATGCAAAAAGGTTCATTACCAAACTTCACACTACCACCATCATAGTCTTGAAAATGTTCAAACTTAGTTTTGTCACCAGTCATATGATGAGAGCAACCACTATCGATGATCCGTGTATCATTTTTTCTCACATGAGAGATAAGTGCCATTTTATCTTCCTCATCATTATCAGTTTCATCTTTCACAACAATGTAAACAATTTCATCTTCACCATCATCAGAATCATTACAATCGTTAGCCATGAAACATGTTTTCTTACCTTTTTCCTTGAATGATTTGAATTTTTCTTTCTATTGCACTTGTGACCTTTCTTCTCATCCTTATTTTTCTTGCTTGGGCACCTAGTAGCAATATTTCCAATTTCCTCACATGAAAAATAGATTAGAGGAACCTTACCTTTGTATTTTCCTCTACCTCTAGAATATTTCCTTGTAAGTAGAGCTTCAACCACCTCAAGATCACTATCAAAACTCTATCCTAATTCTTCTTCACTTTTTGACTAAGAGTCCTTTATCTTCTTGCCCTTTTCTTTGAGTAAAAGCTTGGCTTCAAATGCTAATTCAATGTTCTTGGAAGCTGGAACATAGTTGTCATAGTTATCTCACTCAAATGTAGTCAATCTTCCTACTATGGCTTCAAAATTTATCTTATGATATGCTTCACATCTTCTTTCTTGAATTGCAGATACTCTAATTGCATAAATGGGAAGTAATGTTCTGAGAACTTTACTTACAACTATTTCCTCCTCAATGTCTCCTCTAGAAGCCTTGATTGTACTGACAACTGCTTTGACTCTTTTAACATATTTGGCAATGTTTTTATCCTCTCTCATCCTTATCTGATCAAATTTTCCTCGTAGACTTTTTTATTTAGCTTTTCTCACATTATCTTAACCTCCATAGATATCTTTCAACTTGTTCCACATTTCAAAGGCAGTTTTGTAGTCCTTAACATCATCAAATTCTTCATAGGTTAGGGAATATACAATATCTATCATCATGGTATTATGAGTCTTCTTCTTAGCAATTTCATTGACAAATAGTGTACCAGAAGGAGTCACATATACTTGAGCAAGATATGGGTATGTGTAGGATCATGGTGTGCCAAATAGTGGCAATCTAAAAAACCTATAGTTCTAAAATATATTAAACCATTTCAAAATTTATTCCAACTTTTTTCTCACCCACCCTGATACTAAATGAAAATAATTAATATCATTATAAGGGCTACTATATCTTTTGATACCAAACCTATATGGTCAACTTAAAAAAAATTCTAAATATGTGCTTTTGGCTTGTTTTCATGTGATTTTTACTTCAAATATGTAGTTGACAATTTTTTTTAAACCAAAATTTGACGAAATGAAAAGGGTTTCTTAAGAATGTTCTTATCTTTCCATAACTGAAAGGTTTGTCAAATTATGAGTTTAGTAAGTAATTATTACTTATGTTCTAATGGAGTTATGTTTAAAGTGCTAACTGGCACACTAGCTGGAAAACAACTATAACTTGTAAATAGTACAACATTTTTTCAATCCAAAAGGTGCATCACATTTTATGTTTCTTCTACTATAAGCAAACAAAAATGAAAATTTGAATTTTGTAGAGTTTTGAATTAGTTAAGGTGGTCAGACACGAGTCTACTACTTACAATATATGTGTCACATCCAAGCACGAGTCTACTACTTGTATCTTGAATACTATTAAAAAATATTATAATTTGATTTTGATTAAGGTGGTCAGACATACATCTAGTTCTTATTTTTGTTCTAAATTTTTTTAAATATTGCACTAAAATTCAAAATTTTGACCAATCAATTTTTATTTTTTTTAGATGAGTCCTAGTATTTTTGCAACTAGATTCAATTTTTTAGAGATTCTTTTCTCTCAACTTTTTGATATAAAGTTAATAACAAGTAAAAAATTGCACTTCAAGTTGACATAACCCTGATTTTCTAATTTTTTATCACCTCTTAAGAGCATATTTTGGTCGACCATGATCCTACACATACCCATTTTTCAATCCTATATCTCCAATGGAAGCCAGATGCAGTCTCATGAGACCTTGCCATTTTGTAAAGTTATCCCTATTAAGCCTTGGAATTTCCCTCTTGTAAGACATCCTAATCTTTAGCTTAGATCCTTGAAATCCTTCCTACAAGCACCAAAAGCTCTGATACCAATTGTTGGAAATATAGATGGAGTAACTGAGGGGGGGGGGGGAGGAGGTTGAATCAGTTACCACAAAAAAAATCCATTGATCCCTTAGATGTCTTAAAACTTAGTCATTATTGTCACTAAGTAGCCACATAAAATGCTATAACTCAGTAGATGTTAACTTATTAATGATCTTTAAGCATTCACAAAGATTTAACATGCATGCATAAAAAAAATGACATCAACACAAGCGACACCAGATTTAACATGGAAACCCAATATGGGAAAAACCACCAAGTAACTAGCTACCAATTTTCACTCTTCTGAGTGAGCCCTGTTAGGAGCCAACTTTGTTAAAGGTTACAAAACATACTATTAGGTGTGACTTTTTTAGAGGATTTAATCACCCTACCATGTGTGGCCTTGCTAGAGGACTTAAGAACAATTCAATAGAACTATCCACCTTGTTAGAGGGTTTACAAAATGGCAGTTAAACCAACTCTATTAAGAGATTTAGGAATCATTGCTACAATTGTGAGAAAGTAACAATGAAGTGACTTGAATGAGATGCAACTAAACTTTGCTATTATAGATCTCTATTTTGCTTCACTAGATCCTCTTTGATTGAATACACCTTTCTTGTTCCTTAAGAATATCTGATCCTTCTTTAGAATTCACTCACACTTTCCTTTTCACACAATTAACTCACTTGCATACTCGCTCATTCATTCATCCATTCATCATATTTTTGAATTCACAACTTGACCTTTTATTTATACCTTACAAATTATCTAGTTGGCTCATTTACAAGTTAGAAATACCAATAATCATTACATCAGTTGGCTACAAATATTACATAAAACAATTAAACTTTATTTTCCAAAATAATGAAATCCTTCATTGGCCAACTCTACTCAGTAAAAACTACTCCAAAAATGATTTTCAACCAACTAAAGCTCAGTAAACACTTCAAATTCTGCAAAATCCTTTGGAGACCAAGTAAACTCGGTAAACACTATCTTTCCTTTGCTGACCTTGTGAGCTCGTTAGAAACTGACTTTTGTCACAGAATTCTTCGATGCCTGAGTGAGCTCAGTAGAAACTATTTTCATAGTGTAACTTTCAAGAACTCTTAGTAGACTCTGTAATTCACTTTGCTGACCATCTAAGCTTGGTAGAGTCTATCATTTTCTTTCATGACCAACTGAGCTTGGTAGACTCTGTTTGATAATTGATATGACATTTATGTAACATCAAATATAACACACAATTGAACAATTGTATCCAACACTCTACAATATTTAAAGTGCTTGCTCCTACCCATTGAGTCTATATAGGGATCTGAGCTTTCTAAGTAGAAAGTATTTGGCCAATTGTTGTGGAAGAGGAAGCTAGTACTAATTGATAAAAAAAAATGGTTAGTCATTATAGGTCCACAAACTAGGATAGAAGACATGGCTTGTGAGGGCTAGTTTGGCCAGGATGCTAGGGCCGAGGTGGATTTGAGAAAATATATATTTCTTTTTATTTCTATGACCTGGGTCTCATTTTCAACTTTTTCTCATTCTTTAGCCAAATCTTCCCTTTCCTTCTTTTCCTTTTCTAACTCCAAATCAAGTCTAGATATGACTATACTTTTAGCACGAACTTGGGTCTATATCCATAAAACCTTTTTCTTTCCTTTATCAGGATTCTTTATAGTCGAATCTATGACATTCATTCCAATAGGTTTGTAGGGCTAGGTCTAGGAGATAACAAGTTTTTCCCTTTCCTTTAGAAGGCATTCTTGGTCTTTGATTTTAGACCTTAAATCTTCAACATCACCAAAAACATCTTAATGTAAAGCAGAAGACCTTTCTTCTAACTTCTTGATTTTCTCTTTCAATGCCTCTATCCTTCCAAGAAAAGATTCTCTTTCAATGAGAGCATTCATGAAGATAGTTGCATTTTCTTTTTCCAAATGAATGTGTTTATCATCCTCTTCTACAACCTTCTTCCTGAGAGTTTCAATTTATGACAACAACTCATTTGGGTCTGTAGAAGTGGTCTCTAAATCAACTAGGTCATCTAGGTCTATGAGATTTCTCTCAACATATGGGATTTGTCTAGGATTTATTCTAGTATTTAGAGTATTTTTATATCCCTACCTATTAACTTCTTTTCCCATATTAGGACTAAAAGGGATGTCTCCTATAGAAGAAAAAGTTTTATCTTAGTAGATCCTCTCTTTTGGTAGCAAGGTGGTGAATATTTCTCCCAGAAGTCTAGTCAATTTAGATTAAAAGTTTAGAGATAAAGAATCACACTCTATTATTGACTAATATTGTGAATGGGTTGATATACTATCTCTATGCTTCCATGTATGACTAGGATCTCCATTTCTCTTTGATTGGTTTTTCCTACACACATGAGGTAACTATATGTACAATGACACTTTTGGATTAACTATTTTGAATGCTCTTTTGTTTTTCCTTTTGTCTACTATTTTGAATTAATCACTTAGGATTTATAGCACTAGCTACAAAAATTTTGACTAAGTCACCACCCAATGAAGGGAAAATACTTCTAAAATGACTTAGAGACATGAAATATAGCATGGAAAAGACAAACTCTAAACAATAGATCTAACATAAGGGCCCAAAATAGGAAAACTTTAAAAATGCACACTTTGAGGAAAGTAACTCTATACTATAGATAAGGTATTATTAAGACAGAACCAACATTATGTTCCTCTTGTTGTATTGGAGTATTTTACATTCTAAAGGTTTATTACTAGAAAGAGACCAATATAAACATGAGCAAGACACAATTATAGAGAGACTATAGACATAGATAGATAATAGAGACTTCAATATTCAAACACAATCCCTAGTAGAGTTACCATTTTATCGGTTCTTGATTGAACAAAGATTTCAACTACCTTTTATAATGTCAAAGAAAGCTAGGACTGAGCTAAAAATCATAATGGGTATTCTAATAAACAAAAGGACCAACTAACAAGAACTTGTTGTCTTTTCCAATTTGACTTCTACAAGATTTAGGCAGGTTTACCTTAGGAATTCATTCTTATTTACTTTAAAATCAACGTTCTCAACATGAACTCCAGAAATAAAAGATAATTTAGCCTTCTTTTTTCTAATTCAATGGAGACAAAGAGATGATAACTAGCTATTTCACCAACCCTAAACCCCTTGAATCAAGTACTGGCTGACATTTTGGTCTTGAACAACAAAATATTTAAAGATTGATTGACATGGATTTATTGCATTATGTAAAGTATCCCAATTAGATTGATTCCTAAGAATGGCTAGTGCCTTATCTATTTGGCAATGAACTCATAAAGATTATACACCTACGCCTAAATCTTAACTTTGTACTTTGTGAAAAGGTTATTAGTATTCATTTCCAGATCTCATATTTATCATTTCTTTGCTAAAAACCACAATGTTCTTTCGACTTACATTAACCATTCACATAATCCATTAGATTATCAGCAAAAGCAAATAGAAATATAATTCAAAGCAAATTACAACTACAATTTAATAAGCTTTTCTACAAAATCTCAAAGAATAAGATGGAAACAAGAAAAAAGATAAGATGTGGGATGAACAACCAACCTTTTGTATTTGTATTAATTTCTTTGGAATTGTGTAAAATTTAGCGATTATCCCTATCACAATGTAATACCATTAGACCAACAATTGTTCATGTTCACATTTAACTTTGGAATAAATTCACAGTAAGCATGGAGTGACTCAAAATTTTTAAAACTAGTGTAACAAAAGAAACCCGAACGCTCCTCTAGCCTTGGAAACTCACTTATATAGTGTCAACCTCAACAACCTTCAGGCCTAGAGCAAAAATAGAAGCTATCCTTAAAGCAAAAAGGTTACAAAAAGGACAAACTATCACTCTAAAAAAATACACAAGAAAAATCAAAACTTGTGGTCTTTAACTTGATAACAAAATGATCCTTTCATTGATCTCTTTGTGGTGGGACCAATTCTGATTTGGTAGTTTCCTATTCATCCACTACACTTAATGATTGATCTTCTTTCTTTTGGTGTTCATCAAGCTCTGGTTCCACCTTTTCCTTTTCTATTGTACTTGGCTTTGATATTTTGACATCTCAAATAGGTGGATTATCACTCCTTTCATCAATAACTATTGGCACAATTATTTGAATTTCTCGTGTCAATTGGGAAACTAGCTCATCTATCTGTTATGACTCATAAATTATCTGAACAACTTTATTAACAAACTTTACCTTTCTAGTACACATTGATCTATCCTACAATATTTCATTTGTTGCTATTATTGAAGGTTCAATTGGTGATGTATGTTTGGCCAACCATTCATCATATGGTGCATCATTAGGTAAATCATAATTGATATTATCTTTCTCTTTATTAATGATATCCTTCCACTCACTTTCAAGAAATTTTGCCTCTGATATAAAAAACTTATAAAAAAATTTGGCTTCTTCCAAATTTGCTATAACATCTAAAAGTAAACCATTTGCATCATAACTTTTTATATAGCCTACTTTATCATTTAGCACTACCAAAATATCATCATCCCAGCCTGTTAAGGTTTTTATTCATCTCCTTTTGTGAATAGTGAAGGAAATAAAGCAAAAATTTTATTCTGATAGTTGAAGATGCATGACCAAATCTTTCTCTGTAGTAACGCTCTATTTATATCAAAATCCAATAAACCTTTTACTTGGTAATAAGTTCTCTCAGCTTTGAGATTATCATTCTACTTATTAATTATTTCAAAGCATATTTACGTCATTACCTCCTCTCTAACTACCCATTTATTCAAAATTTCTCTTAGTTTGTCACCATCATTACTATGATTTTTATGGATAGTGATGCAAGAGCATCCTAGGTGTAAGAGCAATCTTGCATCACCCAAAAATATTTCATTTTCAGCCTTTTCTATTTTAATAAGGACTAGTAGATAGGGTGGTTACTATTTATGGGAAATTGCTATTTTTAGTGAGTTTCTCATATGAGCTTAGAATGTCCTCATTTTCTATAGGAAGGTTCATTTTAGAGTTGTAAGCCTACCATAAAAATCCAATTGCTCAAGCTTAAGTATTGAAGAAGTTATTGTGGATTTTTAGTGGAAACAATTGTAGAAAAATCTTCAGGATCATTTTTGGAGGCCTTAGAGTGCCTAGATGAGTGAAAACTCGACAACAGGGCACTTGCACAATTTTGAGCCTATATATTAGATTAGGAGTTGGCATTTCCAAAAAGTGGTTATAATAGCCAATCAAAGCAACAATTCAAGAGTTATGGCCTTTAAAAGTTGGGCTACTCAAAATATCTAAAATAAATGTCAAAGATGTATTTGACTAACTATATATGTATTGCTAGGGTATGTTGACCCTAGGTATTAAGTTTTATTGTCTAGAACCTTCTCTGGTGGCATACAATTGCCTATTTAAGAAAGGTCTGAACATTGTCTATGGCAACTTTGGGTTATAGTTCACATCTTGTCTTGCGGATTACTATAATAAAGGCACCCATGTGAGTTAGCATATTGTCGTTATGAGTTTTGTAATTTTGCATTTGTGCTGCAAAGAAGAATTCCATATTTTGTTCTCACATTTGTGGTCATTTCTTTGTTTTTGTTATGTGTTTATGGTATTAAGGGGAGCACCCTTCTTTAAGTGGTATTAGAGCTAGAGTTTTTGAGTGTGTGGGAAGATCATTCATTGTGTGGAAGTTCACACTAGGAACATGGTTTGGGCTAAGTGTGTAGACAGATCATCGATGGAGAGGTACTTTGCACTAGGGTTTTAGTAGAAGTACAAAAATGCCTCCATGAAGAAAGCATGGCAGAAGAGCTATAGGTGTTACACCTGAGGGTTTTTGAGCCCTCTAAAGACAAATAAAAGAATTGGAAGAACAAATTATTAGAGGAATGAATCTTCCCGTAAGAGATGAAACTGAGGATGAGGATGAAGTGGAAGAAAATGATGAAGCATAGGTAGTTCTAAACCCAAAGGAAGAGAGGCTTTTTAGGGCCATCTCCAAAATTGGAAAAAGACCTAAGTTTGAGGTTGCCACACTTTTGGGAAACCTTAACCCAAAGGAGTTGATTGATTAGATCAATGAACTTGAGGAGTACTTTGAGTATGAAGATATTGGGGATCTTGATAGGGTCAAGTTTGTGAAGGCAAAACTAAAGGGACATGTGAAGATATAGTGGCAGGAGGTTTAGTCAGAGTGAAATACAAAGGGAAAGGACAAAATCACTAGATGGGAATGAATGGTATCTTTAAACTAAAGTGACAATTCATTCGTATGAATTATGAGCTTGATCTGTTGAAGAAGATGCAAGGGTTGAACCAAGTGAAAAAATCTGTTCAAGAGTATACTGAAGAGGTCTACTGAGTTCTCATTAGAACTAGCCATGAAAAAGTTAATAAGGAGAAAGTTACCCATTATCTTAATGGGTTGAGGCCAAGCATTCAGGACAAGCTGAGTCTAGTTAAAATAAACACTATTCAGAATGCACACCAGTTTTCCCTAAAAATTGAGGAGAAATTTAGCAAAATTTTTGACAATAAGAATAGAAAAAGAGGTCACGATGGAAGATCTAGTAGACAATCTTATAGAGGTCATAATGATGATGAAAAGAACAAGGATGTGGCTAGATATAGCATTCACAACTAGAGGGGGGAAAATTCCAATTGTTTCCATGATTAGAACTATGGAGATCAAAGAGGAAGAGGTAGAGGACAAGGGACTAGAAGAGAAGGTTTCCATGGAAAATGTTTTCACTATAGAGAAGATAGGCATAGATCATTTTAATGTACGTAGTCCCAAGGAAGGATAAATCAAAGAAAAGAAGATAGAGCTAGAGTTGCACATGTTAATGAAGATGCTAGATCATGACATTCTGAAGATACTGAAAGAGGAGAAGTCCTAGTTAGCAGAAGAGTCCTACTAGGTGGTGAGAATGAACTTGATAAAACGTGTTTGTTTCACACAAGGTGCAGATGTGAAGATAAGTGTTGTGATGTGATCATTGATGGTGGAAGTACTAACAATCTAGTCTCAGAAATGATGGTCACCCAGTTGAAGCCAAAAAAATAGAAACACCCACATCCATACAATATTTCTTGGGTGCAAGATGATGACAAGATTATGGTCAATGAGCAGTACTCTGTGAAGTTCAATATTGGAAGATACCAAGATGAGATACTATGTGACATCATACCTATGGACATATCTCATATGTTGCTGGGTAGGTTGTGGCAGTTTGACACATATGTTGTACATGATGGGCTAGAAAATACCTACACTCGAACCAAGGATGGAATGAAACATAAGTTAAAGTCATTGAATGATAAAGAAGAAAAGATATATAATACTACTAGAATATGTTTTGTTGATGGAAAAGAGTTTCTCAAAGGTATGAAGTAGCATATGTGTTTTTCTATAATTCCTAAAGATATAAAAGAATAAGTAGAGGAGATACTTGTAAAAGTTACAAATATGTTGCGAGAGTTTTCATATATTGTGTCAGATAATGTACCTAATGGATTTCCCCTAATTAGGGAGATCAGTTGCCAAATGGATTTGGTTCCAAGAGCCAATTTCCCAAACAAGACAATACACAAAATGACACCAGTAGAAAGTGAAGAGTTGAATAAGCAAGCTCATGAGTTATTAGAAAGAGAATTCATTTCTTCGTCCTTTTCAAAAACTCATTCACAGAGAGAATGAATTTGGAGTTCAAAAATTAGCCAGATAAACCCCCTGGCTAATTTTTGGAAAAAGATACGGAATAAACAAATAGAAAACTGATTTTGACCAATGAAATGCTTATTGAGCAATTGCCAGGATCAATTTATGATGCTATAGATCTTTTCCAACCAGAAATCCAACCAAATGATGGATCAAATCACTACATGGAGAAAGCCCTGTGCAATGAAATTTGCAAGCACGGTTTGGGGAGGGATTTCTTGCTCCTATTAAAAAGAGCAGATAATCTACTCCATCCGATGAGCTCTGAGTTCAAGTCCTGGGCAACCCAGAGTACCAGAATCTAGCACCTAAAAGTATTTTGTCTACTTATTGCAGATCCAATGCATTGAAGGGGTTGATTTGAGAGAGCCTAAGTCCATGTGTTGTACTAGTAGTATTAGCACAAAAGAAAAATGGAGAATGGAGGATGTGCATAGATTCTCATGCTATCAACAAGATGACAATCAGTCAAAAATTTTACTACCATGAATGGATGACATTATGGATTGTTTGAATGGAGCTGAGTATTTCACAAAGATAGATCTAAAGAGTAGGTACCATTAGATTCATATCATAGAAGGAGATTAATGGAAGACTACTTTGAAGACCAAAGAAGGATTGTACAAGTGGTTAGTCATGCCTTTTGGGATAACCAATGCACCAAGAACTTTCATGAGGCTCATGAATGAGGTACTGAAGGAGTTTCTGCATAAGTTTGTTATTGTTTACCTAGATGATATATTGATATTTAGTAAGATATTGGAGGAGCATTTGATTCATATTCACAAGGTGTTTAATAAGTTGAGGGAAGAAAAGTTGTTGATAAACCTAAAGAAGTACAATTTTCTAAAGGAGTTGATATACCTAGGATTTGTAATCTTGATAGAAGGTCTAAAAATGGACCTAGAGAAAGTGAAGGATATCCTTGAATGGCCTACTCCAAGGAGTGTGGTAGAGGTAAGAACTTTCATGGACTGGCTAGTTTGTACATAAAGTTCATAAGAGGTTTTAGCAATATTTGTGGGCCCCTAACTAAAACAATAAGAGGGGATAGGAAAGAATTTAAGTAGACTGGAGGAGCAGATACAAATTTTAATTTGTAAACAAAAAAAATTACCGAGCAACCTATTTTAGCACTTCTAGATTTTAACAAGGTGGTTTAAGTAGACTATGATGCTAGTGGTACTACAATAGGAGCCATTTTAAGCCAAGAAGGTAGACCTATTGCCTATTTCAGTGAGAAATTGAATGATGCAAAAAGAAAATATTTTATTTATGATCAAGAATTTTATGCTATAGTTCAATCATTGAAGAAGTGGAGACACTATCTTCTTCCTAAGGAGTTTGTTTTGTATACTAATCATCAAGCTTTGCAACATTTTAATAGTCAATGAAAATTGAACCAAGGGCATTTGAAATGGGTTGAGTTTTTGTAGAGTTGTACATTTCTTTTGAAACATAAGAGTGGGAAGTCTAATAGAGTTGTAGATGTTCATAGTAGAAGAAAAAATTTTGCTGACAAAAATGTAGATAGAGGTGGTTGGGTTCAAGGAACTTAGTACTTTGTATCTAGATGACCCTTATTTTAGTAAATCATGGAAGGCTTTGTACAAAACCTATTATACTTGATAGGAAAAAGTGATTGGATTTCATGATCCAAGATAATATGTTGTTCAAAGGAATCTAGTACTACATTCCCAAAATTTGATGACAGAGAAACTCATCAAGGAGAATCATAGTGGAGGATTGGTTAGACATTTTGGAAAAGATAAATCATAGCTTTGGTTGTTGAGAATTATTACTAGTCAGAGTTGCAGCAAGATGTGAAAAAGTTTGTATAGATTTGTAGAGTATGTTAGATGGCAAAAGGAGTAAAGAAAAATATAGGATTATATCCGCCATTACTTATACCAGAGAAGTCGTAGTAGGATGTCAGAATGGATTTTGTTCTTGGATTACCAAGGACACAGCATGGGAATGATTCTATTTTTGTGGTGGTTGATAGGTTTTCAAAGATGGCACATTTTATTCCTTGCAAGAAGACTAGTGATGTTGTTCATGTGGAAAAGTTGTTTTTAGAGAAGTGGTGAGACTACATGGTCTGCATAAGAGTATAGTTTAAGATCGAGATACCAAATTTTTTGGGTATTTCTAGCATACATTGTGGAAGAAGTTGAAGACAAGTTTGAAGTTTAGTTTATCACATCATTCACAGACTAATGGATAGACAAAAGCCGTGAATCACAGTTTGGAGCACTTGCTAAGATGCTTGGTTAGAGATAAACCAAAATGATGGGATATGATTTTACCATAGGCAGAATTTACATATAATATTTTTATCAGTAGGAGTACTAATAAATCACCATTCTAGATTGCATATGAGAGTAGTCCCAAAAATGCTTCTGAATTTTGGAAGTTGGATAAAGGAGAGATAAGTAGTGCTAAAGCAAAAGATTTTACTGAACATTTGAAGAACATCCATGAGGAGGTGAGGAAGCACATTATAAAGATGAATACATAGTATAAGGCTAAGGCAGATATGAAAAGGAGGTATAAAAAATTTTACGTTAAAGATGAAGTGATAACAATAGGAAAAGTAACCTTTTGGGGGGGGGGGGGGGGGGGTGGGTGGGCGAGGGGTGAATTAGTAGTTTAAACTTGGACCCATAAAACTTTCATCACACCTCCATTTCATAAATTTAATGAGAAAATTGAAATAACATGTAAAGTATATATATCTAAATCATGTAAACGCATAAGCAATCATACACATATGACACTAGATATGATTACCTAGAAACCCTACAATGAGAAGGAAAAATTGGGGTGGGGATGACACCTACAAATCTTTACTACTGCAATAATAAAGTGTATCCAATGAAGGTTACAATATTTTGACCATGAAACATGATCTACCTTGTTAAAGGCTTACAAAGACTGTTGTGTCTCACCCTATTAGAGGATTTCAACACCCTGTTAGAAGTGTGCCTTGCTAAAGGACTTTAACTCACAACTATGTAAACACCTTGTTAGAGGATTTCATACTAACTATTAGGACTACTTTGTTAAGAGATTTTGACTGAAATCACCTATTATAATGTCTCAGCTTTGATCTTGTAGTTAGCACTTGCTTGCTTGATAATAGATCACCTCTAAACCGACGTCAACTTGATCGTTCTTGATCATATGTCTCTTTTTTGTATACTTTTCCTTTCCTTTGTTCTGCTCTAACTAATTCAACAATGTTGTTTCACTTCATAACTTCTAAGCCATCATGAATCTATGTTTGTGCATGAAAACTTCTCTCTTCACTCTTTCAATTCCTTACAAGCTCATAGAGAATCTAGGGTTTGTCCTCCTTAAGAAGACTTTGGTGACTTAGGGTTAGGTGTGAATCTATGACTAAGATTCATACATTTTTCTACTTAATCCTTCCCATTTTCTAGTTGACTACATGTAATTACATAGGGAATCTAACTAGAGATTCATCCCTATCTCCAAAATATCAAAATTCAATCTTAAGTTAGCTCAAAAATGGTTTACATAGTTGTTTGTGCCTTTACAAACAAATATGTCCAAACTGTCTTACTTGAAATCTAAAGTCTCTGATGCTCAACATACACTAATATCTCTATTATGACTTGGCACCTATATTGCTCGACATCCACTATTTACTCAGCTTCTATTTCACTCGGCATATACTATCTACTCGACACTTGAGTGACTTGGCACATGAGTGGCTCGAAACTTACTATGACTCAACATGGTGTAATATATTATATACATGTTGTACTCAAAATGTACTACTAGTTCAACATTAATTAAGTAAATAATTTAAGTGTGTTGACACTCACTTGTCGAAACCAATCTGAGATCAACAGTTTGGACCATGCAACATGGTGAAAAGGCATGATTCTGGAAATGCTTATAAAGTGGAGTTTCCTACTGAATTGAATATTTCACCACTATTTAACATTTCAAATTTGACAGAGTATTATGAAGGAGGTGATGAAGATTAAGTTGCAAAAGCACAATGGAGTATTCCAGTAGCTAGTTTGGCTACAAAGGAGATTGAGGAGATATTGGACAATAGTGTTGGAAAAAGTACTAAAAAAAAAACTTATGAGGAACATCTAGTCAAATGGAAAGGGAGGCCAATTGAGGAGTCATCATGGCTAATAAAGGAGGAGGATAACCATCTTTGTTTTCCTTTGAACACCTGAGACATGATGAAGTCACTTCTCAAATTAACCCAAGTGTCTAATGTAGGAGCATCCTAGGTGTAGGAGCAATCTTACATCGCCAAAAAATATTTGATTTTCAGTCATTTTTTATTTTAATAAGGACTAGTAGACAAGGTGGTTACTATTTATGGGAGCTTGCTATTTTTAGTAAGTTTCTCATATGAGCTCGAAATATCCTCATTTTCTATAGGAAGGTTACTTTTAGAGTTGTAAGCTTACCATAGAAATCTCATTGCTCAAGCTTAAGTCTCAAAGAAGTTATTATGGATTTTTGGTGGAAACATTTGTAGAAAAATCTTCAAGCTCACCGTTGGAGGCATTAGAGTGCCCAAATGAGGTCCAAAAACCCAATGGAAGGGCACTTGCACAATTTTGAGCCTATAGATTAGGAGTTGACATTTCTAAACAATGGTTATAATAGCCAATCAAAGCAACAGTTTGAGAGTTATGGCCTTCTGAAGTTGGGCTACCCAAAATATCTAAAATAATTGTCAAAGATGTATTTGGCTAACTCTATATGTATTGTTAGGGTCTATCAGCCATAGGTATTAAGTTTCATTGTCTAGAACCTTCCCACGTGGCATAAAAATTTTTATTTAAGAAAGGCCCAAACATTGTCTAGGGAAACTTTGGGTGATAGTTCATAGCTTGTCTTGTAGATTACTATAATGAAGGTGCCCAAGTGGGTTAGCATATTGTACTTATAAATTCTAGAATTCCACATTTGGGGCGCAAATAAGAAGTCCATATTTTGTTATCACAATTTTTGTTGTTTCTTTGTTTCTATTATGTGTTGATGGTATTAAGGGGAGCACCCTTCATCAGATAGAGAGTAATTGATTAACTATGTAGTGCAGTCTTCTAGTGTCAATGTCATAGACAAAGAAAAGCATTACCTCCTTAATATTTTACTCATACCTTTTCCATGTTTCTTCTTGCATAGTCTTGAGCCTAGCCTTTTCTTCCTCCATATCCTCTTTACTAGTATCTTGATGATGTAAAGGGGTGTTAGGAATCTCATGTATGGGGCTAGTAGGTGGCGGAGGAGTATGCAAGGACACAATAAGCGTCTAAGATGACTCCCCAATTTTTGATAATATGAATTGTTTCCTTTTATACTTAGCCATTTCATTTTCAAATCTTAGCCTTTTTTGAATTTCCTCATTATAAGCTACTAAGACTTGTCTATACTTTTTCTGCAATTCCCACACAATTCTCTTTTCCCTCCTCATAGTGGCTAGTGTGAGGGTTTTTGTTCCAACATTTAATTTTTGCACCTCCTCGTTTGGGGTGTCCACCACTCTTTTTATAATCAAATTTCCTATTATAACAGAGTCACTAGGCTCATAGGAGAAAGTGCTAGATCCTCTTTTTTGAGACCAAGTGACCAAAGTAGCTTGGTCTTCACTATACTTTACACCACTTAATGTTGTATATTTTTTTTCTCTTCAATAGTTAGCTCTTTTTTCACAGAATTAAGAACCATTGCATATGCAATATCCCAATTAGGGAGAAGGGTATGTGAAGGATCATGGTCAACCAAACTATGCTCTTAAGTGGCAACAAAAAATCAAAAAATCAGGGTTATGTCAACTTGACATGCAATTTTCTACTTGTTATTAACTTTATATCAAAAATTTGAGAGAAATGAATCTCTAGAAAATTGAATCTAGTTTCTAAACTACTAGGACTTATCTCAAAAAATAAAATTTGATTGGTCAAACTTTTGAATTTTAATGCAATATTAAAAAAAATTAGAACAAAAATAAGAAGTAGATGTATGTCTAACCACCTTAATCAAAATCAAATGATAATTTTTTTTAATAATATTCTAGATATAAGTGATAGACCTATGCCTAGATGTGACACATATTTCTTCGTATTTATATTCTAAATAAATAATTAATAATAAATTTTTGACTTTAGTATTTTTGGAATAAAAAAACTCTCGTGTCTGACCACCTTATCTAATTCAAAACTCTACAAAATTCAATTTTTCATTTTTTTTTTCCTTATAATAGAAGAAACATAGAATGTGATGCATCTTTTGGATTTAAAAAATGTTGTACCATTTGAAAGTTATAGTTATATTCTAAGTAGTGTGTCAATCAACACTTTATACATAAATCCATTAGAAAATAAGTAATAATTACTTACTAAACTCATAATTTGACAAACCTTACATTTATGGAAATATAAGAACATTCTTAAGAAACCCTTTTCATTTCATCAAATTTTGGTGAAAAAAAAGTCATCTGCTACATGTTTAAAGTAAAAATCACATAAAAATAGGCTCAAAGTACATTTTTAGGATGTTTTTAAAGTTGACGATATAGTTTTGGTATCAAAAGATATAGTAGACCTTATAAAGATATTAATTGTTTTCATTTAGTATCACAGTGGGTGGGAAAAAAGTTGGAATAGATTTTGAAATTGTTTGAGATATTTCAGAACTACAAATTTTTTAGATCACCATTTTCTGGCACACCATGATCCTACACATACCTAGAAGTGGCACCCCAATCGCTTTAATCATTCTCCTTCCTTCTTCAAGACTTATCTTGTTGAATTCTTACATCATTTCTAATTTGATCTCACTCTACACAATAGAGTCTTCTTTAACAGGTTGTTTTATTTTCCTTTCATTGCATTTGTCTTCAAAATTTGCAATGTTCATTCTCCATAAAAAATAATAGAAAGCCCTTGACTTTATAAAATTATCATTAGATAGGAGCTCATGAATAGCCCATTCAATTATATGATGTAGCTCCTTTCCCTTTAAAATTAGTCACAATCAACTTGAGGCTAGGTATAAGGGGTTCTTTCATAGTTCCTTCCTCTAACTCTATTGTAGTGATGAAGACTCTACCCTAGCATCCAACATGTTCTATTTGATTAATAGTGAGCTATTATTTTCCTACATAGATGGGACACTAAGATGGTGTATAAATTTATTCTTGAACCGTAAACTCTTGTTCAATCTTTTGTCTCTTTGACGATGGCTCTGATGGCCTTTTTTCAAGCTTGGGTTTCTTTGAGCGAACACTAGTAATTGCTTCAATTTTCCTTTTTCCCTTAGAAATAGGATAGTCTTCAACTCTTATTATACTATAGCCAACCCTTCTTTGAATAACCAATTAACCTGAACCTATAGTAGGAGCGAAAGATAATCTCTTCATTATTTCTCTTTCTCCATCAAGATAGGTTCTAATGAGGAGAGATTTCTTCTCATTCATCATATCCATTATCTTTCAAACATGGTCATTAATTTTTTAATATTATTAGCTTTTTTTTTGGCCTCTCACAATGAGTTGTAATCTTTTTTTTTTTTTTTAATAAATTCAAGTAACCTTGTATAGACTCTCCACTTCTCCTTCTTTACCTCTCCCTCCTACAAGGAAAACTCATTCCTAACAATGTCCTCTGGAAAATAGAACTCATGCTTCCTAGCTTTAGTCTTTTCTCTTTTCCTAAAAAGTTCAAATAATCCCTCTCTATCATTGAACCTTGCATGCAAAGTAGCCATCTTGTAGGGATTCAAAATTTTGTACAAAAAGATCCAACCACACTTTGTAATTGCAAACTCATGTGCAACAATACATGTGGGAAATATGTAACCTCTTGATCTACCCGTCAACACTACTTCCTCCAATCCATCTATTTGCCACAAAATTTCTAGTAACCCTACCTTATAAGGTTCTTGGTAATGAAACACATGTGGGGTCCATTGAAATCTATATACCTTGAATATAGTTGATACTGGATATGTGATGGTATCTGCCCAATTAAGGGAGACATTCAAATTATTTGGGGAATCCAAAGGTCTAATGAAATCCAAAAATAATTTAAGAATCCTTGGATTACCATTTGATAATGGAATCGTCAAGCTAGTTTCAAAATACTTGTAAAACCTCACAAAACTAGCTTCACTTGCATCACATGTCATATCTACACTCTGTAACTAAACTAGCTAAGGCTCTCCCTCATGTTCTCTTATTAATTCCATATCTTTATCAAAGTCTTGAACTCCTTTGAAAAGAAACATATGAATCGACAAAGAATAGAGACCAAATGTTTTCTCAATCTTCCCTTTCATAATCCTATTTTAAATCCCACGTGGATTTCTTTAGTCAAGAAGCATGCAAAGTCAAAAATAATATTAACCCAGAAAGATGAAATCTATACCATCATATTCATGAATTTGATTGGCATATACTCCTTCTTATGTTCACCAAAAACCCTACATAATGTGTGTGTGTGTGTGTGTGTGTGTGTGTGTGTGTGTGTGTGTGTGTGTGTGTGTGTGTGTGTGTGGCACAAGAGTTGAGAAAATGATTCTAAAAAGGTTCATAGGTTGAGGTTGTGAATAGTTCCAAACACCCAATAGTGCTAAGATGTCCCCTGAATGCTCCTTGTTTAATTTTCTCTTTCTAAGAGTGATATTCCTTTTCCAACACCTGAAAGTCAATGACCTCACGATACTATGAAGTAGGATCCACCATGAATACTTCCTAGATTCTCTCAGGTGTTATTTTCACTAAAAATTCCCCATTTATCATGCTTATAGTTCTAGTTATTGGGTCATACATTCAGGCTATAGAGTTGAGGAGGTCTAAATCAATAAAGACTCCTAGGATGGTTAACTTTCCTAGGTCAAAATTCCAAATGTTTCCATGTGGTGCAAATAGGTTCCTTTTTGAAAACCATTTCCTGAGAAGTTGTAATCCTATTTTAGATATTTTTTCATCTTGAGTCAAGTTATCTCTATTATACAAACCCTCAGGTACCTTTAACCTTGGATTTACATTGATCGATTTTTTAATTTTCATGGTTTCATTAGTAGACTCATTCAACTATTCTAAGAAATGTCATGAATATTCTTATGCATGTAATCCCTTTGCTTGGAGAAAACCTTCTTTGGAGGCATTGTAAGTAATAGAGACAAGAAATCAAAATTCTTCTTGAGGATATGAAATTACTTACTTGGCTCAAAAAATTTGTATCTACTTACCACAGTAGATTAGTGTTGTAGAAAATCATAATTTTACTTAACATAGGAAACAATTTCAGTAGGTACCACACTCCAATTCTTCAACAATCTATTTTTGGAATGAAAGCATCAACTTTTCCATTATAGTTTTCATATCAATCCACATGAGAGGCCATTAATTCTCATAAATGTTTTATAAAGAGGAGATTTTCATGTTTTAAATTTTTTTTTAAAGGGTTGTTGATTCAAAAAAAATCTAACAAATAGAACTTCATTTGCAAGTTGATTTATTTTCCATCCTCTGATCTAGCAATCAAACTTATCACATCATGAAATTTTGAAACCTTTTTCTTTGTTAACATCTTTTGTGTAATGGTTGCAATGTATGTAACATGTGTTGCATTGTCACTATGTCACTATGGTTAAAAACTAAGAAAATATTGTTAGTGACATAACAATAGCCTTAAATCTACCTTAGATATAACAATTAAGAAAAAAAAATTACTTCAAAATGGGTCATACATTCCACATGCCATATCATCACTACATTGCTATCATTAAAAACCTTGCATCTTGGGATAGCAATACAATGAAAATGGTCAATTAATTTCTTATTTGATGGTTGGAAAAAGCTCTACATTATAAACTATATTGGCCCATAGGGACATGCTTCACCATGTCATTATCTCTATGATTAAATAGCTTACATCTTTCTATAGAAACATAATGACAATCATAGATCCATCATTAAATCAACAACTCATACCATATTCTTTTAATACTGTATTTGGCTCAAGAAAAATAGGTCCCACCTATTCCACATGTCATGTTTTCGCTATATTTTTATGGTTAAAATCTTTCAACTTTCACTGGTGTCATAGCAAAAACCATAGATCTCTAATCTAATCAATGATTGAGAAAAGACTTTGAAAACTAGCACACATTGCAGAAGAATGAATTAGGAATAAATATTTTCCATGTGTCTGGATACCTTACCTCCTCCACATGTCACCATGTAGTTATGTTACCTTTCTTAAAAATCACACAAGTATCCATGATGACACAACAATAACCATAGATCATGCAAAACCGTGATGGCTGAGAAGATGCACCTGATCATTATTTTTTCTATGGTCCTACATGATAGATGTCACTTCATTTTTTTGTCACTTGGATTACACAATTTAAAACTCTTCTTAATGACATAATGACAACCTTTGATCTTTGAGAAAATCACAAGCTATTATTATAACCTTAAAATGTTGATTTAAAAAAGTTAACTCATGTAGGACAAAGGGAGAACTATGGTCAAACCTGAGATTAAAAATGAGTCACAAGCTAGGAAAAATGTAAATCATGAAAGATTTTAGAAATGGTCATAGAAAAAAACTTTTGAATAAGAAAATTAAAAGGATACTATGTCCTTGTTTAGAAATCTCCCACCTCAAATTGAAAAGGCATGGTCAATTAACAATTTTTTGGAGGAACCTAGGGCACCGAAGATATTAGGGAATAACAATTAGGGATTTTCTAGGGTATGCTTGATCATGAGAAATGAAATCCCTAATTTCTTATATCAAATAAAATGAATTTTAATGATTCCAACTAGGTGAATAACTAGGGCAACATGCCAAATACAATAGCAATTACAATAATAGTTCTGCAAGATCCCTTTAGATCTAACCCAAACCCTAGTAAGAAAAAATCTATACTATCATAGAAACCTCCAAGGATGAACTAAACTTTTTCTTGAAAACCCACCAAACAATCTCCTTGTTTTCCAAGCCTTGGCTACTAGCCCCTCCCAAATTTTACCCAAGATCTAGGTGTAAATTGCCTAACATTCAATACTCTATCCACACACTTAGGAAAAATTTACTCACTTAGGTATTGATCTTCTCCATGCTAGATCCCATACTCAATAATGACTCACTCCACTAAATGAATGACTTAAGACTCCACAAGACTCCCTTACTTTTAACCAACTAAGCCACAAGTTGACCCAGTATGTTACAAATGAAATAAACCCTTAAATTAAATGCACATTTAAGTCATAGGTTGGATTACAATAGAAATTAAATATATACAACCAATTTAAATGCTAATTTTGGCTCACACTAGAAACCAAATATAGACAACATGGGAAAATCTAGATCTAGGACATGATTGAGCATCCAAAAACCACTTATGAGTATTAGCAATAATAAGGTTAACACTGCAACTTAGTTAACACTAAAACCAAGCATCATCAAGCTCCTAGTGTATTATGAGTGCCTTCAATGATTGAGCACCTCTTCTTTGACTAAGTAACACTCTAAGTACTCTCCAAAGAAACTATTGAGCATTCCTTTAAAAACTCCAAAGCAGTTAATTGTAAATGCATTTACACAATCCATCATAGTAATTATATGCTTCTGGATTTTGATTGTGTGAATTTTTTTTAGTCAATTGTAAATACATTTCCAAATTATTTACTAAGAAAACCCATGATGCTCCTAGATCAAACTCCCAAGGTAAGTAGAAAAGTGTGTCCGACACTCTGATGCTCAAAGAAAGATCTGATCCAATCTTCATATTCACCAAAGGCTTCTAGTCCATCAAGGACAATAGAAGCAATCTATAAATCACCCACATCTGCATCATTCTATATAACACCTAAATCTCCAGAATCTCAAAAACCCAATCAAGATGCTCACTCCTAGCAACAAACTAAACATAATTCTCCACAAGTAAATCCTCATCCATGTCAGCCATCAAAAAATTTAAAACATATAGATTTGTAGAACAATGTAGATCCAAAACCAAATCCACATTAGTAGCATTTCCAAAAAATGCCAAACTCCCAACACTAGCAATCTCATTGCTCATAATAAGATCGTGCACAACAATCAAATCATCCACAACAATAGGTTGCACAATTTTCATGTCAGACACAACCAACTGACCATGAAACCAGTCTCCATCCCAGCATCAACAAGGTTAGGAACTTTTTCAGCAACAACCACAAGTTTCTCTATAGGTTTCATATCTGACTCCATAGACTAATCAAAAAGACCAACCTCTTCCACCTTAACCTTTCTATGCAATCTTTATTCTCAAAAACTTCTTCTAGTCGACTAGATAACTCACTTTTGGATTGGTAGAATACAACTCCACAACCATTTACAAAAGTCAACCATCCCTTGCTTAACTCAATCAGTCAATCTAACTTCAGATTGAGTAGACATCTTTGAATATTTCTTCTCTACCACATAACTAAGATTTGCAATCATCCCAAGGTCCAAACTTCTCAAAGACATTTTCCAAGATCTATGCAAACCCTATTCAATAGATCATTCCCACACACCTTCTAACAAACCCAATTCTTTTGCAATGTAGATCTCAACTTACCACCTCACACAAACAACCTGGAGCAATCAAAATTCTAGGACAACAAATCTACAATACACATCACACAAACTCTATATGATCGTGCTCCAACAATATCAACCTTCCCTCTTTGCAACCATCGACCCATCTACAAGTCCTTTGTAATTGCAAGTTAGAACCATGAGTTGCCACCTCATAACCAAGTTATTTAGGACTCAATAAAGAAAAATCCACTAGAATATTAACCAAATCAAGATCTTCTCAAAACAACTCCTCTCAAGTGAAGGTCCTAGTACAAACTACCTCAACTTTGGTGATCTATCTAGACAATAAGGAACAACTAAGCTTTGATACCATTTAATGTAGTGCAAAGTAGGAGAATCCCCAATGGAGATGTCCTAACCTCCAGCAATTAACCACATCATGAAAACAACATAAAAAATAAGATCTGATACCAAACACAACACTTTATTCATAAAATAACTATTTACATGCAATGTACCCAACTATAAGGCCTTTTTGATTTTGACCAAATACAATAGCGATTACAATAAGAGTTCTGCAAGATCCCTCAAGATCCAAGTCAAACCCTACCTAGTCTATATCCACACTTTGGTAGAAAATTCCAAGGAAGATCTAAACTTGTGTTTGCAAACCCATCATGAAATTTTCTTGTTTCTAAAACCCCATCTACTAGCCCTTCTCAAACTTTACTTAAGATCTATGTGTAAAATGCCTTACATTTGGTGCTATGTGCACACAATTAGGAAAAATTCACTCACTCAGATAATCCATCTTCTCTGTGTTAGGTCCCACACTCAATAATGACTCACTCCACTAAATTAATGAATTAAGAATCCACAAGACCCCCTTACTTATCCCGAACTAAGCCTTAAGTCATCCTAGTAAGTTACAAATTAAATAATCCCTTTCATTGAATGTGCATTTAAGACACTAGTTGGCTTACAATAGAAATTATATACATAAAACAAAATTAAATTCCAAGGTCATCTCACACTAGAAACCAAACATAGATAAGTCATGAAAAGTTAGATCCAAGACATGGTCATGCATGAGAAAGCCACTTCCAAGTATTAGCAACTCTAAGGTTAACATGATAGTTTAATACTAGGTTAATAGTACAACTCAGTTAACATGATATGTTAATACTTGATTAACACTACAACCAAGTACCATCGAGCTCCTACTATATGTTGATTTCCTTTGATGATCAATCACCTCCAAGATTGTTGAGCACCTCTTCTTTGACCGAGTAACACTCCAAGTACTGACCAAAGTAACTACTGAAAATCCCTCCATGAACTCCAAAGTAGTTATTGAAAAAACCCATGATGCTCCTACATCATGATGCATGGTAAGATCTTGTATTATACTATATAAATTTTAATATTAGAGTAAAATTATATTTACATTATTACTTATTTATATTATGTGTTATAGTAGAGCTTATTATATATAAATATACTATTTACTATTATATGTCTCTTTCTCTCTCTTCTTTTTCTTTTCTTCATCCATAATGTTTTCTGAATATAATTTTGTCTCACCTCAAGCTATCTTTGATATGTTATGCTTATCCCTCTACCTCCCACTCTATCCTATATCACATCAATTTGTTTTCTCCTTACTGCCTCAAGCTTTATAAACCACTCTGTCTATTAGTTATTAGTTTGGACTTCTCCATGACTCTTGCTAAGACCATATCTCTATCCCACCTCTTGTATAAGTGAAAGTTATTTTTATTATTATTATTATTATTATTCATATAACAATGATTATTCTTAATATTATTCTTGTTAGAGCATATAAATTGGTCCATTCTAAAGCTTATGCCATTAGTAGGATTATGACCTAATAATTAGCTTAGCGTTAAGGTTAAGGTTATACTAGGAGTTGTAAATAGGGTTTAGGGTTAAAACTTTGGTTAGGGTAAGGGGATACATCATGGTTAGTATTATGGTTAGACTAAGGATTTAAATTAGGGTGGAATTAAGGTTAAGACTAAGTTAGATGAAGGAATATGATTAGTTGTATGGTTAAATACATAGTTTTTATTAGGGTTATAATAAGGAAAATGGTTAAGGTTCATGGCATGATAAGGGTTAAATTGTGTTTACAATTTGGGCTGTGATCTTGTTTAGGACGATTAAGATTATGGTTAGGATTCCACTTTAATGTTTGTGCTAAGGTTTAAAGTTAATGTTACTACAATATAACTTTTCTTCTTAATTGAGAGGTTTCCTAAATTTATTTATTATCGGATCGATTTAATTTCATGCATAATTATTTTATGCCTATCACTACCTATCTTTCAAAAATATCATGGATTGAATAGGCTAAAAATTGACTTTATTAGTTGTATAAATATATGAAAATGACCATTTCATGCTTAGTATTAGGGTTTTGATTATGGTTATATAATTTAACTACTATATTTTCAATTTCAAACACTTTTAAAGAGTATTTGTATGATAATTCAATCTTGTTTATATACTTAATAGTGCACATCAATGACCATGTTGAATATATTTTTATAGAAAAGTAATTCATTTTTCTTAGTTTCTATGTGTGTCTTATTTACATGCTAAAGATATTAAATATAAATAATTACATACCTATTACACATTAGTGTTTTATATTTAATTATAGTAAACAAAGGTTGACTTAAGAAGCTCAATTAGAAAATCAGGGCTATGTATAATGATTGTATACAAAGATACAAATAGTCTTATTGTACCTTCACCATAATTTATGGAGTTTTGTCTTTGCAAAATTATGTAATTTTACAGTTTAGTTACCTTCACTAAAATGATCCTAAACATTCTAGAATGAACTAAAAACCATCCCTTAGTCCCACATTTTCAGACTCGCTAGTTATTGGCATCATGTAAACATGGTGAATGGTTTGCAAACGAGGTTGCGAATAAAGTAGGTTTAACCAAGAGAAAATTTCATAGATAAGAACACTTGAACTGGAGTAGTACTAGGATGGGTGACCTCATTGAAATTCTTGATGCTTCACTTCTATAAGAATCACCTAGATATAATTAGTGGTAAGTGTTCCAATCATTCTCATTAGAGATGGGTTTGTGTGAACCACCATCATGAACTATGAGTTAATGATTTTGACTCAAGAAATATAGAATTGAGTCCTATTACCAATATGAAAATTTGACTTAGTATGGAAAAAGAGCTCCTACTTTTAATGTCTAAACATGAAACTGAAACAGACACTTATGTTTTTTTAAGCTTTTTTTTCAATCTTCTTTATAGTTTTAATATTTATTTTAACTTCTTTATTTATTACCTTTGAGTTGACTATTTAACCACCACCCTAGATCTTCATCCTTTATCATTAACTACATCTTTACTATTTTTTCTATAAATACCCACATTGTAACTTGGGATTCCACCATGATGCACTAGTGTCTTTAAAAATTACTACTACAATAGGAAGTAAAAGTTGCATTGTGGTCATAATGTGCTTGGTTTTTCAACCATAATAGATTTGAAATGTATAATCCTTCTCGTTACACTTTCTATGTATTTTATAAGATAGGATACTTGTCCATTATCTTAATCTTCATGCAAAGAAAATGACCATATGTCTTTTAGCTATTCCTTCAATTTTATCCCTTTAAATTGAGACTGCAAGATATTTCACAATTTTGTTCTTATATCTAGTAAACACAAGAGTCAATGGATATCTAATTTTGATTGACACAGGTATTGTAGGGGTTGAAATGTGAATCAAGGATACATAACCTAATTTCATCATATAAAAATACACAGATACACTAATACACATAAAAAAAGAGAGGGAAGTCAAGGATATAGGTCCTTTCAAACACAACTTTAAAGAACTAGATCTAGAAGATTAGTCCTAACCAAACAAGAAAAGAGTACTAATGCAAATTAGGTTTAGGAAGAATAGGGGAAATGATATCCAAATCCTTATAAACCCTAGATAATATAATAATCTAGAGCTAGATATAAGTGAATATGTTGAAAAGACAAAGAAGGTAGAGAACAGACCTTTAGAAAATATTTTTATGCTTGTTGTACTAATCAAAATGGATGATTTTTTTTAATCTTGGCCTAAAACTATGCAAAGGAAAAAACCTAGAATCGTTTAACAATTTGTTAGGGATAAACATGATAATCAAGGGTGACCCAATCACTATTAATGCATCAATGGTGACCTAGTAAACCTTGATGGAATGAGTGTGATGTTTATTCTAATTTCATGATTCTTAAGAAAGCTAGAAAGGAAACTTAGATCTACAACATGTACATCAATCTAGTATTTGTAGCATGTAATAAAAAAGGGTTTTTTGGCTGGCGGGGGGGGGGGAGAAGGGGGTTATCTTGGTGAAACCCTAGTTTAGGAAATAACTTTGAATTGGAATAATTGAAATGCTATGAATGAAATGTAAATGTATGATTTTACCATAGAATAGGAGGATCTCTTCAATCAAATGCAATATGCTTACTACACCAATTGATTAGCATCAAGAAAATAAAGATGAATAAATTTAAAAGACATGACAAAGGATCTTGAATAGATTTAATGATATCTTGAAGATGGCTCCCATAATTTCTTAAATGCTTGAATCCTTGATCATCAATGAAGGATGCTTAAAGACTTGAAAACTTGAATGCTAGAGTGCTTGTGCATGTATGACCTTAGATACCAAATGGACAAAATGGAAGGGCTCATATAGATCTTAGAAATGACTAATTCCCACAAGATCGTTGGTTATTCTCCTATGATATAGAGATAAAACACTATTTTTTTATGTCTTTAACATACATGTCATGCAAAATTGTAAAATTTTGCATCTTTGTTAAGCTACTAACTTCATGTTTGTAAAAGAGAAATTTTTTATTTTTTTTCCTAGTTACAAACTTTAGTCTTTTGAAAATGCAAAAAGAAAAAATTATGGTAATTTTCATGAAAATTTTGGAGACTCTATTAGTAGCTCTTTCTGGGGATGCATATTTGGACTCCAAATATGATGAGAATCTAGCTTTCTTTGAGGATCAAATATCAATAGAAACATTAAAAATTCTACATTAATAAAAATACATATATGATTACATCTTGATTAAAAGAAGAAAGATTTGAGATAATGATAATGGACATGAAACTCTTCCATGTTCCCATTAGTGTGTTGTAAGAAGAAAGAATGCACTCCTCCTTTCTCTGATATGATGAAAGGACCTAGCCAAAATGCATAAAACTTGTTATGTTTCCCCTTGTCTTGATCTTTGACATTATACTTGAAGACCAATCTCCAATGCTGAAGGACCTTTATATTGATTTATTCTCATAAAAGTACTTGACATGTTTCTTTTTCTCAATTTTATGTTCCAATACTGATCTCTTGAATTTACCTAGTTCAACTAGTGCATGTATCCTCTCATCCATAAAATATATCTCTTCAAATTGTTCTTGATTCATGAACTTATATACTAGGGTGACAATTTTTTCATGGAGAGTCTAGACCTTTCTCCATAAACCAGTTCAAATGGAGAGAAACTAGTAGATTTTTTGAAAGTGATTTGGTGTACCCACAATGCAAGGTTGAAATTATTCTCTCATGCTATTTTATTAGCATCCAACATCCTATTGATAATCTTAACTATATTTTTCTTACTTGATTCAACTTAGTCATTCCCTTGAGGGTGACGAGGTGAAGAATAAGAAATAAATATTTCATACTTACTACAGAAGTTAGAAAAATCCTATGATTTGAAAAATATACAATTATCTATACAATAATTTTATGGGGGACTACAAACATTGTCATGATGTTTTCCATCAATAACTTTGTAACAACCTTACTGGTAGATTACTTAGTGTTGGAAACAACTCTTCAATTATATATTATCATTGATGTTTACACAAATGTCAGTATTAATTGAGAAGTAGGGTAATGAAGACACTCCGGTATTAACCAAGCAGATGGTTATGTAGGGATTCGATCTGCAATATTGACTAAGTGGTTGGCCATCAAAGAAGATTAGTATTGACCGAGTGGTTGAGAAATGAGAGGTCACAATGTAGACTAAGTGTTAAGTCCCAGTGTTGACCAAGTGACATCATAATGAAATTATCAAATATTTTATTAATTGAAGTTGACTATTTAGATATTTATTGATGTTTTGAAATGGTATTCAAGATGACATTTCCTAACTTATGATATTAGAAAGGTCAAGCTATGAGGATAAAGTGTGGAAAGAAGAATATGAATAAGATGGATATGTGAGCAAAGGGAAAAAAAAGGTAGAGCAAGAAAGTGTGAAAGATAAGCTAAAAAGAAACATCTAATTAAGAAGGATCCAAAGGTCGAGCTAGAAAAAAGATCTATATCTGCAAATGAATTTACTTCATAAATAAAGTCAAACTACTGTTGGTTTCTAACCATCATAATAGTAAAGAAATATCATAACAGAGTTGATGTAATAGTCATTTTGTAAATCCTTTCATAGGTGAAATTTCATGATTGAAGTGTTTAAAGACCTCTAAGTGGGCCACTCCTAACATGGTGATCTAAATCCTCTAACAAGGTCATACTTAACAATATATTTTGTAACCTTAAACATGGTTGGCTCCTAATAGGGCTCACTTCAGAAGAGTGAAAATTACTGTGACTAGTTGCAACATAGTTTTTTCTAAATTGGGTTTTCACATTAAATCTTGGTTTCATCTGTGTTCATTCTATTTTCTAATAGTTTATGTTTCTGCAACTAAGTTACTCAAGGTTAAAATAGTGTAATAACCTTAAGATTACTTTGTTACTTGAGCTATTCAGTATTGCATTATCAGTAAAAGTTTATATTGACATCTAAGGGGCAAAGGATTTTATTTTGTGGTAATTGATCCATCCCTCCCCTCTTAGTTACTCTCTTACATTTCTAAAAATTGGTATCAGAGTAGTTGGTGCTTATAGGAAAGGGTTTTAAGGACCTAAGAAAATGATCAAAATGTCTTATAGAAGGGAGATCTCTAAGCTAAATAGAGAAAAATTTTCAGCATGGAAGGCATTGATGAAGCTACATATATCAAGAATCAGCAATTTTGGTGTGTTCTACATGGAGAACAAATATGTGCCACCACCCAAGCCTATGACTATGGAAGAAATAAAAGAACCAAAGGATCACAACAAAATGATGATTGATATTGCATCCTCCTTGAACTATCCTAAATTTGATGAAGTTAAATATTGTCCTACTACATTCAACATGTGGGCAATGTTGAAGAAAGTCTTTGGAGATGAAAAGAATGTGTAAAGAGCCAAGGAAGAGAGTTTAAGTAGTAAATTTGATCAATTGAAAATGAAATAAGGTGAGAATATTTCTCAATACAATGAAAGGATCAAATATTATGTAAGTACAATCAAAGCTACATGAGGTTAAATTGATGATGATACAATAATTTATAAGGTACTATGAACTCTTCTTTCTATTTATGCAATTAGAGTTTCAACTATTCAAGAGATTAGATGCAATCCAACAGATGATTTAACCCTAGATACTCTTATGGGAAGATTGACTTCTTTGAGATGGATAAATTTAATAACTATACTCCTTCTTCTAACAATCTTGAATTTGCATTCAAAGAAAATACTAACCCTTCGTAGAAAAGGAGGGAACTCGAAAGGAAAATAAGTTGATAGTAAAGAAGAAGATGAATCAGGTGAAGATCATGAAGTTGTTGAAGCTCTTCTAGAAAAAATAGAAGTAAAAGGAAAAGGAAAACTTAGATGTAAAATTCCATTGATTTGTTTCTCATGTGAAAATTTTGGTCTCATTGTTGCAAGGTGTCCAAACAAGGAGGACACGTATGAGAAAAGGATCAACAATTTCAAAGGCAAAAAGACTTCAAAAGATACAAAGGCTACAGAGGAAAAGGTAAGAAATCATGTTATATTGTAAAAGATTCTTATAGTGATGATGATGAAGATGAAGTATTTCATCTTTTGTCAAAGATGAACTTGATCATGATGAGGAAAATTAAAAGATGGCACTTATCTCTCATGTTAGAAAAAAACTATGCATAGATCATAGATAGTGGTTGTTCTCATCACATGACCAGTTATTAAATTATTTTTGAACACTATGAACATTATGATTATGGAAGTGTTAGATTTGGGAATAATGAAACATGTTATGTAAAGGGAAAAGGAATCATAGCATTAGCTGATGAAATCAAATGTGAAAATGCGTATTGGGTTGAAGGATTAAGACAAATCTACTTAGTTTAGAATATTAGAACAATATAGGATACAAAGTTGAATTCATGAATGGAAAAGGTAAACTATTAGATGGAAAAGGAAAACTAGTTGGAAGTCGCAATGTGACAAAAGAAAAATTGTTTTGCCTAGATCTCACTAAAAGTTTTTGTTTGCTAGCTTAGATTGAAGAAAGTCAGACATGGCATTAAATAATGTGTCATGTTAACTTTGATAACCTAATCACCATAAGAAAGAAAAAAAGAGTAAGAGGCATACCTTACCTGAAGAAACCTGCAATGAGCATGTGTAAACAATGTCAAATCAGTAAAATGAGTAAAAGAAGTTTCATAAGTAAGTCCTATAATTCTAAAGAAATTTTGGAACTAGTCACACATATCTTTGTGGCCAATAGGTGTGGAAAGATACTATGGAGATATATATTTCATTCTATTTTTTGATAATTATTATAGAATGATGAATGTAATTTTTTTGAAGGATTAGTTTGATTCTTTTCAAAAGTTCAAATGGTATTTGGATAGAGTTGAGAAATCAATGGGGAAGAATATGAAATTCTTGAGATCAAATAGAGGAGAATTGATCTCTAATGAATTCAATGAGTTATAAAATGAAAGAGGAATCAAAAGATAGTTATCAATAGCTAGAACTCTAGAGCATAATGGAATAGTAGAAAGAAGGAATAGATCCATCACGAAATGTGTGAGAATAGCAAAAAATAATGTTGCACCAGAGTACTCGAGAGAAGAAATTAGCACAATAGTTCATACACTCAACTAAGTTCAACTGAAGAAAGGTGCAAAAAAACACCTTATGAATTATGGTATAGTTACAAACCCAATGTTTTTTTATCTTAGAGTATTTGGAAGAAAAGTTTATATCGTTAAAGATACAAGGAAAGGAAAGCTTGATGCAAAAAGTAATGAAGGAATATTCTTAGGGTACTCAAATAGAAGCAAGGCATATAGATTTATGAATCTTAATACTCAAATGCAGTGCCTACTCTTTGGTCGCATTTCTATTATCATTGCCAAACTCCTTTTGGCGTACTTTCTATTAATTAAGTCTAATTAAAAGATTTAATTAAGAATTTAATTAAATAGAAAATTAAACAGATATTTTAATATTGATATTTATTTAATTAATTGAAAAATTAATTAAATAAAAAGAATTAAGTAAAAGAATTTATTTGAAGATGAAATTTATAAGTCTAAAATTGGAACGTGATAATATTTATTTAATTTAATAATAATATGTTTAGGGTTCATTTTTAGATAAATGACTAAATAATGATGTTATTTAAGTTAATAAATATTTTATCAATTATGTTTCAAAAATAAATGTAAAAGAAATTAAAGAAATCATAAATTAATTTAAGAGGATTCAAGTGGATATTAATAAATTAATGCGTATTATTTTAATAACTATTCACCTACGAGTACGTGCACTGCATATGCACGAGTTGTCTCCAACATGGGAGTTAGCGTGCCAATTAAGCACGGTCTGAGGATTTCATGCTGTGTAAGAGTCAATTCCGTTGTGGATATTTAAATCTTGTATGGGGAAACCGCATCATGTGTATCACCCTCTTCCATGGTTCAAAGGGAATTATCGGATTAGTATTTGAGTTTAATGGGAAATTTGCCGTGCGTACATGGGCAAACTGTTTACAAGAAGCCCAAGGTAACAGATGTCGTTAGGGCAATATTGTCTCGTAGAGTTACAAAGTTACAATGCCTATTCTATGCATCATCATAGCCATCCCACATCCAACTACTCAGACAATGATTAAGACATCGTCACCTTGTTAAATATGGAAAGATTGAGGTAAAGACGTCACAATCGTTAACGCAATACAGACGTAGAAAACTAGCTACCTGTTGTGGCCAATGTCTTAAATTGGTACTACCTTGCTTTTGTAGTGTTTCTGGGAAGGTTTCGGACTTGAACACACATCTGTGCATAGCCACGACTTGTAGCCCAGCGCTTCCCCATTTACGGTTGTATCTGTGATGGGGGCAGATCTTATATGACTGCCACACGCCTTTATTACAGACCACACGGCCTCATCATTATCCATGGCGATTTAAATCGCATGAAACTTCAATGGCCTGGCGACATCAAATCGCATAAATTCTTTTAATTGCATCCCACCTTTCTTTTAACCTTTTTACGGTGTGTGCCGCAGACCGCATGGCCTCGGTGGCCATGATATACGTCAATGACATTGAATATATTTGTCGCAGGGATGAAATTCGCTTGAGGATTTAAATCATGTTGAATTCAGTTTAACTTAAGTTTAAATACCCGGAGGATATTATGGCCTAGTGAGCTCGATTACAGAGTCGTTAGAGAAACTGTGAGTTACTGTGGAACATCTGCCAGCATATTAACTTATCATGAACTGATATTGATAAGAGTTGTACAATTGGCATTCCTTGTTGTTACGTGGAATTTGGATTCACAGTGTGTAAGAATATGTGCAGAAGCTGAAGGCTGTTGTAATTATTTTGTCTCCCATGTTTAGGAACATTTCTTGAATAATTGTTCCTGGACTATCTTATTGATAAGATAATAATCTCACTCTAGTCCTTTCTTTCTGGATTACCACAGTAATAAGGTAATGATCTTATAAAGAATCGCTTGCTATCACTTCCAAAATCATTGACAAGTGGGTTTGTTATTATAAGATACTATTAAACCATGGTCCCACTTGCTGTACCCACCTTAAACAACCTTCTTTAGGGCATGCTTGGCTTGGCTTGGCTCGTAAACTTGTGAGTTGCCATGCTGGGACAGATCATGCAAATCATTTATTGCAAAATTCATGTCCAATTCGACATCACATTGAACTGTTGTACTCCGATATTTCCACTGTTTATGCTTGTTCTTGCATTGCCTACTACTATATTTTTCCCTATTCTGATTAGTATTAAGCCGCAGGCTGCACGGCCTTAAAAAAAAGCCGTGGTCAGGTAGGTTTATAATGAAGTTTTGTTTTAATGTGATATGTGTGTTTAGTGACATTTCTTTATTAATAGTTTTAATTATCAATGTCACCCGTGCTGCATATGATTCACCTTTATCTTACATTTACAAGAAATTTTCTAAAACCCTTGTAAATAAATTCATTTTGAAACTCCCGTGTATGATTCAGTACACAGTTATATATAATATATATAATAATAGCAATGTATCATTATTAATTAACTAATTAATAATTAATAATTAGTTAAATGATATTTGTTTTTATTCGGAGGTTGTAACTATTGAGTATGATTACTAGATACTGGTTTAAAGGAGTTATAAGTTGTAATTCAAATAATGTGGGTTATTATTTATAACTATTTAAGTTATGTTTAATAAATTATAATAATCTAATTGAGAGATTTAAATTATGATAATTCTTGCTGTAAGAGCTATTAATAGGATTGTTAATTAACTTAATTAAATATAAATTTAATTAAGGTTAATTAGATCATTTGACTAATGAATTAAATCCGAAGTTGGTTTTTATGTAATTGAGGTCATATCATTCAAAAGTCAATCAAGATTATTTTGGATAAATGGTTATCCTTAGGGTACATAATGGAAATTGTAAATTACCTATTTGAAGGTTGATAATTGTTTGAGGATTGGAAGACGCTAATTGTAATGAAGGGAGATAATTACTTTATTCAATTAGTAGCATTGATCTTTAGAGAAAGATTACAAATGATTACTTTTAAGTTATAATACGATTTATAAAGGAGGAAGAGTTTATTTGCAGTGAAGAATTGTGATTCCTAATAACACGAAAGCTTATATTGAAGAATGTAATTTGAAACTTTTAGAAATGTTGAATTAAGAGGAATTAATTGATGGATATTTATAATGTCATTAGTGTAGATAATTGAGTTATTATTATCCTAATTTGGTTTTGTAAAGTGACAAGATATATGTTACATTAATTAATTGAAAATTAGTTAAGATTAAGTACTTAATGGGGATTTATAGTAATGGATTATTAAGAAATCTGTTCTCAATAAAATTGATGATTATTATACCCTTTATAGACGCATTCTAGTCTCTATTTGAAAATTGAGAACTTTAGAAAAACTGATAGTTATGGAGTATTAATATAGTCATTAAGTGATATAATGGAGTTTAAATTGATATGATTGTTTCTGATTCAGTTCATTACATGATGAGATCATTTGGCACTCTACATTTCATGTAGGCATATTGATGATTACTTAGTGTTTTCATATATTGATGATTATTTAGTGTTTTTAGATGTTGATGATGACTAATTAGGTGGTTTAATATCGTATGTGTTTCCTTTGGAATACTTACCCCACATTGTATGTGATTGTGTAAGCAAATTAAAACATGTATTTGTATCTTGCTTCTATATGCTATCTGTACCTTGGGGTTTTGGGGTGGTCTTAGATTGTTGACTAGTTAGGACGTTTACCAGAGGCTTGGGGGGTTACGAGATGTAATGGCATGTTGATGTTATTTGGTCTCGATCTTTTTATAACCCAACCATGGTTATGTGATGGTATCCTTTATGAGATGTTTGTATTTATGGTTTGTTGATACTTATCATTCTTCATCTGTGAAGCTGAGGTGTATGTGTATGAGACACTTAACCTAACCATTTTTGAGTCATCGATCAGTTATACTTGGATTACTTTCCAGTCGCCATGATGGGACTGAAATGTTGAATTATTTCTTGATGATGTCATGTTGTGACATGTTTTGACTCAACCATTTTGTAGTCTTTGATCAGTATGATTTTGAGATATATTTTGGTTATTGAGAACCAATGGATACTTTTGATTATTAGTGATAGCTTCAGTTGCCAATAGAAAACTGTTGTGGTCATGATTATTTATGGATTCTTTTCATGTGCTCATGGAGATTTTGATGCTCTTATTGTGGATTATTCTTTTGGTATTTTTCCAGTCACTTGTATAAGACTATGGTGATTTTGTGATTTATGATTCCATGAGGTTAGGGTAGGTTATCTACTTGTAGTGTCAGGAAGTGGCTTGCAATGGGGGCCGGGACCCTAAGTGGCTGCTAGGGTAACTCATTGTAAGTTTTATTAATAAGTGAAAACATTTACACTAAATGGGGATTAAATGAACCTAATAAGATAATTGTATGTTCTCGCCCATGCCTCGAGTGCTAGTACAAACTAGGATGGGAGTAGAGAGAACGCTTTGTTGCAACCTTGTATTCCATAGTATGCCTTGTTAGTATGAGAGGATACTAGTGGCCATATAAGGATCAGTAGGGACCCTAGAGTCCTAAGCTAATTGCTAGGGTAACTTCTACATGATTTATGCGATGACACTTGCCCGCTTACGGAGTAGGTTTCCTACATGTCATTGTGTGCCTGTGGGATTAGATGTCAATTTTTTGATTGAAACCTTTGAGTTAGTATACTTGTAGGATTCTTGGACTTAGAGAGTATTTGTGTTATGTGATTTGATATCCTATTTGGGACTTGAGATTATCTCCTCAGTGTGGTGGGAGTGGACCATTTAGGTTCCACACGGTCGGGTGTTAATGCTTATCACTCTTATCATTTGAGATCCGTCCATAAACATCATGGTTGGAGCATCCTTGGTTGGTATTTATCTTCATTATATTCTTGGATCATTATGATAGATGATATACCCTATGATGGATGTATTTACTGGTATGTTTCTTATATTGATGATTTGCATATGTTAGATGATGTTATCTTATGCTTTACTTTTCATGTTACATTACTTTCTACATATGATGTAGTATGTTTTAGGAGTGACATTCCTACTATAATAACACCAATGATCTCTTCGATGACTTGAGATGTTACGCATAGAGGGATGGCTAGGATCCATGATGGTCTAATGATGCTATTTACGGTTGGGAGGAACTGTGCACTTAGTTAATTATGTTTGATGATTTATGGTTATGATGATGTATCATGTATGGTTTGTGGTTTCATTTGTGTTATTGCATCATGGATTAGAGTTATTATGATGATGTAGTTTATTTACACACATGTATATTCTTTTAAGCTTTTCATACCCTGTGGCATGTATAGTGGATGATTGAGCAATTGGAAATGTAATTTAAGAACGTTGGATTTTTCATTATTATTTTATGTGGATGTAGTATTAGATGGAATCATTAATACTAGTTGATTAAGATGTAATTCAACGTTAAGTGATCCTTGAAGAATGTAACCTATTATGTATGTTCATGTTTACTTTCAGTTGGATATTGTTATTGCTTTCGAGGTTATGTTATGAATGGTGTTACTTTCATGTTTAAAATAAATAAAAAATGCTACCAAACTTAGTTAAAGTTTAGGTTAAATCTTTGGGTCCCTTGGCAGGGCGTTACATCAAAATTCATAGAAAGTGCCCATGTAAAGATTGATTAGTTTATAGAAAGAAGTGAAGAAAAAAGTAGAAAAGAGCCCAAATCTTGCATAAGTTTTGACTATTATGAAGAACAATATCAGACTTTACCTTAGAAGTTTGAATCTAATCAACAACCAAGTGTACTAAAAAATTCACTAGAAGTTTAGCTTGAGTCACTAACAAAGGTACTTGAGTCATAGATAATTCAACTTGAGTTGGAACCCTAGGTAGTGCAACCCGAGTCACAAGAAGTGCAACCTAAATCACAAGCACTACAACCCAAGTCATAGATAGAGGCAGCCAAGTGAAAACAAAATCAGCTAGAGGAACCCAAGAAAAAGGATGAAGATCTTGGAGAACCAAGTAAACAAAGTTTAGAGTCAAGAAAGAATGATCCAAGACTTGCAAAATATGTCACATGATATCATGCACCTGATCTAATAATTAGACGAGAGATAGAAGGTATACTAGCAAGGAACAAATTGAAAGGTGCATGTCTACTTAGTGAATTTGAGCCTAGATCTATAAAGCATTCTTTAGAAAATAAAAGTTTTATAAATTCTATGAATAGAGAGATTGAGAAAATAGAAAAGAATAAAACTTGGTCTCTTTTCCTAGATCAAAGGATTAAAATGTCATTGGTACAAAATGAACATTCAAAAATGAGTTGAATGAGAAAGGAGAGGTAACAAAAAATAAGGCAAAGCTAGTAAGTAAAGGTTATGCTCAAGAAGAAGCTATTGATTATGGGGAAACATTTTTTCCCCTATCGCAAGACTTGAAGAAGTCAAAATAATTCTAGCTTATAAAACACAAAAGGGATTCAAAGTATATTAGATGGATGTCAAATCAGCCTTCTTGAATGGAGTCTTAGAAGAAGAGTTCTACATCGAACAAGCTAAAGGTTTCATTGATCCAAGCCAAAGAAACATAGTATGTAAACTTTATAAAGCCTTATATGGATTAAACCAAGCTCCTAGAGCATGGTATGAAATACTACATGGATATCTAGGGGAAATCAGTTTTGAAAAGACACATGATAATAACAATATGTAAATTAAGGAAGGTCCACAGGACAAGATATTGCCTACAAGAATATTTGTAGATGATATCATATTTGGTGGACACTATCATACTCAAAAGATAACACATGCAAGGAAGGAACTAAGGATTGACCGAGGAAAGAGGGAACAAAGCACACCAAGTGATGTTAAGAATGTCATTTGTTGAAGAAATAAGGAAAGAATTTGAAATATCTATGTTAGGAGAGATTATATTATTTTTGGGTCTACAAGCTCATCAAATGAAGGATGACATATACATCACTCAATCAAAATACACCATGGAAACATTGAAAGTATTTAAAATGGAAGGTTCCAAACCAATTGGGACACCTATTTCTACTGGACATAAGCTCTCAAAGAATGATGATTCAAATATTTTAAATTAGACTACTTACATATCAATGATTGGGAAACTTCAATATGTGGTTAACATTAGACCTGATATTCCATTAGCAATGGGCATAATTGAAAGATTTTCTTCCAATCCTAAAGAAAATTACATGATGGAAATTAAAATAATTTTGAGATATCTAAAAGGTACTGAAGATTGTGGGTTATGGTACAAGGAGGAAATTTTGAGTTAAGAGCCTTCACTAATGTAGATTGGGAAAGAAGCATTGTTGATAGGAAAAATACTAGTGGAGGAGCATTATTTCTTGGAATGAGGTTAGCATCTTGGACCAGAAAGAAGCATAATTGTATTTCTCGATCCACAACACAATGTTGATCAAGAAATTGATGTGAGGAATAAAGGAAGAAATAAAGTAACCAATGGTTATCTATTGTGATAACACAAGTGCAATCAATATATGCATGCATGCATACATACATACATACATACATACATACATACATACATACATACATATGTATGTATTTATGTATGTATGTATGTATGTATGTATGTATATAGATACAATGATGCAAACTAAGGAAAAACACATTGCAATCATATATAATTTCCTAAGGGAATATGTAAGCACGAAGGAGTAGATATTAGATATATTTACCAAACCTTTACCTAAGGATGCATTTATGTATCTAAGAGGTAAACTAGGGGTTATTCCCCTCACTAATGGTCACTAAAATAAAAATGATAGTATGGAATCAACCAAGCTCCATTGAAGATTAATCAAGTTGATATAGTGTAATGTAGACCATGTTGCACATGAATCAGCATGAAAGGTACATTCTAATTCCAAATGTCTACATCCTTTGGAAATTGATGTCAAAGATGGAGATTCGTGTGTAAACATGGAAGGGTAACATGCAAGATTGAGGAATACTTAGAGGAAGAGTCTTGATATTTAGATAATGGATTAAAAACTACGAGGGAGAAAATTATAGTAGAGTAGTGATAGGAAAGCAATAGAGACAAATCAAAGTAGAATATCATAGGGATATAGTATGGATGAGAATCAAAATGAAACTAAGGATATTATCTTATTGGTCATACTTCAATTAGCTTATGTTATCATATTGTATTTCCATCAATGCCAAAGAAGGAGTTTGTTGGAAAAAAATCTTCAATTATATATTTTCATTGATGTTTACACAAATTTTAGTATTAGCCGAGCAGTTGGGTAATGAAGACTTTCAAATATATACTGAGCAATTGGTTAATGAAAGGATTTCTACTTATAGTATTGAGAAGTCACAGTGTAAACTAGGTGTTTAGTCCTAGTGTTGACCAAGTGACAACAAAATGATATTGTCAAATATTTTATTAATTGAGGATGACTATTTCAATGTTTATTGATGTTTTGAAAGGGTATTCAAGATAAGTTTTCCTATCTCACGATATATAAGAAAGGTGAAGTTGTGTGGATAAAGTGTAACAAGAAGAATAAGAAAAATATGGATATGTGAGTGAAGGGAAAAAAGGTAGATCAAACTACTGTGAAAGATAAGCTACAAATAAACATCTAATCATGAAGGATCTAGAGGTTAAGCCAAAATAGAGATTTGAATTTGCAAAGGAAGTTTCTTCACAAATTAGGTCAAACTATTGTTGCTTTCTATCCATTGTAATAGTAAAGAAATCTCTTAATAGAGTTGACTTAATAGTCATTTTCTAAATCCTCTTACAAGGTGGCATTTCATGATTGAAGTGTTTAAAGACCACCAACCAGGTCACTCCTAATAAGGTGATCTAAATCCTATAATAGGGTCATACCTAATGGTATATTTTTTAACCTTTAATAGGGTTGTCTCCTTGCATGGCTCACATTAGAAGAGTAAAAAATATTGTGACTAGTTACAAGATTGTTTATCAGAAATTGGGTTTCCACATTAAATCTTGGTGTCATTTGTGTTCATGTGCTATTTTGTTATATTTTATGTTTCTACAACTAAGCTACTAAAGGTTAAAATAGTTTAATAATCTTAAGATTACTTTGTTAACCAAGCTATTATGTATTGCATGATTAGTAAAAGTTTATATTGACATCTAAGGGAAAAATAATTTGTTTTTTTGGTAAATAATTCAACCCTCCCTCTTATTTAATATCTTGCATTTCCACCACTTAGTTGGTATAGCCTCCATCCATTTAGTATTCTATAATCATTGGCTACTAGAATCCAACTATGTCCCCCACTTAATTTTGTTCTTATCTCCCATATAAAATCAATCCCCCACATTTGAAAAGGTTTATCTGCCTACAAATTTCTTAAAGGAAAATCCCCAATGTATAATTTCCTTGAAAATATTGTTAGAAATAGGAAATACTAAGTGTGTGGGGCGGGGGGGAGGGGGCAGGTGAGTTAATATTTTACAAACTTTAGCCCAAAATTGAATATTGTTAACAATCTTTTAACTTGCATAGGAAAGAAAACTAACTATGTTGAATAGTAAATGTAACCATGCAATAAGAGAACTCATAACACCATATTCTATTAACTAGGGAAACCCTAGCCGAGGGAAAACCCTAGTGCCTAGTATGGTACCCACAAAATGATCCACTAATCTAAAGTATCTTGCGAAACATATTGACTGTATTAGGAGTCTATTAGATCTGTATAATGTCTCGGTCCTTGTTAGAGGAATTAGGCCTAGTTAGAAGCCTCAACACTATTAGGAGTTGTAATATACAAATACAAAATGTAAGCAAGATGAGCTCACTGCCAAAACATGCAATATACAACATAGTTCTTCAATACAAAGAGATAGATACAAAAAGCTCTTTATACTATTGCTAATATCTTCAATATTTGATATTGCCTTTTCTTCTCATCAAAAAATTTTCATTCCTTTGATCATAATTCATAAGTCTCTTTAGAAGTTTCCTATTACATAATGCATACATACTTCATACAACTTTGCATTCACAATCTTTCCTTTATACCTACCTAATTTACAATTATCCACCAAGTTGGCCTTTATGTCTTTATACACTTTACCAAATACAAAAATAATTTATGCTAAATTAGGGTTAGCATATAGGATATTGTCTCTAATTAGTTAAGTAATTTTTCATAAAAGAAATTCCTTAACCCAAATGTCCATTACTTTGTCTTGCTCTATTCTATATGTATACCATTATAACTGGTAAACTAGCCATAACTCTCACTATATAGTCCATAAAATCCTTTTCTCTTTTATACATCATCATCATAGTGGTAGGTATCTATACCTAACTTCATACATATCCATGAAAAGCCTATGAATCTCTCCAATCAAAATTTTATCTGTTCTTTCAAATAGGCTAATTGATACTTACACAATTTTCTAAGTATAATTGTCATAACTTAATCTCTATGATATGCACTCTTCACACAAATGAAAGTATTCCATAAATGACAAAATCAAATATCCTATCCTAGAAAAATTTCCAACAATCTCCCCCTTTGGCAGTCATGGTAACATATGGGAAAATTGGCTAAGTCCCAAGAATATAACTTCAAAATCTTGGCCTCTAAAAAATCTTTACAAAATTACAAAATTGTGAATCATTAAATATTAACAATATTTCCTAATATCTTCTAATTATATTATAAATCCCTCTTTCATAAATATCTATACAACTTTCCATACTCTTCTCCCCCTTTGACATCAATGACAAAGGTATCAAACTTATGTACAAGTCAAAAATGTCCATTCTTCTTCCAATTTTCTTTTCTTTTCATCCTCTCTTCTTCTAACACATTTTCATTTTTCTTTCTCTTCCTTTTCCTTTCTTTCTTTCTTTCTTTCTTCCTTCCTCCTCACTCTTTTTCTTTTTCTCATCCTCATCTCCATCATCTCCATTATCTGAATTAGTGTAGTCCACCAAATTTTCAATAATGGATGGTCCATAATCTTTGAAAGGATCTTATTTTATATCAAAAGTAATCTTTTTACTGACCACTTGCATGGAATAAGGACCAATAGTTACTTATGGAGTTGTCTCTATCATTGTTGTGTCTTTTCCAATCTCTATTACAACTACTATTGTAGATATTGTAGATATATCTGGTAATAGTGCTACTACTATGGGCTTAGTTGATAGTGTCTTTTCTACTTCCATAGGAATTTCTCCCCCTAAATCTCTAAGTTCTTATACAATGTTAGGTGTAGAGGTCATAAAATTAACAATTGCTTGTTCAATTTCCATATTCACCTCTTCATATTTTCTACCTATTAATAGAATTTCAATCCTCTTATTCCTTAGAAAGGGCTCAATACCCTTCATTATACTCTCAAGGTCATCATCACTAAATTTACCTCACATAGCTTTCTAATATGATTTTCTCTACTTCCCTTGTCGTCATCTACTACTCTCCTCATTCTATTTATTAGCCTCTTATACAAATCCTTCTCTATATTCTTCTATATATCCTCAAACCTTTTATTTTCCAAAATCATGTCTCTAACTACTATATTTTTTAACTGCAATATATCCATTTTTCTATACAAGTCATAAAATTTATTCAACTATGCAAAATTGTCGTTGTCAATGATTTGAACATTCAAAGTTTCAAATTTAGGTTTCCAAGGTTTCCTACGAGATATTTTTTTTACTTCTTCCACTACCTTCTCTACTTGTTTTACCTCGGTTTATTCTTCCTTAGATTCATCTATTTCTACTACTTTCAAGGTTTTCCTCCTTTTCCCTAGACCACTTAACATCTATTTAATCCTTTTCTTTTCAAGGAGCTCAACTTGTTCTTTTTTAACCTTAGTTAACCTCATATACCTCATGGTACTAGGTGAGATAACTATTTTTACCTTTTTAATTTTAACTTACTCTTCATCTTTATCCTTCTCTACATGTGGTACAACTTAGGATGCACTTCAGATACCGTTGCATATAGTGCACTAGTTGATAGTCCTGCTACAATAATACCTTAAGATGATTCAACATCAAATTCTAATGTTTTTTCCATTAACACTCTAGTCTATCCACTTTCCCTCATTTCTATAGTAATTCACATTGCTTCCTTATAGTCTTGTCTATCCATTCTAGAATCTTTTGGAAGTGTATCTATTTTATTTTCCACTCTCTTCTTAATATCTTTGACATGAACTTCACTATGAAATTCCTTCACTTTTTCTTCATCTATGCCCCATCTATGGCACTCTTTATCTCTATCACACTCTAGAATAATCTTTGCATATCCTTCAATCAATTCTTTAGTCATATAATATCCTATAGGGTTACAAAAATTAACTCTAGGTTCAACTTATTCCATGTACATGTAACATATATCTCTACCATAAAGAAAATTTTATCTTTGTACTTCTCAACTGAAGGTGGTGGGATTTAGAATCTCTTTGTCATGGATAACTAAAAAAATTTCATCATTTTGGTTATGTCATGAACCATTATGTCATTTGATTTCCTTCTATAATAGTGTACATTACCATACTCATTGTGCACTTGACATTGTCCCATTCACAATCAAGCATACCTAGGAAACTTCTAATTACTTGCAAAAATAAATGTGTCAATAGTGATTTAAATCTAAACATTGTATTATTTTTCTTTTTTAGTCTATCAATATTGTTCAACAATTGTTTCATTACAATCTCACATATATTGACATTCTCTCTCTTCATAGTCATTAGATAAGTTTCATGGATGAATCTAGTAGGAACTGAGTTCAATCTAGAATTGTAGTTCATCTTATAAGTCAATAATCTTGCTCATAAGTCTCACACCAATTTTAGTTATCAAGCCAAGTCTCATGTTCTTGCCATAAGATTTTGTCTTCAAGTTTGTCTCAACTAATTTCTTCACATGATTCTTCTCATTGACTGTATTTCAACCTTCATTACTAAGGCCAACAAGCTTATGAATCATTTCATTATAAAAAATTATGGGAATATTTCTTACCCAAAACATGTTCTCATAAATTCTACTCAAGATAATTCTTCTACATTCATGGTTGTCAAAGTCCATATAAAATATATGCTTAACTAGGTTCAGACCACTCAAATGTTCAAAACATTGTTTCAAAGATAAATCATTTTTGCAAACTTGGTCTAGGTCCTTGTGAATACCACTATCTCCAATGTTTTCAAACTTGTAATGTATTTAGGCTCTAGTGTCTTCAATGTATAAAACATGGCATGGAACTTGTGAAAATGCTCCCAAGGGATCATCCTCCAAAGATACATATGGGTGCTTCTTAAACTTATAACTAGGTCTTTCACTCACATGACAAACTGTAGGATTTCTAATTTTATTGATTAATGCTTCAAATAGCAATTGAGAACATGATAGATACCTTGTTTACATATAATTAGGGCTTCCTTTTTCTTTCACTTGAAAAATATTTCAAATTCACTTCAAAGCCCATCTTTAACTCTGACATGATCAAATGGTACTCAACAATTGGATTTTGACCCTTAAATTCCTTTTAATTCATCAAAGCATTAATTACATAAGTACACAATATAAAAAGGTTGTTTCTAATTACTAGTTAACTTTATTTCTTTTGCACACTTACATATAATTTCCAAATCAACTATATAGTTAACCATGGCTTCAACCTAGCATGATCTACCTCATACTAATATTGTATACCTTAACTCACTCTCTACTACCTCTTCTACCTTTTTGATGCTTGATCTCTTATAGCAAGTACTTAATTCAAGTAAGATGAATCTTTAGCTTTGAGAAATACCTGTTTGAATTCTTCTACATGTTCTTTTATGTTGTTTCCTTGACTATGACTACATCTATCAATGATTTTGGCATTCCTTCTTATACTCCTTCTAAAGTATGGACTCTGTGTATTGTGTCTCATATCCATTTTATAGAATCCTCCTATATGACTAAAGTTGTTACACAATTGGAATATCGATGCATTATTTTCAAATCTAGGTCTAGGTTGGTTTATAGATGCTCTGTAATTTATGGCAATATGTCCAAAGCTTTTGCACTTGAAATATACAATGTTGCTTCAAATTCCATTGTTTCCTTCTTTAGATCTTCTTCCTATAGGGTTAGTACCTCTAAACATTCCACTGTTGCTATTACTATTATTAGACTTAGGTTTCTTAAAATTAATTTCTCTAATGCTAAAACCATGACAATTATAACAATACAAATTAGTAACTAGTTTGAATGACTTAGTTGTGCATTCCCTTTTCATATGACAAAATTTATAACATGCATAATATATACCTTTGAACTTATATCTCACTTCTTTAGGTGATCCATCTTGCTCATATTTCTTAGGTTCATGACTTGTTTAGGTTGCTTTACTTGCTCAACCTATTTTAGTGCATTATCAAATTGATTTGACTCAATCATATTCAAATCTTCATTTTCTTGCTAGGCTAATGAATTTTGGAATTAGTTTCCTTTCTAGCTTTAGATTTCTTTTTTGAATTTTCTCCAATGAAATATCCAAGACTAGTCTTATCATAATAATGTCTCTATATAGACATTTATTCATTAATCTTCTCACTGCTAGGTAGAAGCATAAACATGTGTCACCATTTGTGATATCCAACAAGGTTATGATTGAAAGGGTTTCAGTCATAATGGTTTTGGCTAAAACGTTTATGGCCGTACCGACACTGTGTTTTTTCACACTGACATGGTATGGGGTGTAGTACCTCTCCCATTTGACTTCTGTAAGTCATCTTGATGGATGCAACCTAGCTAATCTTTTGTTGAGGTGGGATCATGATTGTGACCCTGAGTGGTCTACACCGTCAAGGTGTTTGGATTTATGTTTCTGTATCAATTGTTTTGATTATGCTTTTGACTGATCTATGAGATTATGATGTGATTTATGGTTCATTGAGGTTTTTTCCAGTGGTTACCAGGATCGATGTGGTATCATGAGGTTGTTCTGTGATTACCTTGAGATGTGTGTAGAGATTTGCACTATGTACTATTACCATTCTACACTGGACTAGGTTCCTGTATTAGTGGTTAGTCATGTTTATGACTATGGTTGTTTATGTGTTTTAAATGCCTTTTAAATGCAGAGTAATCAATCATTATTTAATTCTTAAGTAATTAGAATGGATTTTTCATGTTGGATTATTTGGTTGTGTGTTGTGAACATTTACCTTGTTATATTTTGATCTGAGAGATATATGTTCTTATGTGATGCTTTATATTTGAGAGGACTTGAGGGTTAGATGTTACACCTTGATTCTAGTATCATAGATTTTAGACTACTATGTTGTTCAGTTGATCATATTGCATGACGATGCCATTTTGAGATGACAGTGTGTTTTATGATGATATCTGGTTATCTGGTATTTGGACATACCTCTAATTATGTTATGTGATGGATTTAATGCTATGGTTATTTACTTCATTCATGTGTTGTTATGCTTTATGCGAACATGAGTGATGTAAATAGATTATTTTAATATAATTAAATAAATAGTTAAATTAGGTGATTTAATGCATTTATTTCTTCGGCTATGTTATTATATGCAATTACACTTGATCGTGTTGTGTAGTATGTAGGATTTATATCTCTGGCAGTGGCACCTGGAGTTAGTGATTTAGCCATTCATATTTTACCAATGTCATCCTTATATGGTCAACATATCCTTTATTAAATCTTTAAATTAAACCTTTCGATGATTATTAAATCCTAACTCATTTTCATTATGTGATTAGACTAGTAAGCATGTCTGTGCATTTAGAGGTTCGCATTTTCGTGAAAGTCATTAAGGTGATTTATGTGTTTTTGGGTTTTCAGGCTTTTTAATTGATTTATTTTAATTTTTGGTAGCTTTTCCATAGATCAATTCCTATTTATAGGAATAGCCTATTTTCATTTGGGTTGATTTGGGGTTTAACTAGGTTTGTTGGTTATTTGTCCTAATCAATTATTCACTCAAAAAGTGAATAAGTATCCAAAAAAGAATTTAATTCCTCACTTCTCACTTTTAAATTAGAAAGTTGGAGAGTAAAACCCAAAATCCTCTTCATGAGGATTTATTGTTTTGTTCGTTGTGGGAGCTATGGGCATGGGATGAGGTTGGGCTTGTTGGATCCATCTCGGGGAAACTTTAAATGGTTAGGATTTTCAGCTACTTCTGCAAGATTATTATTTTATGGTTCAAATTCTCATTTTTCCCTTTTGGCTGTAAGGTAGGGCTTTCCTATTTTATTGTTTTGGCTTCATTTCTACTTCTGTTTTTGGTAGCCGTTTGTTTGGAGGTTGAGAACTAGTGTTCCCCTCCATTTTTGTATGCTAGTTCTACCCGATTCGGCGGGTTTGAACATTTCCCTATTTTTTGGGATGAGGGTTTGGGTTTTGGGCTGTTATGTTTGTCATTTTTTCATACGGTGTTCGATTCCTTTTATTTTTGGATTTTTGGGCTTTTTGAACCCAAAGGCCAAATGGGTTTTAATTTTAAATTTTTTCTAAAATTTGGGGTTTTTACCTCGTTTTGTGTGCCACCCTATTTTCTTGGGTTTTCTTGGCACAATGTGGGTTGTGGACTTGGATGATCTATTTGGATATCAGTCAGACCACTTCTACACTTTTATGTTGCGTTGGGATGCATGTTGCATCTGTACTCTCGACGTTGTGTTCGATTGAGTAATTTTATACTTGTTATTATTTCTTTTAGACCTTTTCTTTGTTCCATGGATGCTAGGATTCATGTAAAATCCATACTTTTCGATTGAGGAGAGTTGAGTAAGTTTAGGACTTTTGGTCTTGTTACATCATTGGGATTCGTGTAGAATCCATACACTCGGATTGAGGCCAGTTGAGTGATTTTATGATGTATGGCTTTATTGGCTTTGGGATTCATGTAGAATCTATCCTCTTGAGTTGCTTTTGGTTGTGTTTTTTTTTTTGCATTGTGTTCTCATTCCTGTCCTTTTGTTATGATCTTCATAATGGTGGTGCGCCACACATGAGTACATGCACATACATTTGTTGGGTGACTTGTGAGGCCCGATCTTTTGTGGATTTGCTGGAAGTTATGATAATTGGTGTTGGGATGGGAGTATGCATGCCCACTAGCACTTGTCATAGGATGAGCATGGGTAGGGTAGGGTAGCATATGGAGGGGGCTTCTATCTCATATCCTGGCGATCATGATGCCACGGGTATGGCTAACAGGAGCTTGATTAAGTGATAACTAAAGAAAATGTGTGAATGGTAATAAAACTTAAGATAATAAAACTTTGTGTGATGGTTCCAAGGGAGTACCTCAAGAGGGAAGGCTTGCAAGAGTTTCCACACGTGATCCGAGCTTGGGCTTGTCGATGCCAAATGACTCTCCATGATGTCAGCCCCTACTTAGTAGCCTATTGAGTATCTGACTAGGAAATGTACTCCTTTCATTGTCTTAGGTTCTTGGTTACAACTATCATACTGTCTAGCATGAGTGTTATCCTTGGATGTTGTTCTTTGTGTGTGTTTTTGGTTGGATCTTTATCTCCATCAGCATGGTGGGTGTGGACCTATGAGTTCCATGTGGTTGGAAGGCATAGCTACCTTCACCACTGCTAAGGACAGGTCTACAGAGATGGTCTTTTTTCCTAGTGTGACCGCTGCTAGGTGTTTCCACTTGGTACTTTAGGTTTCAGAGTATTCTTTCTTGTGATTTATGCTTTCAGTGGAATGCTTGGATATCATGTTAGATGATGTTAGTTTACTTGACGCATTCTCATATTGATGTTTAGCATATGATTAGATGCTGTGAATTGTTGTATTAGCATATTTGTTGCTTATTGTTGTTTAGCATGTGATAGGTGATGTTATCTACTATAGGATTATCTTATGCTTTGCTACTAGTATGTTAGATTTCCTTATGCTTGTACTGTAGCATGTTTAGTAGTGATGTCCCTATTATGATAGTACTGACGATCTGATTGGTGGCTTGGGATGTTACGCGCGGGGGATGGCTAGGATCCATGATGGTCTTATGATGCTATTGACGGTTGGGAGGAACCATGTACTTGATTTGGTTGTTTTGTTATTGTGATATTATCTCTGTTCATTGCGATGTTGCTTATGTTTACTGTGATGTTGCTTTTAGTACATTCTTTTCTACTATAGTTTTAGATGGACTAATGTATCTCCTTCTTGGCATCTTGTTGTTTATGCTCTCGAGTGTTCGCTTCTTGAATTGTAGTTTCGGTACTCCCCGGTGTGGAGGTTCTAAATTTTTTTGGCTTAACATTCTTCCTTTGTTGTCTTTTTGTCTTTTTTTGGGTGACCATGTGTCAGCATGGTGTGATACAATAAAGTGTTGCATGCCCATTTGAACTCTATCATGCACACCCTGTTTGTGTCGCACGCCTCTTGAAGTTTTGTCGTGCGATACTTCAGAGTATTGCACTCCCTTTGAAGAAATTTTGTATTATACACTTCTAGTATCGCATGCCCTTTGTAGAAGTATTTCCCAAACCCTAATTGTGTTTCCCTGCTTCTGGAGAAAGGTCACACGACACTGGTAATGTATCACAAAGTGCTGATAAAGTGTCGCATGGTTCTTATGAAGCCTGTGTGGGTGGCAGCGGGCACTTTTCAGTTCATTCTAAACTTTATAGGGATGGTTCAAGGTACCCTCTTAGGTGTTCTTCAATCCTTTGGTGTTGCTTTTTGTTTTCTATTGTGTGTGTTTCTGTAGTCTATCTCTTGGGGTATAAAATATTCTTTTTTTTATACTTAAGATATATTTTAATATATGCAATGAATATTTTGAGATAGGTTTCAGACCTCTTGGAGATAAGTTAAAGATTCTAAGAAATTTTAGGGCTTTAGAAATCCAGACTTAGCTAATTTTCAGGGGCTTCAAGATTTCAGGATTAGCCAAATTTTAGGTTTCTGCATTCTACCCCAACTTGGTGTTTTGTTGATGAGTGGTCATTTCTTGAGCCCTCATCTTGTTTGTGGTGGTTGTTGGCTTTTTTTTGCGTGTGTCAGTTGGTAGTGGTGTTCAGAGATCTGTTGGTTGTCGGGATTGTGGTGAAGTCTTTCGTTGTGATCTTTGCGATCCCTGTATGATGTTGTCATGTGCATTCATACTTGTAATATATATATATATATCTTGGCTTGTATTGAATCCTTCTTCCAAGGATCTTCGGGTGGGGCATTATAGGGGGGTTATAGTTGAAACCCTTTTGATTGAAAGGGTTTCAGCCATAAGCCTGATGGATTCATAAATACCAAAAAATTGCTTGTCCGTGATCATTTTATTATTGCAGTTTTCAAGTGGTTAGAGTGTTTCAGCAATAATAGGCAAGTGCATTTTTCATTTTTATTTTTTTGTTTCATTTTTTGTTTTTTATTTATTATATGTTAGCATTAATTAAATTAATTGTTTTTAAATGTTTCAATGATTAAATTAATTATATTTTAAGTATTTTTTTTATAAAAGTTGATTATTTAGACTAGTTAATTTTCTTTATATATTTAGATCTTGGAATATTAAAGATAAAAAACTATATATTAATTTTAATTAAATATGTATATTTAATCATAAATGTAGATTTTACATGTTCAAACATAGAAAATTCAAGTTAAGACTTAGATAACTAAAGTAATTACACTTGATAAAACATTAACATAGTACAAAGCTATATAGATAACTAACAAGCAACTTGAAACATTAGGTAGAACTAAACTATAATAAGTTCTAGTTGTTCAAACTTGAAAACTTAGAAACTATAATAACATGTACATGAAACTTTGAAAACTTGTTAAGACCTGAAGATAGCTAAAAATTAGTTACATTTTAGAAAACATTAACATAGTAAACCTATATGTACTAAATAACATACATGCATATTTTTTGTTCACATACATGAGCTAGATGTGCATATTTGAGCTAGATGTTCACATACATGAGCTAGATGTATTAAATAAAATGTGCATATTTTTAGTTGCATTCAACTTTGTACATATTTATATACATACATGTTTTAATTTAAATTTAACTTTCATTTTTATATGTACTTATGTATGTATATCCTAACTCTACATTTATAGATATAGATCTTTGCATATATCATTATGGCATCTAGTATTGGTGGAGTACCTACATCCTAAAGGGAGGCTAGTGTTCAAGGAGGGGGTCATAGTGCTGAGTTAGGCATAGCACATAGACCGATATCATCCTCTGAGGAGAGACAATGTTTGTTTGCAGATACTATTGCTAGGTTATCTCGTACTCTCAACTATATTGATTCTACACTATTGGCTTCTACCACTCTCCCTAATAGGGAGAAGATTATTTCTATTAGAGATGAATTGTGCTAGATGATTGAGATGATGTCTACATACAACCCATTTGATGATATTAGTATTGAGACATTTTACTCCTCCATTTCTCATAGTGTCACTAGCACTGTGAAGTATACACAGATTGATGGTGACATCTCCACCACTATGGTGAATACTATGTTTCCCTTTTATATAGATAGGCCTAAGGTTAGTGGTTATTTAGCAATAGAGTGTATAGATCAACTCATTGCTCCATTTATATATCCTTGGCGGTTAGCTGCGCATCATAGGTGGCCAGAGAAGGATTAGTTTATCTTTTTTTTTTGCAAACAATTGTTTGCAAAATTTCATTTACATCATGATGTCAATTATATAGATTTTCTAGGTCATGCTAGATAGGGCCTCAGCTGATTATTAGAGAAATTTAGACATTGAGACACCCCTATGCTTGTTAATAAATGGGAAATGGTGGGTCCAAACATTTTTGTCATGCCGAGAGGTCCATAGATGACTACTACGGGTTTTAATATTCCTGATGATATAGTCAAGAGTTAGATATTTTCTAGCATTTCCATAGTTGCCACAAACTTACAACAAATATCTTCAAATAGATGTGAGAGATATATGTTACGATCTTGTGGTCCCATTTTGATAGGTGCATCCTCTAGCACAAGAGCTGATGAATTTGTATGAGATAACAGATATGCCATCAACACTAGAGGTTTCAGCTATATCAGATGTGGATGTATTGTGTTGTATGGAATCTTATTTAGGATTTGATCTTCTTCATTCATATCAAGCCTCATTGATAGTCATGGGGATTCTTCTTCGAGAAATTGGTGGACACATCAACCATATTTTATCACACATAGTAGGATCACAACCCTCATAGAGACGAGAGGATATCCTTACACATTATATAGCACCTGCTCCTACAGAGGGCCATATAGCACCTGTCCCTACAACACCTATCCCCACACCTACTGAGGATCCTATAGCACTTGCTCCTAGATAGCTTGGCCTTAGAGCACCTACATTCTGTGATTTAGATATTACTCTATGACTACATGATTCAAATATCAACCAGATTGGCAAAGCATTCCATGATGGTATGGTAAATATTGTAAATTTATATATGTTTATATTTATTTGTTACTATAATTTACACATGTATATAGTTTCTTTAGCATGCTAAAGATATTTTCGATGTATGTACTTAGGTCTATACATACATATTCTTGAGTGATTCAATGTAACTTGTATACATGTACATGTGTATTCTATAGGATCTTAGTGATAGTTTGTTGCATTTTGGAGACCTTCAAACCCTGACAGATCATGTATGACATGAGTCACAGGTATGTTATGTTTTTTTTATTATATATATATATATATATATATATATATAATACATGCATGTATACATGTATAATTTTATAATTTTATGAATTTCTTTCATTTGACATAGGGTTTAGATCTAGATCGTAGAGCCTATTTGGGTCAAGGATCAAGAGGGGGATGTGGTTGATCTTAGTTCACACATTTCTATTTCATTGATGTTAGGATATTTTATATATATACATATCATTTTAGATACTTTGATATGTAGATGTATGTTATTTCAGATACATGTGGTATTTCAGAGACATTTGATGTGGTATTTTGGAGACATTTTAAATGATTTTTTAGATAACTTTTACATGGGTACATACATTATTTCATAGATGTGTTATTTTACATAGATGTACATATTATGTTCATGTTGAATGTATGTATGTTTTCAATATTCATATTTTTATTTCAAAGATCATTTATTATTTTGTAATGTTTGTGTTACAATATTTAACCAATAAATTTAATACATATTTAAGAACATAAAGAGTACTAGTTAATGTCTTATGTACATGTTAAATTGATCTTTTAATTTCTTAATATTTTATGTTTATGTATGTGTTATTCATGTTTTTGTATATGTTATTCATCTTAATGCCTTAATCTAACTCTAATTAACTATATTTAATAACATGTATTAAGGGGAGATCCTAAATTATACATAAGAATGTAGATTAAAAAGTATTTTTTATTTTATAGATCTATGTATATATGTTCATGTCAATATTCATGTTTATGTATATGTTATTATTTTTAATGCCTTAATCTAAGTATAATTAACTATATTTAATGAAATTTCTTAAGGGGAGATCCTAAATTATACATATATAAGAATGTAGATTAATGCACAGGTAAGAATATAACATATATATGTACATAAGAACATATAAAGAGTATGACCTAAAGAATGCATGTTACAACATTTAATTAATAAAATTTAATAGATATAAGAACATAAAGATTATATACATAAATACATAAGAGCATTAACAATCATAAGAAAACATAAACAATGTATATAAATGCATACAAATACTAAAGGGGTTGTCTTAAGGAGAGGTCCTAAAAGGTGGTACTAAGGGGATGTCCTAATAGGTGGTCTTAAGGGGAGGTTAGATAATAGGTAGTCCTAAGGGGAGGTCCTAAGAGGTTGTCTTAAGGGGAAGTCCTAAGAGGTTGTCTTAAATGAGATATCCATGTCTAATTTAAATAAAAATAAAAAAACACATGTCTAATTTCACATATCCAAGATAAATGATCCAATGTATACAAATTTATAAAACAAATATCCTGTCAACATTAAATTTGAAAGTATATGAGCTATATAGACATAGCTGAACTAGACCACCACAATAAGTACATAGGTAAACTAGAGCTCCACAAACATTGCATTGTTAGGATCCTCTATAGTTTTTATTATCTCTAGAAGTTTTCCATTTTCTTCAATAGACAATTTCCACTTTTGATTTCCAGGATGTCCTCTTCTTTTTATTGCTTCAAACTGTAACTTTGTTGCTATAACATGGTTACTATAATGTAAAACTTTTCCTCCAGGCTTGTATCAATAAATTCAATACCACTATTAGTTATGCTTGATTGTTGATAATATGTTCCTTCAATAAAAATTGATCCAATTGGATATGATTGTTCATCAACATCTATTGTTCCTTCTAGCAACTTGTGTTTTGCTTTGGTGCATCTTCAAAGATAATAGTGCACATTTTTCGCATTATCTGGTAAGGCTTGAACTAGAAAGATATCTCTTGCATGTATATAAAAATAGATAAATATAAATTGATTTTTAAATGAATATACATGTATATTAATTTATATATATGTATATGCACACAAACCTACCATAACTAAATCAGAAATGCGCTCATAATCAGTTGAATATACATGATCATGAGTGTTAATGTCAATGTTATCATCTTCAAAAGGAGACTTTCTAACTATCTCCTTCAGATCCCATTGTGAAACATATCCATTCACAATATTTTCACATACACTCACTGGATTGTCCTTAATGCTGTCATCACAAAAACATGTTTTCTCTTTTACTTTAATTAGTGGAGGTTTATGGTTTCCTGTAGTCATCACTTGATGTAAACTTCTAATGCTAGGAATCATTTTACTAGGGTAAGGATTAGATCAATCTATATCTGTTACAAATACAAAAAGTAATTGTCATATTTCAAAATAAATATTTAATAAAAAACTCAAGAATTTGAAAAATACATTAGAAATAAATATAAAGTTCACCTTGCACTTTCCAAAAGTAACACTCATTGTATTTAGTATCTCGAGTAGCAAAATGAACTTTTCACCATTCAACAATTTTATTTGCACTCTCTATCCTATTTCCTATATGTATATACAACATGCATATATATAATTTAAAATATATGATACTAGTATTAAAAATGAACATTAAATGCATATTTACTTGCAAGTTCATGTTGTTGAAGTACACGCTTTATACAGGCTCCTACTCCATCATGCTAACCAATTAAATGCTTTTGTAGATTTGAATTGTCCTATGAACATGAAATGATAAGTAGAAACAATTATATGTGTAGATGTATCAAATTGAAATAGGCATGTACAAATAAATATAAATTAAAATAAAGTTAAATAAATGTGTACGTTCATGTATAGTAACCTACACATCCATTAGACCAAATCAATTGCTTTGACACATTTATTCCACGATTTCTAAGATCTTTAGAGAACATTGCAAAACAATGAGCCACATAACTGCTATCATGAACTCTATCATCACTAATATAGAAATGAACTTCTTTGATGATGATGTGTTCATTTTCATCCAACCTTTCTATCTCATCCACCTCAAATTGTGCATGTCTATAGGTCACTTACACAAATAATGCAACTTGTTCAGAATTATAATATTGCCCTTGAAGTTTTGTTTGAGCTGCAAATGTATAATTCTCAGAAAAATCTACAACTAAAAGTATACAACGAGGTGAAAAATAATTACTGTAATCACAAAACTACTTGCTTGCCATCATGCACCATGACAATGTTGGATATGTGGATATACCAATGGACGAAACTTGGTCACAAACCCGTCATAATGCAATTCACTCTCCTTCAATACAATTTTTTTTTGGATTCATCTCCTCTCTTATTTTGGTATGTCTCATATTCATATCTCATCCATGAAACTGGTGTTGATCCATTAATATTCTCAATTTGCATTGAAAATTTGCATAAATCTCCACAATCTTCACACTAATTTTTGATGCATTACACTTTGAACTCATCTAAATGTTCTAATTTATCACATAATGTGGACTTCACAAATTGTGTTGTACTACCAGGGATAACCAAATTAGGATCAAGTACTGCCATAACTTATTTATATGATTGCAAGTGTAGACCAAATTCAACATAATTTTGACAACAACAAGTTTCATGCATCTTATTTATGCGTACAAAGGAAGGATGCAAACTCTTAAACATTCTCTAACATATTTTGACATTTGAAAAATCTTGCTTGAATGTTTGAAATAATTCACTTTGAGTTATATCTAAAAAATGTTTTGGATGTTCAATTTTGGCCCTTGTCTCTTGATCTTTAATTTATATTATTATCATGTCTTTTGGAAGAAGCATGAGAATGTGTGGTCCAAAATTCAATAACTTGTCTTTTTACATCTTTAGAAAGTTTGTCTTTTTGAGGAACTCTACAAATATTCACCCAGTTGTTCTCAACATTATCATCTAGCATATTTCTCCTCTTGATATATCTTTGAACAATTCTTCTAGATATATGTAGTACATCTAAAATTATACGTACCTATTTTCTATGTGTGAACTTTTTACTAGATATAGTAGTCATCAATGCTCTACGTGCATTACTCAAATCACCTCCTCGAGTTGTGTTGTCATTTTTGTTATAAGCAGTTTGAAAGTTTTAAACTATTGTTTTATTAATATTATGTGCATGGTTTTTCCTATTATCAACACCCAACAACTCCAAAATAGGTCTCATATCTTTTCTCCTAAATAACCTAACAAATAACTGTGCTTGTCCAAATATACTTTTATCTTTGAAATATTCATCCCACATGTTTTGAAAATGCTTTCTAATAGTGTTATCATTTATCATATCTTTAGATGGAATTTGGTTAAAAGGTAGTTCTTCATCCAAATCCATCAAATTTTCTATGCCTTTTAATTTGTTTTTATCATTAGAACTGTCAATTTCTTCCTCTTCATGAATCTCATCTTCTTCATTACTTTCATTCTTTTCATGAACCTCATCTTCTTCAAGAATTTCAATAGATTGGTTTTGATTACATTTTGTATGACCTTTCATTTTGTCATCTCTTATTCTATCATATTTCCTTGATCTTTTCCTTTTACTACCCATTGAATACATTAATCTATAGAAACAAATATTTTAATTTAGATTTCACTAAATAACAGCTAATGCTTCAATATATAATGTACATAAAAATAAGTATACGGGAAAAATACCTTTAAAATATTCAATCCTTTGCAGTTTTGGTTAAATCTGTGAAATAGTCACTAAAAATGGCTTCAAAATTATTGTCTTCTCAAAATGCTCCTTTATTTTTTGTTATATATATATATATATAAGTTTAATTTTATATGAACTAGTGAAATTAACCGCTAGTGGTTTGATAGGTTGGTGGGGGTTACGACTTAAACCCTCTCGGTCGAAAGGGTTAGGGCCAAAACAGTTTCGATCATAACTATCTGTGTGGCATCCTAAGTGGTAGCCACACAAGCAAAAATAAGAACTTTTGTGAACATCTCACTTTGAAGGCCAATTTGACCTACTAAAATGAAGTTTTTTCTAAAACTAAAACCATACTTCTGTAGGTCTTGAAGTCAAGATTATGATCATATAATTTATTTTTTAACTTTTGATTATGGATAATATGTTATAATTTGAAAATATTACAAGTGGGTATTTTAAGATTCAGGAAGATGTCTATTCAAAAATAGGAAAAAAATATTAAATCATGTTCAAAAATTATTATTTTTTAATGCTGCACTAGAGGAGAGAGTCTTCTTCAAGAATATGTAATTTATTTTTAAAAATATGTAGATTTGTTGGAAAAAGTTTGAGGGAGAAAAAAACTATAATTTTTTGATAACTTTGACTTTGACCACTTATAACTTGAAAAATATTAGCCGAATTTTATTTTTTCTTTCTTGGTGCACTAGGTATGCTTGTCAAATATAATATATTCCATAATCAAACCAAAATATGATCATTTGCATATATTTGTTTGATGGAAAAAAAAAAAACTCTATGTTTTCAGCATTTAAAAAAAATTAAAAATAGACTTTAAAAATTCAAAATAGATAAAATGTCCCCTCAATTTTTAAAAAAAAAATTATAGACATAAACTTCATCCAATTTTACACATTTTATTAGTTTACATCATCTTCAAATTCTAAATACAAAATGCCACTTATATGTTGTTAAAGTTGAAGAGTTTAAATTTTGGTATCAGTTTCCTTTATAAAAGGTAACATAGGTTTGTGCTTTTACCCTACTAGAATATAGCTTCTCAAGTTTTTTCTTAGACTATGTTAATTCTCCTTTCATAATGATATCATAATTTTCAAGTTCTGAATACTCGAACTTAGTATATTCAAATTCATTTGTAAATTTTGTAAGGTTAGATCTCAAACTTTCATTCTCAGATTTCAAATTTGACTCAATTTTTTTAGCATTTCTCTTCTGTCTCAATTTTAGCTAAGAAATATTTAGTTCATTCTTCATGATTTCAATTTCTTTCTTTAGTCTAAAAAATTCATCAATTTCCTTGATTTGATCTTTTAGCTCTTTGTTGGATTTTAGATAATCAATCTTATATTTCACCTTTTCAATGTAGTCTTTATAAGTAGGTTCATATCTTTCTTTCAAGTCATCTCTTTCTTCAGTAAGAATGTCAATTTTTACAAGAGCTTCTTTTTAGGTTCTTCTGTAAATGTTCCATATCAATAGGGATCTTGCTTAAGTTGTTAAGCCTCTTTTGAGTAACAATGCTCTAATACTAATTTTTATAAATAGAAAACAATGAGGGAGGAGGGGGGGAGGAGGGGATCAATATTTTTCAAAAATTTGTCCAAAACAAGATATTGTTAACAATCTCATAACTTGGCTATGAAAGAAAACTAACTATGCCAAATACTAAATGTAAACATGCAATAAGAGAACTCATAACACTATATTTTGTTAACTAGGAAAGCCATGGCTAAGGGGAAACCCTAGTGGGGATGGTACCCACAAAATGATCCACTAATAAAAAGTATCTCAAGAAAGATATTGACTCTATTAGGAGTCTATTACATTTGTATAGTATCTTGGTCCTTGTTAGAAACCCCAAACATGTTACGAGCTGTAAAAATGTATGAAAGATGAGCTTGTTGAAACAAAAAATTGCACCCTTTCTTGAAGTGTCAGCCTCAAATGACCTTTTGTAACATGGAAACAATCTCCAGTGTGGGACTTCAAATGAGAGATTGAATCTTTGAAGAAGGCCAACTTCCTTACTATCAAGATGCACCTAAACTACATCTCTTAAAGAAAAAGGAGGAGATGCACTAGATAGAATTTCTATCTAGTATTTCTAATCATTTGCACTTAAATTTAAAAGAACTCAAAAACTACTTGTAGGTTATCAACTTTAGCACAAGATGAAGGTAAAAAAAAAATACAATCAAGAAATGAACACATATTTTCACTTAAGAGATTTACTAAATGTGATTTCGCATAATCATATAGTGCTATAGATGATGGAGATACATCCAAAATAATAAGGAAAAAGATTGTACAAGCTTATTTTGGCTGAAAGTAAACATAAAATAGTGGTTTCTATTAATCAAGGCAATAGCATCTACAGAGGAGAATTATTGAAAAAGGACTAGAAAAAGAGATCCTTAAGAATATACAAGGTTTATGTTTTGAAGATATCGAACATAACTCATTTACCACCATTCAACTCAAACTCCACCAACTAAAGTTAAGATCATGCCCATATCCTCTCCAAGTGTAAACATAGGAATAAAAAGCCTTTACATCCTATGTAAAAACTCCAAAAAGCAGTTCAATAGTAAATATTGAACTCTCAGGTGGCATGACAATCAATAAGAAAAAATAATGTAGGCACAAAAATGCATAATAGTTTTGACCTTTGTACTATTGTAGCATAAAATTATATCTAAATAATAGACTTACAATGATGCGTAGGTACAAAAATGCATCATAGTGCAACATTACAATATGAAAATGTACTTCAACACACAACATGCAATGTCCTATAGTGCAAGATTGCAACATGGTAAGATCAAAACCTGTGCAAGATTGTGACGTTTAAAAAAAAAAAAAAAAAAGGTGTTCATTTGATAAACCAACTCATTTGATGAATTTCCTTTGATGCCCAAAAATGCACTGTAGCACAAGATCACAACCTAAAAGCTCCTCTCTTTAAACTCTCCTATGATGATGCATGGGTAGAAAAATGTACCACTATTTCAACCTACAAATGTCGAACACTAGTAAAAAAATAGCAATATGTGACTAAAAATACTACTAAATTTTGTATATATGTGACAAAAATCAGTCATGTGACTAATAGTATTTAATATCCAATCATTTATAATGCTACTAAATATACTACTAAATGATTTTAGTCACTTATTTGATCACTGAGTTTGATCATTGATTTAATCACATATTTAGTCATATATTTGATAGTGGATTTAGTCACATATATAGTGATATATTTAGTAGCATATTTAATAGTATATTTGGTCACATATTTAGTAGCATATTCAATAGCATATTTAGTCACATATTTGGCACATATTTGATAGTGCATTTAGTAGCATATTTAATAGCATATTTGGGCACATACTTAGTAACATATTCAATAGTACATTTACTCACATATTTGGTAGTGTACTTGGTAATAATAGGGCATGATGGAGTCGAACCACCACCCTCCTACTTGTAAAGTAAGTTCTCTTCCATTGAGCTAGCACCCTTTAAAGAATACATTAAAAAATATTATTTGTTTCATTTTATTCTCAATATAGAACCCAAAAAAGTTTTATAATAAAGAGTCAAAACAAAAAAATTAACATTTCATGTACTAGGAGTTTAAGAATAATCGAATGAAATCTTACACCTTAGCAACTATTTGGGGCCATAGAGTCATTATAGAAACTATCATTGAATAGAACAAAAAATTATATCCAAAATTCACGTTCAACTGATCAAGAGTGACAAACATTAAAACTAACCCATCTTGATGCAGAACACCTCTGTAATCTACCTCATCACCCTATACATGTGAAAGGAATTCAATTAATGATAAGCATGAAAATAATCTGTAGAAATATATACAGAAACAAAATGTAATTTTCTTTAAAATTTGTTGACATCAAGACCAGCTCACTTTTATAGTTTGAGCCTCCCAAGTCAAGTGTCAAGATTTTAAATAACTACAAATAAGAATGATATAATTTTAACAAATTAATTAAGAAGTTCAAACAACACAAAATTGAATTCCTTCAGTCGAGACATTGGTTGAGTAGAAGTAAAAAAAGAAATAATTAAACAAGACTTCCACTATGGAAAAATAAACATTGATATAATTTAAAATGGAGAATATCAAACAAATAGGAAAAGGGAAGTATAAAGAGCTATGAAGAGCTAAAAAATTATGATCCTGAGATTATTACCCATGACATTCCATTGAAACCAGATGCCAAACCTTTCCATTAAAGGCAAAGGCTTGTCAATCCTATCATTGAACCAATGATAATGAAGGAAGTTAAGAATTTTTCTGATGCCAAGATCATTTTCCCCATTCATCATTCTATGTGGGTGGCTAACTTGGTTCCTATGTGGGAAAAGAATGGGAGATTTGTCTTTGTGTGGACTTCCATAATTTGAACCTTGCATCTCAAAAGGACAACTATCCTTTGTGTTCACTAGATGAGGTTTTACAAATTGTCAATGGTTCAAAGATGATGTCTTTCTTGGATGAATATTTGGGATATAATCAAGTAATTTTTGATGAATAAGATAGGCTAAATACGATATTCATGACTAAATGGGGGACTTTTTCTTATAGAAGAATGCCTTTTGGGCTAATTAATGCAAGGGCTACATTTCAACGAGTCATGGACAAAGCTTTTAAGGGGTTGATAAACAAGTGTCTAGTCATCTACATGGATGATTTAAATATCTTTTCAAAGGATTGAAGCACTCACATTACTGATCTAAGATAGATGTTTAATAGATGTTGTAAATATAGTATATCCCTTAATCCCAAGAAATGTACATTTGGGGTTACTAAAAGAAAGCTCCTTGGCCATATGATCTCTGAAGATAGTATCTCCATTGATCCTAACAGAATTGAAGCTATTTTGAAGTTATGGCCTCCTCACAGTAGAAAGGAAATTAAGTCTTTTTTTGGGAAGGATGAATTTTATGCAAAAATTCATATGTAGATTTGCAAACATAGTTCATCCCCTTAATGATTTACTCAAAAAGGGAGCTAAAATAGAATGGATTCTAAAGATTAAGAAATCATTTAAGGATATCAAAGTGGCCATTTCTATGGCCCCAATTCTAGTAAGTCTAGATTATGGACTAACTTTCAAAATATACTCTTTTGCTTCAGAACATTCATGTACTAGGATTCTTACATAGAAGAAGGAAAAGGAAGATGAAAGGCCCATTGCCTTTATGAGTTGCCTTCTGAAAAATGTTGAGTTAAACTAATCCAACTTGAAAAATAGTCTTTTTCTTTAATAAAATTGGTAAAGAAGTTATACCATTATATACTGAGAAGTAAGGTATATGCAATTGTACTTGATCAAACAATTAAGACATTATTGATGCAAAATGAAATTGGTGAAAGATGTGGGAAATGGATGGAAATCCTTCAAGAATTTGATTTAGAGATTCAACCCATGGAGTTAGTAAGAGGCCAAGGCTTATCAAAAATGATAGTGGATAATGAAATCAAAGATGAAAAGAAATTCAAATTTGATGATGAAATAGATGTGGGAGATTAGAAAAAGATCAAAGTATCTCAAGTTGATATTGATCAGGGTGTAATAGCAGATGTCTGGTACCATAATATTGTTTACTATGATTTACAAAATCAATATCCCAATCGGATGAATAGTTCACAGTGTATGAAACTCAAAATGAATGTGAATCCTACATGCTGCATGATAGAAAGTTATACAAAATGAACTATGAAGGAATCTACCTCAAATTCATAGGGCGTGAGGAAGTAAAAGAAGTTTTGGAAAAATTTCACGATAAGTATGATACAGGACATGGTTCGAAAAAAGAAATTGCTCATATGATTTCAAGATTGGGTTATTTCTGGCCCATGATATTCAAGGATACTTTTGAACATGTGCATAGTTCTCATATCTATTAGACTAGTGCTAACAGACAAAAACATCCTACAATGCCATTACAACTAGTGTTCGAGATACACCTCTTCGCAAAGTGGGGGCTAGATTTTATTGGTGTAGTGAACCCATTATCGTCTGGACACACTTTTATTCTCATAGCTACTGATTACTATATGCATTGGACAGAAGTAGAGAGGTTCAAAAATTGCACAGCTAAGGTGGTTACGAATTTCTTGGAAGAAAATAGTGTTACTAGATTTGGGATGTCATTCTATCTAGTGTGTGATAATGGATCAGCTTTTACATCAGTATTCTTATCTTAATGGGCACTATAAAATTTGGTTATTATCAAGTTCTCTTAAAATTATTATCCACAAAGAAATGGATTGGATGAATATATGAATAATAACATGATCATGATAATAAGACGTTTGTTGAAGGAGAATCCTAGAGATTGGTATACACAACTCAAATATGGGCTATGGACAGATCGAGTCAGGGTCAAGAATGCTTTGTAGACATCTCCATATTTACTTGTTTGTAGACAAGAGCTAGTATTCTCGCTTAACATCAGGATTTGTATTTTGAAATTCATGAGTGCGTATGCTGAAGATACTGATAGAGTACAAATCAGATTGATGAATCTTTTAGAGATGGATGAAAAATGGATAGCTACTTTGGAGCATATGCAAAAATATCAAGCTATCGTCAAGACATAGTTCAACAAGTGGGTCATGATAAAGTCTTTCAGAATATCTAATCTTGTCCTATTTTGGACAAGGAAAAAGAAAAGCAAAGTAGCCACACAAAGTTTTAACGCTTGTGGATTGGTCCTTATTAGATCGCAAAAATTTTGGGAGAAAAAACATTTAGGTTGAGTTCCTTATAGGGGGAATTGGTTCCATTACTAGTCAATGGGCAATTTTTGAAAAATTACTTTGAAGCATAAAATACAAAAAATTAAAAATTAAAAAAATTATGCATATGTTCTTATTTCTACAAGCATGTTCCTTTTTGGTTGTGTGTTTTCTTTTAGTTGTGTGTTTGTTTTCAAAGTTGCATCAGTCCATGGGGTAGCTGTACTCAAGATTTTTATCTTGACATATCTCACTAACCATTCTTTTGGTTTTGAGTTTTGGAAAGAAGTATTTCTCTATAAAAATAGTTTTATGATTTTGTTTCTTATACCAATTGAGGGATGGATGTTACTTGTAGTAATAGGGGAATTTTAGTCTTGAATTCAAAAATTGCAGATCAATAAGTTCTCAACACTTTTCAAATTTAAAGATCTATTATCGTAGGTGTTTTTTAACCAAGGTTGAAGGTAGAAAAGGATAGTCCAAACCCCATTAGTTTAAATAGAAGGGTCTTCTTGAAGGAATTACTAAGATCGTTGTTTGGCATGAGAGTTTCTAAAAAGTTCTCAAAAGAGGAATGCAAGGGATGTTCACAAAAGATCAAATCTAAGAAATGATATCAACATAGTCTAAGCATGGTTAGGATATAGAAAGAAAACAAAAAACAAAGAAAGGTGTTAAGAATGAAGGATTCTACAAAGTCTGAGAAAGGTAATATGATTATAGGGATATGCACTCTAAATAAACTATCTAGTATCAAAACCATTACATCATTGAAGAATCAAATGGAAAAATTATGAGCTACATGAAGAAAATATTCAAAAGGTTACCAGGACTTCAAATGAAAAAGTGATAACATGCTAAGAGCCCTCACAACTGATTCTCTCATATAGTTTGAGAAGGGATTGATAAACAACTTTCATGAAGATTCTTGATGAATAGATCAGAAGGGGTGGATGATTGTTTCCATGTTATCAAAAAATTTTGATAGACTACATTCTGAGATGTCAAAGGAAATGAATGCAATAAACACAAATTGAAAATAAAGATTCAAGATTCTAAGGTTTTTAATGTAAAGTGACTCAAAATATGCCTACAATGTTCGATATTTAGTTAGTGTTTAACACATATCAGAGGAATGTTTGTTGATGAAGAAATTCCTTTTTCATTCCTTCCCTTTTGTCAGGGCTATCTGTTGTGATTTCACAATGCATGCCCAATTTTTACTAGAAATGGGGACCCCCTACTTAAATTTCTAACTTTATAAAACCCTAGTCCAAGGTCTGAGTCTTTTTAAGGATTTTCTGGAAAACCCAGCTTCCAGAAAGTTAAAATTTTGGAGGGAGAAGTAATTTTTTTTTGTAAGAAAAGGAACACCAATGCACCTCATTAAGTGCACTAGTGTGCCAAATCACTTAGAAAATGGAATTACCCCTTGGTGATGTGTAGTAGCACAACACCAAGGTGTGCACTGGGTCTTGGGTCTATAGGATGTGGGGACCCCCACCCCTCTCCCCACTTGTTTTTATTTCTCTTCTCTTTGCTCTCCAACCTGTAGCATTGCACCTCCTAAGGTGTGCCTCCTCTGCTCCTCACCTCCTACCTTGCATTCACAAAACAAAACAACACTAAGACACCTATAAAGGTGCACATCTGCACACCTATTTAGGTGCATAACTGCACACCTTTTTTCTTTGTTAAAAACCTAAAAAACTAAAAAAATAGGAAAACTTAAAAAACTTAAACTAAAACATTAATTTAAGGTTTGTAGTAGTGCACTTAAATAGGTGCACTATTGCACACCCTGACATCTATAAACCTTTTTGTGCTAAAGAAAATATAGGGTGCACATTAGCACAACCCATGAGGTGCACTACTATGCACCCCATATAAAAGCTTAACAAGTAAAAAGGGTCCAGCAGGTGCACCTTCGAGGTGCATTGGGAGCACTTTTATTTTGCATTCTAGGGTTACAAACTTGGTTTTTTGGTGTTTTTGAGTAATTAGGCTTTTCGGTTCTATTTGCATCATTATTAGGGTTTGAATTAATTGATTTTTCTTCAACTCTAGACTAATGGACATTGTTTATGATTCAATGGCTTCTTCATCATCCACTCTTGTTGTGAAGATGGTCCCAAAGCCTGTAGTGTTCAGGTTTTAGGGTGTTCTGACAAAGTCACTGTTGTCACTTAGGTTTGCACCCTTGTCCAAGGCTTATGTGTGAGGACAACCTAGTGAAACATGGAAACAACCTCCAAGCTGTGGGACTTGAACTACAAGGTTGAGTCTTCGGAGAAGGCCGGCTTCCTCTTACTGCCAGGGCGCACCTATCTATTCTCAGAAGGGAAAGCGAGAAAGGGAGCACTAAAGAAAATCTACCTAGCCTAATCTAAGGTGGTGATGCACCAAAAAGAGTGTTCAGACTCATTTCTACCCATATATGCACTACGAGACTAGGGTAACATCCAAAGTCATACATTCATTCAGACTTATATTGACCAACAGCCACATACAGATCAGGAGACCAATTGAATAACACCAGGAACAAAAGATTTCACTTGTATATTATTCAATAGGCCAAAGATAGATACAGTATGTAGACCACTGATCTCAACAATACATCAATGAGAGGAAAAACACTTACTCATACCTGTTGATGGCTGAAAGAGATGATACAGGATGTTTTATCTAGCTCAGAGACAAAGGGATTTTACACTGCAAGTCTGCAAGCAGCAATAGAGAAAATCAGCAAGAGTCCCTTTAAAAAATGTACAAAATCTACCTTTATAGTTTAGGCGTAACTGAGATCTTTTACTACTAAAATGACCCTACAACTACCTACCATTGAGTCCTATGGAAGACAATCATAAAAAAAAATCTCAAGAAAATTTGATCTCTTTCACCAATAATGTCTTGAGAAGACTAAAAATGGTGCCATAACTGCACTCCGCCCTGGTATATGGATCAACGGATGGATAGAGTGTCATTCTGTGTTTTACATTTACTATGGTAGGTCGAGATTGATCATGGAGATCAGATCGCACGACAAAATTGATTATCTTCGCTTCTTGGTTCATGAATCTGTCAAAGTCAAAAGGTCAATAGGGCTCCTTATGCGCCAACTAGGTCGCGCGGGCCAATTGCATTTCTTCATTTTGCCACCTGGAGGCCCTCCCGCAGTTGACCACCCTTCATTGGACTAACCGCGCCACCTTGAATACTATCATGACTATGATGGTTACACTAACCACCAACCGCCATCCTAGACTGCGTCGACAGGACATGTGTTGACAAGGCATTGTGTCGCCAACCTAACCCTCACACATCTCCGCCATAGTGCGATGGTGCCTACCGTCGATTGGCCTCAATCCAATGATCATGGAGACTCGTCATTCTGCAACCCCTTTCCCTTGTAAATCACTGGGCCCGTGGCACATGTGGCACTTCCTTATTGGTCCGACGATCGCTTAATCCTTACTGCGCCAGCTGCATGAAACATGGTTCCATCAGGATGCGTAGCGCATAGGTGCTATGTCACCGACGTTAACTCTCGGGTAAGTCTCGATAGCGAGACAACGCCAGTCGTAGATCCCTGCGGATTCGACGATCGTGAAGACTCGTAATTCATGCTGAGACTACTGGGCCTGCTGTATGCCATGCACCGACTCATACATATGGCACCTCCTTATTTGGTTCGATGAAATGCTAGCTGGCAACCCAAGACCTGATCCGCAGAGTGACCATGTGTCAGCTAGGTGCCATGTCGCTATGCGGAAATTGAGGCCCAATTTCCATAGCGCCATAGCGCCCATTGACAGCGTGCCCTAAAATTTACATGTGTCCCCATCCGATTTGCCACGTTGACTGTGCTGACTCTGTACCCACTGGGACCCATCCGTCTGATCATTCCTTGCCACGGTGAACTTTTTGTTTGGGTGCTATGTCGCCATCAAAAAATGCATGGGTTTTCCATTGGCGCCATGGCACCTCGCCGTATTTTTGAAACCTCCAGGCCGTGGAACTTGTTTGCCCGTCACCATGAAACTTTTGACCTGCTGTACTCTGTGATCTACGACCAGACCCATCCCACTCAGCGCCATATCTGTAACTGCACCACACTCTGGATGACACCTGGCAATTCTTTGTGAGACTTGGTCCTGTCGATCCACATGGTGGATGGTTGCCATGTCACTATGATAAAATTTGCACATCTTCGCCATAGCGAGATGGCGCCATCCATTGATGCGACCCAATCCGACAATCATGAGGACTCATCATACCTCGTGCTTTCGCCCTCCATGTCGATACACTTGGCATCGCCTTGAGACACGGCCCCACCTGACATACATCACCAGGGCGCGATGTCGTTGTGATAACCCTTGCACAACTCCTCCATAGTGCAATGGCACCTTTTGTTGATCCGAGCTGATCCGACGGTGGTGAACGTAAGCCCGGACTGTGTTAGTTGTGCCGACAAGAACTCTGACCTGGCACACGTGGTTCCTCCTGATTTGTCGCTGCAACACCTAATTCTGCTGGTCATTGAAACTCACCACCGCGACTATTTCCGTCGGGCGCTATGTTGCTATGGAGATTTTTCGGTCGATATGCGATAGTGACATAGCACCAAGGGCATCAAGAACATTTTTTGACCCGCGAAATGCTAGACCCACCCCTGCAATGTGTCGTCAGGGTGTCATCGCGCTATAATAAATATCGTGCATTTCCCTTATAGTGCAATGGCACCAGCCATTGGTCTGCTTAGATCTGACGGCCAGAAACCTGCAGGTTGTAGCATTAAAATACTTATTCGAGACTAACTGTCGCACGAGGCACACTTTCAAAATTTAAATTCTTGGTGGTAAAACCAGAGGTAACACTTCTGGTGACTCACAGGGGGCATGAGCCTACTCAATGCATGACCAGTGCCTGAGAATGATCCATTGGGCCATGGAGTCAGAAAAGAGGGCCTAGAAGTTACGAAACTGAGAGCTACAAGAAACCCTAACCCTTAATGAGGAAATCAAAACATTAAAAAACCCTTGAACTCTGGCTCTATCTCTACGACTTGGAAACAAAAATAGGACCTCCTCAGCAACCTAAGACTTGTCAAAACTTCGGGAACTGGCGACTCAAGAAGTGAGCCATATGCACGCGCACTTATTGCAAAATAGGAACAAACAAGAAGCAACTGAACTAACTATGTACATGGATTCACAACCTTTTCAGAAACAGGGCTTCAGATGGATCCCATTGACTGGAATGGGTAGATTTTCACCATTCGGCCTGCTTAGCTGGAACGCATTGGCCTGTTTGCAACTGGAGATCAGATAAGGGCCACTCCATAGTGGGTCAAATTTGGAGTGCCTTCCTGGTTTTGCTCTGTCTGAGTCCCACTTGAGAACTAAATCTCCCTCTCTGAAGATTCTGGCCATTGCCTTTTTATCAAAACTCTTCTTCATCTGCTGGTGGTGTATCTCCAAGGTTTGCATAGCTTTGTTTCTCTTTTCTTCCAGTTCAATCAACTCTACCATTCTTACTGACATGGAACTATTTTCAACCAATTCCAGCTAATGAGCCAACTCCAAGGATGGGAATTCCAACGAGATTGGAAGTTTGGCCTCCCTACCATATACCAAAACAAAAGGTGAATTCCCAATAGATCTCTAGGGTGTTATCCTATCAGCCCATAGAGCAGTCCTTAATTTTTTATGCCAGACCCTCTGATTGTCTTCTATCATTCTCCTTATGATTCTGATCACATTTTTGTTGGAAGATTCAGCTAAACCATTACCCTGGGGGTAGTAATTTGATGATGTACTCAGATAGATATTGTGACTCATTTCCCATGCACAAATTTGAGTTCCAACAAAAGATTTGGCATTATCTAAGATGATAGTAGAAGGAGCTCCAAACCTAGATACAATTCCATCAAGGAATTCAACAACTGATGGCTCTGTAGCATCCTTCAAGGCAACTTCCTCTGTCCACCTAGTGAAATAATCGGTGGCAGCCAAGATCCATTTATGACCTACACTAGATGGAGGATTAATGGGGCCTATAAAATCCAACCCCCACTGAGTGAAGGGCTGATCCACCTGAATAGGATGAAGAGGAAGAGCTGCAAGTCTCTGTTTGCCTAAGAAAAAAACACATTTCTCACATTTTCTCACATACCTATAACAATCATGGAACAGAGATGGCCAATAATATCCAGCCCTCATGATCTTCATGGCGGTTGTTCTTGCAGAGAAGTGGCCACCATCAGGGCCATCATGAAGTTCTTTAATCATCCTCTCAACCTGATCCTCCTCAATACATCTCAACAGGGTCCCATTAAAATCCCTCCTGAATAGGATATCATCAATCACAACATAGGGAATGGACTGCAGCCTATATTGTCTTCTTTTAGCTCTGTCCAATCCCTGAGGGTATCCATTCCCTGCTAAAAAGTTCCTCATGTCATCCATCTAGCCCCTTGGGGCATTAACGTTTCTTTCCTCCTACTGCTCTGCAATTACCATAGCAGTCCCTTCATCTGAATCCTGACCTGATAACATTTCTTTGTATAATCCTCTCCCTCTTACCAATTTGGTAATCTGAATATCAACATCATATTCCATTACCCTGGTGATCCATCCAGCTGTCTTTTCACTGATGTCCTTGCTTAACAGGAAGTCTTTTACACTTGCATGGGGTACCAACAAATGGATCCTATTGTGGGATAAGAGGTGTCTAAATTTCTTCAAGGCTCTAATGACTGCAAGGGCTTGCTTCTCAACAAAGCTATACTTATCTTCATATTCCTTGAGTCCTTCACTGAAGAAGGCTATGAGCTTCTCCTCATTCTTGTCATTTGTCTAAGTCAAGATAGCAGAAACACTTGACTCACCACCTAAAGTGTAGAGGATGAAATCTTTCTCAAAATTTGGGTTCATGAGAGTGGGGGTTGAGGCTATGGCTGCCTAAGTTTCTTCAAAACTCTCCTTCCCCTCCTTGGTCCATGAGAAGACCATATCTTTCTTAAGCATGGTTGTGAGGGGTTTCACCATGACGGCAAGATTAGGAATAAACCTTCTTACAAAATTTATCCTACCAAGGAAACTTTGCAGCCCTTTATTGTGTTTAGGGAGAGGAAGGGCAAGTATTTCTTTTGTTCTTTCTGGATCGATGGTCAATCCATCCATAGATACAATGTGTCCTAGTAATTTTCCTTGGCTTGTAGCAAAGACACACTTGGATGGGTTGAGGGAAACCCCAAACTCTCTACATCTTAGAAATACCTGTCTCAAATGATCAAGATGATCTTTTACATTCTTGGAATATACAGTTATATCATCAAGGTATACTAAGACAAACTTGTCAATTAATCTTTTGAAAGCCACCTCCATTGCCTTTTGGAACGTGGCACCTGCATTTGTTAGTCCAAATGGAATCTTGTAATAAGCATAGGTGCCCCATTTAGTAGTAAATGTTGTCTTATATCTGTCAGATTCTTTAACCAACACTTGGTTATAACCAGAAAATCCATCAAGAAAAGAGAACCTCCTTGACCCACTGACCTTGGACAGAATTTGCTCCATAGAAGGGAGAGGATGGTGATCCTTAAGGGAAGCCTAATTAAGATCCCTAAAGTCCACACACAATCTGATTTCTCCATTCTTCTTCCTTACAGGGACAAGGTTAGCCACCCATGATGAGTGTTTGATAGGAAAAACTATGTTAGCTTCAATCAACTTGGATAGTTCCTTCCTCATTAAGGGTTCAATCTTGGGATTCACTGGCCTCTATTTTTGCCTTACTGGTTTGACTCTATCAACTAAATCTATGGTATGCTGAAACAAACTAGGGTCAAACCCCTTTAAGTCATCATATATCCAAGCAAAAACATCATTAAATTCTTGACATAGATGAATGAAATTTTCTTGCTCAGCCTCAGAACATACCTTCCCCATGTTAAGAGATTTTCCATCAGCAATAGTAACTGGAGCATGATCATCCTTTTCTGCAGCTAGATTTATTCCTTTACCTCTTGTCTGATCATCAAGATTAAAGACGCTCTCCAAGGTAATGAGACCCTTGGGAAACTTTTTAGAACTGAGGTGAATGATCTGATCACCATACTGATCTTGTAGTCTTGACTGATTTCTTTCTGAAAATTTTGCTTCATTCTGCAAGAAACTTACAATCTGCTCATCAGACTCAAACACCTGCCAATGAGTATTATTATCAGGAATAGTAGGCCTTACTACCACCCTTATTTGTTGCTTCTTCTCTTTCTCAAGATTCCTTGGCACATCATAAGATGCACCCACTACTGCAAGTCTATTGGCATATTTGTTTTCTTTCCTAGGAATGCTCTGGATATTAAATGCTTGGAAACCCTCAAGAAAATCCCAGACTCTGTGTTTGTAAGACTTGAGCAGGCCATTTTTGGTGATATTCTGATTTCTCACTTGGTTCACTATCAACTCACTGTCTCCATATACTTTCAAGGCTTGAATTCCCCTCTTTTGGGCAAGTAGGAGACCTTGGATCAAAGATTCATACTTGGCCACATTATTGGTACAACTGAATTGGAGCCTAAAAGAGAAGTAGTATCTTATTTGTGCAGGAGAGATCAACATAACACTAGCCCTTGCTCCATTTTTATCCCTTGAGCCATCAAAGTACATATTCCATATTCCACTTATGTCATCATCAGCTCCAACAAGATCAGGAACTTGAGCCTCCTTCTCTATTATGCAATATGTACTAAGGCCTGTCTCAAGAGTTTCTGACATAGGCTCAAACTGACATGTATTTGCCCACTCATCCAAGAAGAAATCAGGAATCTCTACTATGGAGGTGGCAGGCTCATTTACTATGTCATTTTCATCCATCTCCAAAATGGGGCAATTCATATTAATGAAGTTGGGAGTGTAGGGTTCAGTGTGATGAAGGGCTTGAGGTTCTGCTCTAATTGAAGTGTTGGCCCCATATCTGGTCTTAAATGACATATAAGACCAATCAGTAGATATGAATCCACCTATTTGGGTAGTGAAGTCTCTTGAAGATAGATGCCAAAATAGGGCTTGATTTCAGCAACAGATATGTCTTGAATCACAGTACAACTAGGGCATGCATGTAGGGCCATTTCCACATTCCTAAGGATGCCTACGGTTTTGATAGTACTCCCATCTAGTTGTAACACATCCCTAATAATGGGCTCATATTTCATTCCTAAAGCATCAGCAACACACCTAGGCATCACTGAGCTGCCGGCCCCCGAATCTATCATGCAATTATGGACTAACTTGCCCCCTATAATTAGAGAAACATAGAATGGAGGAGGTCTAACCTTTTTATTTGTCTCCACATCACCTGATGGTTGTACTAAACTAGTGTCACTCTCCATGGTCGATGACTGATCTTTGGGCTCCATCTTTTCCAATTCTTGCTGCAGCATCCTTTTCTGCATTGGTGTGGTGGCAACTGCATCCCACATGGAGATGCTTACATTGGTTTTCTTCATTTGTTCTACCACACTCAAGGGTGTATTAGGAATTTTGGCAGAAACTTTGGGAGCTGTGCCCATGAGAGGCTGAGATGGAGCAACATAGGAATCACTTGCATCCTCCTTTCTTGGACCTTGCCTTTGCTGTTGTGAAGTGTTTTTCTACTCATTTGCTTTTTGTGTATGAGGTATAACGATCGAAGTTGAGGCCTCCTTAGGAGAAAGGGGGGCAGTATGTTCCATGGCTCTCTTCTTGCTTCTTGTGTTATGAGCAACGAAATCCTGGTTTACATTACAATGCTCCTCCATCTGGTGATTCATAAAAGAGCAATCACCCTGCCTCTGAACATATGAGGCCTCCTTGCGATGATCTTCCTTGTGTGATTGCTTTACTGCGGACTCCTGGACAGTTAGGGCCAAATAAGATTCTTCTTTCTGACATAGGCAGTAGGTATAAGAATAGTTACATGAAGGACAGAAGTCTTGATCTTGGGCTAAGTTATTGTGAGGAACTAAAGCTCTACTCTGATTTGAGCTTGAAGTAGCAACATGACTATTTTTCCTATTCTGATCAAAAGAGCTATTCCAATGACTAGGAGGCCTACCACCACTCAGGGCCTGATGTCATAATTGGGGGGGCTTACCACTTTGGGCTTGCTACCTTTCTAAGGCCACCACCTTGTTACTCATTTTTTGTATTAGAGAAAAACTATCCTCTAATCTCTTCCCTTGGTCCTTCAACTCCTTCCCTTGCTCTTGCAATTTTTTATCCAGAGTCCTCTCTCTTTTATCTGTATTCAGCACTAGACCTTGGAGCATTTCCTTGAGTTCCTCTATTCCGTTTGAGGATGTGGAAGCTTGGGGGACTGGAGTAAGGGCTTGTGATGTAGAAATTGTAGGAAGGGGGGCTATTGCTGGTTGGTGGTTGGGAACATCAGGAAAGAAAGGCATAGGAGGCCATGGAGCCAACTTTCCTCCTTGTATTAGGATGTTCTCAACTTTTATAGCTATCTCATAAGCATTCGGTAATGTATCTCCTCCCATAGTTTGGATTGTAGTGGCAATGTCACTGTTGAAAGCTCTAAGGTAATGTAAGAAGGCATTACCAGGGGTAGGTTTCACTATAGTAGGTATTCTATACCATGTCTTTTGGAATCTGTAATTAAAATCAGTCATACATTCATGGGGGACTCTTTTTATTGTAGTTAGCTACTCTAGTAGTGACAAATGGTCACTCTTATCCTCAAAATGTTTGCATAATCCTGCTCCTAGTCCATTCCAATCAGTTATGGAACCATGAGCTAAGCCTCTATATCACTGTAATGCTTTTCCTTTTAAAGATGAGGCTAGAAGTCTGATAGCAACATCGTCTTCTATAATACCATGAATATTGCAGACATTCGCTACCTCTTTGATATGCTCTAAGGGGGAAATAGAAGTTTCACTAGTAAAATCAAGTATACTTTTTAGTGCAAATACTGGTATATAATGTCTTTGGGCTAATAATAGAGGACTTCCACCATTAAAGGTGGCAAAAGCATGAACTCTTGGCTGTGCCATATAAACAAGTGTTCTATTGATGAGTGTTGATGGCAATCTAGGCTGAGTTCGAATAGTAGGGGGAGTAGAGACAGATCTTACAGGTATATCAATTGTTATTCTACCCCTAACTGGTGATAATGAAGTTCTAGTCCTTCTTCTCCTAGGATTTGAAAGAGAAAGCTCTTGATATTGAAATTTACCTCTAGAAGACACCCTTGTTTCAGTCCTGGGCATGAATTACTGCAAACTTGGTCTGGAAGTAGACTTTTTTGATGTTCAGAGTCGCCAAGTACTCGAAGAATCAGCCTCTTAAAGGCTCAAAAACTGAAGCCAGCACTACTTCTTCAGCATTTATCTCTAGAATTCTTTCTTCTTCACATCAGTAGACCTGAAATCTTCTGATATGAGTCCCACCGAGCATGCCAAAAATTGTTGTCACTTAGGTTTGCACTCTTGTCCAAGGCCTATGCGCGAGGACAACCTAGTGAAACATGGAAACAACCTCCAAGCTATGGGACTTGAACTGCGAGGTTGAGTCTCCGGAGAAGGCCAGCTTCCTCTTACTGTCAGGGCGCACCTATCTATTCTCAGAAGGGAAAGGGAGAAAGAGAGCACTAAAGCAAATCTACCTAGCCTAATCTAAGGCGGTGATGCACCAAAATAGAGTGTTCAGACTCATTTCTGCCCATATATGCACTACGAGACTAGGGTAACATCCAAAGTCATACATTCATTCAGATTTATATTGACCAACAGCCACATACAGATTAGGAGACCAATTGAATAACACAAGGAACAGAAGATTTCACTTGTATCTTATTCAATAGGCCAAAGATAGATACAGTATGCAGACCACTGATGAAATGACCCTATCTATAAAGGTCACTAAATCCCAACAATGTACTGTGGCAATTCGTCAAATAGTTTGCAAACAGGCTCTGATACCACTGAAATATCCCCGACAGGTTATTGCTTTCTCCAGCACCAAAAACTTAAACTTTAAGAGTTAGACATTTTGCTAAACACTTGGTGAACAATGACCCCAAATGCAATGTTTCAAATCATCCATCAAATTAATGGTTATTATGATGCAAACCCATTCAGAGAAAATCTCATTATCTTACAAGTTCTGAAATTAGTACTTCTAGTTATTCACCAATTAAAAGATTATCTGATACCAACAATGTATGGAAACTGGTCACCTGTAATGTTCGTTGGCATTTCATAAGCTGGAAACTGGTGATGTAAAATTGCCCACACTGCTCGTATTGACTTGTCCACACGGCTGGAATTACATTCGTAACAATACTGTTGCCGTTAGATCAACCTTGAACTACTGCACGGTCTTATTCAGAACTCACTCCAGTTATTATGATGACTGTTCCATCTATATCATAATTCAGGGATGCACATTCAAACTCATCCTCAGCCCGTCATTGCTACTGCTGTGTTTGTGTAACCTCCAAACTGAGTCCGCCGGTTTCAAAGGGTAGTATTTGGAGTAGCACAATATTTTTGGAGCTGATGCTGAATTTCTTAATATATATACATCTGAAAAAGAGCTGATGAGTCAAAAAGACACCTGCACCCAACTACACTGTAAATATGACAACAGCTATAGGTACTTGAATTACTGCCATCAAATCCAATCTTTGAAAAACTGCTCCGGGCGTGTCGATGTTGCAGGCCGAGTAACTTGCTACTACCAGTTTTATTTTCAAAAGATGGTGCCAATCTATCCCCTAATGGATGGTAAGAAACTGGAGCCAATCTACATCTGCGTGAAATAAAATCTTCTATCTCTGTGTCAAAAGAGAAATGATGAGCGTACCCTACCGTATAATGCCGGTAGGAACCTCCAAATTTTACTGCTAGCTCATCATCACTGAACTGGTAATCAACATATGGCTCCAATCTCTGACTCCGAGTGACTGTAGGTCGGATAGGTCCTTGTGCATTCTGCTCAACAAACCCCTCCTCGAGACCCCTGTGAGGTAGCATAGTAGAAAGGACCCCTATAATCTTCTCAACCAATCTGCAAATAACACTAGTATCATGGATGAGAACACCTTCTGTCACTTTATGCGAGTCCAAATGAACACATGCACTATCCAGCAAATACTCCATGAATGGTTCAGTGCAGTAAAAATTATATGAGGAAACATTAACATACTCTCCTTTACACCACAACTGGTCTTCTTGTAAGGGTGGCGTACTCAACTGTACCACACTATCAACTAACTGAGAAGAATCAATCTGGAAACTAGACTCTACCGGTATCCTGAACTCATTAGAACCAGCTACTACCAAATCCTAAATATGTGTGTCAGCCTCAACAATATGCTCCTTAGTAGTAACTGCGGAAGTGTACTTACCATCATCCACCTCAGTAGTCAAATGAACTAGGTCTGGGGCTGGTTTTGACTGCAAATCCTCCAACTCCACGGTCACCTCCTTCAACTGAAACTGCAACTTCTGTAGATCCCGTCGTGTGTCCTCTAAAGCCTCAGTAGTCGCTATGAGCTCCTAGGAAAGCTCACTCACCTCCTCTTCACGATCCAAGAGTGCCTCATATGCTGTACTTCCCCACTCAACCAAGTGATCACGATCGGCTACCAATCGTAAATAATCTTGCTTCAAAATCCGAACAGCTTCACGCAAGGCATGAATCTCTGCCAAAGAAAAGTAACCACCACTGGACTCATCTGTCATAGAAGAACCCCAACCAGTAACAGCCAACAACTGACGAGCAGTATCAAAATGCTCACAAGCGATAGCAATGTCTCGCTCAGTAACTTTCAACTGGCTAACCACATGATGGCTCTGGCTGAACTGTCTCCAACAATCTTCTTCTGGAGCTCTTAAAGGAGTATCCTCAATATTAAAATCCAAATCTCATGAATCATCTCCAAGGTCCATATCAATATCCAAATTGTCAAAAAATTGTAGTACTGCTGTCAAGCTCTTCTGTACCCAAAGAAACTGTCAAAGAAGCTGTGTCTTCAAAACTGTCCATTTCATCCTCCTGGATGTCATCAAGGTCAAAATGATCCTGGGACTCATCTGTACATGCTTCCAAATATGAAAAATCTCTGACACCCTTCAGCAAGAATGGTCGACTGGAAATATGAACCAAACCCAACAACAGTGCATAAAAACTAATACCAACATCGGATGTTCTGCTGGCACAAGGAAAGACAACACCGTATACTCTGCTAATCAAATCCATGATAGCACTTAGACAATCATTGCTACCATTAAGTGTTAAAGATCTCCAGTTAACTGAATCCCAAATGCTGCTGAAACGTTCTCGAGTCCATATCCGTAAACAAGAAACAGCTGGTAACTCAAGCAAACTCCTTACCTGAGTAATGTGACCAATACCAACTAACTTCACATACCTGTCTGCCATTGTCCTTGTATCCTGGATGTGAATGCAAGTTGAACTCGTAGCATTATCAGCTACCATATATGATCCGTCAAATGTAGAAAGCTGAGTGTTAGACGTACCAGATGAACTTAAACTTAGCTCCATGCCATGCTCATTCTCATGTCTCTCCCAGTCCTGTAATGCCAAAGTTGCTCGAGTGTCCTCAAGCTCGCAAGAAAGCTTGACAACTTCCTCCTCCTTCCTCCTCAAGGCATCTGAATAGTCTTTGGCAAGGCTTAGAAGATGGTCACGATCTGATAGAAGATGTAAATAGCTCAGCTTCGTCGTCCCCATCCCTTCACCAATTGCGTGTAAGTCACAGCAGGAAGAATTTGCCTGAACTCCCTTATGTCTTCCTTGTAACTGACTCATCTGGATGTGCTCTTCTAACATCTCCCGCATTCTGTCATGATGAGATAAAGAAGCCACAATACTATCTTTGCTTACCTTCAGTTGGCTGGACAAATCATGTGAAGTACCGCCAATTTTATCCTCATGTGACGAAGCATCTAACTGAGCCTGGTACTCTTTGTCAGCAAAATCATAAATGCTCGATGTCTGCTCATTTTCACCAAGTATCTCATCACCATGCACAATGACATCTTCATCATCATCTGAACTCACTTCACTGTAATCATTGCTTGTCGGAACCAAACTACCCTAAGTACATGAGACATCACCTTTGGGAAACTCGTATTCAACTGTCTCAACTTGAGTGTCAAGTTGACAGTTACTATCCATCAGCGTAATATCCTTCACCACTTCTTCCTATGACCGAACTGAAGTCTTTGACTGGTTGCACACTTGTTTCTCGAACTCCTCATTAAGGTTCCTAGTAGCATCTCTCATTGTATCAGTCAACACTTTGTGAGAAGATTTATCAAAATGAAATCCAGTTGATTTATTCACCTTAGCTGGGACGGACAGCCTGTCAAGCATACGGTGGTGTTTAACCAACAGTTCAGACATGTTATGTTTGATTTTTCTGAGCTCATCCTGAATGCCTGAATAGTCCTCCTTTCCACAATTCTGACTCTGAATACTATGTCTATTACTTGTCCGAGATTGTGTCCTTGGAGATTTTGTGCTGTACCTGTCCATCTTGGTTGAAGTAGAGTGCTGATCACTCATGTAATTCAGTTCTCACCCCACAGGATGGCAAGAAAACCGCTCTGATACCACTGAAATGACCCTAGCTATAAAGGTCACTAAATCCCAACAATGTACTGTGGCAATTCGTCAAATAGTTTGCAAACAGGCTCTGATACCACTGAAATATCCCCGACAGGTTATTGCTTTCTCTAGCACCAAAAACTTAAACTTTAAGAGTTAGACATTTTGCCAAACACTTGGTGAACAATGACCCCAAATGCAATGTTTCAAATCATCCATCAAATTAATGGTTATTATGATGCAAACCCATTCAGAGAAAATCTCATTATCTTACAAGTTCTGAAATTAGTACTTTTAGTTATTCACCAATTAAAAGATTATCTGATACCAACAATCTATGGAAACTGGTCACCTGTAATGTTCGTTGGCATTTCATAAGCTGGAAACTGGCGATGTAAAATTGCCCACACTGCTCCTATTGACTTGTCCACACGGCTGGAATTACATTCGTAACAATACTGTTGCCGTTAGATCAACCCTGAACTATCGCACGGTCTTATTCAGAACTCACTCTAGTTATTATGATGACTATTCCCTCTATATCATAATTCAGGGATGCACATTCAAACTCATCCTCAGCCCGTCACTGCTACTGCTGTGTTTGTGTAACCTCCAAACTGAGTCCGCCAGTTTCAAAGGGTAGTATTTGGAGTAGCACAATATTTTTGGAGCTGATACTGAATTTCTTAATATATATACGTCTGAAAAAGAGCTGATGAGTCAATATTCTTTGCCGACTTTTGCCGTAGGTAAATTGGTTTCCCCTTGGAAATAATTGATTCTCAAAATTATACTGAAAACCCCTCAGACCGGGCCCTAGAGCTGAAGCCGCTTCATCTGATCTCTAAATCATGAAGACATATGAGGATGCAAGGGCGAAGTCGGGCATCATCATCCTAATATCTCCACAGCTTTGGCTATCCACCATCGCGTAGCCTTGAGAGTGACAGGTCAACTTCCATGATGAAAGGTGCTGCTACATACTCCCGCAGACATACACATGCAGAGGAGTCACTTGGTGCTGTCAAATATCATCATCAAAGCTATGCTCTCATATGCCCGAGTCCAAGCCTGAGACCTCCACCAAGAATACTACTGATCAGAGACTTGTCATTGATCCTGCGGTTCAGACTGTCAAGATAATCTAGCTGTTAATGGCATCCCGTGCACACCAAGACCGCTCCTTCCTGACCGTAATGAAGATTAATATATAATGCCTGTTACCCCTGACTGAGTGCGGCTTCAATAATTAATGTAAAACGACCATTATATATTCTTTGGGTGCGGCAGATGCCATCCGGAGCTCATCTACGAAACCTTCAATGCCAGGTCATTCTAGCTTGACCTGAGACTCGCGTGCCGAATCCGATCCAACCATTCGAATTTGCCTGCAAGTGAAATAAATCAATGCCAATAATGTCTTCTGCAGATTGCACCTTCTTGTCCTATTGTTCTGGGTCGGATCCCTGACTTGTTAGTTCAATTCCTTCCGAATTCTTTTCAATCCTGCAATAATTTGCGAAAACGTCGGCTAACTCTATTCTCCAGAAATGCTGGCTGAAAAATGGTGATTAATACCACTCTCGCTGATCCAACGATGAACAATGATGCAAGAACCACAAAATTGGTCTTAGACCCAAATTAATGACCTGATGAAATGACTGATTGTCACCTCCAATCTGCAATAATTCAGATGATATTTCACACCCTCAAAATTGCGCACCAATTGAGAGTTATCGTTCTCAATGGCCAACTATGACAATTGCGAAAACCCTAGGTTCCACAATGCACCCGTGATTGAATCACAATCTGAAAATCAAAGAGAGATAATCAACTACCTGATTCGAATGGAGCCATGGGGTGCCTATTTATTCTTTTTTCTCCATCCTCTCCAGAGACTTCTAGAACATTTTTGATCTTATCCCTCAAGTGACTTTATTAAATATTTTTATAATCCAAGTCACTTTATTAAATATAAAGTTATTTATTTATTTAATTAAAATAATTAATTAGTCATCCTTGGACAACCAGTATTAATTAAATTAATTAAATCGAACTGTCACCAAAAAATTGGGGACATGACAACTGATCTCAACAATACATCAATAAGAGGCAAAACACTTACTCATACCCATTGATGGCTGAAAGAGATGATACATGATATTTTATCTAGCTCAGAGACAAAGGGATTTTACACTGCAAGTCTGCAAGCAGCAGCAGAGAAAATCAGGAAGAGTCCCTTTACAAAATGTACAAAATCTACCTTTATAGTTCAGGCGTAACTGAGATCTTTTACTGCTGAAATGACCCTGCAACTACCTGCCATTGAGTCTTGTGGAAGGCAATCATAAATATAAATATAAAAAAAAATTGATCTCTTTCACCAATAATGTCCTGAGAAGACTGAAAACAGTGCCATAACTGCACTCCGACCTAGTAGATGGATCAACAGATGGATAGAGTGTAATTTTGTGTTTTACATTTACTTTGGTAGGTCAAGATTGATCATGTAGATCAGATCGCATGACAAAATCGATTATCTTCACTTCCTGGTTCATGAATCCATCGAAGTCAAAAGGTCAATCGGGCTCCTTATGCGTCAACTAGGCCGCGCGGGCCAATTGCATTTCTTCATTTTCCCACCTAGAGGCCCTCCTGCGGTTGACCACCCTTCATTGGACTAACTGCACCACCTTGAATACTATCATGACTGTGATGGTTACACTAACCACCAATCGCCATCCTAGACTACGCCGACAGGACACGTGTTGACAAGGTGTTATGTCACCAACCTAACCCTCGCACATCTTCACCATAGCGCAATGGCGCCTACCCTCGATCGGCCTCGATCCAATGATCATGGAGACTCGTCATTCTGCAACCCCTTTCCCTTGTAAATCACTAGGCCCGCGACACATGTGGCACTTCCTTATTGGTCTGACGATTGCTTAATCCTTACTGCGCCAGCTGCATGAAACATGGTTCCATCAGGACGCGTGGCGCACGGGCGCTATGTCGCTGATGTTAACTCCCGGGTAAGTCTCGATAGCGAGACAGGGCCAGTCGTAGATCCCTGTGGATCTGACGATTGTGAAGACTCGTCATTCGTGCTGAGACTACTGGGCCCCCTGTACGCCGTGCACCGACTCATACATATGGCACCTCCTTATTTGGTTCGACGAAACGCTAGCTGGCAACCCAAGACCTAATCCGTAGAGTGACCACGTGTCAGCTAGGCGCCATATCACTATGCAAAAATTGAGGCCGAATTCCCATAGCGCCATAGCGCCCACTAACAGCGTGCCCTAAAATTTACATGTGTCCCCATCCAATTTTCCATGTCGACTGCGCTGACTCAGTACTCGCTGGGACCCATCCATTTGATCATTCCTTGCCACAGTGAACTCTCCATTTGGGCGCTATGTCGCCATCGAAAAATGCATGGGTTTTCTATTGGCGCCATGGCACCTCGCCGTATTTTTGAAACCTCCGGGCCGTGGAACTTGTTTGCCCACCGCCATGAAACTTCTTACCTACCATACTCTGTGATTTGCGACCGGACCCATCCCACTCGGCGCCATATCTGTAACTGCACCACACTCTAGATGACACCTGGCGATTCTTGGTGAGACTTGGTCCTGCTGATCCACATGGCGGATGGTCGCCATGTCGCTATGATAAAATCCGCACATCTTCTCCATAGCGAGATGGTACTATCCATTGATGCGACCCAATCCGACAATCGTGAGGACTCATCATACCTCATGCTTCCGCCCTCCATGTCGATACACCTGGCATCGCCTTGAGACACGACCCCACCTGACACGCATCACCAGGGCACCATGTCGCTGTCGTAACCCTCGCACAACTCCTCCATAGCACGATGGCGCCTACCATTGATCCGAGCTGATCTAAAAGTGGTGAACGTAAGCCCCGACTGTGTTAGTCGTGCCGACAAGAACTTTGACATGGCACACGTGGTTCCTCCTAATTTGTCACTGCAACACCTAATTCCACTGGTCATTGAAACTCACCGCTGTGACTATTTCCACTGAGCGCTATGTCGCTATGGAAATTTTCCGGTCGATATGCGATAGCAACATAGCACCAAGGGCATCAAGAACCTTTTTCGACCTGCGGAATGCCGAACCCACCCCTACAACGTGTCGTTAGGGTGCCATCGCACTATAATAAATATCGTGCATTTCCCTTACAGCACGATGGCGCCAACCATTGGTCCGCTTAGATCTGACGGCCAGAAACCTAGAGGTTGTAGCATTAAAATACTTATTCAAGACTAACCATCACACGAGCCACACTTTCAAAATTTAAATTTTTGGTGGTAAAACTAGAGGTAACAGTCACATTTCCAAGATGATTATTCAGAGATCTAGGACATAGTACTAGGTCACATAGATTTGGGTGCATTCCTAACACTATACAATGAACCAATAGAAAGGTCTCTAATGAAATTTATGTAACGCCCCGCCAAGGGATCCAAAAGAATTAACCTAAAGTTTCACTAAGTTTGCTAAACATTTTTTTTTTTTTTTTTTTTTGAAGTAAGAATGTATAACATACACATCAAACACATAGTAGCGGAAGCAATAACATGTAATCATCTACAACCATACATTGCAAGTTACATTTCTTAAAGATCCCAAGACGTTGAGTCACGTTTAAATTTAATTAAATCTAAGTCTAACAACTATCACATACATATGAAAGAATAATTAGAAAGTCCCATGTCCATAATATACATTTGTTCCGAATGCCTCTCGGCAAATTAATTCGGAATGCTCAATCATCCACTGTACAAGTCACAGGGTATGAAAGGCTTAAAAGAATATACATATGTAAAGATCAAGATACGACATCCTTAAATCCATGATACAAAGTACAGTAAAATATATGAAACTATTCACCATACATGATACATCCATACATCCATAATGATAAAACATCTATCATAAAATCTAACCATCCATCATACTAATCAAAGAACATAGTGTAGATAATTGCCAATCACGAAAACTCCAGCCACGGTGACCACGGAACGGATCTCAATGGTAAGAGTAAAAGCACTACCACCTGACCGCGTGGAACCTAAATGGTCCACTCCCACTGCGCCGAGGATATAGTCTCAAGTCCCAAATAGGATAACAAAACCTATAATCATAAATACTCTCTAAGTCCAGGAAATCCTATAAGTATGCTAACTCAAGGGTTCCTAAAAAGATCGACATCTAAATCCCAGAGGTACCACAAGACACGTAGGAAACCTAATATGCAAGCGGGAAAGTGTCATCGCAAAAGTCATGTAGAAGTTACCCGAGCAATCCCTTAGGAATCTCGGGTCCCTACTGATCCTGCGGCCACTAGTATCCTCTCGTATTGATGAGGCATACTATGGAATGCAAGGTCATAACCAAGCGTCCTCTCTACCCCATCCTAGTCTATACTAGCACTCATGGCATGGGAGAGAACATACAATTATCTTGTTAGGTTCATTTTCTCTCATTTAGTGTAAATGTTTTCACTTATTAAAAACGACTTACAATGGGTTTCTCAAGGCAGCCTCTTAGGGCTCCGACCCCCATTGCAAGCCACTTCCTGACTCTACACATAGATAACCTACCCTAGCTCATGAACTCATAATCAAAGAATCATAATAAAACCATCTCAGTCCTATATGAGCAACTGAAAATATCATAAAAAAGATAATCCACAAAATATATCAGTTCTTCATGAGCAACAGATAACATCAAATAGTAATCATGTAATCACGACAGTTCTCTATCAGCAACTGAAGGCATCAATAATAAGTCACAAAATCCAATGGTTCTCTAATGCAACCAGAAAGTAATACAAGTATAACTGATCGAGACTCAGAAATGGTTATCAAATATAACTGATCGAGACTCAAAAATGGTTAAGTTAGGTATTCTCAAATACATACACCTCAGCTTCACACAAGGAAACTGGAAAGCAATAACAAACAGTAAACACAATCATGTCATAGAGCACTTCATCACATTACAATGGTCAGGTTAAGAAAGATCGAGACCAAATCATCAAGACATCACATTCACAACCCCGAGCCTCTGGTAACAACCTGAACTGGTCAACGCTAAACCAACCCCAAAACATTCAAAGTATAAAGACAACATCAAAGTCTCAGAGATTGGATCTGAAAGTATATTATTTAAGTTAAGGTAAGGTTTTTGTTTTAGTTTAATGTCGAATTCAAGTAACAAAGTTTTCACAACTACCCTTTTTCGAATAACCCATTTCTATAATAACTTTCATTAAATCAATATCCAAATTTATAATTTAGTCAAATAAAATTCATTATTAATTAACTTAATTAAACTAATTTTAATTAAATTAATCAATATTCATTAGATCTAATTACTTATTTTAATCCAACTAATAATTGTTAATTTATTAATATTTAAGCAAAATTATTAATAAATTAAAATTTACAACTATATCTATGCAATTAATATTTATTTATTAAATATTTAAAAAGTTTAATCTATTATAAAAATTGAATATATTATAATTTTATTATTTAAAATTTTTAAATAAATAAAATTCGTTTTTAATAATTTTAAAAAAAATTATAAAAAAAAATTTAAAAAAATCGAATACAAAGTTCACCCACGTTTATAGCCCGTCGGCTTTGGCCATAGGCCTGCGGCGGCAGGTACTCTGTACCTGCCGTCACAGTACCTGCGATGCAGGTACTGTCGGCCTGCCGATAGTGGGGGGCGGGTACGGTGTGATTCCCTCCCCCCCCCACTATATTATATTAATATATATATATATATATATATTTTTTTTATATTTTTTTTTATTTTATTTTAATAACAATAAAATAAGTTTTATTTTAACAAAATTAATTTTGTTTAATCTTTTTAATAAAAACAATTTCTTCCAAAGGATAAATATGTAAAATATATATATATATATATTTATATATATATTTTATTTATTTATCTAGAACTTTTCAATTTCATTAAAACAAAACCCTTATCAAATTAGATCTTAATTTCTAAATCAAGAAAACAATGGTTCTAATTAATTCATCCAGTCTCCATGGATACAGAAATTATTGACGAATAATTAATAAATTCACAATATTGAAAGCTTAAAACTTTCATCACAGAGAATTCAGATCTACAAACCCCAGACACGAAGAAGGTAGGAAGGGATAATTGCATATTTAATGGATAAAAAACACAAGACCCTACCTGATCCTGATGCTATTATGCAATCTCCAGGAACTGTATGCGAATTCGCTCCTCTCAATAACCTTCCCCTTCAAGACTTTCTTCGTATCAGCCTTCTGAAATTTGCTTCCAAAAATTGTCTTCCCCAAAAATTCTCGTCCAAATTCGTATCCCCCAAAAATGAACCCCCAAAGTTGTGATAAGCAAATTCTCCTCAATTCAGGGCACTAATTGTGCGTTTACCCGAGAAGACTCTTTTCACAACTCAGTTAACTCCAAATTAACTTTTATTATCTTTTCTAATTCTTTTGCATTCAACTTTCATGCACATTAAGTTGAATGATTAAATAACTTTATTTAAAATTTCACTTGACTTCAATTCTTAATTAATTTATTATTTTAAATCTTATGTGCACTTTTAAGAAATTAAAATAACATTATTAATTTTTATAATTTAATCTTTTAATTTAATTCTTATATTTAACTCATGTTTAGATCATGCGATCTAGAATTCTTAATAAATTAATATCTTTCAACTTTTTAATTTATTTTAGAACTTAATTGATAACATATTTAATTAATTTAAATAACAATAATATTTAGCATTTATTTAAAAATGAACTTCAAATATATTATTATTAAATTAAATAAATATTATCCTGTTCTAAATATATCTTGAACTTTAATCTCCAACATTAATTCTTTTATTTAATTAATTAATTAATTAATTAAATATAAAGATATCATAATAATTCCTTATTAAATTAAATCATTAATTAGTCTTTTTAATTAGACTTAATTAATAGAAAAATACACCAAGGACTCATAAAGCAACATACGAAAACCCATCATAGAAAAATACATACCAAATCAAACAAAAAGGGTTATAATCAAGAAATTACATCATTTGATGCATTCGGAGGGCACTTAACTCAGATACTTGTCCTAATTATCAATTAGGACAATTGGCTAAAGGGTTTAGGATTTGGACTTAAGAGTTTATCTCCCCTCTCTTACCATTGAGACAGTGCGATAAGGTACACTCATCCTGACAATTCAGGGAAGTTGATACCCGGTACCTGCAACCTGCATAAAATCCACGCATGTACAAACACAATATTCTAAGCTAAACAGGCAATGGCAGGAAGTGGTGCATCGTGCAGATCCCGACTAGCAGGTGACTACGACTCCCTTCCTTAACCATATCAGAAACACCATACATAAATAAAACAACACGCACACCATACACATGCAGTATGGGGTAAGTATCCATAAGAGGCACGTGAAATAATAAGCCATCTAACTAATCATCATCGATAACTAAAACCATTGAATAATCATCATACATGCACGAAATATAGAGTACCACGTAATCTCATCATATAATAAACTGAGTGTAAACATCCTCTGATAATCTCTAAAATAATGATACTACTCATCAAACATAAATTGGCCTAAAAGAGTTTGGCAATCATATCATAAATGTAGCTCGAAAAAATGTAAACTAGGGGCAGGCACTACAATTTACTTTGATCCAATTAGGACTTCTAAGTGCAACATCACATGTAGTATTAGTGTAATCCTCAAAGCTTATTATGACACTCATGGAAAACTATGTTCTTGAACAAAGCATAGTGAAGAGCATAACTAGAGAGATCATCTCAAATCTTTGACCCAAGAATATAGAGAAGGTATTCCATCTCCTAAGGGCAGATCAATTCATCAGATTAACTAATCACCAAGCAAAGATATGGTACATGGAACATATAGATGAAGCTTGTGAGGTAATCCAATCTTCATACCTCATTGAGAAGACTCCTCTAGGATAGAAAGTAGGCAAAGTGGATATGACAAGAGGCTATATGAAGGAAGATATTGGATATTCAATCATACTCTTAAGTATAGTCATGGGATTTCCAGCATCAGGATGTTTGAACATTTGGATGGTGCATTTTATTGAGAAAATCAAAACAACAGAGATGCCAATTGATTGGTCTTCTATTGTTGGTGAAAACTTGGGTGAGTAGTCTGTGGTGGTTAAGAATAACCAAAAGTTCTATATGACATCATATTTAGTATACTTGTTAGCTACAAGGGTGATGAATTTTCCAAGGCTTTATAAAAGGGGTAGTATGTAGGATGCAAATGCATGGCCATATATAGTATATCCTTAGCTAGTTAAGAAAAAGCTTCAAGAGAATAACAAGGAATAAAGGATCATAAATGATGCATTTATATTCACAATAATCTAGTTCATGAAAGGAGATTATGCGAAGAGGATGTCAGAGGAGGCAGCGGCTAAGATTTCAAAGGTTGGAGCCTATTACATCGAGTACCGAACATTCATATATTTGAGGGTAGTGGGTACAACAATCAATCCAAAAAAACTCCCTAGATACCCAAGTGATAGACTAATACTATTGGAGATTGCTCAACAACTCTTGTCTACATACGACATAGTATGAAGGTAGGAAAAAGTAACATGGGTGTGGCCCATTATGATAGGACTATTCAGTGTGAATCAAAGACAAGATATTCCATCTTATGATTCTGAATGGGATCAATATCCTTTGGATGAGTATAATTCTCCTCAGCCTTATTTTGATAACATTGAATAAGTGTAGTATTTGGATGGCAAGACATTTGAACATGAAGATGCAATTGAAGACCACTAGATGAATGTAGTAGATGACTACAATATTCATATAAGGGACTATTGTAGGATGACTCTCTATCTGGGTTGTGCAACAAGATACTAAAGATTTCCTTGATCCATTGCTCAATAAGGACAAAATTGGTGATCAACCTATCATGAATGCTGAGATTGATAAGGATGAAAAATCAGACATTAATCATCAAGCCATACATGGTATCAAATTGAAAAAGGATTAGATCAAATGACCTTTCAAGTTCGATCCAATTCTTTAAGCAATAGTTTTTCACACCCAAGCCCTCCCAGCACAAGGTTGAGCAGCTAAGGTTATAGTGCCTACATTTATAGCTCAGTCTCCAGTAAGGCCAAAAATAATACACCAACTTGATAGATAAGTTGGGTATTATAGGGTTTAGAAAGGTAAAGGTAAAGGAAAGAGGAAGAGGAATTCTCTGAAACAAGTTGAGCTAGAAGAGGGGGCCTCTCAAGCACTGCCACAACTTGAGGCAAAAAATGTACAAGGATCAGAGAATGTGGAAGCAACACAAGCCCAAGATAATCCTCAAGTACCACTAGTTGAACAAGGGCAAGTACGAGTTGAAATTGAAGTGCAAGAGGTGTCTCGACCTCAACAAGAGGTACAAGCCTCCCCTTTCATTCCTAAGAGAAGAAAGATTAAAACTCTAGTCAAGAGGAGACAAAAGGTCATTAGTAGAGTGATTCCTTTCTCATCAGTTATAGAGGCTATCCTAGAAGAAGATGAAGAAGATGACAATGAGAATGAAGAGGATAATTTGCCTTTGAACTAGAGGACTCGCCTTGTAAGAGCTATAGAATCATAATGAAGAAGGAGCTCCACAATCACACCACCATCTATTCCTGAGCAACCCATTTAGTCTACAAGCTTTGAGGATGAAATACAACAATGGATAGATGAGCATGATGTTGAGGGGACTGATGTCATTAAGATATCAGATTTTGATTTTACACCAGTTGGTATTGAATTGTTGGGAGACAAAATCAGACACTCTGACTAATCAACCTCAGCAAGAGGATTGGAGTTAGTTGCCACTAGAGCCATAGGGACCCAAAGTAGGCCCACTATCCCTAGTGCAAGTCACATTTTGTGTAGATAAGGGATCAACTACTCCTCTTCCTCAAACATTGGAGAAGAATAGGTTCAAGTAGGACAAGAGGAAGAGCTACAACAAGTATCCACTAATGAAATTTTAGAGGAACTTGACAAATAAGTGAGCAACCTTAGCAAGCTTCCCAAGACACGGAGGTGAGGACTGTGGACTCCATAGATACAAAAACTCCCAGTGTTGATCTCTTGCAAAAGGAGAGGACTCTATAAAGGGGAGATAATGGGAAGAGTATAGCTGAAAAAACTCGTTTGTCTTCAAAAGGCAAATCTCTTTTGGAGCATATCCCAAGATGGTTGAGGAAAAAAGTGATAAGAAACAAGAGGTAGAAATTCACCATTGAGGAAGAGGATAGGGTGGAATTAATTGAAGTTCTAAGGAAACCTCAGTCACCACCAAAGGATGGATGGGCATTAGCCTTCATCATGAGTAATCAGAATCAGGACTTATTTACTCATGTGGCTATCCCTCTTCATATACACATGTTAAAGAATTGACTCCAAGAGACTATCAGATTAGGGAAGTCATGCTTGGGAAACCTATGTTGGACACAACTAATTTGATGGTCACAAAAATAATTAAGGAAGTGTTTAGGAGCTTAGAATAGGATCGAGTGGAATTGATAACACTTTAAAGATAGAATGAAATCCTAAAGGGATATTTAAGAGAAGTTGTTGGTCCCTTAGATCCTGAACATCCCAAGAAAATTTTGAACACAACACTAAAGAGAAGGGATAAGGAGACAGTGAAACTTGACCCATTTTTGAAAGCTTTTCAATAATGGCAAGAAATTTTTGAGGAAAAGGTTGTACAAATTATACAGGAAAATCTGAAGTTATTACACCATATGCAAAATAATGTAGATAAGCTTGCAGCAATTTTGAATCAAGATTTTGGTTTGATGGACAAAGTATATACCTAGGGTAAGGACCTGAAAGCACTACAATCAATTAAGAGTCAAAGATATCAGATGTTAGTGGAGGTATATATAGTGGAAGAGTTAGATAAAATTGATGATTGGATAGAGAAGATTGTGGATGGCAATAAAGTAATGGAAACTTTACATGCGGATATTCATAATCTCAAGGATCAAGCCCAAGAGCAAATTTTGGAGGTAGAGAAACATTATATTGACACATGTTTAGATATTTTTGAGGATGGTGTAAGGGATAAATTTATAGTTGTAGTGTAGTAGTTGAAAATTTTTGAAAGACTTTTGAAGAAGCCTCTAATGATGCTGACATTAGGCAAGCAGTCGGAACAAAAGAAGCATTACTAGATTTGGACGTGAAACTCAAAGATTTTGTAGAGACTCGCGTTGAAGTGGGAAATTATAAACAGAAGGTGAAAGATAAGTATGAAGCCTTAGATTTTCCAGATGTAGCTCAAGTCGCTTAGATTATTGAGAAATTCAAGAGCAAATACCTAGACATAGCTCTGGTATAAAGGGTAACAAAACCTAGAAGCTAGAATTTCAGTTTTGACACTTAGCAAAATTTTGCATTTTTTGAACTTGGTTTTGAGGTGTGTAGGTTATCTAGGTTTTGCTAGTGCTCTTTTTAAAGGTTTTCCTAAATTTTTGAGCAAGTTAGAGGTGTGCCCACAATTAACTACCAGTTCTAAATTTAGAGCTTTCCATGCATCAGAGACGCATTCTGACAGCAGTTTAACTCCTATAGACACCTAGTAAAGATGGCATCTATTTCTAGCACTTCCAAATACTTCTACATCATCGAATGGCTTTCTTCTTCTTATTTTCTCATGTTTTCTTTGTTTTATGACATGTAGAGGCTCATGCATCCAATTAATGATATAAATATGGATGGAGTCCTATTAAGCATCAATTAAATAGTTAGTTTGTACATAAATAGATTTAATTTATTAGTTTAAAAGCATATCATTGGATAAAGATATCTCTCACTCTCAACACCAATTGAGGAGAAGATTTCTTATAAATTCAAGAATGTAATATGTATTCCAGGCTGCCATTATTTTGATGCAATAATATATGCTATTGGTGCTTGCACTTAGAGTGTAGTGATTCTTGCCTAAGTGTGTTATATTTTGTGAATGTATGTTCATCGAATGTAATTGAGCCAATGGTTTTGTTGTGTTATTCTGGTTGTGTGATCTTTTAATTCTAGTGTTTGTAATAGGTCTACAAAATTCTGCTGATGTGCTTAGCTAGAGAAGAGATCATCATATTGTTCTTGCATAGCTTTTCATCTCACATGAGTGCACTTTTCATGGCCTTGTGATTTGATAAAAAGTGAAACATCTTATGGTTACTGAATTCCCATCGATGATTGCATTAGTGGAATTAAGGAAGCAATGCTTCTATTTTCATTAGTTACCTACCAATTGTTTTGAAGGCTTAACTCACAAACACATTGTTTCCATAGCTTATGTCCATTAGGATTTTACTTTTCATGTTATTTTCTTAAATTTTTTGTAACCCTATCTTCGTTATTTTCTTTACTAACAACTTAGTTAAATTAGGAATTCATATAATTGCATTGTTAGATTGCATTCATCATAAAAATAGAAAAATAGAAAAATATATTTCATTTTGTGTGGTTCTTCTTTTGAGATAGCAAGTAGATTCTACATCTTATTCAAATTTTTTTAGGACCAGCAGAGGCCTCCTCATGAACATTGACATTTATCTTCAACTGAGTGGATTCTAGTAAGACACAAGATCACCTGGAACCTTGGAGTTGATCCCAGATTAGCTTTTCAAGAGAGGATTTTGAAAGGATTGCTTCCATTAAGCATCATGCAAAATGATAGCTCAACAAATTAAAATACTAAGAGTTGATTTCATCCCAAATCTTGTCTCTTCTCTTGTCTCTATTTTGTTCTCTAAAATTTTGATAACAAAGTTTATTGAATTTCAATTGTAATTCTTTTTGAATTATATTTCAGTTTGCTTTTCCTAGTAATCTAATGGAGTATGTAAATTCTTAATGAAAAATGAGAGAACAGTGTGGTTTTAAGTGAAGATTTGATAAGTATGAGATCTGGACATGAATATAGATAAATCTTTACACAAAGTGTTGAGATAGGATCAAAAGTAGGTTTGTGGTTTCTGCTTGTCATAGCCTAATGGATAAGGCACTGGCCATCCTTGTGAGTTAATTTGAGTGGAATGTTTTAAATGATGTAGAATGCAATCATCAATCAATCTTTATATTTATGTTAACTAAGCATGAAAATGTTAGCCTGCACTTGATTCAATAAGGCTTAGGATTTTGGTAAAATAACTGGCTTTCATATCTTAAGAACTATTGAATTAGAAGAAAAAATACTCATAAATCTATTGTTGCTAGAATTCACATTATAAATAGGAGTTCCTAAGGTAAACCCACCTGAATTTTGCTGAGTTCAAAGTGGAGAAGACTTAAATGTCTTGTTAGTTGGTCCTTTTTTTTTTTGAGATACAAAATACCTATAATGGTTTGTAACATAGCTAATCCCTAGGTTTTTTGACATTATAAAAGGTAGTTGAAATCATTATTAAATCAGGAGCCAACAAGAGTTGAGTCCAAATTTTGTTGGGTAAGTTTTAATTTATTTAGGGTTATATTGTGATTTGAAACATGAAAATTTATTGTTAGAGTTAAGTTTCAATTTAGGGTTTAGGGATATTGTGATTTACAATATATATAACATAATTATATTTTAAAATAAATTTAAAAAATTATATAATATATTTTAGAAAATTTGATCATCTGTTTCTTTAATGATAAACTTATATTGAATGTATATTCAGTATAATTTTCTCTTAAAGAATTCTTCATGTTACTCATATTACTTTCAAAGAACTCATTAATTATGATTGGTAATAAAAGTTAATAAATTATTATTATTAGAAAAGTAAGACATTTCTATATTATTAGATTTACTTTTCTAGTATTCTACTTTTCTAAATAAGAATAATGATATTTACAATACAAAAATGTAAAGAAAATATAGAAACATCTTAATAGTAATTTACAAAAATAAGATTCACAATGACAAGAATCATTAGTGTTGATAGATACTCTCTCTAGATGTAGTCTTTCTTCTTCTACATTCTTTTTGTGTGAAGCAATGTCTGAAGCCATTTTTTAAAAAGTTATTATTAATATAAATATAAAGTTTTGCCGATTTCTTTTTTACATAAGTAAGAGATTTTGTTTCTATTTATTCTTTTTATATTAATATATTTCTAATTAAAATTTATTAAATATTTAGAATTTTTTAATTTACAACCACAATCTCTTACAATAATTAAATATTAACATTAAATATTATTAAATATACCTATATACACTTCATTGAGTCTTTGTATTCTTATTAATATATAGAAAAAAATAAATCCAAAAAGTAAATTCACAAAAAATTAAAAAAGTAAAATGCTACTTAACATGTCATGTGCAATTCAACCCTTGGTCGTATTAACAATTTTATCACTTTTTAGTCATATATGACAGCTGAAAATTCGTTGGGCCATATAGAATGACAAGTTAATTTTTTATAAAACCATTAATATTACATTTAAATTTGTTAATAAACTCTCAATATTTATTATGTTCAATAGATGTGATATTTTTGAAATATATTTGAAACATTTCTCACCAATTCAAAGTATTAGTATGCTATAAGCTTTAGAAACTTTTTTTAATTTGACATATATTACTAATTCATAATAATTTTTTAGTGTTCTTTTTAATATTATAAAATACATAAATTTAGAAACTTGTAAATTAGATTTTTGCAAATATTAATATATAGTAATTATATATCATTGATAAAATGGTTTAATTTAAAAGAATTACTAAATTATTCATAAATTTGGAAAAAATAATAATTAACATTTATCTTAAAACATAAAATGAGAGACAATAAAATTACTAAACTGTCATGAAAAAATTCTATAATATGGAGGGGTGACTCTCAAATTACAAGTCTATGTGGTATTTTCTATTTTAATATTTTAAGATTTGATTTATAAATTTATTTTCTATTTCTATTTGTTAAGAACTTGAATGTCAAATGACATCATATATTTTAATTTGACTTCCAAATTTGTTCTAATGCCAAATGACATTTGCTGTTTTAAATTAGTTTTTAAAAAAAATCTTATTTGCACTGAATGCCAAATGACATTTACTGTTTTAAATTAGTTTAAGAAAAATAAATCTTATTTATAATTGTCAACAAATCTTTTTTCTTGAGTAGTTCTCCATATGATTTTCATGCTTTTTAATAACAAACAATGAAAAATTAGATAAATAATATTATTTGACTTTGAAAATATGCTTAAATAATGAAACTATAGAAAAGGCAAATAGTTTTAAAAATTTCATGAATCTAATTGGTCTAATAAAACAATAAAACGAAAATTGAACCTAAGGGATCCACAAGGAACTAATTAAGCCGAGAGGCTTCTACAATGGGAGCAAATTTCGTTGTAAACAATCTAACATTTTTAAAAAAATTGACAGGTAGCTGAACTATTATGCCTCCTTTCGCTCATTATTGCATGGAAATGTAGAAAGCCAAATGTCTTACATGACAAAAAACGTACTCAATCATCTTCCCTACATCTCACGTGGGAGTGAAAGAGTTTTCGGAGGTGCTAATGGTGTGAAATTAATTGTTCTTGCTGAAAGAAACAATCAAACGTTTCCCATTCACTACATTAACAAGAAAGCCAGTTATCTGTTATGACATAGAAAGCCAAACGTCTTACCTTACACTCCATTTTTAGCCATTACATGTTTTAGGTAAGACGTGTTATCAATTTTTAGAAGCTGAACCATCAGGTATTGACATTATATATGGAAAGAGGTCTTCTTGTTTTATATTGAACATTGGATTGAGCAACAGGATCGACCAATATTCTCAAAAAAGTATGTATATTTATGTATTTCGATTTCTTCCATTTTGAAAAATTTTATTGTGTGGATTTTTCTTATTTTGAAATCTACATAGTTTCCTTAAAATTTCTTAGAAACTTTGTTAGAATAGAAATTCTACTCTGATTAGAAATGTTGTAGATTTCTTTCTATTTTTTCGTAAACTAAACAAACTTCAAACGTGAAGTACAAAGTTTAATTACATATGGGAATGTTTGTTTGAGGTGAATGCAGTGTAAACTCTTTTGTAGTAGATGAGATGGTTTTGTTTTGGGAACCGATGTAAAAAGCGAATCCATCAAACAAGGGGAATCTTTAAAAGATTGTATATATGCTATCTACACATTCATTAATCCATTCTTGGTTTTGATTCTCCTGTCCTCGCATTTGGATTCTCAGAAAAGCTGATTAGGGTTAATAATGCACTGTGCCAGGCGGAATGGCAGAAAGGAAATCAATGCTCTTATTTCTTCTTTCTTCCTTCCTCCTACCTTCTGCTGCATTCTTACAAATTTACACAGAAAACCAAGCAAATAAATCTTATTTAACCTTCCTATAAAAAAAACTGAATTGTTAAAAATAATGAAAAAAAATAAGCAAGAATTTTGGTACTCATGGAATGTTTGATTATTAGCAATTTTCAAATTACAGTGGCCATTTTCTCTAATTTTTTGTTTGCTACTGAACAGCTGGAAACACAAAGAATATGAGATTTAGGAAAGATATTCCTATCAGACATATCCAAAAGCGCTGACAAATCCAATTGGAAGGAGTTAGTCTTTATGAACTTTGAAATAAAGAACACTGACTTAATTTATCCTGGTCAAAGAATTAAATCGAAATAGAGTAAAGATTAGTTTTGTTCTGTGGGAAATTTACAATATACAGGCCCAATTTTGTTGAAATAAAGTATAGGAGATTATTCTTAATGTATTTGAGTAATCATATGTTACAAATTAAAAACATTATAAAATATATAAACATATGAAATTATAAAAATTTATAACTAATAAAATTAGGAATACATGAATACAATTATAGAACTATAGAATTAAAGATAAAGAAAAGAAAGAAAGATTTTTTTTTGCTATGTTAAATATATATGTATATTCTAATTATATCTAGATGTTTCTAATTTTTTGTAATCATTCAAATTAAACACTTTCTTTTTTATTAGGAGGATTAATTTTTAAAAATAAATATATTTAATAATTAATAAGATTTGTAAATTTTATTTACCTATTCTATTTATTATATATGTTGTATAATTTAAACTTCCCAAAAAAAAAATTGATATCAATGATTACATAAATTAGAAACATCTAGATAAAATATATTTACATACTAAAGAAAAGAAAGAAAGATTTTTTTTTGCTATATTAAATATATTAGTATATTCTAATTATATCTAGATGTTTCTAATTTTTTGTAATCATTCAAATTAAACACTTTCCTTTTTAGTAGGAGGATTAAATTACACATGATATATAATAAACATAAGATATTTATTAATCTTATAGATGTTTCTATTTTTTTAATTAAAAAAAAAGTATATAGAGTTTACCTTTCGTTCACCTATCTTATATACATATTTTTTACTCAAACCATTTTACTTATAATGCACAATGATAATATTTTGGATAGGAAAATAAAAAAATATAAAAGGATAAAATTCAGATATGCTCTCAAATTATTGATATTAGAAAACCTTTTAATTTGTTTAGATTTATTTACTGTATGGATTAGGAAGAGTAGGGGTAATTTAGTTTTTAGGGAATTCTATTATTATTTGTCATTTGATACTAACCATTTTAAATCCTTATATTATAGATATCAAAAAAAAATTACCTATGGATGCTCAACAAAATAATTCTGAAAACACTATCACAAGCCCACTTCTTGCAGATGACTCAGTGCAATCAAATCAAATTATTCAAAATTATTTGGATAGATTCATTTTTGAGTCTTGTAAAAAAATTACAGATGAAATTCATACTACGAGCTTTCATGTTCGAGGTGTCCAAGATTCTCAAATCTTACAAATGGGACAATATACAAAGGAAATTCATGACGCATGGAAGAAATCATTTGGGTTCTTTGAATTTATGAAAGACATCTAGTATGATAAAGAGCACATGGATGGCAAAATCAACCTTTTCCTCATTGATGAATTCCACATGTTTTTGCATCACTATAATGAAATCTAGGAGTCATATTATTTGACATTATCATTTTTTTTAATAAATTTGTATGTTCGACTTATCAGTTTTGATGAATGTATGTTTTTTCTTCCTTTCTTTTAAATAAATTTAGTATTATACATACAGGACTATTTGGTATTTAGTATATTTGTAGATCTTCTTCTCTGACCCACAGAAAAATTTCTTTCTATATGTATGTGTGAATTGTTCAAATATTAGTTAGAAATGAATAAATATCCATCTTATCTGAAACACAATGCCACTAAATTTATGTCATATTTTAAACCAATTTTATAAAAAATAGTTTACTAGATCTACTATTTTTTTTAATGTTTGCTTACAAATTTATTTCATAGAATTGAATATATCACGTATGAATTTCCAATCGGATCAAGAAAGAAAACAATATCGAATGGAGCAACGAAGAGCATATCAGAGAGAATACCAAAGAGAGTATCGCAGATGATGACGAGAAAAAATGACACAAGCTGAAAGAGAAGAAGAAAGAAGAAGGAACAATGAAGTCCGATGACTAAATTATGCTAGAAGAAGGGCAAAATTGCCATTACAAGAATTGGAATTACATAATAGAGATAGAATTACTCATCAACGAACATCCGATGAAGTATCTCATTTTGAAACATAAGGGAGACATGAAGTTGACTTTGAATCAAGTGAGAGGTACAATCAAGCATTACCTGCATTTGTGGAAATGAGTCATCACAATGAAAATTCAAGAACAATAGAGTGTGTTCCTGAAACGCCTTATCCTACAAGCCAAAATAGGATAAATTTAGGTGGACAAAGCAATAGAGAAAACATACAAAACCCAACTGAATTTCTTCAGGATAATTTCTACACATTCCAAATGCAGTTTCGACAACAACTGGATAGCTTGAGAATGCCACATATGTGTTATATTTTTCAGGAAAGCTATCTACGAATGAAAGTGTTCCATACATCCGAAGGTCCAGTATGAAATAGATGTAGACAAGAAAAGGGAAACAATAGATTTTCTTCTTTAAATAATATGGATCCAAGGCCAGAACCTGAGGAGCTTGCGAACTTGACCCAAGTTGAGGAAATGCTAATTGCATGTGTCAACCCCATACTTCAATTTACACATGCGACAGGTGATCAATATAAATATAAAGGGCATACAATAAGTTTCCCACAAAATATAGAACATGTTTCCAATATATTGCCACACACGATAGACAATTTGCCAATTATTATTGTTAGACGAAGAGATCAACGTGGAACAAACTATAATTTTACTATGAATAGGGATCGTGTCTACAAAGCACTCAAATATAAAGTAGAGCATGATAAATTTTATTCAGATGTACAAATTAATGAAAATGCTCTCAATGATCTACTTAGAAATGTAGATGAAAATATCTTTGACAGTTTAAAGACAGTCAATATAGAATTTGATTCAGATACAAATGAGATTGTTTTTGTTGTTCCAGTCATGGAGTCAAATGAAGGAAATATAATAGATCATACAACATCAATCGCTTCAAGAACACCTAATGCCCAGAAAGAAATGGAACTTATTCGTGCATGGGTCAATAACCCTGATGTGCATCCAACATCATTGATAGATTTGCCAAGTATTGGTGTATCTCCCATTAATGAATATGTCACATTAGGATTACTTCATATGGCATTTCCAACACTATTTCCTAATGGAAGCTGTGATTGGTTAGAGCCACGATTATGGCAAGTCTATCTTCATGAATTTGTGAAACATCTGATGCGTTATAGAGATCATCGTTTTGGAAAACATCCTAGCTTTAGATATTTTGTGTTGAACATGATAATGAGACATCGTGCACAAAACTCATTGTCAATGTTTGTGAAAAGAAGCTTTAAAGATATGCCCATTACCATCCATGAGTTGCAACAACATATGGAAAACACACCCCACTCTAATATAGCAAATAAATTGATGCAGTTTGGGACATCTTTAAGGGGAACACGATCATATTGGACTAAATCTTGTGCAGAATTGATAGATTTGCTTCATCAAATTGGTACTCCTACAATATTTTTCACATTAAGTGTAGCGGATATGTATTGGCCTAATTTGCATGCACTTATGCCAGGAACAATTCCAACTGATCCACGAGAAGCTCAGAATTGGAGAAGACAAAATATTATTGACTATCCTCACATAGTCGCACACTATATGCACTTAAGAAACTCAATGTTTCGAAAAGAAATTCTAGAAAAGGGAATGAATGTCAAGGAATTTTGGTGTAGATATGAATGGAAACTTAGGGGGTCCCCACATATACATGGATTCATATGGACTGAAGGAGCACCTGATGTGGATAAAATTGACAGGTCAAATGAGGAGGAAAGAAGAAGTGTTGAAAGATATTTTCACTCCATTGTTCATGAATGCAACCCTAGAAATGATCCTCATCAATGAAATATACAGGCATGTTAATAAATATTTATATATATTCATGTAATGTGATATTAATTAGTGTACTTATTTTTTCTTACCTTGATTTGTAGGCATTGGTCAATTTTCAACAGCATCCATGTCTCAAAAACACAAGACAACTTTCAGAGGTGGATTTGGACCGTGACTATGAAGAAATATTAAACTATGTGGAGCGATAGACAATTTGTAAGGAGGGTGCATGCCTATGAAAAAAAAAGGGAAATATGGTTTGCAGGTAATTATTTCATCCCAATGAATAATTAAATATATATAAATAATTACTACAAAATGACAGGGCTTAATATAATATTTCTTACATGGAGTGTAGGTATAATACTCCCTGGCCATCAAACCTAGGAGGATCAAAATTATATGAAGACATGGAAACAGGGGAAAAGAAATTTGAACCAATGAGAAATGATGATAGAGTCAATTCACATAATTGCTACATACTACAATTGTGGAGAGCAAATATAGATTGGTAAACTGTTCTTTCCAAACATGCTGTCATAAAATATATTGCCAAGTATACAGCAAAAACAAAGAAAAGCTCAAAAACATACCAACAAATGTTGATGCATCTATCCAATATGGAAAATCCAGATGATTTAGCAGCATGGGCATATAGGAGGCTTCTAACTGAGACAATAGTGGAGAGAGACATTGGTGCTCAAGAAACTTGCCATATGTTATTAGAGCTTCCATTGGTGGAGTGTTGTAGAAGATTTGTCAATCTAAATGTCTCACTTGAGATGTTCAAACCTGTAACTCTAAATAATCAAAATGAAAATGATGAAGAACAAAAAAAATCTTTCATTGATGGTTATAAAAAAAGGCCATTATGTATGGAAGGTGTTACATTAATTGATGTAGCTAGATCATGGATATATAATCCTAAGAGAAAAAGAGACAACAAATGGGAGCCCAAGGAAAAAGCTGCAATTGTCAAAGTATTTCCAAGGTTTGTATCTATCCCTTCACGTGAGTCAGCTAAATGGATTGATTTTTTTTTTATTAGAATTACTTCTCTACAAGCCATTCCATGCTATTGAATGAGATATTGGTCATGATGATGTCTCTATCATACAAAATTGGTAGACATTCAATTACAACCCTTGGCATGTTCAACGTACAATGTCTACAGAAAATGTTGAAAACCCAAATGATTCTGAAACTGAAGAAAATCAAGATGTTCATAGAAATACTATAGAACATGAATGAGAGATTATATCTAGGTTGCACCAAGGTCAAAATATACATTGCTCAGAAATAGACATGTTGGGGAGAAGAGATGTTGATAGACAAACAAATTGGTCTGTTGATTATCAAGGAGAAGAGTACACTACCAGAGAAATCAATTTCATAAGTAACATGAAGAATCATGGATGCCTTATCTATGATGAAATTCCTCAATGTATAAACTAAACGACCCTTGGTGAGAAACAAAAAAAGGCAGTCAACATAATCATGTCACACTACCATAGAAATCAAAATATAGAACCATTGTTTATGATAATTCAAGGAACATCAGGAATAGGAAAATCATATCTAATTGGTGCCGTTAGTCAATCTCTTCAAAATGCAGCAATGCCCTCCCCTTCTCCACTTCTATTACTTGCACCAATAGGAGTTGCAACATTCAATATAGGAGCTTCTACAATTCATTCAAAATTGAGGATACCAATAAGAGATTTTTCTCAACTGGAAGGAGCAAGACTCACAAGTTTTCAAGAAGAAATGTCTCATATAAAATATACTTTGATTGATGAAATGAGCTTCATTGGTCAAAACATGTTGGAACATATAGATTCATGACTATGCCAAGCATTCCCACAATTTGCACATATAAGCTTTGGAGGTAAAGATTCTATTTTTGTATCATGAACAACTAACACATGTGTGAAATATATTGTATTTCAATCAAATACATGAATCAATACATAGTTTTTAAACTAATTATTTTTCTCAATTGTATTTTAGGTGTATCTATAATATTGGTGGGAGATTTGGGCCAGTTGCCCCCTGTCAATGATAGAGCAGCATATGATAGTAATAAGTGCGCAAAGTTTCTATGGCAAGAATTCAAGATTGTTTTCACATTAGATAAGATATTCAGACAAGATGGGGAAGATATTGAGCAACAAAGATTTCGAAAACTTTTGACAAATCTAAGAGATGCGAACCCACAAATTGATGATTGGCATTTGCTAATGTCAAGGACCTCTATCAGCATAGATGTTGCAACAAATTTTGAATTTGATAATTATGTTCATTTGTTCTCAACAAATGAAAATGTTCATGCTCATAATAAAAAAATGCTACATTCATTAAAGCATCTTGTTGCAAGTTGTGTTGCATCAAAAGCAGGTATTATGAATACAATAGATGATTGTTCACATGATGAACTTGATCTGGAGTTGTTAATTTGTAAGGATTCAATGGTCATGCTAACTTCAAATCTATGGATAGAGGCTGGTCTTGTAAATGGGGCTCTTGGATACATTCAAAAAATTGTCTACAAGCAAGGCAATGCTCTGCCTGAGCCTCCAACATATGTCATGGTTGGATTTGATGGTTATTCAAGACTACCATTTGAAGATCATAATCCAAAGATAATTCCAATACCACCTATACAGAAGGGTAGAACACTTTAACTGCCATTGAGGTTGGCATGGGCATTAACTATTCACAAATCTCAGGGATTGACTCTTCCCAAAGAAACAATTGACATAGGACCAAGAGAAAGAGCATAATTGACATTTGTGGCTGTTTCACGTGTAAAATCTCTCCAATGTTTGAGAATAATGCCTCGTTTCACATATGATCGTTATGAGAAAATGGAAAAAGGTAGACAAATTTCCAAGCGCAAGGATGAAGAAAATAGACTTAAGCACCTTGAAGATAGTTAATGTGATATGTTATTCTTAAATGTTATGTCTGTAGAAGTCTTTTTGGACACATCAGTATTTTGTTTGTAACACTTCCTACTATATTCCATGTTTTAAAAATGTCTCCATCATACAATGATAAATGATAAAGAAAACTTTCTTGATTTTAATTTATTCTATTTTGAGAAACCCTATCTTTTTTTCATGATATTTTATTTTTATAGATCTTAATTAATTGTAATGATTCATTCAGTGATATCACTTTATGTTTACAAATTATATTTACTTTTCCTTCAATGTCTCTTAATATTTGATGACAATATTATGGATAACTTTTCTTTATTTTAACTATTAAATAAAAGATTCATTATATAATTTGAAAGAAAAAAATCAATGAATATAATTTACTTATTCTAATTATCGTCCAATATTAATTTGATTTTGTTTCATACTTTTAAAATTAGTAAACTAATCTATCTCGATATATTTCACTGGGAGGGAAACAAAAAGTAAGTCTAAAATTTTCAATTTAAATTGAGATAATATACGTAAAATCAAGTAGTAGTTATGGAAGAACCAAGACACAAGAAGCGTGCTAGGTAAACAAAAACACGAATGATATTGTCTTTAAAAAGATGTTTGGCAGGTACACAAATCGATGTTCAGTGAACTAAACTTTATTTCTATTGACTTTATTTGGTCTATATTTAAGTATAAAAATATAAAATTGATACTAAACCTTTAAAAAATTAACATTTTATCAAATCTTTCAAAATTAATTATTCAAATGCATTATGCCATATTTTATTTTAATATTTATTAATAATTAAAATTATTAATTCTAATAATTAAATAACCTTAATAAATTAAGATCATATTTTTAAATATATATATATATATATATATATATATATATATATATATTTATTTATTTATTTAAACAAATAACATCATTAATTATACGCCGCGTCTGCTACTAGCTTATATATATTTTTATATATATAAAAAAGTCGAGAGTTATCCTTCTCGAGTCGCCTATTTTCATAATCTAATTAAGTGCAATAGGCACCTCGAGAAGGATAACTCTCGACTGTTTTATATATATAAAAATATATATAAGCTAGTAAATATAACATGTTTGGACATGATAGGTCATCTTTTGACAAGTATTTACATTTAAAAATAGCAAAAACCAAAATGATTCCGAAAACAAGAGATAAAATGCAGACATTACAAGAGTTTATGTGTCTGGTTTGTCTGTTGGCCTAAATAATTGAATTACCAAAATGAAGTCAGAGAAATCAAGTTGGATAAGAAGCCCTACAGCGCCAGTTTTGCAGGAGATGTCGGGCGTGATGCTTATGGACTTGGTAGCATGTCCCTGATTTCTTTGAGACGAGCAACAATTTCTTTCATCATTGGTCTCAATTCCGTTTCTATTGCAAGGCATTCAATGCCCAATTCGGCAACAGCAGTCACCGCGACCTTCACCTCCTCATTTCTTTCAATCTTCAAATCTGGATCGACCATTTCAGCCAAAACGCCCCTTCTGATCTTGTCTCTGGCCATATTAGCAAGGCTGATTTCATTTCGAATTCGCTTATTATCCACCGCTACTTTGGCAGAGATAATCTCCACCAAAACAACTCCAAAGCTGTACACATCAGATTTCTCGTTGAGCTGGAAGCATTCATGGTACTCTGGGTCAACATAGCCGGGAGTTCCATGCGGAGCAAGTGTGGCGTGTAAGAAATTCACGGGCACCAATCTAGAAATCCCAAAATCGGCGACTTTTGCTCTAAATTGTTCATCAAAAGAATGTTACTGGCTTTAATATCTCCATGAAATATGGGCGGATTCATGTTGTGGAGATACGCCAAGGCCTCGGCAGTTTCTATGGCAATGTTTAACCGAGTCGCCCAAGGCAAGCCTGTGAGACTTCTTCTGCTACCATGAAGGTGATCAGACAAAGTCCCATTTGTCACAAATTCGTAAACAAGCACTAGTATTGGACTCGGCGGATTCGTACAGCCATATAGACGAACAAGATTTGGATGAGACAGAGATGCCAACATTTGTACCTTGTTCATAATCTCATGTTCATCACTTCTGGAGCTTCTGTGATGAAGCCTCCTCACTGCTACAGCTCGTCCGTCCGCAAGTTTACCCACATACACCCCGCCAAAGCCTCCAACTCCAAGTTTGTTCTTCTCGTCGAAGAAATCTGTCGCCTGCTGAAGTTCTTGATAAGGAAATATGAACAAATTGTCTATCAAATACTTTCGGTGATCTGCTTCCAACTCGCTTCCTCCAGCCTGAGGCCGTTTTCTTTTGGTCGCATATAAAAAACAAAGCAACGCCACTGCTGCCATCAGCGCCACACCTCCGATGGAGCCACCTGTATTAGAATGATTCAAATCATGTCATAGATGAAATTTCTTTTAGCCCTTTGGAAGGATGAACTGAACTATTCCTCAAAAATATTTTGCTTCGTTGAAAAATTAAAGAGGAAGGGATGCTTACCTAGAGCAATAGCAGTCTTATTAGCAGTGTTAGACCCACCTGCATGGTCTGAATTACAAATAATGGAACATACAACTTTGTTAGTGGTGTGGCTGGGAAATATTGTTTTAATAAATATCTTTAGACATAAAAGTTTGGCACTTTTTATTTCTCTGTCGATTAAGTAAAGGAGGGTTTGTGGCTTTTACCAGGGCTCCCCGATTCGCAGCTCAACCGCATCGGATTAGTGGTGCCATTAATGCAAAGCGCTTTCCTTGACTCACAATTATCACAACCTTTGCTGAAACTCCATTTTATTTTAAATCCACTCTGTATACTTTGAGGTAGCGGTTGATTAGTTCTGTCGAATTTTTTGACAGGTAGATGTACCAATGATTTGCAATACGTACCCAAATCCAAGTCTGTAAAGTACCAACTCTTATTACATTCTAAAGGGTATATTTCTTTGGGCAGGGACTCTGTGTTTTCTTCTCCGCAGTCTCCCCATAGACTTAAATTCATGTAATCATCATAGATGCGAAATTGAGGATTAGACCACAATTCCATTGTATGGTTACTGGTTGACGGGTTGCACGAACTTCCCCACATATTTATATCAACTATTTCTATGTAATCGATGGGATCCTCTTTCCAATGATCCGAAGGCTTCGGTACGTAGTACTGGTAGCCATTGATATTAATTGAAGGCATGTTAACGTTATGATCACAATCAAGTTGAAGAGCAGGGTCACCACAGCCGCTGTTCTTTCTTCCAAATGGATATTGAAAAAAGTGACCCCCACATTCGAAGGCTTCTGGAGTAGAAGCTCCAGATGGAGGAATGAGGCATGGCGTGATTATTGTGAAGATAACAAAGAGGAAGCGAGGGAGGTTTATAGGGAGTATATTGAAGTGCTGAGAATGGTACACATGAGGAGGTAATCCTTCCACTTTCTTCATAGTCAGAACAAAACAACTAAAATGGGGAACACGATTAGCAGTTAAATAGCAGAGAAAGATAAGCGATCAGAGAAGGTCGAGGAAAAGATCGGCAACGGAAACGATCAATTAAAATACCGGAGTCAACACGCCAATTTGACTGGCCGGCTTTCGTAAGAGTAGGGGCGAATACTACGCAGTTGAACGATTCAATCAAGAAATTTCAGCCGTGCATTCACCGGATCCTACACGCTTCCTTTGAAGCATTAAAGTTGCGCAGGACCACAAAACGTTTGAATTCCGTGTTTCTTTTAAGTTTGAAAGTTCTGTGGTTTGACGAAGAGTAAAAGGTTGCAGATATTTCTATGAAATTCACCTCACTAACACGAAAATTCCGATGACATGCTCGATGCTCGATGTATTTTTTTTCCCGTGTGAAACGAATACCCAATTTAAAATGAAACTAAATTTACATCGAGAAAGGGTAATTTAAATAAAATGTTTTTGAACGGATTTTTATTGAATTATTATTAGTATTTGCACGTAGGCTGAGTACTGTTCTGATACTTTTTTGAATTTTATATTTAAAAGTGATTAAATTTTTTAGTTTTTACTGTTCCAATTAATCATTTTTTAAATTTCTTTATAAAACTATTATGTTGCATATTATAGAAATTTATAATTTATAATTTTTAGAAAATACTTTTCTACAAGTGAACTCATTTACCCTAGATTTTAAAATTAATACTTTTTTAGACTAGTTTTCTAATAAGCTAATGCAATTCATTTTGCAATTCATTTTTGTTTAATAATTTTCTGAATGTAAGTTGATTTTAATATTTTAATATTGTATTTTCTTATAATAATTTTTTTGTCGTTCAAAAATACTTAAAAAAGTATTATATACATTATATAATTGTTTAACAAATATTTGTTTATATTATTATTATGAAAATATCATTATTTTTATATTATAATTTATTTATAATATATCAATAATTATATTTATTAATAATTTTTTTAACATATTATAGTGAATTTATTAAATTAAAATTAGATTTATATAAAAACTAAAGACAAGTACTAAGCCACTATGTAGCACTTGTTTATTATGCAATTATTTGTTCATGTGTATTTTATATAAAATATTGGAACATGTTTAATGAATGTAATTTAATACCATATGTACATATTTTTAATAATCAATTCTAATTTTTACATTATCTTTTTTATCTATTTATTTCAATTTCATAACACAAAATTAATCTAGTTTGATTCTTAATTTTTAAATTTAAATTTCAAGTTGAGTCAAAGCTATCTATTTTCAACTAGTCATAATGTGTTAATTTGAAGCACAAAGCATTAGTATATATTGGATGATAAAGTTTTATTCTTTTTAAACATCTACCAAACATCATTTTAATTCACATAAATATTCAAGGAGCATTAATTCCATCATAGACTCATAAAAGCTTTTAAAAGAGTAACAAAATAGATGCTGTGCATGGTTGCTTGTTAAGTGTGATATTTATTCCAAAATGATTGTATCAAATCATAAGGCTTTTATGTAGCAGTATTTTCAGGGTTATACAATCTTGTGTCACTCAAATTTATGTTTAATGTATGACATTTGATTATGGGTGCATGTTGTATTTGTTATTTGTGTGTTCATGTTTTGTGAATAGGATTTTGTAGTTTCATTAGTCCATTGGCTTGCAAAAGGTTTTGTTGGGGACTTCTATTCATACATAATTGTATGATAAATGCATAGTGAATTTAGATGTTGTGGATTGGGTTGGAGCTTCTTTACATATATGATTTTTATGTACACAAACATTATATGGAAGGTCCAATTTGATTTTTAGATCATACACACTTTCTAATATTGGGAAAACTTAAAAGCTTGCCAATGAAGAAGATGCCATATATTATAAGATTACAATTGATATTTTGAAAAGTGAAACAACATGTTGGAAGTTGAATTACTTGAGGCTTTGTTATAGGATTTATCCCAAGTCAGTGTTTCTATTAAAATCACTTCACTAATAGGAACATTCCATTAAAATGTTCGATGCTCGATGTAATATATATATATATATATATATATATATATAATGAAACTAAAATTACATCAAAAAAGGGATATTTAAGAAAAAATGTTTTTGGACATATTTTAATTGAACTAATCATCACAACTCTTTTTATTCATGTGTATTTAATAGAAAATATTGGTATGTTTTATGAAAATAATTTAAAACCACATGTTTATGTATTTAATGATTAATTTGAACTCTTAAATTATATTTTTGTCTATCTAGTTCAATTTTATAACACATAACTACTTTAATTTGATTCTTGGCATAGACTGGATCTCCTAACTTAAAATTTTAATTTAAAGTTGGGTTTAAGATAGCTATTATTTATGGGGAAAGGGGAGATGCTTTAATGAGTTATAGACCTCCACTTTATGTTGCTAAAACATTCAAAATGCTACATAAAGAGAAAGAGATAATCCTCAAATATGATTCCTCTTTATAAATCAAATTAGAATAGCAAGACCTAAAGGAAATGTATGCCAAAAGAAAATTTGAATTGTAAAGAAGAATGAAATATTAAAAAATACACTCTTTGGCCTATGTATGATAACATGTATGCAAAATTGAAGTAATTGATTGAATAATGTAGATCTGGGTGCTAAGTATACACAATCAACCCAATTAAGATATAAATATGAGATAAAGATATGAAAGGAAATAAATGAAGAGAAACATATGAAGGGAAATGAGCACATGACAAAAAGAGAGAACATAAATGGATCTACTACCTTTAGGATCAGTATGATCATATGATAATATGTAATATTATATCAAGTATTAAATATCATCACTCCCTAAAGAAAGTAGAACTACAATACAATAGATGAAAAGATACGTAAGAGTTATGCAAAAGAGTCTTTTTGGGCCATTAACATGGAGATCAATAAGAATCAATGCTACTATATCATGAGAAACCAAGAAAAATATACAAGATCACTAATATTAACAATAAAATAGGTGCAAAATTACATGTAACAACATATAGAAGAAAAGAGATATAAATAGAAGAAGATGTACAACAAGTTAGATGAATGTATCCTCTTGTTCTCAACGAAGCAACATAGATTGTCTATATTTCTCAACGAGAAAAATTAAAAAAGTTATAACAAAATAAAAACACAGGAGAGAATGCAACACAAGAACACAAAGACTACCATGCTAAATGAAGTCCATGTCAAGAATTTTATGCTCCCCCCTCCAACCCACCCTCATCTTGATTTTTAATCCTAGGGGAAGGATAGCGACTCACAAGAGGAATGCCATCTAACAAAGTAGGAATCACAACTAGTTCTAAGTGAAGACTTTCATGGGAGTCAATATACTCATCACCAAAATTGATTTTAAGCTATGTAGAAAGCATGTTAGGAAAATCATTATCCATATCAATTAAATCTTCATTACTACTAACATGTTCATCATCAAGAGTAACTTCCATATCAAGATTAATAGAATCTAAAATATGAACAAAAATCATCATGTTTATCCATTTGCATAGTGTTACCTTTTTTTATCTTCCTCCAAAGACTCACACATGGTTTGATCAAAGGAAGTTAAGGGTTGAGATGAAGATGTGGATTGAGAAGAAAGAGAAAAAGCTTTAGTTAGATGGTTCTTATGACACTGATAAGAACGTTGGTTATGAATAGTTTTGCAAGATAAACTAGAAGGATTAGGATTAACTACCATAGGTTCCAAAGATGTAATAATGACATGATCAGGTATAGTACTTGATTGGAAAATAGATTTAAAATTTTAAGGGATAGACATAATAGGCAAGATACACACACTAGAGTGACCCTTTGGAATTCTAAGCTCAACAATCTTGGCTACCTTATATTTTTATAGTAATGATAAAGATAACCAGGATAAGTAGGTGGGTTTTCAAGAATAGTTGACCAATAGAAATCAATATTATCACAATCTCAAGGATGTGGTGGCTTATAAATGGAATGATTAACATTAATAATTTATCCATTATGGGGAAATTTAATGCACTTATGAATAGGAAAAGCTACAACTTTCATGAAAGAGAGCCATGTAATACCAAACTTAACTACAAGAAGAACCTTGAGGATGATAAAGAAAACCATTACAAGTTTGAATCAATACAAGAACTTTGCATCATAGGTATCTTAAAGCATGCCTTTATTAAAAATGTGCCCTTCAGTGATAACATTCAAAATAGAGGAAATATCAACCATGGGGAGGAATATAAGAAACTCTAGTAGTGATGTAAAGAGGACTGTTAGGTGCCTAAAACATATTTGAATGACTAAATCTAATAAGAGGTGTTTGTGTCAGTTAACTCAACATGATTAAACACATGATCTACTTCTTCTATTTTATCATCATAGTCAATATCGTAGTTAGAAGAAGAGGGTTAATTAATGACATTTGTTGAATGTGAAGGTAAAGGATTAGTATAAATTTGCAAATTCGAATTAGGAGGAGCAACAAATTTATTCACATTATTAACTCGAGCATAAATATACATAGGATTAGAATTGATAAGGTCTAGAATAATATTCTTTAAAGAATAACAGCTTTGAGTATCATGACTAGGTTGAGGATGGTATTGAAATAAGGCATTTGAATCAAATGACTTAGGCGTTGGTTTTCTAGTGTCAATAGAATAAATAGGAGAAAGATTAATGGTTCAAGCATGAGTCAATTCAATCATCACCTTGACTAAAGTTTTAGATAATTAAGTGTGCTTATGATTAGAATAATATACAAAGGAAAACATCATCGCACCTTTAGATTTAGTAGCCACTTGATCAACAATTGTATTTGTTGACTTGATTTTGATGAAATTATTAGGTTTAGAGAACTTATTTGAATTATTAGTGACATCAATTTTATCACTATAAATAAGATCCATCACAGTAGAGCTCTTGATTTAACTCACTTGAAACTAGTAATGGTGAAGCACTGTACAAAGATGTGAAAACCTGAGGTATATTTAGTAAAAGGATCTTATCTCTAATTTATTTTTTTGAATTAGAAATAAAGATATATTAAATATCATGATTAGGCACATGATAAAAAATCTGAGCATATAAATGTTTAAATCCACCAATAAAATTAGTAATTTCTCTTTAATAGCTTGGTTACAAGCATCAAATTAGTTAAAGAAATATGTGGACCAATATTATTTTGAATTTTTTGAATGAAATAATTTGCAAGAGTGTGAAAGGAATCAATAGAATAAGGTGGTAGAGAGCAATATCGTTGCAAGGATCTATCCCTAAAAGTATGTGGAAACAACTTATGGGGTCCATGAGCCTTTTGTTATTGAAAGCTCCCCATGGCCATTAAATAGAGCCATTTCTTGTGTGATCAAAGAAGAATGTAGTCCCAGATTCCAAATTAAATCAATGACATCAGTTCAATATATGACATTAATTTTATCACTAGAAATAGGAACCATTGGAGTAGAGCTCTTGAGTTAACTCACTTGTAACTGGTAATGGTGAAGCACTATACAAAGATGTGAAAATGAGGTATACTTAGTAAGAAGGATCTTATCTCTAATTTATTTTTGTAAATTAGAAATAAATATATATTGAATATCAAGATTAGTCACGAGATAAGAAATTTGAGTATATAAATGTTTAAATCAGTGCATCAAATTAGTTAAAGAAATATTAGTAGCATTGTCTTTAAAATTCTCTTTAATAGTTTTCTTATAGTGCAAGGATCTATGGCTATAATTACATGGAAATAACTTACTCATAAGCCTATAGTCATGAGAAAAATTAGTTCACATAGTCTAGAAATTTTTAACATGAATCATGGGATCTCCCTTACCATTACAAGTCTCAAAATGAGGTACCTCAACATGTTGTCATATAAAGTCACAAAGGATATATAAGGAAACAAGATTGACAATTTCACATTTAGGAATCTTGTACTTAGATTGAGTGAATTGAGTTACTTGCTGTCGCAACCCAATGATGGTTTGAATCAAGGTACTAACAATAATAGAAAAAGATGCGATAGTAGGCATAGATGCATTAGGAAAGTTGTAAGAAGAGGAAGGAAGATATAAGGATGTTGGTGCATGATAAGAAGGAATGGGTAAAGGGTTTGAATAAGTAAAAGGAACTGCATTATTATACTATAATATAATATTAATAGAGTATATTAGAATACTAATATGATATATATAATATTATATATTATTATAATATTATAATATGGATATTATATTATAATTATACTATTAAAATTATTATTAAAACTATATTATTATTTTATGTATTGAGTATTTGATGCATATCATATACTTGATACCTGTGCGCATATACACACACAAACCAAAGCTATGATTATTGTATACAAAAAGAATGTATGGAGTATTTGAATCACAAAATGGTCCACTACCCTATTTGGTATTAAGCATTTTAGGCATCACACACACATATGCATGCATGCATTTATATATATATGTATTATATATGTATGTATATATGTATGTGTGTATATATATGTATATGTATATCTATGTGTGTGTGTGTGTGTGTGTGTGTGTATGGATTTATTTATGTGTGTATATATATATATATACATATTTATATACATATATATATATATATACATATATACATATATATATATACATATATATATATATATACATATATATATATATACATATACATATATATATGTATATATATATATATATATATGTATATATATATATATGTATATATATATGTTTATATATATATACATGTATGTATATATATGTATATATGTGTATGTGTACCAAATACTCGATATGGATGGGTATGAAAAATTTACAAAGTTTGGAATGACACCAAAATTTTACCATTAGCATCATTACAAGAGCTATCAGTTATAGGATACATATTAGATACTCAATATGATGATTATGGAAATTTTAGTAGAGAGTGAGAGATAGATAAAATTAGCGAGAGAGAGAAGGGGGTAGATAGAGGGAGGGAAAGAGAGAAAAAGGGATATATAGAGAGAGTTAAAAAAGAGACTTTATATATATTATATTATATAATATAAATTGTTATAATATTAAATAATATATAATATTTTATATAACATTATAATGATTAATATTAGTATAATATCATATCATATAATATAATATGAAATTTTTTATATAATATATCATATGATTAATATAGTATACTATTATATTTTAGTATATTATTATCATTAATACTTTATCTTTCATTTATGAAATCATATCATATACATGTTATATATGTGGTACCTTATATGTATCAGATATCAGATATGCATCTGATAACACATACCTTTGACAAAGCTAAGGATTTTTTCTTTAGGATTTGCCTCAAATTTTATATTTGTGATGCCAAACCTTGATGGAAAAACCAAAAAAATTATATTCCATATTTCCTTAGATGTCAAAACTTCAACCATGTAACCAATAAAAAAAAAAATTCAACCATGTAATTGACGACATTTTTTTTCACTCAAATTTAATGAAACAAAAAAAGGTTTACAAAGGAGATTCTCAATATTCCACCGATATTTTTTTTCTCAAATTTTGAGTTGAATAAGTAATTATTATTTATTTTCTTACCAAGTTACCTCTAAAATTATGATTGATAGACTCATTGAAAACTTAGCTATAACTTTAAAATGGTATAACATTTCTGATATCTGAAACATGCATCACATTCTATGTGTTCACCTGCTAAAAGAAAAATTGTTTTCAGTTTAGTTAAGTTTAGATTATGTTAAGGTAGGAATATACATGAGTAATTCATAATTATTTATTTACCTGATTTTTAAAAAAAAAATGTGCGACATTCGAACAAAAGTCCATTGCAACTTATATCTATAATATTTTAAAATAATCTTATTATTTGATTATGCCTAAGGTGATAAGACATACAACTACTTACCTTTTTCTTGAAATTTTTGTACTACTGCATTGAAATTTGCAATTTTTACCATATATAATTATTTTTTCAAAAATGGGCTAGTATCTTAGAAATGACATTGAATTTTCTACATATTTTTGCTTACATATTTTTGATATAAGATAGATAACTTGTTAAATTTTTTAGATTAACTTGCTTGACCTTGATTTTCTTAATTTTCATTACTAATTAAGGAACTAGATATGAAAATAAGTGAAGTGGATTACTTTTATACACATCTTTGGGCTCAAATTTTGTCAAGGTCGACCATGATTTCGAACCTTATCCAATTTACAATTCTACCATTGTGCCCCATACTAGATTTGGGCTGAAAAACCCAAAACTAAAGTGAATTAACTTAGTCCCAAGACCAAGTAAATGTAGTCTAAGTAAAGACCTATTGGGTTGATCAAGCACCAAGAAATGGTGAGTTTTGAAGAGGGAATTTTTTTGAATTTGAATTCATCCTTACTAGATGGGAATGGTGGCCAAGTGGTTTATGTTGGTTTCCCTAACATCCAACATGTTGTAGATGCTTTACAATTCAATGGAATGGAGAACTTAGGTGGGGGTCCAAATGCATCAGATGCTTTGGTGTCTACCCCTACATTCTCCAAGTTGTCTGAGATGGATTTGGGGGAAGTTCTTGAGCTTGGGTTTGCTTTGTCAAATAAGGAGGCTTTGGGTTCTCTGATTACTATTAGTGGAAATGGTAAGGTACCTAATGTTTAGAATTGGGAGGTTGAAGTGCCAAAAATAATTGTCCAACCTATTTGGGGATCCTAAAGTTAAGTCTCCTCTCATTCTAACTAAGGACTTGATTTAGGTGGGCCACCATGATGAAGAGTCTTGTATCTTTGTCCCATATCCTATCCTAGACCATTCAATTACCTTAATAACATTGACTCTGATAGGTAATTTTCTAGGTTCATGGCTGAATATTCAAGTTATTCAAAACTTTTTTAAAAAGGAAATGACATCTTAAAGTCCATTTGGAGATAGCAACCCTTCCTAGGGGTTTCCTATTGTTTGAGTTTTCCAATAAAGAAGACTATGACTATGTATTGTGTGGAGGCATGTAAATGTTTGGAAAGATGGATTTCTCCTTTAAAAAATGATATTCCTAATGGATTTATGATGAATCATTCTTCTCCTATGTTTTGGTGTGGGTTAGATTCCTAGATCTTCCTCTAGAGTTTTGGAACTTGACAGTTTTTAAAGGACTGGCAAGATGTTTTGGGGAACTCCTCTGTGTTGACTCAATCACAAGTGCTAAATCTAGAGTCTTTTATGCTAGGGTTTGTGTCAACATAGGTAGATTAGAAAATCTCTCTTCGATGATTTCAATTAACTCAAGACAAGGCATATTTAAGCAAGAAATAGAGTTTTAATGTCTCCCTTTTTCCTATTTTGTTTGTAACAAAACATGATATTGGGCTAAAAAATTCCCAAACAAGAAGAAGAAAGAGTCTCCTTTGATGGTTTTTAAGCCCATATTAGGGCCCCCTCCTTCCATCCTTATTTCTAAACATGTTTAGATAGAGAAGGTGTCTATAGAGAAAAAATAGGTTATCAACTCTTTGGTTAGAGCCCAGTAGCTGGGTGGATTTTAGGAGGCTACCTAACTACTACTTCCATTGATGGTTGTTGGCAAGTCTTCCTTGGGATCCTCCTAGGAAAAGCTAGAGTCCGCAGTGTCTCCCTTGGTTGTTGGCTCTATAGCCCAATCATGTAAAGATCCTATTAAGCTAGTAATTGTAGATTTAATAGTCTCATTGTCTTCAAAAGAAGAAATGGTCCTTGTTAATGAACATTGTTTCCCTTAAATATTTTAACTGATTCTTAACTCTATTCCCAAGCTTAGGAAAAACATAAACACTAAAAAATGAACTCCTTTAATAGAGAACTCTCTGTATTGAATAAGCACAACTTCCTCACTTAAAAAGTTCTACTATTTAATATTATTTTAAAAGAATAATTTTTGAAATTAATTTTGACTCAAAAGTATAACCTACATAACACTCGGTTCATAACAATCAAAATAATGTGTAAGTTGAAGATTAATTCAAAGCTCACAATAATCATTAGCTAGATGACTAATTATTATCATAGAGAAATTGAAGATATAAAAGAATAAATGAAGGCTACTAAGTTATTTTATATACAAGATCAATACACAATGCAAAAGATGGATATTCATCACATAACATTCACTCCCATACGAAAATGAGTGATATGCTTTAATAAATCATAAGATTTAACAACCAAGATCCATATATAAAACCATAATATCTTATATATCATTGTATTGAGTATAAAAGTATCACAAATCCAAAATCAGATAATCAAATGAAAGTTTTTTAGCATCTAAAGAGTCGACCCTCTCAAAATCATGAAAACAAACTTATATAGCCATGCAAGGCCATTAGATTCAATTTTAAAAACTAACTCATCCAAGGAGTTATAAACTAACACTACTTAATCGAAGTCTTTAAAATAAATAAATAAAAATGACAACATGCTATAACTATTAGCCCCTAATCCCTATCTATTTAACTTCTAGCTATGGATGTAGGGTCAGCTTGTTGCTCTAGGTTTTTTTGAAGTCTGCCGCCTACATCCTTCAACTTCTTCTATATGGCTATAACTTTAGCTAGTTCCTTTTACAGTGGTACTCGAATAGACTCCAACCTCAATTTCCACATGGGCTTGAACTTGTGGACATGATCTTGTTCAAAATATAAGTTTAGTAACTAAGAGAGGAGGGGTGAATTAGTTACTACTAAAATAAATCCCAAATCCCATAGATGTTAGTACAAAATGCAAACCAAAAACTGAATATTGTTGAAGCTCAATAAACACATACATAATGCTATAACTCAGTAAATGCTTGAGATATAAACTCTAGATTTTATCTATGATTACCATTAATTTAACTTAGTTGCAAACACATAAAAGAAAATAGCTTGAATGTGGAAACCCAATTTGGGAAAGACCACCAATTACAACTAGTTACCATTTTCACTCTTCTAAAGTGAGCCCTATTAGGAGTCAATCCTATTAAAGGTTACAAAACACACTATTAGGTGTGACCCTATTTAAGGATTTAATCACCCTATTAGGAGTGGCCTTGTTACAGGTCTTTAGATAATTTAATAGAACTACCACCTTGTTAGAGGATTTGCAAATAGCTGTTAAGCCAACTCTATTAAGAGATTTAGATCACTGCTACAATGGTTAGAGAGTAATAATGAAATGACCTGAATTGAATGCAATTGATTTGCTAATTATAGATCTTTATTTGGGCTTGTACTTGATCCTTCTTGATTGAACATAGCTTTTCTACTTTACAAGGATATTCTACTTATCCTTCAAATTTTCTTCCTCTTCTCATAATTAGATCTTCAATAACATCTTTTTGCATTACATCCACACCATACATTGAAATCACAAACTTGACCTTATACTTATATCTTCCACTTTGTCAAGTTAGCTCAAATACAACTTAGAATAATTAATATTCATCACCTCAGTCGTCTCGAATCAATAGATAAATCAATTAAGCTTACTATGCCAAATCCTTCATTAGCTGACCCAACTTAGTAGAAACTAACTTAGAAATGATTTCCTTTGTTAACTAGTAGAAGCTCAATTAACACTATAAACTTCATGAAAATCCTTTGGCAAGTGAGTAAGCTTGATTAGCACTGGTTTCATCCAAATTTCCTTCATTAACCGAGTGGGCTCGATTAACCCTCACTTTTTGCATACTTTCCTTTGACGCCAAAGTGAACTCGATAGACATTGCCTTCTGAACTAGGCAATCATAAGAGTGCTCAGTAGACACACAAAACCATCTTTACTACCTAAGTGAGCTCAACACATATTGCCCGATAATGATATGACATGCATGTAACATCAAAGACAACACACAATTAATCAATTGTATCCAACAATCTTGTTAGTGTACATAAATATTTACTATTCACACTTACTTAAGTTTACTTAGGTTAATGCATTATTTTATTATTTCTTAGGTGAGACACTTAGGAGTTTGCATAATTAACTAAGTCGTCATGTAGACAACATAGTTATTCACACTCTTATTTTAGCACATGGTGTCTACAACATAATTTTTCATGCTACAATTTTGTAGGCTTATCCTCTTATCATCACACTTACTCCTGTGCTTAATGGAGGATAACCCACACCTAATTGTATGACTTATAATGTTGCTAATTCCTAGGCATTCTAGAAGCATTCTAGAGGCCTTTATATATAGGCATTCCTAGTATACTTTCACATTGAATTGAATTGAATATCATTATTCTGATCATACTCTTTTGGTCTACTATATTGCTTGTGCTTGAGTTCCTTGGTCTTGGGTGAATTTTTTCCTAAGGAAAATTCTTACATGGTATTAGAGCTTGGGGAGATTCTCTTCACATAGCCATTTGAGACCATTCTTGCTTTAGCACCTCAACCCAGATCCAGAGTATTTACAGAAATTGGGAGTGTCTAGAGCCAAAATGGACTTTGCCATTGTGTATGGAACGTTGATTCAATGAAAATTGACTATAAAATTCACCTATATTGGGCCAAAGTTGATTTTGAGGCAATTTTTTTTTGCAAACCAACACCCAGAGGCTTGATTTGCAAGTTCGGTATGATCATTTGCAAATCTGCTTAATTATTTTTTGAATCTATTAATTTATTTTTCTCTACAATTATTTTTGAATTTATGGAATTTTTAAATTATTTTTTTGGCCTATTTGGCTTGAGAGAATTTTTTTTGCAAGAATCAAGCAACCTTGACCCCTACAGGAGGAATATTCCTTCAATCGGCCAATATTCTGGTGCATATTCATTTATTTCATTTGGCAACCTACATACAAATTCTAATGAATATTCGTTATTACCAACATATACCTCCGGCTGCACACAAGATTTCACTTTCTAACATCAACTTATAACACTTGACAGACTGTAACTGAGTTTGGTTTAACAAAGTGTTGCTTTGTTTTTATCCACTTTGGACATTAAAACCCACACAATGTGGGAGTAATGTTTTTTTTTTTAAAAGGTCACCCACCAGAGCTTCTAATTTACAGGCTACAAAATACTTTTTGGCTCAAAGTCAATACCGTTGTCGCATCCTTCGGTCAATGATGAGACAACCACTGCAACAACTTTCGTATGCCATCCCCAACCACCAGCTAGAAAATACCCCCCATGGCAATAACCCTAGACATGTGGCCACTATTGAACTCTAATATGCTGATAGCGACCCAGACATGTGGCCCCCAGAGACCTAGCCATGTGGCATATTGGCCATATCACCCTAATAGCAAGGAGCCATCCATGCCAACATGCCACATAGGTTGCCAACTCAGATTAACACATGGACAACCACATCATCATCCATACACACATCAACAAATCCATACAATATGACCTTGCCACATCACCTAGGGTGGCCGAGTTTTTGTTAACATCATCATTTTTACATGCCTAAATTTGATGATCGTCTAATTGTTATTCCTTGCCAAATTTGAACTACTACAACAATCATTTGACCATCAAATTTAATCTTGCCTTTTGCTAATCAGACCTCTCTCTAGATTGATTTTTGATTTGATAGTCGAACTTTGGGAGGCCTTAACTCAGTCATCCAGACTCCAAATTAGGTGCAATTTTTTTGATTTCGGGCAGAATTTCTTAAAATTTTCAATAATGTAGTTCTTTTCTAGTTTTAGTGCATGGATTTGTTAGACATTATGCCTTTTGGTGACTATACCTGTCCAATCCTACATTTTGCAACTTTAAATGCTCCATATGGGCTTATCAAGACTCGAAAATAGGTTCCATTTTTTTGAAACTGCATTATTTTTCATCTACTTTCTAGATCTATAATTAGATTATAGGGTTATGTGGACAAAAGTATCACTTTCAGAATTAAGTCCTTTTCTGCATTATAATGCTTTGATATAACTTCAAAATTATTGTATATTTGAGATACATTGTAATGTTTTAGTTTTGAACTCCAAAAGGAGGTTGTAAAATAGCAAAATTAGAAGACCACTAAGGCCAAAATTGGCAAGTGGCTATTGTAAACACACTAAGTATAAAGTGCCAAAATCTTTCTTTGGGGGAGTTTATTGATTGAGTGAAAAGGGGGGGTGTTTTTTGGTGTTGTGTTCCTCTTTTCTTGCTGTTTTCTTTCATTTCTTGCATCATGGGAAATTTTAAGTTTTCAAAATTAACACCACATAACTATACTACATGGTCCATTAAAATGTGGTGTCAATTAATGCATAATGTAGTTTCTCAATATGTTGATGGTACCCTTCCTAAACCAATAGGTGATCAAATATCTAAAAGTGACATTAATGCTTAGGAATCTATAGATAGGAAAGCCCTAGGTGATATTATGTTGGGGGTTAAAGACAAAATTCTTTATCAAATTGAGAAGTATAAGACATCCAAGGATACTTGGGATGCCCTCAAAAACCTATATGGTAAAGTGTCTGAGGAGGATGTTTACAAAATTGAAGATGAGCTAGTCTCCTTAGATCCTAAGACATTTGATTCTATACAAGATTTCATCATTAAGGTGAATGAATTAAGAACGAAGCTTGATGATGGTCGTAGTCCTATTAAAGATGACATGTTAATCTATCTCATTCATAATAAGCTACCATATGAGTACTCCACATTTGTTTCTTCTTACAACACCAAAAAAACTACATTAGGGGTTGCCTATTAGAAAGTCACTTTTGATCTTTATGCTCAACTGTTGGATGATGAAGAAAAGAAGTTGCAACCAATGGAGATTCTTAATTAATCCAAGTCTAAGGCATTGTAGCCAATAACAAGGGTTCTCAAACTTCAAATAGAGGAAAGGAAAAGAAGAAGAACTGGAAAAATAACACGCAAGAGGATATAGAAAAGACAACACCACAATCAAATCAACAAGGCAAGTCTTCCTCGAATTCAACCAAGAAGGGGGACACTAATAAGGAGAAGAAAAAGTGTGCCTATTGCAAGAAGTTGGGTCATGATGAACATGAGTGTTATCATAAAAGATTGATGAATTGATGAAAATCATAAAGAAACACAATGTTCCACTACCTAATGCTTATAAGGAGAAATGATCTTCATCTTCAGATTCAAAGGGAAAAGGGCAAGCACTTATGGAAAACTCAAGTTCTTTAACGGAATAGATTCTTGACTCAGGTGCCTCATATCATATGGGTTCTTCAAAATGAGACTTTTCTTCATTGAAGCAGTCTAAGGTACCACACATCTTTGTAGGAGATAATACAAAAATGGAAGTTGAAGGGAAAGGACATGTGGAGATGGAAAATGGGGAATTCAAAGACATTCTCTATGTTCCTAACCTTAGCTCTAATCTCCTCTCAATTTACCAAATCACTCACTATGGAGATGAAAATAAATTTGAGTTCCTTCTAGATTTAGCAATGGTGTGCACTCTCAAAGATGATTCAGTGGTTGCAATGAGGAAAGTTAATGATGACACAAGGTTGTATTCTTTCTCCCACTTTGTGCCTAAGTCTCCTTCACATGCCTTGTTGACTCAATCTCATTCACAAAGTACATTATGGCATAAGTAGTATGGCCATCTTGCCTTCTGCTTTCTTCATCAACTTTTCTCAAACAATATGGTCACAGTTCTACCTACAATCAACTTTTCCAAAGGTGAATGTGCAACATGTTCAGTGGATATGCATCTAAAGGGGAAGTTTGATAAAGGGAAGTCTTCAAGAGTACTAGTTGTTCTTTAGTTGGTTCACATGGTACTAGTAGGTCCTTTTCTAATGACTTTAGTCAGCAAGGGCCGCTACATACTCACTTTCATTGATGACTTTTCATGCTACACATGGGTCTACTTTCTTGATCATACGAATGAAGTCTTGGATAAGTTTCTAGCCTTCAAGAGTTATGTTGAACAATAATCATGGAAAGCCATCAAAGTTCTTAGGATGGACAATGAAAGTAGATATGTGAACACAAGACATAAAGACTTTTGCAAACTTGAGGGTATTGATCTTTAGAATCCACCAACATTCAGTTCGTATAAGATAGATGTTGCATCATTGAGGTTACAAAATCTTAAGTCTATGGCAAGTTACATGATACAAGCCAAGTCTCTAGATCCTACACTTGAAGTGAAAGCTATACATAGTGCCAATCACATACTTAATAGGTCTCCTCATAATGCCTTAGATGGAAAGACTCCTTTTGAGGCATGGTGTGGTAGAAAACCAGTTGTGAAACACTTCAGAGTCTTCAGTTGTCCAACATGGGAAAACATATCTTCTAGGGGATGCAAGGCACCACCACCTAGGCCTTGTACTTTCATTAGATATGAAGATGGTATTAAGGCATATAGATCTATGGATCCTGAGACTCATGAGATCTTTATAGAGAGGAATGTTCACTTTGAGGAAAGTTCACCTAGCTTATCCTCTATTCCTCTTTGCTCTTCATACATTGTGGAAACTGATAGTGACTCCAGTGATAGTGGTTCAACAGATTTAGATATGTGGGATCCTATTGACAGATATAGGGAGAGGTCACATCATCAACACATTCCACATGCATATATTGCCACAGTGATAGGTCCAACACAATAGGGTACACCTTTTCTTCCAACTCCAACATCAGTGGATGACTTCTTGATAGATATTTCAAATTTTTTTATGGAGTCACACATAGCAGATTTGGGAGACATCATTGATGATATACATCTTCTCTTTGATGACAACAATCTTTCTTTAGTTGTTGCGAGGGCTCACTTTGACCCTCATGTCCATTCTCTACTTGATTAGTCTTCATAGGTTGTTTTGATTATGGATCCTTATGTACAACAGTTGCAAGAGGTCTCTTCATCATTTGAGAAGATAGTTGGTTCTTTGGTACAGGTTCTATATCCATCCTTGCTAGATTTGCACTCATTCTTTTCAGTAGTGCTGGAAGGGGCAACAATTAGTATCAACATAGGGACAATTGAGTAGGTTTTAGAGGCATCATTGATCATCAAGATTCTTTCTTCACATAGGGGAAGCATATCTTTTGTACCTATGATATTTTTTCTTCCAAAGCGGAGGAACATTATTCAACAGTCATGGATCAACTTCTACATTGAAGCAACTATCACTGATCGGCATTCTATATTTGGTGGGGGACTACCTTATCTCCTTTCTTCTTCTCTCTTTTATGGGGGACTTTTTCCTCTTATGGGGTTTTTTCCTTCTCATACTTCTCTTTTGTATATACTTGATGTATGTCGTAATGGGGGGTCTTGATTACTCCATCCATCCATGCATCTTGATTTTTCATCTCTCTTTTTGGGGGAGGGTTTTTCCCATGAAGTTTTCCCTCTTTTTCCACTTTATGAGTGATTGCATTGAAATTTTGTACATGGGTACCTAACATGGCCTAGTAGCCGGGACCCATTTTGCATTTCATCCTGGCTTTCATAAGCTTAAGTGCATTCCCCTAAGTTACACTTAAGAGGGTGTGTTGGTGTAAATAAATATTTACTATTTAAACTTAAGTTTACTTAGCTTAATGCATTATTTTATTATTTCTTAGGCAAGACACTTAGGAGTTTGCATACTCTTATGAGTTGTCATACTAACAACACTAGAGTAATCAACTCTAATTCAACACATGGTGTTTACAATGCTATAGTTTGCATAATTAACTGAGTTTTCATGTAGATACACAGTTATTCACACTCTGATTTTATCACATGGTGTCTACAACATAATTTTGCATGCTACACCTTTGTAGGCTTATCCTCTCATCATCACACTTACTCCTATGCTTAATGGATGATAACCCACACCTAGTGGACATGTGCTTGGTTGTATGACTTATCATGTTGCTGATTCCTAAGCATTCTAGAAGCATTTCAAAGGCCTTTATATTAAGGAACTCTTAGTGAAATTTCACATTGAATTGAATATCGTATCATTATTCTGATCATACTCTTTTGGTCTACTATTGTGCTTGTGCTTGAGTTCCTTGGTCTTGGATGAATTTTTCCCTAAGGAAAATTCTTACAAGTCTCCATCTTTGGCATTGATGGGAACATGACATGTCAAAGCACAATGAAATTTTGGATTAGTTCTTTGAGAACTCCCTCTATCAGTATGAACTCTTTCTTTCACTAGATTCTATCTGTAATAATTGCTACCAAGTTCATTTAGAACTTTCTCCCTCTTTTAGAAAACTTCTTCTTTGAAAATTTTTTCCCTCTTTGGTTGCTTACTTTATTTTGATTCCAAAAATTTCTCAGAGATATGATAGTAAACTTCTTCCTCTTTGACAACACATGCCAAAGATAATAATTTTGTTAATACCAATGTACCTTAAGTACTAATTCATCTGCAATATGCTCTTGCTAATTCTGCACCAATTGATTGATCTTCAATAGGTTCGGGTTGATGCATCACTACGCTTCATTTAGTGAACTTTAGATAGGGGAATGAGCCCTAGCTTACCTCTTAGATACATAAATTCATCCTTAGGTGATGGCTTGGTAAATATGTCTCCAATTTTTTTCTTTGAATTAACATATTCCAGTTTGACTTCTTTTTCTTGCACCAATTCTCTTAAGAAGTGATATTTTATTGCAATGTGTTTTGTTTTAGTATGCATCATTGGATTTTTTGATATGTTGATTATACTGGTGTTACCACAGTATATGACTATTGGATCCTTGATCTCTATCTTCATTCTTTCCAACAACTATTTGAACTAGAAAATGTTAGAACAATTAACTTATGCTGCCACATATTCTGCCTCTGCTATGGATTGAGATGTACAATTTTGCTTCTTTCTTGTCCAAGACACTAGTCTTTTACCAAGAAAGAATGCTCCACCACTAGTTTTTTTTTGTCATCAATACCTTCTACCCAATTAGCATCAGTAAATACTTTCAAGTCCAAATTGACTCCAAGTTTATAGCATAAACCATAGTCTTTAGTACCTTTCAGATATCTCATGATTCTTTTGATTTCCATCATTTGATTTTCCTCAGGATTTGCTGAGAATCTTTCCACTATTCCAATTGCTAGAGAAATATCAGGCCTTGTGTGTACTACATACTACAATTTTTCAATCATTGATCTATATGTGGTCTAATCTACTACTTTGGAATCATCCTTTCTGGAGAGCATATGTCCATTAGAAATAGGGGTTCCAATTGATCTTGAATCTTCCATTCCAAACTTTTTTAGTATTTCCTTGATATACTTAGATTGAGTGATGTAGATACCATTTTTGTTCTGCTGTATCTGTAATCCAATAAAGAATTTTATCTCACCAAACATAGACATCTCAAATTCTTTACTCATTTCTTCTAAAAATTCTTTACACAAGTCATCATTTCTTGTAAATAGAGTATCATTAACAAATATTTCTATCAACACAATCTTCTTGTCTAGTCCTTCCTTGATATATAGATTACTGTTATCATTTGTCCTTTGAAAGCCAATCTATACCAAGTAATTATGAAGTCTTTCATACCAAGCTCTAGGATCTTGCTTGAGACCATATTATGCTTTGTATAACTTGCAAACCGTGTCTCTTTTTCTAGGATCTACAAAACGTTCTGGTTGTTCAATGTAGACTTCTTCATCAAGAATTCCCATCAAGAATGTAGATTTGACATCCATTCGATATACTTTAAATTCTCTATGTGCTGCATATGCTGGTAATGTTCTAACACCTACTAGTCTTGCCACACAAGAAAAAGTCTCACCATAATCAATACCTTCTTCTTGAGAATAGCCTTTGCACACCAATCTTACTTTGTTTCTTGTAACTTTTCCATCTTCATTCAGCTTATTTTTGAAGACCCACTTTGTACCAGTTACATTTTTATCCTTATGTCTAGGAACAAGAGTCCAAGTTTTGTTCTTTTCTATCTGTTCTATTTCTTCAATCTTGCTTTCATTTTTCAAAGCATCTTTAACACTTCTAGGTTCAAATTCAACAAGTAAACACATGTACCTTTTAATTTTCTTCTTCTCATTGTTCCATCAGATTTGTCTCTGATGATCTGATCAAGTGCATGATGCCTTCTGACATATCTTGCTAACATAGGCTCTTTGGGCTTTGAATGAGTTCCACCATCTTCATCTTGAATTTTAGTTTCAATCTTGGTCCTTTTGTCTGTGACTGAGGTCCATCAGGCTTGGTTTGAACTAGCTCGGTAGTCTTTGATTATGACTTGGATCCTTTTGATTGCAACTCAGGTTGCACTATTTGCAACTCAGTAACTGTTGGAGATTTTGGGGATTCAGGAGATGAAGCTTCCTTTATTTTACATTGATTTTGTAGTGTATCAAGTTCATACTAAACAAATCTTCTAGCTCCTTGTTGCTTTCTTCTTCACTCTTTTTTGCAAACTCATCAATTTTGACTTGTGCACTTTCTATAATTTTATGAGTAGACATGCTCAAACATTTGTATGCTTTACTTCTGTAGGAATATCTTAGAAATATGCCTTCATCACCTTTTAAATCAAATTTTCCTTTTCTAGATTATTTTAAGATATAACATTTGCTACCAAATATTTTCAAGTAACTTACATTAGGTTTGTAGCCATACCATAGCTGATAAGGAATTTTGTTTGAGACTTTCTTCAACTATACTCTATTCAAGGTATGAACTATAGTGCTGATAGCTTCCTTCCAGTATTTGAGAGCAACCTTCTTTTCAATCATTAGGGTTCTTGTACAATCCATGATAGATCAATTTCTTCTTTCAGCTATACCATTCTGCTATGGTGTACTAGGAGCTAATACTTTTCTTTTGATTCCTCTTTCAATGCAAAAATTATTGAATTCATTGAAGATGAATTCACCACCTTTTTTTGATCTTAAGCATTTCAACCTCTTTCCAGTTTCCTTTTCTACTCTTGCAAGATACCACTAGAATTTTTGAAAGGATTCTAATTTTTCTTTTAGATTCATTACTGTCATTATTCTAGAATAGTCATCAGCAAAAAGAATATTTTTTTTTCTCCAATATAGCTTTCTATTCCAATAGGTAAACATAAGTCTATATGAACAATTTCCAAGACTTCTTTTGACTAATAGTTTTTGCTTTCAAAACTAGTCTTTTCCATTTTACTAATTTGGCAATTCTTGCATAGACCCATGTCAGGTTTCTTCAAACTAGGAATACCTCTTACCCTATTATGTTTTCTTATCTTAATCAAATTATCAAAATTTACATAACATAGCCTTTTGGGCTATAACTAGCTTTCCTGTACTTGAGCAATAAAACATGAACAAAATCACTAAGGTCAAGATAAAATAGATTACCTATTGTTTTCTTGATAGATCCAACCATATTTTATTTTCTATCCGGTAGATTGGTTTGTCCATTCATGAATTATACTTTGAATCCAATGTTATTCAATTGTGCCACACTCAGTAGATTATGCTTTAGCCTTTCAACCCAATAAGCATTGTCACATACAAGTTCTTTAGTCAATGAAATCCATCCTTTTCCTTTTATGTTACAAGGTTCATTATTTCCAAATCTCACACTGCCTCCATCATAATATTCCATGTGTTCAAATTTTGTTTTGTCTCCAACAATATGATGTGAACAACCATTGTTAATAATCAATATATCATTTTTTCTAACATGAGAGACAAGTGCCATCTTATCTCCTTCATCATTAGATTCATCTTTCACAACAATATATACCATTTCATCTTCATTGTTATTAGAATCTTTAGCTATAAAACAAGATTTCTTACCTCTATCCTTGTAGTTCTTGTAGTTTTTGGAATCCTTCTTTCTTTTGTGCTTATTACTTTTCTTCTCATCCTTGATTTCCTTATTTGGACACCTAGAAACAATGTGACCAACTTCTTCATAGGAAAAATAGATCAGAGGAACTTTACCTTTGTAATTTCCTCTACCTTTGGAATACTTCCTTACAAGTAGGGCTTAACCAACTTCAAGATCACTATCTAAACTTTCTTCTAATGTTCCTTTTTCTTCACTTCTTGATTGACTGAATTTTAATTTCTTACCCTTTTATTTTAGTGAGAGTTTAGCTTTAAAAGTAGATTCAATAACCTTTGAAGTAGGAACATAGTTATCAAAATTATCTAACTCAAAAGCTATCAATCTTCCAACTAGAGCATCCAAAGATATTTTATTATTTGGACCACATCTCATTTCTTGAATAGAAGATACTCTAATTGCATAAATAAAATATTTCTAAGTACCTTGTTTACAACTATTTTCTCTTCAATGTCTCCTTAAGATGCTTTGATTGCACTTACACTTGCTTTGATCCTTTCCATATATTTGGCAATGTTCTCATCTTCTCTCATTCTTATTTGATCAAAATGACCTCTAAGACTTTAAGCCTTAGCTCTTCTTACATTGTCATCTCCTCCATATATATCTTTCAGTTTGATCCACATCTCATAAGCTATCATAAAATCTTTGACTTCATCAAATTCAGCATAACTAAGAGAAAATGCAATATCAATCATCATGATGTTATGATTTTTCTTTTTAGCAATATCTTCAACAGATAATGTTTTAGTGGGAGTCTTGTATTCAATATCAAGATAATTGCATCCTAAGTCACTACTGGTAGCCAAGTGTAACTTCATAAGTCCTTGCCATGCTGAAAAATTGTCTCTGTTCAACTTGGGGATTTCTCTTCTGTAAGACATCCTAATCTTTAGCTTAGGTCCTTGAAACCTTCTAAACAAGCACCAAAAGTCCTGATACCAATTGTTGGAAATATAAGAAGAGTAACTGAGAGGGGAGGGGTGAATCAATTACTACTAAAATAAATTCTAAATCGCTTAGATGTTAGTAAAAATGTAAACTAAAAACTAAATATTGCTGAAGCTTGGTAAACACATACAGAATGTTGTAACTCAGTAAATGCTTGACATATAAACTTTAGATGTTATCTGTGATTAACATTACTTTAACTTAGCTGCAAAAACATAAAAGAAAATAGCTTGAACACATTTGACACCAAGATTTAACGTGGAAACCCAATTTGAGGAAAGCCACCAATTGCAACTAGTTACTATTTTCACTCTTCTAAATTGAGCCCTATCAGGAGCCAATCCTATTAAAGGTTACAAAACACACTTTTAGGTGTGACCGTATTAAAGGATTTTATCACCTTGTTAGGAGTGGCCTTGTTAGAGGTCTTTAGACAATTCAATAGAACTACCACCTTGTTTAGGATTTGTAAATAGCTATTAAGCCAACACTATTAAGAGATTTAGATCATTGCTACAATGGTTAGAGAGTAACAATCAGATGACCTGAAATGAATGCAACTGATTTTTTGATTACAGATCTTTGTTTTGGCTTATACTTGATCTATCCTAATCATATATAGTGTTTCTACTTCACAAGGATATTTTTCTTATCCTTCAAATTTGCTTCCTCTTCTCATCATTAGATCTTCATGTATAAGCACAAAGTTGGGTCACAATTCCACGAAAGTCAAATCTGTGGAATTGGACCTCTGAGAAATGGGTACCCGATTTACTTAGAATTGGGCACACATTTCTAAAATTGTGCTTTGGGTACCTGAGTAGCGATTCAAAAATCAAGTACTCAATTTTTGAAAAGTGGATCAGGTGCTCGAACCACTTAAAAATTGAGCACTCAATTTGTAAAATATTAGGTACCCGATTTTAAAAATGGGGTACCTAATTTCAAAAAGCTACAAATAACCCCTTTTTTGGCATTTTGAGTGTCATTTTCAGCATTTAGAAAATGGCAGCTTGATTTTAGAGCAATATGGGAGCCCATTTTTTACCTCTACTAATTGGCCCCTACTGCTATTTACTAACATACCAGGTATTTTATTATGTTTTGTACTATTTTACTTGATTATTTTCAGTCTTATGTTTTATAGACCATCAATTTTTTAAAATTTTTTTTCAGTTTTAATATACATAAAATTGTAAATTTTCATTGTTAATGAGTATTATCTTTAGATTATTGTATCTGTTAATTTAAATAATAGTTTCGTAGATGTTCATTTAAAAACTATTATTTTAGATGTTTTGAAATGTATTTAATATGTAAATTACAATGTTGAATGATTAGATTATAGATGTAAATTCATTGTTTAAGCATGTAATTACAAATAAATATTGATTTCAAATAAGTAGTGATTAATTATAGATTAGTTTTTAAACAATATAACAAAGAAAGTAAAACTAACTATATTTGTACTTGTCTTTAACCTTGACCTAACCATATAATTGTACAATAAAACCCTAAACATATAACTAAGTATTTAATCACCTAACACCCTACCAAGGTATCCAAACACAAAACTTAGTATTTAATGATTTTACTTATTGTATTGTACTTTGTTTCATGGATCAAAAATGGATGATCTAAACTATTTTATAAATGTATATTCTTTCAGCCTTTCATACCCTGTGACATGTACAGTGGATGATTGTGCATTCTAAATTAATTTGCCAAGTGGCATTCAGAACAAATGTATATTATTTAAATGGATTGAACTTGTAGTTATTCTTTCATGTGGATGTGTTATTTATTTTACTTCTAGAACTTATAATTATTTAAAAATGAAATGTAAATGTGCTCGTTAAGGAATCATTAAGGAATGTAATCTCTTATATTTTTTATGCAAAATATTGTACATGTTATTGCTTGCTTAGTAAAACTTTAGGTTAGTTCTTTAGATCCCTTGGCTGGGAATTACATAATGTAACCCCTTACTTTACATCAAGGTTATTATTATGGATAGGGTTAAGGTTCAAGTATCAGGCATATGATTTACACTAATAGTTTTGGATTAAGGGAAAACATTTAGGATTAACTATAATCCCAGTTTTAGCCAAAACTCTAATCATAACCCTTACTGTCATCCTAACCATAATCTTAATTTGCTAAAACCTACACCCTAATATAAATAATTAAATAAGTATCCTAAGAACCAAGTACTAATTATAAATTTCAAACCATAATCCTAACTTTAAGTGATAAACTATTATCCTAAATGCTTAACCCTTATCTTAAACATTAATATTCCTAATCCTAACCCTATCCTTGAATCCTAACCCTTATACAATCTCTAAATTTTATTAAAATGCTAAACCTAATCCTAAAAGATTTACATAAATCTAAAGTATTAAATACTAAATATTAGATTCATGCCTAAGCAATAACCCTAAGTTATATTAATGATAATTTAAAATGAAAAAATCTAAACTCTTCAAATACTAAACTATAGTTGTCAATGATATTATAATCTCATTCCTAATTATAAATGCTAAAATTGTACTTTAAACGGTAAAACATGTGCCTAATACAAAATATTAAACCTTGACATTAAGTTTTAAATTCTAATCTCAAGTCTAACCCTTATCCTAAACCTTTATGCTAAATTCTTAACCCTTGGCCTAACTAATTCATCCTAAATGCTAAACCTTTATCCTAAAAATAATAATAAATGCTAAGCCCTTCTCCTAATTCTAAATAAAAATATTAAGCTTAAATGTTAAACCCTAATCTTGACCTTAACTATGATTTACATATAAGGTTAGGGTTTAACATTTAACATTTAAGATTAGGATCTAGTATTATGATTTGTATTCAATTCTAGAATGTAAATAGGACAAGTATTATAAAATTTAGTTTTTATAATTAAGGTGTATATTTAAGATTTATGATTAAGGTTTATAATTAAGATTTATAATTAAGGTTTATAATTAAGGTTTATATCCTGCAACTCATTAAAACACCTTAAGAAAAATGATAAATTGTGAAGTTGCTTCCACCTACAAATCAAAATTAAGAAAACATATTTTATTTTAATCATTGAAACTACTGAGGCTAATGTTTGGATGAGCCAAGAGTAGTTCGTAGGTGGAAGACAAATAAGCGTCCAAAAGTAATTATAAAAGATGTGATTAATATAATACAAAGTTTTCTAATAGTAAAAAGACTTTGGTCATAATTAGAAAATGCAATTAATATAACACATTCCAACATAGAGATTTAGAGGAAAGAAAAGTTCTATTAGCTCAAAATTCATAACAATTGTTAAATGATAAGTTGAGATTTAAATTACTAAAGAAGATAAATTATAAGTTTGATAAGTTGAGATTTAAATTACTAAAGAAGATAAATTATAAGTTTAAGTATTATGATTAGAATTAGGATTATTATGGTTAGGGATAGGGTTTATGTATTAGAATTAGGATCTAGACTTATAGTTTGCATTAGCAGATAATATTTAGGATGAACTATAATCATAACTATAAAACAAATCATAATTCTGTCTCTAAGCTTTCATTCTAATTGTAACATTAACTCTTATCGTAATGCCATCTATTATATATCCTTTAAACAATAGCACCATAATAAATATCAGAAACCTAAATATAATTCTAACTAGAAAACTATAATCTTAGGTACCCTAACATTAGTCATAATCATTATAATACCTTAAGCTTAGCCATCATGAAAATCCTAAACATAACAAAATTTTAAACCATAACCTTGCCATAATCTTAACTTTGTTTGATCCTGAGATGAACATATAATCCATAATGAGAATACAATCCCCTAGTGTCATAAAATACGTGTACATAAAAATTGATCTAGCTACTTGAATATAGAAAAGGGAAAAAATTTTGAGCCAAACAACCCTAGAAAAGAAAACAAATTAGAAGTTGCATTCTTAGTCCCCCTGCCAATTTCTTCATACTTTCCTTCCATAATCTTAATTATCCTCATTTTTATCTCATCTTATCCTTATAATTCTTAATGACTTTGTGCATTTCCTCACAAGTTTAGAAGGCCAAATAAATTTATAAATAGTGTTGAATAACAAATATTATAGGAGTATCAAAATATATTTTCCCTTTCTATAAGGTCAATTAGGGGTCTAGGATAAAAACATATAACTGTAATATTTTTTTCAACAAGACTTTAAAAACTAAATAGAATAGGAATATAAATACTCTAGCATTCAATATAAAATATTAATAATAAAAAAATCACTACAATATATTTCACAAAGTAATTCCATTTAGGATCTAGATCATAATCTAACAAAACGATACTTAAACTATTGGGCACTTTCACATCCTTTTCCTTAATATCAAAAACATGTTCCCTTGAACTTGCATAGACAAAAAAGGTTCGTATCTAACATTAAAAGTATATTTATATAGTTGATTTATTAATATAGTCTATTGGAGTATTATTTTATGATTAGACTTAAATTCGTTATAATATTCAATTGGCCTTAACATTAAAGTTTAATTAAGTGTTTAACTTTATTTATTTATTTGATATGGTTTTAAAGATTTGAACATTTATATAATTGATCTTTTAGATTTAAATTTTATTAAATAGTAATTTTGTCATTTTTATGTTGTTTAAACATATAATAAAATTATATTTGATGGACCTGCTACCAGCTACTCCCCCTCCCCCACCCTCGCCTCGGCCCCCTCCAACTCCACCTCCACGTCCATGTCCACCCCCACCTCCATGACCACCTAGTCCTCCTCAACCACCCACCATAGATGATTAGTGAGAGAGCATGAGGCATAACCTTAATGACCTCATGCGAGATATTTAGGCTATTAGATGCAAGGCACACCCTCCCCACCTACTATGTCGTGCAGATAACATGCAAGGCGTTATTCACTCCATATAACATCTAGATTGTGATATTGATTCATTTAGATTATGGATGCAAATTCCAATGGCTTATCATATAGAGAGGTCCATAACCTCAAAATAGGTAAAGGAAATTTTAAAAGCTATTTTGTAAACCCTAAAAATGGGTGAGGAGATTAATGAGAGGAAGCCTCATATTTCTATTAGATGGTGCACACATCCACACATAGCAGTACGCTTTTGGGAGCAGTGGTGGATGGTATTTGACCATCCACCCCACACTAATCATGAGGTGCCCATGTACTTCCTTAGGAAGCTATGGGCTGAGTTTGAATTGGGTTTGAAATCCAATTATTTTGATATCAGATCATTTTAGGGGGTTGGTGGAGGGATGCCCTAGGATAGACCTAGGGCAAAGTTGAGTGATAGAATGAGAAATTGCAAGTGACCTTAGCCCCTTGTACCTCTTCTTGTGCCTATTGTACTAGCTCCACACCATCATCGAGCAATTTCATCTACTCTTACCTCTTTGAGTGCCCTTTCAGGTAATTTACTACAATAGTGGACACAGGCGATACATGCTCGTCCACTTGGACATATTTGTACTAGCTGTAGAGGCAATTGCAGAGGCTCTGAGAGTGATTTTGATGTAGCACACAATGACCATTATGTTGAGGGTGCTGATTTTGATGATGATGTATATGTTGCTCATGGTGATGGTAGTGATGAGATTGATGTGTCATCATTTGTTAACCTAATGCAGGGAGAGCCTGGAGACAGTCAAGAGCAGTAGGTAAAATTTTAATTAAAATTTAAATATAAAGTACATAATTATTTATTTTCTACATACATGTGTAATTTTACTAACCATATTAATTTGAACTTTTGAAATAATAGAGAATGAATGATAATGTTCCTCCTAGGAGGCAATATAGTCTTGTTTTGAGACCTATAGATGTTTGCATCCCTCATACGGTATGCACTTTTAATTACACTATAAAAATGTACATTTGAACTCAAATTTAATAACATGTGCTCATATGCTCTTTTTATTTGATTTTTTAGGGATTGTTCAATGCTACATAGTTTGATGTTAGTAAAGGTCTTGATCCAGTTATCACTAAGGCACAACCTCAAATACATACAATATGAAATTTTGACTAAATACAAATAATTTGTACTATTTTTATGTATGTACATTGTCATTAATTTATAATGTGAACAATTTTGACTCATGTATATATTCTAGGTGTTTTGATTTTACAAACAGGAGATGGATCGTACTCATCCATACAGGCCTTGATATAGTTTATTTTTGACTCCATCTTTTGATCATCGTGCTAGCATACCTATTGACACATCTGTGATAGTGGCGACTACTCAGGTATGATATATATACATGTTTTTATAGTGTATAAAAAATGTAGTGTACAAATTATGTACTTTTTAGTTTACGTACTTTGTAATTATTCATGTATATATAATTTTGACTCAACGTTTATGTATCCATAATTTTAGGACTATGTCACCATAAGTGTTGTTGAGAGTACGAGACTTAGCCAGATGGAGGTACCTACATTATCCTTTGAGGTCAGTATTGTGATTTATGTACATGCATAGTTCATTGAATGCTCTTTATCAAATTTTAAAAATGTGTGTATTGTAAATTACAGGACCTCACCACTACTGCATTTGGTAGCTTTCCCAATGCACCTCCTCCCATCACACAGGATGATCCATCTACCTCATAGGGTGTTCCACATGATGAGACAACTCATATTACATAGGATGATCCATCTGAGTCCTCTTCGCGAGGAGTAAAGAGGACATTCAATCGGATAGATTAGGTCTTGTTGGCACCTTTAGATTGTGTTTTTATGACACATTGTTTATTTTGATACACTTTTTATTAGGATAGTTAATTGTATTATATGTATTTTTGACTTCATAGATCATGTTATGACATGTTAGACCATGTACTAATTTTTTATGACTTCTTATCATGCTAGTGTATGTAGTATATATTATTATGTTTCATCATGTTTCAAGTATTCAAACCATTTTCTTTGTTGCGACATATTTTATTCATGAACATATGACACATTTTGTAAGTATAAATGCTACATGAACAATAATTTTAACTATTTATACAACATTAGTACTGATATCAAAAAGATTATTGGATAAATATCACATCAAATTTATGCATTGAGATTCATACAAATAAATTTGACCTACTATTATAAATATTTTTCATCCTAAAAATTCAAATTTATAAAATTTAGGTAAAGATTGAAGATTTTTTTATGAAATGATGGATGATACCCTTCCTTTCACACATTTTCTCATCAAGGCTATGTACATATGTTCATATGATTATGTACCTAGGAAAGTCATGTACCTAGATGGTTTCTTGTAACTTTGACTTAGGTTTCTTACATCCCAAGTAATTAAATAACCAATTGAGGTAGTTTTAATGTGTCCTAATTGGTCCTAATATATTCTAAGGTTTTGTAATGGGTCTTGGGGCCACTTACAATCCATTATGACCCCTTACAATACATTAGAATCATTAACATCCCATTTGTGTGTCTTATTATAGTTGATGTGTTCTAAGGGATCCTAATAGACCCTAAGATGTCCTAGTACCACTAAGAACCCATTATGACCCTTCATGATATATTAAGACCACAGTTTAAAATCCAAGAGGAAACATTAGGACTGATTACAACCACTTAGGAACTATTATAATGCCTTTGGACATAGCTGTGTATCATATGATGGTGAATGTGTTCAGAGGGGTTATAATTGGTTCTTATGAGTCCTAATGGCCCTTAATGGATTATAAGGGTTCCTAATGGGTCGTAAAAGATTATGGGATCACTTAAAACACATTAAAACCCCTTAAGACACATTAGGACCCATTAGGGCATATTATAACCCATTAGTGTATCTTAAATGCCCCTTAATATTAACTAAGAGGCATTAATGGATTTTAATATGTTTTAAAAGGTCATAATGTGCACCCTAAATCGTATTAATGGGTTTTCAAACCAGATAGAACCAATTGTGATCTGTTGTGAGATATTAGGACCACTTAGCACACATTATTATGTCTTGCAATGGTTAATGTGTTATAAGAGGTTTTAATGGGGTCTAATGGGTCCCAATGTGTGTGAGTGGATCCTAATGTGTCTTAATGAGACCTAATGTGTACTAATGGGCCTTGAAAATCCCTAATGTCCCCTTAGAACATATAACTCATTAAGGCACATTAGACCTCTAAACGGTGTTCTACAATGACTAATATGCTATAAAGGCTCAAAATGGGTCATAATGGTTCTTAGGAGGTTGTAATTAGTCTCAAGGATTCCTAGAACCACTTAGGACCCATTAAAACTCCTTAGGAAAAAATAGGATTGGATAGGACACATTACAACCGTGAAGTGTATTCTACGATGATTAATGTGTTCTAAGGGTTCATAAAGTGTGTTAATGGTATGAATGGGTTCCAAGGGGTCATAATGGGTCCTAAGGTTTCTCATGACCACATATGACCCTTCAAAACCTCTTGGAAATATTAGAATGTACTAGGACACATTAGAAAAGATTACTTTTAGGACTACAATAACTAATGTGTTGTAAGGGGTCCTAAGAGGTGCTAATTTGTCTTAAGGTGTCCTAATGGGACCCCTTTTTGATAAATTACAAGCACTTATAACCCTCCCCATATCCCTCCCTCCTTCTCTCTCCCTCTCTTTCTCCTTCCCTCCCTCTCACTTAACATGGTTAACATGGTTATACATACATGTCAATTATCAACCTAACAATAGCATATAATCAATAAAATGAGTAATGATATTTAAATTATCATGTACAAGTGAAGAGTTATTAATTACAATCAATAGTAATTTGAAACTTCAAAAAAACATTAATTTAAACATGCTTGAATGTAAAAGTAATGGAAAAAATAGGAGGCCATTACTTAAATTGACAATTAATTTATAATATCAAGTGCACACCTTTAACTTTCAAATAGAAGTAAACTCCTATTTTTAAATTTTTTTGTACAACATATTTCACAATATATATAAGACAATGTTAATGATAAATATATAGAAGTGAACTCAAAATATAAAATTAGTTCAACACATCTCTTCAAACGAGGTCCTGTAAAATAAAATTTTAGAACAAAAACACATGTTAATAAATACATAAATTAATATGAGGTATTTGAACTATGTAAATATATGTGTAATTTGTATGTACTCACTATGTGAAATTGCACAAGATGTTGATGCTTGATCCACTTTAACACTTAAATTTGCATAAATTTTTATTGAGACCTGAATAAGAGGAATATATATAAGTTCTCTAATTTGGTATTGACAGTGCAAACATACATGTAATTAAATTATATAAGTACATATATAAAAATAACACAATAAAGAAAAAAGTTACATGTGTTTGATTTAAATGTAGTCATCCCACTATACCATCTACGTCCTCTCTCTTTTGCAATGCATCTATGATTGTCTTGTGTTCGTCGATTGAAATTGTCCATAATACCTTATTGGTGGGTCTCCCTTTGTATCTTTCTAATTTGATATTCATTGCCACAACCAAATGAGAATAGTATAAAATCTTCTTTTCAGATTGGTAGTCTTCAAATGCTGGTAAACTATTTCTTCTTGTTAGGTATCTATGTAGCTAGGTGCCACCTACAATGACAGGCCCGACTGGATACTCAAAACTATCATCGTCTACTTGATGAAATATCAAGTTTTTCTTAGGTTCCACACATCTAGCTAGCCAATACTCAGTCTGTTCATAATTATTACTAGGCACAATAACAACATAAACATGTCCTACAAGATAAGATAAAGTATAGAAACACTTTAATCACATGAGTGCATATGCAAATTATATAAATTGACGCATAAGATCACAATAAAATCTAATTAAATTGTGCACACTAGGTTCTATGAGGTCTAAAATATGATCATAGTCTTCTGATGCAAAAGTAGCATTTTGGCCTTCATTTACTATATCATCTTGAAAATGTGTGTTAGTAGGTGCTAATGATTTTTGTTGCCAATCTTCAACTCATTCTATATTCTCTCATTCTTCCCATTCACCTGCAAGACAAAATTGACAAAAATAAGCAAGCTCCCTAGTCCATATAGTCCAAGTGTTAGAATCTAAACTCCTAAATGAATGCCATTTAGCTGACCCACTAATTGTATCACAGTCATATCTTGAAAGAATATTCTTTTCTTCAACTAGGTAGAAGAAAAATTTGATTGTAGAGTTCTCACTTGATCTCATGTATAAATATTTGTCACACCATTCAACAATCTCATGTGCATTTTTGAATTTAGCTTTTTCTTCAAATTTTAATTGCTCTCTACTAAGGGCTCTCTTCATGCATGCCCTAGCACCATCATGTTCTCCTTTACCATGTCTAGCCTCAAAAAACCTCCACACATGTTGGATGTTAGTTTTCCTATGTGTCCTACTCAACCAATAGAACATTCTAGCATTCTTGAATTGTCTTGTACAATTATCTGACCATATCAAATATTGTGTCATTTGAATTTGTCTCTCTTTTAAATTATCATAAAAGACCTTAAAAAAATATTGCACAAACTTAGATGAATGGAGTTTATTATCGCTCATATAAAAATGGTACTCTCTCAATATTTTTTGATCCTCCTCTATACTATCAGGTGCATTCCTATAAACTATATGAACATAAATTGTTACTTGCATTGAATTGTAATATTGTGGTTGTATCTCTTCTTGTGGTGCAAATGTGTAGTTCTCTGCAAAGTCAACAACTGAAGGTATAGTACCAATTGGAAATGTATTCTTACATATGTGAAATTTTCCATCAAGCCATCTAGCATATTGAGAGTGTTTAACATATTTTGGTATGATCACACTCTTAAACTCATGCATACATGCATGGAACTAACTTTATTTGTAACTAGATCACACCTTCTTCCAATCTTCCCATCCTTCAATGGATATTCTATAGTTTTGATTATTTTTACCTCAACTAATTGTTGTCCAAAACTAGTCAAAGCATTTTCATGCAAACATTTATCTAACAAAGAAATATTGCCACACATATCACATGTACTAGAAAGACATGCATTGAAAAGAAAGTATTGATCATTAGGTGGCTTACAAAACAAACCTGATATGAATTCCTTTATAGTTTGAAGTGGTATTTTTATACCACATTCTTGCAACATTTCTTTACTATGCATGGTACCACATATAGATCAAAATACATCATAATGGTAACAAAATTAAATATGAGTTTTACAACATGTGATTCTTTCCTTGTTAATCCTTACATACCATGGTTTACACTTTTCAAAAGATCTTTGACTAATGGTGATGTTAACACCTTACCATCTACAAATTTTCTAAACAATTCAGTTTGAGTCATGTCCAAAAGGTGTTCAAGATGTGCATCACGTATTTTTGACCCAATTCTCAATTTAAGAACATCTCTTAAATTAGGTGATACTCTTGTATTATCATGCCAAAAATTTTCAATCAAACTTTTGACTTCACTAGTAAGTTTCATATCACATCTCGGGAGTCTACCACTAGAAGTCCATAAAATATTTGGTAGATCAGATTCAAAGTTAACCCTTCTCTTTACAGCACTTTCTAAAGTCTTACGATTCACATTAAGATATCCACTTATGTTGCTAATCAATCTTTTGTCAATTGTTGATTTGTTAACTAAAGTTGTTATTATTACTTGTCTTGCTGCATTCTTATGTTTAAACTGACTTCTCTTTCTGATAACATCAAAGGCACTAGTAATAGTGGATACAACCTGTTTTAAAGACTCATTTTTATTCTTGTGTTTTTCATACATTCCCAACCTTCTCATTAAATTTTGCATTTTAGACATTTTAATTAGTTGCAACATCACCTGACATTGAAACCCAAATTTCTTATTATAAAAAATATATCTATACAATCTATTAGCATGTGTCCTAATTTGTCTCGATGAAATCAATCCCTTAAGATTATCTACCACATCATTAGGAATATGAAAATTACATTCAGATACTTTACTATCATTTTGACATGTTTGTTTAGTAGTTGGTTTTTCTATGTCTACATTCATGCAATTTTTATTTTCAATTGACATTTCATTTTCACTGTTATTTGGGATTTGAATCTCATTTTCAATTTTTCCTGGTATTTCTTTCGGGGCATGCATTTCAATTGGATTTTTTTGTGCATGATCATTTGACAATTTATTCTCATGAAGAAAATCTAAATCGTTTAAATTGTAACCTACTTCTAAAAATCACCAATTTCATCAGGAGAGAAAATTCAAGGGTTTGGAGACACACCTATATTGAATGAATGATTACAATGTGAACTTGAATTTTTTTTTATTGGGTTCTCTTCTTTGACCTCTTCATCCATCATGGTATCCTCAATGTCTTTCTCTTTTGAAATATTGTTCAAGTCTCTAATTCTTTGTCTTTTCTCTCATTGATGTCGTGCTTCATTCTCTTTATTTGTTGCAATCTCCTCATCTGTCAGAACTTTTGCTTTCTTCTTTCTTCATTGTTTTGATCCCATGTTTGCACCAATTTTGAATTTGAATCAATAGCTTGCAAATTGTAGAAGAAGACAACAAAATAGAATAACTATGATAGAATTTGCTATTGCAGATCGAAACTATTATTCAATCATTTCAATCATTTAAAGTCGGTCTGTGGGGTAGCTTTTGGGGCCCAATAGGTACATAAGAATTAGGTACCCAATTTTTTAAAAATTGGGTACCCAATTTTTAACTCAATTTTTAAAAATCGAGTACCCATTTACAAATCAGGTACCCAATTTTAAAAGAATCGAGTACCTGATTCTTACAACGGTTAAAATGCAATCGAGCACCCAATTTTTGAATTAAAAATCACGTGCCCAATTCTTGAGACATGAGTGGGAATTTGGTATGGTACACAACTTTTGCATGGGGTTTTTCCTTGGGGAAAGGCATGGCATAGGCTTGGTCCCACCAAGCCATGCCTTTATGATCCATTTTTTTTTCTAAGGCATTTAATCGATAATTTTAGGTATTGTCGTAATTTTTTTATAGTCGTCCCCATAGAATTTTTTGATGAAACAAAAACACATTATAGGTCTTATTGTTCTAATTCCAAAAATGTAAATTTTATAGTGTTATTAGTTTATTTGCTATTTTTCCATTATTTATTAATCAAAACTATCTCTTAAACGTTAAAAAGTGACATTCACTAAAACTTTAATAAATTTTTTATTTTATAATTTTTCTTAAATTAATTTACATGTCATCAATCTACATACAATTCTTTTGAGGTTAAATTTTTTTATTTGAAGAAAGTGAGATTTTGATCAAATTATGGTGTCCGTACACGAGTGGTTTTAAAATTTACCTTTATAGCCAATTAATAATTAATAAAATATTCAATAAAAAATTAAGGAAAAATATTGTCATCAATCTTAGGTGTGTTACGTAACTCCCTTTAAAAGGATTTGCAAAAATTCATTTATTTGTGTCAAATTATGGTGTCCGTACACAAGCGTGGCCTAAAATTGAAACATGCATTTTAAAAAAGTGGTCTTTAAAGATCCATACCAAAAAAAAATCTATCATATTGGTACACAAATAAATTACATATTCAAAAACTAGATTTCGAACACTAACATTTTTATTTTTGAATTTTTTTTATATTCAATTTCTAAATGCCCCAAATTCTGACATTAATTGAAAAAAAATTTCAAAAAAAGGAAAAACAATTCCACTTTTTGGCCAAAAGTGAGACCCAACTTCTTGCATTGATCCCTTCAATAACATCTTTTTGCATTACATCCACACCATACATTGAAATCACAAACTTGACCTTATACTTATACCTTCCACTTTGTCAAGTGGCTCAAATACAACTTAGAATAATTAATATTCGTCACCTTAGTTGGCTAGAATCAATAGATAAATCAATTAAGCTTATTATGCCAAAATAAGAAAATCCTTTGTTAGCTGAGCCAACTAAGTAGAAACTAACTCAAAAATGATTTCATTTGTTAACTAGCAAAAGCTCGATTAACACTGAAAACTTGATGAAAATCCTTTGGTAACTGAGTGAGCTCAGTTAGGACTAGTTCCATCCAACTTTCCTTCATTAACTAAGTGGGCTTGGTTAACACTCACTTTCTGCATACTTTCCTTTGACGCCCAAGTGAAATTGGTAGACATTGCCTTCTGAACTAGGCAATCATAGGAGTGCTTGGTAGACATACAAAACTATCTTTACTGCCTGAGTGAGCTCAACATATATTGACTGATAATAATATAACATTTTTGTAACATCAAAGATAACACACAATTAATCAATTGTATCCAACAGATCCATCTTTTTCTTGTGCACATCTAAGTGGTCTCTGAATTCAATAATCATGGAATCTGCATGGGCAATGGTGGTAAATTCCTTGACTATCACTTCCTAGACCTCCTTCATTATTTTCATCTTGTCCTAAAAGGATGCTAATACCTCTTGTGTTCCTTTGTCATGCTTGTCTTCATTTTCCATAATTATGATATTAATGTACTTGATGTTACTATCCAAAACTTGTTTAAGAAACTCCATTTCTCTTAGGAGTTCTTGATGTTTCACCTAGACCTTGTTTAATGGTCATGTTTCTCAATTGCAAGTTAGAATTTGCAACAAATAGGAAGTCAACATCTACAACTATATCGGACATTTCTTCTAAGCATTTAGTAGTGCCATAGGTATGAACCTTTGTAGTTTGGATGATGAATTCATCCAAATTGACTTTGTCATCTTCCCATGCATTCAATTCAGATTCCATTTCAAACATCATTTTGGTCACCCACATTTTGGTTTTAGTAACATTAGAGATATAACTCACATGACTTTCCATCAAAGTGTCTATCTAATCATATTCTTATTTCTTGTTAATTTACTTGGAATATATGGATGGATAAAATTTAAAATTTGGAATCTAAGATGGAAAATGCCTAAGAACATCAAGGATCTCTAGCAAATTTGGAAATATCTTAAAGAAAATATTGAAAAAAATTCTTTTGATAATGGTTTTCACACATGTTATTCGGAATCTTTGGAAGGAAAGGAACAACAATTTCTATAGGGATATAGATCAACCCTACTCTTTAATTTCTCTTCATATCAAGCAGAGAATATTGGAAATTTCAATACTATGTACAAGGAAAAAGTGGACTTCGATTTTGGTGGACATTTGAAAGTAGAAAGAAGGATCTAGATGTAGTGGTCAAAAGTAAAAGAGAAAATGCATGATGGATCATCCTCCAATGGACTTGATTAAAATGATCTTTGACAAAGCCTCTAAAGGAAACCTAGGCCCAATTAGTTATGGTTCTATTGTTAGGGATGATCAAGGAAATATGTTAAAAGTGACAATGATCCCTCTTGGTATTCAAACCAACCACCTAGTTGAAGCTATGGGTATTCTTCACAGGTTAAAAATGGCTAGTGATATCAAGGCTAAGAGAATGTGGATAGAAGGGGATTCATAGAACATATTAAACCATCTATCTAATTCCATGGTTACTTTATGGTTCATTAAAAATGTAATCAAGGAAGATAAAAGTGTTATCAAGGAAGATAAAAGTTTAATATTTAAGTTTGATAAAGTGTTTATATCCCATTTATTTAGAGAAGTGAAAACAATTGTTGACTGACTTGCAAATGTGGCAGTTAAAAAGGGATTCATCATGTCTTGGAATGACAAGTATGAGAATAATTATGAAATAAAGGTGCATATTAATCATGATACGAAAACAAGTAAACATAGGGTCATCTTATTAAGATTATTTATGTTCATAAATCAAATGTGGTTCAAACTAGTTCATGGGATTTACCCTACTTCTTCTATTTATAAAAGGTGTACTTTTGAGTTGTAAGGGATCATGTATGAAGTTGCATTGATTATCGAAGTGTTGATTGAAGAACACTTGTAAGTTGTGGAGAAAAATATATATTCCTTTCATTAGGCAATTCCTAACATAGTGGAAATGATTCTACAGTATTAGAGCAACTAATATCAACACTTACTGTAGAAGGCAATAATCAAAAGTCATTCATAACCTTGGGTCAAAGTCATAAACACTGGCAACATCTTGTGTCATGTATCTCTAGAAAAGACAAGAACTATAATTAGACTATAAATAATAACAATTTTAAAGCACTTGGAAGCTTGGGTACTTTTAATGGAATCATATTTTTCTCTTTCAACAATAATGACCCCCCCAACAAACTAGTACTAGTAACATGGGTTGATGTAGGAAACAATGGTAAATTATCACTAGTACTGGTCATTGTTCTTATATCAGCTGTAGCTATAGCTATTAGTGCACAAAATAGGTCCATGAGTATGAAATGAACCCAAGAAAAAAAATCAATGCATGATTAGCACATTAAAAAAATAGCAAAATAAGGATTTACTAGCTCTATTTGGTGTAGATGAAGATGTTTGCAAGCTCCTTGTTGCTGATAATGTAGTTGACAATATTAGAGTGGTGATTGAAGGAGGTATCTGCACTTCATCATGAACTAAAGAATACATTATTAGAAAAGACATTTGCAATTGATAAAGATCAAATGGGGTACTAGAAGCATCCCAAACATAAGTTGAGTCAATAATGCATGCAAAGGTTTAATGAATGGTCAAAGGTTTATAGATTATTTACATGAAGGTTGTGCACTGTTACCCTCACCATGTTGACTAGGTTTCACAAGTGTCAAAAATTCTTGTAAGAAGAAACGTATACATATTTTAGATCATGATACATACGATAGTATAAAATATAAACCCCCTCTTCATCCAATATTTTACAAATTTTGAGATATTTTATGTTCTTTTAGAATAAAAATTTCTCTGAATTCAAGTTCAAATTATTGACTTTAGGGAAGGAAGCTTGATGTTTGAGTCTATTAGGACATCTTATTGTAGTGCAACCATAGTTGTCGTATCTATAACATTGTAATTTAGCATAGTCTTTCTATTTCATGAATGATTGTTTAATATTTGAGTCCTTCCCCTTTTTCCTTTTCAAATTAGTGATGGGAATCTAAATGTCTTCTTTAGTGGATTCCATCTCGATTCTTGTAGATATAAAATTACATTCTTCTTGAATGTAGTCATCTTTTAGTTGATCGAATTCAGGGATCTTGGAATGATCACTTAATGCACTTACTCTATAATGTCCCTCAAAGAGGACTTTCTTTTTGAAAGTCAAGAAGCAAATAAATATTAATTATTTTATATTAGTTTTGATTTTTTTACTTCTTTTTTTTCAAAATGAAAGTACTTTGGGAAGCAAAATGCAATTAGTTTAGGAAGTTTTTGAGATATAATAGTGTAGTAATAAAACCTTCACACGTAGTATGGGGATTTTTAGTTTTTTTTTTCCTCTTGAAAATTGAGGAAGCAGAAGGAATTTGGGGAAAAAATGGATGAAGGGGGCCTCATTCTCTACATGGAGAAACTAGAAGTTACAAATATGTTAACATGGGTGGGACGAAGTTGTAGCTTGATGTAGTGATAGTGGTGGAAATTATGAGTCTCAGTGATAAAGGTAAGCTTTTTTTCTTGTATGAGCTAAAGTATTTTGAATTGGCAATTAGGAAATTTCCCAAAGAATCAGATGGTAGACTAGTTAAAAGGGAGGGTGATATTTATATTGTGTTTTCCACTTAATTTCTTTGGAGGCATGTTCTTACCATGCTAATGAAGTATGCTTAGGTTGATGAGAGATATGATAAGGCTCATACCTATCGCTTTGTGCTTCTTGATCACTTTAGATACAAAAAAGGATTGTTTCCCCTTCCATCTACTTTGTTCATTGTCTCATAGTATCAATTATTTAATGTCCAAATCCAAAAAATGTAATCTTGCATAAGGATCTAATGAGGATGATTATTAGTTATGTGCAAAAAAAGTTCTCAACCCTATTTCAACATTGACTTTGGAACATTGTGGTTTAATGGCTAGTTTGGGAGAAAATTTGGGCAAAGGTAAAAATGATTTTATAGGAATTTGGTATGGAATCCCCTTGTTCTTAAAAAAGGAAGAAGGCTAAGGTCAATTATGTAGAGCTTTTCTCATAATATAGAGAAGAAATTCAATATGAAGAAGACAAAGATGTGATGGAGGGTTAGGAGAAAGAGGAGTGTAAGTGCATAAAGATGAATCTCAATTTTGTGGAAGTCTGTAGATTGAGATCATGCTCTTCTAGAAATTGGCACCCGTTTTTAAAAAGCGAGCACTTGTATTAGGCTTAGGTTCCTAATCCAAATTTCACATAATGGGCACTCTTTTTTTAAAAATTCGAGTGCACATTTTTTATATTCAAAAAATGGGTGCCTATTTTTGAAAAAATAAAAAAATAAATTATTTTAAAAATGGGTGCCCATTTTTAAAAAATAAAAAAATGATTCTTTAAAAAATGCACACCCTTTTTAAAAAATAAAAATGGGTACCCATTTAAAAAAAATTTCAAAATTTTAATTTTTTTGGGATTTAAAATGCATTTTAAATGTTGGAAATACTTTTTCAAAATAGGTGCCTATTTCTTACAACATGAGGCAGGATTTTTTTCTCCCACCCTAGACTTTGGTTCGGGACAGGCTTGGTGAGACCAAGCCTATGCCCTAACTTCTCAAGATTTGGCAAAGGCATTGAATTGACAAAATTAGGCCTTGAAATAATTTTTAGAGGGTCTTTGCGATCAAATCGTTTTATGAAAAAAAAACCCATTAGAGTTCTTATGTTTTCCTAATTTCATAAATATAAATTTTATAGTGTTACAATTTTATTTACTATTTTTGCATTAGTTTTTAATTAAAGGTGGTACCTAAATGTAAAATAACAAGGTTCATTAAAAATTTAACAACTTTTTAATTTTATGGTTTTAAAAAAATAATTTATATGTCATCAATCTACATAAAATTCTTTGAAGTTAAAATAAAGATTTTTTCAAAAAAATGAAATTTTGATCAAATTATGGTGTCCATACACGAGAGGTTTTGAAATTTACCTTTATAGCCAATTAAAATAATAAATAATAAAATTATTCAATTAAATATTAAGGAAAAATATTCTCATCAATCTTTGGTGTGTTAGGTAACTTCCTTTAAAAGGATTTATGAAAATTCATTTATTTGTGCTAAATTATGGTGTCTGTACACGAGTGTGGTATGGTCTTGAAACGTGCATTTTGAAAAAGTGTTTTTTAAAGATCCATTCAAAAAAAAAAATCATAGGGTACACAAATAAATTACATATTCAAAAAGTAGATCTCGAGCACTACAATCTTTATTTCTGAAGTTTTTTTAATATTCAATCTCTAAATGCGTCAAATTTTGACATCAATTGACAAGAAATTTCAAAAATAGAAAAAACACTACCACTTTTTCCCCAAAAGTGAGACCCAATTTCTTGCAGTTACCTAGGAGATGGACATTGAAAATTTGGATGAAGTTGAAAATTGTGAATCTTTAAAAAGATTGCTTAGGGGTTGCAATGTCCCAGCTTCCCCTCCATCTCAATGTTGGTTTCATAATGAGATGTGCTCTCTCACGGTAATCAAACAAAAATATATATAGGTTACTTAGGAGAATATGGAAGAAGATGAGCTCAAAGAAACCATTAGGCTTTTTGACTATGATGAGTCAATTGAGTGTGATTAAAATTTATTTGTCCACTAGATGGTGAAAGTAACTAGATTGAGGGCATGACTTGTAGTAAGAAAATGAATGAAAAAATGGAAAAGGCTTTCTAGGAGGAGAAAGAAAAGAGAAAGGTTACGATTCCAATGGTGGTAGTGGTTGATGTGGATGAGATCAATGTCAAGCTTAGGGAGGAAAATATCAATGATCTGGCTATAAACCCTCCTCATGGTGTTTTTCAAACTACAAAAGTGGTCTCTCTTACTCACTTAGATTGGATAAATGTATTCTCCATTTCCTTAATATGTTCAATTTAAAATGTAGAGCTCTGGAAGAGAAAATTGAGGAGATGCAAAGTAAAGAGGACATGAAAGGGTAGAAGGAGAAGAAGATAGAGAAGAAGGGTAACCTAAAGACGATCGAAGAAATAAAGGGAAAAATTTATAAAATGGGAAATGTGACCAAAGATGCATTGTCCAAATTCCAAGGCCTTCTTCAAGCCACCATAGAGTGCATGAATAGGGTGTTGGGTAAATTGGATTAGGAATAGGAGGTGAAGTTGGTGCTCGATTTGGAGGAAGCTAAGAAGGAAGAGGAGGATGTTGGTCATGGAAAATGTACCTCGTCTAACACCAAGAAGAAGTAGAAGAAAAGGATCCAAATCAACAAAAAATGTATCAAAGGGGTTAGAGAGAAGATAAAAAACATTTAGTAGGAGTTGAAAGAAATTTGAAGTATTACTTTAGCTTTTCAACCTATGTTTTGAATCTTTTTTTTGTTTTTTCTCTGGCTAGCCTGCTAGTGTTTTAGCTCATGTAGGTTTTTGTGTTGGTTTTTTCCAAGTTGCTAGTTGTGGTTGTCAGTGTGTCTATTTGTCAGGACACTATTTCATTTCGGGACTTTTATATCTAATTCTTTGCGTAAAACTTTTGGGGTTTCAAGTCTTTTGTAAAAACCTTATTTTATCCTTAATAAAAAATATAATCTAAGAAAATCATCTCAAAATTTCCCAAGATATCATAGAAAGTCATTACAAGTGGTGGTTAAAACCATAACTATCCATGAGGTCCTGATCAATCCTAAAATCCAAAAAGAAATGAGAGTCATGAATAGAAGTTAGAACCAACCTCAAGTTTAAAAAAGATTGAAGGAGGAGGATCTATTTTTGAATTCAATATACAATTAAGTGTAATATGAGGTCTTACTATAAGAAACTCATTAAAGAATGCATAAAATGGTCTTGAAATGAGCACAACTTTAGCACTTAGTTTATAGGATGATAGAACTTTAATATTTCATTTACAAACATGATCCTACAAAACCTATCAACAATTATTTTTAACCAATCAATAGTTTATGAAAATATTTGGACCAATTTGTGCTCAAATCTAAACTTAATATAATTATCACTTATTATATATAGTAACTTTATGTAATTGCAAGGTTGAAATTAAAATTTTTTAACATTCACCTACTTACATTAAACACCTTTCAAAACTAAACAAGGGTAAGTAGGAGACACTTTCCACAACAAGTCAAATTCTAATATTACTACCAAGATTCAACTGTGTAGTTTCTGAGTCAAACTCATTGGCCCATGTTCCATGACTAGTAGTTTGAAGTGTACACAACCCCATCTCTCATGAAAATAAATGTAACACTTTGCACTCACTACATGTGGGTGATGCTCACAGTGGTGAAGAACCAAGACTTACTAGGAGGTCACCCATACTAATATTGGTCCAACTTGAATGTGCTTAACTACAAAGTTTCCTCAATGTTAAACCCACTCTCCTATAGCCCCATTTATAAAACCTTCATAAAGTGTTGTGCCTTATTAACCATTCATTAGAAAGCTCCTTAAGCTCATCGATTGATAAGTAAGAGATTTTTCTACATCAAGTCAAATTGTTGCATTATTTCTTTCAAACGTTATTACATCATTACTTATTCATTTATTTACATACATCGTAAAATTATATTTTAAAATAATATATATGAAACATACAACAAGTCAAATTGTGATATTACTACCAAGATTCAATTGTGTAGTTTATGAGTCAAACTTATCAGCCCATGTTCCATGACTAGTAGTTCAAAGTGTACACAACCCCAGCTCTCATGAAAATAAATATAACACTTTGCACTCACTGCATTTGGGTGATGCTCATAGTGGTGAAGAACCAAGACTTACCAGGAGGTCACCCATCCTAGTATTGCTCCAACTTAAATGTGCTTAACTACAAAGTTTCCTCCATAAGAAAACCCACTCTCCTATAGCCCCATTTACAAAACCTTCATAAAGTGTTGTGCCTTATTAACCATTCATTAGAAAGTTCCTTAAGCTCATCAGAAATTTCTTTAAAAAATCATTACATCATTACTTATTCATTTATTTAAACATACATCCTAAAATTATATTTTAAAATAATATAAATGAAATCTACAAATTTTTATTATAGAAATTTAGATTTGAAAAAGTAGTTATTTACAACTACTAAATAATTTTTGAATATACATCAATGACAATATAAAATAAAATAATTAATTTAAGTAGTTTATTTATGAGAAAGAATTACAACATCGATACGTAACCATACTAATTTAAAGAATAATACTAACATTACAAAATTACAAAAAGATATCAGAGATGCACTTAATCTGAACCTATGCTGGGCCAGTTTTCCTGTGGTGAAAATAACGAAGATGTTGGGGTTGATTTTGAAGATTCTGTGCTTTCCTGCAGCACCTCCTTGATTTCTGCGAGACGGGCAGCAACTTGTTTCATGGTTGGTCTAAAATCCCTTTTAATGGCAAGGCACTCAAACGCCAACTCCGCAACTGCAACAACGCTGACCTTCACCTCCTTATTTCTTTCAATTTTCAAATCTGGATCGACCAATTCATTCAAAACTCCTCTTTTAATCTTGTCGGTTGCCATGTTAGCGAGGATTATTTCATCTCTACTTCTCATAGTATCAACTGCCACTTTGGCAGAGATGATCTCCACAAGAACAACTCCTAAGCTGTAAACATCGGATTTCTCAGTGAGCTGAAAGCATTGATAGTATTCTGGGTCTACATAACCGGGCGTGCCTTGAGGAGCAGTCGTGACATGTGACACATTCAGAGGCACCAATCTGGAAAGCCCGAAATCTGCAACTTTTGCTCTGAAATGTTCGTCCAGAAGAATGTTAGTGGATTTAACATCTCTGTGAAATATGGGCGGATTCATGCTGTGGAGATACGCCAAGGCTTGAGCGGATTCTACGGCAATGTTCAAACGAGTCGCCCAAGGCAATCCTGTTAGAGTTCTTCTGCTACCATGGAGGTGATCAGACAAGGTCCCATTTGGCACGAACTCGTAAACAAGCAGTAGCATTGGACTCTGCGGACTCGTACAGCCGTAGAGACGAACAAGGTTTGGATGAAAAAGGGATGACAACAATTGTACCTCGTTCATAAATTTCTCAACTGATCTGGAGCTATCCTGGTAAAGCTTCTTCACTGCTACAGAACGTCCGTCGTGAAGTTCACCAAGGTACACCACGCCAAACCCTCCACCTCCAAGTAAGTTCTCCTCATCGAAGAACTTTGTCGCTTGTTGCAATTCTTGATAGCAAAATATGGCCAAATTCTCTATCATATGGCAATTTACTTCCATGCCATTTTTCTGATAATTACTGTACATACCACCGACCTCGCGGGAATGACGCCGCTTTCTTTTCTTAACATACCAAATACAAAGCACTGCTATTGCCGCCATCAGTGCGGCTCCTCCAAGGGAGCTACCTGTATTAGAAGAATCTATTTAGATATTTTAAGTAATTGATAGCATTTTAGAGAAGCCCTACAAAAATGATTGAAACTTTGTACTAGATGAACAAACTGGACCATTTCGGCCACATTTTTAGACGTACGAATTGTGTACATTGAAGAGGAAGGAATCCATACCTAGAACAATAGCAGTGTTAGAGCCATCTGCATGGTGTCATTTATAAACAATGGCACAGATAGTTATTATTCCGAGCACAATTAGGAAATATAGCTAACAATTCATTTCTCTAGACATAAAAATTTAATGCTTTATCTTCATGTGTCAAACAAGTAAAAAATGAGTTAGGACTCTTACCAGGTGATTTGCAACCCAATCGAGTCGAATTACTAATATCGTAAAAGCAAAGCTCTTTCTTTGACTCGCATTGCTCACAGCCCGCGCTGAGATTCCATTGTATTTTGAACCCATCATATATACTTGCAAATATCGGTCTATTACTTGTGGGTAATTTTTGAACAGGTAGCTGCACTGATGATTTACAGTACCTGTCCAAACTCAAGGTTGAATAGTACCAATTACTATTACATTCTAAAGCATACACTTGATCAGTGGCATTGGCCGAGAGGTATTCTCTGATATCTTCTCTGCACTGTTCCCACAGACTTATATTGATGTAGTCGTCAGAAATGCGAAACTGAGGGTTAGACCACAATTCCATTGTGTGGTTACTGGTCGACGGATTGCAAGCGTCTCCCCACATATTTCTATCAACTATTCTAATGGGATGCTGCTTTCGGTGGCGACCAATTTCTTTCACTATGTAGTATTGGTAGCCGCTGATGTTAATTAGAGGCATATTCACTTTACGATCGCACTCAAGCTGAAAAGCAGGGTCACCGTAGCCGTTCTTCTTTGCTCCGAAGGGATATCCGAAGGTTTGATTCCCACATTTGAAGATTTCTGGACAAGCTGAGAATGAAGGAGAGACAAATGACATAAATATTGTGAGGACAACCGAATGAAAGCGGCAGGAGTGTAGCTGAAGGGGCCGTCCTTCCATTTTCACTATACTTGCAATAGTGAAAGAAAATGAGTTAATACAGGGGAACATGAATTCCAGTTTTAATAGGAGAGGAGGACGGTGGGAGAAGCAAAGAAAATGAAAATGACGAGGTGTGGAGAACCATACAAAATTAACGTAGTCAATACGCCAAATTGACTTTACTTTGGTTACCGACATTAGAAGTCGGAGTCAATACACTAATTTGTCTGGCCCTCTAATGTGTTACTACATTCCACGCGGTTTCCTTGAAACTTTTGATTAGAATTAATAGCAGTAACATCTGGGTTCTGCGAAAGTTACGTTCAGGTGGACGTAGAGTCGAAGGTCGCGCGATCATTATAAGTAATGTTTGGGATATTTTTATGATAATCGTTTCACTGACAGCAATGAAAATAAAATGGATTATTTTATAATCTATCGTAATTTGTTTTGCATTATTCTATAACAATTATATATTTCAGATTTGAATGAAGAGAAATACTAAATGTGATAAGTCCACGGAACCTTTTAGGAAGCTTCTATTCAGCAGACTAAATTTTCCACATAAATCTTTTATATAGTTTCTCTTTCTTTTTTCACCTTCCATGGGCAATGCAGAGTGCCTTCTTCTATTCTTCCCAGCAAAAATAAATTTTACCATTATTGCATAGTGGTTTATATTTTTTGATTTCATAAATAGACTAACAAAAAGAGAATGCAACATGTTATATATACGATTAAAAGATAGCTATTTAATTCAATTTAATTTTTCTAAAGTATTAAATGTATTGTAATTATTTTAATTAAATTATAATAATGTAATGGTGATTACTATATATGCATTTGCATATTTACATAATTACGGTAGATCAAATTATGTATTTTAGTGGTGTTGAAATTTGAAGAAATTAAAGATAGACAACTTGACATACAAATTTCAATAAGTTATCAACAGTATCTCAAAAATATGCAACAATAGAATCTATAGAAAATTTGTTGTAATTTCTAAACTATTAGTCATTTTCTGAAAAATTAATCTAATCAATAAATACTTCAAATTTCAATACACCAGTTGAAGGAAAAATATAAGTAATTGTATCTCTCACCAACCTATCCACAATTAAATGATAATTTTATTATTATTAACATTCTAGATATAAGTATAATATTCATGCTCATTGTGATACATGTTTTGGGTAATTCTTTCAAAGTAAATAATGAATTATTATTTTTTACTACAATTTATTTAAAATATAAAAATCATATGTCTCATCACCATAACTTAGTCATAACTTTATAAATTCACCTTTTTCCAACTCTATAGTATGTAAAACATAGAATGTTAAACATGTTTGAAATTTGAAAAAAGGTAATACCATTTAAAAGTTATAGAAGTTTTTCAATAAATCTATCAATCATTATATATATATATATTTGATAGGTAATCAGTTGAAGAAGCCTGATTATTTATTATTATTGTTAAGATTAGTTATAATTATGTGTTAATAGCGAGTAGATTTGAACCCAAGACCTCTTTGATGAGAGGCTCGCAATTTACTGATGCATTGAAGGCTTTTGCCTATCTATCAATCATTATATTAGACATAAGTTACTTAGAAAATTAATAACAATAATCTATTAAACTCAGAATGAGACAATTTATATTGGTAGAAAGTTGAGAACATCCTTAAGAAACCCTTTTCATTTCATCAATTTTGAGTAAACAAAGTTGGCGAATACATGGTTAAAGATTGGAAATGCAAGAAAAACTCCTAAACACTTTTTTGTGTTGACTTTTCAGGATTGTCATGTTCTAGCCAAAATTTTAATCAATTTTGAGGCAAACCCCAAGTTCATCAAATATCTAATACTTGTGGGTTTATTCACATAATATGTCATGTATCATACTTTATAATATATATTATATTACAATATAAAATTTATTATAATATCATAGAAAATTATGTATAATATATAAATATTATATTATATTATATTATATTCATTATTAGATTATGTATCATATTTAGGAAACTCTATTATATATCATATTTAATCTCTCTCTCTCTCTCTCTCTCTCTCTCTCTCTCTCTCTCTGAAAAGAAAAGAAAATAAAAAAAAGAGAGGTGTTGTACAACTTGCACATATATATATATATATATATATATATATATATATATATATATATATATATATATATATATATATATATATATATATATATATATATATATATATATATATATATATATATATATATTTGATAGGTAATTAGTTGAAGAAGCCTGATTATTTATAATTATTGTTAAGATTAGTTATAATTATGTGTTAATAGCGAGTAGATTTGAACCCAAGACCTCTTTGATGAGAGGCTCACAATTTACTGATGCATTGAAGGCTTTTGCCTATCTATCAATCATTATATTAGACATAAGTTACTTAGAAAATTAATAACAATAATCTATTAAACTCAGAATGAGACAATTTATATTGGTAGAAAGTTGAGAACATCCTTAAGTAATCCTTTTCATTTCATCAATTTTGAGTAAACAAAGTTGGCGAATACATGGTTAAAGATTGGAAATGCAAGAAAAACTCCTAAACACTTTTTTGTGTTGACTTTTCAGGATTGTCATGTTCTAGCCAAAATTTTAATCAATTTTGAGGCAAACCCCAAGTTCATCAAATATCTAATACTTGTGGGTTTATTCACATAATATGTCATGTATCATACTTTATAATATATATTATATTACAATATAAAATTTATTATAATATCATAGAAAATTATGTATAATATATAAATATTATATTATATTATATTATATTCATTATTAGATTATGTATCATATTTAGGAAACTCTATTATATATGATATTTAATATATAAATCTCTCTCTCTCTCTCTCTCTCTCTCTCTCTCTCTCTCTCTCTCTGAAAAGAAAAGAAAATAAAAACAAGAGAGGTGTTGTACAACTTGCATTATAATAATTTATTTTATTATATAAATATTGTAGCTAGGAGCATCTAGATAGATGTGCAACATTTAGTGATTCTTTGAGAATATTCTTAGAATATCATTAGGAGTTGTAGTATAACATTATAATATTTTTTGATGTTATTATTTAATGTTAGGGAACCAAATTTAAGTAAAGTAATCAATATTAAATGAGAAATCAAGAGATATCATAGCGCAAATGGTTTATCTAATACCACGTGGTGGTTTTGTGGGAGCTTTCTTTTATAAAAACAACTATAAGGGTTGTTATGAGGTTATCCAACTATAGAATTAATGGAGGATAGAAGCATGACATGAGATGGGTAGTTTCATACTCATTCACATGAAATGATTCTTTATAAATAGGATATTGAAAGATTTCATGGTGTATTGGAATGGTTGCTTTTCTATATATAATAAGTGGATGATTGATGCTTTAAGAACATGTAAATTCATAATACATGAGTTATGTGGAAGTTGTCATGTTCTTGGCTACAAGTTTCCTTATATCCCTATCCCCCCTTCTCTCTCCTTATCTCTCTCCTCTTCTCACCCTATCTCATTCTCCCCATCCCCCTCTTTGTCCCTCTCCCTATCTCCCTATGTCCATTTCCTTCACCCTATCTCCCCCCCCCCCCCCCTCTCTCTCTCTCTCTCTCTCTCTCTCTCTCTCTATATATATATATATATATATATATATATATATATATATATATATATATATATATATATATATATATATATATATATATATATATATATATATATATATATATATATATATATATAATATTTTCTCTCCCTATCACCTTCTCTAACTCTCCCTATAATGCAATAAACTCAATTTTCAATTTTTATTAATAATTCCAACATAGTGACTCTCCTATGCTCAAAATTCTATGAACTTCTAAAACTTCAAGTCAAATTTACACACCATTGAGGACATAAAAATTGAAAGTTTTTAGTAAAATACATAATTTAACTATTATAGAACATGGATTTTAGTATTTTTCATTAGTACAAATATTTAAAGGCTTGCAAACATGAGTGCATATGATAATGGAATAATAATGATTTTCATAAAATTATAAATAATAAATATTCATGAAGGAGAAATAAATGACTCCTTTTTCCTCTTAAAAGATATTATATCATTACTCATACGAAATATAAATTTTTAAAATTTTATTGAAAAGATTTTAATATTTTTAATTATTCATCTATTTGTAATAATATAATTACATACATTATGAAATTATATTCTAAAAAATATAAAAGAAACGTACACAATTATATTATAGATATTTAAATTTAAAATATTACCTCTTTTCAGTCACTCAGATAATTTTTGAATAACTATCAATGATTAAAAATATTTAAATTGTTTATAAGAAAATATTTACAAACACACCCTTAGAGAAGGGAACAAAGTTGTGAACTACCTGCCTAGGTGGGGTTTGAACCATGAAGAATGGAAGATGGTGACTAAGATGGAGGGGACGAAAGAGTTAAATGAAATAGTTTTAAATGATTACAAATAATATAATGGTACATGGTAGGAGTAAAAGAGGTGCCAAATGGACCACCAAGCAACCTAGTTAGTAGGGTTTAGGCCCCATGATCATGAAAGGGAACAATACTATTGTGATGTGTTTGAATGTTATTTGCAATAATCACATTAATGGGGCTTTAACCCTCATCAAGCCAAAAGGGACAATCCATACTATTTTACCAATAAAGTTTAATCATGTGAATCTTAACCCATATCTTCTCTTTTATTCCCCAAGATGGTTATTTATATTGTTGTCATATATTTACGAAGTAGATTTAGAAAGTACCCCACTCAATCAAGGCATTTTGTGTGACATGTCAGCATAATTTATTACATGGGTCACATTAATAGTAGGGAAAGTGCTAGATTCACAAAAAAGTATAGAGCTAGGATCGAGAAAAAGATTTGTGGCAAGATCTTTTTAATTTTAACTCCTAAGTCTTATAATTTTTGTCACCCTTCTTTGGGAATGAAAAGTTGTACTCTGCATTGTAGGTTCCTTAATAAAATTCATTTTCCTTAGATTTTGGAGAAAGATTCCATGACAAGAAAATTTGCAAACAAAGTTTTTGCCAAGCTAAACTGGGGCCCCGACAAAATTAACTAGTTGTTTGAGAAGGAGAAAATCATGGGTGGTTTGCCGAAATGTGTGGAACCTAGAAAAATAAAGAATTCAAACAAGAAAAGGATATCTAAGGTTATTTAGTCAAGGAGGGGTTACATTCTTATATCTTGGCAATGAAAGGCCACAACATCACCGTCTCAACTAACTGTCATAACTTGTGGAACAAGGGTTAGGTGGAGATAGGGAGTATCAATTTTGTGGTGTCTCCAAAGATAATTGGTTAAGTGATGGGCCTGGATTGTGTTGCTATTCAAATTGAAAGAAAAGGTACACTTAATTATAGAAGACTTAGGCATAAATTCTTTGAAGGAATAGAAAAACCAATTAGAGTCAATTCTAGAAATGGGTATGAGAGGCTCTCCCTTTCTAGTCCCTTTGGATCCATATGTTACTAGTTAATCAAGTATTTCACTCTCGAAGGTCAGTCTATGACCTATCATGGCTACCATTTTCCTTTTCTTAACATGTTGAGACATCGGGAAAAAGTGGATATTTAGTTCTTCCTGTATTCTTCTCTCATCAACAACATTGTCATGGGAGAAAACCCTCCTATTCACCAAGGGCTCAAATTTGTCCTTTACCATCATGTTTGTACTCGCCATCCAGAGCTTGGTAGATGTCTCTCACCCATTGAATACCCTACTACTCCTAAAGATCCTAAGTCCTTAGTGGTTATTGAAGAAATATGCTTAGAATAATCCCCTCTAGAGTCATCCTAGTTCATAGAAAACCTTGATTCCTCCAAGACCAAGAAGCTTAAAATTTCTATGGAACAATTCCTTTTACTTGAAGTTCCCCAAAAATGTAAGAATGCTTATGCTAAATCTAGCCCAACCAATACCCCTAAAAAAAGGAGAATGGAGGAAGACATTAATGACATCAACAAAAATGATGGGGAGGAATTTTCTAATTTTGAGGTAGAGGAAAGAGCTATGGACACCAAAAAATAGAAGGGGAATACTAGCTCTATGGAGAGAAGATCAATGAAATGAAAAAATGAAAAAGGGAAGAGCTATAAGGAAGAAAGAATGGGTGATTCTCAAAATTCCCAAATGGAGGATGAGGTGGAAGAGATGAAAGTGGAGGAAACACTAGAGAAAGTTGGTGGTTTCTCCTCTAAAGATACAAATTTTGAAGTGGAAGTGGAGGATACTAATGATGAAACCTAGTTTTCCCAAGAAAGGAAAGTTTTGGTGGACCTATGGATTTTTCAGGGATGAAGAGATCAAGTCCTTTAAAAAATTGAGGCTAGGGAACAAGATTTCTTCCCTCCTATTGTCTAGGGACAACTTAAAGACTTTAAAAAGGACTATGAATTATTTTGGGTGAAAATAATGAGAAGATTGGTGAGCTAAACAATAAGTTCAAAAAGGCCATCCCTAAACTTGAACTAGGAGTGGTTGTTTTTGCTATTTACAAGGTGAAAAAGGAAATGATGAGAAAGGTTGTGTTTTGGGGTGATCAATGGGAAGAGTAAAATGAGAAAGGTGAGCCAAACCATGGAAGAAAAGTGTGACAAGATAAAGAGTGCCATACAAATTGAGAATTGGATTGAAGAGATCAAGTACCTTAATGAAGATTGGGAGAACATCAACCAACCCTAGCTCCTATTTTATTTTTCTTTGGCACTTTTTTAGTTTTCTAGTGGTTACATGTTTAATTTGTGGTTTTTATAAATTACATTACTATGCCTTGGAAGCTATCGAGTTGGTTTCTGATTACTGATAACTCTAATAATCCCCAATTCTATTGGGGTAGTAAGACTTCTCTTTTGGTTAGTAAGTTTAGTAGTTTAAAGTTTAGACTTATGTTTGTATTAGTTATGGATGGTTTAAACTATTTGAAGAACATGGTGTGTTTTGATTATGTTGATGCCATGTAAGTTCTATGTGGGACCCTAATTGCTAGGGTTAGAGTTTGCTTCTTTGTTGCTTCACTGTAATGGCCCAGGACAAAGATGGTATGTATTTTTTGCTGTTATTTGGGTTTAGGACAATATTCCTACCTTCTTTAATCAAAATATATAGCTACACTAACACTTTAAACCATAATACTTGTTGGTAAGTTTTTTGCAATTACCTCTCATGGTCTTGTTATTTATCCACATCTCATTTTTCTCTAGAGTTGTAGTATATTCCCTTTGAAAAGCTATAGAAATCTTAATTAAGTTTTTAAATCCTATAAGTTTTTGTTACTTTTTTTTGGTCCATAAGCTAAGGGTTAGTTTGTCATGTGTTGGTGCCATCAACTTTATTTTTCCTAGTGATACATCTTTTTAAATTTTGGGTCCCTTTATATTTCCTAAGATTCATGTTATATCCCTATGTTGACAAGCCTTTATTTATCTACCAAGGTAAGGTTCATTACCTTTTCCAACCATGTTCTATGTGTCATTATTCTATGTTACCTCAATGATCTTATCCTATATCCTTAATTGACTGGGGGAACAGAAAATGTTGCCACCTATCTTTTTGAGTTGGATTGACCTCTTTGTTGTATTATTTTATGTGACCCTTCAATTAAGTTTCATACTAATAATGGTTAGATCATGTCACATATCTACTTTAGATAAAGATCCTTCAAATTTTCATTAAGTATGCAAGTCATGTACTTATCTTTAACATTGTTGATGGGTTAAAGCCTAGGCAAGATCAATGGTTTTCATGTTCCATGGTCAAAGATGCCCAAATTTTATTTACCCCATGAATACGATATCTTGCCACTTATTTTTGGCTAGTTGATTCCTATATAGTGGGATCAGTCTAGTGTACACTTGTCATCTTTCCGATTGGTTAAAGAAGATAATTTGGTACCATTGTGTCTAAAGCTAGATGGTATGGAGAGTAGATAATGTACAACCAATGGGGAAATCTTTAAGTACCTGCCATATTTTTTCATGTCCCCATTTTAAGATAGGATTTTAATAATAATTGAATGAGATAATATTATTAAATAAATAATACTAATAATAAAATCATATATTACAACAAGTATTAAAATATAAAGAATAAGAAGTAGTAATTAAATATTATTGTAAAATATACAAATAAATAATAATATAATCTATTATCAATAAAATAAGATCTAAAATTAACAAATTAAATAACAATAAAAATACAATGGATGAATGATATCAATTTGTAGTGTAGTGGTATTGTGGTTGCACTGTTAATGGTGCAACCGCGGTTCAAATCTCTACATGGCCCCAAAATAGTGTTAATGTTGATTGGGCTTGCCTTGATTTCTATGTGTGGTGGTGGCTAATTGCACATATATGGAAAAATAATGGAGATAGATCTAGGGTTCAAGCTATTAGAGATGGAGATAATGATGGTTAACTCAAAAGATCATTATCAGGCCAGGAGTTCTTGTAGATCCTATGCAAACCTATGTTGGGTGTATTGGTGTGCCTCTTAGAATTGGTGTCCCTGCTGGACTTTTGTACTCACAAGTCTTGGTGTGTTGGAATTGGGGATGAGGTCCCCCATATTTGTTGTCTCAATAGTTCATAGCTTTAATCAAATATGAAATATTACCTATATTTTTTTGGTAATGGATGAATAATTTAACAAAATTTACTACACAAGATAATATTATATAAAGTAAAAAAATAAATAACATAAAATAATATAAGTTGAATAAATCTAATGAAAAGTCAAGATATATGTAGTAAAGATACATGACGCCTTCAAAATAAGATATAAAATAGAGGAGAGATCACTTTTGAAAAAAAGTGGAAGGAAGAAGAGGAAAGGAGAGGATTAAAAATAAGGAATAATGGAATAGAAAAGTAATGTGAAGAAAATAAGGAAGTGACTTTCTCAAGATGTATCAATGATATTGAAAGAATTTGACTCTTTGAAATGGTTATAATTATGAATGGTTGTGACTCTTCAATATTTTTTAAATTATAACATATTGTGACTTTTTGAAAGGATTATGATTATGAAGGGTTGTAACTTTTCAAAAGGCTTGTAACTATGAAGGTTGTGACTTTTCATGAAGATTATTATTATGATGGGGTGTGACTTCTTGAATGGATTATGATTTCATGTGGATCATTTATTGATACATATAACTATTGCAGTATCAATACCGTTTACAATAATGAGTTTTTAATATCAAATATAATAGAAAATCATAAATATATATCTAAATTTTAATCCTACTACTACTTAGATAAGAAGATTATAGTATTACAAAGGAGGGAATTGTATAAATAAAATCTAATGGATCTTATCCAAATAAAGGGTAGGGGTCAACAATTCATAAATCCCCATGGAATGGACCTAGACTTATAAACTCTAAGGAAGTCCATATATGGTGTCTAAGAAATTTGGATAATTTGTCTATATCCTTCATTTGTAAATCCTAATAATAACATTTGTTAATTGAAATGACTATTTTTAACATTATAATCGATTTAGAGGTATTGATCATGCTTAACCAAAAAAAGGGACATTACAAGTGGTATCAAAGTTGTGATCTTTCCATATTGTAAGGTAAAAGTGAATTGATCAATCCATCCATTCAAAGGAATAATCTGGATAATAATATATTTTTAAAAAATATTTGGGAAAACCAAAAAATAATAACAATAATCTTTATAGGAAGTGTATATAATGTATGCCTTGTATCTTCAACAAGTATACTTTGTGTACTCTTGCATCAATGTGCACGTTTCATTTTTTCAATGTGTATGATTTGTATCTTTGTACATCTATGCATATACTTTGTGTTATATTCAAAGATCATGAAAGATTATGTAGTAGACCCCATGAACATTCAATTTGCTTGAGCGAAAATAAATTTGGGAAGGGTAGCTATCATGTCCCCATTTAAGATAGAATTTTAATAATAATAAAGATAATATTATTAAATAATTAATGATAATAACATCATATATTACAATAAGTATTAACATATAAAGAATAATAAATAATAATAAAATATTATTACAACATATACAAATAAATAATAATATAATCTATTATCAATAAAATAAGGTCTAAAAATAAATAATTTCAAAATTACAATGGATGATTAGATCAATAAAATTGACAACAAGAGATAATATTATACGAAGTAAATAAATAATTATTATAATATAAAATAATATAAGTTCACTAAATGTAATGAAAAGTCAAGAGATGTGTAATAAAGAGATACAATTTCTTTAAAATAACTGTTGGTCATTTTTGCCTTCCCTCCAAAATTGCCATATTGGAATTCAAACCAAGTTAACATTCATAATATTCAAATATGGGGCACAAAAATACTTTGTATTAAAATTAGGTTATCACCTCTTTTCCTAAGTGTTTGTGCTATTTAATATCTTTGCAGGCCATATTTCACCCACCATTAGATCCTTTTGTGATCCATGACCATCGCTTTGTCACTTTGTAGTAGTGTTCATTCTTTATTTCATGCGACAAAGTGACATCGGGCTACGTGTATGTGTGGATCCAAGTTTCTTTGGTGGGCCAGGTTGTGTTGTGTGGACCACAATGTGACAAGGTGATGAGTCAGACTAAGTTGGCATATGGTTAGCATTTCATTGGCTGAGTCTTTGACATGGTCAGTTTGGTGGGTTGCATGTTCTTAGCTTTTGCTTTCTCCATTAGATGATGGCAGATCAATGGTCCTCACTATGTCGTTATGGAAAGCTGCAAGTATTTTAGTTATAGTGACATATCAAGCACTTGCCACATGGATTGTGGGTCCTTTTTCCCTTGGCATGCTACAAAAGTGAAGACTTATTAGATAGGTTGGCATGTAGATGAGTTCTAATTGGTTTCGATTCTAGAATGGTCAATGAATTGGTTGCATGTTTCTAGGTTGTCAAAAGGAGGAAGATTGACATCTCTCATTATGTTTCTATGAGAAAATTATCAATCTTTAGTTATAGTGACATAGCGAGGATTTTCCATGCATCGTAGTGGTCCAGTTTAGTAGGCATAGTTAGGTTGACATCACGGTTAACATTAACAATATTGTAATCCATTGCAGTCAAGTTTTAAAGGGTGGTGCAGTTAGTTAAATGATGTAGTCAAACACATGAAGATTGCATAAGGTAGAAAAAAGAAATAATATGGTTGGTCCATGTGGAGGTTTGTGGTTGCTAGATTGGGTTGACCTATTGGCTTTGTAGATTCATAAGCTAGAAACAAAGGGAATTGGATTTTCTTTCATGATTTGATCTTCTTGTCATTTCTATCATTTCCAAGGTACTTCTAGTTAGGGTTTTAATGATTATGCTATGTCTAGGGTTTATCCATAATTAGATTTCTTCTAGATTTGTAGTAATTGCTGAGTATAGTGATTGAATTTGGTTTAAGGAAAAAAATATCTCAGTTATGCTTGAGCTATAAAGGCAGATTTTGTAATTTTTGTAAAAGGTTAATCTTTCTTTGACTTTCTAGTATTTCTTTTGTGCATACTATTGTAATTTCTCATGCCTCTGAGCCATTATAATCCTTTGTTGAGTCTCTTTTAGCCATTAACACACTGTGTAAGATTTCTTTGCGTCTGGTTAATTTTCTTGTCTATATTCTGCAATTTGCATGATTGTATCTATTTTGGCATTCAAATGATATCAAGAGAAGTTTCTTCCTATAAAATTATTTTGTTTTTTGATCTAGATGTGGTTGTTGAATCAAGAAAAGTCTAAATTTGTATTCTTTGAGGTTATAACTAGTTAATTGTGTATTTATTGTTGGAATTAACAAGTGGGAAGATTTACTTTTGAGAGGGGGATGAATCAGAAGTAACAATATTTAACCTCTAAAATTTTTAATTGAGATCATTCACATGCATTTAACACATCCACTTAATATGAAAATAAAGACATGCATGAAAATAGATAACACAAGATTTGATCACCCAAAAACACTCCACAATGAGAAGGTAAAACTGGGGTGGGGATGACACTCACAAATTATAATTGCAACAATATGTAACTATTTAAGGTTACAAAGTTTGACCACTTCCAATGGTTTACCCTATGAAAGGCCTACCCTATTAAAGGATTTAGACTCTATTAAAAGTGACCTATCTAAAGGATTTACGAGCATTCACTTAGAATGTTACCCTATTAAAGGATTTAGCACCTTGTTGTAAGGCTTACAACATGGCTGTTAAACCAACCTGTCTCCATAGGATTTTCATTCCTAATACAATGGATAGAGAATATTAGAATGGGTTGACCTAATGACTTACAATATTCAATTGCTAATTCCAGATCCTTGTTCTGCTTTGTCTGTTCTAATCCTTCCTTGATTTGATATGTTTCTTCTCAAAGCTTAGATGCTCTATTCTGACCAACTGGATTTTGTAATGCTACTCTTCCTTTTCTAAGTCCTTATACCTCTCTAAAATTTGCTAGCATTCTCCCATAAAACTTTCACTAATGCATTCCATATATCTCTGTTATACATGCAAAAATTATGGGGTTTTGACCTTCTTTTAAAGGCTTCAAGGACTTAGGGTTAGGTATGAATCTATGATCAAAATTCATCCATCTTTTCTTGGTTAATTCTTTCACTTTTCCAATTGGTTGCATGCCTTCTCCATTTTTCTTATTGGCTGCATGTCTATTATATAGGGAATGTAAAAGATTCAATCTTATCTTTAAGATCCTTCGAGATTCATCTTGAGTCAGCTCAAAAATTGTTTACGAGTTTGTGAAGGCACAAACTCATATGCTAATTTTGTGTTACTTGACGCTTAGTGATTGTTGATGCTTAGCACATATAGGAATTCTATCTTGTTCGGCTCTTATAGTAATTCTATCTCGCTTGACATCTATACTCTGCTTGGAACCTATAATGAATTGGCATCTATAGTGACTCGACACTTGAAAATTTCTTAGCACCTAAAGTTTACTCGACACTTGTTGAATCTTTGGCTTGACACATACTATAGCTTGACATCTGTATTATACTCAGCATCAACTTGAAATTGGTTAAGTGTGTTGGCACTCAATTGTCAAAACCAATTTGAGACCAACAATCTCCACCTTTGACATGAGTGTCAAAAACACTTAAGTAAACATTATGAATCTAATCTCTATGAGTATAATACATATCTTATTCAGCATATGTACAAGATTTCAAAAACTTGTTCAAAATTTTGTAGAAAAATATATACTTCAAAAACTTATAACTCCCCTTGAGCTGATGTACTATTTTTGTATAATTTGTCTCATATTGATGTATTTGATACTCTTTGTCTTTGGCTTGTCTGCTCAATTTCTGCTCTGTTTATACTTTCCTTTCACACATCTCCTTGCAATTTGTGTATCCTTTTGGTTGTATCTCCTTATTTCTCATCAAAAATTCAAAATTTTATTAACTCTCCCCCTTTGGGTAAATCTCCATCAATTTATTAGATCTCCCATTCTTTATTTCTCTCCCTTTCTTTTCATTTCTCCGCCTTTTTTGACACTTATGTCAAAGGGTTCTAGGAATGAATGGAGTACTTAGCCAAAAAAAAATTATTTACCTCCATAATAATTTTCAAAGAAGCATCCCAATTATCTAATGCAATTTGCAATGCTTTATGCTGGATAGCTATCTCTGCTGCAAGGTGTACAAGGCCTTCTAGTGTAGAGAGATTGGGATCTTTCTTCAAAACATTCTTTGCATAGGCCATCTCTTTATGCAATACTTCCATGTGTGGGGTTATTGTAGATTGGATCTATATCAATTTGGCCTTAATATTAGCCTCATCTACTATTAATATAGCTAACTCCCTTTGAGTGTGAAGCATTGTGGAAAAATGCTTCTCACTTTGAGCTAGATCCTTTGGTAGTTGTGTGCTTGATACCTTAAGGTTCCTCTCCAAGCTCAATATCCTCTGGCCAATCTCTTTTTGTGAAATATGAAGAGTCACACACTTTGGAGTATATTGAGAATATTTTCTCAAGTACTATTTTTACCTTTTCAACTTTCTTAGCCAGTTCTACTTGTGGTAGTTCTATTTCACCAAATATCTTCTCATTGACCTTCATTTAAAATTTCTTCTTAGACCATTCTAGCAATTTTACATTAGTATCTAGGTCTTCATTTTGTACCTAGTCCACTATGTTGGATAGTTGCTCCATGATAGGCTTTGTTTCACTAGGTACTAGTAGGTTGAAAGCATCAAGAAATATGTGTTTGATTTCAATTAGTGCTTGCCTCTACCTATACTCATTCCTGAGTTTCTCCTACTTTTTCTTCTTCTCTAGTGCCTCTTGCACTTCATTTATTTGTGCTATGTTCATTATTTTGTAGTCATAGCTTGGTCTGACTATTTCTTCATCAAGTGCAGGGTCTCTATAGTGAATTACCCTTGCTACCTTGCTATAGCTCAAGCTTGGTACTGAAATTTGTAGTGGTACTGCATCAGTGCTTAGCTGCTTAGTAGGAGTCCCTGTAGTAGGCAAATTGAGTAGAGTTTGTATTACCTCTTTCTCTCTCTCCGTAGGGGTTTTCTCCTCTTCCTTGTCTTCTTCTTTTCCCCCTTGATCAATTAGAGTGATTAGAGGAGGTGCACCTTGAATCTGTGCTATAGGATCAGTGGTATCTTTCTATCCTCACTAATACATTTGGCATCAATTTACGATGGCTAAGTGTCACAATTACGACAGCAATGTGTCACCACTACGACAGTAGTAGATGTCGTTGTTTTTAGTTGAAAATTACGACATCTATCCTCTACCATCCCAATTTTGATGCCACTCTGTCACAATTTCACCATTCTAATACAACATGAATCCCATCGCAATGCATGCGGCTCCCGCCGCAATTCTGATGTTCGCCCACACATTGTGATGGGGTCATGTCGGCATCTGGCCATGGGGTCATTGTGGTGGCAGCATCCCATTACTTCCCTAGATGTCACAATTGCGACGTCCATGGAAAATTGTGACGACACCGGTGGCATGGTAGTTGTGGCGTCAATGCCATCGACTGTCACAATTCTTGCAATGGTGTCACAATTGTAATGTCAATGCAAGAATTGTGATAGAGATGTTATGCATGCAATGTGTGTTTCATTGCAATGGTTGTGCAGACGTCGCAATTGTGACGTCCGTGGCTAGCACTTGGGCGGGGCCACTGTGGCAGCGACGCCAACTACTGTTGCCGCCACAGTGACCCCGCCGCAAGCATATTCAGCCTACAATTCCTTTTGCTTCACTTGATCCTGACTAGCAGAAGCTTTTTGATTCTCTAAAAGCTAAGATGTTCAAGGAGATAAAGTGGGAAAGATAGAGAGGAACAGATAAAGAGATATGGAGGAATCAGGAGAAGGGGCGATAAAGAGATATATAGATGGTGAATGAGAGAGAAAGATATAAGGAGATATAGAAAGAGGGTGATAGGGATAGAGGGATAAATAGGTTATAAAATAAGTAGAGAGAGCTAAAGTAGAGATGGAGATAGGGAGAGGTAGCAGGAGGAAGACAAAAATCATGAGATATGCTCCTAAATTTTCCAATTAGAGTCCATTCTCATTGGACAAATAAGGAAGATATTCGTAATGGTGCCTAGTAAGCATTTATTACATAAATACATGCAAAACATAGAACAATGTATTTTTTCTATTTGATTTTCTACCTCTTTAGTGTACCCATTGCACATCAATGTAGTATTGCTAGTTTTTTATTCATGTTATGCATGGAAAAAGCATACAGTAAGGGTCACATCAATGTTTTCATTGGTAAGGAGAAACCCAACAAATTACCCACCATATTACATGGGCCTAAGGAAAGCTTTATGCTTGACCAAAAGCAAGGGACCTGCAGCTAAAAGTCAGGATGATCAAACTGGAGTGAACAATGACTTTACAGAAAACACTTTGAAAACTTGTTAAGAAAATATACCAACCTGCAATAAGATTGTATTAAAACAAGAATTATACAGATCCGTATTATTAAAACTTAAAATACTTGTCAGTATTAAGTGTTCAAAAAAGCACACGCCGGACACCTCTTGGAATGTTCAGGGCCTCCATAACCTTTGCTACAATAAGAAAGAAATCCGAATAATATTAAATCTTTGCTGAAACTCCAATTCACAAGGATGTATAGTTATATTCTAATAATCAAATACTAACAGTAAAAAGCACAAAGCTGAAATGGATATGTCGCTAGTTTTTCTCCATTCATTCATAAAAAAAGCTTGATACTAAAATGTAAGTGTTTTCTCTTTAAATTATATCATGCTGATCACAAATAATAATCACAGATTAGTTATCCAAAAGGGTGCAATAATGAAAGAGGAGCCAAATACTAAAAGATGCAATGAAGAGTTCCAATTCTTCAAATGATATTAAAAAGGCATCAATAACCAGTCCAAGGACATTATTCAGACAGAAGATTACTTTATATTCTATATAGACATAAGTGGTAGTAATCCACTAGACATCAGAAAGCCAAATCCCATGAGTACAATGATTAAGATCAGGAATAGTGACATATATATCACATAAGTAACAAGAGTTACATCAAAAATTGCAATAGTACAGATCACCCATCATTGGGTCATCACCATTACAAAGATATTATATCAGACAGAGATCAAATAAATATCCAACGTCTTTACAAACCAAACAGAATCAATCATATCACATTTCAATAAGGCAGATATCAGATACAGTGAATAACTTCAGACCAATATGGTACATATCACTTTTACATTATGATAAATCTATAACAGTGATTACTTGGTCTTGCAAATTGCTCTACAGAAATTCTAATGATACTTATTGTAGATCAGTAATCAACATTAGATCATCAGGATCTATGACATTAGGTCATTTAGTTGACTATCACTATACTTCCAACTTCAATATATATAATCCTTGTTTAGTCTTTGATATTGATTGGATTGGGAATTTTCACAAAGTCATTTCTATCATTATTGGAAGTGTTTTTGGTTATCAAAGTTTGATTGAAGATATCAGAACTACTTAAAAAGACATTTGCATATTGTTCGTCTATATTCTTTACCAAAGATCAGTTGCATCTCTCTAGCAGTGAATTAAAGAATATATCAGAAGCATGGGTGATATTACTTGTACATAACATCAAGATACATGCACAATTGCATTGATATATCTACCCCAAAAAAAAATTGTTATTAATACCTAACATTTATTTGTGGCAAAATAAAGAATTGAGTATAAGTAATAATAGAAAGAAGTTTATTGTGACTTAAAATATAAGGATTTAGTCACAGACCCTTAGGAGTCATATAAGGGAACATCAAACATTATCTCTAACCTCAAATAAGGGATTATTAACAAGCTGAAAGTTATCCTTGTTTTTGAAGTCAAATCTCTCTTCTTCCAAACTTTCCTTGTCTGATTTCTCTGGACAACGTTTCAGGTCATAGGTCTCAGCTAGGTTGTCCACTTTATCATTTCTTCCTTTGTCTTTTGGTTCCTTCAAGTGTTCTGTTCCTACACCTTGATTTTCTATTTTTTATGCATGAACATCTATCAACTTATCATTTTTTCGCTTATATCAATCCAATGTCCTACGATATATAGCTATTGATCTATTCTTGCTTACTATCTTGTTACCTCATCCTTAAAGGACTTCAATGCTATATGTTGAGATTTTTGACAAGGTAAATGTGAGTGAAGTTCTTGAAGCAATATTTGAATTACAATACTTAGTCTAAACAATCTCTCCTATTTAATTTTCTACAACTTCTCTCTTTCTTGTGAAGCTATCATCTTGGCATGCCTAGATATCATAGAGCTCTTTCAACATCTTCAGCACAATCCCTTAATTTCCCTAGTTCTTCGCTTGCCATAGTTTCATCAAAACATTTTCTCACCTACTTGTTCCTATCCTTCATTATCACATCTCTTTGTCTATCTTCCTCGAGGTGATTGGATTTGACACAAAATGTATTTTTTGATTGACTGACATTAGAAATATTACTCTTCTCATGCACAAATCCTTTGCTTCTACATATGCATGAATTGATCTTTTGTACATAGCACTATGCATTGGAGTGGCAGCTAGATTTGTACTTTTTACACCACTTACCAATATTTGGCATGAGTAAATTGAAAAATAGAAATAAACACAATTTGAAAGTTAACATTGTGGATGGCCCCAACACATGAATATAGAGGATGGTCCCTCACAATGACCTTAAGGACAAAAATTTGAAGAAGTTTACAAGGACACAGACATAAGGCTATTATCTTCACCTTTATACATTAGAAAAGTAAAAACTTTGTACAAATAAATAAATAAATCAATCATTTACTAAAACTTTTAATTTATTTTCCAGCTTTTCAATCTCTAAATTTTGTCTTTGTAGATTTGTAGTGAGAAGATTGTGGTGCACAATCTTTGAAGTTTGCTAGCCCTGTAGCAGTTCTAGTTGTGAGTGGAATTTGAGCACATTTGAAGCCCTCCACACCAAGAAGTGTAAAATACTAACTCAATAGTACTTAAATAACCCTGTTCTTGTGCAATACATTTAGCATCTACCTCTCATTGACCTTCATGACATACTTTCATATTTAAATTCAACTGTCAATGATATGGACAAGCCTAAGAGACACTCTTTTTTAAGGAAGGTAAAACTAAAATTAATAAAGAAGTAGCAGAATGGGCAGAAGGTATAACCACATAAGAAGGTAGAAGGTATGTGAATGGATACATCTGCCTACAATATGCCTATTAAAGAGATAATTTTTCTCAAGTTGAATCAATATCATCAACTTCAAGAGCACCCACACAGCCACTAAGAAGTTCTACTCATAGAACAAATTTGTAAAATATTAATTGTAATTGCATTTTTTTTTATCATATAACACCATGATTGTATTAAGCTTCTTTATTGTTTGTGAATGAATGACAAACCACTTATTTGCTCTCTAATATCAGTTTTATAAATGTTGTTAAATGTGCTTTTTTTATGTTTGGAAATTTTGTTGATTTGAGTCCAAGTCAAATTTGGGTTTGTCAAGTTTTAAAAAGTTACAAGTTTCTTAATTAGTAACTAAGGAATAAATAATGAATTCATTAGTGATGTCACAGTCACCTTACTACTCATGAAAAGTAACTCTTCTCCATTTTCACTCTTCCATGAGGTCACTTGTCCACCATACAACAATACCTACACAAATATAACATTAATAATTTATACATATGACCTAAAAGAGAATTGATAAATTGAAAATGACATCAGAACCACAACTCAGATTAATCCATTAATTTATGTTGACACAATGTTAAAATCAAGGGATAGAGAAAATAAAAAGGAAATAGGAAGTAGATCTAATGAGCCATATTAAATATAAGATCAAGGTTACATTAAACCATCCTATGCTCTTAAACTAGTATCAGCAACCAACAACAAATGACACAAAACCAAGTATATGCACGTATGTAAGTATTAATTGTTTTTTCTCAATTTCGCTCTTCCATGAAGCCAGTTGCCTATCATATAGAAAAAAGATACACAAATTCCACATATAACCATATAATCAATGAAATGATTAAAAATTTTAAATTTCAGAACCCTGTACCGTGAGCAACTCATGAATAACCTGTTTGCAGGAATCACTGACATGAATGAAGTAAGAAGACTAAAAGAAATAAAGCTATCATAATATTGTTTTAGGTGTGGCTCCAAAGAACCCTACAATATGCCCTATATGCTCTATGAATGATATTAGCAACAATTGACAATAAATCAGGAATATAAACATTTAGAAATATTGATAAACTATATTATTCCTGCTAGGCCAAAAAAAATTGACGATCGTGCTGATGGACTACCATCTTGTAGTAAAGATAAATTGGATCAAGCTATCAATGTCTTAAGCTTTGGTGGAAAGAATTTCAGTGGGTTGTGTTTCTTCACTAAAAAAAATAATCTAAGCTTGTTAAATTTCTTCAAAGATCATAATAAAATATTTTGAAGTAGGAACAATCAGTATACTATGTAGTGTAGGTAACATTGATGTGCCTAGAAGCCATTTTTTTTTAGCATAAATAGATTTAACATAAACTATTAGTCTATTAATGAGGAATGTAGACCTGCTTGGACTTGTTACAATCCTAAAAAATAGAACCAATTATTTTTCCCTTTACTCACAAGGTTATAAAAACTACCATAACCAAAGTCCAAAAAATCCAAAATCCAAAAAGGCATGAATTTGAGAGAAAACTCAAAAGCTTGATAGAAAGAGCTTAAAACAATAGATCATTTGAAATCTCAGTACAACCTCAATGATGAACACAATTCAAGAACAAAACTTATTTATTGACCAAAATAATACCTTAGAGCTTCTCTTAGATTGAGATTCCTATGTAGATTTACTATTATTTGAACCAGACATTGATGTCTAGGCATGGTTCAGCATAACCTGAGTTTCTAAGCCTAAATTTCTAACCTCTGAAAATGGAAGTTCAAATGTTGATCCCAAAAAATTAGTTGAATAATTGACCTACAATAAAAGAAAGTGAGCAAAATTCATATACATATTCTATTAAACGTTTGAAGACATGAGATTTCTACATTCCATCAGGTGAAAATTGAAAGAGCTTCTAGCAGTAAATGTGTAGACATTTTTCAATCTAACTAAATCAAATTAAAACAAAAATTATGTTAAAACACCATACAATTAGAAGTTATAGACTGCACAACATTTTTGTAGTAATAGAATCTCAACAAAAACATAAACCATATCTAATACAATGCAATTACATACCTGGGTCTTCCCAGACAACTAAGTGGTTGGTCATGACTAAAAATTTGAAGTACAGGATCAAACATTGTTGGATAGAAAGGTTTCCTAGCTTCAAGCCATCCAATCTCATGTTCATTTTTTTCAAGGACTGAATCCCTAGGTTTCTCCTCCTGAAACTCATCCAAGAATTGAACAAATGCCTCAAGTGTCAGATAGCCAACCTATTGGGGGAAACTAAAGCTTTCAGGGTGAAACCAATCATGTTTGTTGAAAAACATTTTAGCACTTCACAAATAGTAAGGACACGATTTCTACTCAATATAAATATCATAGAAAATACTATCATATGCTTACTAGGTTTTATGAGCAATAGAAAATCCTCATTTCTACTAAGCATGCTCGAGTGACAAACTTGTATTAGACCAGTAATGATCTCAAGGATATTAGTAGATCACTAAAAATTACTCACTTGAAGGTAGATGCTTGTCTCAAATTGGCTCTTTAGAGCATATTCATTAAAAATCAAAGCCAAGGAAGCGATTGTTACCTACAATGTTTCCAAATAGATAAGGATGGTATCATAAGAAATTAGAGTTACGATAAAATAATAATCTTGCAGTTGTTTATGCAAGCTGAAAGGCAGTTAGATAAAATAATTAGTTGTCTTAGAAAATCCCGGAGTGAAAACAAATAACTATATTATTTTGGATTTTTTAAAATTAGAATACTAACGATATTTTTATCATAATATCATCATTATAATCTACTAGAAATAGAAAATTGTTCATGTCCAAACCTATCAATAAATGCTTAAATGCAACACCTTTTCCTATAGAATAATTCATCTACTCTAATTTTAAAAACTTATAGAAATTATATTTCAGAAGTTTGTTAGGTAAAACACGTAGATATATATGACATTATTGTCATGCTCAAATTACACACCCAGTGATAGCATAACATATATTAATTCAATGAAACTAATTTTAAGAAGGGTTCGGTAATCTAGATGCATATTTCATATGTGAGCAGTGGTACTTTGCAACAATCATGAGATAATGTAGATTAGATTTTGGTGGGAATGTTGAAATGTGATAAATAAACTTAAAGTTTCATCTAGAGTTACTTGTTAGTGAATGTACATGTAAGTTCATAAGGATCATTGTAATGAAACTAAGTTACAATCATGATTCCAGGAACAACCTGTCAAATAATAAACAAGTTAGAATATGAATTTTATTAAATTTTAAAAGTTTAGAGATTAGAGATTGGATCTGTGAAATTTTAAAAGGTTATTGTTTCAAGTGGTTCATTTAAAAATCTTGTTTCATTTGAGATGGTTAACAAATTGAATCCACCAAGAATAGCACATGTTAGGCCTTACAAAGCACAAGGATTGGATGTTGGATGTTGTGTTGATGTGAAGGAGCAAGCTTATGTTCCCTTCACCATTGGATCATATAATGATGTTGTACTGTGTGACATTGTATCTTTGAGTGGTTGTCATATAATTTTAGGAAGGGCTTGGCAGGTTGAGAAGAGATCACTACATGATGGCAGAAAGAACACCTACACTTTCACAAATAATGGAGAGAAGATGGTATTAACACCATTGGAGGAGCACAAGACAACTTGGAAGGTGTCAGCAAGCATTGGCATCTTTGAGAGGGAAAGGTTCCTAAGAAAAGAGGAACACATGGTGAAGCAATGGAAGATGTTTTGATAAAATAGGATGATGCTTTGAAGCAAATAGCTAATGAGAATGAGGTTGAGGAAAAGAACCTAGAAAAGGATGATATGAAGACAAGTTGTCCATTTGAAGGAAAAATAACAAATGAGCAGCAATAAAGTGTTGAAGAGCAAGGAGAACCTAACACCAAAAAGGTTCAAAAGGTTGTAGCAGAGGTAAAGAGAAAGGATGCTGATGAAGATAGAAAAAGATTAGGTCTTGAAGGGCTTGAGGGAAAGGAGATGATTGGAACAAAGATGAAAAGTACAAATGCTAATGTAAATAGCAAAGAAACAAGGCTTGGAGAAGCATATATGATATTGATTAGTTCTATATGGTGTCCATTAAAATTTGGACAAAGAAAATTCACAAAGACAATGATGACTGAATTGGATAGAACAACCACCAACCAGGAGTTGATATACCAAGGCAAATGGCAAGGGTGTGAAGACATGTTGCAGACAACAGTAGAGGTCTCAAGGTGCAAAGAGACTAAGGATGAGAAGACAATAGAGATGAAGAGCCAAGGGAAGGCTAAACAAGGTGATTATATTCCAAGCATGGAGAAGTATGAAAATATGAGTTATTTTTGGTTTGTTATTCTAATTTTGTTGTAGGCATATGAGAATATGATGGAGATTCCTAGTGTGGGGAAGATCGCAATAATTGGTAAGAGTTATGTTCTAGAAGGAGCTTGTTATTGCTTCTTGTTTCTACCTATTGTTAGTATCTTATTGAGCTTCACATTGTTTTGAGAATAGTTTAATATTCTTTACTAAATAGGGCCAACCACATGAAGGTGGAAGCTCATTTGGCCCCACCCCCCTCCCCCTAACATCACTCTACATTCCCCGTTAACATCTAACATTCATTCATTCTTTCAACCATTAATAAAATGTAACATTCAATCAATATCACATCATAACATTCATTAACACATTAGATTCGTTAACATGCAACATTCATCAATATTTTGCATTAACACATAATTCATGAACATTCATTAGCACATAATTAAATTCATTGAGACATAAAATTCAGTCATTATGAATTAAGGTATGTAGATGACAATCATTTTTTTTTTCTTTCTATTTCTTTTTTCTATGTAAGCTCTAAGAGGAGCATCAGTGTCATCATCAATTACCCCCTCATCAGTTGTTCTATTCTCTGTTCTTGATGATCTCAAATTCCTATGCTATTGCAAAGGGGGGTCCTCTGCAATAACAAATAAAAGAGTTAAATTAAAAATAATTTATTATAATTGTTACAAGTATTTAATTATTTTAAATAACATAACTGTGGCACTCTTTACCTGATCTGACCACATCATTTTGTCTAGACTCAACATCAACATGATCATGAACATCGACCCCTCGATCCTCTACAGCTGCTATACAAAATGTTATGTTAATCCAAACACCAATTGCAATTACATATTAAAAATTTAATAGCAAATGTATACCTCCACCACTGGGATGCACATCATGCGAACCTTCAGCATCCACAGATTGTGTAGAAGGATTGTCAGGCTGCATTCCAACATCCTACACATTGTTATCATTGCTTGCTTAAAATAGATATACTCACTTTATATTGGAACTTAACATAAAATAGACTAATTTGTAAAATATTCAATTTGAAATAAATTTCATTTAGGTTATTTAAATGTGGCTTAGATGCATCATTATTAGAACTTTCCACACTGATTTTAGCTCGTAGCCATTCAGCCACAGCTGTATAGCCTTTTTGGAAGCCAATTCTCTTATCCTCTTCTATGGGGCATCTCTTGAACTCTGAGCCCTACATTTTTGTGTGGTATGGTGAATTTTACTTGCATCGTTTCATCAACCAATGGAGGGTAGTTAAAATATCAAAAGGAAATGGTAAATAGTTAGCAGGCTTTCCAACCCTTTTTACACTTTATTTTGGTCATGTTGGAGTTGTTCTAAATTGTCTTTGGTCTTTGGGAGTCCTAGAGGATCCAATTTCACTATTGGTTGGGTGTGTAGAATAAAGGTCAAGTGCTGCAATTTGCCTTGTCACTGGTAATAGCAAGTTTGCCTTAGACCTGATTTGTTTTGGGTTGTGTTGATGTTTGTTTTGGTTTCCATTTATGTTAGAGGGTTGGAGTTATCCAAAACACTTGGTTTCAAGGTTGGGTGTATGAGGCCTTGAATGGTACAAGGGAGAAGTAACTAGTATGAAGCCTTATGTGATGAGTTGGGTCCATGAATTAAAGGAGCATACGTTGTAACAACAGATTAGTTCTTAGGCGTAAGAATGTTAATGGTTATTAAATTAATATGATGATCATGAATGATCTTGGATCCTCAAAATATGTGAGGATAAGAAGCCTATAATATAGGATTAAGGCATCTATTAAAGTTGCTAAGTGTTGTAAGAATGTTTTCATAACAACATTTTGCACTTATTGCAAATATTCCATGCAACATGGATAGCCTTGGATTCCTTTGATTTTGGGAGGTTATTTTCGACCAAATAGGCCCTAGAATGGTGGAGAAGACACCTAATGGAGTTATGTCTTGAATCTCCAAGCATTGGTTGCATATTGTAAAAAGTTTGAGTTAATGAAGTGGCTGGAAAACTCTATTTTTGAAGTGATATTTTGGTTTTTGAAGGAACAGTCATACTTGAAGCTTAAAAAATGTTGATATAGTGGTTGAGACGTGTTCTATAGTCATTTTGAAGACTTTTTCATGTTATGTGTTAAGGGTTTGGATGAAATCTTGAATATGATAAACCTAAGAGCCAAGAACCTTCCCAAATCAGTAAAATGGGATGGAATATGAATGAATTCAATGTGAAGAAGGTCCCCATAATGAAGTTTGAAATTTTTGCTATTTTAGTGGATTTGGCACTTAGATCCATCTAAGTCAAAGTGAGAAAGAGAACCAAAATTAAGGTGTGGATCATCCAAGGTGGAGTTTTCAAGGTGTGACTCTTGTCGTAAATAGTGAATAGGATTTAGTTAATGATCTAATCCTATTAGGAGATCCTATAGAAGAATATGATACTAGGAGATAAGAGAAATCTCATGGTGGAAGTGGAAAACTAAGCCTAGGAGTTTTATCTTACACCAGTGCTTCCAAAGCGTGTTACTCTGCATCATATATTGGTGTGGAGGAACACTAAGATCCAAGTTGAGGATCAGGAGCATAGACAAGCTAGTCTATCCTAGCATTTCCCATCACATTATATAAAAAATTTGATACAATTTTTCATTTACTAATACTTACAACTCTTGCTTGAAGTTTCAAAAAACCACCAGAGCTGAGCTTGTGTGTCCCGTGCTTTTCTAGTCTTTCCTTTATTGCCTTTGATGTGTCAGGCAATCTATGAAAAGTTTGAAATATGTTAGATAGTATAAATATAGAGCTTAATTAGTACATAATTAGATTCTCAACAGTATCACATACCTTCCTATGCTCTCGACTGGTGTAATATTATTTTCCTTGTCACCTTTATACTTTCCATCCAAAATCAGAGCCTGCCACTCAGCCTCAGGAACATAGGGTGGACGCTCGTACCTGGGGTTATCTCATAAATTTTTTCTGTATTGGTCCCTAATATACTTCAAAAATAAACCATCTTTTTCAATGAGCTTGTTTCTCTCAAATGCACGAGGTCCAAAGAGTTGGGTCATGCTCTCTATAAGATCATCCTTCAACGGTTTGCATTGGTTATTCTACCATTTAAGTTAAAAAAAACATGTTAGACTCATAAATGAAGTGAAGCTACCTTTAATATAGTTCAAGAAATGGATGAAAAGGAAACTATTATAGCAATGATATGAAATCAAAATAGTGGTTTGGGGTTTTAGTTAGGATATGATGTTCCACCAGGTATGCAGGGTGGGCTTGAATATTCGCAAACACTCATCACCAAGTTTTCTTTAAAAAAGATCATTCCCTACAAAACAATCATGGGATCATTAGTCGATGAAGAGTGATCAAAAACTAAATTACTATTATATCACTATAGAATAATAATAACTTTAAAGTACCTGGAACTTTGGCTACTTTTAATGGAATGCCTTCATCGTCGATGACGATCAATATGACATCCTTCACCGTTCCCATACTAGGAACATCAGAACATCCAAGAAATGATGTTGCAGCTCCTATTGCAAAAAGTTTCATAAGTTTCATAAGTCTTTGTCATGAAGTATAAAAGAACAAATGATAATTGATGTTAAAAAGTTGTAAAAAAAAATTGTTTGTTGCTGTCATAAGACAAAAAAAGAGGGATTTGTGTACTAGCAGATGGTGCAACAGTCGATACCTGTAAGCTGCGTGTTGCTGACTCAATAGTCAGAAAGAGATTTATGGTTGTCCTAGATGGAGGTGGCATCATCATAGGATTCAATTGATGTGAAGCTGAAGAATAAAATTGTTAGAGCATGCATAAATATAGAACACGTGGACTAGCATGGACAAGATTGTTAGAGCATTAAAAAAAAAGGATTGTTCGAGCATGTATTGTCAATGATTATGATCATTCCTATATATATTCAGTGGAAAATAGAAGTGGGGAATGGAACATGCGATCTACCTGAACCACCTGAAGCACCCTCATCATGGGAACGGAGCTCGAAATTACGCAAAAAACTCTGTAAAGACAACACATCCATATTTTAATTAATGCCATAAAAGAGAATAACATAAAAACCATTATTGAACTCTTGTTATAATTAAAAATTTCATTAATACTTACTTTTAAGGTTTTAGAGGTGTGCATCAATTCAGCTCCCCTTACTCTTATTTCCTGAGTGGTAGGCTTTATGGTTGCCAAACGTAAAATTTCTCTGCCAATTTTCTTTAGCAACTTTTTAGTCGAACCAATCAGGTCATCGGTGTCTGCTAAATCAATATAAAAGGGTCCTCCTCAGGGGGGGTCGCTGATCAGGGACTACAGGTTCCTTTCCCTCCCTCTGACCACTGGCCCTCTATGACAACAATAGTATTAGTATTATCAAAATTACTCCAAAAAAATGAAGAAAACAACATTAAAAAAATAACATTTTGCTTCTATCTAGTTTGCACAATTACAATGAGTTTTACCTGCTCGTGTGTAGATGAGTCGGGAACATCGCCAGCATCCCCTCCGGGCAGTTGCTCCATATTGTACCCCTATGTCAAAGATCAAGTATAAAAATGTTAGCTAAAAATTTATTGACTAAATGGTATGTTGGATTCATTGATTAGAAGTTGGTTTAATAGTATGTACCACCCCCATGATAGTAGCCTTGTTTGTATCTATGCAGTTCAAATTGTAATCAATAAGAAGCTCTTCCCCTGCATGTATTGATTTTATTGCACAGATGAATACATGATTTCCCTCGTGCACCTCAAATATGCAATTGGGTTGCTTTATAGTTGACCTAGGTCGTGTACTATTTATAAAACCCACAATATTCCCTGTTGCTTTTGGCCTTCCATCAATGTATATAGCCACACTTTTACTTTGATAATTATTTTGCTGTTGTATATAATTTTCCGAGAGGGAAAACCTATGCATACTTTTTTTATATTGAACAATATGCATCCAACTTCTGTAATCGTAACATGGTCCAACATACTCCATCAATTTAGAAACTTTGTTGTAAGACACCTTTATGCCATCCATAGAAAATAGCCCCAAACCATGTAGTGATGATGGTGCTATGTGATATATCCTCTTCTTAACACAAAAATCAATGTTTATTGGTGGAAGGTCCTTGGGTACCCAATGTTTCTGTAGATGTTGGTACCTCAAGGGCACCTCGATGTCGCCTTCTATCTCATCATCATAAGAACATGACCCCCCTTGAGCAAGGAAAAATTTCATGCATTTATTGAATTTCCTTCTAGTCCTTTGACCTCTAGTTAATCTCCCTATTCTAGATAAACTACATGTCTCACTTTCCTCTTCTATTCCTATATTTCCCTCACTCAAGGAAGAAACTTCTGACAAATACCTATTCATTGGTACCTGCAAATGGGAGAGATCTTAGAAGACATCAATCTTATAATTGATAAGTGTATTAAATAGACTATCTATAAGGAGTATTGACTTATACCTGTCGATCCATTAGACTCTGCGAGATGCTCCTGAAAGGGGTTCAGTTTCCTGCAAATGTAATTCAATTATCGTGAGCATAATCACATCATAATCATAATCAAATCCATCATTTGCATCACATAAAAATTAAAAACATTAAAAGGTACACACTAAAACACTAAAATAGGGTTTTTGTATTAGCTGATGAGTTGAGGGCTTATTCACCTTGGAGACATGCTATTTGAAGTTGTTTGATGTCTGTGGAGGTGGAAGAAACACCTAGTTAAGGTGAAGTCAAGTTTGGTGCCTATTGAGGCATTGTGAGCATTTGATAGTTTTTTGATTAGATTGCTTGGATGAATCCATTGGATGGGTTGAGGCACATTCATGGGATTATTCCAAAGATGTAGAACCTAAGGTGGCATAAGGATTTGATGTGCACTCTAATAGGTTATGGAGTTGGCTTGGATCAAGGAGAGGGATCTTATGAAGATGCTTGGTTGGTGTTGTGAGAACACTATGGAAGTCCCTCTTGTTATGAATGATTGCAAGTCCACCTAGGGTCTCTACATCACCTACAAAGGAAAAATTATTAACTAAAAAATTGGGTAAGCACTTATATTATGTTTTCCCTATGAATTTTATTCTAGGTACAACTCCCTTTTATAGATATTTAATGAATTCCCTTTTCTAAACTAAACAATTACAAATGTTTTTGACCTGAAAGAAAATAAGGCTCAATACATTCATGCATCAATATGTGTTTTAAATAGTTTTATTTAATTAATTTAGATTAATAGTTAATTTAGATTAGAAGTATTCTATTTATAGTTGAAACTTGTAGCTTTTAAATAGATAATGAATAAACTATGTAACCATATATATAAGACAAATATATTTCTATCAAGAAATTAATATTAAATAGATTAAGGATTGATGGCATACCTCTAAATTCCATCATCATCATCCTCGTCATCATCATCATCATCATCATCATTGTCCTCATCATCATCATTGTCATTTTCATCATCATCATCGTCACCATCATCATTGTCGTTGTTGTCATCATCGTCATCGTCATCATCAACATCATCATCAACATCAACATCATCTTCATCATCATCATCAGTAGCAGCATCATCGTCATCATCTTCTTCTTCTTCTTCATGAAAATTTGTGTCAAGAACATCATCCAATAACTGTCGATCGTGATCACCATCTACATCATCTTCTACTTCTTCGATATCTTCTTCTTCCATCACATTATACTTTATTGGCCTTCCTCTTGGTTCATGTCTAAGAACCAATGACCAACCCAGTTTATGTGGAACCTCTGAGTAAAATACCTGCTCACATTGGCTTCGAAGAACATAAGGCTCATCCCCAACTGGCTCAAATGACCTTGTATTAACCATTGTAAATCTATTATCATGTTCAATAATAGTTCTATCAAGATTATTTGGATTAAGTTGTAGCCTGTACCATTTAACAACAAAGAGTACCAATTTGAAGGAACTAAAGTCACACTCAAGTATCTTATCCAAAATACCATAGTATCAATTTTCAGACTCTTGAGGATGTAAGTCATTTCTAGATGGAATATTAGTCACTTGAAAGACTGCAGTTATTCCTGAATCAAAAGTTTTCTTCGTGTCATCCAACACTTTGACGTGAAATTTCTGACCATTACAAAACATAGCCTTGTGGTGTTTAACCTCCAATAATATGTGAAACATATCAAAATTATTGTATTTTGAGTTGATAAACATACGGGTGATTAATAAATTTGTATGTACCTAGAAATCTCTTGAACCACGTGCTAAATCTATTTCCCTTTGCATAACATTGGAATCTCCATTACGACGAGCTTCTTTAACCAATGAAGATACACCTTCCCATGTTAATGTGTGACCAGAATGTTGACATCATTCAATCCATATCATCATCCAATCAAGATTGTTTCCAATATACAAATGTAGTGCATCCCACTCTCGAGCACTTGTACAAAAAAAAAATAGACAACTTACAACTGATTTATTTTGAAGATTAAGAAATAATTTATTACAATAACATATTATAATTTATTACCTCTCACTTTCCTTAGTGTACCTTTCCCCATCAAGTACTCCCCTTCTAATTTTTTAAAAGGCTCGAGATCCGAAATGCGATCGACACGGATATTTGATGCAAACTTAGGAAGATATTCAGTAATGTACACCATAGTCTGGTATACCATATATCCCTCTACCATAGAACCCTCATGATGTGCTCTTTGTCGAACCAAAGCCTTCAAATATTTCAAATGCCTCTCAACCATCCACATTGACCTAGTGTGTACAAGTCCACACAATTCAATCTCCTCAACGAGGTGTATGAGGTAGTGTTCCTGTGCATTAAAAAAAATTGGAGGTAGACACTTTTGCATTTCAGATAGTAAATGAGGAATTCTTCTCTTCCAATAGTTTATATCTTCTTTATGGATTTCTTTAGATGAAAACCACCTACATTAAGAAATTCAAGTCACTAAAAATATATAGATATGAGACTTTACAAAATAATATACAATAGATTACATAGCAAGAAAAACAAATCATGAATATAATAAATATATACAACAAATTGAATAGATATTACTGCTTACCTTATATATTTTCCAAGATCGTATATCACTTATTTGATGTTATTGTTGAAGTGCTTTGGGAGAGATAGAGGAAGCACGTATTGCAGTAATTATAAACCAATCATTTCATTATTTTCTAACATAACATAATGAACAGTACATGTAGTTTTTTCTTTGTCACGCCTTCCATCCAATATTTTCCACAATGTCTCTATTATATTGTTTCCAATATGCATAGTATCAAACAAATGCACAATTTGTAAGTGCTCATAGTAGGGCAACCTACTAAATTGTCTGGGATAGCTTTTTAGTCCCTTTGGAAGGTTGTCAGTGTTGCCTTGACAACCTTCACGATCATCAATTACACAATTAGTCAACAAAAATCACAATAGAAATATATAGATTACCAACATAAACCATTAGGTGGAACGACATTACCTCGACGATTAATTCTATTATATTCCAACTTCCATAGGTGAGGTGTCATTGTTTGTGGCTTCGATGTAGTCTCTTCTTTCCCATTGAAAAGATGTTTTTTCGTACTTCGATACTTATGATTCCTGTGGAGGAAGTGTCTACACTCATCAAACACTTGCTTTCCTAAACTTTTTGAATGACGAGATTTCATTTCTAGACCACAAACTGGACATGCAAATTTTCCCTTTGTTTGAAGACCTACAAGATAATGATATAATTGGATTATTAAATATGTTGATTTTTATAATTAGAATTATTGTGTGCAGCTTGAATTCACTATAACATAAGACAAAAATGTGTTAGCCCTAAGGCATCATGTATTGTCCATGCAAGTATTGCATGGAATTGAAATTGTCTTTGTCCTATTGGTCTAGACACATCATACATAGTGACACCGTTCCATAACTCCACCAACTCGTCGATAAGAGGCTCAATATATACATTCATATCTTTTACTTGATATTTACCTACTTGAATGAACAATAACATTACATAATAATTGTGACCATTTTACTGCAAGATTTGTAAGTACATGTAAATTAATAACTATCAAATGATAAGATACCTGGAACAATCATTGCCAACATAATGTGCTCCCTCTTTATTGACATCCATGGAGGAATGTTATTGTTGATAACAAAAATAGGCCACACCGAGTAAATAGATCTCATCTCTCCAAATGGATTGACACTATCCATTGCCAATGAAAGCCTGAGATTACAAGGTTCTTCTTTGAAGTGTTTCCACTTTTCCTCTATGTGCATAAATGTTGAACCATCCATAGGGATTTGAGTAATGTTATCTCGACTTCTATTGCATGCATGATAATCAATAAATTGAGCCAAGCTACTACACTTGAATAATTGTCGCGTCCGTGGAATAATGGGGATGTAATGAAGAACCTTTTGAGGCACCTTTTTTGTTAGTTGATCTATTCGATATCTACTCGTATGACATAAAGAGCATTGTGTTGCAAATTCATGTTCTTTATAATATATAATATGATCATTGGGACAAGCACGTATTGCTTCATACTCCATTCCAATATCTTTCATAACAACAGTTAATTCTTGATATGACCAAGGTAGAATATTTGATGATGGTAATAGAAACTTGCCTATCAATCTATAGAAAAAAATATAAGTTGTTAATATAAACAATATTAGTGGTACATTATTCACCCTTTGTTAACTATAAAGACATATATGACATACCTTAACATACGTGACATTGTTATGTTGGATAAACCATTCATAACCTTCAAGTTCAACAACAACAATACAATAGAGAGAAGATTTGTTTGGGAGTCTTTGTATAGGGACTCGTAATCCTTCTGAAGTAGAGGTACCTTGAGGCTATCATCATCATCATGATCAGATATGCTTGGACTAGATGTGTCATGGATCAATGTATTTATACCATCCTCTTCAATTGTGTTTTCTGGTGCATGATCGTCATCTTCCATGGGATCATTATCTTCACCTTGGATATTTGCACCTCCATGTTCCTCCACTTCAAAAACAATATTCTTCAGATTGTTGTGGTTCATATCATGTACTTCCCTGGGAAGATCAACCTATATAAAGTTGATTAACATAAATAAACCATGATCATCAACTCATCATCAAGTGATTTCATATGTATATAAATTGTTAAAATGATATAATGAACGACTTACCAGTGGATGATAGTCATGCCCCCCTTCAATGTGGTCATTCTCCCTACAATATCTCTTCACTGTTTTGATTAGCAATCTTCTATGGTTTAAGCCCTTACAAATATTGCAAGGAAAATAACATTTTCCATAACCTTTTCTTTTCAAGTTAGACCACAATCTAGCGATTGTCTCCCTATTTTGTTCTTCAATTATATTACCTGACATGATCATTCTTTGCAAGAAGCAAAAATCAGGCTATGAAAACTTCGGTCTACAACTTTCACAAACTAAGCAAAACTGTCGAAAGTACACAAATCTTCTTAGACCTAGCTAAATACTTTAATATTTTAAAAATACTTTCTTTGACTTTATTCCTAAGATTATTTGTAAAACTTTGACCAACCGCCTGAAGCTCTTAAGCCACTAAAAGCAATTTCAAAACATAGAAGCTAAAAGTCTAGTTAAAATATAAATTAGAATAAAAAATATACAATTTTCATACCTGAGCGCATGGCTATAACTCATGCAACGACCTTCTTACTTAGCTGTAGAAGCTCTCTAGCAATCAAATTATACAAACTACAAGGCCTAACAAAAATTTCAAAACATATAAGCTACAAGTCTAGTTAAAATATACATTAGATTAGATTCAACAATAGAAAGCAATGTTATTCAGAATTAGATTCAACAAACCTTAGCAGTGTAAGTAGCCATCTCCTCTAAACTGGACTCTAGACATGAGGGGGCATTCACATACTCTTCCCCTAAAGGTGTCCTAAAGAACAAAAGCCACTATTCTTGAGTTTGTGAATTGTACCTCGAGATGAATGAAGCTTAAAAGGAATGAAAATTGTTTTCATACATTTAAATCAAGATGTAATATTTATTCATAAGAATATACCTTGCAAGCACTTAAAATTTCTGTTATATGTGTTGTAGGAAAAGAAGAAGTTTCCAGATAAGTTTACATTGCTATTATATGTGTTGTAGGAAAAGAAGAACTTTACATTGCTTTAACTTTCCATTGATGAGTATCATCTAAGACTTTTACACACTTTTATATGTATGTTTAGTGAGCACAGATCAAGAACAATGGTGAATGTTAAAAATAAAAAAACAAATATGTCATCAAATGGAATCCATTGAAATGTTTTACAAAAAATCCATCAACAAAACCCTAATTAGTATTACTGTTTGGAAAATGATTCAGAATCTTGGACCTGAAGTTTGGGGCACTAGGGCCTAGATCTCATAAGCTTATCAGCCTTAGCGAGGCCAAGTACAACAGACTCAAAAGTTGTAATATTTTGCACAATTCTCTTGTCAAACTCCTAAACTAGATATAAATTTAGGCTATGAGGCACATACAACAATTCCCATTGCCAGGCATGAAAAATGAAGTCAAGCTCATCATGCACAGAATCGTGACCACAGGCAGAAATGCCCATGTCTGAGTTGGACATAACACAAAAGCCACAACTATATATTTGATATGCATCTTAGTTCAGCATTTCATGTAACACAACCAAATCCAAAAGAAATCTCGCAGACAAACTACCTAAGATTTATAACCTTTATCTTCCAATATCCAATGGTTCCTTATAGGCATTAATACAAAGAAGCCAACTGTCCAAAACTATGGCAATGATAAACATTTTGAAAAATAAAATTGTATTAGGTATAAATAAAAAATAGTGAAGAATGGTGTAGACTTGTAGCTAGAAGATAACACAGTGAAAATTGATGAGCTCTTTGTTATCACCCACCTCAAAGAAACATGCATATTAACTCCAAGTGTCAAATGTCAGCTGTAAGTGCAACAATGCAAGTTTTCATCTGTGTAACTTGTTTTTTTGCTATAATCAATGCTGATACATCCTGATTTAACATAAATAAATTCAAAAGGAAGCATTTTCAACTTAAGAAAAATAGTAAAAATATACAGATTGATAAATGATGCATTTTTTTGGTATATTGTTAACTAGTTGAGCAATAACAAAAGCTACGCTGACTGCTTGAAACTTTTTGTATGGCTTTTCCTGCCCCTGTGAAGAAGATGAAAAAATGCCATAGATAGTAATCAAAAGGAATTAAGCCTACTAACAACAGCATGATTTGCATTGACAAAAAAAACCACAAATCCATACATTTAAAGAATGACTTGAGTGATCTTTCAAACAATTTGAAAATGAGCTCTGAACAAATACTTTTAACCATATTTCCTTTTATTATGCTATGTCTCCCTGCAAGAAAAATAAATAGATCTACAAGAAAAATATTACACATGCTCATCTGCATGCCAAACTAAACATGCAATTAAACAAGTGTTACACCATTTGTAGAAATGGGAAGCTCAGGAGCACCCTCTGCGAGAATGATAGGCCCAATACTTTGGTACTTGCTCCCTCATGCCAAAACGTGCCAACAAGCACAACAACCGAAACACTGATTTTTTGATTTTCGCCTTTTCTCTTTCATTGAAATCTGTGAAAAAATTGATCTAACAAAAATAAATGCGCCAGCAAGCATATTGAACAGTCCATCGATAATGGTTGATCATCGTTTGCCTATTTTAAGAGGAAAAAATTAAAAGTGACCAATTCAAAAGGACAGTGAAACAATTTGATTGGTAGTAGAATGGAAGATTAATCACCAGTTATGGTGGAGCCTAAGCAATAGTTCTTGCTATGCAGGAACTAAAAATAATGCATTTGATGCAATCATGCATTTTGCTGTTGTTGCTTATGTTGGAGATAGTAGCCTTGACCCATTAAGCTATATTATGATTATGTGAATTTACATTCTATCCGTTTGCAAGTTATGGATTGGAATTATTTGCAAAAAGTTTTTTTAATATCAATTTCCTCTAGAGAGTGAATCAGGAGTGTGCAGTGGTACCAGTGGATTTGGAAGAGAGCGGTGGATGACCCATTTTTTTTTAGCTCTAGTATACTCGTTCATCACAAAGCTTACATGTCATGTGTGGGAGTAACTCTAGAATGTCACAAATTAGTATATTATTATAGTTCAAATCTTGTTTATTTTAGTTTTAGTTTTATTTTGTAAAAGTCAATCTAGATTTAAATAATTATGCCTTTAGTTTCAAATTTAATGGGGGATTGAATTGAACTAACTATTTCCTCTTATTAACTAGTATACCAAATTACAACATTCATTTATTTATGAATAAAATAGAGATGCTTAGTAAAAGAAATTTGCTCAAAAATAGGTATGGAGGTTTGTGTTTACTGGAGGGTAGCATGACCGAGCTTAAAAATAATAAGAATGGAAATACATGTGATCAGTGGATTTGTACATGTGAACAATGTGGCAAGCTTAGTTTGTAGGGGTAAGCCATATGGATGCCTAATTTTCATGGAAGCACCTTCATGCCTGCCTTCAACTTGGGACCTCATTGCTCCATCTGACAACATAACAACTCAGAGTCCATTTTTGGCTACTCAAAGTCGTGTCTATTTATCTCCAATATTTGGTGCATTGAGATTTTGGTGAAACTATTGTTATTTATTTCCCTTATTTACTAGGTTGAATATGTTGAAACATATGAACTGTAGTTGTTTGCATTAATATGGTAATGGTTTAAATGTAAAATGATTGTCTGATTTTCATTGTAGATATTATCATAATATTTGATTAGACACTTTGACTCTATCAAAGGCAATACTTTCCAATAAAGATTCATCTTAGACCACACCCAATATAGATACTTCCTCACTGTTGTGATTTAATGATACCCTGAATTGTTCCTTCAATAAATCTAGATTATTACTATAGATACACTACAGATGCAATAATATCATGGTGACTGAATATACTTTCCATCCACAGATAATATATATATTACCATGATAAGTCGTGTCCCATATATCATTCTCAAAATCATCACTTTTTTCTAGATATTGACTATATCAAATTAATACCAACAATAGTTTCTGTCTTGGATTCTTTTGTGCTAGATAACACCAAGGGACCAATGCCCAAGCATCAGTTTTTAGTATTATCTAACAATATCACAAGGATGGAAAAGTTTATAATAGCTCCTTGATTCACAATGTTAGAAGATAAAAGATCAATTTCCAAGAAAAAGGAAAAAAATTGGTTGGTAATCCAGTTTCTAACTCTTTGACTGCTTAGTTATATCTTTCCCACTTTACCAGTTGCAAATAACCTATGGTGAATGTGAATTTGCCATGGGGTAAATGTAGGTTAGCCACTTTTTCTGATCATTTAATATTGTTCTTTTGGTGGCCGTCATTGTTGCATATGGATTCATAATGAGGTGCCTTTTGTATTGAAATGGCACTATTTTTTGAAAGTATATCTCAATATGCAATCAAATTTTACTTTTGATTCAATCTTCATATTTATCTTGCCCTTGATATAATCGTATTTGCTAGGTTTGGTTGAAAAAATATGTCTTCTTTATATATATGGATTGAATAAATTAATTTTGTTATGTGATGGTTATAAAGTAGCTTGGGCTCACTGAAGTCTCAGCTCCTTGAGGTTTCGTTAACCATTATAAATTGTAGGTTTTCTAAGCAGCATCAACAATAACTATAACAGAGAACGATTTCTTATCGAAATATCCTCTATTTGTTTATTCTCTATTGTTTGGTTCTTTTGTTGCTTGATTGTTTAGAATGTCAGGTACTGTTGAAAATCCCTACATTTTTCTATTCTTTCCATCTTATAATTCAATTATTATGGCTAGTGTGAATGAGAAAGTCGTTGAAACCCTCTATGCAAAAATTCTTCAATTGATTTTTAATGAATAAAGCCCTAATTCAATAAGTGTCTTTTTTTGACGGGGATTGTTTCAGACATGGATGAAATGGATTATGGACTCGAGTATTCTGATGAGGATCCGGATGAAGAAGATGTTTCCACTGAAAACTAGTATTACAACTCTAAAGGTGCCAAATAAATTAAATCTTTTCTATTTTTGATTTTTTAAAATGGCAATGATTTTTTATTTATTTCTGAATAAAAATTGGGTATTTGTAGAAGTAATGACATGCCCTAAAAGTCAGGGCGACGGTTACTATTTTTTGTCAAGCATTATGTTGTTCTTGTAATGCCAGATCATTTGTTATCGATATTGAATTTTTCAAGTTTTGGGAATGTTTCAGTTAATGGCTATTATGTTGATGGCAATGAGTGAGTCTTGCTTCACTATCTCTAGAAGGCTCCACTTACTTCATTACTGTTGAGAGTGCAATTGGTATGGAGAGACTATAAAGATGCATTGTGATGTGTAGGTTCTTATGAGAGGGGGCTTTAAACTTGTCGATATTTTTTATTAGGGTACAATTGGTTTTAACAACTTGTGACTGACTGTTGTAATCCTTTTTGCGACGATTGGAATCCATTGTGTCTGTAAAAAGTATTTTAGATCCCTTCAAAACATATTTATTCTATAATAAAACTATATAATATTTGAGTAAACTTGTTGATCCACGTTTCACCATAAGTGGTTCAGAAGAACCTCTCACGAAAATGAATGCTATACTTAGCATTCATTACACTAACATTTTCATGCATTTAATAAGCAAAAAATATATTAATTAGAAAAAAGCTCTAATTAAAATCTGGGGGGATCAATAAATTTATAAAATTAATATTTTAAACTACTAAATTAATATGCTACCAAAATATGTTTACTTAATTTTTGTTGTACTCAAATCATTTGCTTACATTTTTCTAAATAGTAAGCTGCATGGTAGTGTTTGTAAGCATAGCTTATTAACAAGATCTCTGTGTTTCCATTATGCTTGGTTATTGGACATTTTTTCATATAAAAAAATACTATATTTTAGCAACCCAAAAAATTTTCTTAGCAAGATCTTTTCTTTCATAAAGTATTAGTGACAGCCAAAATATAGTGTCAGCTGTCCAAAGAGAAGTTGAAACAAAAAGATCTTTGCATGTCGCCAAATACCTAGTGGGACTTCACATGCTTATGAAAGATTTTGAAAGGGTGTGCCTTGATCAGCTTTTGGAAGATTTTGAGAGATTGTGCTAGATGAATGAAGGTAACAAAGAGAAGGTTCAGATCGTCAACATTTTTGGAATGGGTGGGATTGGAAAAACAACTCTGGCCAAAGAGTTGTTTAACCAAAAATGCTCCCAATATGAGCGAGCATGTATTCTGTTCGATGTGAGGGAAGCCTATGGAAATATAAGTTTTTCTTCTTTACAAATGAAATTCATCAAAGATCTATTCCAGGTAGATCCATTCCATTTTCAATCTACATAGGAAGGAAAAACTCATATAGTGAATTGCCTAGACACGAGCAATAGGCTAAGTTTCCTAATCGTTCTAGATGATATTGATCACCTGCAGCAGTTAGATGCTCTACTTATAACAGAAATTGTAAAGAAGTTGGTTTATAGCCTTGTAATAGTTACAACTTGTGATGTGGGGGTTCTTATAAATGCAAAAATTAGTGTTTCTTATAATCTAAAAGGGGTGGATATAGACAATGCTAGAGAGCTATTCTATTGGCATTCCTTTGGACAATCCCATCCAGCTGAGGGTAATGAGAATCTGGTTAACTCCTTCCTGAATGTATGCAAAGGATTACATCTATCACTTCAAGTTCTTGGGAGTCATATTCGTGGTAGAGATTAGAATTATTGGAGGTTAGAATTGAATAAAGTTACCAAGACATTGCCTCGAGACATACACCCAAGCATAACCGTGTAGGTAATGTTACTTTTTTAGCAGGTGCTGACTGAGCCATTCAGTCCCAAGCATATCTTAAATCTCTTTTAGCAAAGTCTGAACTGTAACATATATGATTTATTTGTATAGAATCTTTATCTTTAAAAGGTTGTTTGAACTTCATGCTATATTATTGCTGTCAATAAAATGACAGTGTGGAGGAAACTTTACAAGGTTGATGAGGTGCAAGGTTGAATTTTTTGAATCGATAAGATAGGTACCATACTAGGTCACATGTAGAACATACCTATAATTTTGAGATAGATAGTTAGACTTTTAACTATAATCGTATTCATATTCCCTCTTCTTTGCAAGAACCCATGGACAAGAATCCATGTGTATTTGATCAAACAAAACCATGAAAAGTTGTCTCAGATTGCATAAAATAGAGATATGATAAATCAGTCATGATTTTGCTCACATAGGGAATTTATTGAAAAAATGTCAAGTACACATTACAAATATGGATGATTGGTGGGGTCTCTTTTTTGCTGGTGACATTTTGGTTATGGGAGCCAAGTTTAATCCCATTTTGAAGGGTTGGGGATCCTTTAAAAAAAATTGTGTTCTTTTGGAGATCCTCTAAAAATCCCATTATGGTTGTGGGATCCAAAATAAATCCTATGGAGGTTTGGGGAGTCTTCTTAAACCCTAGAGTTTCAGATCACTTTCTAATGATCATTTCTATGAGGTATGTGATTTTTAAAAGACTTGGGAATCCTATCAAAATAATTGTGCAATCCAATTCAAAATTTGGGAGCATTGCAAAACCCCAAATTTTTAATTGGATTTTTGATGATTGATCTTCTAAGGTTGTGGGTGATGATGTTTTTGAGAGCCATGTTAAAACCCATAGTACTGGCTATGGGAGCCAAGTCAAAACCCAATGATGAGGTTCAGGGAGCCTTTCTAAACCCCATGGGTCTCCTTGATAGATAGAATCAATATGTCATGTGTGGCTTTAACATTGTGCTAACTTTTGGGCAAGTGGATCTTTGTTTAACTTTATTTTAGTTGTCAATTGTTTTCTTGTTTTGGGTTGTTGTCTTGTAATACTTTTTCTGTTGTAGCTATTTATTTTAGTGGGATACCATGTCCCCTTAAACATTTTATTCTAAAGGGTTTTGGAGCCCCTTCAAAGACTAGTTTTTCCCTAATAAAAAATATTCCTTAATGTTCCAACTCATCCACTTGAGTTATCCTACATTTGAGATTCAAACTTAATCAACTAATTACCATGGAGACTTGGTTCTAATGACTACATATCCATCATGTATTGATTTACATCTATAGACTAACTTTCAAAGTATGGAAATCCTTAATTTTGTAAGGATCAATAATTACTTTAGTGTAGATTAGGCTTTTATTTGTGAAGAGTAGATTCAGAATTTTACTATAATGTTCCCTTGCTATAAAGACTTGTGAACATACGATGATTTCCCTTTAAACTAATGATATTAGAGTTCCTTCCTTGATTTTTTTTAGTGTCCCAATGAGTCACAATCCGATTCGTCAATTTGATATTTGTCTAATGATATGGGTTTTGTACAGAATGGCCCTAAATAGCTCTCATGCGAAAAATCTTCAAAAAACCTATAGGAGATATCCACATATAAAGTTCTAAGAGTATTACTAAGCATGATATTTTACAGAAGAATTTTTTTAGAAGGTTTATATTTTTATGAACATGGCATTGATATAGCAGAAGTAATGTTTTGAAATTCAAAGGCATCAAGTAGAATTTCTTATAATAGAACTATACTGAGCTTTCCTATGATGAATAGAATGTGCCTAATATATTATTGAAGACCCACCAAATGATCTATTCAAAATTTCAAAGAGAGGAGTAAAACTCTTGTAGGATCTAAAATAAAAATAACTTAAAATTAGTCCAAAATAGAGGTTATACACAGGAAAAACTATATCATCAGCATGCAACAAGGAGTAGTGTTAGTGTAAAAGCTATCGCATTTTTAAGACACGTTAACTTCATTACACAAGTGGGAATATTTTTAAGATATAACTCATAAAATGAAGCACAAAGTTTACTACCGGTTGAAGCTTTGAAAAAAGGTAGCATCTACATTAAGAGAAAAATGAAAATTATGTAAGGAGCTTTCAGAATAGAAGTATGGTATTGGTCTTCACTGAAATAGTTTTTTCTAAGAGGCACCTAATGACCATGTCTGTGAATTTCTTGAGTAATAGTAGGAATGAAGAGTATATCAAATGTTCCAGAAATATTTTTCCAATGCAAGAGATTTCAACATTCTTTTTAAAAATAAATCTATCTAAAAGAAATCTTTCAGTTTTATTAACCTATGACATGTTGACAAGCAAGACTAAAAGAGAAATATTTTATTTAAAAAATCACAAAGAATTCATCAAACAAGAAAGTTACAACATCCTTCGAGAATAAAACGAAGAATCAAATTATCAAACAGAAGTAGCAATATGGTAAGAGTAAGAGGATCAGGAGCCATTGATAAAAAAATTCAAACAATACTTCTTGACATGGACCTCTCATAAACTGTTCAGTTGGAAACTGATACAACTAATTCTGTCCCCTTGAATCTGTGCCCTTAAATTAGAGAGCAAGCTGATGCATTCACACTTCAATGGGAGCTCCGAAGGGAGATCATGACCCGTGAGTCGATCAATTCTTTTGCATGAACCCTGGAATCCATAGAGTCAATGCTTCTCCTAAAATCTTTGCACCCTCTTGCTTCTTCAGCTATAATTTCCCCTTAATTTTCCCTTACTCCACTCAGAATTCTTGGCTCTCAATGGCAGTGCCTTCCTTCAGAAAATTTGTCGCTCCATGCAGGGACCCTTGATGAAAAACTCTTTGTGCTTGCGACCCGAGTATCTGCATCCCCTGAGTTGTCACTAGGATTCCCTCTCCCCTCTGCCGAAGTTCCTTTCCCCTTTATGAACTCCTGCTCCCACTACATTCTCACATCTTCTTTGCCTAAAGTGTATAATGACAACCAACATGCCCCTTTTTTTTTTTTCTTATAACTCAACGTCGTTGCAATTGTGATGCCTGACGTCGCAATTGCGATGCCATCAGGCTATAATTCAGAAAAAAAAAACCCAAAACAACATAACATTTTCCTGCCATCGTAAATTGGTGTTGCAAATTGAACCCTAATCTATTAGTGCCTATTTTTTTCTTTTTTTTCTTTTCTACAGTTACTCTGACTGTAGTGTCAACCTTGGCAAATGCATCTTGTGATTGTTTCTCTTGAGGTTGATCACTTGTAGCTGTAGGAGTTTGTGAAGGTGGTTCTTGTGTATTCACCTTCTCCTTGGTTATTTTAGCTATAGCTTTTTGCAATTACTCTACACTCACAAAAACTAGATTAGTACACAACTCTGCCTGTAGTGAGGTTTGGTGAAGGATCTTTTTGAGATCATCTATAGTCAGTGGATTGATGCTTTCACTTAAAGTATTAGGAACATCCTTCACAATTACTAACTCTTTAGGTGTAGATGTTGCATGTGGAGGACTAGGTGGTGGAAATTGGTTGTCTTGGACACTCTATTATTATTGTTGCTCTTCAGCCATTGCCTCATCACCTTTCTGTACTTATTTCTCCACTGTTACCTCTTCCTTCTCTTTCTCGCCTTCTTCTTCATTCTTTTTCTCTCCTACTTCTTCCGTTTCATTTTTCTCTTCTTATTCATTGTCATTTCTTCCCTCAAAGGGATCTTCTTGACCTTCTTTGATAGTAGTCATCCCATAAATCAATTTCCACATTTGTGTGGATTTCTTTACAACATCCTCAATCTTATTGTGTAGATTGCTAAAGGCTCTATATTTGGGTGCAACGTTCTCCCCATGTTTCTTACTAGCCTTGCTTATTTGACCTTTAGTGAGGATAGGCATTACACGAGCCAATGTTGACTCTCTTATTTCTTTCTCCATTTTTAGGCAATAGTGCCATTTATTTTCTACTATTGAACTTGACTCCTTAGGCATAGAATTATCAAGTTCAAGTGGAGTAATCTTGAACTTGGCCATCATAGTGTAGATAGATTCTTCCAATATGTTCTACTCTTCTCTATTAAACTTATTAAAATCAATGGTCTTTAATCTAGTTAAATCTGCATTATCCCTAATGTTATCATAGACATTTTCAAGATCAAATTTAGTGGTGTGACTTACCATTATGAGTTGCTCATTTTTAGATTCTATCCTCTCCTCATCTAACTCTAGGGGTGCCACATATTTTCTTCTCTTCTTTTCAACTAGCCCTCCTTGCTCTATGGTTCTCTAATTCTCTTGTTCTTTTTCTACGTTGGTTGTTGCCCTTATATCTGCCCTAGTAGTAAGTTTGGCTAGGCTTGGCTTTGTTGCTTTCTTCTTGCCTTTTGGTTGTACTACAAGTTGTTTATGTGGGGTATGTGCAGGATCATGGTGTACCAAACTATGGCCTTAAATGGAGGTGAAAAACCAACAAATCAGGTTTATGTCAACTTGACACATAATTTTAAAGTGGTTTTGGACTTTATATCAAAAAGTTGTAAGAAAATAATCTGTAGGAAATTGAATCTAGTTTCTAAACTACAAGGCCCTATTTGGAGAAAAAATTATTTGATTGGTCAAAAGTTTGGATTTTAATGCAGTACTACAAAAATTTCAGGGCAAAATAAAAATTAGGTGTATGTCTGACCACCCTAATCATAAACAAATGATAATATTTTTAAATATAATTTTAGATATAAAAGGTAGACTCATGCCTGGACGTGATGCATATTTTTGGCAATTTTTATTCCAAATAAATAATTAATTATGAATTTTATACTCCACTATTTTCAGAATTAAAAAACTCCTGTGTCTAACCACCTTAACTAGTTCAAAAAAAATCAAAATTAAGTTTTTTTTTTTTTTTCTTATACTAGTCAAAGAATAGAATGTGACGCATCTTTTGGATTTCACAAATCTTATACGGTTTGAGAGCTATAGCTATTTTTCAACCAGTATGTCAATCAACACTTTGTAGCTAACTCCATTAGAAAATAAGTAATAATTACTTACTGAAATCGTAATTTGACAAAACTTACATTTATGAAAAGCTAAGAACATTCTTAAGAAACCCTTTTAATTACATCAAATTTTGGTTTAAAAAAAGTTGTCAACTACATGCTTGAAGTAAAAAACACATAAGAACATGCCAAAAACACATTTTCGGGATGTTTTAAAGATGACCATATAAGGTTGGTATTGAAAGATATAGTAGGAATTATAAAGGTATTAATTGTTTTCATTTAGTATCAGGATGGGTGGGAAAAAAGTGAGAATCGATTTTGAAATTCTTTGAGGCATTTCAGAACTACATATTTTTCAGATCACCACTTTTTGGCACACCATGATCCTGCACATACCCTATGCATTTATTTTCTTAGGTTCTACCTTAGGTGCTTCCTGCTCAACACCTTCTTCTTCTTCTACATCCTCACCCATGCCTTGGGTTAGTGCTAATGGCTCTTGCCCTTGTTCATCTTCATCATCTGCTTCTTTATCATCTTCTACCTCCTTTACCTCTGTTGTGTCTTCTCCAAATTTGGCTTTTAGCTTCCTCACTAATTTTTCCTTTTTCTTCAATGTAGAAGTTGTCTTTAACTCCTTGTTTACTTTTGACCTCACCACATCATATGTCCCAAAATGTGGAGCACTCTTGTCCACTTCTTCTACTAATAGTGTTGTTATAGCTACAAATGCCTCATCAATTTTAATCTCATATCCGAGAGGTCTTAGCCATCTAACCCTTGGTATGGCTATCTAAATGTAGGTATAATCAATATCCACAAGAAAACATACATCATTTACATGCTGTTCAACTAATGAAATTGGTATCCTTAGCCTCTGCTTCATGGATTTCTTGAAATCCTCAAAATAACTTGTCATAAGTGTCTCAAAATTAGCTCTCATTTGTTCAATATATTCATTTACTTGAGCTACTATAGACTTATTAGTTTTCCAGCTAACTTTTCCAAAGGATGGAGATTCATTTTGTACATAGAAAAATATACAAATTAAAATTGCATGAAATTTTCATTGGGCTCCCTTGGTTCTCCATATAGCTCCTAAATTCTTACTGATTTGTTGCAATTGCAATTCTGCAAGATCATAAGTATGAGCCTTTTTCACTAGTTTGTAGCCAACATCTACTATAGGTACACTATTGAGTTTGCTGGATTGATAAAATTTGTGTGAAATGAATCTAACAACAAAGTCAACAAGAGGATCTTGAATGGTATCTATTGTGATTCCTATCTTGTTCCACTTGGCTCCTATATTTTTCTCAATTGCTTCCTTTGAGTCACTTCTAAGAGTCTTAGGCTGATCTAGGGTTGGATACCCTTTTACTTTGTGTACAATCCTCTTTGTTATTTTCATTGGGCCATCTTCTAGCCACAAAATTCTATCATGAATCCTATTAAGCACTATTCTAATCCATTTAGTTTTAAGGAAAGTAGGAAATTTTAGGGCACGAGTCAAACCCCTCTTCTCAACAATTTGGTATTATTCCTTTAAAACTCCATTTTTACACAAACTATCATATGCTTCCCTCATCTTTATATCTCCTATGGCTCCAATCTTACAATTGTAACACCTCCTAACATCTTGGACCATAACTACCTTAGGAGGAATTATAGATAGGGCTCTAGCTAAGTCATATTTATATGCAACTTTAGGAATTGGCCAAAAATCTATTTGCTTAACTTTATTTGACACTAATTGGAACTCAAACAACCCTTTCTCCTAAGGTTTCCTAGAAATAGAGGCCATTTCTACTGTCTAGGGTTTAAACATGAAGAAAACCCAAAACTGTTGAACTTGGCACTAGTATAAATACCTTCAAATAGATGAAACTATGCTGAATTTGCATAGAAATCTTCTCAAACATTAGATTCTTTGCTTGGAAATCATTTTTCTCTCTTCTTCATCTTTGCTCTTTGTTTGCAATGAGGAAAAATGGTTTAAAATGCGATCATATACCCTTACTCGGCTTTCACTAAAATTTCCCTTCGCTCAACTTCCACTACCAACTTGGCTACAACTAATCATTTCTCGTCCACTTTCTTTGGCAATCAACTCAATATGTACTAGAATTTTACTCGACATTTGAAGGCAACTTTTCTTACTCAACAACACTAGTGAAACTTCTATCTTTCTTCTTCCATGTCTTATTCATTTCTCCTCTGATGTGCTCAACATCTAACTTCCCTTTCCCTTTGTTGAACTTTGAGTTGGATGCCTTTGACCTTGTTGGGGAATTTCTGCTGATATGACCAGTATTCAAACAACTGAAGCATGTTTTTTGGCTCAATCATCTACTATAGTTTCTACTAAAATTTGTTCTTATTTAGTTTTTAGGGATGTGTCCATATTCTTGACAGTAGTGGCAGGTATGCTTGGTGTTGTAGTCTCAATTGTACTAATGTCCATAATTTTTTACCCTTGCTGGTTGATTAGGTGTCCACATAGGTTTTGATTTACACTCAAAAAATCTCTATGTCCATATTTTTTGCAGTTGTAGTAGTGACCTTCAAATCTTGGTGTCCTGATGATTCTAGTCCTATAGTCATGTGCTTGATGTCCTTGTTTGTTGCACTTATGATAGTGACCCATATTCTTAGTTTTCATGCTAATGGGTATTCTTGCTCCTACAAAAATAAGAGGTATTTCCCTTTTTACCACAAAAATGACAAGTAGGTTTAGTGTTCTTACCTTTGTGACTCCTTTCTTTTGTTCTCTTCGACGACTCTCCTTTTTCAGTGCTGGTGTATCCTAGTCCTGAAGTATCATTCTTAGCTCTTGGTGATTTTAGTAGTTTTCCAAAGTACTTGATGGACTCAATTGGTTTATTGAAGATCTCTGCAATCTACTTCTCTCTTTTTAGGTTATTTTGCAGTTGTTCATTTTGTATCTTTAATGTGGAGATCTCGATGTCCTTCATATTTAATTCATGATGTGCATTCATCATCTAGCTTAAGGTTTCTAACTGCATATTAGAAATTCATGTAAGTTTAGTTGACTTTTCTTCCAATCTGTTGGCAAGGTTTCTCTTGTCTTCTTCTAACATAGCCTTATATTTAATGGCTCTTTTCTTCTATTTAGTTACTTCACAAATCATCATGGCTTGTAATTCTTGTTCAAGCTTGAGTGTTCTGATCTCTTCTACTTGAACTCTATTCTTCTCCATTAGATCTAATATTAATACATCAAACTCTTTGGAATCTCCATTTGCAAACACTTTTGAGGTGTCAATCTCCTTGTATTTTGTATCATTCTCAGCTATGGCAATGTCTCTTCTTCTCTTTAAAGATTTTCTCAATTTTTCTCTGGCTTCTTCCAAAGTATGTAGAGTGAGTTGTACATAAATCTCTTGATTCTCTATGGTCTTCTAAAGTATGTAGAGATCCATTTCCAAATATTTTCTCTAAGTTGTAAGACTTCTCCTTGAGAACTAGGCTTTGATACCAATTGTTGGAATTAACAAATGGGAAGATTTACTTTTAAGTTGGGGGGGGGGGGGGGGTGTGAAAAAGAAGTAACCATATTTAACCTCTAAAACTTTTAGCTGAGATCATTCACATGCATCTAACATATCCACTTAATATGAAAATAAAGACATGCATGAAAATAGATAACACAAGATTTGATCACCCAGAAACCCTCCAAAATGAGAAGGTAAAATTGGGGTGGGGACGACACCCACAAATTATCACTACATCAATATGTAACTGTTTAAGGTTACAAATTTTGACCACTTCTAATGGTCTGCCCTATGAAAGGCCTGCCCTATTTAAGCCTTTACACTCTATTAAAAGTGACATGTCTAAAGGGTTTGCAAACACTCACTTGGAATGTTACCCTATTAAAGGATTTAGCACTTATCTAAACCAACCTTACAACATGGCTATTAAACCAACCTATCTCCATAGGATTTTCATTCCTAATAGAATGGCTAGAGAGTATTAGAATAGGTTGACCTGATGACTTACAATCTTTAATTGCTGATTCCAAATCCTTGTTTTGCTTTGTGTGTTTTGATCCTTCCTTGGTCTGATATATTTCTTCTCAAAGTTTTGATGCTATGTTTTGACCAACTAGATTTTGCAATTCTACTCTTCCTTTTCTAAGTCCTTATACCCCTCTAAACTTCTCTAGCATTATCCCATACAACTTTCACTCATGCATTCCATATATCTCTCTTATACATGCACCAATTATGGGGTTTCAACCTCATGTTAAAGGCTTTGAGGACATAGGGTTAGGTATGAATCTATGATAAAAATTCATCCATCTTTTCCTTCTCAATTCTTTCACTTTTCCGATTGGTTGCATGCCTTCTCCATTTTTCTTATTGGCTACATGTTGATTGCATAGGGAATGTAAAAGATTCAATCTTATCTTTAAGATCCTTTGAGATTCATTTTGAGTCAGCTCAAAAATGGTTTACATCTAAGTTTGTAAAGGAAAAAAATCATATGTTGATTCTTTGTTACTTGGCACTTATTGATTGCTGATGCTTGGCACATATAGGAATTCTATCTTGCTCAACTCCTATAGTAATTCTGTCTCACTTAGCATCTATACTGTGCTCCATACCTATAGTGACTTGGCACTTGAAACTTGCTCAACACCTGAAGTTTACTCAACACTTGTTGAATCTCTGGCTTGATACATACTATAACTCAACATTTTTATTATACTCAGCATTAACTTGAAATTGGTTAAGTGTGTTGGCACTCAATTGTCAAAATCAATCTAAGACCAACATTTATGGGTAGAGATAAGATCAAACACTCTATTTTGGTGCATCACCTCCTTAGATTAGATTAGGTAGTTTGCTTCTATGCATTCCTTCCCCCTTTTCCTCTCCAAGATTAGTTTGGTGCATCTTGATAGCAAAGCAAGCCGGCCTTCTCCAGAGACTCAACCTCATAGTTCAAGTCCCACAACTTGGAGGTTGTTTCCATGTTTCAAAAGGTTGTCCTTAGGTAAAAAATTTGGACAAGGGTGTAAAATTTTGTGACAAAAATAACATATTAAAGAGAGGATAGTTCATTTCAAAATAAAAGGCAATGAATGAGAGAAAAAGAGACGAGTAAAAAAATGGAATGCTGGAAGAGGAATTTAATATGAAGAAAATAATGATGTAACCTTCTCAAAAGGTATCAGTAATATTGATAGGATGTGACTCTTTGAAAGGGTCATAATTATGAATGGTTGTAACTCTTTAAAAAAATTGTAGTTATGAAGTATTGTGACTTTTTGAAAGGATTATTATTATTAAGGGTTGTGACTTTTTAAATTAATTGAAACTATGAAGATATGTGACTTTTCATGTGTAGTAAGTGCACAAAGCTGTGGACCAAAAAGATGCCACATCTTTTTTTTCCTAATCTAAGATATAGTGTGATCTTGCTATGAATTCTATGGCATGAGACTATGGCTCATGAAATTGGTAACGTGATCATGCTATTTAAAAATATTGAATTAAGTAGTGCGATCACACTGTTGAAATTTTTTATATAAAAAAGAAAACCTGAGAGTCATTTCTTATTTCTCTCTATTTTCTCTCCAAGGCTTTGGAATTTTCTTTCTCTTCCAAGGAGTACATAGACCCTATTAATATCCATTTTGAACCCCAATTTGCATGACAGATGGCTCCACGATGTCAGAAATCCCAAACCACTCAAAGAGGTATGAGTTTTAGCTCTTGTTTTTTTAAATTTTGTGTTTTGTTAAATTTTTTAAAATTTTGAGTTGGTTTTTTTAATTTTTTTAAAAATAGTATTTTTTTTAAATATTAGGTAATGTAGATAATCCACCACCTAATCCACATGTGAACAATCAACCACCTAATTCACCAAAGCTTCCGCAGGATCAAACCAAAAACCCTCAAAATGAAGAACAAGCACTTCCACAACCTACAACAATCGAAAGACCTCCTCCAAGAACCCAATAATTGTTTTTTGAATGAAATTGACAGATGAAAAATGGAGTTAAAAATAATTTTTAGGATGGTGAAGGGTTTGCTTCATAATAATCCTGGTAGGGAATATTTGGCACAATCCCTTGAGAACATTGTGGGTCAAGTAGCATTTGTTAGTGGTCAATTAAATCTGACATAATAAAAGAGAAGAACAAAAATGATATTATGTTGACAAATTTTCATTTGAAGATGTGAAAAATAAGTAGATTACCAAAGATGACATATGTGCTTTGTTTAAAAAGCCTGGAAAATAAAACACATTGAGAAATACAACTAATAGGTTTTCCATCCATTTGTGCATTCACAAAGGTATTAAAAATAGCTTTTGGTATAGATGGTGGAGGGTGTTTGGTGCCCCTCCTTGTAACAATCATGAGGTTCCAAAGTATTTCTTAAAAAAATTGTATTGTGAGTTTATCCTTGGGGAGATCCTCAATTATTTTGAAATTCTTTGTACTTAGCGTAGGGGTGGGGGATCATCATTTGATAGGCTAGGTGAACCTTGCAACCCTACTATTGTTAGGGTACCTATTGGAAATTTGTAGGTGGAGCATGCTACTATTCCTTCTGTTGTGAAGGAATACATGGAGGCTGACCCTCTAGAGACAATTAGATCTTTGATTGAGAGCCTCATTCATTGTGCCTCTCCTTTGGTTTCAGGTGAGATCCATCATTCTAGTGGTCACATGTGCACATCATGTGGATCTCCATGTACATTAAACACTTATATTGGAGACCAAATGAAGATACTATGATGATGACATATGACTTTTGTAATGTTATATTTGGCATTGATACATAGGTAAATAAAAATAATTATATTTTAAACTATTTTGATCACATTTCATATGTACATGAATGACTAATAAATTACTATGCCTTGATCTTATTAAAAAATAAGGGGGTAAACGCACAAACCTGTGTCACTCATTTAGAAAGGAAAAGGCTAAGAAAAGTATAATTGTTCACCTTCAATGACATAAAAGTGGTATTATTATTTAGAATTTGAAAATGAAGTAAAATAATAAAATGTGTAGAAATGAATGAAGTTTAGGATTATAATTTTTAATGATTATTTGGAATAAGAAATGATATATTTTCTTATTTTTTAATGATAACTTTTTAGTTGCTAAAAAATGTTGGACATAAAGGGTCTAGTTCCCACTACAAAACTATATGGAAATAAACTTATTTCCCTTCGATCTCATATTATGTTATAGATAACATATGTAGCTAGAAAAATGAAAAATAAAAATTGGCTTTAGACCTATATTTTCTCTTTTATAATGATACAAACTTCAACTTATTCAAATCGATAGTTTTCTTCTCCCACCACATTTGTCAAGAAAACTTATAGATTCTGAAAGAGGAATCTCTCCTCTAGAACTTCATATAATTTTTAAATTTTATTAATTTGATTTATTATTTTTTTCTTTCTCCAAATCAACATCTTCCTGAGTGTTAAAATATTTACTTACAACTTTTTTAAATTACAAAATAATATATCTAATTAAAACACTATGAACTCTATATGTGAATATTCTTGAATTTGAGCTCTATTAAATGGTGTCCATATGTTATTAAAAATATCATAAAAAATATTAAGAGTTATTGAAATGTTAGTTTTATGAAATAATTGTATTTCTTTAGTAATTGGATACTAACTAGTATAAAACATGCATTTAATAGACATTTCCAATTGAAAAAGTGTGATACCATATATAAGTTAGCTAGAATAAATTTATCAAGATTGTATGTTTGAAAAAAATTTATTTCTAGATATAAATACTCAAATTTAGTTGTTTTGATTACTCAACCTAAAAGATGGCACAACTTTGTACTTTTACCAAAGGGCTAGAGAGTTGTTCGAACTAGCATTGATCCCCAACCTCATTTTACACCATGCCAAAGAATCCATAGGAATATATCAATGTATTCATTTAAATTAATAAATTTTTTTATAATGTAATCATATCAAAGATTAACTCAAAATTTGTATTCTTGTCCATTAGTTTTGTGTTGGACCATCGACTTTCACATTAGATTGAGCATGGGTATGATACCACTCATGTATAGGTATATTTGTTTGCATTATAATTTGATTTAATTTAATATTTTTATTTAATAAATGAATTAATTTTTTACTTATTTTTCTTATTATATGATCATATACAGAGTTAGAGTGGTCATGATGATTTTGATTTGGTGTCACCTAGCTTTTGGATGAGTTCATTTTCCCCATAGGTATATACATATTATAATGCATTTTAATTTGTATGTCTGATATAGTAAATTACTTTGCACATAAATGTGATAAATTTTTCATTTCTAATAGATTTACATACATGTGCAATAGGTAAATGTGGCACCTTTAGGATTGATACTGCACAATGAAGGACATAGTGCTACATTCATAGAGGTACACAAATATTTTAATTGATAATGTGGCATGAGAAAATATGTATTCTTGATAAATTCATTTGATTCCTATGTTGTATCATTTTTAGCTAATGACATCAAAGAATTCTCCACATCTTTATCACTATATTAATCAAGGAGTCACTGTTGTTGCCAGTTCTAAGCCATTGATTAAGATATGAAAGAGTTTGCATTATACTTTAGTTAGTATTAAAATTTGATTTGATATGATTCATAAGTACAATCAAGTGATAACATTGATTATTTTTGTAGGGTCTTAGTACTCCCAATCATTTGCATTTCCCTGAGGTGGATATAGATTGAGATTATCAACTAGCAGTAAGAAAATATTCTTTTTCTATGTGTATGTATATTTCTTTTTTGATGTATACTAGTTATTGATTTACATTTACCTTTAATTATAATAGGTCAAGTTACAAAAGATTCTAGATTGACATACTAGTGAGCATGTTAGGAAGACCTTGTCATCTACAACATCTCCCTTTTTTTGGTGATCTAAGATGGCTAGGGATTTGTTTTCATACCCTAGCAAGCAAGATTAGATATCTAGGGATGTACATTTTATGCCTATATGGCATTATTCGACATAAATTTTGTATATTGTTTTCTATGTATTTCATTTTCAATATATATTTCATGTATAACATTATTAGACATATAATTACGATGCTTTAGATTATCAATGTATGAAATTATATGAGATTGTTGGGTATTGGCATTATTAGACCTTATGGAAATAACTTTGAGTTTTTGTTATCACATTGCATTTGATGCTTGTATTATGGGATTAGTTGATTGGATGCTAAGATTTGATAGTTGTGAATTTTAAGATTCAATATTTTGGCAAATCAAGAATTTTCATAATGCATATTATGTTAGACCTATGTGAATGTTTGTGCATTTAGAGATCAATAGTTTACAAAGTTTAGTACCTTTATGTTGGCTAAATTGTTTGTTGAAATTTGTTTCTAGTTGTACATGAATGGTTTGAATATATGGTGGATGTCTCTCTCTTGTTTTAAATTCCAATGTTATGCATGATTCCATATTTTTCACATGTATGAGTAAGGGAGATAAATTCCATTTCTTTCAATTATATTTGAAGGTGATTAAATAAATACTATTCAACATTTCACTCTATCATCAAGGTTGATTCATTCCTCCTCATATTTTACCAAATAATTTGGATGCATCATCTATGGCTCCTTAGTTGCCTTGGAGTGTTTTCAAACACTTCACAACATGCCATCTTTTCTTCCATATAGTTCACATTATTTGAAGGCATTTTGACAAACAATTTGCATGATTTGTATATTCCCACATGACCAATAGTCATGGTGCAATGCTCACAGACTCTTGGGGACACCTAGGTACAACATCCACAAAAGCATTCCCGATGCTCAGTGAGGGAAATGAGATGTCCCCTAACATTTATCAAACCATTCAAACCTAAAAGAGCTAGTAGAATGATCACAACAAACAGATTGAAATATAATCCATTTAGCAACTTTCCACTATGCAACAAAGCAAGATTTTGTGTCAACTGAAATGTGTTCACCAAAACCAAACCACAACGACCATCAAAAAATGAAGCTAAATGCACTTATACCTTGGGAACACCTCACTTTTTCACTTCAAAAAACTTTGGTAACCATCATGAGGTCCAAGATACCACCCTTCAAAAATTGTTGTTTGGTTTGACTTAGAGCATCTTGGGAACACGTAGGTACAACATGCACGAAAGCATTCCTGATTCTCAGTTAGTGAAACAATATTTTCCCTAGTGCTTTCTTGCCCAACTAGACCTAATAGAATTGATGGAATGGTCTCACAATTTTTTTTTTTAAGATTCTCCATTAACAACTTTCTATCGCACAAAAAAATAAGAATTTGTGTCAACTAAAACATGTTCACCAAAACCAAATAGTAATGATCATCAAAACACAAAGCTACACACACTTACACCTCGAGAACACCTTACTTGTGTAATTCAAAAAAATTTGGTAACCATAATGAGGTCCAAGATATCACCCTTCAAAAATCATTATTTGGTTTGACTTAGTGCATCTTGGGAACACCTAGGTATGACCGGTACAAAAGTATTCATGATGCTTAGTGAGAAAAATGGGATGTCCCCTAGAATTTACCTAACCAATTGAACCTAACAAAGATAATGGAACAGTCCCAGGAAAAACAAATTTAAATATGCTACGTTTAGCAAGTTTCCACTATGCAAAAAAGAAAGATTTTATGTCGTCTAAAATGTATTCGCCAAAAACAAACCATGAAGACCATAAAAAAAAAAGGTACACACACTTACACCTTGGGAAAACCTTACTTGTTCACTTCACAAAACTATGGTAACTATCATGAGGTCCAAGATATCACCCTTCAAAAATCATTGTTTAGCTTGACTTAGTGCATCTTGGGGACACCTAGGTATGACATGCATGAAAGCATTCCTAATGCTCGATGAGAGAAACATGATGTCCCCTAGCGTTCACCCAACCAACCATACCTAACGGAGCTGATGGAATTGTACCATGAAAAATAGATTTAAAGATACTCCATTTAGAAACTTTCCACTATGCATAATAGGCCTTTATTAAACTTAATGATATCAAATTAAGAGACTTGAGCACATGAAATAACCCATCTTACTTTGCATGATGGAGTTATTTAAATATGAAATTAAAATGAATGTCTTTATATTAATGCAATGAATGTGATTCAAAAATATACAAAATGGAATCCTAATTGTAAAATTACAATAAAATTCATCTATTTATATTAATGATATGAATGTCTATTTACAACTTAGCTTGGTTTAAGGATCTGGTAGGAAAGATCTAAGGAGAGAAAATCTTTGGTCTTGCCCAAAAAATATATATGCCATTTATAAACTTTTTTAATTACATGATTTTGTAATTACATCTAATCTAATGAACCATCTAGATCTTCTCAACCCTTTATTGTCTCAACTATTGCCTCATGGTTTGACGTGCAAACCTTCTAAAGAGTCTTACTATGTGGTTTTCCTCCATATTTGATCAAATGGACATTTGACACAATAAAAAGGTTCAAATAATGACGAATCTTCCTCTTTTTTTGCAAGTCCTCAAATAACTATAAGCTAGGGTTCTTCATACCACATTGTCTAAGCCATGTATCGATTACCACCAGTGCAACTTTATGGTATTCTAAACCTTCACCATTTGTAACTGAGTGATCCAATTTATGTTTCTCCTAGACACAATGACAAGAATAATAGTATGTCCCTTCTTCATTATCTTTAGGTGCAAGTAGAATAGAAATATGACCTGTAATGATAGAAACATAATGTGCTAACATGATGACACTAACATTAGCAACTCTCGCTCTATACAACTCTCCCACTCATTTTGACCCACAACTCTAGTTCATGCCTTCCTAGTCCTTAAGGGGATGAATCCCCCCACTATTACCCCATCCTTTGGAGCAAGTACTTGTGTACCCTGAGCTCAAGCTAGTCTTGTTTGCTAAGTCTTAGAATGCTCAGGTGTTAGATTTAGTGGTTAATCTTGGCCTGATGGAACCATGTGATGTTCCTAACGATTGTGCCTATTTGGGCCCCAACTCACTAGAGGGTCCCACAATGGTTGTAGACAAGATGGTGATCCCTAAGTGTAACTAGCTAAGGGTTTTTGTTGGATCCAAGATTTTTGTGGACTCTTGAGAGGAACCCATGTTTTCCTCAGGGGGTATAGGACCACAAATTTCTCTTCTGGACTTTATGATTGATTTGATTTCTTTGGGTCTTTCCTTGAGTCTAGTTGAAAAGTTCATCTCATTCTGACCCATGATGGATATGGTGCAAAAATGGTGCTCCACTAGGTGGAAACTATTAGGCTTGATGTCCATTTCTATGATGACAAGCTCCCTTTTCCTATTTAGCTTCATTGAGGAAATGGACCGTGAGTCAGTCATGGAGGGTACCTAGCAATTTTCTAAACACTTGGTGATCACTAATAGATTTGGCATCGATTTGTGACGACTATGTGTCACAATTACGACAGCAATGTGTCGCCACTGCGATAGACATAGACGTCATAGTTATTTAGTCGCAATTTATGATGTCTACCCTCTCCGTTGCAATTGCGACGCCTATCCTTCACTATGCAGCCACCATGTTGTCCCATCATCGTCGTCACAATTCTTGTACTTTTTGTCGCAATTGTGATGAGATTTCCGTCGCACCTAAAGCTACCCCGTCGCAATTGGAGGGTAGGTGTGATGGCAACCGTGTCACAATTCTCGTGTTTTCCATCGCAATTGCGATGCCAACCCCTCCAATTGCGATGGGGTTACTGTAGGTGCGGCAGAAACATCGTCGCAATTGCAATGGTGGAAGGAGTAAAACAAAAATAAATAAATTTTGTGCTTTAAGCTGGTCTGATGATTTATAGATTTGACTAAAGTTGACACCTAGACGGTGCTCTTCTGACATAGAAGTTACTTCCAGCATCCACGTAGCTGGATTATAACCTTCCTTGATCTATGGAACCCCCTCAATGGCCTACATGAATCATTTTCAATTACCTGAAACATATATGATGATTGCAGCTAGTGCTTGACTCTTAAGCTCAACGTATTGAGAATGTTTGCTAAAAGCTTAGTGGTCAACACTATCCGGCATGACCAATTCCTTGTATATAAAATCAACTTCCTATTGGTTCTAGTACAATAAACTATGACTACTTACAACTCCAAAATTCAAACTGCTCATCAAAAGGTACCAAATTCAGATCTAAATCTATCAACAGAATAAAACCGTAGTGGATGGCATCTTACCGAAAAATATTCTATAAGTTTGTTAGAATTGTGACCAAGTGGACCTACATAGATAAGCTGTCCTCCTCGCTTCATTAAGAATAGCTGCAGCATATTTCATTTAGCTTTAAGAAGATGCCAATTTCAAATGCTTCACAAAGCTATTTTAAGAAAACCAAATCTTTACCTCATCAAATACGTTGAAGATATCAATACTAGGCTGATGGATTGTGCAAACAATAGTTCTCCCCGTGTCAACTATATTTCTTACTGTTCTCATAATTATAGCTGCTGCCCGAGAATCCAAGCCTGAAGTTGGCTAATCTATGAATATAATTGAAGGATTAGCCACAAGCTATACTGCTATTGTTAACCGCTTATGCTATTCAGTAGATAGGCCATTTCGTCCAGGAAGCCCAACCAAGGCACCTCTCAAAGAAGTGAGCTCCACAAGTTCCATTACTTCATCCAAAAACATCTAAAAATTTAATTTCACATTGTAATATTACATATATAATTAAATAGAATAAGAACAAAAATAGAGCAATGAGGCTAGAGTAGGAATTTAGAATATTAAAAAACAAATAAAAAAGATGGTGCCAAAAGAATTCCAGATTAATATTCATCGAGAGTTCAATTTAGAAGGAGATTGTTACAGTGAATATTTTCGTAACACTTATCAAATCTTTGGTAGCCAGCAACCTCTTTGCATTGGACTTCAACTAGGTTGTTTATCCAGCAGTAGTGAGTCAAGGCATTAATAATGAGAAGTCAAATGGAGATCTTGATATTCAATGCTCACAAGATCAAAACAACTTTCGTGTACACACCAAATTTATGGTTGGCAATGAAACTAGGGCTAGGTTTGAGGCACCTACCAAGCTTCTGCATGCTCAATCTGTCAAGTAGATGAGGACACTACCAATAATCTATTTCTCAATTGTAAGTGGATTATTCAAATTTGGTGTCTACACAGCTACGATTCTCTACAGCCATGCTTGGATTAATGATCCAGATATCAAGAGATTTAAATTTAATTGTGTTATATCCATAGTAACAATACGGTTAATAAATCAGAGGTAAGCATTAATTAGAGAGAGATGCCTATGTTCCAATTATGACAATAGAAGGAAGCAAGTGGGGAAATGATTATGAACCATCTTCCCCAGTGAGTGATTTGAACTACTCTCACAACTCCTAAGTTGCCAAATTGGAATCATAATTGGGAATGGGTAGTTGCATACAACATACCAATACAATAATGTTTTTTGGGGCTGGGTAACTCCATACAAAAAAAAAAAAAAAAAAAAAGTTACATTAATTTATTTCATTAAGTATCCTATACAACTAAATAGTAAATATACGTAGTTAACAATACTTAAACATACTATAAAATAATCTGTACATATATTGTAAGACTAAACTATCCAAGGTAACATATTTATGCAATTTGGTTACTTTAGGAAAAGATGGTGAGTTATTTCAATTTGGAATATGTATCATGTCTCAAGTCTATCTGTGATATCTTATTGAGAACAAAAATATCTATCTTGTGCAGCTTTATGCCATATCCTATTAACACATGAGGTTGTTGCCAGTGTTCTTCCATCTATGTATTGGTGTAATTGGGAGCCTTTGACATGACTTCAAGGAGATCAAAATTAAAGCATTTGATATTGGGGAAGGAGCGGGAAATAACGGATCTTGCACTTTGAGTGCATTTTACATCATTTAGGGGCTTTAATAGCCTATTACATCATGTAAACACTACCATCCACCCATAACTCTTCTTGGGACACCCTAGGACTTCAAATGACCCCTTACATCATATAGACTCCCTATTTGTGCCAATTTGAGCTTCACTTACATCTTATTGAGCTTCACTTTGTTTCGAGAATAGTCTAATATTCTCTACTAAACGGGGCCAACCATGTGAAGGTGGAAGCTCATTTGGCCCCACCCCCCTCCCCCTAACATCACTCTACATTCCCCGTTAACATCTAACATTCATTCATTCTTTCAACCATTAATAAAATGTAGCATTCAATCAATATCACATGATAACATTCAATCAATATCACATGATAACATTCATTAACACATTAGATTCGTTAACATGCAACATTCATCAATATTCTGCATTAACACATAATTCATGAACATTCATTAGCACATAATTAAATTCATTGAGACATAAAATACAATCATTATCAATTAAGGTATGTAGTGACAATCATTTTTATTTTTTCTTTCTATTTCTTTTTTCTATGTAAGCTCTAAGAGGAGCATCAGTGTCATCATCAATTCCCCCCTCATCAATTGTTCTGTTCTCTATTCTTGATGATCTCAAATTCCTATGTTGTTTCAAAGGGGGGTCCTCTGCAATAACAAATAAAAGAGTTAAATTAAAACTAATTTATTATAATTGTTACAAGTATTTAATTATTTTAAATAACATAACTGTGTCTCTTTACCTGATCTGACCACATCATTTTTTCTGGACTCAACATCAACATGGTCATGAACATTGACCCCTCGATCCTCTACAGCTGCTATACAAAATGTTATGTTAATCCAAACACCAATTGCAATTACATATAAAAATTTTAATAGCAAATGTATACCTCCACCACTGGGATGCACATCATGCGAACCTTTGACATCCACAGATTGTGTAGAAGGATTGTCAGGCTGCATTCCAACATCCTACACATTGTTATCATTGCTTGCTTAAAACAGATATACTCACTTTATATTCGAACTTAACATCAAATAGACTAATTGGTAAAGTATTCAATTTGAAATAAATTTCATTTTTCTTATTTACCTGTGGCTGAGATGCATCAGTATTAGAACCTTCCACACTAATTTCAGCTCATAGCCATTCAGCCACGGCTCTATAGCCTTGTTGGAAGCCAATTCTCTTATCGTCTTCTATGAGTCATCTCTTGAACTCCGAGCCCTGCATTTTTACGTGGTATGGTGAATTTTACTTGCATTGTTTCATCAACCAATGGAGGGTAGTTAAAATATCAATAACAAATCATCTATATCCATCACAATATAATAGGACAAAAATCAAGCAGTTTTGATGGAGCAATCTACTATATAAATGTTGCGTGTTTGTATGCTTTTCTTGTACCAACATATTTTCTCCAATTTCTTAAGTTGGGTAAGAGTTAGTTCAGCTCTTTGGAAATAAAAATGGCTGCAAGTGTTGCTGCATTCCCTCATTCTTTCAGTCACTGCCTTTATTCTCAACTATTGGAGGAAAAGTCAGTCAAGGGTGAGATTTTAAATAATGTCATATTAGTGAATCACAAGTTTTCTTCACTAATCTAGATTGCAGAGTCTTGACTTCAATTGTTGAATTGTTTATATTGAATACGAAAATCCACTACTGTTATTATATTCTATTGACCTATTTATAATTGATGAGCTAAATAAGGGAGTCCTAGCATTTCCCTTCACATTATATAAAAAATTTGATACAATTTTTCATTTACTAATACTTACAACTCTTGCTTGAAGTTTCAAAAAACCACCAGAGCCGAGCTTGTGTGTCCCGTGCTTTTCTAGTTTTTCCTTTGTTTCCTTTGATGTGTCAGGCAATCTATGAAAAGTTTAAAATATGTTATATAGTATAAATATGGAGGTTAATTAGTACATAATTAGATTCTCAACAGTATCACATACCTTGCTGTACTCTCCACTGGTGTAATATTATTTTTCTTGTCAGCTTTATACTTTCCATCCAAAATCAGAGCCTGCCACTCAGCCTCAGGAACATAGGGTAGATGCTCGTACCTGGGGTTATCCCGTAAATTTTTTCTATACTAGTCCCTAATATAGTTCAAACATAAACCAGCTTTTACAAGCAGCTTGTTTCTCTCGAATGCACAAGGCCCAAAGAGTTGGGTCATGCTCTTTATAAGATCATCCTTCAATGGTTTGCGTTGCTGATTCCACCTTTTAAGTAAAAAAAAACATGTTAGACTCATAAATCAAGTGAAGCTACCTTTAATATAGTTCAAGCAATGGACGAAAAGGAAAACTATTATAGCAATGATATGAAAGCAAAATAGTGGTTTGGGGTTTTAGTTAGGATATGATGTTCCACCAGGTACGCATGGTGGGCCCAAATATTTGCAAACACTCATCACCAAGTTTTCTCCAAAAAAGATCATTCCCTACAAAACAATCATGGGATCATTAGTCAATGAAGAGTGATCAAAAACTAAATTACTATTATATCACTACAGAATAATAATAACTTTAAAGTACCTAGAACTTTGGCTACTTTTAATGGAATGCCTTCATCGTCCCTGACGATCAATGTGACATCCTTCACTGTTCCCGTACTAGGAACATAGGAACATCCAGGAAATGATGTTGCAGGTCCTATTGCAAAAAGTTTCATAAGTTTCATAAGTCTTTGTCACAATCAAAGTATAAAAGAACAAATGATAATTGATGTTATAAAGTTGTAAAAAAGAAACTATTTGTTGCTGTCATAAGAGAGAAAAAGAGGGATTTGTGTACCAGTAGATGGTGCAACAGTCGATGCATTTAAGTTGCGTGTTGCTGACTCAGCAGTCGAAAAGAGATTTGTGGTTGTCCTGGATGGAGGCGGTGTCATCGTAGGATTCAATTGATGTGAAGCTGAAGAATAAAATTGTTAGAGCATGCATAAATATAGAACACATGGACTAGCATGGACAAGATTGTTAGAGCATTAAAAAAATGATTGTTCAAGCATGTATTGTCAATGATTATGATCATTCCTATATATATTTAGTGGAAAACAGAAGTGGTGAATGGAACATGCGATCTACCTGAACCACCTGCAGCACCCTCATCATGGGAACGGGGCTTGAAATAAAGAAAAAAACTCTATAAAGACAACACATCCATATTTTAATTAATGCCATAAAAGTGCATAACATAGAAACCATTATTGAACTCTTGTTATAATTAAAAATTTCATTAATACTTACTTTTAAGGACTCAGAGGTGTGCAACAATTCAAATGCCCTATCTTTTATTTGTTGAGTCATAGGCTTTGTGGTTGCCAAACGTAGAATTTCTTTGCTAATTTTCTTTAAATTAATTTTAATCGAACAGATCGGGTCATCGGTCTCTGCTAAATCGATATAGAAAGGTTCCTCCTCAGGGGGGTCCTGCTGAGGGACTGCAGGTTCCTTTCCCTCGCTCCGACCACTAGCCCTCTGTGACAACAATAGTATTAGTATTATCAAAATTACTCCAAAACAATAAAAAAAATAACATTAAAAAAATAACATTTTGCTTCTGTCTAGTTTGCACAATTACAAATGAGTTTTACCTGCTCATGTGTAGATGAGCCGGAAGCATCGTCAGCATCCCCTCTGGGTGGTTGCTCCATATTGTCCCCCTGTGTCTAAGATGAAGTATAAAAATGTTAGCCAAAAATTTATTGACTAAATGGTATGTTGGAGTCATTTATTAGAAGTTGGTTTAATAGTATGTACCACCCGCATGATAGTAGCCTCGTTTGTATCTATGCGGTTTAAATTGTAATCAATAAGAAGCTCTTCCCCTGCACGTATTGATTTTATCACACAGATGAATACACGATTTCCCTCGCGCGCCTCAAATATGCAATTGGGTTGCTTTATAGTTGACCCAGGTCATGTACTATTTATAAAACCCGCAATATTCCCTGTTGCTTTTGGCCTTCCATCAATTTATATAGCCACACTTTTACTTTGATTATTGTCTTGCTGTTGTATATAATTTGCTGAGAGGGCATACATACGCATACTTTTTTTATATTTAACAATATGCATCCAAATTTTGTAATCGTAACATGGTCCAACATACTCCATCAATTCATAAACTTTGTTGTAAGAAACCTTTATGCCGTCCATAGAAAATAGGCCCAAACCATGTAGTGATGATGGTGCTATGCGATATATCCTCTCACTAACACAAAAATTAGTGTTTATTGGAGGAAGTTCCTTGGGTACCCAATGTTTCTGTAGATGTTGGTACCTCAAGGGCACCTCGATGTCACCTTCCATCTCATCATCATAAGAACATGACCCCCCTTGAGCAAGGAAAAATTTCATGCATTTATTGAATTTCCTTCTAGTCCTTTGACCTCTAGTTAATCTCCTTGTTCTAGATAAACTGCATTTCTCACTTTCCTCTTCTATTCCTATATTTCCCTCACTTGAGGAAGAAACTTCTGACAAATACCTATTCACTGGTACCTGAAAATGGGAGAGATCTTAGAAGACATCAATCTTACTATTGATAAGTGTATTAAATAGACTGTCTATAAGGAGTATTGACTTATACCTGTCGATCCATGAGACTGTGTGGGATGCTCCTGAAAGGGGTTCAATTTCCTACAAATGTAATTCAATTATCGTGAGCATAATCATATCATAATCATAATCACATCCATCATTAGCATCACATAAAAATTAAAAACATTAAAAGGTACACAATAAAACACTTAAATCAGGCTCACATTATAAGCCTACTAGGGAAGTAGGCCTAGTGAAGGGCTAAAACTGGGTTTTTGTATCAGCTGATGAGTTGAGGGCTTAGTCACCATGGGGCCATGCTATTTGAAGTTGTTTGATGTGTGTGGAGGTAGAGGAAACACCTAGACTAAAGCCACTTGCATAACATTTTGAAATTCAGTTAGATATTTTATATTAATTAAGATAACTGTAATTTCTTCCAAAACCCATTATAATAATTTTTAAATGGATTAGCAGTATTCTATTTGTAGTTGAAACTTGTAGCTTTTAAATAGATAATGAATAAACTATGTAACCATATATATAAGACAAATATATTTCTAGAAAGAAATGAATATTAAATAGATTAAGGATTGATGGCATAACTCTAAATTCCATCATCATCATCCTCGTCGTCATCATCATCATCATCATCATCATCATCATCATCATCCTCATCATCATCGTTGTCATTATCATCATCATCCTCCTCACCATCATCATCGTCTTCATCATCAACATCATCATCAACATCAACATCATCTTCATCATCATCATCAGTAGCAGCATCATCGTCATCATCATCTTCTTCTTCTTCATGAAAATTTGTGTCAGGAACATCATCCAATAATTGTCGATCATGATCACCATCTACATCATCTTCTACTTCTTCGGTATCTTCTTCTTCCATCGCATTATACTTTATTGGCCTTCCTCTCGGTTCATGTCTAACAATGAATGACCAACCCAGCTTATGTGGAACCTCTGAGTAAAATACCTACTCACATTGGCTTGGAAGAACATAAGGCTCATCACCAACTGGCTTAAACGACCTTGTATTAACCATTGTAAATCCATTATCATGTTCAATAATAGTTCTATTAGGATCATTTGGATTAAGTCATAGCCTGTACCATTTGACAACAAAGAGTACTAATTTGAAGGAACTAAAGTCACATTCAATTATCTCATCCAAAATGCCATAGTATCGATTTTCAGACTCTTGAGGATTAACTCATTTCTAGATGAAATATTAGTCACTTGAAAGACTACAATTATTCCTGAATCACAAGTTTTCTTCGTGTCATCCAACACTTTGACGCAAAATTTATGACCATTATAGAACATAGCCTTGTGGTGTTTAACCTGCAATAATATGTGAAACATATCAAAAGTATTGTATCATGAGTTGATAAACATACGGGTGATTAATAAATTTGTACGTACCTAGAAATCTCTTAAACCACGTGCTAAATCTATTTCCCTTTGCATAACATTGGAATCTCCATTACGATGAGCTTCTTTAACCAATGAAGATACACCTTCCCATGTTAATGTGCGACCAGAATGTTGACATTGTTCAATACATACCATCATCCAATCAAGATTGTTTGCAATATACAAATGTAGTGCATCCCACTCTCGAGCACTTGTACAAAAAAAAAATAGACAACTTACAACCGATTTATTTTGAAGATTAAGAAATAATTTATTACAATAACATCTTATAATTTATTACCTCTCACTTTCCTCAATGTACCTTTCCCCATCAAGTACTCCCCTTCTAATTTTTCAAAAGGTTCAAGATCCCAAATGCGATCTACATGGATATTTGATGCAAACTTAGGAAGATATTTAGTAATTTACACCAGAGTCTGGTATACCATATATCCTTCTACCAAAGAACCCTCAGGATGTGCTCTTTGGCAAACCAAAGCCTTCAAAGATTTCAAATGCCTCTCAACCATCCACATTGACCTAGTGTGTACAGGTCCACACAATTCAATCTCCTCAACTAGGTGTATGAGGTAGTGTTCCTGTGCATTGAAAAAAGTTGGAGGTAGACACTCTTTCATTTCACACAGTAAATGAGGAATTCTTCTCTTACAATAGTTTATATCTTCTTTATGGATTTCTTTCGATGACAACCACCTACATTAAGAGATTCAAGTCACAAAAAATATATAGATATGAGACTTTACAAAATAATATACAATAGATTACATAGCAAGAAAATAAAATCACGAATATAATAAATATATACAACAAATTGAACAGATATTACTGCTTACCTCATATATTTTCCAAGATCGTATATCACTTGTTTGATGTTATTGTTGAAGTGCTCTGGGAGAGATAGAGGAAGCACGTACTGTAGTAATTATAAACCAATCATTTCATTGTTTTCTAACATAACATAACGAACAATTCACGTAGTTTATGAATATATTGTAAATACATAAGAACATAAATTACCTTGACGAAAGTATGCCAATCATGCATTTTGAGCCCTAGCCCAAATTCACTTTTTTTGATATGAGATTGTTTATGTTCGTAGCAAATCCTGTGGGAAATCAAATTTTTTGTATGACTTCTTTTATGGCATCACTTTGCTGCTCCATTAATAACCATGGAAGGGCACTTATATTAATCTGATCTTTGTTGCTATTTGAGTGAATGAAATTTTTCATTGCAATATGATTGGATTCATGTATGTCATTACAAATTTTGACAATTTTTTCTTTGTCACGCCTTCCATCCAATATTTTCCACAATATCTTTGTTATATTCTTTCCAATATGCATAGTATCAATCAAATGCACAATTTGTAAGTGCTCGTAGTAGGGCAACCTACTAAATTGTCTGGGATAACTTTTTAATACCTTTGGAAGGTTGTCAGTATTGCCTTGACGACCTTCACAATCATCAATTACACAATTAGTCAACAAAAATCACAATAGAAATATATAAATTACAAACATAAACCATTAGGTGGAATGACATTACCTCGACGATTAATTCTATTATATTCAAACTTACATAGGCGAGGTGTCATTCTTCGTGGCTTTGATGTAGTCTCTTTTTTCCCATTGAAAAGATGTTTTTCCATACTTCGATACTTATGATTCCTGTGGAGGAAGTGTCTACACTCATCAAACACCTGCTTTCCTAAACTTTTTGAATGATGAGATTTCATCTTTGGACCACAAACTGGACATGCAAATTTTCCCTTTGTTTGAAGACCTACAAGATAATGATATAATTGGATTATTAAATATGTTGATTTTTATAATTAGAATTATTGTGCGCAACTTGAATTCACTATAACATACCACAAAAATGTGTTAGCCCTGGGGCATCATGTATTGTCCATGCAAGTATTGCATGGAATTGAAATTGTCTTTGTCGTATTATTCTAGACACGCCATACATAGTGACACCATTTCATAACTCCACCAACTCGTTGATAAGAGGCTCAATATATACATTCATATCTTTTACTTGATATTTACCTACTTGAATGAATAGTAACATTACATAGTTATTGTGACCATTTTACTGCAAGATTTGTAAGTACATGTAAATTAATAACTATCAAATGATAAGATACCTAGAAAAATCATTGCCAACATAATGTGCTCCCTCTTTATTGACATCTATGGAGGAATGTTATTGTTGATAACAAAAACAGGCCACACCGAGTAAACAGATCTCATGTCTCCAAATGGATTGACACCGTCCACTGCCAATGAAAGCCTGAGATTATGAGGTTCTTCTTTGAAGTGTTGCCACTTTTCTTCTATGTGCATAAATGCCGAACCATCTATAGGGATTCGAATAATGTCATCTCAACTTCTATTGTGTGCATGATAATCCATAAATTGAGCCAAGCTACTACACCTAAGTAATTTTTGCATCCGTGGAATAATGGGGATGTAACGAAGAACCTTTTGAGGCACCTTTTTTGTTAGTCGATCTATTCAATATCTACTCATATGACATACATGGCATTGTATTGAAAATTCATGTTCTTTATAATATATAATATGATCATTGGGACAAGCATGTATTGCTTCATACTCCATTCCAATATCTTTCATAACAGCAGTTAATTCTCGATATGAGTGAGGTAGAATATTTGATGATGGTAACAGAAATCACCTATCAATCTACAACAAAAAATATGAGTTGTTAATATAAACAATATTAGTGGTACATTATTCACCCTTTGTTAACTATAAAGACATATATGACATACCTTAACATACATGACATTGTTATGTTGGATAAACCATTCATAACCTTCAAGTTCAACAACAACAATATAGTAGAGAGAAGAGTTTTTTGGGAGTCTTTGTATAGGGGCTTGTATGCCTTCTGAAGTAGAGGTACATCGAGGCTATCATCATCATCATGATCAGATACGCTTGGACTAGATGTGTCATGGATCAATGTATTTATACCATCCTCTTCAATTGTGTTTTCCGGTGCATGATCATCATCTTCCATGGGATCATTATCTTCACCTTGGATATTTGCACCTCCATGTTCCTCCACTTCGAAAATCATATTCTTCAGATTGTTTTGGTTCATATCATGTACTTCCCTGGGAAGATCAACCTATATAATATTGATTAACATAAATAAACCATGATCATCAACTCATCATCAAGTGATTTCATATGTATATAAATTGTTAAAATGATATAATGAACGCCTTACCAGTGGATGATAGTCATGCCCCCCTTCAATGTGACCATTCTCCCTACAATGTCTCTTAACTGTTTTGATTAGCAGTCTTCTACGATTTAAGCCCTTACAAATATTGCAAGGACAATAACATTTTCCATCACCTTTTCTTTTCAAGTTAGACCACAATCTAGCGATTGTCTCCCTATTTTGTTCTTCACTTATATTATCTGACATGATCGTTCTTTGTAGGAAGCAAAAATTGGGCTATGAAAACTTCGGTCTACTGCAACTTTCAAAAACTAATCAAAACTGTCAAAAGTACACAAATCTTCGTAGACCTAGCTAAATACTTTAATATTTTAAAAATACTTTCTTTGACTTTGTTCCTAAGATTATTTGTAAAACTTTGACCAACCGCCTGAATGTCTTATTTCAAGAGACCTTACAACATTAAGCCACTAAAAGCAATTTCAAAACATATAAGCTAAAAGTCTAGTTAAAGTATACATTAGAATTTTAAAAAAAACAATTTTCATACCCGAGTGCGCGGCTATAACTCGTGCAATAGCCTTCTTGCTTAGCTATAGAAGCTCTCCAGCAATCAAATTATACAAGCTACAAGGCCTAACAACAATTTCAAAACATATAAGCTACAAGTCTAGTTAAAATATACATTAGATTAAAAAATATACAATTTTCATACCCGAATGCGCGACTATAACTTGTGCAACGACCTTCTTGCTTAGTTGTAGAAGCTCTCCAGCAATCAAATCATACAAGCTACAAGGCCTAACAAAAATTTCAAAACATATAAGCTACAACGCAAGAAATATTACATGACATGGAAAAAAGAAAAAAAATTTACAAGCTTTAACAAGAAATATTAAATGACAACATAGTCCTAGAGAGATCACAATTATATGAGTCAAACATAGTCATGAAAAAGCACATAAATTAGTTATTATATGCAATTAAAAGATATAAAGTTAGATAGGGACATCCATAAGGCATATTGAAGAAATGATATGGTCATATAGATTTCATATGGGATTTTGAAGATGATAGTTTTCTAAGGCAAAGAATCCATTCATATAACCATAATGACATTAAATATTTAAGCATGGACAATCATCAAATACCAAAATAGAGTAGCAATAAATCATTAGCAATAGTATTTACTTGAAAGTTTCTAAAGCCTTTTCAAAAAATCCATTTTGTTCTTTTAACTCTTAAATCATTTGCTTTCATTTCTATCATGATACAATAGCAAGCAATGTTATTCAGAATTAGATTCAAGAAACCTTAGTAGTGTAAATAGCCATCTCCTCTAAACTGGACACTAGACACGAGGGGGCATTCACATACTCTTCCCCTAAAGGTATCCTGAAGAACAAAAGCCACTATTCTTGAGTTTGTGAATTGCACCTCGAGATGAATGAAGCTTAAAAGGAATGGAATTTTTTTTCATACATTTAAATCAGGATGTAATATTTATTCATAATTATGTACCTTGCAAGCACTTATAATTTCTGTTATATGTGTTGCAGGGAAAGAAGAAGTTTCAAGATAAGTTTACATTGTTGTTATATGTGTTGCAAGCAAAGAAGAACTTTACATTGCTTTAACTTGCCATTGATGAGTATCATCTAACACTTTTAGCATAATTTTTTGAAAAGGATGGAGACATGGTTCATGTAGTTGAGGAAGGCATTCTACATTGATTTGAGGTGATGGTAGGTTGATAGGAGTCAAGATGCTGAAAAGTTGTAAAGTTGTCATTTTAACTTCAACATTTGGGAAAGATTTTACAAAATCTCCAAAGGTGTTTATGGGTCAGTTCCAATAGTTGGAACATGGCATATGGAGATATATAAGGTCATCCAAGGCCTGGTGTATGTATTGGTTGAGGTTTTTCTCAAACCTTAATAGCAAGCAATAACATTTACACTGCAATTTGTCATAGTTTGGCTTGCAACTCGAGAAACTACCTTAATATGAATTGAAATTCACAATTTCTTGTTATTCTTAGTTAGTTTGCTTTGATTCCTTGCTCTATATGTTTTGGTAGATATTTGTGAATAGTTTGGCACAGTGTAATAAAATTCCAAACCCACTGGCCTGTTCACTGCTAGAACTAGGGTTTCTTGAATAAACATGCCATTTTCTTGAGCTCCCATAGTGTTTCACAGCCTTTTGAGGGCATTCAATGTATAGTGTATTATATATTTTTTGGGCTGAAAAAATGCAGTTTGCTATTTTTCATGTCTTGCCCTAGGTGGGCCATTATACTATGGAGCATAGGTATATACCTGTATGTTCTATAAGCCTATATTGTTTGTGGCCAATTGTATATGAATTCATGAATCTATGATATTGCTGTCAGTGTTATAGTTTCAGTCAGATCAATAATGGATTAATATAGAATTAATCTTGAATTCTATATGAACTATATTGGTTATTATTTGGAATGGATATGAGTTTGAATATGTATTTGTATATTTAATATATATGTGGAAATAATAAATATACTGGTGCAAGAGCACCTCAAACACTCAAGTCAGGCTTAAGGATCATGAAGACCTTCAAAACTCTCCAAGAAAATCAGAGGTGTGGAATGTATAAGCGGAGTCCAAGGATCAGTTGGAAGAACCTAGCATCGATCATGACCTTCAAGTAGTACACTACATTGGCATATTTACAAGGTCCTTAAAGGAGTACTCTTCATTGTGTAATGTTGGTCATGTCCACAAAGGACTAAGTATTGGGATGTAATGTTTAATAATGTTTGATAAGTCTAGGTTGGGTAGGAGGTAATCCCAAGACATTAAAATTAAGGGTGAATATTCAAATAAAACCTTTTGTTAGTTAAATATTCAAATATTTAAACATAAACGGCTAGTTTGGGATTGGAGTGAAGTTAGAGTTTAGTTGTGCTTTGTTTAATGAATTATTCTCAATTCAATGACAAGTTGGTTGAGATAGTTTCTTAACTTATTTAATCTTGTGGAGTCTCTATTATGCGACAGTGAATGAGACGGGTGTGTGGGTTTGTAACATTGGTGAATAAAAAAACTCTGAGATTTCTACTATTCTTTGATTTTTGGAAGTCTTTATCGATTTATTGGAGTTCATAGGATTTGACAAGATTTTCTTTAACTATTGCAGTTACTAGTTGATGAATTCCATATTGTTTTGAATTCACTGTTGTGGTGCCTGTTGAAGTAACAGTAAGTTTCTTTAACCATTTTTTTACCATAGTCGGGTTTTAAGAGAAATGGTGATCATTCCATGAATATGTAGGCCTGATATTCATGGAATGAATCAATTTAACATGTATTATATAATATTGACCCTGCATATGCAGAATTCATTGGGACAGAGGTGATCATTGTTGAGAACAGTCCGACCATGTGTTGTAAAGGTGTGACAAAGTGTAGAAGCAGCTAATCTGCCAAGCAAAGGAGATAGGTGGTGATTGGGAAGATTATGTGATGTCCAGTAGATGGTGAACCCATGTTTAATTGGTTACAAGAGTATGTGTAGACAAGAGATCAAGGAGGCCCTAAAATAGGGGTTTGGAGTCCAGATTTGGGGATTCGGGTGTTGCAGAATTCTTGGGGCTAATTCCTTTTGGAATTGACCATTTGATAGTATAAGTAGGCATTTTCCAAGAGTTGAAGGTGTTAGGAAGTGTCTTACATATAGTTCCTTTGTTAATCTAGTGAATTTATGCAATTAAAATAGAGCATCTGCCATAGAAATATGTTGGTGTTCGCCCAAAATAGTCATACAATGGTTTTTGGGCTACTAGGCTGCCAGTTAGGTCTCTAGGATAGATTAAAGAAGATTGTATAATCAGTAATCCAAAAAACACAGAAATAATAAACAAATTTATCACATTTACATGTACATACCAAACATTGGCAGTGAGATCCTTCTTCCTGCTAATCACCCTTCCTTCAACCAGCTGCTCCCATTTGATAAAACATCCACATAGGTTGCAAACGGTGCCCTGCTTTGAAAAAATGTAGCCTCAAAGTGCGCAAAATGCCAGTGCCTTAAAATCTTTTTGAGTCATTGGGATTCACCTGTGAATGGAGATCTCAAGTTGCCACCAAAACATAGAGAATAGAATGGGTCATTGCATTAAAAAAATGAACTCCATGGAACTAGTTTTAAGGATGCTTGATGCAAATGAGTTATGATATTCTCCCACACGCGCCTTTCAGAAGAACCCTGTGTCACGAAATTTCATTTGAATGAGGGTTTTTGGCTTTTTTTTTTGTCTTATATCCCGCTGGCGTCGCAATTACGACGCTTGTCGTCACAATTACGACATCATCGGGCTAAAATTGAAAAAAAAAAGCCAAAACCACATTATCTTTTCTTGTCGTCACAAATTAACGTTGTAAATTGACCCCTAATGTATTAGTGGATGGTTGCAAAATGGAAACCAAGATTTATCGTTGAGGGACCTCTGTAGATCTACACTAGTTTGGATAAGACTACCTAGACTCCCCTTGGAGTTTTGGGATGAGTGGGTGCTTAGATGGATTGGAAACTCTTTTGGACATTTCATTAAAATGGATATAATGACTAGCTCCAAGAAAAAATTGGGCTTTGCCAAGTTTTGTATGAATGTGGGTATGATGAAACCATTGCTAACCATGGTGGATTGAAAATCAAAATGGGGTACTTGGTTGCAACCAATTAGATATTAGAATATTGCACCCTTTTGCCAACAGTGCAACATGTTTGGCCATTTGATAGTTGAATGTGAAAAGGGTGAAAATTTTGAGGATAAAATAACATCAGTTGGTTTAGTAGTGATTGAAAGCTTGCATACTACACAAATGGAAAACCAAACCAAGCCTATTGGTAATTTGGAGTCAGCGAGGGGACCAAGAGAGGAAGTGCTCAAGGATCTGATTGAGGCTCACAAGAAGGATAGGGAAAAGGTGAAGACCCCTACGAGGGAATAAGTTAATGGACAATTTGAGGTGATCACCTATGGTTAAACTGAGAAAAAGTGAATTGTTGAGCATGAGGAGGGGTAGATTTTTGAAGTTCACTCCATACAACTGGCCCTACCTAGGGGTGGATAGATGAATAGGCTTATGGATGATGAGTTTGAAATGGTTTCTCCCCACAACATCTCCTCAAGAAAGGGGAATGACTCATTGGTCACAAATGGTAACTTGGTGGTCTCACTCCCAAGTATTGTGGAAATACCCCCCCTACAACTGAGGTCACATGTCTTAACTATAATGAAGCTAAATTGATAGTCTCTAAAAGGAAACGTAGATGGAGAAATAGGGTGTATGTTGGGTTAATAGTGAGGGTGGGGAGACCTCTAATCATAAACATCTATCAAAGGGAAACAATGAAGGATATGTTGAAACAAGATTGTTTGTTTAGAATCTAGAATAATAATTAAATAAACAATGATGTCAAACTTTCTACTTGCTAGTGAGACAATTTCTTGCTTGGTCTAAATGCTATCATTTATTTGATTGATGAAGAGGATTTGATCAATTGTGATAACAAGAGAACCTAGAGGAAAGGTTAAGTTATTTGATACAAAAAATGAGTACTAAGACAAAGTGAGACATGGATAATATGTTTTATTAATCATCTACTTAAAGATGAAGTTGATGGATACACTAGCTAAGTCTAGAAGAACATAGAAAGAAAATTATTTATGCTAAGCTTCACCAAGTGATTAGTTGGTGATGAAAAAAGTTAGTTCAAGCCAAGCAAAAAATCAGACAGTGATGAGAAAAGTGAAGATCTAGTGTATGTCAAGTGAAGTTAGTATGTTTCAAGTAAACTATAGTTGGTCTAAAGTGACAGTAAAAGATAGTTTATGCCGATTGAACTATTAGTGGATGTCGAGAAACATAGTGTTTGCTAAGAACTAGAGGTTAGTTAATGCAAGGTGACATCATTATGAGCTAGATCATGAATTCACTAATCTCAACCAACATAGTTGATTTATTCGATTGTGTGAAGCATGTGGAAGATAACCTTGAGTAGCTAGAGGCACAAAATTCAAGATAAACCATTTTGAGGGAAATTCAAAGATGATTGAGAAGGAAGTTTCTAGAGGAAGGAATCGAAAAAGAGGGAAGATTTAATGAATCAGACCTAACCCTAGAATGGATGATTGTTATTGAGTCATAAAAGACCTAAGTTCTCTTTATAAGGGGATACAAGGTTTGAAGTAGTAGTTGGTATGTGCAAGAACCCAAGGAAGAAAAGGTGACTAGGGTGTTGCTTCATAAGGTGATCGATGTATAGAGTCTTCAATTGCATGCAAAGCAAGAAGACTTAAGAGGATGAATGCTCGAAGGGTGAAAAAGCTATCAAAGTTGAAGTGAATGAAGCCAATTAGAATGGAGGACTAAATAGAGATCTATAATATGCAAGTGAGTTGTGATTTATTATTAGATCAAGCCTATTGTTACTTTCTAATCATTGTATCAGTCTAGGGTAAATCTCTTGGATTAAGGTTGACCTAATAGTCATTTGTAAATCCTTTAACTAGGTGACATTCTAATGGAATTTTCTAAAGTACTCTAATAAGGCTCACTCCTGATAGGTTGATTGAAATCTATTAACCAAATCACATTTAATAGTGTGTATTGTAACCTTTAATAGGGCTAGTCTTTCACAAGGAATCACTTCAAAAGAGTGAGAATTAGTAGCATGTTACTGGTGGTTTTTCCCAAATTGGGTTTCCATGTAAAATCCTTGTGTCATATGTGTGAATGATTGTGTTATGTTTCATGTTTACATTTTTACAAAGTGATTTTGACCTAGGATAGTAACCTACAAGTTCAAGCTTTGAATGATTTAATGGATGCATGCAAGATACATGATAAGGAGTTATATGTATAAGTTTTGTTAAGCACTGAAAAAGTTTAATTGGGACATTTAGACCTTGGATAACTAATTCACCCCCCCTCTTAATTATTCTAATGTATTCCAACAATTGGTATCAGAGCATTGGTTCCTGTGAGGGATAGTTTGAAGGTACTATAAGCTAAAGATCAAAATGCCTAAGATAGAGGTACCCAACCTTAACAAGGAGAAATTTCTTGCATGGAAAATTTTGATGAAGCTACATCTAGGAGGTCTTACAGATCATGTAGGAACTACCATTCCTATTGAACATGTCAACCATGCTAGAGGATCTATAAAAGAAGAAAGAGCACAATCAGGCACTGTTAGAGATTGCATTTTCCCTAAGTTATTTTGAGTTCAATAACATCAAGGATTGTGATAGTGAAAAGAAAATATGGGATGCTCTTCACACATGTATGAAGGAGACAAAAAAATTTTGAGAGCCAAATCTAAAAGTCTTAGAGGTAAGTTCGATGACATGAGAATGCAAGAAGGTGAGAACATTGTTCAATATTTTTCTAGAATAAAAGATATTGTTAATGCTATTAAATGAGCTAATGATAACATTGATGATGATACTATATTAAGAAAAGTAATGAGGACACTTCTACCCATCTATGCTATTAGATTTTCTCCCATGCAAGAACTAAGATGTATACCTGGTACTAATCTTACTCCTAAAGGTGTGGTAGGTAGACTCACTACCTTTAAACTCTCCAATTTTAATAACTTCACGTCTTGGAATGTTGAATCTACTTTCAAAGCTAAAATTTTATTAAAGGAATCTAACAAAAAGAGAAAGGAAAAGAGTAAACATGTTTCTAGTGATAGTGATATAGATGAGGAGGAATTAGAACAATTTGAAGCATTGCTAGCTAGTGTTGTGATTTAGAGCCTAATTAGACTTAGAGGTTTATTTAGCATGGTTTCTGTCCAGATTATTTCTACAAGGGTTTTGGGGAATCACCCCTATTGGGTTCTAAGGTAGCGCCCTAGGTGCACTCCCTATCATAATATAGGGTGGGGTTGAGGGGCCTTACATTGTAAAAGGTGTTAGCTACTATTTTTATATTATTCTAGCCCTAATTTTGTAAGCATAAAAATTCTTCTATAAAAGGCTTAAGGTTAGGGATTTTCACAATATGTGATGCAAAAATTGGTTCTCGCAACGGTATTAAGCTGTAAGGGATTATAGATTATAATCAAATTATAATCACTAGATCATAATAATATTGGACTTGTTGTTGGTGGATGTAACCTAGGGATTGGGTGAACCATGTTAAATCTTGGTGTCTTGTGTTCTGTTATGTGCACTCTATTTTTTTCTAATATAGGTTATATTTGAATGTAATTGTTATTTTTGTTTGAGGTTAATCCCAACAAGTGATATCAGAGTGAGATGATCGTCATTTTTTTATCCAAATTGTCATCATTTTTGTTTTTATTTTTTTAGCGATGCTCTACAAGAAGGTCTCACAGTTAGGTGGGAGTAATGGAAAATGAGGGTAAGTTGAGAGTTGACAAGTTTAATGGACAAAACTTTCAGTTATAGAAGATAAAAATGGAGGACTATCTCTATCAAAATGATTTATTGAAATTGTTGGAAGGAAAAACTCAAAACTAGGGAACTATGACAAATGAGGACTAGGAGATTTTAGATAGAAAGGCACTCAAAATAATCTAGTTATGTTTGGCACCATTAGTAAAATTTAACATTACAAAAGTGAAGATGACATAAGAGTTGATGGAAACCCTAGAAAAATTGTATGAAAAGCCCTCCACTTCATATAAGGTATTTGTCATGAAGTGTTTATTTAATATGAAAATGGCAAAAGGTGGATTTGTTGCAGATCATTTAAATGAGTTTAATATTGTTACTAGTCAATTATCTTTTGTAGGTATCAATTTTGATAAAGAAAGTAGGGTTCTCTTGATTTTTTTTTCTTTGCCTAAAAGCTAGAATAGCTTGGTAATGGCTATGAGTAATTCTATTTTTGGATCTAATACCTTAAAATATGATGATGTGATCATTGTTATTTTGATTGAGGAAACTTGTAGGAAAATCTTAGGTGGATCTACATTAGGAAGTGCTTTGAATGCACAAAGCAAAGGTAGAATGACTAAGAGAGGAAATAATTCTGAAAATCATGGGAAATCAAGAGGAAATTCAAAGGGGAAGAGGTCTCAATCTAGAGGATTGAGAGATTTCTGGTATTATCGTAAAGCAAGGCATAATAAGAAAGATTTCTAGACTCAAAAGAATAATGAAGGAGATAAACTAGAAGTGAACAACGAGGCAAATGTGGTAAGTAACAAATTTGAAGAGTATTCTTTGCTTCTATATTTAGAAAGTGTTGATGATTCATAGGTTTTAGATTTTAGTGCTTCATTTCATGCTACATCTCATAGAGGTTATTTCATTGATTACATCCAAGAGGATATTGGTTGGGCTTGTTTATTTAGAGGATAATGAACCTTGTTAGATTTTTGGAAAGGAAAAATTTAAGATTAAGTAATGTAATGGGAATCATTGGCTACTACATGAGGTAAGACATGTTCCAAGGCTAAGTAGGAATTCAATTTCAGCAGGGCAACTTGGCGATGATTTTTGTGTAGTTACTTTTAATGATAAAAATTAGAAGGTTTCAAAAGGTTCCCTTGTAGTAGCAAAAGGTATGAAATTAGGCACCTTATATCTTTGTATAGGTTATATTGTTCCTTCTAATTTGATTGTTTCAGAGAAAAATGAATGTTTAGGAACAATTGTTGTAGTTGAGTAGGGAGAACAAATAGCTACTATAGATTCTAATACAACACCATGTCACAATAGACTTGGGCACATGAGTGAGAAAGGTATGAAAGTAGGGTGAAAGCACAAACCTGTGTCACCATTTGTGATATTTGGAGGGGTTACGTCCAAAATAGTTTCGGCTGTAATGGTTATGGCCGAACAAGTTTCGGCCGCACATATGTGGCAAGTTTCCCTGTCGACGTGGCATGCACAATTACGGTCGAAACACCTTCGGCCAAAATGGTTTCGGCCGTAACCCCCATGTTCCAAATGACTCAAAATATTAGAAAAATAGCCAAAAAGTCATTGACAAATTTTATGCACTAGGGGGTTATGGCCGAAACCCTTTCGGCCAAAATGGTTACGGCCGAAACAGTTTCGGCCAGAACTACCTATGTGGCAGCCACATAGGCAAAAATAAGAACTTCTGCAAACTTCTTAGTTTGAACGGCAATTTGGCTTACTAAATTGAAGTTTTTTTTTAAAACTAAAAATATATTTTTGTAGGTCTTGGAGTCAAGATTATGATTATATATTTTTTTAAAAATTTTGATTATGGATAATATGTTATAATTTGAAAATAGTAAAAGTAGGTATTTTAAGATTTAGGAAGATGTCTATTCACAAATAATAATAAAATAGTAAATCATGTTCAAAAATTATTATTTTTTAATTCTGCACTAGAGGAGAGAGTCTTCTTCAAGAATATGTAATTTGTTTTAAAAAATATGTAGATTTGATGGAAAAAGTTTGACGGGAGAAAAAAATTGTCAATTTCTGACAACTTTGACTTTGACCAGTTATAACTTAAAAAATATTAACTTAATTTCAAATTTTCTTTTTTGGTGCACTAGGTATACATGTTGGCTCTAACATATTCCAAAATTAGACCAAAATATGAACATTTCCATATATTTGTTTGACGGGAAAAAATCTCTATGTTTTCAGCATTTAAAAAAAATCAAAAAATAGACTTTAAAAATTAAAAAATAGATAAAATTTTCACTCAATTTTTTTCAAAAAAATTATAGACATAAACTTCATCTAATTTTACACATCTCATTAGTTTACATCATCTTCAAATTCTAAGCACAAATGCCACTTTTATGTCATTAAAGTTGAAGACTTTAAATTCTGATATCAATTCTTCTTTATAAAAGGTGACATAGGTTTGTGCTTTTACCCAGTACTTAATTCAAAGCAAGTTTTACTAGGTGTGAAATGTGTCAATATGCATTTCTATGAAATTTGTGTGTATGGGAAACAAAAGGGAGTGAGTTTTGTGAAGACTAGGAAGGAAAATAAAAGTGAGAAATTACAGCTTGTGCATATAGATGTATGAGGACCAGTTTAGGTATCTTCCCTTAGTGGCTCTCATTATTATGTTCATTTATTGATGATGCAACTAAAATGTCTCAAATATGATAATGGTGGTGAGTATTTCAGTTTTGAATTAGAAGATTATTGCTCCACTAATTTTATTCATAGATAGAAAACTATTACAAGGGCTCCATAGGAAAATGGAGTGGCTAAATGCATGAACAAGATATATTGGAGTGTGTAAGAAGCATGAGGTTGCATGTGGGGTTGCCCTTAAACATGTGGGTAGAGGCTATCAATACTACCATATATTTGATTAATAGAGGTCCCTCTACTCCCTTGGGTTGTCATATTCTAGAGTCTAGGAGTAGATAAAATCCAACTCCATAGCTCACCAAGATCACCTACATGCAAATACCTTGCTAAAGAGAAACTAAAGGAGCAAGAGCTTGAAGCAAACAATGCAAGAGAATTATTTCACAATAGAAAAATGAAATTTCTATGTGAATGGATGAATTTATAATGAGAGAGATCACTTATAAAGGCCTCAAGGAAGCTTGTAGAACAAACTTGGAAGGTGGTAGAAGATAAGGTTGAAAACTAAGCACTCTTCCACAAAAAGGTGGAACATGCTACAAGGGAACAAACTCCCATGTTGTCAACAACTCATCAATACAACTACTAAATACTAAATGTTAAATAAAAGCATTAACCTAAGTAAGCTTAAGTAATAAAATAAATAATAATTAATTAATTATTTACTCTAACAACCCCCCTTAAGCTCACAAAATTAAGATGAAAAATAGAATGGGTCTTAGTAATGAGGCCATGTTAGATACCCATGTACAATGCAAAGAAATGCAACCTCTATAAATGGAGAAAGAGAGAAAACCACGTGGGAAAAACCATCCCCCAAAAAGAGGTAAAACATGCTAAAAAAATGAAGGAAGAAAGGCCTCAACAAGACCCCCCAAGGACAATGACTGAAAATGGCTCAAGAGACTCTCTCAAAACCATAAGTACAACCAGCCCCCCATGAGAATAGACACCAAAGCCCCCCTAGAATGATGGAGCTCCTATAGAAATGATCATACCAATGAAACTCCAATTTGGAAGGGCAAGGGCACATAACAAGGGAACCCCTAAATGAGAGGGGAAACTAGGAGGCCTAGTTGATGCCCATAGGAAAAAGTATGAGGATCTAGAAATGGAATCCCCAAGGTAGGTATGATGACACTATCATGAATGTCTATTGTAGTATCTGCAACAAGTGCACCTGGAGTCTCAATGAATGAAGTTGGAGGATCAGGTAGAGTAGAAGAAGAATATTGTGGAATAGAAAATCCCTCAACTAGATGTGGTGTGGAAGTCAAAATAGGGATCTCAAGAACAATACAAAGGTTCAAGTATCCTGACTGCACCACATGATGCTCCTGCAAAAGAGAAGAAGTGTGCTCTGACAATGGAGATGGTGAACCAAAGTCTGAGAAGGTGTAGAGATGAGTGGAAGGATCAATAGACCCTATAGCAATAAGTCATCCTATTGAATGATCTCAAATGAAGATTGAATTGGCAGTGAACTCAACTGTCTTCCCTGATCACTGAATGTAATCTAAGAAATTAAGAGAAGGTTGGTAGAAAAAGATGGAACATACAATACATAATTGAATATACCATCCTAGATGCTAACTAAACCTTTCTCATAGACTAGTAGGGCAATGTTATTCCCATGCAAATATGAGGAATGGGAGAAGCCTCAAGAGTAGAGAATACAACATGAGAAGATGTCATATGGTGAGAAGCACTTGAATCCAGTATCTAAGGAACCTGTGAAGGAGATGCAATGGAAGCTTGTAGTGCATGACCTTTTCCAAGATCCTATATAGATGGTGAAGATGTGGAAGAAGACTAAAAGTCAGACCCTTGTGAGGTAGACGAGGATGGAGAAGAAATAGTGTTCTTCTGAAGAAGAGCTTGCAAATCTGAAATTTGTTTCTCATAGCCATCAAATCTCTTCTAAAAAAAATGTGCCTTATCATGAGATCCTTTCCAACAATAGGAATAGGTAGGAGTCTTATTCTTCTTTTTCTCCTTCTTCTTAGAATATGATGAACTAGTAGGAAGAGGGATCTAATATTTGCTTCAACTTTTGCTCTTGTGTATCCTTGACAAGCAATGCCTAGGGCTATGAACCTGAAAGTGAATCCATCTGATTGATCTTGGACTATTCATGAGTTAAATGATCACAAAATATCCCAAATGAAGGCATCCTATGTCTATCACCCAAGGCATCCATAGTGGAGTAGAAAGTAGAAGAGATTCCAACATCCTTGCAAAAGTGTATGCAAAGATTTGAATTTCATCAATAAGTCCTCAATGGTGGGAAAGCTATCAAGTGTCAAAGAAGTCAACTCTACATCAAGGTAAAGTTCCTGGAACTCATTCATTGTGCTAAAAAAAGTCTAAAATTTGAGCCAATAAGCCCATAGAGTGGTCAAACCATCCAAGTGAAATGGTAGACTATTTGAAATATTCAATGCAATTAATCCCATGGCCTCATCCATTTTATTCTTGTTCTAAAGAACAGCAAAAGGGCATGTAAGAATAGGTTGATTCTCATCCAAACATGACTGTAAGCCCCTCAACATGAGAAGCCTAGTCATTTGTGCCTTCCAAGTGTGATAGTTGTGTAGTGTGAGATAGGTTATAGATGGATCCACCATTGAGAGGGAAGAAGATAAAAGTAGAAGGGTCTATTCTATAGTAAATTATAGAAAAGAAAATGCTCCTCCCCACAATGTATAAATTGGGCACTCTTTACTTAGTGTGATTACAATAGCCAATTTAGGGCCTATTTCTCAAAGTACTATTTCTGTCTACAAAACTTATAATCTAATTGCATATCTAGAAAGTAGACAAAAAAAATACACTTTCAAAAAAAATAAAAATAGAACCTGATTATGTGTCTAGATGAGCCCATACTAAGAATTTGAAGTGGCAAAAATTGAGAATTGTGAGTTGTAGAAAATCTAGGAACAAAGATCTCAAACCACCTATAACAATGTGCAGATCACGAAATCCTACACCAAAACAAAAAATCGCTCTAAAAAATGAGTCTATTTGAGGGAGATAACATTTTTTGGAAATCACCTCTGTAGTTATTTTTTCTGAATCACCACTGTCACACCTCCAAAAAATAAAGAAAAGAACCCAAAAAATGTCAGATCTATTATGTCAAACCCTCTTTCTCCTTTTTTTCCAAATACTAAAAAATGCTCTTCCTCTCGATTGAAGAAAAATCATAAACAAACTAGGGTTTGTGTCTCCAAATCACGGCTTAAAAAATTTTTCAAACAAGAAGTAGTAGGGAGGCTTTGATACCATGTAGGAGTTGATAAAATCCAACTCTACAACTCACCAAGATCATCTACATGCAAATAGCTTGTTGAAGAGAAACTAAAGGAGCAAGAGCTTGAAGCAAACAATGCAAGAGAAAATATTTCACAATAGGAAAATAAAATTGCTATGTGAATGAATGAATTTACAATGAGAGAGAAACCTGTTATAAAGGCCTCAAGGAAGCTTGTAGAACAAGCTTGGAAGGTGGTAGAAGATAAGGTTGACAACTAAGCACTCTTCCACAAAAAGGTGGAACATGCTACAAGGGAACAAACTCCCATGTCAACAACTCATCATTACAACTACTAAATACAAAATATTAAATAAATGCATTAATCTAAGTGAGCTTAAGTAATAGAATAAATAATAAACAAATAATTATTTACTCTAACACAGAGGAAGCATGGGCTGGTAAGAAGGTGAGTTATTTTTTTTGAAGACATTCGATTGTGAAGCTTTTTCTCATATAGATTTTAAAAATAGAACCAAGCTACAAGCTATGTCAAAAAAATGTGCATTTGGTGGATATGCATTAATAAATTTAGTTATAGGCTTTGGGATTTTGAAAATCATAAATTTTTAAGAAGTAAGGATGTCATATTGAATGAGAAAGTATTGTACAAAGATCTATCACAGCAACATGAGAAAAAAGAAAATTATTATGTAGTGTTGGGTGATACTCCAAAACCAACAGTTCCTCATGATCTACAACAATTGCAACAACAAATACCACACACCCTAGTGAATGGTAGATGGTCAACAAGAATAAGTAGACCTCCAAAAAGATTTTCTCCTTCTTTGTATTCTATTTTACTTACTAATGTTGGTGAACCTAAATGTTATGATGAAGCTGTGTAGGTGGATGGGAGTTTGCAATGAAAGACAAAATGGACTCTTTGCCAAAAAATAAGACTTGGGATTTATGCAAGTTTCCTATAGGTAAATAGTCTTTATAGAATAAGTGGGTTTATAGGTTGAAAGAAGAGGATGGAGGTAAGAAAATATTTAAAGCTAGGTTAGTGGTAAAAAGATTTGCATAGATAAAGGGCATTGATTTTGATGAGATATTTTCTCTTATTATTAAAATGACTTCTACTTGCACTGTTTTAAGTATTGTGGCTATTGAATATTTATATTTGGAGTAGCTTGATGTTAAAACAACCTTCCTTCATGGTGATCTAGATGAAGAGATATATATGTATTAGCTACAAGGATTTGATGTCAAAGATAAGGATAACTTAGCGTGCAGATTAAAGAAGAGTTTATATGGCTTGAACCAAGCACCTCGACAATGGTATCCAAAATTTGATAGGTTTATGCATGAGGATGGATATAATAGGTGTCATTTAGATCATTGTGTTTATTTTAAGAGGTTGGGTGATGATTGCTACATTATTTTATGTTTATATGTTGATGATATACTTATAGTTGGGTTTAACATGGATCATATTAAAGGGTTGAAATGCTAGTTATCACATGCATTTTCTATGAAGGATTTTGGGGCAGCAAAACAAATTCTTGGTATGAAGATTTGAAAAGATAGGAAGAATAGGAAATTGACTTTATCTTAGGCTAATTATATTGAGGTGGTGTTGTATCATTTCTCTATGAAGAATGCTAAAGCTATTAGCACACCTTTACCTGGTTATTTGAAGTTGACTAAGGAGACGTATCCTAAGACACAAGAAGAGGAGGACAAGATATCCAAGGTACCTTATGATTTAGCTATAGGAAGCTTGATGTATGCTATAGTATGTACAAGGATAGATATTACACATGCAGTGGGAGTCGTTAGCAGGTATATGAGTCATCTAAGAATTAAGCATTGGAATACAGTTAAATGGATTCTAAAATATTCTAGAGGTACATCTAGTAAGTTTTTACATTTTGGGGGCTTTATGACTTATTTATAGGGATATGTTGACTCAGATTTGGTAGGTGATATTGATACCAGGCAAAGTATTACAAGTTATGTATTTATTATTAGTGGGGTAGCAGTGAGATGGGTTTCTTAGTTACACAAGGTTAATGCTTTATCCACTACAAAGGTAAAGTATGTTGCTACTACAGAGGTAGTGAAGGAGATAATATGGATTTAGTTCTTCATGGAAGAGTTAATGGGACATCCATAGAGGGATAAATATTTGTTCACAGATAGCCAAAGTGTCATTCATCTTGCAAAGAATTCAGCTTTGCATTCAAAAACAAAACACATACAATTGCAGTACCATTTTATTCAGTCAATGTTGAATGATGGAAAATTAAAGCTAGAGAAGATACATACAAATGACAATCCAATAGGTATGTGTACAAAGGTAGTGACAAGGGAGAAGCTGAACTCCTCTTCAACTTTGGTTGGTCTTCTCAACTGAACAAAATAAAAGAACAACATAGTCTGAGTGGTTTGATATTCTAGTAGGAGCTACATGTTTAGTATTCCTATGATCAGTCTCCAAGTGTGATATTTTTGTGATGTGGAGCCTAATATGGATCAAAGGTTTATTTTGTGAAGTTTCTCTCCAAATTATTTCTATGGGGGCTTGGGGGCAGTACCCCTATAGGGTCCTAGGGCAATGCTCTAGGTGCACTTCCTATCACAGTATAGGGTGGGGTCGAGGGGCAATCCCCCTACGGGGGTTTTCAGGGATAGTACCCCAAAGCCAAAAATGAAGTTATATTGTAAAAGGCATCGATTACTATTTTTATATTATTCTAGCCCTAATTTTGTAAGTAGAAAAGAGCTTGTATAAAAAGGCTTAGGGTTAGGGATTTTCATAATACGTGATGTGAAAATTGGTTCTTGTAGTGGTATAAAGCTATAAGGGAATATAGATTTTAATTAGGTTGTAATCACTAGATCATAATAATATTGGACTTGTTGTTGGTGGATGTAGCCCAGGAATTGGGTGAACGAAATTAAATTTTGGTGTCTTGTGTTCTCTTATGTGCAATATATTATTTTCTAATATTGGTTGTATTTGCATGTAACTGTTATTTCTTTCTGAGGTTAATCCTAACAACTAGGAGATTTCACAGAGGAAAAGAAAAATACAAAGGCAAGATGCCTATCATATGTTTCAATTGTAACAAAGCTGGTCATATTGCTGCAAAGTACCTTGAGAAGAAGAACAATAAAAGTGGAGACAAAATCCTAAGAAAAAGAGAAGAGAACAACAAAGATTACATAGACAAAGGAAATAAAGCTTGCTACATTATTGAAGAGGAATCTAACGAAGAATCTAATGATCATGAGGATGAAGTTGTCTATGTTACAATGAAGGATGATTCTGATGAAGATGAGGCAACTACACTAGTATCTTATCTGAATAAGAGTGACACATGGATTATTGATAGTGTTTGTTTCAATCACATGACTAGAGATAAAAGTAAGTTCAATTCCCTTGTGTAGTATGATCGTAATAGTGTTAGATTTGGAAATGATGCACCATGTCTTATCAAAGGAAAATGATCAATTAAGTTGACATATATGATCATATGTGACAATGCTTATTATGTGGAAGGACTAAACTATAATTTGTTAAGTGTGTCACAATTGAATAGTGCTAGATGTAAGGTTGAATTCAAAAATAGAAAATCTAAGATCTATGATGCTAGTGGAGAGCTAATTGGTAATGGTGATCAAACTAGAGGTAATCTATTCTACCTTTACATGAATGATGATACTTGTCTAGTTGTACAATTTGATGATACATTATCCTATTTGTTGATGATTATTCTAGGATGATGACATTTATGTTTTTAAAGAAAAAATTTGATGCATTTCACATGTTTAAGTGGTAATTGACTAGAGTAGAAAAAGGAAACTAGCAAGAGCTTGAAATGTCTAAGATTTGACAAAGGTGGAGAATTTACATCAAATGAGTTTGAGATGTTCTGTAATGATAGAGGAATCAAAAGATAGACTTTTGCACCTAGAACCCCTCTATAAATGAGATTTTTGAAAGGAGGATTAGATATGTGATTGAGTGTGCTAAAACAATTATGATGGTGAAGAATGTTGCTTTGACATATTGGAGAGATTTTGTAACTATAACTATCTATACCCTGAACTGAGTACAATTCAAGAAAGGTACAAATTCCACACCTTTTTAATTATGGTATGGATATTCTGTAATATATTTTAAGGTATTTGGGAGAAAGTGCTACATTATTAAGGATAATAGGAATGAAAAATTTGATCCTAAAAGTAAAGAAGGTATATTCCTAGGCTATTCCACAAGAAATAAAGCTTATAAGTGTTTAAATACTAACACTAAAAAAGTTGTCGAAAGTGAAAATGTGAAGTTTGATAAATATATAGAGGTACATGAAGCTGAACCTACAAAAGAACCTAAAGATTACAATAAATTTTGTATTTCTATGATAACATGATCAATGATGAAGCTATGGACCAAGTTGCAAATTGACAACAAGTTTCAGTGACTACTGAGTCACATAGAGTGAATGTCGAGTTGCATTCAAAAACTGAGATAAGTGCACATGAAAGAAATGTTGAATTACCTAATAGAGAACTACACAATAATTTTGAAGTTGAGATAGCCATTGAAGAAAACAAAGTAGAACCAAGATTGTCAAAATATGTCAAGAGACATCATCCTGCTACACAAATTATTGGAGATAAAGAGACCAGACCTATAAAAAGAAACAATTTGAGAAGTGATACATGTCTACTAAGTATGGATGAGCATAAATTAGTTAGGGATGCATTGGAAAATGATGGCTAGAGTCAAGCCATGAGACTACTAGAAGGAATAGGTTTGAATGCTTGGAGTAGCATACGGGAATGAGAAAATTGAGAAGAATAAAACCTGGTCACTTGTACCTAGACTAGAGAACAAGAATGTTATTGGAACCAAGTGGGTGTAGAGAAATAAGTTAGATGAAAATGGTGAAGTCACAAGAAATAAAGAAAGATTAGTTTGCAAGGGGTATGCTCAAGAAGAAAGAATAGACTATATAGAAACATTTTCCCCTATTGCAAGATTAGGAGTAATGACTTTGATTGCTTACTTTGAATACAAAGGTTTCAAATTTTAACAAATTTATGTGAGATTTGTATTTCTAAATGGTATATTAGAAGAAAAGGTTTATATTGAATAACCTAAAGGATTTGTTGATGCAAACAACAAGAACATGCTATGTAGACTACACAAAGCTTTAAATTGTTTAAAGAAAGAAACTAAAGCATGGTATGAGAGACTTCATAATTATCTTGTGAAGATTGGTTATGAGAGAATTGATGACAACAATAATATGTACTTGAATATTGAAGTTGGTAAAGGTATTTAACTAGCTGAAATTTTTGTTGATGATATCATATTTAGAGGACAAAATACACTGTGCAAGACATTTGCTAATGAAATGATGCAAGAATTTGAGATGTCCATGTTTAAATAGATTAAATTCTTTGTTGGCCTACAAGTGTATCAAATGCAGTATGGTATTTACATCACTCAGTCCAAGTATGTGAGGAAATATTGAATTTTTTTGATATGGAGGATTCTAAACATGTTACCACACCTTTGTTCACATGAAAAAAACTATAAAAAATTGACAATTTTGCTGAAGTGAACCAAACTTTGTACAAGTCTATGATTGGAAAATTGCAATATGTGGATCATAAAAGACCTAAAACTGCATTAGCTATTGGGATTATTGCAAGATTTTCTACAAATCCTAAGGAGAATCATTTGAAGGCCATTATGAGAACTATTATATATTGGAAAGAAACAAAGGGCTTTGGTCTATACTACAAGAAAAATGGAAAAAATGAATTTAGAGCCTATAAAGATGTTGACTAGCCTAGAAATGTTGATGACATAAAAAGTACAAGTGGTGGAACATTTTTCTTGGGAAAGAGACTAGTTATATGGACTAGTAAGAAACAAAATTGCATATCAAAATCTACTATTGAAGTTGAATATGTGCTCCTATAGTGAATTGTACCAATATTTTATGGATAAAACAACTACTCAACACAATGAAGGAGGAAATACTGAACCTTTTATACTCTACTGTGATAACACAAGTGAAATAAACATATCTAAGAACCCTATGATGCACACAAAGACAAAACATATAGCTATCAAGTATCATTACATGAGAGAGCTCGTTCAAGAAAAAAAAGTGAAGATGGAATATGTGAATACCAAAGAATAGATAGTTGATATATTAAAAAAAAAAAATTACCTAAGGATTCTTATGAGTATCTAAGGTGTAAAATAGGGGTGATACCCCAATCCAAAGCTATTTAAGAAGCATGAGAAGTTCCCTACATCAACTGAGATGAATGACATATGTTACACATTGATATAGTGGATCTTACTTTAGGAGCTGCTTAAAGTAATCAAAGAGCTAGAACAAAAGATTAGTCACAAGTAAGATGAAAGAGGGAAAACCTAAATTATTACATTTACATGTTGAGATGACAAGTCTTTGGCATTGTTGCCAAAGAGGGAGAAATAGTCTTAAGAAAGAAAACAAAATTGTATATCCAACAAGTGAAAGGGAGAAATAAATACAAGGAGAATTAGCCTTGAGAGATAGAATAACAATCTTTACTTTGAAAGAGGGGGAGTTACCTTAGAGGGATTAATTAGAGAAATTCAAAAAGTTAGAGGGAAATAGTAAGAAAGAGATCATTGAAACACTATGAGGGAGATATAAAAGAAAGAAGGAGATTGAAAAAGATACACTACCTTACACAAATGAAGGACACATACAGGTAGAAAAAGAAAATTATTACAAGTATTTTTGATATTGTTGTTGGTATTGGTTTTTCATCAATGCCAAATAGGGAGATTGTTGAAAAAAGATTGTTTGTTTGGAATCTGGAACAATCATTGTATTGTCAATGATGTCAAACCTGCTACTTGCCAATAAGACAATTTCTTATTTACTCTAAATGCTATCATTTGTTTGATTGATGAAGAGGATTTGATCAAATGTGATAACAAGAGTACCTTAAGGAAAGTTTAAGTTATTTGATATAGAAAAGGAGTACTAAGACCAAGTGAGACATGGATAATATTTTGTATAGATGAAGTTGATGGATACACTAGCTAAGTTTGGAAGAACACAAAAAGAAAATTCTATATGCTAAGCTTGACCAGGTAATTACTTGGTGACAAGTAAAGTTAGTTCAAGCCTAGCATAAAATTAGTTAGTGCCAAGCAAAGTGAAGATCTAGTCTATGTCAAGTGAACTTAGTATGTGTCGAGTAAATTATAGTTGGTGCCAAGTGACAGTAAATGATAGTATATGCCAAGTGAATTATTAGTAGATGCTGAGCAACATAGTGTGTGTCAAGCATCAAAGGTTAGTTAATGTTGAGCATTGTGAGTTAGATTGTGAACTCACTAGTCTAAGCTGACAAAGTTAATTTCTTGGATTGTGTGAAGCATGTGGAAGATAAGGTTGATGAGCTATATGAAAAAAATTCAAGATAAACCATTTTGAGGAAAATTTAAAAAGGATTGGAAAGGAAGTTTCTAGAGGGAGAAAAGGAAAGGAGGAATGATTCAATGAAACTAACCTAACCTTGGAATAGACAATTTTTTTTGAGTAGAAAAAGACCTAAATTCTCTTTATAAGGGTATAAAAGGCTTGAAGCAATAGTTGGCATGTGCGAGAACCCAAGGAAGACAAGAAGTGTAGGGTGTTTCTTCATATGGTGGCCAAATTATAGAGTTTGTAATTTTCATGCAAAGAAAGAAGGCTTAAGAGGATAAATGCTTGAAGGGTGAACAAGCTATTAGTGTTGAAGTGAATGAAGCCAAGCAAAATGGATGACTAAATAGAGATTTGTAATCTGCAAGTGAGTTGTGATTTTTTATCAGATCAAGCCTTACTATTACTTTCTAATCATTATATCACTCTAGGATAAATCCTTTGGATTAGGGTTGACCTAACAATCATTTGTAAATTGGGTGACATTCTAATGGAATATTCTAAAGTCCTCTAGCAAGGCTCACTCCTAATGGGGTAATTGAAATCATTTAACTAGGTCAAATTTAATAGTGTGTATTGTAACCTTTAATAGGGTTGGCCTTCCATAGGGCATCTGTTTAGAAGAGTGAGAATTAGTAGCATGTTATAGGTGGTTTTTACCAAATTGGGTTTCCACATAGGATCCTTGTGTCATATGTATGAATGATTCTGTTATGTGTCATGTTTACATTTTTGCAAAGTGATTTTGACCTAGGATAGTAACCTACAAGTTCAAGCTTTGAATGATCTAAAGGATGAATGCAAGATACATGATAATGAGTTATATGTATAAGTTTTATTAAGCACTGAAAAGTTTAATTAGGACATTTAGACCTTGGGTAATTGATTCAGCCCCCCTCTCAATTATTCTAAAGTATTCCAATAGGATATAACATAGAGAAACAAAAAAACCTTAAGGAAATCCAACCACACATGGGATAAAGATAATATCCTAGAATGTGAGAGGGCTTAATAGCCCTAGGAAGTAGTATGAAATTAAAAAAAAGATCATTGAACTTAATAGTAACATGATTCTTTTGAAGGAAGTGAAAATGATAGAGCATGTGTTCTTTAGAGTGACAACATACATTTGGGCAGTTGCCAAATTTTCTTATATTGAATCCAATGGTGCTTCCAAAGGCATTGCTACACTATGGAACTTGGATAAGATAGTTGGTAATGTGATCCTCGTCAATACCCATTTTGAGGTAATGGGATTCACCTCCCAAGCTGGCAGTTAGAATTTGTTAAACTTCTATGCCCCCAACACTCATAATGGAAGGCTAGCTATTTGGGATGAGGCAACCAAAGTGGAAAATGTAATGAGATAGGAAAACATATTGTATATGCGAGACTTTAATACCCCTTTGTATCCTTCAGAGAAAATAAGGGGCTTGTAAGATTTCTCTAAGAGTATGGATGATCTGGAGGGCTTCCCTAGAAGGAATGACTTGATTGATATTGACCTCCAAGGTCCTTCTTTCACATCGTGTAATAATCTTCTAGAGAAAAATCTGATCTAGGTGAGGCTAGAAAGGGCCCTCATCTCATCCAGTTGGAATGTTCTCTAATGAAGGGTGCTCCCCTTAATATCATAATCACATAACATAAACAAAGAAACACTAGAAATTGTGGGAAAAAAATATGGGCTTTCTATTATTGCCATAAATGTAGAATTACAGAATTCAAGATTACAATATGCTAACCCACATGGGTACCTTCATTACAAAAATTTGCAAGACACAGCTACAAACTATCACCTAGAGCTACCTAGAACTATCCTAAAAAATCCTATGGGCTTTTGTTAAATAGGCACTATTATGCCACTCATGAAGGTTCTAGAAATTAACCATTAAGACTAACAAACCCCAAATTACATAAATTAGATTTATTACATTAGAGTTGGCTCAAAGAATTACAAACTTTATTTATAACCATGAGTAAGGTATCCTAACTTTTAGAGACCATAGCTCATAAACTGTAGCTCAAATTGCCTTTTATAACCACTTTTCAAAAAGGGTCGGTCATGAACTACAATGCATGAGACACAAAGCAACACTCAACCAACATTTGACCCCATTTTAGAGCTTCTAAAGCCTTTAGAAGTGAGTTGAAAGATATTTCTGCAAAAATTTCCATCAAAAATTTGCAATAAATTCTTTGATATGGAAGTTGGAGCCATGAGCTTTTTTATTGTAGGCTTATAATTCTAAAACAAACCTTCCTGACAAAAATTAGAACATTCTAAGCTCATATGAAAAACTTACTAAAAATAGAAAGTTCCAAAAAATAGTAACCTCCTTGTCTACTATATCATATTAGAATAGAAAAGATTGAAACTAAAAAGATACAAGCTGAAATTAAAAATTATTTTGGATGATACAATATTGCCCTCACACCTAGGATGCTCCTGCATTATTCTGCCATATACCTACTTAAAGGAAGATCCAAGAATCATATCTGACCACTCTATGCTTGTGTTTACATTGACATAGCTTCAAACTACTAGATGTAGGCCTTTTAGGTATGAAATCATGTTGCACTCTCACCCAAAGTTTAGGATTTGGATTGTACGGTGGTGGAACCCACCAGTTGAAGGAAAAACTATGTATTGCTAGGAAACTAGAAAGAACCTACAAAAAGGTTAGAGGATGGAGAAAATATTTGTTTGGGAACATTTGCAAGTAAAAGAAGACTACTAAAAAGAATTTGGAATCTCTTCAAATTTATCTGGCACAAGGTAATACTAGCATTGAACATCATCAAGAAGAGAAGGAATATTGAGATAGGTGGAAGATCCTTCTGAATCATAAGGAAATATTTTCAAAGAAGAGGTCTAGGGTTTAGTGGTTGGAATAGGGTGACCAAAATAAAATCTTCTTCCACATCAACATCAGTTAGAAAAAAGAGGAACACCATTAACTTCTTGGTTGACAATAAGGGTCAAGAGATAATGGAAGCTAAGGAGTTAGAGGTTTGGACCAATAGCTATTTCCAAGAAATCTATAACCCCATCCATCCAAGTCAACAATAACATGCAAGAAAGTTTGTTAAGATTGATTAATTTGGTGATGAATAAATAGATGAATGAGGTCATGAATGATAAGGTTAAGGAAGACGTAAGGAAGGTAGTGTTCACTATGAACTAGTACAAAGCCCTAGGTCTTGATGGGTTCCCCTTGACATATTTTTAGGAATTTAGGAATATTGTTAGGTATGATGTAGTTCACTTGATGAATGACTTTGTCAAAATTAGTAAGATATTGAAGGAACTCAACCAAACATTCATAGAACTAATACTTAAGACATATGACCCTAGACATCTAGAAAATTTTAGACCCATTAGTCTTTGCAACACAATCTATAAAGTCCTAGCTAAGATTATGGTCAACCGCATCAAGCCCCTACTATATAAGTTTATAGGACTAGACCATAATGGTTCTCTACTAGGGTGACAAATTCTTGACCTATTCATAACCACACATGAGGTAATTCACTCTATGGAAAGGAGCTGGAACCTAGGTATGGCCCTTAAGCTTGATATATCCAAAGCTTATGACAAGATAAGGATGGAACTTATATTTGATATCCTAACTAAATTAGGCTTCAATGAGAACTTTATTAAAATAATTAGGACCATTGTGAACACTATCACATTTTCTATTCTAGCTAATAGGACCCTTGGCATATTTTTCTCTTCCTCCCAAGGTCTGTGGCAAGGTGACCCCCTATCACCTTACCTATTTATTATTGTGGTAGAGGTGCTGAGAAAAAACTTAGTGGCTATGAGTAACTCAGGTAGAATAAAAGGAGTCAAACCTAATTCCTTTTGGCCCCCATAGATTATCCAACAATTTTTTGATGACACCTTCTCATTTGGTATCTCTTATGTCCATGAAGCTAGGGAGTGGAAAGAAATTTTGAATCAACATGAGAAGATTTTGGATCAATGCATAAAATATCATAAAATAAAAGTGTATTTATTCAACGTGGATTCTAGTCTGAGATATAAGGTGATCAAAATACTAAGATGCTAGGAGGAAAGCCTTCCAGACACCTATCTTGGCTCCTGCTCACAATTAAAGAAGTCTCCAATCAGTTTTGGAATCACCTAGTGGAACACTTTTAGAGAAAGATTATAGGCTAGAAGGGAAAGATCCTAAACAATGTAGGGAAACTCCAACTTCTTTGAACCTCTTTGCAAGGTATTTTGATATACTTCCTCTTTATTTTTAAACTCCCTAGTAGATATAGAGACATCCTTGAAAAAATCCAAAGGAATTTTTTATGGTTTGGTTCTGAAGAGAAATCTAGGATGAGCTTGGTGAGCTGGGAATTTTTTTTCCATCCTAAGGCCCTTAGGGGATTGAACATCAAGAGGATAGTGGATATGAACAAGGCCCTCCTGACAAAGGTAGGCTAGATATTGATGAACTTGCTAGGTAGTTGGTGTAACATTATGAAGGCTAAATATATGTGAAGTGACTTGTTCTATCACTTCCTTTGGAGCCATGTTCTCCCCCAGGGTTCTAAAATTTGGAACAATGTGATGCATGCCAAAAAAAATTCTAAAGATGAGTACTCACTAGGTTGTGGGAAATAGCAACAACATTGATTTCTGGAAAAACTAATGGCTTCAAGACAACCCCCTCATGCACACTAGATTCCAACCCTTGAGAGAGGATTGCACTAGACATAATGGTACTCTAATTCAAAGCTATATCACCCTTGAAAAGAAATGGAAAGGAATTCATAATCTAGAAGGGATGGGGCTAGCTCTAGAATTCCAAAATGTTCTTCAGTGTTATAGGATTTCTTCCACCTTGGTTGGTGACTCTTTGGTGTGGAGAATTACCACCTTGGGAGGTTTCATGGTGAAATCTTCTTATCTCTATTGGCATTTTTTTTTTTTTTTTGGTGGGGTGGGGGGGGGGGGGGGGGGGCGCGGTTGTGGGGGCGGGGGTTGGATGGGACCCTGGGGGATAGGAGGAATGCCTAGCACCCATTTATCTTGCCAAAGATAAATTTATTTTAGTGGACAACCTTATTGGAGTTCTTATTGGTAAGGAACATATTAGGTGGGTTTAAATCTAATACTAGCAAGCATAAAATAGGGACAAGCCTAAGGATTAGCTAAATCCTATATTTAGCAGGGTTGAATCTTAATTTTAGACCAACATTATCAGAGTCATTAGGGTTCACTTCACTTTAGGCTCAGTAGGGCCAATGCAGGAAAACCTTAGGGATTGATCTTACTAATTGATACTCTTGTCTTCAATAATATCCCCTATAGTAGAAATGGTCAATGTTCTTCTAGGATTTTCTTATAAACTTTCAAATCACAATAGCTAACTATAATCAAAGGGAAAGTAAATGCAAACAAGTAATGGCCAACACTTTCAATTCTTCTTTACATAAAAATTGTAAATTGATTTGTTTGTTTGTATATTTTGAAATTAGATGAATCATTAACTTGTTCTTGAACTTAATTGACCATTATCATATCCATTGATAAATAGAGTCAAAACCAACAAACTTGGACCTATTTAATCAACATGTAATTAAATTTGTCAATAGTGAGCTCTGGATTTCATTCTTACCATATCCTTCTTATAAACCCTAAACTCTATAGATTATAGAGAGTGATTATCTAATTCTTTTAATTAGTAGCAATTAGTAAGAGATATAAAATTCACTTAAATTGCATTAAATTGAATGAAACTTTTTCATTTCAATCTCAAGATTATAAATATATAAGGAAGGACACAAAACTCAAAGACATGGATATATAGAGAATTTCATTCTTGTATTGATTTCCTTTGAAACTATTTACAATACTAATAAAGACCCAAAGATAACTCAGAACTTGACAACTAATACTCAGTATTAACTATATATATATATTCAAGTATACAAAAGTGATTGCAATCATGTAATAACAAAAAATGGACGGACTATAAAAGAGACATAAACAAAAAAATTCTACAAATTTTAAACCTCAAATCCACATCATGGAATCCTTATATGGCATTGGAACAAGATAAAAATGGGAGGAGGACATATGTCAAAACTTGAATGGATAAAAATGGTGGCAAGACCTAAAGAAAAAGATATACAAGACATTCCTCAGTGTTCAATCTAAAATAAGTAGTTGAAAAAGTCAGTAGGTGAAAATTTATGTCATGTTCTTTTACTTCCCTTTTTCTTTTACTATCTTCATAAAATAATATCTCAGCTACCTCCCACTAGTAGGGCTTTGATTTCTCCAATTTCTTCTCAAACATAGATTTCCCTCTTGGTGGTCCACTTTGTAGTTTTAACCTCTTCTAGGTCCTTTTTCGCTCTGGTCCACTTGGCATATGTGATAGATTTAGAATCAACAACTTTTTTTCAAGTCTATCTCTACTCTAAACAAGGAGTCAATTAACTTATTAAAAGGGGCATCAGAGCTATGTTCAAAAATTTCCACTATGACCTCTTGAGTCAAAATGGCACCAAAGGAATTAGACCATTCCTGTCGATCCTTCACAATATTAGTATTATCCAAAATATATGGTATGCAGGGCTCAACTCCCCAAGATAAAACTTTTAGCTTTCCTTGTATAATTTGTAATTTTTTGGTGAAGAAGCCAATTATTTCTTTGACTACTTCTAAGCCCTCTGTCATTTTAATTATCTTATTAGGAAAATCTAGCTTTTTAGCCATCAATATAATAAGCCTCTCTAAGAATTGTGTATATGGCCCCCATAGGTTAAATGTGGGTGATAGCCATGAAAGTGTCTCATTGTAGAATTGCTTAGCACTTTATAAAGAAACATAAAAATAATTATCCTATTGTAATATACTCTTGAAAGTTTCAATCCTGTGGCTCATCAAAATCTTAAGTACAACTATCCTTACCTCATCTCCTTGTTGAGTAGGTGGAGCATCAGTGCTCATTCTCCTTGTCTTTGTTGTATCTGCTACCTTTAACTCGCCTATTTTTGTTGGGGCCTTAGTTGTGTCCTTAGCTAATTTCTCTTGACTATCCTATTCTTTTCTCTATTCTATAGTAACCACTTTCTCTATATTTACAAGTTTCTCTCTAAGAGATTCAACCTCAACCTCCAACACTTAGACCTTGGCCTCAAGCTATTCAATCTTCTCCTTCTACACATGGCTCTTCTTGAGCTTATCCTCATAGAGATTTCTCACTTTAATGTAATCATGTATAGACTTGGAAAGTTTGGTCTTTATCTCCTCTACCTTGGCCTCATTCATGAATGAGAAATGCTTCATGGCTTTTGAGATTTCTTTACCCAAAGTGCCTTGTAGAGTCCAAACAATCATGTTACCCTATTTTGTGCTATGCACATCCATCAGCTTAGGATCATTTGATGATGGAGCCATGCTTCAAACTAACAAAGATTTAGTGTCAATGTTGAATCTTGTTCCTTTGTATAGTCTATCAGCACCATATGCCTCATACGAGATGGCATTTTCCTATCTCCTGGTCTAATCAAGCATAAATCCTTGCTCCAAATCCCATCCAGATACCAAATGCATACCACTACTCTGTAAAAGGTCTCTTGCCTCATCCAAAGTCATGATTTGACTCTTAGGATCATTGGCTTGCAACTTCTCAACTAGTTCTAAGTTCTATTCATCTAATTCTCCTAGTTTCATCTTGAGCAACAACTCACTGTGTTTTATCTTACACAAAAACCTTTTGAACTTGAATGACTTAATGAAGTCATCATCCTCTATAAATTTTTGCGCTTGGATGATCTTATGATCCAGCTAGTTCTAAGTCAATGAATGTGCTCTTAGCTGCATTGATTTTATCTTGTAGACAACTTTTCCTTAAGTTAGCAAAGTATTGACTCTTTCTTGGTAAAATTTGCAATATCCTTTGCTTAACCTTTACAAGAATATGGATAAATTTTTGTCTCTTATTCCCCTTAGTGACCCATGATGCATTGGGAGCATCATCTTCCTCTATTTCTAGAGCTACATCAAGTTCAGGGCTATCAGGACACACCATCTCTTCTTCTCTTAAGGATCCCTCTAGAAATTGGCCCATGATTTTAGCAATGACCATCTTCCTAATGATACAAGGATAGGGGATATCCATATAAAATCCCTTGAAATTGGGATCAATTTGCTTCATCTCCCTCTCCACCCTCAAAACATCATTAAGTTTGGCTAGTTTATTAACCACTTGCTAGGCAACACAGTTCCTAATTTATTTAAGGGTGTTTTTCATCCAATTATTAGGATCATACATCCTGTAGGGACTAGTTTACAAGTTGTAGTGGTGGAGGAAAGAATGAATCTGATCTAGGGTCTTTTTTCCAATTGAAAAGTCCCCCACCTTAAAACATCTACATAAGAAAGTACCTTTAAGCACTTTAGGCCCTAAATACTCCCTATTAACCATCAACAATTTCAATATAAATTCAATTATAACCAACCTAGGGGTAATAAAATTTGGTGATATGTGGGGTGGAAAAGGACAAGCATATACTCTCATTAAAGAAAATGTTGGAAAAAGGAAAATGTCTCCACAATTATGGTCTAACCTCTTACCCTTAGGGAGTAGGGTTGCTCTCAGCATACTCTTCAAAATCCTGGGTGCCCTAAAGTAACCTGGATCTAACATTCTCATTATTACAACACTAAAATTATTAAAGAATGAAACAAAATCAAAAAAATGGTAAGTACTATCCCATACCCATGTCCACAACTAAGCTAGTAGCTCTCCATTTTCATCTGAGGTGCACTTAATTAAGTTAGAGCTCATATACCCCACATTATTTTGGAGGATCATGTGCATTAGTAGTGAATAATGATGGAACTTTAAATCCTTCAACTCTCCACTCTAAGATAGGGAAATGTTTTCCTTCATCGTGTCCAAAATATATTCAACATAATCATACTCCTCTCCATGCTAGGAGTCTTGCACATCCCTAGCAATGATAAATTCTTATCCATACACCATATCTATTCCATCTTTTCCAACTACCTCATGGACACCATAAACTATTTTTACAAAATATTTCTTAAACTTGTTCAAAGGAATCATCTTCTCCCCCTTCTTGGGATGATCACCCACATCTTTTAGGTCCATTGGAATATGTTGTAGCATAGACTTCCTTGCATGGGCTTTAGTGTTTCTTTCAAATTTCCTCTATAGGTCCTCCAAGTCTATAAGTTGGCCCATGGCTCCATCCAATTGAAAAGATTGAATGAATGAAACATGATAAAGTGTATTGAGGATAGTTCCATCTCTCCTATGGAAGGATTTGGTAGCTAGATTATATGATTAGATTAGGGCCTTTACCAAGTCCATGTCCACAAAGACCTCTGGAAAAATTAGCTTCACCAAGTTCTTCTTCCATGGATTACACACAAGGATCTTCTTCTCTCTGTTATGATAGAAATATTTGAATGGATCAAGACTCGTGACTCTAGGGCACATAAAATCTCTACATATAGCATATGGATCCATGAAAGCATGGTCATATATAGCATTAGCATTAAAGGATCTAGGGAAAAGCTTAATCCATTCTTCCACAAACCTATTAGGTTTTCTTTGTCTTGTTTTCCCTCCCTTGGAAGTTGAAGTTTCTGCAACCTCCATGTTTGATGCTTGAATCTCTTCTACCCTTTTATCAAACATCATGAATGTATGTTGGAAAACATTATCTAAAATTTGTTCTTATGAAATTCTCTGCATGCACTGAAAACTCTTCAATTGCTCAAAATTTTTTCTTTTTGTGAACAATAAACTATAACTAATCAATAGAATGTCTTTAAAGCTGAATGTACATTATCAATGTTCATTTTGCATTGATTGTTAATAAAATCAATTTCTTCAGTCACCTTATGGGAGTGTCACCATTACTATCCAAAAATATTGTTTTTGTACCATACTCAAATCTCATTGGTCAAGAAGTTTACTATTGTTTCTAGCTCAAAAAAGTGAATAGCACATTTCATGTCAAATTAGGGTTTATGATCTTATGCTTGTCATAGAAGTCAAACCCTTTGTAACATCTTAGGCTGGGATCAATGGCTCTACTATCTTACAATCATCACCAAAGAAAGAGATCTCTCATATTATCTTATGATTGAAAGAGAGGCTCTACGATCTTTGATTAAAAAAGGGGGTGTGATCAAAATTATTAGAAAAATAATAATATAGAGGAGAGAGAAAGTGACAAAAATTAGAAAGAATTTTTTTAATAAATAAATAAGAAGGGGATAAAGAGGAAAAAGAGGAATTTCTAGCTTCAAGGTGCATAGGTGGCATATATAGAAAAATAAGAAAATGGTTGTTGTTTCATTTATCAAGGTGTGTAGGTGGCATCTTAGAATTTTGTGGAAAGTTCCTTAAATCATGCATTAAAATTTTTTTTTGATCCACAAAGAAAATGTAATTTTCTAATTAGCCCACATGGTGGTGCTTTTTTTTATTTGGGTGAGAATTTAATATTTTTTGTAAGGTATTTGTATTTACCCTTTATCCCACATTGGTTTTGTTTATAATATCTTTGGTGGCAAGTACCTATATAATGAGAGTTATACTTGTACAAAGTTCATTACGGAGGAGTATTTTCAGCATCAGAAACTTGTTCCACCAAGGTTGTGGAAAATAAGAAAGAAGGAAATATATTGATGGTAGATACTTGTTCTAGCGAGGTGTTGGAAGAGAAGAAAAAAATAAAATCTCTCATTATTAGTTGCTTCATTTTGTGAATCCATATCCACAAAAGTTTTCCTACCATGGGTGTCTAATTTAGGAGCATCTTGCGTCACAAAAAAGGGGGTGTGATCAAACTTATTAGAAAAAAAATCTGGAGGAGAGAGAATGTGATGAAAATTAGAAAGGAATTTTTTACAAGATAAATATAAAGGGGAAAAGAGGGAAAAGAGGAATTTCTATTTTCAAGGTACATAGGTGGTATACATAGAAAAATAAGAAAATGGTTGGCATTTCATTTATTGTGGTGTGTAGGTCGCATCTTAGAAATTTGTGGAAAGTTCCTTAAATCATGCATTTAATATTTGTTGTGATCCACAAAGTAAATGTATTTTTCTAATTGGCCCATATGGTGGTGCTTAGTTTTATTTGGTTGGAAATTTAATATTTTTTGTAAGATAGTTGTATTTACCTTTTATCCCACATTGGTTGTGTTTGTAGTATCTTGGGTGGTAAGTACCTATAAAACCAAGGCTTATGAGAATTTGCAATCAAGATCTTCAAGTGTAAGCTCTTGTAGTGAAGCTCTCACGGTGTAATCACTTGTAAGAAAGCTTGGAGGTGAAAGATCTTAGTGTGTAAGATCTTGAGAGGAAGTATCATCTTGGTGAAGCTCTTCTTTGTGGAAGTTCTCTTTGTGGAAGCTCTTTGTGTGGAGAATCCTCTTGTGAAAGCTCTTATTTAGGAGTTCTCTTATGTTGAAGCATTTGTAAACTTCTTCTAGAAGAATTCATATCTATGATGTCATATTGTTGATGTTGTAAGAATTTTCAAGTATAATAAAAGCATACTTTGCAAAGAATTTTATCGTCTCTTTGTCTCCATATTGTTGTGTTCTTGGTTGTGAGTTGGTAAGGGTGGCATGGCCCTTAATCAATCTTATGATACATTGAAATGAAACACTAGTTATCATGACATCGAAGCTGAGATTTAAATCCTTTATGGTCTTATGATAGGTGGTTTACATTGAATAGTGTATCATCCTATTTCAATTTGGTTTTCTTTAAAATCTTAGGATTGCATTTTATCTACCATTTCATAAATTTGGAAGTTACCTTTCAAACTCTTATGATATTATGAAAAATTGTTACCTTCCCTTATTGTAGCATCGCTGGCATTATCTTTTAACTTTACTATCTCATGACCTAGCCTCTTTGTATTATTGTAGCACTTTATCCATTAGCTTTAGATATTATGATACACTATTTATCATCAGATTGGATATCACAATATGTTGTATTAAAATAGACCTATGAAAAATAAGCATTAGGCCCCATCGGTCCAACTTGGTATCGACCTAGTATACATTTTAGCATTGACCAATTAGGATAAGACACGCATCACTTGTCTAACACTAAACTACCACCTTTCCTTGTCCTTTTTAACTTTACAATCTTACGATCATAAGTCACCCGTAGCATTGTAAACCAATAATATCTTCCTTATGACATTACGATACCCATTGCTTCCTAGCATTGTATAACCTCAATCCCACTCTCTTGATCTTATGACTATCTACAGAATGATGCCACATGTCCCCAATGCCATGTGACAGCTTGTCATTTTATTACATTATTTAAAAACTATACAATTTCCTTTCATGAGAAAGTGACGACCATTTATCAACACATGGTGAATGGTACTCATAAGATTATAAATCTTTTTTTCACTTTAGTAGTTTCAACCAATTAGAACATTTTAGTTCCCTAACTCATTTTGTCAATCTCAACTTGTAGCCTAAGGCTGACCCATATTATCTTATGATCTTGCCTTCATGATGCCACTGGAAACTTCAAAACATTCTCCCATGATCTTACAACTAGGGCTTAGCATAGCATTTTAAAACTTTACGAAGACCTTCCCCATGTCTTGATCACCTCCTTATCGTAGGATCAAAAAACATAAAACTCTTCCTTGTGCTTCATACTTCTACAATCCTATGAAAAGCTTCTTGTTGCCTAGTCATAATCCTTCTCAACTATCTTTACGATCCCATGATCACTCATTTGTCATAACATCACATGCCGGGGTTAGAACCTTTTCAAAAAGACTTATGATCATATGACACAAAGAGAATCGTAAGATTGGGTGCTTTATTTTTTACATTTGTATTACTATGATCACAACTTATCTTAAGATTAGGAGACTTAGATTCAAACCCTATGACCATTCTAAAACCCCTTCGATCATAAGATCATAAGAGATGATTTAAAAGACAAACAATCTCCCACTTAGATATAAAACCTAGGGTAAGGGCCAAATTGCAAACTTTTAATGAATTTTCTTGTGGGATAGGTGAAAATACAACCCTAAGGCACCATTTTACATTAAGGAAAGAGAATTTAAAATTTGATTAGGGAAAAAATATCATGTTAGGATCATCTTCTAAAAATGAAAACAAATAAAACATGAACCCTAACATCACAATAAATCTCTTCTGAAACATTCACCATAAAATTTGCAAAATAAGTTTAGTGAAAATAAAGGCTATCAAGCCTTACATAGGAATATACTCACCATTGATAATCTTCAAAGGAAAGTCTAGCCAACTACTATGTTTTATGTTACAAAGAAGTGAAATCTATCCCACAACTTCGCATCCACTGCCCTTTTGCATCCAATGTTTGGAGGGGAGTCCTTGCACTATAGGAAGTCTAGTGGTGTGCTAATGAGAACTTAAACTAATTTTTTCACTAGTATAGGTTGTTGAATCACCCATATCTCAAGACTCTATGGAAAATAATCCCCCTATATGTCTCATAGAAAATTTGGAAGGAGTGAAATAGTATGATCTTTAGGGACAAAGAGTCTTCCAATTTGGTTATGACCCAATAGATTACACGACTCTTAAAGGAATGTAGTGGGATATGAGGATGGAAACCCCCTCTAAAGTCCCCAAGAAGACTAGATATGAAGAGGGCATCCACTTAGGACTTAGGCCTAATGGTGGCATAGTTTGATAATACCAAAGTTATGGCTAGAGATGGAATGACATGGAATCCCCCTCCTAAAACATGGATAAAACTTAATTTTGATAGGCCGGCCATGGTTGGAAGCACTATAGTTGGGGGTGTCTTCCAAAATAGTATGGGGGAGTTGATGGTCACTTACACTGGGAACTATAGAGGGGTTTCAAGTAATGAAGCAGAAGCCTTGACTCTTTTGTGGGGATTGAGAATTGCAAGAGCCAGATAAATTAATAGATTGGAAATCAAGGGGGATTCAATGATAATTATTATAGAGGTTAAAGGAGAAGGAAAAACTAGTTGAAGGATCAAAATAATTATAGAGGAAATTCACTAGTTAATGGAGGGGTGCCAAGAGATCAACGCGGACCACATTTATTGTGAAGAAAATGGAGTGGAGGATGAGTAGGAAAAATTTGACCATAATGCCATGCGAATAATCAAATGGGGTGATGTAAGCCAACTTCCATCATCAACTAAAGTAATTATGGAATGTGAGAATACTTCACACAATTCCATGTGAGTCATTTCAAAAGCTGGTATGCCTTTATGAATCTGTGTGGGTAGGAAGGCCAACAAATTTGCTTTCATAAAGTTTCATTTTTGCAAGATTGCATGAGAATTTTATTTTATTATCCCCTCACCATGAACATTAATTATTTAGATAAAAGGATGGGGGCCATCATTATGTTCAAATGTGAAGATTCTCAAAAATGGGATGACAAGGACACTTTCACCAAACCCCACTTCAACCATAACTAATGATAGTTAGTTTCAGAAGGAAAGGTACTAATCAAACATGTCATGGAAAGAGGTTTCTTTTATTCTAGCAAGCCTTGTTATCTTATGATGGGTTTTCACTACCGAAAAAATTTCAGCTTGAGCTTGATTTATTTTATTTTTTGTGGCTACCAAAATCTAGTATGTAAGAAAGGGAGGTTAGAAAACTCTAAGAAACTGGTGGTTGAGCTTGGTGATGAAATGGGTGCTAGTGATTGCACTGAACCCATGGAGGTTGAGGAAGACATCTAGAGAGTAAGGATGCCTAGGTTTATCTTTAGGAAGGAGGCTTACTTCTATTTATGGAGAGTATGTAAAAGCATGATGAGCACATCTCGATGCAATTCATAAATTCCTTGAATGACATAAAGGTTAACATAAATGGGATGCCATTTGAAATAAGGAAGGAGCTAGTTTATAAGGTTGGAGAGTTTCCCCTAGAAGGAAATAATTGGTGTAAGAATGCTAGGGTGTCTGATGAAACCAGTCTAAGAAATTTCTTCAAACATAATGAGGAGTCGGTGTGCATGCATAGTGGGTTTTCCACAAAGGATCTTTCAGCACCCTAGGATGTGGTATGCTATGCCATTATGAGGTATATTACCCTTTAATATTAGTTTCAAGTACTGTATTACTACCATTTCTCCATTCTTGACCATTTAGGAACATTGATCTAATTTTTTTAATGTACCTTTTTCTATATTCCATGAAGGAGTGTTTCTTTAAGGCTAGGAAAAAGAGAGAAGAGGGAATACCATTTTATACTATGAACCAGGGTTTCATGCACAAACTTTACAAACACCACCTTGCCTTAAACCTACTTCTTCTAGTCAACTAACTAGCTACTATTACCCCCTAGATATCCATAGCCCCTAGCACTAGCTCTAGCCACAAAAAATCCAAGAAAATCGCTAGTTTAGAGGTGAAAATTAGCATTATTGAGTTCAATATTGAAATAAGGAGCAGCAAGAAAACTACATAGAGGGCTAAAAAATGACTCCAAATGGAGAAATTCAAGAACCCCCCAAACAAGACTTTACCTTTGAGTCCACTGAGAGTGAGAAAGAATGCATCAAAAGGAAGAGGCCTCACCAGGACATTGAAAAGAAGGCTATGTCTAGCCCACCTTGCCCCTCACACATCTTAGCTGTTGGAGTTGATGAAATCCAACTGCGAAGATGCCCAAGATCACCTGCATGCAAGAACCTGTCAAAGAGAAGCCAAGGAAGGAAGAAATTGAGCAAGGGAAAAACCCTAAATGGACATGAGAGAAAAATATGCAAACACAATAAAAATGTATTTACAATGAGAATGAGATATGAAAATACAAAGAGGGAGCCCAAATATAAAAAGCTCAAGGAATCTCCTAGAACAAGCTAGAAGATGTTAGGAGATAAGTCTGACAACTAAGCATACATCCACATAAGGTGGAAAGTCTTTGAAAAATGTGAGAGGATAAGTATGACTTAGGAGAGAACAAACTATCGTATTGTCAACAACTTAAAACAAAATCCCAGACTAAAACTAATTAATAAATGCATTTACTTAAGTAAGCTGAAGTAAATAGAATAAATAATTAGTAAATTAATTATTTACTCTAACACCCCCCTTAAGTGCAACTTAGGGAAATGCCTTAAGCTCACAAAATTAAGAAATGCAAAATGGGTCCTGGCAACAAGGCCATGTTAGGTACCCATGTACAAATGCAAAAGATGCAACCACTAAAAATGGGAAAAGAGAGAAAACCACATGGGAAAAACCCTCCCCCAAAAAGAGGTAAGAACCTAGTGAAGAATTGAAGAAGCCTCCAACTAGGGGAATGTCCCCTATAACAAGAACAAGGAGTGATCATGAAGAGCATCATTGAAGCATGTAGAAGCCGCAAAATTTGCCATCAAAAAGAGAACTATTGATCTAAAGTACCTCCAAGGAAGAAGAAGGCACGAATCGAGCATGTCTATATGGTAGATGATCCATCTCACCGAAACGCATAGGTAGCTAGCCATTGCAATTGCCTTGTACATAGGATCAACCACTAAACACATAGTTCACATTATCAAACCATCAAACCATAGATGCATTATAACAACAACATAACCCCCCCTTAATGTAGACAGGGTGTGATGAAAGGAAACTGAGAAGGTGGGCCAAAGTCTCTTGCAAACGAACCAAGAACGGTGAGAGAGGGAAAGAGGTACAAACACCCATAAAGACATGGTCAAATTGACTCTGCACGGGCTAATGTTGTGGAAGTGACACTCACTTGACAAAGGGAGAATTCTTAAAATAGCAAAAAACTATTCCCCCCATGGTGCTTTATGAAAATAGTGCATGTACAACTGACTCAAAACAACGTTCATGACCCCCAAAATGCAAAAGTGACACTTTATCTCAGTACAATACAAAAATTTTCTTCAAAATGATAGCCACAATGATCAAAACTAAAAACAAGCTGCAATAAAACATAGTACAGCTCAAAACAAAGGAAACCATGCCAGAAAAATGAACCTCGAGCCTAAAACACTCAAGATATCCACCATATAGAAAAAATTGCCAAAACTATGATATAAAGAGAATGGGCCAAAAACTAAGCAAAAGGACTACATTTCTAAAAAGTTCACAAAACCAACTTTTCAAAAATATGAAGTTTTCAAAAAACTGACAAGGGACTCAAACGATATGCTTGCCAGAGTAAAAAATATCACTTCAAACTTTGACTACAAAAATAGACCATAAAAAAGAATCAAAACCTAAAAATACCTACACCAATGTCTCCATCTCGGAATCATCTTTTTGATGCTTCTTTCGGATCAAAAAAATACCTCTGTATGCTCAAGTTATGGCCAAAAAATTGCAAGTAGGTCAAAAAGGACCCTGAAGGAGAGGTACAAGGGCTGATGCAATGCTGACATCATGCTGATCTCAACATTTCACTAGAAAAAATTTGACAGCCATGTGGTCATCATCGCAAAAATGATGCCACATGGCAATGCCACATGGATGATAGGGGCCACATGGAAAAGTGCCACGTGTCAACCCTACCATGTGTCACACTGTAACAGGTGCTAATGCGGCAAAAAATTTGCATGAATATCTTATTGTGTTGGTGCTGTAGGAGTGGAGCGGAGTGGTGAGAAACAGGTTGAGCAGTGCTGATAGGAGGAATTTGCTAGCAGAAGTGCAGGAGGGGTGGCACTCAAGAGGCGGTCGGGCCTCGGTGGGTCTACGGCAACAGCCGCCGAGTTGCACGTGGGCTACACTGTGGTAGTGTTATTACGGCCCTACAACCAAATTATTTTTGCCTCTAGAAGCTTTATCTCCAAAATCAAAAAGCTTTATATGAATCCTAATTGCAAACGGCCTTCCAGATCCAATGGCAGAATCCATTTGCACTGAAAGTGCTCCAAAAATTTGCTAATCCCCTAATTTGAAGAAAAAATGCACAAACAAACTAGGGTTTGTGACTTCAAATCACAGCTTCAAAAATCTTCAATGAAGCAGCAGTAGGGAGGCTCTGATACCATGTTGGAGTTGATGAAATCCAACCCTGAAGATGCCCAAGATCACCTGCATGCAAGAACTTGTTAAAGAGAAGCCAAGGAAGGAAGAGCGTGGAGCAGGGAAAAAACTCTAAATGGACATGAGAGAGAAAATATGCAAACACAATGAAAATGTATTTACAATGAGAATGAGATATAAAAATACAAAGAGGGAGCCCAAATATAAAGAGCTTCAAGAATCTCCTAGAACAAGCTAGAAGATGCTAGGAGATAAGTGTGACAACTAAGTATACATCCACATAAGGTGAAAAGTCTTTAAACAATGTGAGAAGATTAGTATGACTTAGGAGAGAAGAAACTCCTGTATTGTCAACAACTTATAAAAAACTCCTAGACTAAAACTAATTAATAAATGCATTTACCTAAGTAAGCTTAAGTAATTAGAATAAATAATTAGTAAATTAATTATTTACGCAATCAAAAAAAGTATTCCATTTCTCATGTGTGGATACTCCATGAACCTAAAATATCTTTGAATTGTATACAGCTTCCTTATGTGGAACCATTTTAGTGTTACACCAATCAACAATACTTTTTGCATCTGACAATGTTGTTGCACCTTTGTACTTTAATTTTTCACAAGCTAAGGTTCTTTTGATACATGCACTGCTCTCCCTTTCCATGACCAGCCTCTATGAAATTTCACACATATTAGATACTAGTCAACCTATGCATCTAGTTCAACCAAAAAAAAATTTAGGCATTCTTGAATTGAGATGCACAATTATTTGACCAAATGGTGTGTTGATGATATGATATGCCCTTATTTACTAGATCACCATACAATGGTTGAAAGCAACCATGTACAAACTTTATAGAATGTGATAAATCATCACTAATGTAAAAATGATACTCCCTCAACATCTTCTTGTCCTCCTCTATACTTTTAGGTAAATGGATAAATTTTATATGAAAAAATATGGAAACCTATTGAGAAGTATAATGCTTTTCTTATAGTTCCTTTTGTGGTTGTAGTGTGTAGTTCTCTGTGAAGCACACAACTAAAACAATTGTATTTAGTGCAAATGTTTCTTTTCACAACTTGAATTTCAAATCCAACAATTGTGCCCTATGTGTATGCCTTGCATACTCATAAGTGATGTTTTCATGAAACATCTGTATTATCTTAAAATGGAGGCACTTCCATGATAAGAACATTTAGCCCTCCTTAGGGGATGTTTTGGGCTTTCATCAAGTTGTTCCCTATTTTTTACCACCTTCCCATCTTCTATGCCTATTTAGGGCTCTATTTGGGCCTTTGTGGGAAATTATTTTCCCTTATGGCTTATTTTTTAGGGGTCCTAAACCCCTAGGTCAAGGTTGACCTTAACCTTAACCTAGGTCAAAGTCAACCTTGACCTTGACCTAGGTCAAAGTTGACCTTAACCTTGACCTAGGTCAAAGTCAAACTCTACCATGACCTAAGTCCCTTTTTTCATTAGAAAGTTTCTTGGATGGTGGGAAAAGTTCAAAAGTTTCCTTTCTTGCTTCCCGATCAGCGATTTTGGGCTTTAGAATAGTAAACCTTCAAATTGTATTTAATCTAGGTCCATTTCTAGAGGTTAAGGATTTATTGGAATTTAATTCTCCTATGTCAACCTCTCTAGAAGGTGTACCCTAGACTAGTATAAAAGAAAGCCTTCCTCTCTCATTTTCACATCCACATTTCATGATCAAGCATTTGCCTTTCATTGAATTTGAGCATAAGTGCACTCAAGTAATCAAGAATTGAGATCAAGTTTTCTCTCAAGATAATTCAAGAAAGAAAATCAAGTGACAAATCAATTACCCATTCAATCATTCAAGTTCTCCATGGAAGATCAAGGATTCAAGCATTCAAGCCTTTGAATGGATTTGGTTCAAGCATTCAAGATTCATCATTCAAACCCTAGATCTATGGATCATGGTGGTGTGATCATTCTTCAAGATCCTTTTTTCATCTTTAGGATCTATTCATTCTTCCCTCGTGGTGGATTTCAAGCATAAAATAATGGAGGTTTTGATTTATATTATTGAGTCCAAGCTTTCATATCAATATACTTTTTTACATTTCAAATACAATTGCATATCTATTGAATATCGTAACTTCATTATTAGATCTACTTTTACTAATTGCTAGCATTCTCCATTTCAATTCCATTATTAAGGTTGATTCCAAAAATGGGTTTGACCAAGAAAAAACCCTCATCAAAACAAAAAAACCCTTTTTCTTGTAGATATAGGTGTGGGACAACAAATATCAGTATAGATCTGGATACCATTTTCACCAAACTTTTAGGATCCACAAACAAAATTTCTATCAGAGCAATTTAGGTCAAGGTCATAAATAAAGGGGTAAGATCTTAGCTTGCATTTGGGTCAAGGTCAACCTGGCTTAGAAGAGAATTTTTTTTTTGAGTTTTTTAGATATCATAGTTTCAATTCAGGGTCGTAGAAATCAACAATTTCTGACACTATTTGATAGGGTTTCAACAAGATCCTTTTCAGAGGTTAGTACTTTCATTTCTTTATTTCAATATTAGCATTTCTAGATTTACATTACATCGCTTTAAAATTTATATGTATGTGTAAAATATGGGTTCCAAGTCTCTTCCATGTGCATTATTCTAAACCCTATTCATCCATATTTTTATATCTTACAATATCTTCATGAAATTATAAGCTAGAATCTTTTCAATCACTAAATCACATCTTTTACCCTTTTCCCCATCTTTTAGAGAATATGTCATAGTCTTATATGTTACAAAATCTACTACTTCATTTACACATGAGCATGTGTACTATCCATATGTTGAATAGTTGATAAATGTTGCAAACAACCATAATTGAAGCATGTACCATTTGAGCATGAAAAATTGTAAAATAATTGACCATCCCCTCTTTCACATAGAATAGTAGAAATGAATTCTCTTGAAGATCTAGGTGGCTCATTTATGTTACACTACTACATAATAAAATTACAATGCAAAAATGCACATATATGACTCAAAACATCAAAATGGTTAAAAAATTCATTATGAACCCTATGCATGTATGATTTATCTACACATGAAAAAGGTTTACCCATTTAAAAATATCTTTGACTAATTTTAATTTGAGGATAAATATCATTAAGCTTTGTAAAGAACTATGTCTGACTTGAATCCAAAAATTGTGTTACATGTGGATTGTGGTTTTTACCACTAATCCTCCTTAAAAAACCTCTTTGATTAGGAAAAACATGCATGTTATTCTTCCAAAAATCTGCAATAAATGATTTCAAACCTTCACTTATTTCTTTTTCCTTCCATGGTAGTCCACTAGTAAATGTCCATAACTAATTTTTCTTTGGATCTTACACTCTTTCTTGTCTTTTGATGGCTCTCATTAGAGTACCTCTACCTATTTACATTTTTTTTCTTGTGCTTCTAATGAGTCAAGATTTCTTCATTTGAATTCTTACTATTGTTGATGTAAGTATGCATCTTGTGATATTACTATCTTTGTTGCATGAATTAGAACCCACTTTGTCATATGCACTCATTAGATTCTTTACAATATTTATTTTATTTGACTCATCCATTATTCTTAGCCCAAGAGTCTTCATGATGGGCCTAAATTTAAAATTCCTCACCATTTCAATAAACAATTTGCATCTTCCTATCACATTTATTTATTTCTTCAAAGAATAATCTCCAAATACAATTAATATTTTTTGACTAGTACACTTCAAAATCTTATCAAGCATGGATTGCAAAATATTAGTATCAATATCAATCAAATATCTTGGCTTTCTAATGAATTGCAGAAATTTTTCTATTCTTTTCATTGGTCTCAACATTTTGACCATGAACATAATTATGCATGATTTGTATACCTTCAATTGAAGATGATGCACCTTGGCAATAAGATGAAAATGGTGGAATATCACCTAGGTGGTATGCTAATGTTGTGTCATCAACATGACATGATAGAGTGCATGTTGGAGTTGATGAAATCCAACTCTGAAGACACCCAAGATCACCTGCATGTGAATAACCTGTCAAAGGGAAGCCAAGGAAGGAAGAGCATGGAGCAAGGGAAAAAACCCTAAATGGACATGAGAGAGAAAATATTGCAACACAAAAAATATGTATTTACAATATGCTGAATATGACATTGTTATGAAAATACAAAGAGGGAGCTCGAATATAAAGTGCTCAAGGAATCTCCTAGAACAAGCTAGAAGATGCTAGGAGATAAGTGTGACAATGAAGCATACATCCACATAAGGTGGAAAGTCCTCGAACAAGGTGAGAGGATAAGTATGACTTAGGAGAGAACAAACTCCTGTATTGTCAACAACTTATAACAAACTCTTAGACTATAACTAATAAATGAAATGCAGTTACCAAAGTAAGCTTAAATAAATAGAATAAATAATCAGTAAATTAATTATTTACTCTAACACCCCCCCTTAAGTGCAACTTAGAGAAATGCATTAAGCTCACAAAACTAAGATGAAATGTAGAAATGGATCCCGACAACAATGCCATGTTAGGTACCCATGTACAATGCAAAGAGATGCAACCTTTATAAATGGGGAAAGAGAGAAAACCATGTGGAAAAAACCCTCCCCCAAAAAGAGGTAACCTAGTGAAGAACTGAAGAAGCCTCCAACTAGGGGAATGTCCCCTAAAATAAGAACAAAGAGTGATCATGAAGAGCATCACTGAAGCATGAAGAAGCTAAAAATCTACCATCAGAAAGAAACCATAGCTGCTGATATGAAGTATCACCAAGGAAGAAGATGGCACAAATCAAGCATGTCTATATGGTAGATGATTCATCTCACCAAAATGCATAGGTAGCCAGCCACTGCAATTGCCTTGTATATAGGATCAACCATTGAATACATAGTTTACACTATCGAACCATCAAATCAAGGATGAATTAGAACAATAGCATAACCCCCCCTTAATGCAGATGGGGTGAGATGATAGGGAATTGAGAAGGTGGGCCAAAGTCTCCTACAGATGAACCAAGAACGATGAGAGAGGAAGAGTTACAAACACCTATAAAGACACGATCACACTAACGCTACATGGGGCTAATGTGATGGAAGGGATACTCACTTGACAAATGGAGAATGCCTAAAAAAGTAAACAACTATCCCCCCATGGTTCTTTATAAAAATAGTGCATGTACAACTAACTCAAAAACAATGTTCATGATCCCGAAATGCAAAAGTGACACGTTATCTCAGTGCATATACAAAAATGCTTACAAATGATGTCTACAATGATCAAAATAAAGAAGAAAATTGACACAAAAGATAGGACAACTAAAAACAAAAGAAACCATGCCAGTAAAATGATCCTTGGACCTAAAACACCCAAGATATCCACCATGGACCAAAAATGCCAAAAATATGATAGAAAGAGCATGGGCCAAAATCTAAGGAAAATGACCACATTTATGAAAAGATGACAAAACCAGCTTTCCAAAAATATAAATTTTTCAAAAAACTAACATGGGACACAAAGGATATGCATGCCAGAGTCAAAAACACAACTTTAGACTTCAATTGAAAAAATAGGCAATAAAACTGCATCAAAACCTGAAAAATACCTACATCAATGTCCTCGTCTCAAAACTAGCATTTTGACAGTTCTTTTGGATTTAAAAAATAGCTCTGTATGCTCAAGTTATGGCCAAAAAACCACAAGTAGGTCCAAAAATAACCCTGGAGATGTGTAAGCAAGGTCTACTGATGCAAGATGATGTCATGCTGATGTCAATAATCTGATAGCTTAAAATTGATGTCCTATCAGCTGTCAATGCAAAGGAAGATGCCACATGGTAGTCCACGTGGTAGCCACATGGCAAGTAGCTGACATGGCAAGGGCCATGTGGCAAAGTGCCATGTGGAAGACCTATCATGTGTCACATGCAAACTAGTGCTACAAAACTTCATGCGATAACAGAAACATGCTAACAAAGTAACAGAGCCAGGGCGGAGGTCTGTTGTTGGAGTGGTGGACAAATAGAGAATAGGAGGAGTGGCGAGATTGGAGGTGGAGCCATATTTTCATTAATTGATTCCAATTTTATTTTTTCATACAGTACTCTCATTTTATCCCTTTTGATTGCCAAATCCCTCTCCTCTTTTAGCATTTGAATTTTTGGTTTCTTCCTTGGTATGATGATGATGTCAACATGCCAAATCATTCAAACATATATATTACAACATTTTGAACATTGAATCATGCAAACATATGAATTTTAATGATATCTATGGATGCAATATATTAAAACTTGCCAAATCAAAATACAATTTGTCTCTATAATCATAATATACATTTATAAAGTACACCTTTAACCTCAAATATGATGCAATATTGTTTAGTAGTTGAAATATTGTAGAAAATGGTTGATTTTGGTACTTCCAACACTAAGAATAGTCTTTTGTGACTTGTAGTACCACAAAACCCATTTTTATGTCATAAAAACATAACAAAACAAAATCTGAAATAGATAATGTGGGTCTATCTCAATAGTCACATTGTTATTTGAGCAATTTTTTGTGTATTTACATACCACAATCACACTATAGTGTAATCACTCTATGTAAATACACCTTTTTCATCTATTCCTTTCCATCCTATCACCTATAGGTCTTCCTATCCCCTTGTCTCTCCATCCTATACCATTCTCTCTAACTCTTTCTCTCCATCCTTCCTATCCTTCTCTCTATTCCTATCTTGTTCTCTCTCATTCTATCTCCATCCTATCTATCCTTGTCTCTCTTCCTATTCCATTCTCTCTCACTTTATATCCTATCTAAACCTCTCTCTCTTCCTATTCCATAATCTCTTTCTCTCCATCCTATTGCTGAGGAATCTTCCTAAACCTTCCTATATGCATCTTATCCCCTACTCTTTCTCTGTAAAAATAACTCTCACCTTCTCTCCATCAATCACTCTCTCTTTCTCTCCATCAATCAATCTCTCTTCATAACCCTTCTTTTCATCCTATCCCTCCCCCCCCCTCTCTCTCTCACACACACACACACACACACACACACTCTCTCTCTCTCTCTCTCTCTCTGTCACACACACATAAACAAATAACTCTCTCACTCTATCCTATCCCCTCTCCCCCTCTCCCCTACTCTCTTTCTTTATATGCTATCCTATCTCTCTCTCCATAAATCAATCTCTCACACTATCTTACTCTCTACATACTATCCCCCTCTCTTTCTTTCCATTTTATCCTCTTTCCCTCTTCCTATCCTTGACCCTCTTTCTCTCCATCATATCCCCTCTTTCTCCATACCCCCTTCTCTCTCTATCCTATCTAGTTTTATCTCATGCTATCTCTGTATCCTATTTCCTATCTCTCCTCCTATCCCCTAATCTCTTTCTCTCCATCCTACACCCTCGAGTTCTCTTCCTATCCCCTATTCTCTTTCTCTCCATCCTATCCCCTTAATTTCTTTTCCAATCCCCTACTCTCTTTCTTTCTATCCCATCCCCTTGAGCTCTCCATCCTATCCACTTTCTCTTCCTATCTACATGGAGTACTCTCTCTCTCTCTAGATATTTCCCATCCCCTCTCTATATTCATATACCCTACCAAATTAATCTCTATCCTATCCCTTCTTCTCTTTGTCTTCCTATATCCATGATCCTATGCTCTATCTCTTTTTCTGTTAATCAAGCTCTCTCTACATCCTATCCACTCTCTATCTTCTTACCTAGACATCCTACCCAAAATATTTATCTTCCTATCTTTGTTCTATCCTACCCCTCTCTCCATGCTCTCTCTTTATCTCTCTACATCCTTCAAACTATCTCTTTCCATCTCTCTATCTCCAAATCCTATCCTCTCTCTCCAAATCTCTATACATCTTATCTAATCTCTCTTCCTCTCTCTATCTTATCCACGTTCTCTCTACCTCTCTCTCTCTCTTACTATTTCCTTTGTCATAGATACATTCTCTCTCTCTCTCTCTCTCTCTCTCTCTCTCTCTCTCTATTTGTTCCTCTCCATCATACCCTCTCTCTTCCTATCAGCTTCTCTACCTCCCTCCATCTCTTTTGGCTATTTAAAATGTCCTCAATAGAACAAATGCCCTATTATTTATATAGCACGTACATGCTTTATGATGCATTCAAATTCACCAAACCTAAGGCTTGGATTTGCATTAGAGATCCAAACCAAAGGTTTGATCATTTCATATTGGTCTCAAACATGATTTCCAACTAGCATATCAAAAATACATTTTTTTTCTTTTGTACTCTCCATCTAGTTTGATTGTACTTGAATATGGATAAAATTAGGTTACATGATAGTATAGATCTCTGTGTTAGCTATGTAACCATATTTAATTTATTTTTAATTTAGACTATTTTAAGCCTTTCAACTATAAGGTTTTTTCAATGTATGTCCATTTTCCCTCTAAAACCAATGGGCAGTATTTGGGGAATACATTTGATCTCCTTTATCTGATTTTGCAAAAAGTTAGTTTTTTAAAAACTAGACTCCATTCTACACACTTTAAAAAATTAAGTTTTGATTTTTGTTTTGTTCTCAATGATTTGAAGGGGGAGCATGCAAATATTTCACATTTTTGGGATGTATTCACTTACAAAATTCATAAAAAAAAAATACATTGAAAAATTATCCAAAAATTAAGAGATAAACTACATGATGTCAAACAACCTCTGATTGGAGTAATTATAGAATTTCCAAAAGAAAAAAAGATTCTATGGGGACCACACTTCACACTATGTTATGTTTTCTATTGAAATATTTGTACCACTTTCAGTGCCCCACTTTTTTGAGGGCCTTAAAACTCCACCATTTTAAAAATAAATTAGTAGTTTAGAAACTATATTCAGAGGACTATGACTTTTTTTATTCATATCTTGAAGTTTTTAGTGTAACTATCTTCAAATTCTTATTGAAGTTCAGAATTTTCTGATTTCATAAAAAAATGGCATCTTATACCCCCCTTTTGGTACCACAACATTGTGCACTTACCCTATAGATTATAATTGTGAAGGGATGCCACTTTTCAAATGAATTATAACTATAAAGGAGACTATAGATATAATGATATTTCTTCAAAATGAGGAAACTGAAATAAATAATATTGTATGAATCTAAATATAATATAAATATTTATATTATGAATATTGATGATATATTGATACATTTAGCTATTGTAGTATTAATATCATTTAAAATATTGAGATTGTAATATCAAATATAATAGATAAATTAGAAATATATATCTAAATTTTAATCTTACCTCTATTTTGATGAGAATATTATATAGGATTACCAAGGAGGGACATGTATAAGTCCATTCTAAAGGAATTTATTGCAATAGAGGGCATGAGTCATCATTTTGTAAATCAGTGATGTCCCCATCAATAAGATCCATATAATTAAATAAATAAATAAAAATATAATATTAATAATAGTATAGTATATTAATTTGGCAATTAAATATTAAATATCATATTAAGTGATAGAATATAATATTTAGATTAATAATGTAAATACATTGTGTATTATATGTATTAGTATTAATATAAATATAAAAATATATATATATATATATATTATATTAATAATATAATATATAAGTAATATAATTATATTATTAATAAAATATAATCAATGTAATTATATCATTGATATAATATAATTAATATTCATTATGGAAGACCTAAGAATGCATATATATATAAATATAGCACTATAGTTCAATTATATCAATCAAATAGCATACAAGTTATAATAAATATTATTAATATTAAATTCATAATCTCTAAAGTCCCGCGTAAACATTCACAATTATAAATATATTATTATTTCAAGATGTATCAACTTCCAATATATTCATTTTGCTATCCTAAATATTATCAATGCTTAATAAACCTAAACCTAATTTGATTACTACAAGCATTCTTTTAAAGGGAAACCCTAAAACTACTAATTACTAATATTTAATGCTTACATATAATTACAAAAATGTTGCTACATCAATATAATAATTTTTCTAAATAAAACATAATATAAATATTGAATTATGAAAACAAAGTGATCATATATATAACAGTCACAACTTTACATTCGCAATTCTGCATGGTATATAACTACCGTTAATTAGGGTTAAGTTATAAAAAAAACACATGAGATACAATATATATATATATATATATATATATATATATATATATATATATATATATATATATATATATATATAAGTCAAGCAATAAAGTCAGGGAAAAGGCATTGAACTTAGCATCGCATTTCTAGTGAAGAAGGAAGATTATTAATATTAAAAACTGCGCTCAGTCTGAAGACCTTTCTGGTGACAGATCGCATAACACATGAGAGATAATTGATCTCTGTACTTAAACTAATCAAACTACATTCGCATTCCATAAGGTACGATATTTGAATTCTACCCACAATAATATGTTTCCAAGTTTTTGGTAAACATATATATTATCACTCATGGATTTCATTATTAATAAAGTTATTATGAGCCATGCATACTGTCGATGGGGAACATATGTATCATAAAGCTCAATCAAAGATAAAAGCTCTTTCCCATCAACCTTAGTTGATAGAAATGATTCATGAATTTACATAAGATGAAATCAGTTCAATATATATATATATATATATATATATATATATATATATATATATATATATATATATATATATATATATATATATATATATATATATAGACACACACACACACACACAATGTTAAATATTTTTAATTGTAAAAATGTGTATAACAATAATGAGATATCGTTACATTACAGTAATCTTAAGGATTACCATTAAATGTATCTTCAACTATAGTCCAGGAAGCTTGCTCTCATCTGAGCTATGACATCTTTAGATAGGGAGTGGGTGGAGGGAGGGGTGGAGTAAATTCGAGCACCTGATGGTATCCTCTAGGGAGCCGCTTGTAGCTCGTTTCAGGGGCCCTTTTCACCATCAATCTATTGTCTCCAGGTAGTCATACCCAGAGAGAGAAGATTGCTTGGCACTATAGGATGAAACTTCTTAAATAAATTAAGCTAATTAAATTATAATGCTCAATTCTTCAATTTTGAATGATAATAAGGATCCAAGGCATGCTTAACTTGAATGACTTCCTAAACCTATATTAAATTTTGATTACTAGGTCAAAGAATTAGAAAGGGGTCATTACAATTGGTATCAGAGCCTGATCCTGCCATCCTGAAATACAGTAAATGAAAAAAGGAGCAAAACTGAGTGAACAATTATCTAATGAAATTAGGAATGGAAATGTTATGGAACAGACAAACCAAACATTAGTAGAGCATGATACTGCCATCCTACAAAGGTTACGCTTTCCATTTAGCAAATAATATAATATGCAGCAAAACATCATTGTCTCAGGTTAAAAAAATCTTCCCTTGTTTATATCAACTTGCAATGTCAATGGTTCCTTATACTTATGTATGATTATGATCTCAATAACAGTCCGTTATTTTTATGAACATTGAACAATGGACGTTACATTAAGGAAAAAGGAAGGGATAGAAATTGCACTACAGATCGAATGAATGAATAAGGGACAGAAAATTAAAACAAAATAAGGTTTATATTAGAGAGAAGTACGGTGTATGTATAAGACAAATAGTTATTTAGATACATCAACATTGCTATAAAGAGAATATGTTAGGAGATTAATTATAAACAGATTTTAGAAGGATAAAAACTTTTGGTATATTCCATACACACATATATAAAACATGACATATGAAAATGGAAATTGAATCAAAGTTATAGTTATACTGTGTGGTAGAAATGAAATCAGAACCATGATTATATACTTATATATGTATATCAATTATATATTTAGTAAACATGAAATCAGAACTAAGCCTTTATATATATGTATGACGAATGAAATCAGAACTATGCTTATATGTTTATGTATATATTTAAATAAATATATATAATAACAATTGAATCAGAGGTATACTTCTATGTCTATTTATATTAGAAAAATAATCAAAACTATACTTATTTGTTTATACATTGTAGAAACAAAATCAAAACTATTGTTAAATAGAAATGATAATGGAAAGGGAATCATAATTATATATATATATATATATATATATATATATATATATATATATATATATATATATATATATATATATATATATATATATATATATATAGATATACTTGAGAGAGATAGATCAAATCAAAATTATATATAGGATTTAGTATGAAATATATTTTATTTAATTATATGTACAAATTATGTATTTGAATGATGCAGGACATTTGAATTATAAGTATGATCACAAATCTTAAATAGATATAAAGATTTTATGAACAGATCATAATTTATATCTTGATTTTGAGAATCATCATTATGATATAAGAATTTACATCAACCTGTAAATAAAGCTGAGATTAAGATCATTCATAGTGACTGTTGAAATTCCTAGAAGGAAATTAAGGCAGAGAGTGCATATCTCTGAAGCCCAGTATATACTGTTAGGATAGACACAACCAGACCCATCACATCTTGCCATGGACTCCATCAGCACAAAGGACATGACATTGTTGCATTTTAAGGTTTGGTAGTCAGCAAGACATCCATATCATAGCATCGTGGAATCACCAATAGATTTATTTAGCGGCAATAGAACAGATAACTTCATTGGCCAGTGCATAGAGAAATGTAATTATATCAACGCATAACTAATTAAATTTAACATAAATCACAAAAAAAACCCTAATATGAGAGCAAAACAAAAAATGGCATCTCAATGCTAAATTGGGACAAGCGAAATAATCGTAAGATACAGTCACTGCAGCATCCACAAAAAAGTAACAAGGAAATATACACATTACATAGTCCAAACCTGAAGATGGTAAACCCCTCTGAGCATAATCTCAGAATATGAACGAGGAAAAATTTCATAATTTTCCATGCCATATTAAGTAACACCGATCAAATATAATTATCAAATCCTTTCACAAATTCTATCAAAGCATCTTAGAAATTGAATTTAACAAATTAATTGAAAGAATGACCAAACTTCACCTAAAATTTAGCAACTAGACTTGAAAGAATATAACAAAAAGCTTAGACTGGCCACAAGATAAAATGGTAGAAAGAGCCAACAAATTGAACTCAAACAAGTAATCACAATATATGATTCAATTTCCCTACAATTTTGACTAGTCCCAGCTTGGTAATGCTCTCACAAGAAATTAATCTTTTTGTCAAGAATTTGGGAGTATCTCAAGGTGGCTGCTGACTTCTTGAAGACGGATGGATAGGCTAGGTTTGCTGCTACAATTCATTGCATTAATAAGAACCAATGCAACTATGTTCTTTTCCAAAGCTTATGCATTTCAATTGAAGATCACTGTGGTTTGATAGTGTCTTCATGACAGTCATAGGAATCTTTACATTTTCAATTTTTTAATATTGTATTAGCACTATTACAAACAATTGTTGCTCACCTTTTCATCATATCTAGCCTTGCACAAGCTGTTTACCACAATCCTCAACATGTCAAGGTTCTTTGTTTTTGCATTATACATCATTCTAGTTAGACATATTCATCACTATTCTCAAAATGGTGATATAGCTCTGCCCATCCTCTTTTTACACATCTTTTCACATTTTAAAGGCTATTTTTTTTGCTTTCCTTGATTGTCACTATCATTTCATGTTTGAATGTTGCTTTTCATGCAATATAACTACCATTGTTTTGATCTATTGTTTTCACTGAATATCACAATCCCTTTAATTGAATACCACTGCCTGATAAACATCATTGTCACTACCATGACACATGATCATTTGAAAGAGCAAGAAACACTGTTATTGACCTGTTAATTTGATCTTTATTGTCTTGTCGTATTGTTGATCTTACTATCTGAATCATCTAATCAACATTGTATACTCATTGATGTCTTTATGCTTTGATATCCTCTCTCCTCTCTATTCACACTATCTTTTGATGCTGTTCATAATACCATATGACTGCATTATCACTTCGGGTTCTCCATTGTCATTGTGATTTCCATTTGATACAGGAACTGTCTATTTGTTGTTGCACTCGACATTATTTTAATTGATTAGCATTGATTTGAGGAGAGTTTTTGTGACTGTCGCTTACTGTCTGTAAATTGCTGATATCACTAGTTTTAATCTATCGCAACTACCGCCTACTGTCTATAAGAAATGAAACTGTTGTTCAAAAATCTTCAATTTTTATCTTTCTTTATAAAAATTGGGGCTTCTCAATACAACACTCTAGCCTTTGGAGACACACTAAGATTGTGGTGAGAGTTAATTCCACCCTCAATAGACATGCCCACCCAAGATCATCTAAATGACTAGGAAACAGAAAAGCCATTACGAATTTGTAAGGTAAGGTAAATTCTTACTCTCTATCAGAGAAGAGGGGTCTGAATGTACGAATGTGGGATTCTTGATTCTTTTACTCCATGCCAGATGCTCAATTATATGTTGATATTTAGATTAGGGTTAGGATTTAAATTTGGTATCATTATATTGGGGGAAATCATCAAGAAAGTGTGGAACTATTCTCTTATTACTTTGATTTGAATTACGAAGCTACACTTTAAAGAAACTCCATTAAATTAGTAACCTTATATTTTGCAAATTGAGAATCCTATCTCTCGTAACTATAGAAGAGATTTCTCTTTAAGTAAACATTTTGAAAAATAATTAATGTTAGTCTATTCATACTAATCATTTCATTTCAAAAAATAAATAAATAAATATATATATATATATATATATTGATCATATCATATCATTCACATTTATCTTAAGCTAGTTTATATATTTCTCTATGGCATAATAGAATGATAGATAAAAGGCTTATTAAAATGATGTTTACTTCATCAAAAAAAAACAAGATCTATGAGAAATGATTTTGTTCAAGGTGAAGTTGTATATGAAATATCTTATAAATGATAGATATATGCATGTATAGAATGAATAGTATAATTATACTCTAATGATTAGATGCATATCTTCAGTTATACATGATTTCTAATGTTCTAAATAAGAGATTAAAAAAAATATAATAATAATAATAATAATAATAATAATAATATTTTGTAGCACAACTAAAGTTATTTTGTTAAACTCAAAGATAATATTATTAGCGAATTGGATAGGAACTATTTATGTCTTGTTGCTAAATAAATTTGAGCTATAAATTGCTTGAGGACAAGCAAATTTGAGAGGGGAGGACTATGATGTCTCCATCGATAAGATCCATATAATTAAATAAATAAATAACATTATAATATTAATAATAGTATAGTATATTAATTTGGCAATTAAATATTAAATATCATATTAAGTGATAAAATATAATATTCAGATTAATAATGTAAATACATTGTGTATTATATGTATTAGTATTAATATTAATATAAAAATATATATATTATATTAATAATATAATATATAAGTAATATAATTATATTATTAATAAAATATAATCAATGTAATTATATCATTGATATAATATAATTAATATTCATTATGGAAGACCTAAGAATGCATATATATATAAATATAACACTATTGTTGAATTATATCAATCAAATAGCATACAAGTTATAACAAATATTATTAATATTAAATTCATAATCTCTAAAGTCCTGCGTAAACATTCACAATTATAAATATATTATTATTTTAAGATGTATCAACTTCCAATATATTCATTTTGCTATCCTAAATATTATCAATGCTTAATAAACCTAAACCTAATTTGATTACTACAAGCGTTCTTTTAAAGGGAAACCCTAAAACTACTAATTACTAAGCTAATACATATAACACAATATAATGATGTTTCTAAATAAAACATAATATATGTATTGAATTATGAAAACAAAGTAATCATATATATAATAGTCACGACTTTACATTCGTGACTGTGCATGGTATATAAATACCATTAATTAGGGTTAAGTTATAAAAAAATACACGTGATACAGTATATATATAAGTCAAGAAATAAAGTCAAGGAAAAGGCATTGAACTTAGCATCGCATTTCCAATGAAGAAGGAAGATTATTAATATTAAAAATTGTGCTCAGTCTGAAGACCTTTCAGGCGACAGATCGCATAACACATGAGAGATAATTGATCTCTGTACTTAAACTAATCAAACTGCATTCGCATTCCATAAGGTATGATATTTGAATTCTGCCCACAATAATATGTTTCCAAGTTTGTGGTAAACATTTATATTATCACTCATGGATTTCATTATTAATAAAGTTATTATGAGCCATGCATACTGTCGATGGCAAACATACGTATCATAAAGCTGAATCAAAGATAAAAACTCTTCCTTCATCAGCCTTAGTTGATAGAAATGATTCATGAATTTACATAAGATGAAATCAGTTCAATATAAACATTTAGACATATATATATATATATATTTACAGACACACGCACACACACACACAATGTTAAATATTTTTAATTGTAATAATGTGTGTAACAATAATGAGATATTGTTACATTACAATAATCTTAAGGATTACCATTAAATGTACCTTCAACTATAGTCCAGGAAGCTTGCTCTCATCTGAGCTATGGCATCTTTAGATAGGGATTGGGTGGAGGGAGAGGCGAAGTAAATTCGAGCACCTAATGGTATCCTCCAGGAAGCTTCTTGTAGCTTGTTTCATGTGCCCTTTGCACCGTCAATCTATCGTCTCCAGATAGTCATACCCAGAGAGAGAAGATTGCTTGGCACTATAGGATGAAACTTCTTAAATAAATTAAGCTAGTTAAATTATAATGCTCAATTCTTCAATTTTGAATGATAATAAGGATCCAAGGCATGCTTAACTTGAATGACTTCCTAAACCTATATTAAATTTTGATTACTAGGTCAAAGAATTAAAAAGAGGTCATTACAAAATCTTTGTGAAACAAACATAGAAATGTAAGCTTTGGAGGAGTACATAGATGGTGTTTAGGAAAATTGGATAATGTCTATATCATTCAGCTTTAAATAACAATAATAATAACATTTGATAATTGAAAGGGCTATTATGAATATTATAATTTATCTAAATGTATCAATCATGACCAACCCAAAAATGAGATATTAAATATTATGATGAGTATATTTTAATAGAGGATTAAAGGTGTAAAATTGTTAATTCTCATTTAATTCTATGCATTTATTATCTTCCTACCAAGATCAATGGCTTTCATGATCTTATGAACCAAAATGCTTGATAATTATTAACTATGAGATCATGTGATGATGACAAGTATCTTTGGCTAGGGGGAAACTAGAAACTATGTGTTGGATTTCTTCTATGGACTTCTCTCTAAGGTGGACCTTTCATATTGAATGGATTAATTACCCCTATAAATTTTGTACATAAAATATATTTGTACCTTATGTTTCCATTTGACGAGGCAAAGTAGATGAAGATAGATGACTAGAATTTGAAGTAGTAGTAAAATATGTGTCACTCATATAAACTTAATGACATACATGACTTCAATAAATGAGATTAAAATGAAATCAATCTACCATTTTAATTCATTATTCTATTCTAAGATATTATCAAAGTGCTCTAAAATAAGTGAGTGATTTGAAGGAGGTTTTCGTGGAAAAAGAATGAGTGAAGAAGTACATAAGAAAAGTTGTAAGTTGTCCATTTTCTCATAAGCTCATTCTAGTATCTTTGAAGTGTTTCCTAGTGGTATTTTTTTGGGGAATTTCATCTTTTAGTAAAGTTTCAAGTGGTTTGTGCAATGATTTTGAGAAAATGGGAAGGGTTTTAGTTAATTTGAAGGTTTACAATAAAAAATTCTAGCTTCTTAAATTGTAGTTGAAACCTTAGTTTTCAAAATGCAAGGTTAGGGGCCATTTTGAGAAGATTAATTACTTAGAGAGGAACCTTTGCAATGGATTCTTCTACCTATTGAGAATGGATTGAAGAATCTAATCAAAGAGTGAGATTTTTGAGATCTAATTGAAAAGATCATTTTTGATAGAGAAATTATTGAATGAGGGAGATTGTTGAAGAAGACTATGTGTTTCAATCATTATTTTTTCCACTAATGTCAAACCTACTATTTTTTGGTAAGAAAAATGCTTATAAGATTCAAGTACTATCATTTAGTTGATTGATGAAGAGGATTTGATCAATAAGAGGTAACAATAGCACCTAGAGGAAAGGTTGAGTTATAATTATGTAATAAAGTACAAGGTTCAATTAAGACAATGATAACGTGATATATTGATAATATACTTAAGGTTTCAAAGGCTGGTTACACATAGAAAGTTTAGAATAATAAGTTGCACAAAGTTTGTCTACCAAGCTTGATTGAGTGGATAGTAGGTGTCAAAAAAAGTCAGTGCAAGCTGAGCAAAAAGTCAATTGGAGCTGAGTAAAAGAAAATTCTAGTGTATGCCAAGTAAAAATACTTGATGCTAAGCACCAATAAAATTTAGTTAATGCCGAGTGATTTTATAGTGGATGTTGAGAAATTTAGTATGTGCTAAGAATTAGAAGGTTGATAATGCCAAGCTATTGCATTATTTAAAAGATCGAAGATTAATTGAATCTAAGCTGACAAGTTTATTTTCTTCGATTGTGTGAACCAGGTAGAAGATAAGGTTGATGAGCTAGTGCCACAATATTTTAGGTAAACTATTTTGAGGCAAATTGAAAGTGGATTCTAGGAGAATTTTCTAGAAGAAATATGAAATATGGGGTAGATACATTGTATCATACCCAATCCATCCAAAACCCTAAACTGGATGATGGAGAATGAACAACAAAATATCTAAATTTCCTATTTATAGGAATGGCTAGTCATAAAGCAAGGTTGTCATATGTGAGAACCTAAGGAAGACAAGCAGTCAAAATGGTTTTTCTTCATCAAGTGACCTAAGAGAAGAGTTCACAATGATATGTTAAGCAAGAAGGATTAAGGAGATGAATTCTTGAAGGGTGAACAAGCTATTAGAGCTGGAAAGTAGAATTGAAGATTGAACAAAGATCTGTAATCTGCAAGAGAAGTTGTAAGTTGTATTAGATCAAAGCTCTACTATTACTCCCTAACAATTGTATCAGTCTAGGGTAAATCCCTTGGATTAAGTTTGACCTAACAATCATTTGTAAATCCTTTAACTTGGTGGTATTCCAAGTGAATGGCTTAAATTCCTTTAACAAGGCTCACTCCTAATAGGGTGATTGAAATCCTTTAAAAGGATCACATTTAACACTATGTATTGTAACCTTTAATAGGGTTGGCCTTTCATAGGGCATCACTTTATAAGAGTGAAAAGAGTAACATGTTACTGGTGGTTTTTCCCAAATTCGGTTTCCACATAAATTATTGTGTCAAGTATGTTGATGAATCTATTATGTTTCATGCTTTACATTTTTGCAAGTTGATTTGATAATAACCTACAAGTTTTAAGTGATTGCATAATCTTATGGATGCATGCTTGAGTAAAAATGTTTTATGGGTTCACTAAGCTATGATTTTATTTATATATTTGGACCTTGGATAATAGATTCAACCCTCCTCCACTCTTAGTTATTCTAAAGAATTCCAACATTTGGTATCAGAGCCATCTGCTTAAGAGGATTAGTTTGAAGGTACTAGAAGCACAAAGATCAAGATGTCAAAAAGAGATGTACCCAAGCTTAATAGAGATAACTTTTCTAGATGGAAAAGTTTGATGAAGTGACACCTTGGAGGACTTGGAGATCATTCATAATCTATTGAAATTTGATTGAAAAGATCATTGACTAGATATAATGGTATGAAGGAGATTGTTGAAGAAGATTATGTGTTTCAATCATTTTTTTGTCACTAATGTCAAACCTGCTATTTGCTGGTAAGAAAATTTCTTATAAGATTCAAGTACTATCACTTAGTTGATTGATGAGGAGGATTTGATCAATAAGATGTAACAAAAGAACCTAGAGGAAAGGTTGAGTTATGATTATATAATGAAGTACAATGATCAGTTAAGATAGTGATGACATGGTGAATTGATAATCTTCTTTTAAGGTTACAAATGTTGGCTACACTAAGAAAGTTTAGAAGAACAAGTTAAGAAAAGTTTGTCTACCAAGCTTCATCAAGTGGATAGTAGGTACCGAGAAAAGTTAGTACAAGCTAAGTAGAAAGTTAGTTGGAGCATAGTAAAAGAAAATTCTAGTGGATGTTGAGCAAGACACTTGATGCTGAGTAAATTTTAATTGATGTAAGGCATTAGTAAACTTTAGTTGATGGTGAGAAACATAAAATATGCCAAGCATCAAAAGGTTGATAATTCCAAGCTACTGCATTATGATAAAGATAAAAGATTTGTCAAATCTAAGCCAACATGTTTGTTTTGTTAAAATTTGTGAAGTAGGAGGAAGATAAAGATAATGAGCTAGTGGCACAAAAATTGATATAAATCATTTTGAAGTGAATTCAAATGGATTTAATGAGAGGTTTCTAGAAGAAAATGATACAAGATCTGGGGTAGATATATTTTATCCTACCTACTCCATCTAAACCCTAAAATGGATGATGGAAAATAAAAAAGTATCTTAATTTCCTATTTATAGGAATGTATGGTCATGTAGCAAAGAGTAAGAGGTCAGAAAGCAAAGATTTGGATGCAAAAACCTAAGGGAGAAAAGGTTTTGCTTCATCAAGTGACCTAAAAGGGAACGACATTGGCATACTGAGAAAGAAGGCTTAAGAAGATATATGCTTGAAGGGTGAACAAACTATCAAAAATACAGAGTGCAAAGGCCAAGCAAATTGAGGATTGATTAGAGATTTGTAATATGCAAAAAAAGTTGTATGTTGTATCAGATCAAAGGTTTACTATTACTCTCTAAAAATATTATTAGTCTAGGGTAGATCCTTTGGATTAAGGTTGACTTAACAGTCATTAGTAAATCCTTTGACAGGGTGATTGAAATCCCTTAACTAGGTCACATTTAATAGTGTGTATTATAACCTTTAATAGGGTTAGCCTTTCACAGGGCATCACTTTAGAAGAGTGAAAAATGAGTAACATGTTTCAAGTGGTTTTATCCAAATTGGGTTTATACATTAAATCATTGTGTCAAGCATGTTGATGAATCTATTATGTTTCATACTTTACATTTCTGCAATTTGATTTGATAGCACGCCTACAAGTTTTGAGTAATTGCATATTCACATGGATGCATGCATGAATATGAATGTTTTATGGGTTCACTAAGCTAAGAAGAGTTTTACTTTTACATCTAGACCTTGAATAATTGATTCACCCCCCTCTTCATTATTCTAAAGAATTCTAACAATTGGTATTAGAGCTATCTACTTAAGAGGACTATTTTGAAGGTACTAGAAGTACAAAGATCAAGATGTCAAAAAGAGATGTACCCAAGCTTAACAAAGATAACTTTCCTACATGGAAAAGTTTGATGAAGCTACACGTTGGACAACTTGGAGATCATGGACAATCTATCATTATAGTAGAACATGTTGATCCAATAGGAGCCCTAACTACTGAAGGCATGAAGAAGAAAAAGGAACACAATTAGGCAATGTTGGAGATTGCCTCTACCCTAAGCTATGCCAAATTTGATGATATCAAAGGACGTGACACTACAAAGAAAATGTGGGATGCCTAAACACCATCTATTGAGGAGATAAAAATGTTTAAAGAGCCAAATCTAAGAGTCTTAGAGGTAAGTTTGATGATATGAGAAGGGAAGAAGGTGAGAATATTGCTCAATATATTGCTAGGATAAAAGAAGTTGTTAGTGCAATAAAAGGTTCTACTGGTCATATAGATGATGATATTATGTTAAGAAAAGTTTTGAGAACACTACTACCTATTTATGCTATTAGAGTTTTTGTATTCCAAGAATTGAGATGTATTCTAGGAAATAATCCAAGTATTGAGATGTATTCTAGGAAATAATCTAACTCTTGAAGGTCTGGTAAGTAGACTCGCTACTTTTGAGCTATCTAATTTTGACAATTACAAACTAGAGAGTCTTGAATTACTTTCAAAGCTATGTTGTTATTAAAAGATTTTGATGAGGTAAAGTAGAAGAAGAAGAAAAGAAAACAGAAAAAATGCATCTAGTGATAGTGATAAAGATGAAGACGTTGAATGATGGGAAGAACTATTGGCAAGAAGATTTCACAAAGGTAAAGGCAAGTTCAAAGGTAAGTTACCCATCATTTGTTTCAATTGCAATGAAGTTGGTCATATTGCTGCAAGATGTATATAGAAGAAGAATTAAAGAGAAGGAAATAAGTACAAAAATAGAAGAGAAAATGACAACAAAAATTACAAAAAAAAAGGCAAGAAATCATGCTACATTGGTGATGAAAAAGATTCTAATGAACATGATGATGAAGTGGCATATGTTTTAGTGAAGGACAAATTTGATGAAGATGAGGCAACTTCACTTGTGACTTGTGTGAACAAGAATGACAAATGGATCATTAACAATGGATGTTCACATTACATGATTAGAGAAAAAAGTAAGTTCATTACCTTAACCTATTATGATAGAAATAGTGTAATATTTGGTAATGATACACCATTTTTGATAAAAGGAAAACACTCTATCAAACTTATAGACAAGATTTCATGCGACAATGCTTACTATGTTGAAGGACCGAATTATAACTTGTTAAGTGTGTCACAATTGAATAATTTAGGATGCAAGGTTGAATTTGAAAAAAAGATTGCTAAGATATCTAATATTGATGGAAAGCTGATTGGAAAAGGTGATCAACTTAGAAGTAATCTATTATATCTTGATATAGAGGATGCTACTTATCTTATTGTAAAATTTGATGATGTATGGCTTTGGCACAAAAGGTTATGTCATGTGAACTTTGATAACTTGGTTAGTATCAGTAACATAAAAAATGTTAGAGGATTTCCTAAGTTGAAGAAGCCTGATAATGTAGTATGCAAACAATGTCAGCTAGGCAAAATTACAAAGTCAACTTTTAAGAGAAAAATTTAGACCTCTAAAGAAATACAAGAGATTGTTCATACTAACTTGTATGGACCAATTGATGTGTAGAGCTACAAAGGAGATAAGTACATAATTCTATTTGTTGATGATTACTCTAGAATGGTAATAGTCATGTTTCTGAAACATAAATTTGATGCTTTTTAAATTTTTAAGTGGTACTTAGCAAGAGTTGAGAAGGAAATAGGAAAAATCCTAAAATTCTTGAGATTAGATAAAGGAGGAGAATTCGCATCAAATAAGTTTGAGATGTTTTGTAATGACATAGGAATCAAAAGATAGACATCTGCACTTTGAACCCCTCCACAAAATGGAACTAATGAAAGGAGAAATAGGTCTATAATGGACTATGCCAAAAAATTCATGATGGAAAAGAATGTTGCTCTAAAATACTAGAGAGAAGCTGTAAGTATAGCTATCTATACCTTGAACCATGTGCAAGTCAAGAAAGGTACTCATTCAACACCTTTTGAACTATGGTATGGATATCCACCTAATGTAAAATACTTTAAGGTATTGGGAGTAAATGTTACATTCTTAAAGATGTTAGGAATGGATAGCTTAATGCAAAAAGTGAAGAAGGTATATTCCTTGGTTACTCCACAAGAAGAAAAGTTTATAAGTGTTTAAATACTAACACTAACAAAATTGTGGAAAATGCAAATGTGAATGTTGATGAATATATAGAAGTACATGAGGTTGAACCTATGAAAGAACCAGAAGAATACAAATCATTTGTATACTTTTATGAAGGAATATCTACTAAAGAAGATGCTTCAAATCAAGTTGGAAATCAACAACAAGTTTTAGTGGTTTTCGAGTCACACCCTATGAATGCTAAGTTGCATTCAGGAACTAAGCTACGTTTAGATGCCAAGTTGCAAAATGAAGAAAATGCACATTCTTATTCTAAGATTAGTGTACATGAAAGAAATGTTGAAATACCTTACAAAAATGAACATAGAAATTCTAAAGCTAAAGGACAAAATGAAGAAATAAGACCTGAGGCAAGATTTTCTAAATATGTCAAAAGACATCATCTTGCTGATCAAATTATTGAAGAAAAAGATGTCAGGCCAATGACAAGAAATAGAATGAAAAGTGAATCATGTTTGTTAAGAATGAAGGAGCCCAAATCAGTAGAAGATGCAATAGAAGATAATGACTAGTACAAGAGCATGGAAGAAGAGATTGAACAAATAGAATAGAACAATACATGGAGTCCAATTCCTAGAATAGAAGGCAAGAATGTGATTGGTACCAAGTGGGTATTCAGAAGTAAGCTAGATGAGAATGGTGAATTCATAAGCAACAAAGAAAGATTAGTTTGCAAAGGATACATACAGGAAGAAGGAAATGACTATGGAGGGATATTTTCCCGTGTTGCAAGATTAGAGGGAGTGAGAACTCTGCTTGCTTATGCTACATACAAAGGTCTCAAAGTTTATCAGATGGATGCTAAATTTGCATTTCTAAATGGTATACTAGAAGAGGAAGTTTACATAGAATAGCTAGAAGGATTTCTTGATAAAGACAATAAGAACATGGTATGTAGATTGCACAAAGCCCTATATGGATTGAAGCAAACACCAAGAGAATGGTATGAAAGATTTCATACTTATCTTATGAATATTTGATTTGAAAGGACTGATGATAACAACAATCTATACATGAAGATAGAGAAAGGTAAAAATATTTTGTTATCTAAAATATTTGTTTATGATATCGTATTTGGAGGACAAGATGCTTTATGTAAGGACATTGCGAATCAAATGAAGCAAGAATTTGATATGTCTATGTTTGGGGAGATCAATTTTTTTGTAGGATTGCAAGTATATCAAATGAAGTATGGCATATACATCACTCAGTCAAAGTATGTCAAGGAGATATTGAAGACATTTGGAGTAGAGGATTCCAAACCAGTAAGTACACCTATGGTGACATGACACAAGCTATCAAATAATATGTGGTTGCTACTATAAATTGCACAAACATTGTATGGATCAAACAACTACTCAAAGGGATGAAGGAAGAAATCATAGAACCAATGATACTTTATTGTAATAATACAAGTTCTATCAATATATCAAAGAATCTAGTGATGCACACAAATACAAAACACATTACAATCAAGTATCATTATGTAATAGAATTAGTTGAAGACAAAGAGGTGAAGATGGAATATGTTAACAAAAAGGAGCAAATTTCTGATATCTTCACAAAAACATTAGCTAAGGATACTTATGAGTATCTAAGTGGTAAATTAGGGGTCATACCCCTATCAAAGGCTATCAGGTAAATTAGGGGTGATACCCCTATCAAAGGCTATCTAAGAAACAAGACAACAACCTTGCATCAAACAAGCTGATTGCCAAATGTTAAAAATTGATGCAGAAGGTTTTACTTTAGGAATTTCCTAGAGTAATCAAAGAACTAAAATTTCAAAATAGTCTCAAGAAAGGTGACAAAGGGAGAAGACTGAAGGAACTACAAAAAGCCTATATCTACATGTTTAATATGGAAAGATGATAAATCTTTAGCATTGTTGTCAAAGAGGGAGAAATAATAGAAATTGATCAAAATCTAAGAGGGAGAAATGAGCATGAGGGAGAGAAAGCATTAGACTGATCATCATCAAAGGAAGCTTTCAAAGAAGATAAGGGAGAAAGCATATTAGAGAAAGATATTAGGAATCAAGGGAGACATTGATCAGAGAGCCATGAAGATCATGCTGATCAATCCAATACAAAGGAAAGAGGGAGAAATCTTAATCTACCAAGTAAGAGGGAGTAACAAGAAATAAAATCAAACAGAGTCTTAAGAAGATGTTTTGCAACCTAATCAGAAGATGGAAGTCACTGATAGAGGGAGAAGAAATTTTTCTAACAAGTTTTTCTTTTCGTATTGTCTTACTATTTTAATCTAGTTAGTTTGGTTGAACAAAGTGTTTACCATTTAGGTGACTTAGTTGACTAGTTTGGTTTTCCATCAATGCCAAAGGGGGAGATTGTTGAAATCTAATTGAAAAGATCATTGATTAGAAAGATTGTTAAGAACAGGATTTTTGAAGAAGATTATGTATTTTAATCATCTTTTTGTCACTAATGTCAAACCTACTATTTGCTAGTAAGATAACTTCTTATAAGATTCAAGTACTATCATTTAGTTAATTGATGAGTAGGATTTGATCAATAAGATGTAACAAAAGCACCAAGAGGAAAGGTTGAGTTATCATTGTGTAATGAAGTAAAAGGATCAATTAAACTAGTGATGACATGGTGAATTGATAATCTACTTAAGGTTACAAATGTTGGCTACACTAAGAAAGTTTAGAAGAACAAGTTAAACAATGTTTGTCTACCAAGCTTGACCGAGTGGATAGTAGGTGCCAAGAAAAGTTAATACAAGATAAGAAGAAAGTTAGTTGGAGCTAAGTAAAAGAAAATTCTAGTGGATGTCGAGAAAGATAGTTGATGCCAAGCATCAATAAACTTTAGTTGATGTCAAGTCATTTCACAGTTGATGTTGAGCAATGTAGTATGTGCTGAGCATTAGAAGGTTGACAATGCCGATCTACTACATTATGATAAAGATCAAAGATTCACCGAATCTAAGCCAACAAGTTCATTTTCTTAAAACTTGTAAACCAAGAGGAAGATAAGGATGATGAGCTAGTGGCATAGAAATTGATACAAACCATTTCTAGGTGAATTCAAATGGATTCTAGGAGAAGTTTAAAGAAGAAAGAGATAAAAGATATGGGGTAAATACATTGTATCCTAGCTTATCCATCTAAACCATAAAATGGATGATGGAAAATGGAAAATTATCTTAATTACCTATTTATAGGAATGTTTGGTCATGAAGAAAAGAGTAAGAGGTTGGAAAGCAGAGATTTGGATGCAAGAATGTAAGGGAGAAAAGGTTTTGCTTCATCAAGTGACCTAAAAGAGAACTACATTGGTATATTGAGAAAGAAGGCTTAAGAAGATATATGCTTGAAGGGTGAACAACCTATTAGAATTGTAAAATACAAAGGCCAAGAAAATTGAAGACTAATTAGAGATCTATAATTTGCAAGAAATATTGTAAGTTGTATCAGATCAAAGATTTACTATTACTGTCTAAGAATTGTATCAGTCTAGGGTAAATCCTTTGGATTAAGGTTGACCTAATAGTCATTAGTAAATCATGTAATAGGGTGTCATTCCAAGTGAATGGCCGAAAGTCCTCTAACAAGGCTCACCTTTAATAGGGTGATTGAAATCCCTTAATTGAGTCACATTTAACAGTGTGTATTGCAATCTTTAACAGAGTTGGTCTTTCATAGGGCATTACTTCAAAAAAGAGGAAAAAGTAGTAGCATGTTACTGGTGATTTTCTCACAAATTGGGTTTCCATGTTAAATCATTTTGCCAAGTGTGTTGATAAATCTGTTATGTTTCATACTTTGCATTTTTGCAATTTGATTTGATAGTAACCTACAAGTTTTGAGCAATTGCATATTGATATGGATGTTTTATGGGTTCACTAATCTGAGAAGAGTTTTATTTGTACATCTGTACCTTGAATAACTAATTCACACCCCCGCCCCGCCCCCAATTATTGCAATGAATTCCAGCACAATCTACCATTTTAGTGGACACGTTGATCTATCTGGAGCCCTAACTACAGAAAATATGAAGAAGAAGAAAGAACATAATCAGGAAATGTTGGAGATTTCCTCTACCCTAAGCTATGCCCAATTTGATGATACCAAAGGTTGTGACACTGCAAAAAAATGTGGAATGCCATACACACTATCTACGAAGGAGACAAAAATTATGAAGGAGCCAAATCTAAGAGTCTCAGAGGTAAGTTTGATGATATGAGAATGGAAGAAGGTGAGAATATTGCTCAATATTTTGCTAGGATAAAAGAAGTTGTCAGTGCAATGAAAGGAGCTACTGGTCATATAGATGATGATACTGTGCTAACAAAATTCTTGATAACACTACTACCTATGTATGTTATTAGAGTTTCTACAATTCAAGAACTAAGATGTCTTCCAGGAAATGATCTAACCCTTGAAGGTCTGGTAGGTAGACTCACTACTTTTGACCTATCTAACTATGATAGTTACAAACCTAAAGTCTTGAATTTTCCTTCTAAGCTATGCTATTATTGAATTTTTTTGATGAGGTGAAGCAAAAGAAGAAGAGAAAGATAAAATATGTGTCTAGTGATAGTGATATAGATGTTGAACAATTGGAAGCACTATTGGCAAGAAGATTCCACAAAGGTAAAGACAAGTTCAAAGGTAAGTTATCTATCATTTTTTTCAATTACAATGAGGTTGGTCATATTGCTGCGAGATGTACATAGATGAAGAACTACAGAGGTGTTGACAAGTTCAAAAATAGAAGAGAAGATGATAGCAAAGATTACAAAGATAAAGGAACGAAGTCATGCTACATTGCTGAAGAGGAAATACATGATGATTTTGATGAACATGATGTTGAAGTGGTGTATGTTGCAATGAATGATGGATTTGATGAAGATGAGGCATCTACACTTGTGACTTGTGTGAAAAAAAATGATAGATGGATTATTGACAGTGGGTGCTCACATCATATGATTGGAGACAAAAGTAAGTTCATTAGCTTAAATCGTTATGAAGGGAATAGTGTAAGATTTGGTAATGATGCACCATGCCTAATAAAATAAAAAGGTTCTATCAAGCTCACAGATAAGATTCTATATGACAATACTTACTATGTTGAAGGACTAAACTATAATATTTTAAGTGTGTCACAATTGAATAATTTAGGATGTAAGGTTGAGTTTGAAAACAAGATTTCTAAGATATATGATACTGATGGAAAATTGATTGGAAAGGGTGATCAAACTAGGAGTAATCTATTCTACCTTGATATAGAGGATGCTACTTTTCTTGTTGTAGGATTTGATGATGTGTGGGTATGGAACAATAGGTTATTTCATGTTAATTTTGATAACTTAGTTAATATAAATAATGTGAAGAAAGTTAGAGGTTTTCCTAAGTTGGAGAAACCTAACAATACAATATACAAACAATGTTAATTAGGAAAAATTACAAAGTCAAGTTTTAAGAGTAAATCTTATATCTCTAAAGAAATACTAGAGATTGTTCATACTAACTTGTGTGGACCAATTGATGTGAAAAGTTACAAAGGAGATAATTACATTATGTTATTTGTTGATGATTATTCTAGAATTATGATAGTCATGTTTCTGAAATAGAAATCTGATGCTTTTCAAATGTTTAAGAGGTACTTAGCAAGAGTTAAGAAAGAAATAGTTAAGATTCTTAAATGTTTGAGATCAAATAAAGGAGGAAAATTCACATCAAATGAGTTTGAGATGTTATGTAATGACAGAGGAATCAAAAGATAGGCATTTGCCCCCAGAACCCCTCCACACAATGGGATTGCCGAAAGAAGAATAATGGACTGTGCTAGGACACTTATGATGGAAAATAATGTGCTTAAAAATATTAGAGAGAAGTTATAACTATCTATACCTTGAACCATGTGTAAGTCAAGAAAGGTACTCATTTAACACCTTTTGAAATATGGTATGGACACTCACCCAATGTAAAATATTTTAAGGTATTTGGAAGCAAATGTTATATTCTTAAATATTTTAGGAATGGTAAATTTGATGCAAAAAGTGAAGAAGCTATATTCCTTGTTATTCCACAAGAAGTAAAGCTTATAATTGTTTGAATACTAAAACTAAAAAAGGTTGTAGAAAGTGCAAATGTGAACTTTGATGGATATACAAAAGTACATGAGGCTGAACCTATAAAAGAACTAGAAGAATAAAAATCATTTGTATACTTTTATGAAGGTATGCCTATTGAAGACAATACCATAAATCAAGCTACAAACCAACAACAAGTTTTAGTGATTACCAAGTCACATCCTATGAATGCCAAATTGCATTCAGAAACTGAGCTACATTGATATGCTAAGTTAAAGAATGAAGTGGGTGTACATTCTAATTTTGAAGTTAGTGTACATTAAAGAGATGTTAAGATACCTAACATAGATGTACATAGTGATTCTGAAGCCAAAAGACAAAATGAAGAAACAAGAGCTGAGCCAGGATTGTCCAAATATGTAAAAAGACATTATCTCACTGCTCAAATCATTGGAGATAAAGATGCTAGGCCAATGACAAGAAATAGATTGAGAAATGAATCATGTTTTCTGAGTACGAAGGAGCCCAAATTAGTGAAATATGCATTAGAAGATGTGGATTGGATTAAAGCCATGGAAGAAGAGATTGAACAAATAGAGAAGAACAATATATGGAGTCTAGTTCCTAGACCAAAAGACAAAAATGTGATTGGCACCAAGTGGGTATTTAGAAACAAGCTAGATGAGAATGGTGAAGGTATGAGGATAAAAAACAAGATTAGTTTGCAAGGGATATGCACAAGAAGAAGGAATTGACTATGGAGAGACATTTTCCCTTGTTGCAAGATTGGAAGGAGTAAGAACTTTACTTGCTTATTTTGCATACAAAAGTTCCAAAGTTTATTAGATGGATGTTAAATCTATATTTCTGAATTGTATATTAGAGGAAGAAGTTTACATTGAACAACTAGAAGGTTTTATTAATGCTAACAATAAGAACATGGTATGTAGACTACACAAAGCTCTATATGGTTTGAAACAAGCACCAAGAGCATGGTAGGAGAGACTTCATAATTATCTTGTAAAGGTTGGATTTGAAAGGACTGATGATAACAAAAATCTATATGTGAAGACAGAGAAAGGAAAATATATTTTGTTATCTAAAATATTTGTTGATGATATCATATTTGGAGGTCAAGATGCTTTATGCAAGGATTTTGCAAATTAGAGGAAGCAAGAATTTAAAATGTCTATGTTTGGAGAGATTAATATTTTTTTGTGGGTTTGCAAGTATATCAAATGAAGTATGGTATATACATCACTAAGTTAAAGTATGTCAAATAAATAGTTAAGACTTTTGGATTGGAGGATTCCAAACTAGTAAGTACACCTATGGTGATATGACACAAGTTGTCAAAGAATGATGATTCAACTGAGGTAAAACAAACATTATATAAGTCTATGATTGGAAAATTTTAATATGTAGTACATAGCAGACCTAGCATTGCATTATCTGTAGGGATAGTTGCAAGATTGTCTGCTAATCCCAAGGAGAATAACTTAATGGTTGTGAAGAGAATAATGAGATATTTGAAAGAAATAGAAGAGTTTGATCTATACTAAAAGAAGAATGAAAAAACTGAATTGAGAGCCTACATTGATGTTAACTAGGCTAGAAACATTGATGATAGAAATAGTACCAATGGAGAAGCATTTTTCTTAGGTAAGAGACTAGTTACATGGACTAGTAAGAAACAAAATTGCAACTCACAATCTACTATTGAAGCTAAATATGTTGTTACTACTATAAATTGCACAAAGATTGTGTGGATCAAGTAGCTACTCAAAGAAATTTAGGAAGAGATCATAGAACCAGTGATACTTTATTGTCATAATACAAGTGTTATCAATATATCAAAGAATCCAATGATGCACACAAAGACTAAGAACATTGCAATCATGTATCATTACTTGAGAGAATTCATTCAAGACAAAGAGGTGAAGATGGAATATGTTAACACAAAGGAGAAAATCATTGATATCTTCACAAAACCATTACCTAAGGATGCTCATGGGTTATCTAAGAGGTAAATTAGGGGTGATACCCCTATCAAAGGCTATTTAAGTAATAGAATGAGTGCCCTACATTAAACAAGCTAATGTTAATATGCAAAAAATTGGTGCAGAGGATCTTACTTTAGGAGCTACCAAAAGTAATGAAAAGAGCTAAAACTTCAAATTAGTCACAAGGAAGGTGATATAGGGAGAAACTAAAAATGCCTATATCTACATAGAGGGAAAATTTCTACAAATCAAAGAGCCAGAATGCATAGGGAGATATTCTATTGAACAAAGAGGGAGATAGATCAAGCCAGTATCAACATGATTAATGAAAGAAAGTATATTAGAGGAAGATATCAAGAGATTTTTGTCAAAGAGTTGGAGAGTATTACTAATCTTAGAGGGAGATAATTGCTGATTAGAAGAGAACACATGTATGATGACAGAGATAGAAAAGAATATAAGAATGAGGGAGAAATCCTAATCTACCTAGTAAGAGGGACATACAAGAAGGAACATAGAGGGAGTTATAAGAAAGAGTTTTGTAACCTAATCAGAAGATGGAAGTTGCTGATAGAGGGAGAGATTTCAATATAAAGAATTATTTTCTTTTTGGTATTGTCTTACTATTTTAACCTAGTCAGTTTGGTTGAACAAGATGTTCATCATTTGATTGAAGTAGTTGATCAGTTTGGTTTGCCATCAATGCCAAAGAGGAAGATTGTTGAGAATGGATTGAAGAAGCTAATCAAAGAGAGAGATTGTTGAAATCTGATTGAAAAGATAATTGCTGATAGAGAAATTATTGAAAGAGGGAGATTGTTGAAGAATACAATGTGTTTCAATCATTGTTTTGTCACTAATGTCAAACCTACTATTTGTTGGTGAGACAATTGCTTATAAGATTCAAGTATTATCACTTAGTTGATTGATGAAGAGGATTTGATCAATAAGAGGTAACAATAGAACCTAGAGGAAAGGTTGAGTTATGATTACATAATGAAGTACAAGGATTAGTTAAGATAGTGATGACATGATGTATTGATAATCTGTAGTGCCTACCCTCGTTCACATTTTTTTTGGACATTGATGCTATTATTATCAGACTGTGATAGACTAGTTTTATGTTGATGGATTAGTGGTATTATTTTGACACTATCAGATATTATGTTATGGATTCAGTGGTTATATGATGAGATCATTTAGATTTTATATTTCATGCATACATGATTATCATTATACTGTTTTCAGCTATTATTGATGATTAGATGGATGGTTATTATCTTATGTGTTTTATTATGGATACTTACCCCATACTTGCATGTGTATGGTGTGTGTGTTTTCTTATTGTATGGCATTTTTGATGTGGTTAAGGAAGGGAGTCGTAGTCACCTTCTTAGTCGGGATCTACATGATGCACCGCTTCCTGCCATTATCTGTTTAGCTTAGCATTATATATATTGTATGTACATGCATAGTTTTTCTGTAGGTTGCAGGTACCGGGTATTGACTTCCCTGAATTGCCAGGATGAGCGTACCCTATTATACTATCTCAATGATAAGAGAAGGGAGATAAATTCTCAAGTCCAAATCCCAAACCCTTAAAACCATTTGTCCTAGTGAGTTAGGACAAGTATCAGAGTTGAGTACTCACTGAATGTGTCGGATGACATATTTTGTCATTTTTAACCCTTTAGACTAATTTTGTATGATTTGTTCTATGATGAGTTTTCATATTTTATCTTGGAGGTCTATGGTGAATTTTCTATTAATTAAGTCTTAATAAAAAGATTTAATTAATAAATTAATTATTTGAGAAAATTAATATAAAATATCATATTATTTTATATTTTGATTGTAATTAATTAAATGAGAATTATTAAAGAAAATGAATTAAATAAAACAAAATTCGAAATGTAAATTAATAATAATAATAAAATAATAATAAAGTAATAAATAAATAATAATAATAAAAGTTATAAAAATTAAAATGAAAGTTATAAAAATTTAAATAGAAATTATATAAAAAGTGGATTGGAGTTATAAGCTTGCATGGGAGTTAATGCACTTTTCTATTTCTCATGTGTCAACAACACGGGGGTTAGTGCATTAATTAAGCACATGGTGTCTACAACCCTATGGCTCATCTTGAAGGTTGGAAAAGACCCATGCTTAGTTGGTGACACCTTCCAGCTGTTTCTAGAAGCATTCTAGAAGTTTCTTGAAAGCTCTTTGTATTCAGACATCCCTAGAAGCTTAGACATAGTGTTTGGAGTGCAATTGGAGCATTGGAGGATTCGAGAATTCTGAAGAAGGGAGCCTGCTCTGTGGGTTTTCTGAGGAAGAGTGAATTAGTATTAGAATTTGGGTAGATTCTTATGATTTTACTTATGCTATTTCCACATCTTGCATTCCCTGTCTTATTCGTGTCTTCCATATGTCTTCTGAGGAATTTCATATTTTTATTGTATGCATTCTCAATATGGGCAATTGAATTTATGTGAAAATCTTTATATGCATAGATCTAAAAGAAAATGGGGCTAGGGTTTAAATTCATAGCCAAACCCATTAGATTATTTATTGGATAAATTTGAAGATCAAAGCTTTAAAGGAAAATTTTGAAAATTATAATTTCTAAGTAAACTGTGTATATTCTTGAATCTGCATACACATATACGTATATATCATTATATACATATATATGTATGTGTTGTGATGGTGATAAACTCTGCGTGTACACACACACACACACACACACACACACACACACACATATATATACATATATATACCCATATATATATACATACATATGTATATATATACATATATATATTTATTTATATAATAATCGAATATCAAATCGCGATAGAGTTTCATGTTAATAGTATTTCATATTGCATGGGAACGTTTTTATAAAAAACATTATGGAAAATTGTGTTAAAAAAAATAAAATATATATGATGTTGGGTGGGTATTATATACCCCACCCACCGCAGGCTTGCGAGACCGCAGTGTACCTATGGTGCGGATGTATTGGGCCGCGCAATTTTAAAATTGCATTGCGATTTGAGTTTGGTTTTAAATTATATAAAATTTTATTTGCAACGTTATTTCATATGAGATTTGGATATGAATCTCGATTTTGTTGCAATATCATTAATTATTAAATGTTATTATATATATATATTTATGTATGTATATATATATATAAATATATAAATATATATGTATATAAGTATATATGTATATATAATTAATTATAAATGAATATTATAAAGTTCTAAATTAATGGATCACTCTTTTAATGATTTAAAATATTGATATTGAGCTTGTCAATTAGGAAGTGATATTAATAATTAATTTAGTTAAACTCGGTTTAATTAAGATTAGTTATTAGAATATATAATCGAAGTTTTGATTCATTGAGAGTGTCAATTTTCAAACAATGTTATATAACCAAAATATTATTAGATCAATTAGAAAACTGAGTCTAATAGTTTTGGGGAGAAACTTTTATCTATCAAACAAATACATGGGTTAGGAAAAACGTGAAATTTCTCCACTTAATATAATTTGGAAAAACGTAAACTGAGACTTTTAAATTCAAAATTGAAAACTTAGCAAAACCAAAACATGTGGTTACATTGTGTATTCTTTATGCTATTGTTTTGGGTTTTGGGTTGACTAGTGTTGACTAGTATAGGATGTCTACCAGAGGCTTGGGGGTTATGTGATTGTGATGTCATGATGATGTTTTAATCTCGATCTTTATAAACCCAACCATGGTTTGTGATGGAATGCTCTATGTATTGGATGTGATTACTGATTGTTATAGTTGAGATTCTTGTGTATGAGACTCTTGACCTAACCATTATTTTGGTCATCGATCAGTTATCCTTGAATATTTTCTAGTCGTCATGATGGGACTGAGATGTGGATTTATTCTTGATGAAGTCATGTTGTGACATGTTTGACTCAACCATTTTTGGAGTCTTTGATCAGTATGATTGAGATATATATTTTGGTTATTGAGAACCATTGGATATTTGATTATCAGTGATACTTCAGTTGCCAATGTGTTCATGATTTTCTATGGATGTTAGCTCATGGAGATTTGATGCTTTTACGCATATTTGATGATTTTATGGATTATCTTTTGTGATTTTAAGATTTATGAGTCCATGAGCATTAGGGTAGGATATCTGCATGTAGTGACGGGAAGTGGCTTGCAATGGGGGCCGGAGCCCTAAGAGGCTGCCAGGGTAACTCATTGTAAGTTGGATTAATAAGTGATAACATTCACACCTAATACTAACTGAATGAACCTAAAAAGATAAGTGTTTCTTCTTGCCCATGCCTTGAGCGCTTGTACAGGCTAGGATGGGAGTAGTGAGATGCATGGTTGCAACCTTGCATCCCGTAGTATGCCTCATCAGTATGAGAGGATACTAGTGGCCACATGAAATCAGTATGGACCCATGGAGTTTAGCTAACTACCAGGGTAACTTGTACATGATAATTGCGATGACACTTTCCCGCTTGCATAGTAGGTTCCTACATGTCATTGTGTGCTTCTGGAGATTAGATGTCAGATTTTGTGTTTGGAACCTTTGAGTTAGTATACTTTTAGGATTCTTGGACTTATAGTGATATGTGCTATGTGATTTTGATAGCCTGCTTGGGACTTGAGATTATCTCCTCAGTACGGTGGGAGTGGACCACTTAGGTACCACACGGTCAGGTGGTAGTGTATTTTCCACTCTTATCATTTTGATATTTATTGAGACATCGTAGCTAATGTGTCCTTCATGATGGTGGATATGTATCCTTTTTCATTGATGATTAGCATATGTTAGATGATGTTATCTTATTCTTTTATTTGCATGTTAGATTACTTTCTACATATTATGTTGTATATATTAGGAGTGACATTCCTACTATGTTAGTACCGATGATCTCTTCGGTGATTTGAAATGTTACGCACGGAGGGATGGCTAGGATCCACGATGGTCTAATGATGCTATTAACGGTTGGGAGGAACCGTGCACTTAGTATATTATGTTTGATCTTTATGATGGATGTATATGTCTTCTATGATGATGTATAATGTGTATCATGTGTTTATCTCTACTTTGATGTATCATGGATTAGAATAGGATGATGTACCTTATTCTATATATGTATATTCTTTGTGCCTATCATACCCTGTGACATGTATAGTGGATGATTGTGCATTCTAGAATGTGATTCAGAAAGGACATTTGTATATTAGACTTATCATTATTATTTCATCTGGATGTTGTACTAGATGGATTCATGTATGTAATTCAATGTTAAGGGATCTTAAAGAATGTAATCTGTTATTTATGTTATGTTTAATTTCAGATGGACATTGCTATTGCTTCCGTTATTGTGGATAAGTTATATGTGATGTTTACTATCATGAAAAAAAAAAATGCTACTAAACTTAGTGAGAACTCTAGGTTAATTCTTTGGATCCCTTGCGAGGCATTACATAATCTACTTAAGGTTACAGAGGCTAGTTGCACTTAGAAATTTTAGAAGAACAAGTTGCACAAAGTTTGTCTACCAAGCTTGATTGAGTGGATAATAGGTGTCGATAAAAGTTAGTGCAAACCAAGAAAAAAGTCTGTTGGAGCTAAGTAAAAGCAAATTCTAGTGTATGGCAAGCAAAATAGTTGATGCCTAGTAAAATTTAGTTGATGCCGAGCACCAGTAAACTTTAGTTAATGCTGAGTGATTTTATAGTGGATGTCAAGCAACACAATAGGTGCTGAGCATCAAAAGGTTGATAATGTCAAGTTGCTACATTATTGAAAAGATGCTAAATTTGAGCTGACAAGCTTATTTTCTTGGATTGTGTGAACCAGGTGGAAGATACAAAATTTGAGGTAAACCATTTTGAGGTGAATTCAAAGGGGATTCTAGAAGAAAAATGGAATATGGGGTAGATAGATTGTATCCTACCTAGTCCATCCAAAACCTTAAATTGGATGAAGGAGAATGAGAAACAAAATATCTAAATTTCCTATTTATAGGAATGACTAGTTAAGAAGCAAGGTTTTCATATGCAAGAACCTAATGAAGACAAGGAGTTAAAAGGGTTTTAATTCATAAAGTGACCCAAGAGAAGAGTCTACAATGGCATATTAAGAAAGAAGGCTTAAGGATATGAATTCTTGAAGGGTGAACAAACTATTAGAGCTACAAAGTATGAAGGCCAAGCAAAATTGAAGATTGAATGGAGATCTATAATCTACAAGAGAAGTTGTAATTTGTATCAGATCAAAGCTCTACTGTTACTCTCTATCAATTGTATCAGTCTAGGGTAAATCCTTTGGATTAAGGTTGACCTAACAATCATTTGTAAATCCTTTAACCAGGTGACATTCCAAGTGAATGTCCTAAAGTCCTCTAAATGGCTCACTCCTAACAGGGTGATTGAAACCCTTTAATAGGGTCACATTTAACAATGTGTATTGTAACCTTTAACAAGGTTGGCCTTTTTTAGGGCATCACTTTAGAAGAGTGAAAATAGTAGCATGTTACTAGTGGTTTTTCCCAAACTGGGATTCCACGTAAATCGTTGTGTCAAGTGTGTTGATGAATTTTTTATGTTTCATGCTTTACATTTCTACAAGTTGATTTGATAATAACCTAGAAGTTTTAAGTGATTGCATAATCTTATGGATGCATGCATGAGTACAAATTTTTTATGGGTTCACTAAGCTATGAAAAGTTTTATTTATACATCTAGACCTTGGATAACTCATTCACCCCCCACCCCCCTCAGTTATTGTAAAGAATTCCAACACTACCAATTGAAACCCTCCATGAATGACAAAGCCACAAGTTCCAAATTTATTTATGGGTAAGAGAATTAGTGATGGTCTCTGGGGTAAATTTGGAAATATTAGAGATGCTCAACTCCAAATCTTAGGGTTACAACTATTTAAATAGTGGTATAGCTAGGGTAATCTAAATAACCCTAAATTAAATGAATGTAATTTTATTTGGCTAACCTTATTATATCAAATGTATATTAGGCTATGGAACTAATTTTAACCCTTATAGATAGATATGGTGCTGTGGAAAGAATTGTCAGGGAGGTAAGAGGAGAGATCTCAAATAGTATAAGTGTAGAATAAATAATAGAAGTTTTTGATACCATTCAGTTATCCCCTTTCCCTAGATGACATAGATCTAAATGAATTTTTGGCTCAATGGACTAAGACTAAAGATATAGTCAGGGATAAGTTCCTTCCCACTCATCTATCTAAAGAACAATATATCATGTAAATTTTTGGATAATTCACTCAAGAGCATTTTCTCTTTATTGGACTTTGCCAACCATCTTCAAGATACATATTATTCTCTAGATAAATTATTAGAGAAACGTACAGGTCACAATATTCCACTAGAGTGTATGGATATGACCATCCAAATATAGCACGCTAGCTTTCTAACAGTTTGTGATTACCCAGGCTTTGTAGAAAAAAATCCATGTTTCCCTATTAGATATGAAGAGGAGGGAAAATATGATCATTTTCTACTACTCCTTTTTGATCCACATGATGTTATTAAAGAATTTTGATTATTTGGTAAGATATATGGTGTTAAATAGGAAGTTGAAAGTAGAACATGTGTATGTATAGACATGGAACACAATGACATCCAAGGAGAGGGATGGGTCTAGTTATCTTGTTTTTTATGAAAACTTTACTTCTAGGATTAGGGCTAGGTTAATATTTCCTAAGTTAGCATAATGCCTAGCTAACTAAGACTTTGGAATCAACAACAATTTATAACAATTGATATGACTCTCTTATATGAATTCATAAAAACTTACCAGCTAGCAATCTCCCACTATCTATTACATTATCAATTGGGGCTAACCTCAATATCTAGATTTATATAATTATTTCAATTCTTCTACATCTATAATTTAGAACATTCATTAATAATATTTTTTACCTTAAATGTATAGTGATAAGAATTAATAATATTCATACAACATCATCATCATATATGATTAAATTAAAACAATAAGTTTGTTGTTGTACTCTATTTGTGATCTACATTCATTTACATATTTTACTTTGAACCATTACTTAAAATTAACTTTTAAACTAATGTATTATTCTGAAATTACAAGTCTCTCCTCTAAGAAATGTTATTCCTTTGTTTCCTTAGTTTGCACATGTACATGACTTTGTTTCTTTAAGAATAACATGAGTGAAAATATTAAAGTATTTAAAATTAAAGGATCCTTTCTAAATTCCTTTTTTTTTTATAAGAATAGGGAAAATTCAAAATTAAAACACTTAATATTTTTCTCTCGCACACAATTTGTCAACCATGTTGGATTTAAAAAAAAAAAGAAACTTTTAGAATGAAAGGAGTGTTGTGAAAGAAATATACATGTATAAAGAAATAGAAAAATATCAATCCTATGATATATTTCAACTATTGAAAAGTATGCTATGTTAAATTAGATGCTATACACTAATCCTAAAGTAAATTAACATGTCCCCATTTTAAGATAGAATTTTAATAATAATAAAATAAAATAATATTATTAAATAAATAATGATTATAAAATCATATGGTATAATTAATATAAAAATATAAAATATAGTAAATAATGATAAAATATTATTATAATATAAATAATATTTAAATAGAAAATAATGGGTTTCTACTATTCCATTCTATTCTTCTGAATTGAACTAAAAATATGGTTAGGTTCACCAATTTGATCTAGGGATTCAATCAAGGCATTCAAGACTATTGGTAATGGGGTGGCCTCCATAACTCCTATTCCTTCTTGCATGTCGAGGAGCATCTATCTAAGGGCCCTTCAGGGGCGAGTGGGGGAGTGAATTTTGAGGTCATAGAGAACACTTGTGCATAGAAAAATAAAATTAATAAGATATAATATGTTATCAATAAAATAAGATTGAAAAATAAATAATACTAAATGAATGAATAAATAAATAAAATTAACTTCAAGAGATAATATTGTAGAAAGTATGTTACCTTTCGATACAAAAATTTATAATAAATTCTAATAAATATAAAATAAGTAACTAACTAAATAATATAATATTTTTTATAAAGAGGTTGTAAAAATTAGATTGGAGAAAGGAGAGAGTTGTGTCTTGCAAGTTTATGTTCTTAACCACATGAGGGTTGGAAAATTGATGGTTAAAATTAATTTTAAAGGATTTTTCTTTTCATAAAAGTGAGAGGATCACTTTCCTATTAACTCCAAATCTCTAATATAGGAGAATCTTGGGTTCTTGGTTTTGTTCCAATTGGACTTTTTTAACATTTTAGTTAGCAAATTATCCAGTGGTTTGATTATCTCATGCAATTCTCATGGTGTCTTACAGACATCCCAATGAGCCTTTTCTAGCTTCACATACTATTTTATTCCTTCTTCGAGAAGTTATTTTAAATTTTATCTGATCCTATTTTGTTCTTCTTGTTCTAACAAACAAGATGACTTGATTTGGCTTGTGATGGTTTTTCACAATGGGTGAAGCTAATTGGATCATTTTACTATGTTTTTATGCATGTGGCCTTGAACCTCTTATGTGTTCGGAAGTCATGATGTATCTATTTGGGGGTGTTCTTATCAATTTGAGTCTTGACCTATTTGGCTGTAATACATTTCCTTATTGATATTTGTGATCTAATAAGATGACTTCTAGCTAGAGATCTTGTATAAAGGCAAGGTAGTTGTTCTTGTTTAGTAATAGAGAAGATATTGGATAACTTGAGGGTTCATATCTAACCTTGTAGACAATTAAGCCTATATGCCTCGAATGTTAGACTACATTTAGATAGGCCAATTTGATATAAATTATTGGTTCTTTGTCAATGTGATTATCAATTTAACTGGCTTAATCTATTAATTGGTATAAGTTATCATTGAGTTTTACTATTTTCCCTTGTTGTAAGGTTGGACATCTCCTTAGGTATTTTTGTGAGCTTGATTGCATCAACATTGTACACAACATTTTTGTAATGGGGTTATAACTCACCCTAACAATGACCTATAGAGTAAAATTTGATCTAAATTTAATGTATTAGGAATGAATGATTAATATAATGATATAAATTCATCTAGAAAAATTATTAATAGATGAAATAAAAATAAGAATTAAAATATTTTGTAGATTCTTAGAATGTATGCATTAAAATTTATACATATTTATAACCCGAATGCAATATTGAGTCTTAGAAATTTTAATCCTTCATCTTCAATTTGATTCCCTCATCTATTATCTATCAATAATTAATTTGTGTGTTTGAAGATAAATGATGTAATATTCATGATTTTAGTTAAAAATAATATAGATAGTATTAACCAATATATCATATAATGCTTTATGCACATGAAATAGAAACCATGAGACCAATATTAATGACTTCTAACCAAAAGTATATTACAATTCTCTATGTACATATGTACATGAAATAGAAACTATGTGGTCAACATAAATGGTTTGGACTATTTTGAATTACTTGAGATGGGATAAATAATTTATTTCCTATATGATTACTTCTCCTAGAAAAGTGCAATAAAATACAATATTTCAAAATTTACATGGCTTCAATTGTTACCATCCTTAAGATCAATACTCAAATAATTAATCTTATATTTGACACAAAGTTGAACTATTTCAAGGTAAATATGATTCAATTATAATCAATTTTTCAAACATGATTTGCACATATTGATATGTTCATGGTGCTAATAATTATGAAAAATTTACAAAGAATATCTAGTACTAAATAATTTGATGATTAATTATATCCTCATGTGAAGATTGTAGATGAAATAAATCTACAACATGAAAAGTAAAGACATGACAAAAAAGAAAAATGTTCAAAAGTTCAATAAACATTTTAACCTTTATTATTATTATTATTTAGTAGTATTTAACTCTTGGGTTTATCTTACATCATTATAACAATGAATGTCTAACAATAGAGTTTGGAAGTTATCTACATGACCTAAGTTCTTGCTGGGTCCCTTAAAAGTTCAAATGATTACTTTGGATTGTCATTGAGTACTTATAGTATGAAATATTGAAGTTTGTGTAAGAAAAGTAACTTTGATATTAGGTGATACATGTGTCCCGTTGAAGGATTGCAATGCAATGAATTGACATACTAAATAGTAAAAATACTTGAGAACAAGAACGACAACCTATAGATATATTTTTACTAACATGGACTATAAATATAGGTGGAATTATGACTTTAAATAACGAAAATAATCAAAAGAGAGCTTAATAAATTATGATCCTCAAATTAAAGAAATTAAAAATAAATAAAATATCATTCAAAATTAAATGACTTGCAAATAACTTGAAACCTAATTTATGTGTCTCTAATCTGTTTGTACTTTTTTTCTAACAAAAGAGAAAAAGAGCCTATATATTTATTATAGTAAAACCTTGAATTACAAGATTACTAAAAATAAAATGCTTGAGACCAAACCATAATACCCAAAAATCTGAACACGACTCATCAAATTACAAGCTAAATCTGATGCCCAAGACTAAAAAATAAAATCTGACAGGCAGTGGTAACTAACCCATAGACTATTAGACCCAGCTCAAGAACTATCCCCAAAAAGTCATCTAATGAATATATGGGCAAACCATATGAGTCAACAGCTATCTACAAGTGAGATAACATGGATGATTCGATACATGAAAAATAAAGTGAACTATCCAACGAAAAACAAACAGAACGCAAATGCCCAACTTGCATACTTACAACAAAGTTGATCGAGGGCCAAAATGTATTCGTCCATCATACTTAAACAGTCATTAGCCTCAAAGTCTAGAATGGGAAGAGCCTGACCCAACGCAGGTGGGTTTTCCTATCCAATGGCACATTGATAGAATGGGAGTCCGAAGCTGCATCATCTGCCAATTCACGCTACCAAGGAAGGTCATTATGTGAATCCAGCTCCAAATTGGGCACTACAAAAGGAGCAAGATGCTCGTCCCCGTGATGCAAAAATTTAGGCTGAAAAAAGAAGAAACCCTAACCCAAATTCACTTGATCACTAAAGGTTTGAGAAGCCAACAATACCTTGCCAAAAAACCATAGATATGCTCCAAATCTTGAGTTTGAAAAGAAATATTAATATTATATCAAAAGTTGATATGAACAGTATTTTCTAAAGAAGCAAGTCCCTTGAAAAAATATCACCCACAAAACTGTCATCCTTCCAAAGGTTATTCTTCAAAAGCTCTGAACACAATATATCATAAGGTACTATCCCTAGAAGGAACGTTTCAGAAAAACCATACGAACAAACTATGGATTTTGCGTAAGCTCATAAACATTCAACAAAACATTTTCCAAGGAAATAGAGCCTGCCATGAAATAGTAGAGAGACCCTCCTTCATCAATGATATTGTGAACAACATTTATGCAGAGTAAACATGAAACATTAAAATACTTGTCTAGTTCTTCATCAGTCACATTTCTCAATGGCCAACTCACAATCTTGCATAACCGGGAAGGAGATTCGCAAGTTGAAGGGATGGTGTTCCATCAGGCAACGAACACATAAACAACAACCTTTAGAAACTTGTATGGGATCCCTACCATTTAGCATCTCAAAACCAGTTGAACAACTAACAAGTGAGGAAGAAATGATTGTGAAAAGCCCAACTCCAAACGTGTGTAAATAAGGCATGAATTTGAATGTACCATCGAAAATACCACATGAGAGTTGCTAAAAATAAAGATCACCTTTCACATGGGATCAGGTTTGGCCTTGGGAAATAGCACACTTCAAATTAGAGGAAAGAGATTGAAAATGATTTAGCAAATATAGGAAGACTATCAAATCATCCAAAAATGGAAGCTTTGTGAAAGCGTTTTCCAAAAGTTTCATCAACCTGTCCTAAGAAAATGGTTTAGCATGATGCAAAGCAAGGTCAGGTCTGATGGATGGGCAGAGGACAAAAAAAAAAAAAAAAACAAAGACACAAAACAATACAATGTGCTGCCGCACAATAAACTGTATTATATTTCATTTCACTGTCTTGTCCATTGTAATTACACTAATTGATGCCTCTATTTATAGAGGTCTTAGATTATTTCTGGAAACATCTTCATTAGCAGACATAGAACAAATAGACTTCTCTAGAACTATTTAAACATAAACATCTTCTAGAACTTTACCTAATCCAATCCAATAATCTTGAAATTTCTAGAATCCTCTATTATTCATTTACTATTCATTTGACTTGAAATTACACATTTCAACACTCCCCTTTAATTTCAACCTCAAATGCTATTACATACAAATGCCAAAATGCTTTCTTTTGCCGAATGCCAAAATGCCATTTTCCAATAGTAATGCCTTAGTTAATGCATGCCTGTCACTTGCCTCATCTACCACAAATGCTGGAAATCTTTTTTCTTCTTCGATGCCATGCTGAAAACATGTTTCTTCTTTGATGACTTGCTCTAATCCATTTCTAAATGCTGCTATATTTCTTCTTACTCTTGAACATTTATACTTAAACAGGCTTTTGATCACACTTGTAATCTTCTGCCAACTCGATCCGTAACTCCATCCACAATTCATTTTGATACAACCTGCCATAGAATCACTTTTGCAATCTCTATTCCAACACATCTTTTCACTATGACTCTTTAAGCCACGAATATTGCATGGATGTAGATCCCAACATTTTTCTTTTGTGTGTCCTTTCCTATTACAATGTGAACATCGCAAAATATTTATGCCTTCAACCAATTTTCTTGAACCTTTATTCATCTTTCCACTACCTGCATCATATCCAAGACCTGCATATTTTGGCCTGACTATAGTCTCAATTGGATTCTTTAATCCTTGTTCATCCTTTCCTAGACCTTTACCTTTGAAATCCATTCTTTCCATAATCTTTAAACCAATACTATTATTATCATAACATATAAATTCTGCAAACTTTTTGTCATTTACTTTCTTACACTTTTCATCAAAAACACTTTTAGCTTCATCAAAATCATATTTCTCAATCCCATAATCACTCAAATAATTTGTGTCACAAGATACATCACACAAAGATGGATTAAACTTTAAATTTCTGCTCTCTTATTTTAGATTAAACAACTCAATCTTCAACATACTATTTTCTTCTTCCAATTTCTTCACCTTTTCTTCTAAAGCTTTGTTCTTTTTTTCAACATCATCAAACACTTTTAATTGTTCTTCTAAATCTTTATTTCTAATCTTAATACCATCAAACAACTTTATTTCTTGTTCTATTTCTTCATTTGCATTTATATAAACACTCATTTGATTTAGAAAATTTTGCCTTTCTACACTTAGGTCATTTCTTAGCTTTGTCAATTCTCCTTGCAAAACATCATTTTCACACAATAATTTTACATTTTCTTTCTTTGCCTTCTTTAATTCTTCTTCTAAAATATTTTTCTTCTCTTTCTGAACTCTACTACCTTTTCCCATTGGAACACAAGAATTTAACACACTTTTCTCTTCTTTCCTTTTAACAACAATAGGGAAATTTCTCAACTGAAATTAAATAAAAATTTGTACCATACCTATTTGCCAAATCCTTTCTCTTCCTTATATCTTCAGCTTTGCTCTCATTTTCCCTTTACCCACAATGAAATCTACTCATAAAACAATGTCAATATTTTTTTACTGCTTAACACTTCCTCTTTTCAAAACAGTTGTCTTTTTTATTACACAAATCAATCCTCCATTTTTCAGCTGCACCAAAACATTGCTTCCTCTTTAATCAACAATTTTGTCTACCTAGCTCTTTTATCACAATTTGAAATTATGTCCAACCTTCTATCCAACCTAGCTCTGATACCAATCTGATGGATGGGCAAAGGACAAAAAAAGAAGAAGACAAAAATAAAGACACAAAACAATATGATGTGTTGCCGCACAATAAACTGTATTATATTTCATTCCACTATCTTGTCCATTGCAATTACACTAATTGATGCCTCTATTTATAGAGGTCTTAGATAATTTCTAGAAGCATCTACATTAGCAGACATAGAACAAATAGACTTCTCTAGAACTATCTAAACATAAAAATCTTCTAGAACTTTACTTAATCCTATCCAGTAATCTTCTTGGAATTTCTAGAATCCTCTATTATTCATTTACTATTCATTTGAGTTGAAATTACACATTCTAACAGGGTCCATTATGATTCTCAATGCATTAGTAATTGCAATAGGTTTCGAAATCCAACATATTAGATTTGTTTTAATACAAGCTCCAGCAAGCCTTAATTCATCATTATTTTACATCAAATTGCTTAAATAGAAGGTTTAAGAAATGATAGTGGAAGTGGATTTAATAGCATTTCATGATCATTTGGGATAAAAGAGTAAGAAATCTTCTATGGAATGTCATGTCATTTAGATGCCACTTGAAACTAAGCTTTTTTAAAAAAATAACTCTAACCAGGCACAAATGCAAAATCTACCACCAATATAACTACCCATATAATCTTTAATGTCCTCATGCCAAAATAAGATTCTGAATTATGACTAGTTGGAAGCCTCTTTATCCAAAATATTAAAAAAATCTAGAAAGAGGTCCCAAAAATGTAAGTTAGATGTGATAGTTAATGGCCCCTTATCAATTGCAAAATTAGCCATGTAATCTACTAGTGAATTTCCCTCTTGATATGTATCTGAGATTGTAAAACAAGAAAATTTATTGATTATAACCCAACAGTGTAGGAATTTTCCTTAGGGAAAAATCACCAAGACCAAGAAGCACAATAACTAGCACAAAATAGACCAATAAAGTATGATCAAAATAACAATACAAAATTCAATTGATTATATAGTACACTAAGAGTGCCTGTACATAAAGGCCTCTAGAATGCTTCTAGAATATCTATGAGTTAACACACTAATAAGTCTTACAACCAAGCACATGTCCACCAGGAGTGGATTATCCTCCGTTAAGCACCAGAGTAAGTGCGATGATGAGAGGATAAACCTACAAAGGTGTATCATGTACAATTATGTTGTAGACACCATGTGTTGAAATAGAGTTGCTTACTCCTATGTTGTCAACATGACAACTCATATAAGTACACAAAATCCTAGGTGTCTAACTTAATAAATAATAAAATAATGCATTTATCCTAAGTAAACTTAAGTAAAACATAATAATAATTATTTACACTAACACCCCCATTTAAGTGCAACTTAGGAAAATGCACTTAAGTTTAGAAAAGCTACGATGAAATGCATAATGGGTCCTAGCTATGAGGCCATGTTAGGCACCCAAGTACAAATGCAATGAAATGAAATCTCTTTGCAAATGGAGAAAGAGGGAAAACCTCATGGGAAAAACCCTCCTCCAAAAAGAGAGATATGTACAATAAAGAAAGATGCATGTATGGATGGAGTAATCAAGATCCTCCCATAATGATATACATCATGGATATATAATAGAAAATCCCTTGATGAAATCCCCTCGTAGTGAAGGATCTCACGATGATGAGTGTTTGAAGATAGAATAAAATCCAATGTCAACAAACAACATTTCTCTCTTTTGGAAGAAGATACACCAAGTATAGGTGCAAGTATGCTTCCCACTATGGATAGGAAGATGGAAGAGGGATCTAGATGTAGTATGCTATCGATGTTGCCTCTAAAGTTTTCTCAAATGTCAACAAGTCCTTGATGAATATAGATGCAACAAACCATTATGGTGACTACCAAAAATAAGGCGGAAAATAAGGTAACATGTCCATGGATGAAACTAAATCAAACTCTAAAGATGACAAATCATCCAGATAGGAAGTTGTAGGAAGAGAAGCAATGTCGCCTCCCCTCAATAATAAATCTACACCCATGATAGAAGCTCCTTGATGACTAAAGAAGCTGGACCATGAAAGCTGAATGAAGTTCCTCCTTGTGGGAAGAAGTGGTGCCATAGGTGTAGTAGAGAGTGCTCCCCAACTAATAGGAAGAATCCTCAAAAAATATGATTTCTGAGGAAAATGGAAGACAGTCTCCAAAGAGTGATATGACTCCTCATAAGTGAAAGAGTCCTTCTCCATCTACTGTAAAGAAATGTCCACAAGCATGTCAAAATAATCAAGTGGTTGAGGGTCAGAGTGTACCCTTGCAATGAGTGAAGAAGTCTCCTCAAAGAGAAGATTTATGTCATTGATGATGTCTCCCACATCTTCAATGTAAGACTCCATGAACAACCCGACAATATCTGGAAGGAAGTCATCCCACAAAGTTGAAGGAGGAAGACATAGTATATCTTATTGCACTGAATCAAGAACATCTGTGGTTGGAACTAGATCAGCAGAATTAATAGGAGTATTAGGACATGTGATCTAATCTAGAGTTGGAGGTATTATATAACTGGAATGATTGAAGATAGAATGTCTTCTAGAAAGGGAGGAATTGTTGGATCTCCATATGCTTTCCAAAGACCCATCCAAATGTCATTAGGATATGTGAACTTGTCAATGACTTCAAAGCAAAAATGAGTGACACTGAAATAAATGACATCTAAAATTGTTTTAACAGGTAGTATATCAATGGTAGAGAGTAGTTTGTTGGAACATAGATAAGGAAATACTTCCTTATGTTCTCTTCTTAGATGGTCAATGATTAAAGCACTCCATTTCTGATAGTTCCTCTTTGTCAACCTCAATCTAACTCCACCCTAACATGTGAAACAAAAATACTTGAGATCAATATATGTATGCCCCCCCCAAAATGCAAAAAAAATCAATGAACCCCCCCTAATGCATGATTTGGCACTTTATAGGTAGTGGGATTAAAATAGGCCACTTGCCAATTTAGGCCTTAGTGGACTTCTGATTTTTCTATTTACAATCTCCTTTTATAGTTCAAATTTGGAACTTCACATTGTAGCTCAAAAATACAACACCTTTGAAGGAATACAAAGCAAAGAAAAGACCTATTTCTAAAAGTGATATTTCTATCCACACAAGCCTATAATTTGATTGCAGATCTAGAAAGTAGACGAAAAATTATGCACTTTAAAAAAAAATGGAACCTAATTTGGAGTCCAAATGAGCCCGTACGGAGCAATTGAAGTTGTAAAATGTAGGATTGGATAGGTATAGTCACCAAAAACTATAATTTCTTACAAATCCATGCACCAAAACTAGAGAATAATATCACCACTAAATTTTTTAGAAAATTCTAGCAAAAAAAAGGAAAATTGTACTTGATTTGGATCCTAGATGACTAATATGGCCTCCCAAAGTCAAATTGTCAAATCAAAATTGAATTTGGATAGGGGTCTGATCAGTAAACTATGAGGTTAAATTTGACATCCAAAAAACCATCACAACTGTGTAATTGTGCTTGCAAATGATGGTCAGATGACCATTAATTTTAAACTAGTAAAATGTTTACATCAACAAAAAATTGGCCCTCCCTAATGATGTGGTAGCGATGTCAGATGCTAATGTCAGTAGTATGGATTGACGTGTCTTGTATGGATTGTATAGTGGTTATGTGTGGCGTTGAGTGTATCCAACATGGTACATGAGTTGGTATTGAGATGTCTTCTCATTGTTGATACGAAGTCAGATATAACTTGGCATAGGTCAAAACCATGTGGAGGGCACTAACTAGTTTCCTTTGGTGACATAGCAAATGAGATATCACCGAGTCAGAGAAGGATGTGGCACTAGTAAATCTTTGCACAACCCAATGCTAGAGTATGTAGTAGTGATGGCTGACAATGAATTTAATATCACTAGGAAGTGTATTCAATGCCCCAAGCATAGTGGATTAGCACCAGGCTTTTGCAATTGCTTGTGAGTTCATAGCAGGGCTGGAAGTCAAAGGCGGTGCTAGGTATCTGAAGTTGCTAGTGTGAAGATGAGGGTCATTGACATGTGTGGGTTTAATCCCACATGTGCAATGTGAAAATTTTCAATGTGTTTATAAATAGTAAATAGTAGGCATTTAAAAAAAATGAAGCTGTCATGGTTTAGGCTCGGTCATCAGTAGTTTTGTGGTGTTGTGGGTTTGACTTGGCAAAAATTATTGTTGAAGCTTACCAGATGGAATAAGATGCTAGATTATGTGTTGAATTGCGATATGGACTATGCTGAAATATTAAGGAATATTCCATTGAATATCCTGGGAGGCTAGGATTTCACCAACTAGTTCCTACAAAAAAAATTCGCTTCAAGCTTGATGGCCTAAAAAAAAATTCAAACAAATTGCTTTCAAAATTGCATAGAAAAAAATGCAGAGAATATAGATCTATAATTAAATTAAATAGATCTAAAAATGATCATACCGTACTTGCAAATCAAGCCTTTGGGTGCTGCTTTGCAAAAAAAATTTGCCTCAAATTTGACTATGGCCTAATATAGGTAAATTTATAGTCAATTTTCACCAATCGATGCTCTAGATGCAATGGTGAGGTTCTCTTTGTCTTTAGATGATCTCAATAGCTACATCTACTCTGGATCTGAATTGAGGTGTCCTTAGAGAGGTGAAGCAAGAACAGTCTCCAATGGCTATGAAATGATACTCTTATGGCTCTAATAGCATGTAAGAATTTTTCTTAAGGAAAAAACACCCAAGACCAAGAAGCACAATAACTAGCACAAAATATACCAATAGAGTATGATCAAAATAACAATATGAAATTCAATTGATCGTATAGTACACTAGGAGTGCCTATATATAAAGGCCTTTGGAATGCTTCTAGAATGTCTAGGAGTCAACACGCTAATAAGTCTTACAACCAAGCACATGTCCACTAGGAGTAGATTATCCTCCATTAAGCACTGGAGTTAGTATGATGATAAGAGGATAAGCCTACAAAGGTGTGTCACATACAATTATGTTGCAGACACCATGTGATAAAATAGAGTTGTTTACTCCTATGTTGTCAACTTGACAAGTCATATGAGTACAAAAACTCCTAGGTGTTAACCTAATAAATAATAAAATAATGTATTTATCTTAAGTAAACTTAAGTAAAGTTTATATAATAATTATTTACACTAACAAACACTACTCAAGAATGTAAAGAATTTTCCAATTCTAGCACGATGTATACCAAGTAGGCCAAATTATCTATTGAGAATCGACCTCAATACCAATTTGTGATATTCCTATCAATAATGTACCTTAAAGACCATGAATACGGGTAAAGACTTTGCTTGGTTATTAGTTCCATGTATAAGTGGGAATATTTTTTCCAAAATTAAGTTCCCTTTAGAATCTTGAAAGCAATATCCATCCCTAGAAGACCCTAGATTTCTCCTTGAGGTATTATTAAAGTTCAACTTGATCAAGGGAGGAAACATACAACACCCCCTTTCTCCTTCCTATTCACCTTCAACTTTGAAATAGTTGAACCAATTCTCGGAATCCTAATACAAGGCTAGATTTTGATCACTTGATTATCCCATGGAGAAAAATGAAAGTTACTAGATGTCTTATTTATCAAGATAATATTTAATGTTTAACTATTGATGATTCAATTCTAGTTTGGACATACATTAAGATTGAAAGGTTATTATGAAATATTTGTTTATTCCTTTTCTACTAGATATACCAAATAACAATAGTAGGGATAATTAACCATAATTTTGCATAAAGAGAGTGTGAGTGCAAAATTGACCATACTTGTAGAAGGTCCCAAATCTTAGGTAGTAATTAAGAAAAATACTAAAGTTTTACCAACATGAATGCCCAACAATGTTTAGCAATATTGCATAGAAGGAAGAGAAGATCTAAGTCTTCAAAAGATTCACCACAAAATACGCATTTAAAAGGATCATATATTTGGGGTTGTCTTAATATATCAACCATGAGGACAGAATGTTTAAAAGCTATTCAAGTAAATGTACAAACTTGTGGTGGAATCCCATTACTCCAATAGAGCTTATAGGAATAATGCAAGCCAATTTGGAGCTGATGCTCTAGAAAAGCTTGGTATGCACCCTTAATCAATTATTGTCCTCAAGAAGATGACAACCAAAAAACTTTATTTAGCTATAGAGAAAGGGAACACAATTCTATTATCCAGAACATGTTTCAACTAAACTTTAATCTAATTATCAAAAGGGAGCACCTCTGCATCCTTCTGATAAACCTTTGTAGAATTGATTTCCACATATTCAACATAATTGAAATCAAACACAAACCCCATATCATAGGGACCCAAGTTCATATATGTCAAGAAATGTAGGCTCTCAAATTAAGGGAATATGACCAATCCATGAATCCAACTAAACAACACATCTTCACCATTGTGAACTTCACATAAAATATAATGTGTAATGAGATGATGAAAGTACATCATGAAGCCCCATATTTAAGACCCTTTTGGGGGATTATCATTAGTAGAACTCTGGTTGGGTTAATAGAATCAAGATATTTATCATGCATCAATCTACACCATGATAGATTTGACTTGCAATAGATCTACCACACTAATTTTGTGCCAAATGCTATATTTCTCTTAGCAATGTCTCCTAAACCCAAGGCCCCAAATTCCTTGGAAGGAGCCATCCTATGGATAGATAATGTGGAAATCCTCTTCTTCCCATCTGTATTATTATTCCATAGGAAATTTTGAATTATTTCTCAATCTTGTTTATAATTGAATCAGGAGGTTTTAAAATAGAAAATAAGTAATTTGGAATCAATGGAAGAACATATTTTACCAATGCTAGTCTTCTACAAAATGATAGCCACATGACAACGCAATTACAATTCATGTCTTGAGCCTATCAATTATTCCAAACCAATATTGCTTCTTGTTGGTGCCTTGGAAAAGTAGAATACCTAAATAAGAGCTGGGTAGCTTGTCTTTCTTGAATTGATTACATGATAATACTTCCTCCTTGATCCTTAAAAAATTGTTAAAAAAGAATATAGATTATTTGTGGTGATTAATTTTTTGGTTAGAATTTTTTTTCATATAGCGAAAGTACCCTCTTCACTTCACAGATTTCCATTATGGAACTACAAAACAAGAATGGATTTTTTGCAAATAGAGTGTGTAGAAACAAAGTATGTTCTTAGGATTCAAATACCCAACCACAATGCTACATGATGAGAAGGAATCATCATTTGACTTAATGCTTCTTTGATAATGATGAATAAGAAACAAGAGAGTGGATCCCCTTGTCTGACTCCTTGAGAGGCCTTAAACTTACCACATGTGACTCCATTAATAATTACCAAGAAACTAGTAACCTTAATTAATGCAAAGATCCACTTAAACCATTTTCTTGAGAAACAAAAATTTAACAAAACCATAATCAAGAAAGACCAATTGACTCTATCATATGCCTTGATCATATCGAGTTTGATAACACAAGTCAAGATATTGTTTTGTTTGATAGAATGCAATACCTCATGAGAACCAATTGTACCATCTAAAGTCTCCCTCCTAGGCAAAAATCTCTTTGATGGGAAGAGATCATGTGAGAAATCAAACCTTGTACCATTAAGTAGATTTCCTTGGAGAATATCTTATAAATAACATTACATAGTGAGATTAGGTAGAAGTCAACAAAATATTTCAGATTTTGTACCTTTGGAACTAGAATAATATTTGTGGTATTAGAGTGTGTCAACATAGAACCACTTTTCTTAGATTCGTCCAAAGATAATAAAAGGTCAAAACCAATAAATTCCCATTATTGTTGGAAAAATAAAGCTATTAAACAATCCAGGGCAAGGGCCTTATTAGCTGGCAAGGAAAAAATTAAACATATGATTTCCTTAAGAAAAATCATCTTATAAAATCAAAGTTATCCTCCCTTTGAAAAGTAGTTAGGCTATTAGCCAATAATTCTTGGACTCCTCAGTAGAATTGTCATCCATCACTTGCTGAGGGGCAAAATTTTATGAAAGAATTTGATTCTCTCTTTATCAATTTCATTCTTATTGAATAGTTAAATACCAAATGATAATTGTTATATTGAATGAATGGACTGGTTTTCTCTTTTAACCTTTTCATAATTATGAAAAAATCATGTGTTCTTATCTCCATATTGTAAGCATGTTTCTTAACAGTTTTTCTATCAAAAAACTTCTTCTCTAGAGCATAACATAAATAAATAATATTTATATATTAAGAAAATCTAGAATGATAGATAAACATTTAAGATAATTATTACATTGATAAAAATCCAGATGACATCAACCTTTCAAAAATTCAATTAGAATTTATAAAAGAAACATTCCACAACAATGAACAATAAAGTTTTCATCTTCTCACATTTAATTCTTTAATTTGTTTAAATTTTATTCTATTTAATAGTTCAACAAAAAGATAGATATAAGAAAAATTGTATATATATATATATATATATATATATATATGGCTACATAAATAAAGTGGGTACGATAAAATGAAAATATTATAAATTTCAAAATCAAGAAAACTTGTGGAAGCCTCATAGTTAGAAAGTGGTCCTTACTATAAGAAAGAAAGTGAAAGTTAAAGCCTATACATATGATTACAATGTTCCTTCAATTTTTTTCCTTTAAAATATTTATATAATAAAATAGGAAGAAATTCACATACATGTTGACATTCCTTGAGAGTGATCTCCCTCTTTGTTCTCAACTCTTGCTCAAAATAATGTCCATGAGAACCAAAATTATGGATTTGAATGAGATACCCTTTGATTCATACAAAAGACTCCTTGCTTGAAGGTCCAGCCATAACAAATGATCAATTTAAAGGAAGGGGAGGATTGGTGACATCGTCCCCATTTACTTCTAGAATTTAAACCACTATGCTCATGCTCAGTCAATCTCTCCAATTGTACTAAATGTACCACATTCCTGCTTTGTAGAGTCTTATTTCCTTATCCTTCTCTTTAAATTCTATTTCTCCTATATAAATTTTTCTCAACCCCCTCTCTAACTTCCCCTTATCCATTAACTCGAATGCCCACTTCAAAAAATATATCTTACTAGAGTGCCTCACTTGCATATCAGAATTATTCCTTCCTCCAACAAGTTCTAGTAATACTATCCCAAAAGCATAAACATTTGACTTGTCTGTCATAGGCCCCAAATCTATATTCCACACCTCTAGAGAAATATATCTTGGGGTTCCTCTTGCAATTTTCATTGACATGTGATCATCTCTCTTCGTGTAGAGTTTAACAAAACCAAAATTAACTATTTTGGGTGTGAGCTCTTCATCTAGTAATATGTTGTGGGGTTTTATGTTTAAATGAATGATATAGTTATCAAAATCTTGGTGCAAATAGGCTATTCTTTGAGCTGTATCCAAATAAATTGAGTACAACTGTGCCCAATTTAGGATTTGTTCCTTGTCTCTTTCTATAAATATAAACTTGTCTAAAGATCCATTAGGCATGTACACATACACCAAAGCATCTCAGTGTTCTTTGAAATAATATCCCATCAAAAAAACCAAATGAACATGATGGATCATACCGATGGTCACTATTTTATTCATGAATTCATTATCACTATGTCTTGATAGATCAAGCATTTTAACCACCACAAGATAGCCACTTAGTAGCTTTCCTTTATAAACCACACCAAAACCTCCTCCAATTTTTTGAGAAAATTTATTGGTGATTTTCTTAAGCTAAGAGTATGAATATATACATGAAATTTAATGAACATAATCTTGCAAGACCTTCCATATGTTCAGAAGATCGAGTTTCTTAGAAATTATGGATAACCTCCTCCTTTGATTAATGAACATAAGAAATAATCGAATCAATAACAATGCACTGGTTTTGATGGTTGTACTTGATTAAAATATTACATCAATGAAACACAAAGATTAAAAGGAGATACATATATGAGTAAACACAAGAAAGAAATGATAGTAGTTTTAGCCATTGAGCTGTCTAGAATGCCCCAATCTATAATAATTTAAATGGTATAAATCTACAAATCAATGTAAGGAATAGGTTGACAATGATGAAAATTAAATTAATATATAGTTTTAATATATTTTTTGTCATCATCCTTAAACATTTTATATTAATGAAAAAATTAATCTTGATAAAAGTAAATCAAATTTAACTACTTAACATTTTTAGAATTCTTAATGTGTGATGGTTAGGAAGGTCTATTTAGAATAGATATTATTTTTGTTGATCTCAAATTGATTTTGACATATGACTGACAATACACTTTAGTCATTTACTAGATCGAACTTATTTCATGCTAAGCATAAGTTGTTAGATAGTGTATGCCAAGTGAGTTATACAATATGTGTTGAGTAAATAGTTAGTGCCGAGTCACTCAAGTGTTGAGTAGACAGTTAGAGATGAGTGATTCAAATGATGAGTGATCAATGGATGTTGAGCTATCTAGAGGCCAAGTTACATCATTGAAGATACAATTTATGTCAAGCACTAGCGACTTCAAGTGTTTAGTAAACAATTTTGGATATAGTTGTTTGTAATGGCACAAACTTCTATGTAAACCCTTTTAAAGCTAAATTAAGGATTATTTTGCAATTCTAGATGATAAGAACAAATCCAAATTGAGTATTCCTATGTGGTACATGTAACCAATCAAATTAAGAGATTAATTAAGTAGCTAAATGGGTGAATCAAATCGTTGACTACTACCTAACCCTAAGTCACCTAGGTCTTCTTAAGGAAGGAAAACCCTAAAATATTGTATGAGTGAAGAGAGAAGTTTGCATGCATAGATAGAGCATTTATGATGACTAAGGAGTTTTGATTGACATATGAATTGAAAAATTAGTTAGAGAGAATAAAGGAAAGGAGTTAGAGGACATAAGTGATACAATTGATTAAAGAGGATCAAAGATAAATGCAAAGAGGTGAACTATTACCTAGTAGTACAGTGCTAACTGCAAGATCAAGTCTCAAACATTCCAATAGGAGAACTAGTAAAAATATCTTAACAGAGTATTCCTAATAGGTTTTTGTAAATCGTAGAGCAAGGTGCTTACTTCATTATAAGTTTAAGTCCTTTTACCAGGCACATTTCTAATAGGGCTTTGAAATCTTTTGACAAGGTAGGATCTAAAAATATTTTTAAGCCTTTAACAGGGCAAACCTTTCATAAGGTAGATCATAGTTTATGGTCAAACATTGTAACCTTCATTGGATACACTTTACAATTGCAGTAGTGAAGATTTTTAGGTATCATTCCCACCCTAGTTTTACCTTCTCATTGGAGGGTTTCTAGGTAACCAAATATCTTTAGACCATATGTGTGGAATGTTTGTTTGTTTTGATGCTATGGATGAGTGTGTTTAGTTTGGTATTTCAGTTTACATACAATTTGGGAGATCGATGTGTGGTGAATGATTTTGTGCTTAAAGTTTAGAAGTACTAATTCACACCCTACCCCCTCTAAGAGTTTACATTTCCTATTGTGTTTCATATACTTTTTTTTTTTTTAATCATGGTAAGCCTTGCAATGTTAATTTAATGCTATATTTTCTTTTTAATGTCTCAAATAATGAACAATTTATGAGATGTCTACTTTAAAAAAATTAGATTGATTGAAATAATTTAATAGATGAATTTTTTCTTAAACTTGTTGAAGAAAATACTTGTAACTATTCTACTAGTATATTTATCCTTGATGTATAAATTATAGAAATTAACAAGATAGGGATACTAACCTAAACCAAAAGCATCCTTAACAATGTTAAGATGAGATGACCACTTTGAAATGATAGATTGATTAAGATACCATAGTAAACTTGGAGAAGAAAATACTAATAACTATTCCACTAGCATATTTATCCTTGATATATAAATTATAGAAATTAACAATAACAAATACCTACCTAGACCAATAGTATTCTTGGTAGTGTTAAGCCAACCTACATGGTCTAAATTACCTACAATGACCTAGACTATATTTAGTATTATGCTTAGGAGATATAGGAAAATATGAAACAAAATAATCTTTCTCTAAATTTAAACATTTTATGCTTTTGCACCATTTGATTAAATAGACAAGGGAGTTACGTCTCTTACCAGGGCTCCATAATTACACTGAGAGGTATAACATTACAATGGTAGTGTTTTCCATTATAGGAGCCCAGAAAATATAACCACATAAGAAAAAATAAATTAACCATCCCACAAACATGACCTTAAAAAATGTTTTAACCATTTCAATGCGTGTTGGCAAAAGAGATAATGAAGTGCTCACTACACATGGCATTAACAATGGCAGCTACCATTTAGATACTCTAGCTATCACACAAGCATAAATATTGTTCAAATGCTCCATTACACCACCTATTGATCCATTTGAACTATGTTTCCATTTTTTCTTGAGAATCTCACTTCAGTACTGAAGACTTCAGTTTGAATTATGCAGTTGAGCATTGCAGTTTTTCATTAGGCTTTGTTTTCAATAATTTTGAAACGACATTCAAATAAGTAAAGCATGGACATTTATTTTAATGAATGTGTTCTACTATGAACAATAAGAAGAAATGGTAAAAGTATTTAATGATGTACAACCACTTACTTAAGCAAACTACAGAAGACAAAATGAATCAAGTGCTTGCTGCACGTGGTTGTTATTTATTATATTACTTCAATATCATTAAAAAACTAGTCAAACAAGAATAATCATCCATCAATTTTTAACATTATAATATGGGAGGGAGATGTCATTTTCTACTTAATAAGAGCTATTATTGAGTAGCTCATAATCAAGGCATTAATTCCAATACTTCAAAATTAACTACATATAAACATACATCGAGTCTGGGAAATGAATCTCCATGTTTTATAATCTTATCTTAATTATCTAGATCACTTAAGAAAGGCTAATGCAACATAAAAACTATAATAAACAACTATCACATGGAAGGCATTTGAGAAGCCTAAAAAGAAGGGGACAAAAGAAAGTATTTTCCATCTAGCATATTAGCTACATGTTTGGTCCAAGTTAATAATTAATCAAAAGGATAAGCATATTAATTTAGATTTACTATACCTACTTTTTTCTTTTAATAAATGTTTCAGCGATGCATTTCAACTTACCATGCATCCAAAATGCATGTGGATGGTGGTATGTATTTGACTATTTAGACTATAGGCAGGAGGTGGGAGATAAAAAATGCAAGTGGGGAAGGTGGAAGAATAAATATGACTGAAAAATAAATTAAGTGGGTCATCTACCCTATTTTGTCTTTCTCAAATGCATTAATAAATTGGAGAAGTAGCATTTTAGATTTTACAGGAAGAAGAAGCTTTCTATTCAACTCACAATCATAGAATTCTAAAATTGTGAGTTTCTTTAACTATATTTCATTTTGATTTTGATTGTGCTAGAATATTTAATTATATAACTTACATTTTCTCTCACTCATGTCTATGCACCAAGCGTGATACTTCACAGTCATATTTTAGCATTTCAGACAAGCATTATTACTGGTATGCTCTTAACATATATTCATTTTTTAAAAAAATAATAGATGTAGTAGAAACATGTTATAATTATATCTCTAATCTTGGAAAAACATCTATATTTTTAGCTCTACAAATTTGATTTTGGATGTTTAGAACATGTGTCTCAACCTTGCAATCTTCTTTTGGAAAATTCCAGAATTTGTTTGTGGAAGTTTTCCACTTGTTTATACATTGGAAATTGGTTAATGATTGTCAAAAATGAGTCTTGTCCATAGTAGAATATAGGTAGGTCATTTTTAGATCCTTGATGACTCATTTTGTCACTTTTATGGGGGTCTAGACAAAGAGACAAAATTGTGGACGGGATTACTATTTTAACCTAGTTCTTTTTCCATATTGGAAATGTAAATGTCAAAAATGGGTAACATGTGTCATGGTAGTTTTTCCCATGGTTTTGTAAAACCACAAGTGGTTTCTAGGTTGTAAAATCGCTATAAAAGAAGGGCTTGGGGAGGTGTTTGTGTAATTGAGTTCAGTTTGCAAGACTGGTGCTAGAAGGAGTCTCTTCGAGTTCGAGTTGTGGTGATGTGCTCCTGTACAAACTTGCATTTCAAGTGTATTGTAATAATCTTGGTTTGATAATACATTGTGCGGATTTTGGAGTTTGGGGTTTTTCTCTCGAAAGGGTTTCCCCATGGTAATCACTATGTTATGTGTTCTTTGTTATTTTGATTATTTTATTATGCATTTCTTGAGATCTCTGCAATAGTTAGTTGAATTTGCATAATCGTCCTCACAAAGATTAGCATAGGAAGCAATTTCGTGCAACTTTGCTTCCTTACAAGTGGTATTAGAGGCTAGCCAATTTTGGTTCTATTTGTTGGGTGTAGGATTTTTTGAGCTAATCAAGGTTTGAGTGGGAGCTTGTGCAGAGCATTTCATTTCTTTGTTTTAGGATTGAAAAAATGGCAAGCATGTCAAGGAGAATCGATGTTGAAAATTTTTTTGGCACAAACTTTGAGATGTGGAAGCTAAAGATGGAAGATCTATTGATTGATCAGGATCTATGGGATGCGATTGATGAGAACAAGTTGAGGCCCATAGATCTGACATTAGCCACATAATATGATGTGACCGATAGAAAAGCTAAAGGTCTCATCGGATTGTGTCTTGGAGACTTGATTATGATTAATTTCCATGAAAAACCTATCACGACGAAGCTTTGGAAAAATATAAGTGAGATCTATCAAGAAAAATCACTTGTGAATAAGATTTTCTTGACGAAGAGGTTGTATTCCTTGAGAATGGAAGAAGATGGAAAAATTTCTAAGCATTTGGAAAGGTTTAATATGTTGGTGACTCAGTTGACCTTAGTAGGGGTGCCAATGGATGAAGAAGAAAGGTGTCCAATCTTGCTATGTCCATTGCCAAACTCATGGGATAGTCTTGTGATAGCTATAGGGAGCACTTCAATTATTTTAAAGATGGAGGATGTTGTTGGTTTTCTACTTTTTGAGGAGATGAGAAGGAAGGTCTCTCTGAATGCCAAGGAGGCTTTGAGTGTTTAAGGAAGACCAAAAGAAAGAGGCAACAATCAAAAGAAACATGGCCATTCTAAGTCCAAAAATAAAGGGAGATCAAAATCTCCTAGTAAGTCCAAGGCAATCTGCTGGAATTGTGGCAAATCTAGACACTTTCGAAAGGATTGGAAAGAGGAGAAGAAAAAGAAGAAGAAGAATCAAGATTCTGATTCTGAGTCTGAGAAGGAAGATGGAGATGCTTTCATCATAGCCTTGGCCACTCATGTAGGTGAAAATGCATGGTTAATAGACTCAGGTGCAATTTTTCATATGACTCCTAATAGAAATTGGTTTAGTAAGTATGAAAAGAAGATTTGATGGTGTCTTGCATATCCCTAGACTAGCAAGGAATTTGTTATCTGTTAGTAAGCCAATAGATGCAATTGTGCATGTATAGTTTTCTAAAGTAGGTGTAAAAATGGTGAGAGGTGCTATGGTAATAGAAAGAGGAAGAAGATTGGGTACATTGTACCAACTTGATGCATGCACAGTCGAGTGCAATAGTACTTCTGATAAGATTGTAAAAAGGACTACTTTGTTGGAGAAGGAGAAGATTTATCTTTCAATAGATGGTCATGGTTTTTGGGTACCCAAGGGTGCTTTGTCTACTGAGTCAAAGTTGCCTACAGAGAAGACCATGTTATGGCACTAGAGACTTGGCCACATAGGTGAGAATGGCTTACAGACCATGAAAAATAAGAACCTTGTTGATGGGTTAAATGACTGCAATCTTGAATTTGATTTTTGTGAGCATTGTATCTATGGTAAAAAAAACCACATTTAGTTTTACTCGAGTTCCCATAATTCTTCATGCATTTTGGATCTAATCCATTCAGATGTATTTGGTCTAGTTGATGTTCCTTCTATTGGTAGATCAATTTATTATGTTTCTTTCACTGATTATTTCAGTAGAAGAACATGGGTTTATTTCCATAGGTGTAAAGCTGAAGTTTTCAGTATTTCAAAGAATTTAAAGAAATGGTTGAATTTTAGACTAGAAGAAAATAAAATGTTAGAGAATTGATAATGATGGTGAATTTTTCTCCAATGGGTGATCCCACAATAATGGGTTCCACTTTTTGACCAATTTTGACACTGAAATCAATATTTTTGCAACAAACGTCATGTTCAAGTGACTATATCTCCAAAACTATAAATAATTTCTAGATGACATAAACTAGTGATTTTGAGTACTTTGTTCCTACTTTGTAACCATATTTTTTAATCTAAAAAAATAAATTATTTATGTCAATTTTTTTTATCTCCTCCAAAAAGTGGTACATAATAAAATTCAATATTTTAAAAAGTGACAGTCCATTTGACACACATAACTTCTTTTCTAGAAATGATAATGAATTAATTCTTTTGGCGTTGGATTCGTAACATCAATATCCAGTGTCTGCATTTGGTTTGATTTATTTTTGTTGAATATTGTATAGTTTATGAAGTTTTGAACTGACATGAACTGTAATTTAGACATACGTTCCGTTTGACACAGATAATTTGAAGTCAATTTATCATAAACCATTTTATTTATTTTTGAATAGAAAGGTATTTGAATAAGCCAGTGCCTCCATATTTTTTAAAAAAATTTTGACCTAATTTACTAATTTTCCCGAGGTGTCAAAGCCGGTTGATGTTCAATCAGTAATGAACCTATAATGAGTTAAACTCATATTTGAAAGTCTTAATGATTAAATTATGTAATAAAATTATACTCGTTGGAAAGCTTGCTCCGAGAAGCACATTTTGAAATTTTTTATTTTATAGTAGTAGATCATTCTCCTGCAATTATGGTATTCAAAAGAGCAAAAACAAAAAAAAGGTTAAATTTTTTGTGATTTTGCATGTTCGTGCGAACATGGCATTCACGCGAACACGTTTACCATGTTCACATGAACGTATGTTCGCGCGAACATGCAAATCATGTTTGTGTGAACATATATATCACATATGTTCACGCGAACATGATTAAAAAAAATTTTCGCGTGAACATATGGTAAACTCAATTTCTCATTTCGCAATTTTTTTCATTTTTGTTCATCCCACTAAAGTGGAACCCATTATCGTGGGCTCACCCAAATGATTTTGACACATTTTGTAAAGATTGTGGTATTAAAGAGAGAAGAAAACTCCATATTCTCCACATCAAAATGGAGTTGTAGAAAGAATGAATAGGACCCTGATGGAGAAGGCTAGGAGTATGCTAAGTGGTGCTAGATGAGAACAAAAGTTCTAGACTAAAGCTGTAGCCACTACCTGCTACATGATAAATATGTCTCCTACATTAGCTCTTTTTGATAAGATGCCAATGGAAGTGTGGTTGGGCCACAAGCCTTCACTTAGACATCTAAGAGTATTTGGTTGTGAGGCATATGCTCATGTGCCAAAGGAGAAGCGAACAAAATTAGACAATAAAGCTGTCAAATGTATCGTCATTGGATATAGTTATGGTGCAAAAGGATACAAGATTTGGGATCCTATTGCACAAAAGGTATTTTATTCTAGAAGTGTTATTTTTAGAGAAACTAAGCCTTCTTCTATTAAAGTGTAGCCAAAATAGATTGAAGAAAAAAAAGATGTGATTCAACTTCTTGCTATACTTGAGAAAGTTAAATCGAGGCCCTTAGAAAGATGAGATGTTGAAGAGAGCTCTATGAGTTTTGAATCATGAAAGGAAGAGGGAGAACCTAATCATGAACCTGAACCTCTTGAACCTGAACCAGATCTTGTTCGAAGATCTACTAGACAAAGGAAACCACCTAAAATGTATGGTTATTCTCCTAATGATTGGAGGTGAATATTTGCATTCAATGCTAACATTGATGAACTAAGATCTGTACAAGAGGCTCGTGGTATGAATGATTTAGAGTCCGAGAAAATAGCCATGGATGAAGAAATGGCAGCTCTTAAGAGGAATCAAACATGGGACCTTATACCATTTCCTAAAGGATGGAAGCTTGTTGGTTGTAAATGGTTGTTCAAAAGGAAGATGGGTTCAAATGGAAGCATTGAGAAGTATAAAGAACATTTGGTTGCAAAAGGTTACTCTCAAGTTGAGGGAGTAGATTATGGTGAATTTTTTTTTCCAATAGCCAAAATGACATCCATTAGATTTTTTCTTTCTATTGTAGCATCTTATGATCTAGAGATCAAGCAAATGGATGTGAAAACTACTTTCCTTCATGGATATTTGGAGGAAGAAATTTACATGTCATAGCCAGAGCACTATGTGTTGAAAGGTAAAAGTCATTTGGTCAGTAAATTGAAAAAATCCTTGTATGGTTTAAAATAGAGTCCAAGGATATGGTACCAGAAGTTTGATACATATGTGTTGAGTTTGGGATTTGTGCAATCTAAATTTGATCATTGTATATATATTTCAAATATAATGGTGATGGTTTCCTAGTTATTGTCTTGTATGTTGATGACATGTTATTTATTGGCAAAGGAAAAGGTTTGATTATAGAGTTAAAATATCAACTCTCAATAAATTTTGAAATGAAAGATCTTGGTGCAGCAAGGTACATTCTGGGAATGGAGATTATAAGAGATAGACAAAACAGAAAGATTTGGCTAGGCTAGAGTAAGTATGTTGGTACTATTTTGAAAAGGTTTAATATGTAGGATTTTTGACCATTGAGTGTTCCTGTTACTAAGGGAACAAAGCTATCTAGCTCACAATGTCCTACATCCCCATTGGAGATGGAAGGGATAAGTTGAGTACCATATCAGAGTGTTGTTGGAAGTTTGATGTATGCTATGGTTTGTACCCATTATATGTCTAATCTAGGAAGAGCACATTGGGATGCAATAAAAAGAGTTTTTAGATACTTGTGGGGCATCTTAGAGTACTCAATATGTTTTCATGGAATAGGAAATGAGCATTCCTTGGATATTTGAGGCTATGTGGATTCAGACTGGGCCAATGATGTTGATAGAAGAAGATCCACTGGTGCATATGTGTTTACATTATTTAGTGGTGCAATCAGTTGGATGAGTAAGAAAAAGGTTGTGGTATCTTTTTACACTACTGAGGTAGAGTATATGGTAGCTACTCATGCTTGCAAAGAAGCTATCTAGCTAAAGAGATTGTGTTCAAATATAGAGTTCAAATAGGGTGTAGTGACAATTTATAGTGATAGCCAGAGTGTAATCTGCCTAGTGAAGAACCCAAATTTTTATGTGAGGACCAAGCACATTGATGTACAATATCATTTTGTGAGAGATATGATCAAGGATGGCAAGGTGAAGTTGGAAAAAGTAGAGACTTTGGTGAATGTTGCTGATGCATTGACTAAGCCCATGAGCATAGAGAAATTTAGATAGTGTTTATAGTCTATGGGCCTCTCGACCCCTAGCAATTAAGTCCATGATATTTAGGATCCCCTGACTGTTGCAAGGTGTTCGACAAGTGGGAGAATGTTGAGAACATGTTTCTCAACCTTAAAATCTTCTTTTGGAAAATTCTAGAATTTGTTTGTGGAAGTTTTCCACTTGTTTATGCACTGGAAATTGGTTAATGAGTTGTCAAAAATGAGTCTTGTCCATAGCAGACTATAGATAGGTCATTTTAAGAGCCTTGATGACTCATTTTGTGACTTTTATAGGGGTCTAGACTAAGAGACAAAATTGTGGACGGGATTACTATTTTAACTTGGTTGTTTTTCCATATTGGAAATGTAAATGTCAAAAATGGGTAACATGTGTCATGATAGTTTTGCCCATGGTTTTGTAAAACCACAAGTGGTTTTTAGGTTATAAAATCTCTATAAAAGGAGGGCTTGAGGAGGTGTTTTTGTAATTGAGTTTAGTTTGCAAGATTGGTGCTAGAAGGATTCTCTTTGAGTTCGAGTTGTGGTGATGCACTCCTGTAAGAACTTGCATTGCAAGTGTATTGTAATCATCTTGGTTTGATAATACATTGTGCAAGTTTTGGAGGGTGGGGTTTTTCTCGTAGAAGGGTTTCCCCATGGTAATCACTATGTTATGTGTTCTTTGTTATTTTGATTATGTTATTATGCATTTCTTGAGATCTCTGCAATAGTTAGTTGAATTTGCATAATTGTCCACTCAAAGATTAGCATAGGAAGTGATTCGACACACCTTTGCTTCCTTATATTGGAATGATCATATATAAATATTTTGGCTTTGATGAAATAGAAATGGTTTATTTATTTACTTTTTACTATTTGTTTTGGATATATTCAAAATAGAGATAAATTTTATAAAAGTTGTTCTATGATGACTTAAACTCAATATTTTTTTGTTAGCTAAAGAATTAGAGAGACCTTTTCTAATAGTTGTTTGATATATTCCTTATTGTTTACAAATGAAATCTGTCATCTCGTTTTATTTTTAAGCATGTACTATATGTAAATAGAAATTATGAGAGCCTTTTGTTTGCAAAAGATAAATCATCAGATTGGATATTGTAGCATAAGATCTTGAATTTCATTAAAGCACATGGATAGTAAAGAATTAGTATTTTTTTTTTCATTTTTCAAATTGATATGGTTTTTATATTTTCTTTGGAGTCGAGGTTACCTTAGTATATGGGGTTTAATATGGTAATCATTAATATGAGAGAAGAGTTGGACTGCTGAAATAACATGTTTTAGAAGAAGACAAGTTAGTTTGAGAAGGAGCAACAAGATAAATCAATTTCTGATTTTATTTGAAAACTTAAACTATTTATAGAAATTCAAAATTTTATTTAGAAATTTATATTTGGAAACTTAAACTTAAGCTTTTTTAGAGATCTTAAAGATTTCATTATATCTAGGCAATCATAAAAAGAAAAGAAATTGACATTCATTTCATAATCCACTCATCATTAATATATATGAAATGCAATCTAGAGAAAAAAAAATCCTTTTGTTATGCAACAAGAGAATAAGTAGGATGTTTTGAAATCAATTGTTTTAAATATAATTTAAAAAACACAATGTTTTTAAAATTAGAATTACTATTAAATCATTTTAGTAGAATATAATACTTTTTAAATTAAAGTAACTACTAAATTATAGAATAAAATGTTTTTAAAATTGAAATGAATAAATTTTTTAAGACAAAATAAAAGTTTTTTATTTTAAATAAAATTTTAAACATAATATTCTAAACATAGAATATTTTAAATAAAGTTCTAAATAGTATTTTGAATAGGGTAATATATAGGGTTATATTTACTATCATAATTTAATTGCAATTAGGGTATAATAAATGTAATTTTGAATAGGATAATATATAGGATTCTAGTTACTATCACAATTTAATTACAATATGGATATAATTTAAAATGTTGGTTCCTAACATAAGAATAAGATTTTAAACATACATATTTTATTTACGTATGTAAATAATCATTTTATTATTTAATCTAGGTCGTGGAAAGTTATATTGATGAAATAGAATGGTTGAGAATCCAAGCATCAAAAATCATCTAGAAGAACTAAAAATTTCCAAGATTGCAGACTTCAATTCTGAAAATTCAGCCATTAGCCCACTTTCGAGTACTACTTCAAAGGATTTTACAATTACAAAAGTTCAAAAGTTGGAAAGTAATGTTCTGAATCAACATAGGGAACTCATTGATAGGCTTAAATTCATAACATCACATCTACATGTAGTGAAGATGTTACATCAATTCAAGAAGCAGTTGAAATTGGTTGCAAATCAAATGATCTACTTGTTGCATTTGGAGGCCTTGTTAGGGAGATATTCTATGATGAACAGTATGAACAAGGGGACTCTTATTTGATTATACAAGGGTTTCAAAGATACTTGAACCAAATTTAATCAAAGAAACATCATATTGTTATGCAACAAAAGTTTTGGTTTTGTAAGAAACAATTTTGTAGTTATGAAAATTTGAATACAATTTTGGTTGTATCAAAATAAAAAATTAGCACTTTGTATTTATTTATATATGTTTTATATTATTTAAATAAAACTTTACCATTTGATTAAAGTTATTTTATGAATTTGTACTATTAGAATCATTTGTGAGTCAAAATTATTATGTTATTAAATAGTTTTATACTTCAATATTTACTAGAAAGTCTATTTATTTATTTTAATTCTATTTGTAGCTATGGTTTGACCAAGGAAACACTTCTTTGAGATGAAAGAGTAGAGAAAAAAATACAATAGAGAATATCAACAAGCATATCGTAGCTTAGATGTCACTATCGAGCAATTATGAAATGAAACAAATGTAGGTCATGAAATCCTTGGGCATAACTCTAATTTCAAAAGGCATTACATTGACAACCCACAAAATAGAAATATATGTCAACATAAATCTGAGGAGGAGCATTCACAAGTAATAAGAAAAAGGATGTTGTAGACTATCCTCCTCAAATTGAGGGACATGTACAAAACAATCTTGAAATAAGAAAAATTGAACAAATGAGACATTGTGATAATGATGAATTGCATTTACAAAGAGAAGATTTTGAAAGGAATCAACAAGAGGAAGCTTCTAGGTCTATAGATTGTGTTGCAGAAACACCTAAAAATGAAAATCAACAAGCACAACAATCAAGTCCTAAATCACTTCCACATGCTAATGGATTGATAGAAACAAAATTTATGAAATTTTAAATATCATTTCATAATAAATTAGATAGGTTGGCATCACCAACCATGTGCTACATCTGTCAAGAATGTTACATTGAAATTTCTATCTCTTGTACTCCACAAGGTCCTATTTTTAATAGATGAAGACAAGAAAAAGGTGGTCATAGATTCTCAATTGAAAATAATGTGGATCCTAAAGCCCAACTGATAGAATTGAAAAATCTAACTCGAGTGGAAGCAATGCTCACCTCACGTGTGAGCCCAATTCTACAAGTGACACATGCAACTGGAGGTCAGTTAAAATATCAAGGTCACACAATAAGTTTTCCATAGAATATTGAAAGTGTTGCCAAGAAATTGCCACACTTAGTTAAAGATCTTTCAATCATTATAGTGCATAGAAAGGATCAATGTGGAACATAGTACAATTTTATAGTAAATAGAGATCATTTTTATGCTACCTTATGATATAAAATAATACATGATAAATTTTACTCAAATGTTATTGTTGATGAAAATGATTTGGATGATATATCACCAAATATAGACCAAAATATTTTGAATGAGTTACAAATAGTGCATATGGAGTTTGACTCAAAAAAATGACATTATATTTGTGGGCCTTTTAGTGGAGATAGTTGAGAGAAATATAATAGAGCACACAACATCAATGACATCAAAACCAACAAATATCTAGTAGGAAATGGAGTTGATTTTTACATGGGTAAGAAATTCTAACATAGAACCAACACTATGTTGACACATTAGTCAAGTTTTTTATTAGTGACACACATTTATTCAGATTATATAGGTTTATGAAGCTCATTGTACTATCTTTAGTTGTTGTCAAGAATTTTAGTTGCTACTGAGTACTTTGGACAAATCCTAGTGGTTATCAAGAAGATTTAGTTAATGTGAAGATTAGTAGTGTAAACTATGCATCTCATTTGATGTTGAGTTTATCAGTGGTTACCAAGCAGTGTAGTGTTCACTGAGTTCATAGTGTATGTGATGAGAGTCTAGTGTTAACCAAGCTTCCCAATGATAGTAACTAAATTTAAACTGAGATCAAGGTGAGAATGTTTACTAAGTCATACAATGTAAATCAAGAGACTCAATTTATATGATGAGTTTCACAATGTCTACCAAGTCACTAGTGTAGACCAAGTTTAGGACCAGTAGGAAGTGATCAGTATGGACTAAGCTTCTATTTTTATTGAGTGCATGATGATGCCAAGCAATGATAGTGGATGTCATGTATCAGAACCTTGTCAAGTCAATCTTTAGAACCTAAGTGTCATCATATGAGATGACTTTGTAATATTTGTGTAAACTTGTATGATGGCCAACTTTGTAATTTTTATAATTAGATTGATATATATATATATATATATGCATTGTATCGTATCCAATATACGCATGTGTGGAAGTTATGAATGCAATTTGAATATAATAGAAGAAGAGTGAAATGTAAAGGCCATAATAGCACAAGAAGTAGCAAAGACATCTCTATCATAGAAAGGTGATTAGTACTTAAAGGAATCTCATTCAATAAGCCAAGTTGAAAAATAGAGATCGTCTATGGTTTTATCCCATTAGGTGGATCAGTCAAATCCTTTCATAAGGTAGACCTAACAGTCTTTTGTAAATCTCTTTACCAAGTGCATACTTAATTGTATGTTTGTAAATCCTTTCACAAGGTGGACCTAGTAGTCCTTATTGCTCCTAATAGGGAAAATCATCAGAAGTTATCAATGTAAGCTTTAACATGCTAACTTTATACTACAGTACTAAAGTTGTGGGTATCTTCCCCACCCAAGTTTTACTTTCTATTTGAAATATTTTTGGATCACAAAATCTTTGTGTCTAAGTGTTATGAATGCTTTCATGTTTTTAGTTTCTTATGAATGCAATTAGATCAGAATTTATATGGTGGATTAAATGATAATTGAATGTTTGGATTAAGAATTGAAATTGCTAAAGTTTTAGAAGTTACTAATTCACCCCTCCCCTCTTAGTAACTTAGCATAGTCTTGAATATTTTCAACAATTTTTATTAGAGCATTGTGGTTCTCAAGAGAGAGTTTAATAGCTTGAGAAAAGATCAAGGCCATGGAGATATTTAGACTTGAAAAATCCATTGATAATCAAAAGTTGTATTTAGAAATGGCCGTTTCCTAACTCAATAAAGAAAAGGAGCAACTCTCTCAATCCTTGAAAAGAAGAAAAGAACTTGCAATTCAAATGAATGATCATCTCTACATTGAAGAAAGAATTGAAGACCTTCATTCAATTAATTTAGATGAAGCCAATGAAGAAATCAAAGAACTCCTAGAAAATAATGGTTCCCTGCAAGAAAAGTAAGAAAGCTAAGAGAACAAGAAATTTAGTCAGTAAGGTTATGTGAAGTCTTGGAACAAAAAAAAAAGATAAAAGAAGTGATAGATGGAAGGAACAATGAAATCCAAAATCAATCCCTTCAGTAAGAAGATCTTATTGATTAGCTCTCTAATGCATATGAAGAAATCATGAGCATAAGATTTGAAAAATGAAAGAATGAGAAATGATCTAAAATTTGAAAGACAAATCAATGAAAGATTGAAGAATGATCTATTCTTTGAGAAGAAAATCAATGAAATAATGATGAAATCTCAAGCAAAAATGAATCAATTGAATGTGCAAAACCTTTATAGGAAAAAAAAAAACAAAGAATTGGATATATAGAAGAAGGAAAATCATCCAAGCAAGGAGCCCAAAAGAACCAAATACCTACTTTCAATCACTATGGTAAAATAGGTCATGCATTAAACAAGTGCTGGAGTAATGGAAAAGGAAAATTCAATAGAAAATGCTACAATTTCAATCAGCATGGTCATAAGGCTAATGAATGCAAAGAGAAACCAAGATTTGAAGGCAAATGTCACAAATGCAAGAAACATAGACAGAAGTCATCAGAATGCAAAGCCAAGGTATTGAATCTAGTAGAGCAAATTGTGAAAGCAATATTTGGATGGGACTACAACACCTAGTGTAAATGTCATTACTATGGAGAATTTATATACATTGGTATGAATTGTGTTAAACATCATATGAGGAAAAGAGATACTATGAAAAGATGTTTCATTTGCATAGAACTTGGTCATATTGCCAAGAACTAAATGAATACTAGTAGAATTGAAGATGAAAAGAAGGCAAAAGCTGAAAACATCTAAAAACAAATTAGATGACAATGGGTTCCTAAGTCTACCAAGGATACAAGTCTGAATAATGATCAAGTCACACAAGAATTGGGTGACTCTACCATTTCTAATTACGTTCTTGAGGGAGAACTAAAACTAGGCTATCATAGATGACATCCAAATCAATTCCAATTGAAAGGTGACAAAGATCCAAATCTATATTTAGGATACAAAGGGATCACTGAGTGAGATTGGTATTAGTTATTATTGAGTTACTTTTTCTACTGAGTGAGGTTGGGTCATAGACTCTACTGAGCAAGGTTGGGAGTAATAAAGATACCTATGGTTACCAAGTCATGAAGATTTTGCCAAGTGATCAATGCTAAGTAGTAGATGGCAGTTTGTCAACATATCTACTTTCATACCAAGCATTAATGGAAATTTTTTTTTTAAAAAGCATTAAGCCAAAGTCATTTCTTGCTATGAAATTTTAAGTGCTATTGCAAAGAGTGATTTCAGTGTAACCAAATTGATTTTGAGAAAATTTCTAGCGAAAGCTTTTCAAATTCTCTCAATCTACTGAGTAAAAATGGCATCTAGCAGCAACAAGGTTAAGTGAGGATCTGACATGTTGTTTTGTGGAGTTGAGTGGAAGGTGTCATATTTTAAGTTCACTCCTATAGTTGTTGAAACCATAGATCCAAGTAGTGTACAATCCCAAATTCCTCCAAAGGTTCTTCTTATCAATGATATTCACACTCATTTTAAATGCATTATTCAAGAGATTGGTAGACTAGAAATAGATGATGCCCTAGGTTAGCTATGTGTGAATGGAGTCCTAAAACCTAAGCATCAACATCTAGAAACCAAAGGGTTGAAACACATCCCTCACATGCCCAATGAATTTCAAATCAAATGGATTAGGTTTATCCTCAACTAGGTGCATAATGGGTAGCTATGGTTAGAAAAACCAATTTTGATAACTAAGAAGATGATTCATTGAATCATTAGCCTCCCAGTGCTAGCTAAAGCCAAAACAAAAAAAACCCTAGGTTGGCCAAAACTATGAAATAAAACCTAGCTAAAAGGGATGGCAGAGGAATGAAAATTAGAAGTTTCATTGATGTAGAGTTAAAGTTTGGAATTCACATTACTACGTACAAGATATATAGTTCAAGCAGATTGAACAATGTGTCATGTGAAAGTAATGATTTGGCATACAAGGTAGAGAAGAACAATTTATTATATGACCTTGTTGACCTATTGTTAAGATAGTTTAACAAGAACATGGAAAGCATAAGAACTTCAAAGAATAACCCATGTAAGTTCAGTTCCTTGTTGACTTGCCTATTCATTTATGTTGAAATATTCTTTCCTTCTAAAGGCACTGTAGTTTGGAGAAAAGATGTTCTTTTGATCTATCAAATCAATGAGTATATTGTCAAGATGGGTGAGAACTATAATAGCATCATGAACAATTATTTTGATGTATTCAAAAAGAAAACAAACAATAGGTTTAGAATTCCCAAGAAGCTAGTTGAAGACTATAAAGAAGATATATGTTTCATGGTGGATAGTGACAAGGTGTATATTTAGGCAGCTAAGCCTAGAATAGTGTCAGTAAAACCTCTTGGTTATGAGGTCAACATTGATGAAACAAAGGATATCATTGAAGCTCTTATCAAAGAACCAGTTGATCCTAAGGCTACATACTTTGGAACATATGATGAAGCAAAGGCCAAGATTGAACTTAAAATAAAGCTCCCTTAGGATGTCAACAAAGGGAAAAGAAGGATTGCAAAACTAAAATCAAGTTCACCTATTTTGTTAACTGAGGGAACAGGTGAGGATGAGCAAGGTGAAGAAGCAAAGGATGAGGAAGAATATGAGGAAGAAGAGCCATTAAAGAAGAAAGGCAAGATGATTATCACCAAACTAGCAAAGCCATCCACTACAATTTTCGCAAGGAGATCTTTAAGGAAGAAGTCTAAAAAGGAAGGAGGAGACATTGTATTTAGAAAGCCTCCACCCACCTTCCGAGATACACTAAAATATCTAGAAGTGGGGGCAAGCATAACAAATTTCAAGGCTTTAAAATATGAAATTAGAATATATGAAGAGAAGAAGTAAATTGAAGACTTGGTGTTGAAAAAAATGGTTAAGTGGAAATACTTACTAGATCAATTCACTTCTCATGTTCCTGGTGAGTTATTGAAAAAGATAAAGCCAAGATGGGATTTTTCTATGAAAAATATTAAGGACATATACGGGAAAACCTTGAGGTAGCTATTACCGAGCATATCAGATGCTAAGGTAAAAGAGTCATTGAAGAAAAATGAAAAAGAATTGACTCTAAAGTTTAATACTTGTCTAGTTTTGATTAAGGACATTAAGGATGTTGTTAGGAATGCAACAAACACTAGGAAGAATATTTATCTGTTACATACAACAAGTGATCTTGTAGTCAATGTCAAAGATGATGATGATGTTGAAGATAAGGAGAAAGATGAAGAAGAGATTGTTGAAGAAGTAACTCACTTTGACAATGAAGAAGATGAACAGGATCAAGGATAAGAGGATGTTGAGGTAGATGATGAGGAGACTGACCTAGTAAAGCTAGCTACAACAAAAAAATCAAGTGTGGAGACATCATCATCAAGTTTGATTGTGACCACTAGTGACATCTTAAATGTCCAATCACTCTTTGCCCCTACTCAGCTCAACACATCACTGATAGAAGTGATGTCCACTTCATCTACTAAGTTACAGATTCCTTGTTCATCTATTGAGTTGAGTATTTCAAATTTGACTTCTCCAATTTTGACTTCTTTAGTTTTGAGCACACCAATTTTGGGTTCCTCAAGTATTTCTATAGGCATTCCTTCAGTTAGTACAATATTAGTTTTTACTAGAATCTCTAACATTGTTTATATTCTGGTTACAAATGCAACAAGTGTAAGGACAATTGAGCCCAAGGTTCAACTAAGGAAAAAAAATTTGGGAAAAGGAAAGGAGATAGAGGAATATATTGATTTAGATGAGGAAATAGTAATCCCCAATTGGGATATTTACAAGCTTACTCTAGACCAAATGTAGACATTTGGTGAATTCCACTAGAAGAAGGCTAAACAAAAAAGGCTAAGAGAGGAGAGGGATAAAGAGTATAAGATAGTTGAAGATGCTAAGAACATTTTGGCAGAGGCCATAGGTATTGATATTGATTCTTCTCAACCTATCTTGTATCAGCTAGTAGAAGCAATCCAAAAATTTAATGAAGACACTAATGGACAAGATAAGCTGGTGCAAAAGGCTGAAACGAAGTTTGACAATAAAGTGTTGGAGCACATTGCTCAGCAAATAGCTATTCATCAAGTAGAGCTTTCTACAATTTTTGATAATTCAAAAACATCTTGTTCAAATGTGTCATCATTTTTTGGGAAACTATGTGATATTTCTAAGTTTACAAAGGAAACAAAGAAAAAATTGTCCAAAATAGATGAACATCTAAAGGCCAGTGCTTAGTAACTACAACTTGACCCTAGTATTGTTGGAAATAATCAACACTAGCTAAGTCACTGAGAGGAGAGGGGTGAATCAGTATTTTCAAAAACTTCAAATTAATTTAGCACTTAATCCATTCATCATTAATTCATCTAATCTACTACATGCATGAGAAAAGATAAACATTCATAACACATGAACATAGAATTTGGTGACCCAAAAACCTTCCAAATAGAAAGTGATACTAGGGTGGGGATGATACCCAGAAAACTTCACTACTATAGTATAAAGTTGGCCTGTTAAGGCCTACATTGACCACTTCTGATGATGTACCCTGTTAAGAACAATTCAGATTGCTAGATCCACCTTGTTAGATGTTTTACAAACATACAATGAAGTATGCACTCTGTTAAGAGATTTAAACAAAGACTATTAAGTCTACCCTATTAAAGGATTTAGAAAACTAATTCACCTGTCAGGATGAAATAATATATCTAACTTGCAACTTGATTGCTGATTAGATCTTGAAGTATAGATCACCTCTTGTGATTGATATAACTTTACTGCTCCTTGTAGACCTTGTTGAATACTTTACTCTGTTGGTGATTCACATTCACTCTTATCAAAACATTACATATCCATCATCCTTACTCAGTCATTCATTCATACATTGAAAATGATACAATACATTACATAAATATACCATTCCAATGTTTACAAATACAAGGTTTGCTAAAAAAAAACTAAAAAAAATTTACTGAGTCAATCGAATAATAGAAATTGAGGTTCTGTAAGTTGACTTGGTGACCTTTTGATACTTAGTCTCTAGTGCATTACTCAACATCATCATGCACTTGGTAGAAGTAGAGGCTTGGTCCATACTAATCACACAATGTAGCATCAAATTTGGTAACCATTAGAGACTTAGTAGATATAGTGTCACTTGATAGATACTGAATCATTTGTTTACCTTGCAAACACTACACATCCATCACTTGGTAGACACTAGCTTCACATCACACAAACTGATCACTTGGTAGACACTATGAAGCTCAATGAGCACTATCTACTCAATGATAATTGTTGAAATGCACACTATCTCCTTTCACTTGGTAGCTTTTGGAATGCTCGGTATGAACTGCTTAACTGATGAACTTAGTTGGCAACCATTAAATGCTCAATATAAACTATAGACTAATTAATGAGCTTGGTAACCATACAAAGTTGAATACGTGTTGTCACTAATGACAAATATAACATAATGCCAACAATCTCCCCCTTTGGCATTAGTGAGAGAAATACTTATAAGCCAAGACTTATGTACACTAACATACTAATTTTGATTTTTCAAAATTTATCTTTGTAAAGCTATTGTATATATATTTTCACATATCTCCCCCATACATAAGACATAATATATACATAGTATCTTACCTTTTTTATTCCGTACATATATTAATATATTCTTTCCCCCTTTGTCTCTACATATCTCTTACTCTCTCTTACTCCCCCTTTTTGACAATAATGCCAAAGATTTGTACAATATATTCAAATAGAGACACCAAAATGTGAGAGAAAATCAGAGTGTACATTGAGAATAAGAGCTAATGTCTTATCCCAGTTGTCATACAAAATTGTGCAAGTGGAGAGTGCCACTTGAACTTTTGTGGAAAGTTCAATCATATGATCTACAATAGAAAAATTGTTATCCTAGACCAATATCTTTGAATATGCAATATGTTTTTGCATTTTGTCCAGAACTAGAAGGATCATGTTTTGTATATCTATCAATGTGGACCTAATCCTTGGTTCATCTCTCAACAATTCTTCCTACATATTTGACAAAAAACTCACCTTAATGTGATGTGCTGAGCTTGAGCTGGGGTCAAGTTGTAGCCTTTGAGCACTAGCCTTCATATTTATATCAATGTTATTTAGTTTCTCTTTTATCTCCTTGGTAAAATTGGTAACATCACAAAGATTAGCTAAAAGTGATGTCACATTGGTGAAAGAATGTTCAAGATTCCTCAAAATTGAGGATAGTTCTACCTAGTTTATGGGAATGTTCTGAGCAATGTGCTCAAGCACTCTATTATCAAACTTTTTCTCTGCCTTTTCAATTATCTTTTCTTGACTAGATGTATCCTCATTGAACTTATTGACTACTTCTTCCAACTATAGAAAAATGTGTTGAGATGAATCCACACCAACACCTATAGCCTCTATTATTATATTCTTTACATTCTTAATTATTGTAAACTCTCTATCTCTTTCAACTCTTAACTACTTCTACCTTGCCTTTTGTCCAAAAGCTGACTGAGCAGTCTCATTTCTTCAACTATAGCAGTATCTAGATATAACTTAAGAATTACAATTTCTTTGTCCAAATTAATGTCATAAAAAAAAATCCCTTACCAGTAAGCATAAGTTTTAGAGGAGTCCTTGGTTCTAATTTTGACATTACTATCTTGGATGTAGAAATAGAAATAATTGAAGAGATAGCTAGACTTGCAGTAAAAACTCAAATAGGACCAAATGAAAAGATGCTTCCAGGTATGCTAGAAGAATCCAAAATTGATGTGCTACCCAAAACTAAAGTGATAATAGGTGGAGCACAAACTAGAGTACTTACAATAGAAGAACTAACTGGAACAAAAATTGGTGCTAACAAAGCTATAGTAGTCAAAACTATAGAACATGATGGTGAACATACTATAAATGCTACTGACGAAGTTGACAAAGTTTTAGAATTGGATGCTTCACATAGTCTTGATGTAATTGACTCAGGAGCTAATGAAGAGGGCTACAACTCAGTAGATGAAGTGGTAGACACTTCCATTATTGATACTTGGAGCTAAGAGGGAGAAAATAATGATTGAATAGATGATGTGTCTATTATAGTTGCTATCATGTTTGCTAAAGCTATCTCCTACCTTTATGATGTAGCAGTCTTTAGTGGAGAATGAAGAAGGGAGGCTATAATATGTGTTGCTATTCTCATTGGATCATTTTCTTCATCTCCTTCCTTGTCTTCCTCTTCAGCTTCTTCCTCTTTCTCTTCATCATCATCCTTCATCAACTCTTGACATTTCTTAGCATCAATGGTGACACAAGGTGTGTTATCATCTTTGTCATCATCACAGTCATCATCATCATCCTTGATCTCTACTAGATCTTCACTAGGCTTGTGTAGATGATAGGTGTTTTTCCACATTTTTTTTGCATCCCTAACCACATGATCAATGTCTTTGATCAAAATCAAACATGTATGGAATCTAATCATCATTTTACCTTCATTCTTTTTCACTGCTACCTTAACTTCTGCATCTGTAAGGTTAGGCAGTAACTTTATCAAAGATTGCTTGTATATATCTTTTGCTACCTATTTAGCTAATCCCCACCTTCGTTGCAATCTTTCCAATAATTCATTTGAAATTTGAGGGGCAATTTGATCAGGGGAATATTTCCATTTTCCTATTTTATTGAGTACTAGCTCCTCAATCTGCATCTTCTTAGCATCTATTCTTGTCTCAAACTTTAAGGCTTTGAAGTTTGTGTTTCCCGTAACTTCTTTCATTTGTTTCAACCTTTCTTGGAAGGTAAGTGGGGGCTTGCTCAATACAATTTCACTACCACCTTTCTTCTTTGATCTCCTTGTGAATACAGTTGTGGAAGCCTTGGGTGGCTTAGTAATGATTACCCTGCCCTCTTTTTTCATAGGCTTTATCTCCTTCTTAGATTCCTACTCTTCTTCTTCTTCTAATTCTTCTTCATCCTCTCCTTTTCCCTTAGTGAGCATAACAGGGAAACTTGAGGCTTTCAACTTGACTACCTTCCTCTTTCCTTTGCTTGTAGCTTGGGGTAGCTTAATTTCAAGCTCAATTCTAGCTTTGGCTTCTTCATAAGTTCCAAATATAGGTAGCTTTGGATCTATTATGTCATTCACCAGGGCTTCAATAATATCTTTAGTTTCGCCAATGTTAACCTTGTATGGAAGAGGTTTCACCCATGCAACTCTAGGCCTGATTCCCTGGATATACACTCTATCACAATCAACCATGAAACATACACCATCTTTATAATATTCAACTAGCTTGGGAGGAATCTTGAACCTATTGTTCATCTTCTCATTGAAAAATTCAAAGAAATTTTCCATGATACTATCAAAATTTTCACCCATTTTGGCAATAAATTCATTAATTTGATACAAAATGGGAACATCATTCCTCCATACAACTGAACCTTTTGATGGGAAAAACTTTTGAACATAAAAGAAATGACATGTTAACAAAGAACCAAATTTATAGGGGTTGTTCTTTGATGTCCTAATATTGTCCATATTCTTATTCAACTACTTCAACAATACCTTTGATAGATCAAATTCTAGATTTTTCTTTACAACCTTATATGCCAAATCAATTACCTCACATGACACATTGTTCAAACAACTAGAGCTATAAATCTTGTGAGCAATGATGTGAATACAAAACCTTAATTCTACATCAGATACTATGCTAATCTTTAGACCTCTGCCATCCCACTCAGCTAGGGTTTTCTTCTAAAGTTCTTCCTAACCTAGGGTTTTGGTTGTTTTGGCCTTGTTCAACATAGGAAGACACGCGATCTTATAAATCATTTTCTTGGTGATCAACACATGCTGTTCTAACCACAATTGACAACTATGCACATGGCTTAGAATATAACTAATCCACTTAATTTGAAAACTCCTTGACATATGCGGGATATGGGTTAATCCTTTGACATCTAGAGGTTGATGCTCAAGTTTCAATGATCTATCAACATACATTTCTCCTAGGGAACTATCCATCTCCAAGGTTCTAATTTCTTGCACAAAACACTTAAAATGAGTGCGAACATTATTAATAACAAGTATCTTTGAAGGAATTTGTGATTGAGCTCCATTAAGGTCGATTGCCTCCACAATTACTGGTACTAACTTGAAGTTTGGTACTTTCCATTCCACACCTTTTACCAACTTCTCAAAGCCTCTTTTTTCCTTGCTACTACTGCTACTTCTAGATGCCATGGTTGCTCGGTAAATGAGAATTTTTTTTGAACAAATCTTTGCAACAAATTTTCTTGAGATTGCTTGGATGCACTAGAAATCACTCTGCTCAAGGTATACTGAAGTCACGATGAAAAATGAAGTCAAATTCTTCCCTTTTTGATGAAAATTCTCCATTAATGCTTAGTACCATAATGATGTAGTGAGTGATAGATTGTCATCCACTCAGTGTGCTTGGTAGAAGCTTGTGACTCGGTAATCAAACAAAACTTTAGTACTCCTGACCTAGCTCAGTTGAGTTTATGACCAACCTTGCTTGGTACGACTTGATTTATTGTGATCCCTCTGTATCTAAAATAGTGATTTGGATCTTTGCTTCCTATCACTAGAACTACTTAAGATATGGCTTGAAGATACAGTTCCAATTCCTCTTATAAGAATCTAATTGAAAATGGTGGAGTCACCCACTTCTTGAGTGACATGACCATCATTTGAAGTGTCTTGCTTGGTAGATTTGGGAATCCACTACCATTTGATCTACTTCCTAAACTTATCAGCTTTAGCTTTCTTCTCATCTTCAAAATTTCCTATATTTATACAATTTTGAGCTATATGACCAAGTTTAGTACATGTATAACATCTTATTGTTGTATCCTTCTTTCTGAAGTGATGCCTTGTACAGTTTATGCCAATGTGTCCATATTTTCCATAGTAATGACATCTACACCAAGTATTGTAGTCCCAACCAAATATTTCCTTTACAAGTTGTTGAGCTAGATTGACTAGTTTATATTTGCATTCAGATGCCTTGTGACCTTGTTTCTTGCATTTGTGACATTTACCTTCAAATTTTGGTTTCTTCTTGCATTCATTAGCTTTATGACCATGTTGACTACAATTGTAGCATTTTCCATTGAATTTTTCCTTTTTATTGCTCCAAAATTTGTTTGATGTATGACATAACTTACCATAGTGATTGCAAGTAGGTCTCTAATTTCTTTGGGCACCGTGTTTGCAAGATTCACCTTCTTCTTTGTATCCAATTCATGCTTTACCTTTTTGCCTATAAAGATTCTGCTCACTTTACTGATTCAATTGATCCATGTCTGCTGGAGATTTCATTATTCTTTCATTAATTTGCTTTTCAAAAATTAGATAAGCTTTCAATATTTCATTGATTTTTCTTTTAGTGATTAAATCATTCTTTAAACTTTCATTTTCAGATCTCAAACTCATGATTTCCTCATTTGCATTGGAAAGCTGATTGATAAGACTTTCTTGTTGAAGGGATTGACTTTGAGTTTCACTGTTCCTTGTCTCCAAATCTTAATTTTCCTTCACACAATCTTATTGACTAAATTTCCTATTCTCTTTTCAACTTTCTTACCTCTTCTCGAGGAGAGCCATTCTTTTCTAGGAGTTATTTGGTTCCCTCATTTGCTTCATCTGAACTGCTTGAGGGGAAAAAATCTTTAATCTTTTCTTCAACATGTCATTCATTTATTTTGCAAGTTCCTTCTTTTTAAAGATTGAGAAAGATTTTCTTTTGCTTCCTTCAGTTGAGCTAGGGCCATCTCTAGATCTAGCTTCTCATTGTCAATGGCTTTGTCAAGTTTGAATATCTTCATTGTCCTTGATCTTGCTCAAGCTATCAAGCTCTTTCCTGAGAACCATAAAGCTTTGATACCAATTGTTTGAAATAATCAAGACTAGCTAAGTTACTAAGAGGGAAGGGGTGAATCAGTAACTTCAAAAACTTTAAATTAATTCAACACTTAATCCATTCATCTTTAATTCATCTGATCTACTACATGCATGAGAAAAGATAAACATTCATAACAAATGAACACAGAATTTGGTGACCCAAAAACCTTCCAAATAGAAAGTAAAATTGGGGTGGGGATGATACCCAAAAAACTTCACTACTACAGTATAAAGTTGGCCTATTAAGACTTACATTGACCACTTGTGATGATATGCCTTGTTAAGAGCAATTTGGATTGCTAGATCCACCTTGTCAGAGGTTTTACAAACATATAATGAAGTATGCACTTTGTTAAGAGATTTAGAAAAAGACTATTAAGTCTACCTTGTTAAAGGATTTAGAAAACTAATTAACCTATCAGGATGAAATAGTAGATCTAATTTACAACTTGATTATTGATTAGATCTTGAAGTACAGATCACCTCTTGTGATTGATATAACTTTACTGCTCCTTGCAGACCTTGCTGAATACTCTGCTCTACTACTAATTCACATTCACTCTTCTCAAAACATTACATATACATCATCCTTACTCATTCATTCATTCATACATTATGAATGATACAATACATTACATATATATACCATTCCAATATTTACAAATACAAGATCGGCTAAAACACAAGTAAAGAAAATATTACTGAGTCGACCAAATAGTAGAAACTTAGGTTCTATAAGCGGACTTGGTGACCTCCTAATACTTAGTGTTCACTACATTACTTGAAATTTTCATGCACTTGGTAGAAGTAGAGGCTTAGTCCATACTAATCAGACAATGTAACTTCGAACCTTATAACCTTTGTAGACTCGGTAGATATTGAATCCTTTGTTTACCTTTCTTTTACTTAGTAAACACTACACATCCATGACTTGGTAGAAACTAGCTTCACATCACACAAATTGATCACTTGGTAGACACTATGAAGCTTGGTGACCACTATCTACTCAGTGATAACTACTGAGCTACAAACTATCTACTTTCACTCGGTAGCTTCTAGAATGCTCTGTATGAATTGCTTAATTGATGAACTTACTTGGCAACCACTTAATGTTTAGTATAAGCTATAGATGAGGTGATGAGCTCGGTAACCATAAAATTTGAATAAGTGTTATCACTAATGACAAATATAACATAATGCCAACACTGATCTTCAAGAAAATAAGTTTTTTTACAGATATGCAAGCAGAACTACTTAGAGAAGAAGCAAGGATCAGATCCACATTGATTGACATACATAACATGCTCCTTCCCAACATGGATGCACTACAAAAACATATTACAAATTCTTCTAATCAAGGAAAATAACTTCTCTATTGTAGAGGATATGATAGAATTGTCAATAGAGGTACAAATTACACTTCTTACATTTAAGGTCCTATAGGAAAATTGGGATAAAACCTTGGCAATCATTCTCAAGCTACATTCTAATTTTCTATCTCATTTTGTTGTATCTATGTAAATAAAATAGAATAAATCTTTGGCATTACTATCAAAAAGGGGGAGAGAGACACATAGTTTGAAGGAAAAGATAGAAGATAGTAAGGGGAAGAAATATGCTATAGGGGAGAACTTGCAATAAGTAAGAAATAAATAGAAAGACATGTTGTATATTGCAAGAAGATGTATAGTATATTATATATACCTTACAAAATCAACTTTGAAGAATCCCAAAAATAATATACTCTACAAAATAGTATCTCGTGGTGATGGATATAAGGTATTTAGTTTTGGTTAATAAGTGTTTTTGTCACTAATGCCAAAGGGGGAGATTATTGACATATCAGTCAAGTTTGTTATTAATGGCACACACTTATTTAGATTGTATATGGTTATTGAGCTGATTGTACCATATTTAGTTGTTGCCAAGCATTTCAAATGCTATTGAGTCCTTTGGAAAAATCCTAGTGGTTACCAAGTAGATTCTGTTAATGTGAAGACCAACAATGTAAATTGTGCATTTTAGTTGATGTTGAGTTTATCAGTGACTACCAAGCAATGTAGTGTTCACAGAGTTTGCAATGTATGTGATGAGAGTCCAATGTTAACTTAACTTCCCGGTGATAACCAAGTGACTCAGTTTATACCAAGCACGAGATGAGAATGTTTACTAAGTCATACAATGTAAATAAAGAGACTTAGTTTATAGAATGAATTTCACATTGTCTACTGAGTCACCAGTGTAGACTGAGTTCAGTTTTACTTGGAAGTGATTAGTATAGACTGAGCTTCTATGTCTACCAAGTGCATGATGATGCTAAGTAATGATAATGGATGCCATGTATCAAAACCTCACTGAGTTAGTCTTTGAAACCTAAGTGTCTTCACATGGGCCAAATTTGTAATATTTGTGTAAACTTGTATGATGGCCGACTTTGTAATTTGTATAATTGGATTAATATTTATATGTAATGCATTGTATCATATCTAATATATGCATGTGTGAAAGTTATAAATGCAATTTGAATATAGCAAAAGAAGAGAAAATTATAAAGGCAATAACAACATAAGGAGCAACAAAGACATATCTATCACAAAAAGGTGATTAGTACTTAAAGGAATCTCATTCAAAAATCCAGGTTGCAAATTAGAGATCATCTACTATTCCATCCTAATAGCTGGATTAGTCAAATCCATTCACAAGGTATACCTAATAGTATTTTGTAAATCTCTTTACGGAGTGCATACTTAATTGTATGTTTGTAAATCCTTTCACAAGGTGGACCTAGTAGTCCTTATTGCTCCTAATAGGGTAGATCATAAGAAGTGATCAATGTAAGCTTTAATAGGCTAACTTTATACTATAGTACTAAAGTTGAGGGTATCCTCCCCACCTATGTTTTACTTTCTATTTGTAAGGTTTTTTGATCACCAAATCTTTGAGTCTAAGTGTTATGAATGCTTTCATGTTCTTAGTTTCTTATGCATGCAATTAGATTAGAATTTATATGGTGGATTAAATTCTAATTGAATGGTTGGATTAAGAATTGAAATTGCTAAAGTTTTAGAAGTTACTTCCAACACACTAATGATGGATTGGCCCAAAATTGGTACATCTCCATAAATGAATATACCACTTTTGGTTTGCTTGACATGACATTCCCCTTTTTATTTGCCAATGGTAAATGTGATTTGTTAGAATCACGATTGAAGAAACTAATTTACATGAATATGTTAAGCAGTTAATTTGATATAGAGAGGATAGATTTGGATAACATCCAAGGTTTCACTACTACATGATGAATATGATCATGAGACACTAAGACCATAGCTCCACAAGTATTTGCATGAAAAGAAGCTTGCATGAAATGTCAATCACAATAAAAGAGTTGCATGAACATATGGAGAAAACACCACACTCCCATCTAGTAGATAGACTAATGTGATTTGGAAATAGTTTAAGGGGAACGCGATCATATTGGACAAAGTGTCGAGTAGAATTAACAAACATGCTTCATCAACTTGGAATGCCAACAATATTTTTTACATTAAGTGCAACAGACTTTTACTGGCCAGATTTGTGTGCAATGATTCTTGGAACACCACTAATTGATACATGAGAAGAAAAAATGTGGAGGAAAAAAAATCTCATTGAATATCTACACATTGTTGTACAATACATGCATTTGCGAAATACAACTTTCAAAAAAGAGATACGTGAGAATGGGATGAATGTGGAAGACTATTGATTCAGATATGAATGGCAACATAGAGGATCTACACATGTCCATGGATTTATAAGGTTAAAAGGAGCACCAAAAATATAAATTATTGATTGGAATGATCAAGATGAACTATATTTTGTTGCATCATATCTACATGATTTGGTTCATGCATGTAACTCTTAATGAGACTCACACCTTTGAAATATATAGGTATGACTATAGAAAGTTATAAAATTAAACATTCTTTATTGTGGTAAGTTTAAATAAGAACAAATATGATATTAAATATCTAAATTTCTATTTTAGGCATATCAAAATTTTAGTCTACACCCATGTCTAAAAAACACCAAACAATTGGTTGAAAGTGATTTCAACACAGACTATGATGAGATTATAAATATTGTACAAAGACACACAATGTGTAAAGAAGGTGCATGTGTGCACAAAAAAAGAGGGAAATTGGTTTATAGGTATTTCCTAAAAAAATTTGCTCACTTGAAATGTTAATATTTTTATCCTATAATGTGTCATTGTATTTACCAATAAAAATATGTTAATGAAATATAGGTATAATACACCATGGCCATTAAATTTACAAGGATCCAAACTAAAGAAATATTTAGAAACTAGTGAGAAAATATTTGATCCATTCATAAATGATGATAGAGTTAACTCATATAACCATTACATACTTTAATTATGGAGATAAAATATTGGTTGGCAACCTATTACGTCTAAGCATGTGCTAATTAAGTATATTGCCAAGGATGCAGCTAAAGCTCAAAGAAGTTCAGAGACATACCATCAAATGTTATTTCAACTAGAAAATGTAGAAAATCACAATGATTTATCATCAAAAGATTATAGAAGACTTCTCAATAAAACATTGATAGAAAGGGATATTGGGGCACAAGAAACAAGCCATATGCTACTACAACATCCATTGGTGCAGAGTAGTAGAGTATTTGTCAACTTAAATGTTTCAAAGGAAGTATTCAAATGTGTAGACCTAAATGTTGATGAAGAAAGTGAGGAACAAAACATATCTTTCATTTATGCTTATAGAAATAGGCCAGACCTTATGGAAGCTTTGTGCCTTATTGATGTTGCAAAATCATGGATATATAACAAGAAAAAGAGAGGTGAAGGTAAATGGAGTCTAAGAGAAAAATCAGCTATTGTAAGAGTATTTCCTAGATTTTACTCAATTACTATACAAGTCTCAATACACTAATTCATCTAGCCCTCTAATATGTTAAATTACTATTTAATGATTTAATCATGTGCGAGTTTCATTTACTACATTCCATGTGGTTTCTTTGAAACTTTTGATTAACAATTATAGCAATAACATCTGGGTTCTGTGAAAGTTAGGAACGATAGAGACCAAAGTTCACACAATAATTATAAGTAAAATTTGGGATATTTTTATGATGATCATTTTCCTAGCAAGAATGTAAATAGAATGGATTATTTCATTATAATCTATCGTTATATTTTATTCTATGACAAGTATAATTTCAGATTTGAATGAATAGAGATATTTTATACATATTATTGAAAGACGAAATTTAATTATTAATTTTTTTTAGAGTTGAAAATTGAATAAATGTAACTATTAGGTCAATTCTCTATGCAAAGTTATCATATGAAGTGTAAAATATAATTATGTAATGGTGATATATGTGTGTGTATGTACAAAATCACAGTAGACACAACTATGTGTTTAAGTGGTATTGAAATTTCAACAAAATAAAGATAGATAATTTGACATAAAAATTTGCATAAATTATCAATTTTGAATTTTTATTTAAAAACATGTAAAAATCAAAATTAAAGTAAATTGATCCTGGGCCTCTTTTTGTGAATATGTATCTTTAAAAATTTTATATAATGGAAAAGGTCTACTCATCAAAAATTATTAATTGTTTTCTAAAAATAATTTATTTAATAAGTGAGTATTTAAAATTTCAATGCACTAGTACTATGATTAAAAGAAAATGATAAGAAGTTTTATCTTTAGGATGGGGGTGGGGGGTGGGGGGTGGTGAATCAGAATCTTAAGCACTTTTTACTTTTCACCAATTCATTCACACATTCACTAGTTATCCTATGCATGTAAAACTTGTAATGATAAACTTACTATAACATGTAAATATGATCTACGACATGCATAGAAATAAACACATAACATAATATTCATTACCTAGAAACCCTACAAGGTGAAAGTAAAATTGGGTTACGGATGAGACCCAAAAATCTTCACTACTTTAGTAATAATGTTAACTTGTTAGGGCTACAATGTTTGATCATAAAATATGATCTACCCTATGAGGGGTTTTCCTTGTTAAAATCTTAAGAGACTGCTAGGTCTCACCTTGTGAGTGGGTTTAAGACTTACAAAAAAAAAGGACTTTATTAGGAGATTTGCAAAGATATGCTAAGACCACTTTTTTGTGAGATTTACCCTCATTCAACTCGATTAGAATTGATTTAGTATCTAACTCTTGGTATGCTCTTTAAGCTAATTTTGAGTCTTATCCTTACTAACTAATCCTCTTCTTTGATGTGATGATACTTTTCTTCCCCTTCACTACTATGATTAGGTCACTTTATTTTTTAAGTGATAACAAAACCCTTTCACTAACTCATAATATGATCTCAATCCTTCACTTTATTATTTACATATTATTCCTTATTTGCATGCATACTCTTCACTTCTTTATGCCATACTTCTTGACACTTTGATCTAGGTTCAGATCTTCTCTATTTAAAGAGTTTTGTAAATGGTTTTCTAGATGCTTCCGTAATATCCTCTCCATTTGAATCATTGATCATAAACATAGAGATATGTAATCCACATCATTAAGACGTAAAAATATCTATAACAACCTCTACAAACATTAAATGTTCCTTCCAAGTCAGCTCAAAAATGTTTCACCTCAAAATATGTTCCATTCCTAACTTTTATCTAAACTTTGCATTGCTCGGCCTCTATTAGCATATGATGCTTGACATTTCTATTTCTCAATCTATATTGTGCTCAGCACATACTATGTAACTCAACACTTGTATGCTTGAAACTTGCTCAGTCATTGTTGAGCTTGACTCGTATAGAAAATACTTGGTGACCATACACTTACTTAGATCCTATACAGCTTTGTACATACTTTCTTATGTACATGACTTAGCCTATATAGCTCTTGTAGCTTAGTCACAATGATGATCGTTAGACTCTTCCTTATAAATGACTAAGTGATTAACACTAATAGACAACAACAGGTAGAGATTCTAACAATCTCCCCCTTTGACATTAATGGAAAAAACACTTTGTCATATACATCATTACATTTAAAACTTTATATAGATTCTCTCCCTATGTCTTATGACTTATACCAATGAATAATAACTAAACAATGTAAAATTAATATGAATCCATTTCCCATAACAAATCTATTCCCTTAATTCAATGCCCCCTTGTTTTTGAACACTTAAGGACCACAACTACTAGGTTTGAATGGGTGGAAGCAATGAATGTCTGGTGAACTTAGGTGATCATCGATAGTGCATGATCCCATGTGGTTCTTTCTACCTCAAAATTTTGAATCTACAACTATAATCTTCTGGCTAAACAAATTAAGTCATTAGCCACTAAAAGATTGTGATCTTCTTTGATAAGATCTCGAGCTAATTGTAGCTCCCTCTACATGACCTACAATTGAAGTATCATCATGGCTTTAATATAGATCAATTTGGATGTCAAATGTTTGTCAGCTGACTAAAGCTCAACCAATGTGCCTTGAGCATTCAGTAAATTATAGTAATTATCAATTCTTGATCCTACCAACTCTAAGAATACTACTAGATCTCTTCATCTTAGCTTGAATATGGTTTATTTGTGCCTAAAAATCATTTGTTAATCTTGGCACATCTGGAAAAATGTTGTAGAAATATTGTACCTTCTATATTAGTTCAATCATAACCTATATTCACTCTAGCAATTTCACTTGTTGCTTGGTAATGGTTATGGAAACTCTTTCCACAACCTTTTTCTTGAATCTTCTTGTAGACCAATCCATCATTTTTTCATTTGAGTCCATATTTCCAACATTGACTTGATAAACTATATCTACAAGTTGGGTGATGATTGGCACTTCTTCATCCAAATTTTGAATATCAAAAGCATCAACAAAAGTATGTTTTATATCATAGAGTACCTTCTTTTTCTTCAACTCTTCTTGTTTTTTGTTCTTTGCAAAAACTTCTTGTAGAAATTATTTTTTCTCCAAGGTGAGATTTAAAACAAGTCTAGTTGTGGCATCTCAATTATTTCATAAAGACTAACTTCAATATCTAGTGAAATATCCTTTATTGTTCTCCTTTTCCTCAGTGACAAAGTGTTACTTCTCAACAATGCTTTAGGAGTTGGTGAAGGAGTTTAACCACTTGGTCATGCTTGTGCATTAGTGCTTGAGAAAACAATACTCAAACTTGGTTCAACCCTAATTGACTCTTTATTTTCCTCAATATGAGGTTTTGAAAAAATCTTACTATCTACACTTATTTCTTTCACTTCACCTTATGCCTCTATACCTATGAGCCTTGACTACTTGGCCTTTGGAGTATCAGGGGTGTCAATATGTATTGGTGACATGATACCTTATGGACCTAGTACACCTAAAATTTCTGCACTAATATAATCATATTTGATGTTTACAATGTCTTTCTTTGTCTTTTCTCCCTTGGTTGATAATCCAAAAATTATTTTCCATAGAAACTCATCTATCTATTCTAGAACTTCCCCTTTATTCTATAAGATAAAAAAAAATTGTATTTAGGAACAAATCAACTCCTATATTGGTCCAACAATGTTTCCTATTTCTCATGGGATAGATCAAGCATGACTTAGACTAATGTGTCAATTCTTATCTTTTACTCTTCCTCCTCTTCCACAACCATCTTCTTTCCAATCTATCATGTAAATCTTGGGATATCTTTTTCTCATTTTCATAGGAGCTAGCTTATGAGTTGCACTCATGTCTACCATAGCCCCCTCATTTTTTTTCTATCAACATTATCCAATGTATCACACTTCACAAAGCCAAAATTAGATAATCCTAGGGAATTTCTTATGTCTATAGATACCTCTTCAATAGACTTAGATATCCCTTTAGGTAGTCCTCTAACCAATATCATTCTCTTAATTTTAGGGGCACTTGGCTCTATGGTCTCTAATGCTCTCTTTATAGTCTGCTAGGCACTAGCACCTACCCTAGTTCTTGGCTTATTTGGTGGTGGAGGATAGTGGGTGTCACTACTAGATTTCTTGGTTCCTTTAGCCATCTCTCGTAGTGGAGTGACAACAACTAGGGATTTTCCTTTGTCACCTTATTCTTCTTCCTCTTCCTCATCAACACTATCTTTTTCCTCATGTTCTCTAGGATCTTGTGTCAATTGTCCCTTGCCTAGGGTGTATAGTTTTTCTTCTAGGTCTTCAATCATTTCTTTTCTTTAGAAGATATCTTGATATTTATAGTTATCATTGCTTTAGCTTACTCATATTTCCCAAAATGTTCAACCTTAGTGTCTATTTCTTCTTTCAACAGTGCAACAATGTTTTCACTTACTAGAACACCATTAATTTTATAGTAAAAATTTGTAACCAAGCCTTCCTCATCTCTACCATCTATATAAATATATTGTCTATGTCTACAAGAAAACATATGTCACTACAAAACCTTGTGACCAAGTCTTCAAGCATCCTCATCCATAATTCCATTCTTTTCTTAAATTCATCAAATGAAGCATCCATTTCATTCTCAAAATTTTCTCCTAATTGAGGAATGTATTCATTTATTTGTCTTTGGACTAGTTTATCTTGTTCCCAAACAACATCAATAGCACCAAGAAAATAATTTTGGATATAAAATAAAATACATACAGCAAGGGATCCAAACTTACACATTGAATTATTTTCTCTCCTTATAGATGACATATTCTTAGCAAGTTATAGTCTTTGCAACTTGGCAAGATCATACTCATGATCTTTCATCACTATCTTCCATGCTTGATCCACTCCCATACATGACACACTATTCAATCTTCTTAATTGGTAGAATTTGTGATCTATAACTCTCATTGGAAATTCAATAAGTGGATCAAAAATGTTTGTGATGGAAAAACCCCATCCATTCCACTTGGCTCCAATGTTTTCTCAACTTCCTCTCGACTCAGGCATCACATAGTTTTCTTATTTTCTAGGATTGAATAGTGTGTAATCCTATGAATCATTTTCTTCATGATTTCCATGGATCCATTCCGTAACCAATACTACATGTCATGGATTTAGCTCAAAACAGTTTTAATCCACTCAATCTAGAAATTCTTTAGGAATTCTAAGGCATGAGTTAACCATTTCCTCTCAAAAAATTTAAATTCATCCTTCAAAATTCCCTCATTACACAACTTCTCATATGCTTTTTTTGTCTCATAGTCTACCACTTCTTTGATTTTACACATGTAATAACTTATAACATCACAGATCATAATGAGTTTGGGTAATATCAAGGATAACACACCTATTGAATCTCCTTTCATCACAACTTTTGGAATAGCATGAAACTTTCATGGATGATAAATGAAACTCTTCACCAGTTGAATTATACTAACCTCTTGGCTCATTCTAGTGGTGGATGAAGTTTCCATATTTTTTGTTAGGTTTTGAAGTCCTTTCTTCTCTAAATTACTCAACACAATTCAAATCTTCATTTGTTCAAGATTCATGTCCAAAATGCTCTTGAGATCTTTAACTTGTTACTCAAATCACCAAATTGCTCTATTCTTTTGAAATCTATATGTGTAGTATGAGATAATGTCTTCAAAATTTGATGTATGCCTTCTTTTGATCAATTTAGGGTCTCCATTAATTCTATTTACTTAGGTAGGTGGAAGCTAGTTGTCTTGTCAATATTGGTGCCTTTTAACTAGGTCTTTAATTTACATCTTGGTCTCTTCCTTACCACTTGGTCTCTACCATTTTACTTCTAAATTGATTGGTCTATGTTGCAATGCTTAGTTAGCATAGATAATTTTACTAACACTTGAGAACCTTTCATAAATATGTTCTTATGCATCTTGACATATGAAAATATAAACTTTGGCAGATTTCATGTGATGAAATGATGTATGGTATATCAATTAAGTACATATTTCCATACATAGCTTTCTTTCTTAGTTTGAGGTGACATGATCACCTTCTCCACTAGATTGGGTGACCTTAGCTCCATTAGCTTAACCATTTCCATCTTCTACTCACTTTTTCCATTTTTGATTAATTTCCTTCCTAATGTGTTGATGTCTACTTTTCCTTTTCCCTTAGTTTTTGTTAGATTTTCTTAATGTACTTGAGTCCTGCAATTCTTGCTTAGATTTCCAAACATGTGACATTTGGTGCATGCATTGTTAGGTGCATAGTTCTTCCTCCGATTTTTCCAATAAGGTTTTTTCCTATGATTTGCATTCATATTCTCTATTCTCATACTTCTAACAATTATAGAAATGTCCTTCAAATCTAGGTGTAGTAGATACATTCCTCATTCTTGAACTACACTCACATACTTGATACCCTTATTTCTTGTAGTAAAAATAGTAACCAATAAACTTAGTTTTAGGACTTTTATACCATGTTTTCTTCAAAAAATATTTTAGGACTTTCATACCATGTTTTCTTCAACACATATTTATAGTATGACCATGTTTTCCATAGTGACAACATGTTGGTTTGTTCTTTGATATTGTATTCATTAGTTCTCCATTCTTGGATGATTCTCCTTGTTTAGTGCATGAATGTCTCGACCCATTGGAATAGCTAGATGACTTCATAAGTTCTTCAAAATAATTCATTGCCTCTTTAGGTTTGTTGAATCTCTCCATAGATTCTTTCTCAAATTTTAGTTCATTTTCCACTATGTCCTTTTGTGACTTGAGATTTGCAATTTCCACATCCTTGTGATTTAATTCCTGATTTGCAAGCATTATTTGATTCATTATGTCTAGTTGTGTGTTTTTAAGCTTATGTATATCCGATATCTGTTCCTCAAGTTTGGTATCCATTACCCCTTTTTCTTTTTCAGCTATAGTCTTGTCTTCTACACCTTTCCTCTTTTGTTCAGTCACTGCACATAGTCTTACTGATTAGATTTCATTTTCTCTTTTCAATCCTCTTATTTCTTCATTTAGGTATTTTTTCTTTTCAAGTAGATCTATAGATGCTTTATAATTTGAATTAATCGACTCAAATAGTCCTTTAGTTTCAACTTCTTAATAAAAAAATTGTTTTATCTAGATGGCAATTTCCTTTCTCTTTTTTGGGGAATCCTTTAGATCTTGTCTTGCTTTTTCAAGTTTCTACAGTATGAGTTAGATGTCAGTCACCTAATTGTCAATAACCTTGCTGAACTTGAAAGCCTCCATCTCAAAGATCTAATCTCCAATTGATTAAGCTTATCATAGAGAACCAATGCTCTAATACCACTTGCTGAATAATAGAGGTATCAACAAGATAAACAAGATACTAAGAGGGTGAGGGGGTTGGGGGTGAACCAGAATCTTAAGAAATTTTTAATTTTCACCAATTCATTCACACATTCACCAGTTATCCTATGCATATAAAAATTGTAATGATAAACTTATTGTAACATGCAAATCTGATCTACCACATGCATGAAAATAAACACACAACACAAAATTTGTTACCCAGAAATCCCCCAAGGTGAAGGTAAAACTAGGGTGGCAATGATGTCTACAAATCTTCACTATTGTAGTCATAAAGTTAACTTGTTAGGGTTACAATGTTTGATCATAAAATATGATCTACTCTATGAGAGGTATGCCCTATTAAAATCTTAAGAGACTACTAGGTCTCACCTTGTTAGAGGATTTAACACTTACAACAAAGTAAGGATTATGTTAAGAGATTTACAAAGATCTATTAAGACCATTATGTTAAGAGATTTACCCTAATTGAATTTGATTAGAACCGATTCAATACCTAATTTTTTGGTATGCTTTGTAAGATGATTCTAATTATTCTCCTTGCTAACTGATCCTCTCCTCTGATATGATAATACTTATCTTGCCCTTCACTGCTATGATTAGGTCACTTATTTTGTTAAGTACTAACAATACCCTTCCATAGAATTACACTATGATCTCAATCCTTCACTTTATTATTTGCATATTACTCCTTGTTTGCATTTATACTCTTTTATTCTTTACACCATACTTCTTCACACTCTATGATCTTGGTTAATATTTTCTCTATTTAAAGAGTTAAGTAGAGTTATCCAAATGCTTCCATACTAGCCTATCCATTTGAATTGTTGATCATAAAGATATGGATATGTAATCAACGTCAGTAATTCATAAAACTCTTAGTAACAACCTCTACAAACATTAAATGTTCCTTCCAAGTCAACTAAAAAATGTTTCATCTCAAAATCTATTTCATTCCTAACTTTTATGTAAACTATATATTGTTTGACCTTTACTATTTTCCAATGTTGGGCATTTCTAATGCTCGGTTTGTATTATGCTTAACACATACACATACTATGCAACTTGACACTTGTATTCTTGAAACTTACTCAATCACTATTAAGCTTGGCTTGTATAGAAAATACTTGGTGACCATACACTTACTTAGCTCCTATAGAGCTTGATACATACTTGCTTATGTATGTGACTTGACCTATATAGAGTAGCTCAGTCGTAGTGATGATCGTCCGACTCTGCCTTATAAATGACTAAGTGATTGAAACTAATAAAAAAAGGTAGGTAGAGATACCGACATTTTGAACAATTGATCCATAGTTAAATGATAAGTTAGTTTTAATAAGATTCTATATATAAGTATAATATTCATGTTTGGGTGTCATGCATTTTTTTGTAATTCTTTCAGAATAAATAAATAATTTTAATTTTTTAAAATTTATATAAAATATAAAAAATTCTATTTCTAATCACCATAACTTGGTCATAACTTTATAAAATCATTTTTTAATTCTATAGTATGTAAAGCATAGAATGTTACATATGTTTGAAATATTAAAAATGTGATACCATTTAAAAGTTATGGATGTTTTCAATTAGTCTATAAATTATTAAATTAGAAATAAGTTAATTAGAAATAGATAGTAATAATTATAATTAAAAATAAGACATAATTTACATTGGTGGAAAGTTGAGAGCATTGTTACAAAACCCTTTTCATTTCATCAATTTTGAATAAAACAAGATGAAAGTTGCATGCTTAAAGTTTGGAAATGCAACAAAAGCTCATGCACATATTTTTTGTTCTAAATTTTTAGGATTGTCATGTCCTAGCCAAATTTTAAATCAATTATATGGAAAATCCCAACCAATGGTGGAAAATTGTGTTAGAGGGTATCACAAATGCAATACATATTGGATATCTGATATTTATAGGATATCTGATATTTACGAGTTTTTTCACATAGTATGTCATAAATCATACTATATAATGTGTTATATTACAATATATATAATATGTTATTATATTGTATAAAATTATATATAATATATACTAAACTAAATTATATATTACTATTATGTATCATATTTAAATTATTCTATTATAATTTTATTTAAAATATAATATCATGTTGAACAATATATTCATTACTAGATTATGTGTCATACTTAGGAAATTTTATTATATATTTTATTTCATATATAATTATTCTCTCTTCCCCCTCTCTCTTGTTGGAAAGATGGGTGTTGTATAACTTGCATCACAATAATTTATTATTATAATAATTTATTTTATTATATAAATGTTGCATTTATGAGCACTTAGATAGATATGAAACATGTAAAGTTCTTTGGGAATATTATTAGGAAAACTTGAGGAGTTATACTATAACATTATAATATTTTATGATAAATATTTTATCGATAAATGACTATTTCTAGTATTTTATTAATTAATTTTTAAAAAATACAATATTGTTTTACCCCATTCAAAGAGCAAGCACTAGGGAGAAAAGAATGAGGTAAAAAAACCCCAGTCTAGCCTAGGACATAAAGATCATGTTTATACATAAATGCAATTTTTTATTCAAGCCTTTGGAAAGGCATTCCTTTCCCAACATATTCATAAGGACTATTACAACAAAATTTTTGTCTTTCCATAAGAGGGTTTTGTAAGTTTCATATTTATAATTGACTCTAATTATAGGCAAGGTCTTTGGGAGGCATAACTCCCTTGTATATTTATCCTTTTGTTATGACAATGCTTTAAGTATTGAGTAAGATAACTTAGACTGGGGGAGGAGTAAACCAATTATAACCAATTATCCTACAGGCCTTAAAATGCTTTCCAAAAAACTCAAATTCTTTAAACTTTCACCTCAATAGCTCCATAATTGGATCTAATATTCAACTTAATCATTCAACAAACTATTAACTTCATATACTGAGTAACAAAATAAACTTTCTTGTGTTTACCAATTTGTACCAATAAACAATAAATTTGAAATAACATGAAACACAATAAACATCTAAACAAGTTTGAAACAAGTATTTAATTTGGAAACCTTGTTAAGGGAAAAGCCACCAGGGAACTTGCAACCCAAAAATTTGACTATTGTGAAGGGATCTCTATTAGGAGCCAACCTTGTTAAAGGTTACATATACATTGTTAATATGACCTTGTTAGAGGATTTTAACCAAAGATCATGTAGATCTAATGCGAGGGCATTTGAGGGTCAAGTTTATTGACTTAGATGAGGCTTTTGGTCAAGATTTATTTTTACGGGTCATAACTTTTGACTCGGATGTGGGTTTTGGCTAAAATTTTACAAGCAGTTGCACTAGAAGGAGTTATTTGGATTGTTGATGAGCTTAGCTCAATAGGTGGCCATTTTGACATTTTTCTTGGAGCCTAAAATCTCATATTGACCTCTGAAATTCACTTTTTGTGTTTTTTCCGAATATTTTTAGAAATTTGGTTTTGTAATAAATCTGAAATCATATTTTTGATTTCATTGATTAGTTGGCAATTCATCTTGCCTTATTTGGGGGCTTTTCCTAGGAGAAATCAGGATTCGTAGGATGAGTTTTAAAATTACCAAATATGGAAAAATTCATTTTTCCCAAAAATCTACGAAATATGGTAATTTTTAGAATTGTAATAAGTAGGTGTTGGTTTTCATTGTAGAGGTAGAGTAGAGTTGCAGAAGTTTTAATAAAGAGTTATGGTATTCTAAATGATTTGTCTTGTGTTAATTTCTAAATTGTTCTTTGATAAGATTGGGTTACATCAAAACCTTATTAGTAATGAATATTTATAGCATGGCTTGCTTTAAAGGACTTACAATAAACTCAATAGAATGTCACAATAAAATGGATTTACAAATAAGACTATTTAGTCTACTTGATTAAGAGATTTTCTACTATAATTGTTAGAGAGTAACAATGAAATGATTTTTTATGGTTTAACACTACCTTGCTTGTTCAACTATTTAATTTTTTCCATCTCTTTCCTCTTTCTTCCTTCTACTTCCTTCTAAATGATCCACATATTGATACATCAACTGATAACTTCTCTTGCTTGATCTTCACAATCCATTCATGCTCTATTATCCTCTAGCTATCATCTTCTTTTTTCTTCTTCTTTAATAAAAAATAATGAATAATTCATTTGTCCTTTAAATAGAACTTTTTTATCCCTCTTATAGAATCTTTGAGGTTCTGCCACTTAATCATAACCATTAGATCTTTATCCAAATAAGATTCACTAAATCTAGAGAATCGGGTAATATACCTTCACCTTGAACTTTTTTCTTCAATTCAAATCATCAGTTCTCCTTCATCAAATCTTATTTTAATTTCTTCAGTCATAGAACTCATAACTAACTTCATCCTTATCTTCAAAAATTATGGAAATAATCTTTAGTTTCACCAAATATTAGTCTCATATTAATTTTTTTCAAACCATTCTTCTTTTTCATCGTTTAGGTAATAGTACATGTTCTCGGTCAATACTATGCTTGGTTGACACTGATCTTGCTAGATTAATACTACACATCCTTCACTTCTTTCTCTATTGCTCAATGATAACTATAATAGTTCAGTTAATACTTGAATTGTTTACTCACCAACCAAAGTGTCTTTCTTAAGCATGATCACAACACTTAATCAAATTGTTTCAAACCAACATTATACTATCAGATTCTAACTCAATCAAGTGCCCATTGAATACTATACACTTTTCAACATGTACATCATCATTATACTTTCTTTGAATCCTATTTGTCAACTAAATCTTCATCATCAATCAAATGATATGTCACTTTACTAAATTTCCACAATGTCTCACCAATTAAGGCTTGACATTAATTAGAACATTAAAATTGATATGGCCCATTCATATACATTAAAAAGAGTATGAATTGGGCTAACAATCTCACCCTTTGGCATTGATAGAGAAAATTCATGCATTACATTACATAAAATTTAGAAATTATGAAATAATATACTATATACCAACATATCTTCAACTCTTTGACTTTATTTAGGTTCTCTAGAACTTCATGATCTCTGCATCATTTTTTCTTCACTTGGTCTTTATGCTTCCCCTTTTGGTATATTTCTCTATTTATTATTATCAATAGTTCATTCTCCTCTTTGAATATCTCTTTCCATCAATCTTCTTCAAAAATCACTCTTTTGTGCTCACAAAAGTCTTCTTACTCACACATCTCCCTCTCTACTTGTACTTCTCTCATGTACTACTTCTCTCCCTTTTATGTTTGTTTCATGGCTTCCTAGTCTTCTTCTATAGGCAATCACTCCCTTTACTAATATTGTTCCCCTTTGATAGTAATGCCAAAGGTAACTTAGAAACTTATAAAACTATGTATTTATACCTTAGACCTTGCATGTACTAAATAAATATTCTTCAACACAATTAATTTAACAACTCTAGGAATAATCCTAAAGAGAAAAATTTTGCATCAACTCTAAAAATATTTCCTTGTCATCCATGAATTGATGCAAAATAAATCCTTGGAAAAAAATTCTTGGATAGGGGAAGTGTAAGGAAACTTGAAAGAAATAATACAACCATTTTCACATAACCCATAATAGATCTTAAATAAATATGCAATTAAAATCCACATGCAAAAGAATAGACAACTAACCAACAAAAATTGTGACATAGGATATACCATAGGAAACCCTCATTGATGGAAAAACCCAACCTCCAGAAGCATCCATCACCATGTATTACTTAGCAAAAAACACCATTGCAATACAAACATGGAAGCCTTCAATGCCATAGCCACAACCAAGCAATCTATGTGAATAAGCATGAATCCACACATCTCGTGCCATGCTTCCAACCCTCACAAATGCTCCCTTGGCTAACCTATTAAGCCTTATCCCACTTGACTCTTTCCCCTTTCTGCCATTTTTTCTTCACACACAACAACTACCCTTGTGGCTGCTTATATAATAGCAAGTCTCACAAAACGACCAAGTGGTATTACATAAATGATGTGCTAAGACTATATTGTAACTAACCCATTGACCCCACATTTGATATTGGAAATTTAATCATGTTCCCCAATATTAAATATTTACATGAAATATTATCACAATATTACAATACAACTCATTGAGTATATCTCATGAGAAACTTTACATGTTGCACATCCATCCAGGTGCTCCTAGGTGCAACATTACATATTAAAATAAAATATTACAATATTGTGCAATGTGTTCAACACCCATTATATGAACAATCTCCCACTTGTTGTATACATTGCATAGGGTCAATATGTAGCCACATAACAAGGGAACAATTTGTCCTAGCATATCCACCATCATGGATCAAAGTACACAAAGTGCTCTATCTTGGTACCCACAACAAAATCAAAGTATCTAGCATGATCTCAAGCATGAAAAAGCCAACTTCTATTATGTCACTGTCATCGAACATACATAGAAGCCATCCAAAGAAAAAGTCACCAAACTTGTTGCATTAGAAAAATCCATATCTCCAACAATTTCACATGCCCAAAATATACCAATATCCCATCATAACAATAAACAAAAAACCCTCAGATCTATAATAAACAACTCATATATCTTGCCCTTTCTTTTATCCTCTCATGCATTCCCATGGATTCAATCTAGGTTTATAATAATAAAACCATAGCTTTGATACCACTTGTAAGGAAACTTGCAAGAAATAATATAATTGTTTCCACATAACCCATAATAGATATGAAATAAATATACAATTAAAATCCACATACACGAGAATAGACAACATACCTAAAAAAATTGTGACACAAGATATACCCTAAGAAACCATCATTGAAGGAAAAACCCTACTTCCAAAACCATCCATCACCATGTATTATTCAATTAAAAAAACCATTGCAATACAAACATGGAAGCCTTCAATGTCATAGCTACAACCAACCAATCCATGTGAAAAAAACATGAATCTACACATCCCATACCATGCTTCCAAACATCACAAATGCTCCCTTGGCTAACCTATCAATCCTTGTCCCACGAGTATATTTCCCATTTCTTGCCCTTTTTTCTTCACACACAACAACTACCCTTGTGGCAACTTATATAGTAGCAAGTCCCACAAAACCACCAAGTGGTATTACATAAAGCATGTGCTAAAACTATATTCTACCTAACCCATTGACCCTACATTTAATACTAGAAATTTAATTATGTTCCCCAATATTAAATAATTACATGAAATATTATCGCAATGTTACAATACAACTCATCGAGTATATTCCATGGGAATCTTTACATGTTGCATGTGCATCTAGTTGCTCCTAGGCACAACATTACATAATAAAATAAAATAATGCAATATTATAAAATGTTTACAACACCAATTATTTCAATAGGAAGAACCCTTGACTTGCCTCTCAAATACTCAAAAGAATCCTTAGGCAATGGATTTGTGAATATATTTGCAATCTTCTCCTTGGACTTCACATACTCCAATCTAATTTATTTTTCATAAACTTATTCCATCAAGTAGTGGTAATAGATAGATATTTGTTTTTTATTTTTGCATGCATCAAAGGATTGTTTGATATATTAATAGAAGTTATATTGACACAATAGATAGTAATAGGTTCCATGACTTCCTCTTGCATACCTTTCATTAGTTTCTTAATTCATACAATATTTGAGCACTTAATAACAATGATAACATACTCAAATTCAGAAGTGGACTAGAAAATATAACTTTGTTTCTTGTTTAACTATGCAATCAACCTTGCTCCTAACAATAAATATCCACCACTGGTACTCTTTTTTTCATCAACATTTCTAGCCCAATCAACATCATATACACTCTTAGCTCCAAGTTACCTTCTTTGCTATGACATAATCCATAACCTTTTATTCCTTTCAAATATCAGAATATACACTTTAATGTAGTCATATGTGTCTCCTTGGGATTGGCTGAAAATCTTACAACTATACCAATTGCATGAGCAATATCAGGTCTATGGTGTACAACATACAAGAAATTTCTACTCATTGATTTGTATTGTGTCTCATTTACATTAGATGTGTTTTCATCCTTAGACAATTTGTATTTGGTACCCATAGGGTTGCTATCTAGCCTAACTCATCTATGAAAAATATTTTCAATATGTCCTTTATGTAGTCAGATTGGGTCACTTATATTCCTCCTTTTATTTGATGAACTTGTAAAGCATAAAAGAACATAATCTCACCAAACATAGACATTTCAAACTCTTTTATCATGTGATTAGGAAATTACTTGCATGACAAATAATTAAAAGAAAATATTATCTGATAAACATGTTGGAATGTTCAAATGGGAAGAGTACTTTTGAGAGGGGGGATGGAGAAAATTAGAAGTAACCAATTTTTATCCTTTCAAACCCTTATTAACACATAACTGAAAGAAATGTACATGCATGTAAACATATAAGAAAATATGAGATGAAAGCATGCATCAACACATAACACAAAGATTTGGGAATCCAAAAACCCTCTAGGAATAAGAAGGTAAAACTAGGGTGGGGATGACACCCACAAAAATCACTAAAAGAATCACTTTTTAATGACTTCTAATGGTTTGCCTTGTGAAAGGCCTACCATATTAAAGTGTCATGTCCCCTTTTCAAATAATTAAAAATAATAATCTTTTCTAAGGTAGGCAGGCCCAAAAAGGTGAAGTTTTGGAAAAAGGGGATAATCTTTGGAAGCTAATGGACTAATAAATGAAAATTATTATTAAAATATGTTTTATTAACCCCTCTTGGATGTGAGTTAGGGTTATGCCATCTTTTAAGGGGTTTGGATGCATTTTGGGCTCATTCGAGAACTTGATTTTTGCTCATTTCTTGGTTATTCTTCAAAGGCTGCCAAACCTGTGGAGAAGGAGACCCAAGAATGGGATTTTTTAGGTTTATAAGAAGGCTAAGGATGGTATTTTGAAGCCATTCCATGTGCATGCTCATGAAGAGTTTGCCTTTGTGCTGAACAGTGCAGATTTGTGGCTTTTTCGAGTGTGTTTTTTTGTAAGAGTTTGGTGTTTTCAGTTGAGTATTTCATATTAGTTTGGGTTTCTGTTGTATTTCATAATTTTGGATGTTAAAATAGAGCTGAATATATTTATTTGGTCATGATTATACTTCTTTGATAGATTATTAGTGTTTTTGTGGTGTTTCTGGGCTATTCTATGTTGTTTTCGGGAGCCCGATGAGCATTGTTTTTATCCTCTATTTGGGAGCTGTTGTGTAAATGTTATACAGATTTGAAAATGAAATTTTGTAGGCTGTTATGTTGCTGAAATTTCTATAAAAAATTTCACTTTCAGATTTACTAATAATATGTAAGCTGTGAAGTTTTTGGCACTATTTTCGGCATACCCGATTTGGGGTTTATTGAGAAATTGGTGGATCTTTGAAAGATTGGTTGTTTGATCTTAAAGATCTTATTAGAGGCTTGAATATCATATAAAATTAGAAAAGGGACATTTCATTGATATCAGAGCTATGATCTTGCCAGCCTAAGGGTTTGTAGAAGTTTGCATGTCAGTTTTGACAACTACCCAAATCTTGCATGTCATAATTTATGGTTGCATGTTGCTTCTAATTAGCTGCATGTCAAAATTTATAGTTGCATGCTACTTCTAATAATTTTCATGTTAGTTCTTGGTGAATTTGGTGGTTGCATGTTGCTTCTAATCAACTGCATGTCAAAATCTATGGTTGCATGCTACTTCTAATCATTTGCATGTTAGTTCTTGGTGAATTTGGTGGTTGCATGTTGCTTCTAATCAGTTGTATGTCAAAATCTATGGTTGCATGCTACTTCTAATCAATTGTATGTTAGTTCTTGGTGTTTGAAGAAGTTATAACCTATTGGGGTTACACTCTACTTTATCTAGAATGGACAGGTATAGTACAGAGTCTCAGAGGACACGATCTTGGACAATTGATATCCAGAGTCAGAATAGTAGAAAGGATGGTTATTTAGAAATTTGAGATAAACTTAAGAAAATAAGCCATGACATGTCTGAACAGTTGGTAGAGCACCATCGTATGATGAATGACATGTTGTCCGACCCAACTAAGGTGGATAAGTTGACCAAATTTCTATTTGGCAGATTTTCTCACAGGGCAGGTGATACAATTACCAAGAACTTGCATGAGGAGTTTGAGAAACTAGCTTATAGCTAGGCAGAGGTCTTAGATTCTACTCTGCCACAGGAGGTAGTGAGAAAGGATATTATACAGATTAATAGTAATGGTCAACTTGATACTCAAATTGAGAAAATTGTATACAGGTCATTAAAGGGTGATATCACAGGTATTCAGGATGGTATAGTTACAACAAGTAGTGACTACAGTGTAGTGGGTTCAGATGATGATTATGAGGATGTTCTTATGCATGATGGTGAGATACTTGGTAGAGATGAGAAAACATTGAGCATTCATGACTTTGCTGAGAAAGAGTACCAGAAATAGTTAGATGCTTTGACACATGAGGTTGAGGCTGGTAGTACTTCACATGATTTGTCCAACTGGCTGAAAGTGAACAAAGACAATATTGTGACTTCATTATCTCATCATGATAGGTATGTGGAGTTAGTTGGTATTGGTCATATTACTCAGGTGAGGAGTTTTCTTGAGTTACCAGCTGATTCTAGTTTACAAATATGGACTCGAGATTGTTATATTGGCGTTTGGGATTCAGTTGATTGGAGATCTTTAACACTTTTTGGTAGCAGTGTTTGTTTGCGTGCTATCATGGATTTGATTAGCAGATTGCATGGTGTTGTCTTTTCTTGTGCCAGCAGCTTGTCCGATGCTAGTATTAGTTTTTATACACCAGTTTTGGGCTTCGTTCATATATCATGTCGACCATACTTCCTAGAATGTGTGAATGATCTTTCATATTTGGCAGTGTGTACAGATGAGTCCCAAGATCATATTGGCATTGATGACATCCAGGAGGATGCAGTGGGTAGTTTCCTTAGTAGTTTTTTTTGGTATAGAGGAGTTAGACATCAGTGCTACAATTTTTGATACTCCATATGTTGATATGAGCTTTGGAGTTGATTCACAGGATATGGATGGTAATACTCTAGAGACTAGTAACTTTGAGGATACTCCTTTAGACAGTGCATCAGAGGAGGTTTGTAGGAGACAGTCTAGCCAGTGCCATCATGTTTCTAATTAGTTAAGAGTTAGTGAGTGAGACATTTCTATTGCTTGCTAGCATTTTGATGTTGCTCGTCAGTTGTTAGTAGTTTATGGATGGGGTTCTCCTACTAGTGATGAGTAGGAAGGCAGTTATCTTTCCTTGATAGAGATCCACTCTTTATGGGAGGCTATTTAGATTTTGAGACAAAATTATATGTAGTTGGTAGCTGACAGAGATTATCTTACAGAGTGGGGGAGTACAGCATATGATGCATTATTGACCAAGGAAGATGAGGTGAGTGAGCTTACTCAGCAACTCGAGGTGACTTCTGAGATTCTTGAGAGTACACAGTTGGCTTTCAAGGAGTCATAGTTTCATTTGGCTAAGGTGACCATGGAGTTAGAGCAACTACAATCTTTATCAGATTCTGTATAGTCAGTGGTGTCTAGTGATCTGAGGATGTCCATGGTCAAGATTATCAAAGATAGTGGAGATGGGGATGCATCCATCCTTGATACTAACATTGGCATACCGGGTTCATCCCCACTAAAGTCAGGTTCAGTTGAGTTAGGTGCTGCAGTAGATTGTTGTGGTATGCTTGACATGGTGGTGACCTCTAGTATTAATGGCATGAAAATTAGAGATGTTGTATCAAAGACCATGTGTGATGTTGGTGAGCCAACAGTTGGCATGATTCTTGCTAGTAATACTACTCCCTTGGTGATGTCTTTAGAGGTAGTAGTTAGTTCTAACTTGGTTGGTGATCGATTGCCATTAGTTTCATCTGGATTGTAGTCTGAGCCACCAACTGAGATTGTGCATTCTATCAGCACTACACTATGAGGTATGCTCATCAATTTACCTTTGATGACCATGTTGATGAGATGATGATAAAGAGATGTAATTTGGTTCATAGTGCTTTTCATCAGTTATGGGATGGTTTGACGCCTCGGGATGAGAGTTGTGATGGGCATGACATGGCGATAGGTTCTGCACTTGACAGCTTGATAATACATGACTTAGAGCAGGAGTTTGGGAGTGATTCTTTAGCAGTTGTTGTTATTGAATCTACTCCTTTAGCTATGACATCTCCTAACTTAGCTGGTGGTTAGTCACAGTGGGCAGTATCATTTGTTCATGGCAAATTTGGTTTGGGTTCCATTTCTTGCTATTTATCTTATAATGTCTTTTCACTGTCAGTAGTGCATGGGAGTTATGGTTATGAGATAGCGGCTAGTGATTTGTAGAGTTGTGTTGATTGTAGGAGTTGTACAGTGTGTGGATTCTGCATACTTGGTACAGTTTCATTTGGGAGCATTCACCATTGTTGCAGAGTTGGATTGTACATTCCGTATAGGCCAGTGGGATGTGTTGATGGTATTTACTTTGTTGACAGTTTGATTTGTCCACTTTACTTGGGTTCTAATGTTCTAATATTTTGTGTCTTGTGGGTATCTGACTATGGTAGTGGTGATTTTGGAGTTTGGTTGAGCTATAATTGTCAGTTTGGTTATGGATTCCTCTTGGTTATATTGCAGAGGATATTGCAGGAGCCTTTGTTAATTGATAGTAGTATAGTTCATGACTACATTTGGGATCCTGGTGGATTGATTGGTTTATTTTTCAGCCATTGCTTGAGGACAAACAATATTTGGAAGGGGAGGACTTGTCATGTCCCCTTTTCAAATAATTAAAAATAATAATCTTTTCTAAGGCAGGCAGGCCCAAAAAGGTGAAGTTTTGGAAAAAGGGGACAATCTTTGGAAGCTAATGGACTAATAAATGAAAATTATTATTAAAATATGTTTTATTAACCCCTCTTGGATGTGAGTTAGGTTTATGCCATCTTTTAAGGGGTTTGGATGCATTTTGGGCTCATTCGAGAACTTGATTTTTGCTCATTTCTTTGTTATTCTTCAGAGGCTGCCAAACCTATGGAGAAGGAGACCCAAGAACAGTATTTTGTAGGTTTCTAGGAAGGCTAATGATGGGAGTTTGAAGCCATTCCATGTGCATGCTCATGCAGAGTTTTCCTTTGTGCCAAACAGTGCAGATTTGTGGTTTTTCGGATGTGTTTTTTTGTAAGAGTTTGGTGTTTCGAGTTGAGTATTTCATATCAGTTTGGGTTGCTGTTGTATTTCATACTTTTGGATGTTAAAATAGAGCTTACTATATGTATTTGGTCATGATTATAATTCTATGATAGATTATTAGTATTTTTGTGGTGTTTCCGGGCTATTCTATGTTGTTTTCGGGAGCTCGATGAGCATTGTTTTTATCCTCTGTTTGGGAGCTATTGTGTAAATGTTATACAGATCTTAAAATTTCATTTTGTATGCTGTTATTCTGCTGAAATTTCTATAAAAATTTCCACTTTCAGATTTACTAATAATATGTGAAGCTGTGAAGTTTTTGGCACTATTTTTGGCATACCCGATTTGAGGTTTATTGAGAAATGGGTGGATCTTTGAAAGATTGGTTGTTTGATCTTAAAGATCTAATTAGAGGATTGAATATCATATAAAATCAGAAAAGGGAAATTTCATAAAGGCTTTACATTGTGTCAATAGTGACCTAGTTAGAAGATTTACAAACACTTACATGAAGTGTCACCCTATTAAAGAATTTACAATAGGTTGTTAAACACACCTAATACATAGGTTTTTCATGACCTTCTCCAAAGGTTCTCCTACCTATTTTTTAAGCTAATCTATCAACATAGGATATCAACCTCTAATACAATTGTGAGAGAGTATTAGTACATTTGACCAAATTGAATGCAATCTCAAATTGTTGGGTTTAGGTACTAGATCTTCTCTTCTTGTTCTAATCCTGGCTTGATTTGATCTTTGTATGTACTCCTTGTCCCTTGTGCTATTCTGATCAACTTGATATGACATTGCTGCTCTATTCCTGTAAGTCTTTTCTCTTCTTCATACTAAAATTTCACTATAATCTCCCATTATACTATTCTCTTCCACACATGCAATGGTGCATTTTTTCTCCTTATAAAGAATGGAAATACTTAGGGTTAGGTATGGATCTACGATATTGAATATCAAATTCCCACTCATACCTTGGATTTTCTTCATTGGTTGCATGTCTTCTCCATTTTTTTTCTGATTGGTTGTAGACAAATTGCATAGGGAATGTAAATGATTCATCCTTATCATTTTTATCCTTTGAATTCTCTCTTAGTCAGCTCCAAAAATGGTTTACATCTTAGTTTGTGCAAGTACAAACTCTTATGTTAATTCTAAGTTACTTGACACTCATTGCATTACTGATGCTCAGCATGAACTGATTCCTGGATTGCTTACCATCTATTACGTTCCTAGTTTTCTCGGCACCTGCATGTTTTGTATTGCTCAACATCTAAATATTTCTAGATTACTTGACACATGAACATTTCTTAGATCACTCGATGCATACTATGTTCTAACTTGCTTGGCACCTATTAAAATTTTGGCTCGGCATACATTGTATACTCAACATATATAATGAAAATGGTTAAGTTTGTTGACACTCAATTGTCAAGACTATTCTTTTAACGAACAATCTCTCTCTCTGACATGAGTGTCAAAAACACTTAACTAAGCATTTATGAACTTAACTTTATTGAGTACACCCTTTATTTTCTTGGAATTCATGCAAATTTTAAAAAATATTTTAACAATATACCTTATGACTGCCCTTGGGTTGATTATGCATTGTCCATTCTTAAGACTGAAATTTTATGCTAATGTGCTTGATCCTCTCTTATCCTTTTTCTTGTTTCTACATTCTGAGCCTATGTGATGTGTCCGATATATATCAAGTTCAAAATTTTGCATTTCCTCCTTTCTTCTTTATTACTAATCTCCCCCTTTTTGGCTATTTACAAACTTTACACTTTATTCTCAAAAATGAATGAAAGAATGTAATTAAAAGTGGTTCAAAAATGTGCTATCTCCCATAGTATCTACATATTGCATATATCTCCCCCTTATTTTACTATCTCCCCCTTTTTGAAACTGATGTCAAAGGGTTCCATGGAGTAATACCATGCTTAGCCAAAAAAATATTATTTACCTCCAAGAGTATCTTTAGAGTTGCATCCCAGCAAATGCAATGTCCAATGACTTATGCTAGATGGTAAACTCTACTACTAGATGTTCAAGTCCATTTGAGGTAGAAAGATTTGAATCTTTCTTGAGGACTATCTTTGCATAAATTTGCTCCTTATGGAGTACCTCCAAGTGATGGGTTATAGAGGACTGGATTTGCATCAACTTGGCTTTTGTATTTGCCTTGTCTACTATTAATATAGCTAATTATCTTTAAGTGTGAAGAATTTGAACAAAATGCTTCTCACTCTAAGCTAGATTGGTTGGGAGTTGCATACTAGAAATCTTTAGATTTCTCTCCAAGCTCATTATTCTCTAGCTGGTCTCTTGTGTGAAGTTGGAAAAATCACACAACTTTTTATATAGGGAGAATATATTCACAAGTACAATTTTGACTTTATCTAATTTCTTAGCCAACTCTACTTGTGATAGTGCTATATCACCATATATTTTCTTGTTTACCTTTCCTTGGAATTTCCTTTCTAACCATTCCATTAATTTTGCATTTGCACCATGGTCCTCATTTGTCACCTGATCAACTATGTCAGATAGTTGCTCTACTATTTTCCTTGACTCATAAGGTGTTTGCAAGTTGAAGGCATCCATAAAGATGTCCTTAATCTCATTCAGTGCTTGCCTATATTTGTATTCTTTTATCCATACCTCTTGTCTTCTTCTTTTATCTAGTGCATTCTAAATTTCATTCATCTTCTCCTCAGTGAGAGTGCTGGATTCATAGTAAGGTATTTTGATTTCCTCATCAAGCTCAGGAATTCCATAGTGAAGTTTCCTAGCTACTTTTCTTGAGCTTGAGCCTAGTGTTGTAACTTGCAATGTTAATATTTTAGTACTCGGCTTCCGAAGAGTTTGAGTGGGAGTACCTATTTTTAGTAATTCAACCTAAGTTTGTATTGCAGATTGCTCCTCATCTCTTGTTTCTTCCTTCTCTTCAACTTGTTTCTCCTTTTCACTATCACTGGCTAGGGGTGTGCTTACTGACTATTCTATTTTCTCTTTGTCTTCCCCTACTCCTGTACTCAACACTTGAAGTGCATCTATGACTTCTTTTGGTGGAGATGGTAGAGGAAGGAATAGGATTCCAGTAGTTTGAATGGTTGAAGGTGGTTCTTGTGTTTGTACCACCTTGACTTCCTTTAATTTCACTACTACCTTTGCAACTCATCAACACTGACCAATATTGGGCTTGAACATAATCTTGTTGCTTGTGTTGATTGGTCAAGGATTTTTTCTAGATTCTCTACAGTTAATGGATTAATGTTTTGACTAGAAGTGTTAATAACATCCTTGATCTTAATAATATCTATAGGTGTGATGGTGGTATGAGGAGGGCTAGAAGGTGACAATTGTGTGTCTTGCACACTTTGTTCTTTCTGCTCATCTATACCCTTTTCTTCCTCTTTCTCCTCTTTATTCTCCTCTTCATCTTTCTTCTCTTCCTCAATCTTCTTCTCTTCTTCCTTCTTTTCCTCTCCCTTCTTTCCTATTTCTTTCATTTCCTTTTTCTTGGCACTTTCTTTTGCCTTGTATTCTTCATCAAACTCATCATAAATTTTCTTGTATATTATTTTCCACAATCTTGTGGATTTGTTGACTACATCTTCAATTTTATTCTTCAAAATATTGAATACTATATATGTTGGAGTAAATCTATTATTTTTCCTCTTAACTACATTAGCTATTTGACCCTTAGTCAAATTAGGCAACAATATTGCTAAAGTAGACTCTCCTATTTCCTTCTCCATTTGTAAGAAAAAATACTATTTGTCTTCTACTATTTTGTACAATTCCTTGGGCATTGAGCCATCTAGCTCTAGAGGTGTGTGCTTGTATTTAGCCATCATAGCATACATAGATTGTTCTATTTTACTTTGCTCTTCCTTTGTGAGCTTATTAAAATCTAAATTCTTTAAATCTTTCAAGTCATCATTTCTAATCTTTGTACACAATTTATTAGTTGAAGACTTTGGTGAATGACTTAACACTTTGAACTAACTTTTGTTATCTATTTCTATCTTTTCTTCATCTAAGTCAGGCTGAGCTACATATTTCCTTCTCTTTCTTGGCTCCTCATCAGTCTTCTTTGTAATTTTCTTCTTCTTTTTTGCCTCTTCTCTTGCCTTTCATGTTGTAGCTCTCATGGTGGCTCTGCTAGTAGGCTTCTTTGGTACAGGCTTTGCCACTTTCTTTTCTTTGGGTTGAGGAGTAGGTGGAGATTTAGCCTTCCTCTTGGTGACTTTAGTTCTGATAGGTCCTTCCTTAGCTTCTTCTTCCTTGACACCTTCCTCTTTATCATCAACTAAGCCTTGTGTCAACTGTAGAGGCTCTTGTTTGGGCTCATATGTTTCATTTTCATTATCTTCCTCTTCTTCATCTACTTCCTCTTCCTCTGTTGTGCTTGCCTCTTCAACTCCAAATTTTTTTCTTGATCTTCTTGACCAATTTATCCTTCTTCTTCACTATTGTGGCTATTTTAAGTTCTATTACCACCCTTGATTTAACAATTTCATAGGTTCCAAAATGTTTTGCAGTCTTGTCAATTTCCTCTACAAGTAGAGCTATTATTGCTGCAGAGGCTTGATCAACATCAAGTTCATAACCTAGTGGCCCAAGCCATCTCACTCTAGGTATGACTAATTGTATATACATGTAATAAATTTCCACAAGAAAGAAAATATCCTTTTCATGTTTCTCAACCAATGATACTAGTATCCTCATTCTTTGTTTCATGGACTTCTTGAAGTCCTTAAAATAAGTAGTCATTTGGCCATCAAAATTCTCACCCATTTAATTAATGAATCCATTTATTTGGTCAATGACGGTCTTGTTCTGACCCATTTCACCTTTCCTACTGAAGGGAATTCTTTCATAATATAGAAAAACATACAAACCAAAACTAAGCCAAATTTGCATTGAGCTCCCTTAGACTTCCTTATAGCTCCTAGATTCTCATTGATCTACTGTAACATGAGTTCTACAAGATCATATGTATGATCTTTCCTCACCAATTTATAAGCAACATCCACTGCTATACATGGTACATTGTTTAGTTTGCTTGACTAGTAGAATTTATGTGATATGACTCTCACAGCAAAATCTAGTAGGGGTTTTGTGATGGTTTCTATTGCCATTCCCCTATTATTCCATTTTGCTCCTATATTCTTCTCTATGGCTTCCTTTTTGTCACTTCTCAAGGTCTTTGGCCAATCTAGGGTTGGAATACCAGTAACCCTATGTACAATTTTCTTTGTAAACTTTACTGGCCCTATTTCTAACCAAAAGGATCCATCATGGATTCTTCTCAACACAATGCATATCCATTCCATTTTGAAGACAATAGGGAAAACTAGGGCTTTGGTCAGACCCTTCTTCTCAACTATGGAGAATTCATCTTTAAGTTTTCCATTTTCATAGAGTTTATCTAATGCATTAAAAATCTCCAAATCTCCTATGGCTCCAAATTTGAAATTATAACATTTTCAAACATCTTGGACCATAACAACTTTATTAGGAATTATAGATAGGGCACCAACGAGATCATTCTTATAAGTGACTTTAGGGAAGGGTCTAAACTCTAGCTATTTGACTTTATTACTGACTAGCTAAATTTCATGATTTTCCTTCCCTTTGGTAGATTTTGACCTATATGCCATTATTTTCCAAACTAGGGTTTAAAATTAAATAAAATTTTAAAATTTGTGTAGCTCAACACTTGAACAAAATACCTATGAGTCAATGAACTAGAGTTGAATTGTTGTTGAAATCACTGTAAATCATTCTTTGTTCACTATAGAATTGCCTCTTTTCTCTACTTGACTTTGCTTCATCCTTGAATGATTCAAAAATGAATCATTTTTACCTTTATTATGTTCAAAAACCTAGCATTTATTACACTTTTGATTACAACTATACACTCGACTTCCAAAGATTTGATTAGCTTGGCTTTCATTGAAGTTCATTTGCTTGACATCTACTATCTTATTTTACTCATCATCAACTAAACTTTTCAATCACTAGGCATCCACTTCACTATTCAACTCAGCATATACTAGAGTTTTACTCAATAACCAAAGGTAGCTTCGCATCATCTTCTAAATTTTAACGAAGCATCCTTTCTTATGCATATTTCTTCTTTGCAATAATTCTATGTTTTCTTGGGCTGATATATGATACATCTTTATATGTATCAGCCCCATGTATCTATCTTGTACTATATTGGATAAGGTGTGATCACCTGACCTCTTGGGTGAAGTGATCTCTCTATTTGATGTGATGCATTCATCTTTCTTCTTCCATGTATTGTTCATTTCTCCTCTTATTTTTTCAACACCAATTTTCTCTTTTCCTTTGTTGAATTTAGTCTTTGATTCTTTTGACTTTGTAGGACAATTTTTGCTGATATGACTAGTCTTTAAGCAACTAAAACATGTAGTTTGGTTTATCCATCTACTATAACTTCCCTTAAAATGTACCCTTATGCAATTTTTAGGAATGTGTCCATATTCTTGACAATAGTGATATTCAAACTTGGTATTGTAATCCCAATTGTATTGTTGTGCATGATTGATTCCTCTTGCAAGCTAATTAGGTGTCCACATAGGCTTTGTTCTACATATGTCCATATTTTTTGCAGTAGTAGCAATGACCCTCAAATCTTGGTGTCCTTATGGTCTTGGTTCTATAGTCTTGCATTGAATGTCCTTGCTTTTTGTACTTGCGACAAAAATTTGCATTTGTAGGCTTAGCATGCTAATAACCATTCTTGCTTTTGCACACATTAGAGGTATGCCCCTTTTTACCACAAAAATGACAAGTAGGTTTAGTGTTCTTACCTTTTTTGCTTCTTTTTTCTATAGCCTTGGATGATTCTCCTTGTTTAGTGCTGATATAACCAAGTCCTAAAGTATCATTACTAGCCCTTGGTGATTTCAACAATTGCTCAAAGTACTTGATGGCCTCATTGGATTTGTTGTAACTTTTTGTTATTTCCTTTTTTCTTTTCAATTCATTCTGCAATTGTTAATTTTGTATCTTCAAGGTGGATATCTCAATGTCCTTCATGTTTAGGTCATGATGAGCATTTATCATCTGGCTCAATGTGTCCAATTGCATGTTTGAAATCTTTTCAAATTCAGTTATCTTCTCTTCCAACCTATTGACAAGATTTATCTTGTCATATTCTTTCATGGCGTTGTCCTCAATAGCTCTTTTCTTTTGTTTAGTCACTTCACAAAGCATTATGGCTTGTGATTCTTATTCAAGCTTGAGTAATCTAATTTCTTTAGCTTGTGCTCTATTTTTCTCCATTAATTCTACTATTGTTCCATCAAATTCTTTGGAATCTCCATTGGAAAACACTTGTGAGGTGTCAATTTCCTTGTAGTGCATGTCATTTTCAGCTATTGCTATCTTCTTCCTTCTTTTCAAGGATTTTCTCTGCTCCTCCCTGGCTTCCTCTACTTTGTGTAGAGCTAGTTGCACATCAATCACCTAATTGTCAATGATCTTTCCAAGTTTGAAGACTTCCATCTTTTGACCTTTTTCTTCAAGCTATTAGGCTTCTCCTTGTCAAAACCAAAGCTTTGATACCAATTGTTGGAATGTTCAAATGGGAAGAGTACTTCTAATGTGGGGGTGAATCAGAAGTAACCAGTTTTTATACTTTCAAACCCTTATTCACACATAACTAAAAGAAATATACATGCATGTAAACATATAAGCAAACATGAAATGAAAGCATGCATCAACACATAACACAAAGATTTGGTAACCCAGAAACCCTCCAGGAATAAGAAGGTAGAATTGGGGTGTGGATGACACCCACAAAAATCACTGTAGCAATCAATTTTTAACCAATTCTGATGGTCTGCCCTATGAAAGGCCTACCCTATTAAATGCTTTACACTGTGTCAATAGTGACCTAGTTAGAGGATTTACAAACACTTACATAAAGTGTCACCCTATTAAAGGATTTACAATAGGTTTTTAAACCCACCTAATACATAAGATTATCATGACCTTCTCCAAAGGTTCTCCTACCTAGCTATTAAGCTAACCTATCAACATAGGATTTTAACCTTTAATACAATTGTGAGTGAGTATTAGAACATTTGACTTGATTGGATGCAATCTCAAATTGTTGGGTTTAGGTACTAGATCTGCTCTTCCTATTCTAATCCTTTCTTGATTTGATCTCTATATATACTCCTTGTCCCTTGTGCTATTATGATCAACTTGATATGAAACTATTGCTCTATTCCTCTAAGTCTTTTCTCTTCTTCACACCGATTTTTTTCTATAATCTCCCCTTATACTATTCTCTTCCACAAATGCAATGGTGCATTCATTCTCCTTATAAAGAATTTGAAGAATTAGGGTTAGGTATGGATCTACAATAAATATTGAATCTCAAATTCTTGGTCATACATTGGATTTTCTTCATTGGTTGCATGCCTTCTCCATTTTTTTTTGATTGGTTGTATATAGATTACATAGGGAATGTAAATGATTTGTCCTTATCCTTTTTCTCCTTTGAAATATCTCTTAGTCAACTCCAAAAATAGTTTCTATCTTAGTTTGTGTGAGTACAAACTCTTATGCTAATTCTGAGTTACTCAGCACTCATTACATTACTAATGCTCAACACAAATTGATTCCTGGATTGCTCAACATCTATTATTTTCCTAGTTTTCTCGGCACCTATATGTTCTATATTGCTTGGCATCTGAACATTTCTGGATTACTTAGCACATGAACATTTCCTAGATCACTCAACACATACTATATTTTGACTTGCTTGGCTCCAATTGTGGCTCAGCAGCTATTAAAATTCTAGCTTGGCATACATTGTGTACTTGGCATATATAGTGAAAATGGTTAAGTGTGTTGATACTCAATTCCCAAGACTATTCTTTTAACCAACAAAAAAAATATTTATGCACTAAGTAACTTGTGTTCATCTTCACTTTTCAAGTGCAAGTTTCTATTATCACTTGTTCTAATTGTTGTGATGTTGAGCCTAATTAGAGTTAGAGGTTAATTTTTTTTCCACTTTATTTGGCATTGATTCTCCCTATATTTTACTATAGTGTTTTAGGGTAGCATGCCAAATATGAGGTCAAGAAGTAGTGCCCCTTGCAAGGTCTTGGGATAGAGGCCTAGGTGCACACCTTGTTGCAGTATAGGTTGGGGTCAAGGGGAAATGCCCTTATGGGAGTTTTTGTGGTAGCACTCTGAAAGCTCGATCAACTTTATTACTATAAAAGGGATCCAATACTATTTTTCTATTGGAAGACTTCTTCTAGCCCAAATTTTTAAGTTGCAAAAAACTTGATTATAAAAATTTTTAGGGTTAGGGATTTCATAATGTATGTTGAGATTGCAGCTTCTTGCAATGATATTGAGTTTTAAAGGATTGTTGATTGTAATTAGGTTGTAATCATTGGATAAGAAAGATATTGGACTTGTTGTCTAGTGGATGTAGCCTAGGAATTTGGTGAAGCACATTAAATATTTTTGTTTTGTGTTATTTTCTATGCAAATAATTATTTTATGTTATTGGTTAAATAGTTGCATGTAATTATATTTCTTTCCATGATAGAATATAGTTCCATACCATTGATCTAGGCTAGGGTGGTTTCTAATTTTTGTTTTATCTACATCTAGAACATACTTATTAAAAAGAATAGTAAAACATTTCATATGAGGGTCTAGTAACATATTCCAACAAAACATTTCTCCTAGGGCTAAGTTTTTTGAGGTCAAATTATTGATACCAAACTACTTTTTCTCTAGTGGCTTATATATGATTTCCCATTTTAGTATTGGTATTTTCTTTCTATCTTAGGTCCCATGCCAAATGGAGTTCCTAATGTGTGAATTGATTGTCTTGTAGATACTTGTGGGGGTGGAAAGAATGGGAATTACTTTGGGTCAACAGTTTTTTATAGTTATTGACTATGAGATCATGTGATGATGCTATATGTCTATAGCCATAGGGAAAAATGAGCTATGTGTTGGAATTATTCTATTGAGATCTTGCTAAGATAGAGCTTTCCTGTAAGATTGATTTCTAACCCTTGTAAAATAAATTTGGACCTTCTAGTACTATTTGATGAGGAAAACTAGATGAAGATCAATGCCTAGAATTTAAAGTGGTAGAAATTATTTTTCTTAATTATTTATTTCTTGTATGTGTATGCATTAGAATCAAGATCCAAAAGATATAAAGCCAAAGCCAGACATCTAAAAAACTAAATCAATTAACAAGCATATATGATAAACCAATAAGGAAACCAAATAACAGAACATTCAAACTTGCATCTTAGTGTAGCCTCCTTGACATGTAGATGTGGTCATGATCATGGATGTATGCTCAAAGATGGTGCTCAAGCTTTAAAATGGATGGATTTGATAGATGCATAGAAATATAAGTATCACCTAATAGAGCTATGAAACTAAGTAGCTATCAAAATGGTATAATAATTATACTCAGAAGTTGGATGGTTTTTATGGAGTAAAGGTCTCAATTTATAGGCAATTGGGTGTTGAGGATATTAGAATTCTTGATGGATAGCTAATTGAGAGAGGTGCGGTTCAATTGTCTAAGATAGGTAGAGGAGACATACTTCTGTGTTTGGAGATGGATGAGGGAGATGTGACATGAGAGTGAACTTGGGCTTGACTCAAAGGGAACAAATCATGCCTTAATTTATGCAAGTGATTTGGAGAGGGATTCTAGACATGGAAGAGCAAGTGATGTATTTAAGTTAAGATGGGTGAGGTGGATTAGTTAATTGGAGGATGTGGGAGGTGGATGAATTTGTTAGAGAAAAGGTTGCTAGGTGAGATTAGTTAAATAAATAAATAATTTAATTAAAAGAAGAATTATTGGTAGATGATATTTAATCAAATAAATGAATTATTTAATTAAAAGAGAAATATTTGGTGCATGAGATTTAATTAATTAAATGAATTATTTAATTAAAAGAGAAATTACTGGTGCATAAGATTTAATTAAACTAATGACTTATTTAATTAAAAGAGGAATGACAGGTGCATGAGTTAAGTTTGGGTAACTGATGGTTTAGAGGATGACTTTGTGACTGGAGGAATTAAATTAATTAAACAAAGCTAGGTTTTGGAGATTAAATTAAATGGGTTTTACATTTAATTAATTTAATAGAGCAAGGGGGATTTTATTAATAAATTAGACTATAGGTTATCTATTAATTTATTAAATGGGCTATAATTAATTAATTTAATTAATTAATTAGGGGATAGCTCTAAAATAATTAAATAATTAAATATTTAATTAAAATATACTTTAGAAGATGAGTAAATTTAATTATGAATATATGTGATTAGAGTTAGGTGTCCATATTTTGCTCCTCTTCGATATAGTATTGGGACAACACTATTTCAAAGATGAGTTTAAATAATATATGACATGAAGAAGATTCTCAAAGCAACTAGGTTTCCCTAGTCTTGATAAAAGAGTGTAATGTGTGATGCTCCCTAAAGAAGGAAATGAAGAGAGAAAACAAGACTAGATGACATCTCAAAAAGTAAGAAAATTTGTGTGAGATGGAGCATGCACAAAGGATGAAAGAGGTTTAAAAGTGGCTCATACTCTCATTGTGGTAGTGAGAGACAAGGGGATATTAGTTGTACAAATTAAAAATATTTGTGAGATAGGATGGAGAACATGAGTGGTAAATGGGATATTTTTATTTTTAAATTGAACCTTTAGCATGTTGGATGAATGAGTGGGATTTTGGAAACTATGTATATTTTTTTGGGATTTTTGGATAGGTTTCAAGCTAGGACAAGGGTGTGGGCTAGATGTTGATAGATGAATTATAGGATTGAATTTAATAGGATGAATATGACTCTTTTTTCTGTTTCCTTTTTGTGAAATGGAAGGATGAGATGGAATTTATTTGAAGCTTCAAGCGTAGGATTCTCCATGAGTAGAACCATCAAGTAGTTGAACACTTAATTTAATATAGCAATGTTGGTGACTGGCCAAGGTTACTAAGAACATCAATGCCTTATCATCATTTTTACATGGGACTAACTCAAAATAAACACTCAAGGATTTCCCTAACATAACACATGAAACCCAATGGGAATTGAAGTGTAAATGACACTCGAAAACCCACAAACAAGAAATATTTCCCAACTGCACCATTAAATCATAAATGATCATATGTTTGGATATGCAAGGATTAGACCTAAGTGACTCATAGGAAGAAGAGAAAAAAGAATAAGAAAGAAAGATCAAGACTTTAGTCGGTGATTTCCCTATTTGCAGTGCACCATGATATGAATGACCATGGTGAATTTGAGGAGGGATAACCAAATTGCTAGGAAGAAATAATCAAGAACCAAAATTGAAATCCATCATTGAAAGAAAGATAAATCGAAAAAATAACATCTACTAGAAATATTAATAGGACTTGATATTGATGGACCTAAGTTTGAATAGAGGAAAGATATATCATGCAAGGACTTATTAGTAGCACCTAACACCTAGACTCAAAAAGAAACTAGATATTCTAATGAAAAAACTTTAGTGAAAATTGATTCTACATAAGGTCTTTTTGAACTATGGAGTAGTGACAACTGAAGGACCTAATCTAACATGAATTGAGATGAGACTAGGCTATGCATGATAGAACTGATGAAAGAATGCTCAAGACTTTATTATTTGATTTCCCCATTTGTAACATACCATAATATGAATGATCTTGGCAACCTTGAGGAGGGGATAACAAAATTTCTCAAAAATTTAATCAAGAACTAAAATTGAAATCCAACATCAAAAGAAAGAGTAAATTAACAAAGAATAACCATGTGCTAAAGAGATTGGTAGGACTTGATATTGATAGACCCAAGTCTAATGAAAGGAAAGATGTATCCTACAAGGACTAGTCAGTAGTACCTAGCACCTATATTCAATAACAACTAGAAATTATCAAGATAACACTTTAGTGACATAGGATCTCACAAAAGGACTTTATGAAGCATGAAGCTGTAAGAGGTAGGGGACCTAATATAATGTGAAATGACATGAGATTGAGCTATGTAGAATGGGATTGGTTGAAGACTGATGAGATGATTACTACTATGGAGGATGCTATGTACAATAAAATTGACCAAGATATTTTCAAGGATGACACTATACATAAGCTATTTATAGGGGATGGTGAGGATATGTTGGTGCTATGTATGCACGTAGAAGGTTGAATTTGATGGATTATTGGTGGTGCAAACAAATGCATGATGGTATCCCAACCATACTAAAGAGAGAAGATATACTTATGGTGGATAGGGTGATGTGGATAATGGGGATGATATACCACAAAACAAGGCAAGTGCTAGGAAGGATGCATCCTGATGATGATGATTTTTGATCAAGGCTTTCAATAAGGCTATAAATCAGATAAAGGGTGTGACTAGATGGGTTTACTGATGCACAATTATAGATATGCTAGAGGAGAAGAATAGGATAGGGCATCCATGTTAGCATGAATGCTGATGGTATTCCTTTGGGGGAGTATCTTAAGCATTGGATTGATGGATAACATGATTGGCATGTTACATTCATGAATTTGTTTATCATTGATGTCAACATAGTATTATTTCTATGATGAATGATAGAATAACCAATAGAGAATGATGTTGTAAAAATTGGATATTGATAATCAGGTCATGTACAATTGGGAACATATTCTACATTGTATCTTGATAAAGTGGAAAAGTGTTCATACAATCAGTCAAAGAAATGCGAGAATTATTCAAGAATCATAGAGGATATTGCATAGACAAAGTACCTGACAAATGGTTTTTGATGTTTGGATTGTATCTTTTAATAGGGATAGAATCATTATAAGATAAGCTAGAAAGTGATACTAGATAGTTTGGTGATGACATTCGTGAGTGTGCAATGCTAGAGGCCACATGTGTGAGAGGTTGTAAAGATTGTGAGCCAACAATGTTATGTAATTGTAAAATAATTATTTATCTTCATAAGGTCCTATTAAAACTAATTGGGAAATCCCCAAGGCCAAATCAAAGAATTATTTTGAGGATATGGTAAAAAGAAAGGTTATTTTCATTATGATTAAGTATGTATGCAAGTGTGAGAAAGTTTGTGAAGCATGAATTGTACAAGTGATATGTGAAGTTGGTAAATGCAAGTAAGTAATCTAAGGAATGATTGAATGCAAAGTTGGTGATCTATTGTTGAGATCAAAAGAGGATTGGTCCAATCAAGCAAATAGAGAAGTTCAAAATCATAATATTATTATGTAAGGAATAATATAGAGATTAGTTGGATAGTGAGTTCGGTGATCTTACCCTAAAGTTGTTTGGACATTAGGTTCTTCTACCTTATATAACTCCTAATAGAGTTGGCACAAATTCTAATAGGTTTGGAATCTCCTAACAAGGAATGATATATATTGAATATATTTCATTTTCTCCTAGTAGAGTTCAGCTTCTTACAAGGAAATTTTATATTAGTAAATAATTTTTTTCATACAATTCCCACCATGGTTTTTCCCTTTGATCAAGGGTTTCCTTAGTTAGCATATTTGGTGTTATTGTGTATGTGTATCTTCTTATGGTTGTTGGTTATATTTTTTTACATGGTTAAGGATTAATAATGGTAATAAATGTTCTAATGATTGGATAACTTATTCACACCCCCTCTTCTCAGTTATCTTAGTAAAACTTACTTTCTAACAATTGGTATCACAACATTAGGTCCTTAGAGAGAAATCTTAACAAATTAAGGAGATCAATGGTGGGTCACTTTAGAAAAGAACATATTAAATGTGATGAAGCTTTACAAAAGAACATCTTAAATGTGATGAAGCTAACTATGACATTTGGAAGGAGAATGTGAAGACTCATTTATTATGTATGTGTCTAGGGTATTGGCTGATGACAAAGAATGGAAACAAAATTGTGAAAGAAATAAAACTTAAGGATTAAAGTGAAGCTATAAGAGATCTATTTATATGTAATATTCTTGAAAAGGAATATTATTGTTAGCTCTTCCTAGAGCTAAGTATAGTTAGGTAAAATCCTTAGATACATCTCATAAAATTTGGAAATCTTTAAAGAAACTATATTTGAAGGCAATGTGCATGCTAAAAGAATTAGATTACATAATTGGATATGTTTATTTCAAGATGATAAGATAATGGAAGATGAATCTATAAGAAGCTAAATTGGTAGAATATCAAAAATTGTTGCAAAAATTAAGTCTTGCAATGGTTCTAAAATTGAAGATGAGATTATTTGGAAGATTTTAAAATTTTTGACCCTACCATTCAAGAAAACATCATAAGTGATTGACATAGTGATACTCTACATTGAGAAGTTTACCAAAAAGACACTACTTGGAAGAATGGAAGCAACATAAGAAAGCTTAAAGAAATTTGGAAAATTTCCAAGAGTGGAAACAACATTTAGTGCATTAAGTTTTTATCTTTATTTATCAAGAAATGCAAGCACTAGTGGAGACTATGCTACTAATAGTAGATCTAGATATGAAGAGGATAGAAGAATTGAAAAATGAATTTCCCTAGTTGTAAATAGAGAACTAAATGGTAAGAGAATTTTTAAATGTTACATTTATAATGAATTTGGTCATTATGCTTCTAAGTGTCATAAAAGAGAGAAAAAGTCTACGAATAATTTCAAATCTAAAAATCCTAGAGATTGTTTGTATGAAAATCAAGATGACAAGTCCAAAGAAAGAGTTAAGAGTGAAAGTTGTGATGAGGTAGGATTTGTAGCTATAAAAGAAGGAAATCCTAAAAAAGAAGTTAGAGAAGAGAAAGTCCTAGTTTTTCAAGTTCAAAATAAATTTGAATTGATTATAATGGTTGTTCACATCATATGACTAGAGACATGGATAAGTTTATTAAGTTTAGTAATCATCATGGAGGAATTGTCAAAGTTGGTAACAATGCAGCTTGTCCTATCAAGGGAATATGATTTATTAAACTTGAAGGAAAGACTAAAACTAATGATGGCTATTTTGTTGATGGATTAAGGCATAACCTCTCGAGTGTTGGATATTTGGTTGATAAAGGTTATCAGTTGCAATTCATAGAGAAGACATGCATTATCAATGATAAAGATGGTAAGTTGATTGGCACTAATTGCTAGCATGAATATTGATGGTATTCCTTTGGGGGAGTATCTTGAGTACTTCTAGAGCATGTCATAGATTGTTAGCATGATTAACATGTTGCATTGATGACTATTTTTATCATTGATGTCAACATATTAGCATTTGTGTCAAGATTGGCAGAGTAGTAGACAAATAATGAGGTCATATGGATAGAGGTTTGACGATCAGGTCAAGTTTGGATAAGCACATATTATTCAATATGTTTTGATGATGAGGTTAAGTTCAAATCAAGTAAGGAGAAGATATGCATATGATATTCTTGATTTACAAAGAGAACTATATAGATAGAGTATCTTAAAAGTAGTTTTTGATGAATGGATTGTATCTCCTAATAGAGATAAAATCATGATGTTTGAGGTTAGAAAGTGACAGAGGACAATCTGATGATAATTTCAATGAGTGTGCAAGGTTTGGAGTCATACATATTAGAAGTTATAAAGATTGTGAGCTGACAATGTTTTGTAATTGTAATATAATTAATTATCTTAATATGGTCCTATTATAAATAATTGTGAAATCCTCAAGGCCAAATCAAGGAATTGTTTTAAGGACATGATATAAAGGAAGGTATTTCCTTGATTATAAGTATGCATTGTGATTGATATCAAGTGAGAAAGAGTAGTGTATTTGGTAAATGTGAGTAAGCAATCCAAGGGATTGTTGGATGGGAAATTGGTGATCTGATATCGAGATCAGAAGAAGATAAAGTTTGAATGATAGGATAGAGGAAGAGGAAGTATGAATACAGTTCATTTATATTATTATGTAAAGAATAATATAATGATCAGTTGGACAATGAGTTCAATGGCCTTTCCCCTAAAGCTATTTGGATAGTGGCTCCATTTGCCTTCTCCAAATCCTAATAGGGTTGGCACAACTCCTAACTAGATTGGAGTCTACTAACATGGATTCAAGTCTCCTAAAAAGAATTGATATGTATTGAATGTATTTCATTTTCTCCTAATAGGGTCCATCCTCTAAAAAGGAATATTTATATTAGTACATCATTTTGTGTGTACCATCCTCTCTAGGGTTTCCCCTATGATCAAGGGTTTCCCTAGTTAATATATTTAGGGTTATTGTGTATGAGAATCTTGTTGTTGTTTATGATTATATTTATCATATGGCTAATGATTAATAAGGTTGACAATTTTTTTAATAGTTGGAAAAGTGATTCACCCCCTCCCCCTCCCTCTTAGTTATATTAGCAAACATTATATTCTAACAATTGGTATTAGAGCATCAGATCCTTAAAGAGAAAACTCAAAAACTTTGGGAGATAAATGGTGAGTCATTTCAAAAATGAAATTCCTAAGTCAGATTAAGTTAATTTTGATATTAAAAAGATGGAGCTTCTTGGTGAGATATCAGAACTGTATACATAATAGAACATTATGTTTCTAGATCTAGAATCCTTCTATTGCATAGAAAATAATAGAAGCACAACTAAAGAAAAATCTAGATCCAAAGAACACAAGAAAATCAAAGAAGTTATTGATCTTCTTATGAAAGGAGAGCCAGATGATATAATTTTTTTGGTTTGTTGGACATGTAAAGAACTTGGTCATTTTTCATCTAGATGCTCTAAGAGAGTTAAAAACTAGAAAGAATTTAGTTTCTAATGATGATGAATAATTTAGTGAATGTATGGAAATATTCTTGAATAATAGTGATGATAAAGAAATTGAGCTTGAATTGGTTAAGAAAGAGGAAGTAAACAAAGAGATAGCTTTAGTGACTATTGTTGATCCAAAAGATAACCATGAAAAGGTAGAAATTTTCTTTGAGACTAAAGATCACTTAAAGAATGATGTACAAATTGTTCAAGAAAGAGGAGAACAAAGAAATGAACTAAGGTAATAAATAAGAATTGAGATAGAAACTCCTACATCTAACAAGAACTTGATAAAGAATCACCTTGCAAAGCAAATTACTAGAAGCAAAGACAAAGGAGTGAAGACTAGAAATAGTGTGCATAAGGAATTATGTGTGATTTATTAAATTGAACCTAAGAGCATGGATGATACGTGCAAGGATGACCATTGGATTCAAGCAATGTTTGAAGAACTAGATCTAATTGTGAAGAATGAAATATAGGAATTGGTTCCTAGACCTAAAGACAAGAATCTTATAAGAACTAAATGGGTATTCAAAAATAATATGGATGAATAGGGTGAAGTTGTGATGAATAAAGATAGATTGGTAAGAAAACATTATTCACAATACGAAGGTATAGATTATGAAGACACATTTACCCCTCTAGCTAGAATGGAAGTAGTAAGAATGTTCTTGGCAAGTTTAAAGTGTAATATATGGATGTCAACTCAGCCTTTTTGAATGGAGAACTTTATGAAGAAGTTTACATTGAGAATCCTAAAAGATTCCCTTTGATAGAAGATATAGATATGGTATGTAGATTGAAGAAAGCACCATATGGTCTAAAACAAGCACCTAGAAGATATGGTATGTAGATTGAAGAAAGCACTATATGGTCTAAAACAAGCACCTAGAACCTTGTATGTGAGATCAAATAAGTATTTGCAAAATATTAGATTTGGTAAAGGTATGATAGATAGTAATCTATATTTGAAAGAAATTGAAAATGGTTTGTTGATCATTGTGATATTTTTTGATGATATAATCTTTGGAGGCAACAATGAAGCAATTAATAGGTTTTCTAAAGAGATGAAGAATGAATTTGAGATGAGCATGATTGGTTAGATGAAATTTTTCTTAAGTTTAAAGATTGTGCAAAATGTAGATGGGATTTTCATATCACAAGCTAAGTATTTAAAAGAATTTTTAAAAATATTTATCTTGGAAAGTTGTAAGCCTGTTGATACACCAATGGTAACTAGTCAAAAGTTATTTAACAAAGATGAGACACCTACAATTGAGAAGAAGAAGTATAGATCAATGATTGGAGTTTCAAATATCTAACTCACAGTAGACTAGATATAGAAAATCTAGTTGTGATAGTAGAAAGATTTCAAGCCAATCCTAAGGAATCTCATTATACAATAGTAAAGAGGATATTCAAATATCTGAAGGGTACACCTAATTATGGATTATGGTATAATAGATTAAGTTTTTTTACTTAGTGTACTTATACATATGTAGACTAGGCATGAAGTATGGATGATAAAAAGAGCACTAGTGGTGGATCATTTTCCTTGGAGGAAGATTGGTTTCTTGGCTGAGCAAGAAACAAGATTGTATTTTACAAAGTACAACTTAAGTAGACTATGTGAGAGCAACAAATAATTATAATCAAATAATTTGAATGAAGTAGATGTTGAAGGACATCAGGATAGAATTTCTAGATCTTATTATCATACACTATGATAACACAAGTATAGTGAGTATTTCTAAGAATCTTACATTTCATTCTAAGACTGAGCATATATCTATTAGTATCATATTTTAAGAGAGAAAGTTGTTGAGAAAGAAATTAGATTGGAATATGTAACTAAATTAGATTAGATTGCAGATATCTTTATAAAAACCTTTGCCTCAAGATACATTTGAGTACTTTCAAGGTATGCTTGGGGTTATGCCTATGTCTACTTCTAAGTAGAATATGTAGATATTGCATCAATCTAGTGGTACATAATACTATTGGTTGACTCAACTGAATGTTGATGCTTCCTATATGGGGGAGTATCTAAGATGTATTGAGTCATATATGACTTATGATAGTTGGTTTAGAAGTATCTTTGGACACATGAGATAGTTGAAGACTTAAAGAAGATGATTGACATAATGAAGCCTTTTTCATTGATGTCAATGGGGGAGAGTATGCATAAAAAACATGTCCTTAGTACTATGAGGGGGAGATTTCATAGAGTAATAACATGTATGGGGAGAAGATCCCTCAAGGGTGGAGAGATTTACTAATGGGGAGAGATCGAGATATCCTATGTATGAATAAGGGAAATAAAGTATTATTAATGTCAATAGGGAGTAATAGTGTATGGGGGAGAAGTTGAGAGTTGTTCCTAAGAATCAAAGTGTGAGTAACTAATGCTAATCCTAAAGAAAAAGATATGGAATAGAGAATTGTTCCTATGAGTTCCATATTTGATTGATGAAGAAGATTTTGAAAGAAGAGAACATCAATGGTTGCAACAAAGTCTTGTTTTGGTATTCTTGGAACTTAGAAATTTTTCATCTATGTGGCCATCAATACAAAAGGAGGAGAATGTTATCATGAATGCTAATTGTATTCCTTTGGGGGAATATTACAAGAATTGTGAGAGCATGTGGATATTGTTAGCATGATTAACCTATTGCATTCATTGTTGTGTTTGTCATTGATGTCAGCATAACAATATTTCTCCTGAAGAGTAGTAGATTAGCAGACAAAGAATGAGGTTGTATGGATAGATATTTGATGACCAGGTCAAGCACGATTAAGGAAATGTTCTAAAGTGTGTCTTGATATGAGGTTAAGTGTACATCAAGTAAGGAGAAGATATGCTTGATTTATAGAGAACAGTATACAAATAGAGTATTTGAGAAGCAATTTATAATGACTGAATTGTATCTCCTAACAAAGATAGAATTGTGAAATGCAAGATTAGACAATGACAAAGGACAATTTGATGATGATGTTAGCGAGTACAAAAGGTCTAGAGTCACACATGTGAGAAGTTGCAAAGCTTGTGAGCTGACAATGTTATGTAATTGTAATAGAATTAATTATCTTAATTTGGTGTGATTAAGGGAGAGGAACCAATAGTCATGAGGGATAACTTCATCAACATGTACTCTCTACATGGGATATCGTAAGACCTTCATTTCTTTTAGAAATGTAAAATGAACATTGAACTACCTAAAACTAAGGTTTGAAGGTTTAACTCATCACAAAAATCATTAAAATAGTGCACCTAGTGAAATGTGTCCAAAAATGACTTTTTAAACATTTGACCAAAGCTTAATCTAAAACTATCTAATAATTGAATTTAAAACTATCATTAGATGTTAATAGAAGATTATATAACTATATGAAATGTAGCATATATGCAACTTAAATGGACCAAATAGTTATTATTAATCATAAATATTTTTTATACATAAGACAAAAGGATAAATATTTCTAAATATATATATATATATATTTGTTCTTATAAAAATAACACATTATTATATAAAATACATCGTATATCCAACACAAAGGGACCATTAGTTCAACACTAAAAGTTTTTGAAAATCTAACACATTTCATGAGAAAATACAAGACATTTATTGGTATTCACCTTTTATATTTGTGATTAGACATATTACTAATATGATTTAATCTATGCAACGACATTCCTACCCAAAAGTTGTACACATAAGAATAGTATTTGTACACTAAGATATCAATGTTTATTTAAGTGAGAATCTTATTTTATTAAGTAAGCATATTATGTTTTGAGTGACACACATTTATTAGATATCTATGATATTTTGTTTGAGATAAAATGTTATTTATTTCACTCATTAATGAATTTATTTATTTATTTTTTCTATAACATTTATAAGTTCATGTGTTCAAGTATTGGTTTTTTTTTTATCAACATTTTGATTTTTTAATATTTACAAATAAATCAATTAGTTACAATACATAGTAAAAATTTGTTAGGAGATTGGATAATATGTTCATGATAGGGTCATCAACTATTGGACCCAACTCAACTATTGGTTCCTCTCCCCTATAACTAATTGGAAAGCCTCAAAGCTAACTCTAGGATCTTTTTGAGGACATGGTATAAATAAAGATATTTTCCTTGATTGTAAGTATGCATTATGATCAAGATCAAGTGAGTAGAGAAAATTATTGGGTAAATGCAAATAAGTCATCCAAGAGATTATTGGATGCAAAGTTGGTGATCTAGTATTGAGATCAAAAGAAGAAGTTAGGATAATAGGACAGAGGAAGAAGAAGTACAATTATATCTCATTTTTATTATTCTACAAGGAATACTATAGAGATCAGTTGGAAAGTGAGTCCAATTATCTTGCCCCTAAAGCTATTTGGCCAATGGGTCCATCTACCTTCTACAACTCCCAACAAGGTTGGAATCTCCTAACAAGGATTCAAAATCTCCTAATAGGGATTGATATGTACTAAATGCATTCATTGGCTCCTAACATGGTCCATCCTCTAACAAGGAGTAATTATATTCATCCATAATTTTTTGGGTACCATCCCCATTGAGGTTTTCCCTTTGATCAAGGGTTTTCCTAGTTAACATATCTAGTGTTATTATGTATGAGTATCTTGTTATGGTTTTTTATTATATTCCTCATATGGTTAAGGATTAATGAGATTTATAATTGTAATAATAGTTCGATAATTGATTCCCACCCCCTCTTAGTTATACTGAGGCAATGTTTTTCAATTGACCCCTACAAAGCTGACATGTTTGGTTGCAAAGGTGGATAATAGTTGTTAATGGCATATAAGATTTTTTCATATAAACTTTGATAATATTGTGAAGGCTACTAGTACATTTTATATCATAGATATACCTAGATTTATGAAGCCTACTAATGTTGTGTGCAAAGAATGTGTTATGGCTAAGTAGAAGAATTTTTTTTTCCTAGTAAGAAGTTTAGTATCATAGAATAATTGAAGATTGTTCATACAAGTTTTAGTGGTCCTACCAGAACAAGAGGATTCTATGGTTAAAGGTACTTCATGATTTTTGTTGATGATTTTACTAGGATGATGTAGGTAGCATTTCTTTAAAAAAAAAGTGATAGGCATATGAAAAGTTTAAGTTGTTTAAGAATAGAGTTGAGAATGAATTTAGAGTAAAGATAAAATGTTTAAGATCAAATAGAGGTGGAGAGTTTACCTCAAATGAGTTTAACACCTTTTTTGAAGTAAATAGAATCAAGAGTCAACTATCAACACCTAAGACCCCTAAGAAAAATGAGATTGTTGAAATAAGAAACAAGTCTATAACAGAAGCAACAAGAGTCATGATGCATCAAAGAAATTTTGGAGAGAAGCAATAAATACAACAATATACACAATGGATAGAGTGTAGATTAGAAAATGTACAAATAAGATTCCCTATGAATTATAGTTTGGACATGCACCCTTAGTAAAGTATTTCAAAAATTTTGGAAGTAAATGTTACACAATGAGAGATGATGATATTGGTAAGCTTGATGCAAGAAGCAATGAAGGTATGTTCCTTGGTTATTAATTGAAAAGAAAAGCTTAGAGATGTTTTAGTCAAAGAACTAAAACTATTGTTGAGTGCAAAAATGTAAAAGTGGATGAAAAGTTTGGAGTTAAAGAGAGAGTGTTGGTTATAATTTTGATGAAGATAAGATAATGCCAAATTTATTATATAAAATATTGAAGTTTTATTTGAGACTAACAATGATTTACAAAAAGGTGTTCAAGTTATTGAATAGAGAGAAGAAGCAAGAGTTAAAATAGTAATGCCCATACTTAATATAAATTTGACAAAGAGTCACCCTACTAATCAGATTTTTGAAAGAAAACATTAAGGAGTTATGACAAGAAACATAGTACATGAAGAATCACTTTTAATTTCTAAAGTTGGACCGAAGAGTGTAGATGAGGCATGGAAGGATGATCATTAGAGTCAATTAATGAAGGACGAGTTAGATTATATTTTGAAGAATGAGACATGAAAATTAGTTTCGAGACCTAAATACAAGAATGTTATAGGAACTAAATGGGTTTTTAGAAAAAAGGTGAATGAAAAAGGTGAAGTTGTGAGAAATAAAGAAAGATTGGTATGAAGAGTATATTCACAACAAGAAGGTATAGACTATGAAGAGACATTTCCCTCTATTATAAGAATTAAAGTAGTAAGAATGTTCTTCACTAATGAAAAATGTAAGAAGTTCAAAGTATATCAGATGGATGTAAAGTCAACAATTTTGAATGGAGAATTTGAAGAAGAAGTATACATTGAGAATCCTAAAGGATTTCCTTTGATAGAAGAAAATGATATAGTATGTAAATTTAAAGAAAGCATTGCATGGTCTAAAGAAAGTGTCTAGAACCTAGTATGTGAGATTGGACAAACATTTGGAAAAGTTAGGATTTGCTAGAGGTACTATAGATAGTAATCTATATTTGAAATAAATTGATAATGGAGTATTGGTTATTGTGATATTGTGGATGACATAGTCTTTTGAGGAAATGATGAAGTAAGTGACAAATTTGATGGTGAAATGAAGAATGAATTTAAGATGAGTATCATTGGTGACATGAAATATTTCCTAGGCCCTATAGATTGGGAAGAAAAATGATGTTATTTTCTTATCACTAATGGTATTCCTTTGGGGGAGTATCCCAAGCATTGAATAGATGAATAACATGATTTACAAGTTGCATTCATGACTGTATTTTTCATTGATATAAACATAGTGCTATTTTTGTAAAGACTAGTAGAGTAGTAGACAAAGAGTGAGGTCATACAAATTGTATATTCATGATCAAGTCATGCATAGATGGGAACATATTCTACATTGTGTCTTGATTAAGTGGATAAGTGCACAAAGAGTCAAATAAATAATAGAGTTATTCAAGAATTATAGAGGAAAATGTACAAAAAAAGTACCTGATAAGTTACTTGTTTTATTAGGAATGGAATCATAATGGGTGAAGTTAGATAGTGATAGTAGATAACCTGATGATGCCATCTGGGAGTGTGCAAGGTTAGAGGCCAAACGTATGAGAATTTTTAAAGACTCTGAGATATCAATGTTGTGTAATTGTAAAATGATTGTTTATCTTAATGATGCCATATTATAATTAACTGAGAAAGCATTAAGGCTAACTCAAGAAATCATTTTAAGGGTGTGGTATAAAGGAAGGCTATTTTACTTGTGATGAAGTATGTATGCAAGTGTGAGAAAGTTTCTGAAGTGTGAATTGTGCAAGTGATATGTGAAGTCAGTGAAGTCAAATAAGTGATCTAAGGAATTGTTGGATGCAAAGTTTGTGATCTAATAATGAGATTAGAAGAGGATTAGTCTGGTTAAGAGGAAAAAGGAATACACGATCATTTATTTCTATTATTTTGCAAGGAATAATACAAATATTAGTTAGATAGTGAATATAGTGACCTTACCCCTGAAGTTGTTTCGACAGTGGGTCCTTCTTCATTCTACGATTCCTAACAGTGTAGACACATTTCTTAATAGGGTTGGAATCTCCTAGTAGGGATTCAATGTCTCCTAACAGGGACTGATATTTACTAAATGTATTTGATTGGCTCTTAACAAAGTCCATCCTCTTAAAAGGAAATTTTATATTAGTACATCATTTTGTGGGTACCATCCCAAAAAAAAATTCCATTTGATCGAGAGATTCCCTAGTTAACATAACCGATGTTATTATGTATATGCATCTTCTTATGGTTTCTAATTATATTGTTCACATGGTTAAGGATTATTGGATAACTTATTTAGTCCCCTCCCCCTCCTCTTAGTTATCTTGGTGGATTTTACTTTCTAACAATGTGATGGTAGATTGATAGGAGATTTAGGATATGAAAGGGTGGCATTGGGTTGCATGGGGATAGTGTAGAGATAGATAAAAATGACAAGAGATATGTAGGTGATGAAAATATAGAGGAGATATTGGAAGAAACATAGATGGAAGAAAAAGGTATGGTGAATATGAAGATCTAGATATAGGAATGTGGGAAGATGAAGATGAAAGGTGGGAAGATAGAGATTGGAAGATAAAGAAGGAAATGGGAAAAAAATAGGGAGATGGATGGTGGATAGGATATGGTCTCTAAGGAATATAATTCCCCTGGTTATAATATGTTATGCATGAGGAGGACTTAAGATGGGTATGATAGGATGGAAGATAAGGCAACAACAAGATGAGGGAGGTATATAGAGGATAACTAAAATGGGTGCAAGGAGCTATAGGAAAGGAGGATAATGGATTATATTGAAGGAATAATATGTGGATAAAGGATACGTGGATGAACATTATAATGGGATAATGAGTGTTAAAAGGTGACCAAATGTATGTGCATATGGTTGTGGCATTTTTTTTTTTATCAAGATCCAGAGGATGGAGGAGGTGAAATGGACATAATGTGGTGGGGATGATAGGAAGATGACATGGTTATGGTGGGTAGAAGAAATTGGTCCCATGTGTGCAAAAAATTTGGTTAGAGGGATTACACATGATGCTTGTTTGCCAAGTTTTCATCATGGCACTTATCCAAGGCACTTGTTTGCTAAGTTGTCACCATTAGAATTTTTTTTTTCTCTTTTATTTTTTTTCTAGTGTCACATTTTTACTCATAGATGTTTTTAGGATGGGTGGATAAGGAAGCATGAAATATATTGGATTAAATGAGAAGAATGGTGGGTACAAGTTGGTAGATGATGGATGAGAAAATTAAGACTTGTGGTAAATGAATGAGGGAAATGGAAAGGTCATTGTTTGCTTGAGTGTTTTGAAAGATAATGTTGAATGAGATCAAGGATTGAAAATGTAGGATAAGAATTATAATGACTAAGAATGAATTGGGGGGATGAAGGATGTGTATATAAAGATTTGGATAAATTAAGAATGAATGATGTTTTTTGAATAGTAGGAATGGATGCCAATTGATATTTTTCTTTGAGATGCATTTCTTGTATGTGTATCTTGTGTATCCAGATGACTTTTTACTTTTTCATTTTTGGCCTTTGTGGCCTTTTAAAATTTTCTTTCTTTTGGACTAGATTTTTCTCTTCTTGAACATGCACTTCAGATGGGACATGTTGACACTTGGATTTTTGTTGATTTTTAGATTTATATTTTTTAATTTTGGCTTCCAATTTGCTTCCGTTAGCCATGGTATGGGACAAAGAACATAGAGGATATGTAGTTATTATGGATGGATTGATAAAGATTAAAGTTTGGAAGAAATTCAAGGATGAGTGCCTTTGATGATCTAGCTTATGGATTTGAGGGGATGGAGTCATGTATTGGCATAAAAGATATGGATGCATGTAAATGCCCAAAATAGATGGAAGGAATGAATGATTAGGATATAAAATAGATGGAAGTGAGGAATGAGTAGGTCCCAAAATAGATGCAGGAGATAAAGGATTTGGACTAGGTATATAAGGATGCAAAATGGATGGAAAGGGTGAAGGATTTAGATAAGGGATATATCAACCCAAAATGGAGGGATGGAAAGAAGTAATATGATAAGGGCCCAAAATGATTGTGGAATAATATGGATAATAACTTTGGGGTGAATATGAAAGGAATTCGGATTGTGATGGGATAGAAGGGATACCAACATCTAGAGATGCACTTTTATTTGTCTTTTCAGTATGATAATCATGATTTGGAACACAAGATGTTAGTCCATTAGTAGGTGGTGTATAAGTTTTGGATATGATATTTATTTCTTCTTCTATATATGTATTACCATGGATTTGATGAGATGTAGGATCATGAAGAAAAAGAGATGGATTTTGATTAATTTTATTTAATGGGTGGATGGAAATGGATCTTGAATTAGAGGGATGAATGAAAAAATAGGATGTTGAAGTGAAGTGGTGGATGAAATGGTAGGATCTTGATATAGAGGATATGGTGTCTGCTCTTTAGATGGAGGGGATGGTAAAAATGAATCACATTGGAGGAGAGTAAGTTAAATGGTAGGAGGAGTAGGTGTTATGTTAGGATATATTTGAACATGCTTTTAGACATGATCTTGATAGGATTGGTGAGGATTGGATGGTTTGATAGGAGATGTATGAGTAAAATCTTTAGAGGGATGAATGAGATTTTTTTCAATAGAGATGGGAAGATGGAGAATGGACTCATGAGGTTCATTTGATGGGGTTTATATAATGTTATGAGAAGGATAAGTGGATAGGAATCAAATGCATTCAATGTATGGGAGGATTTCAAATGATAGCAAGGGAAGGTGGAAAAGGAATGATGGGTATTGGAGATGGAAATGATTTATCACTAACTTTGTGTGATGGAACTGGATGACATAAATCATCAAACTTAGGAGAAGCTATTTATATTAGGTTCCTTGTAGAATTCATTGGAGACCTTGGTGTTAGATTTTGAGGTGGAGGATTGGAAGAAGTAGATGGTGGAAAGCTATATAAAGGTGGGATGGTATTTTGTAGGCTTGACTAAATGAGTGGAGGTTTAGAAATGGGTGTATAGAGTGACATGGCTAAATAGTAAAAATAAAGTGGCTAGCCCCATTTGTTTATGCTATGGTGGTGAAATGGTTTGGCCACCTTCAAGAGGAAACATTACAAGGTTATTACTGATGGGTAGTTTTCTTTCTAGTGAAGGTAGGATGATAGTTTGGGGTATGAAATATGAATTAGATTGAGGGGTGTAGGTTGTTTCCAAAAGGGGATTTGTAGTAACATATGATGGAATGTAATATGGTAGAATATTATGAGGTGAATGATTTATGAAGGATAGAGTGGATGGAATTGGATTGGAAAGAGTATGCAAGTTAGGTTGATGCATCACATTGCTATGATTGAGTTAAGGATTTGGAAAATGGGTTGGAGGATATTTAGGTGATATATTTGGTCTAGGGATGTAGCTAGTAGCATTTTTATGGAAATGTGGAGATTGGGATATGCATATGTAAGAAGATAGAGATGTAAATGATGTATGTAGGGGATATATAAGTGCAATATAGGAAGGAGGTGTAGGGTAAAAGAACATATTTGTGTCACTATTTACGATACCAAAACTTGTTTTAGTCAAATCTCATTTCTCTATCAAAACTCAATTTTTCTTGAAAAATTAAAAATACACATTTATAGATCTTAGATTCAATATAATCATTATATAAAAAAATTTGAGTGTTTTTGTAGTGCTTGCCCTCATTCACATCTTTCTGGACACATTGTTACTACTGTTATCAAACTATGTTAGACTAGATTTATGTTGATGGATTGGTGGTATTGTTTTGAGACCATTAGAAATTATGTTATGGATTCAGTTGATATATGATGAGATTATTTAGACTTTACATTTCATGTATGCATGATGATCATTACATTGCTTTCAGTTATTGATGATGATTAGTTAGATGGTTTATTATCTCATGTGTTTTATTATGGATACTTACCCCATACTTCCATGTGTATGGTGTGCGTGATTGTTCCTAATGTATGGTATTTCTAATGTAGTTAAGGAAGGGAGTCATAGTCACCTGCTAGTCGAGATCTACACGATGCACCACTTCCTACCATTGCCTATTTAGCTTAGCACTATATATATTGTATGTACATGCATGGTTTTTATACAGGTTGTAGGTATCGGGTATTGACTTCTCTGAATTGCAAGGATGAGCATACCCTATTAGACTATCTCAATGATAAGAGAAGGGAGATAAATTCTCAAGTCCAAATCCCAAACCCTTAAACCATTGTCCTAGAAAGATAGGACAAGTATCTGGATATTTCACCCACCAAATGTGTTGAATGACATAATTCATGATTTTTAACCCTTTAGACTAATTTTGCATGGGTTGTTCTATGATGGGTTTTCATATTTTATCTTGGAGGTCTATGGTGAATTTTCTTTTAATTAAGTCTTAAATAAATAGATTTAATTCATAAATTAATTATTTGGAGAAAATTAATATAATATCATGATCTTTGATATTTCAGATTAAAAATGATTAAATAAGAATTAATTGAGAAAAGAATTAAATAAAAGTAATTAATTAAAAATTGATAATAATAATAAATAATAATAGAGTAATAAATAAATAATAATAATAAAATTAAATAAAATTTATAAGCTTTCGTAGGAGTTAACGCACCTTTTTATTTCTCCCATGTCAACAACATGGGGCTTAGTGCAAAAATTAAGCACATGGTATCTACAACCTTATGACTCATCTAGAAGGTTGGAAAAAGCTCGTGTTTAGTTGTCTACACCTTCTAGTTGTTTCTAGAGACATTCTAGGTGTTTCCTGAGAGTCCTTTATATTCGGGCACTGCTAGAGGCTTAGAGAGAGCATTTTTGGAGCATTGGAGGACTCGACAACATGGGAGAAGGAAGGAGCTTGCTCTATAGTCTTTGAGGAGTAGTGAATTAGCATCAGAATCTGGGTAGACTCTTGTGATTTTGCTTATGTTATTTTCGCATCTTGCACTTCTTGTCTTCTTCGTGTCTTCCATATGCTTTTTGAGGGGTTTTTTTAATTTTGGTTGCATGGATTCTCAATATGGATAGTTAAAATTTATTTAAAACCTTATATGCATAGATCTAAAGAGATTACGGGGCTAGGGTTTAAATTATAGACAAATCCATTAGAAAATTTATTGAGTAAATTTTGGAGAACAAATATTTTATGGATTTCTTAAAATTGAAAGCCTTTAAAATTGTGTTGATATGGACATGTTAATTCAGATCTACATATATATATATATATATATATATATATATATATATATATATATATATATATATATGTTATGCTTAATTAATCTCTATGTATATATATTTACACACACACACACACAAACACACACATATACATACATACATACATACATATATATATTATTGAAAGATTGAATGATATATCGCATCGCGATTTACATTTTTTTTGTAAAAGGTTATAAAAATTTATAATATGAAATATGTTTTGGGGTGGATATTCTAACACTTACCCCCGTGCATGCCTTTTTTATGGTGGCACCCTGGCTGCGGTCACAATACTGGGACTACCGTCACAAGCCGACGATGGCAAACAGGGGAGGGATGCATGGCCATATTAGCTGTCACGGCACTACCGTGTATACTCAAAGCAATGTCCATTATGGTACGCGCGGGTACGAAATTAAAAGCGCAGTACTGTATGTAATTAAGTTAAAACATTTTTATAAGATTTTTATGTTATATGAAATCGATTTTGGTAATTTGATTTTTATATTTCATTTTTATAAAATGTTATTATTGTTTATATATATATATATATGTATATATATATATATATATATGTTTATGTATGCATGTATATATATATATATATATGTATATAAGTATATATGTATATATATTATTAATTATAAATAATTGTTATATTTAAAAGATTGAATTAATGGATCATTCTTTAAAAGATAAATGATCTAAAATATTAATAATAGCTCGTCAATTATTATTAAAAGTGGAAAGATATTAATAATTAACTTAATTAAACTTAGTTTAATTAAGGTTAATCATTAGAATGTGTTACAAATCGAAGTTTTGAATTATGCAATTATTGTTTTGATAGTATTGGGTTCATTAGAATTACTAATTGATTATTGGAACTTGATAGGGGTAATTTTTAAACAATATTTATATAAACAATATAATGTTAGAACAATTAGAAAATTAAGTCTAATGGTTTTGCGGAGAAACTTTTATCTATCAAACAAATACATGGGTTAGGAAAAATGTACAAAATGTTCCTCCATTCATTATCTAAAATTGGAAATAGAAACTAAAAACCTACACTTTTAATTCAATTATTTAATTTAGCAAAACCAAAATATGTGCTTGCATTGTGTATTTATTTATGCTTCTATTTTGGGTTTTGGGTTGACCAGAGGCTTGGGGGTTATGATTGTGATGTCGTGATGATATCTTATTTCTGATCTTTACTAACCCAACCATGGTTATGTGATGGAATGCTCTATGTAATGTTTTTAATTACTGATTGTTATAGTTGAGATTCTTATGTATGAGACATTTGACTTAACCATTTTTGAGTCATTGATCAGTTATCATTGGGTTATTTTCCAGTCGCCATGATGGGACTGAAATGTTGATGTCATGTTGTGACATGTTTTGACTCAACCATTTTGGAGTCTTCAATCAGTATGATTTTGAGATATATTTTGGTTATTGAGAGCCAATGGATACTTTTGATTATCAGTGATACCTTTGTTTGCCAATAGAGAACTGTTGTGGTCTTTCTATGGATGCTTTTCAGTTGCTCATGGAGATTTGAAGCTTTTATTGTGGATATTTGATGTTCTTATAATGGATTATCTTTTGATATTTCTTTCCAATTTCTTGTATAGGACTAGGGTGATTTATGATTCCATGAGCTTAGGGTAGGTTATCTACTTGTAGTGTTAGGAAGTGGCTTGCAGTGGGGGCCAGGGCCCTAAGAGGTTCCAGGGTAACTCATTGTAAGTTTTTTTAATAAGTGAAAACATTCTCACCTAATATTGATTTAATGAACCTGAAAAGATAATTATTTTGTTCTCGCCCATGCCTCAAGTGCTTGTACAGACTAGGATGGGAGCAAAGAGAATGCTTGGTTGCAACCTTACATTCCATAGTATGCCTTGTCAGTATGAGAGGATACTAGTGGCCACATGAGGATCAGTAGGGATGCGTGGAGTTTAGCTAACTCCTAGGATAACTTCTACATGATATATGTGATGACACTTTCCTACTTGCATAGTAGGTTTCCTACATGTCTTTGTGTGCCTCTGGGATTAGATGTCGATTTTGTGATTGGAAACTTTGAGTTAGTATACTTTTACGATTCTTAGACTTAGAGAGTATTCTTATGCTATGTGATTTTGATAACCTATTTGGGACTTGATATTATCTCCTTAGCACAGTGGGAGTGGACCACTTAGGTTCCATGCAATTGGGTGGTACTATTTTTCCACTCTTATCATTTGAGATCCATTGAGATATCGTAGCTGATGCATCCTTTGTGATGGTGGATATGTATTCTTTCATTGATGATTAACATATGTTAGATGATGTTATCTTATGCTTATATTTGCATGTTAGATTATTTTTTGCATATGATGTAGTATGTATAGGTGTGACATTCCTACTATGTCAATATCGATGATCTCTTTGGTGATTTGGAATGTTACACACAGAGGGATGGCTAAGATCCACGATGGTCTAATGATGCTATTTACGGTTGGGAGGAACCGTGGACTTAGTTTATTATGTTTGATCTCTTATGATCGATGTATATATCTTCTATGATGATGTATCATGTGGTTATCTTTACTTTTTTGTATCATGGATTAGAATAGGATGATGTACCTTATTCCACAGATGTATATTCTTTTAAGCCATTCATACCCTGTGACATGTGCAGTGGATGATTGAGCATTTGAAAATGTAATGTGTAAACATTGGACTTATCATTATTATTTCATGTGGATGTTGTATTAGATAGATTCATTAAAGTTAGTTGATTTAGATGTGATTCAACATTAAGGGATCTTTAAAGAATGTAACCTGATATGTTTATGTTTACTTTAGATGGTATTGCTATTGCTTCCGTTATTCATGTATCAATTGTGAATGATATTACTTTGACATTTTTAAAAAAAAATGCTACCAAACTTAGCAAAATTTAGGTTAATTCTTTGGATCCCTTTGCAGGGCGTTACATTTGGTATCAGAGCCCGAGTTTCTACATTGGGAGTTCTAGGTATTTTGGAATAACTAGGACTTGAACTATTAAGTGTATCTCTTAAACTTGAAACTAGGTGAACTAAACTTGTATTGCTACTTGTATATTTTTTTTTCAACACTTAGTTTTCAAAATTGAGATCTTACTTAAACCTAAACATAGACAAAAATGCAATTGGACTTAGTCTATTGAAAACATGTTATTTCTTGGTTATAATAATACCTTATATTGTTGTAGGATGGTATCTGGGACTAGGTCTTCTGTTAGAGGCCGTGGTAGAGGTCGTGGTCATGGCAGAGCTATCAATGTACATGAGTTTGTTCATGGGGAATTTTCTCATGTAGAGAGTAGAGGAGAGCACATTAGTGAGCAGTAGGAAGAGAGCCGTAGAGAGGACCAAGCTGAGTCTGAAGAGGTTGATTTGAGACAGATGATGCAGACTATTCTGGACCATCTACCTCCTGTTCAAGATCAGCCCAAAGCACATCAGACTGAACAAGAGCATAGACCCAGGTTTAGGAGTCCTCAGAAGGATCATCAGAGGTCCATTGTGTCCACTTAGATGAAGGATCTTTCAAGATCCAAGGTCAAGCCTTTCAATGGGCAAGGTTTTGGTTATTTGGCCGAATAGTGGCTTATTGCCCTCGACAGGATTTTTGCCAATGCAACTAAGGGCGAATTCTTCAAATCTGAGATTCAATATTTAGAGCATGTCTTTTTTAGCATTCAATGAAAATTTAGCTCAGTTGACATAGCACTTTATCAAAGGTTTGAACAATCATATAATTGGGGGTGTCAAGGTGTTTGAGCCAAAAACCCTCAAGGATGCGGTACATCGAGCCATCCTTGTTGAGAAAAGTGTTAACCTTGGTCAAGGAGGTTTTGTAGGAGCACCAAAAACATTAGGATCTAAAGGAAACTACAATTTAGGTGGTAATAGGAAGCCTTCCTTTTCTAAAGGGAAATAATATTAGCAGTAGTCTCAGCAGACGTAGGAGCAGAAGGGATCGAATTCTCAGGTTCAAGGTGGTAGCAAAGGTTCTAACTCCAAGAACAACCACAATGCTCAACTAAGTAAACAAAATCCACCTAATCAGCCAGCTCAGAGTAGTCAATCCATTGTTAGTGAGAATAGCCGTCAAAAATCAAATGTACCACCCATGGGTAAAGGAACTGGTAGAAATATAGAATGTTTTTCATGTGGGCAGATTGGACATTATGCAGCTCAATGTCCATAGCGAGCACCTTAGTTTTTAGGACCTAGGCCTATAGTTTCAGAGCTTATAGTTGGTGATGTAGGTAGAGCTCATAGAGTGTTTGCAGTAGTAGACCACTATTAGGCAGATAATTAGGGATCAATGGTTGAAACCATGGGTGCTATTCGAGGTATATCTCTTTTAGTATTGTTTGATTTAGGAGCTACAAATTCATTTATTTCACCATCTATAGTTTCTAACTATAAGCTAGATGTGGTGAAGCAAGTTCATGGTTGGCAAGTGGAACTAGCCTCAGGTATTAAGTTCTCCACAGATTCTGTAGTTCATAAGTGTGGGCTTAGCTTAGGAGGTTTTGATACTGCAGTTGACCTTTGAGTCATACCCCTTGGTTCCTAAGATGTGGTTTTGGGGGATGGATTGGCTTGGCTCTCATAGAGCTTGTATAGATTGCATAAATAAGATGATTATGTGCCTTTATTGGATGAGCTTCACACCTTGATTCTAGCAGAAGCTCATCGTAGACCCTGCTCGGCACATCCAGGTGTCAAAAAGATGCATGCTGATTCAAGGCATTTGTTCTTTTGGTCTGAGATGAAGTGAGACATTGCTGATTTTGTGGCTAGGTGTCTTGAGTGCTAGAGAGTTAAGGTAGAACACCAACACCCAGCTAGACTTTTGCATCCAAATCTCATTCCTTCATGGAAGTGGGATATCATCTCTATGGATTTCATTGTAGGATTACCTATGACTGTTCATCGTCATGATGCTATCATGGTCACTATTGATTAGTTGACTAAGGTGGCACATTTTTCACCAATTAGGTCTTCCTACGTAGTAGCTTCTGTAGCTAATGTCTTGATGCATGACATTGTGAGATTACATGGCATTCCTAGGATGATCATTTCTGATAGAGATCCAGTATTCACATCCACATTCTAGACATCAGTGTAGCATGAGCTTGGATCGCAATTGAATTTCAGTTCGGCATATCATCCAGAGACAGATGGTCAAATAGAGAGGCTGAATTAGGTTTTGGAAGATATGTTAGGATGTATGTCATGGATAGGTAGACTCATTAGGAGGATTATCTCTACCTAGTAGAGTTTGCTTACAACAACGGGTATCATAGTTCTATTGGCATGACACCATTTTAGGCTTTATATGGATGTCCTTGTCATACACCCTTGAGTTGGGATAGTTTTGAGGATCTCATCCTGTTGGGTCCTTAGAAGCTTTGTGATATGGAGCAATAGGTAGTGAGAATCCATGAACACTTGACTATGACACAAGATAGGCAGAAGAAGTATGCTGATGCACATAGGATAGATAAGCAATTTGCTGTGGGAGATAAGGTTTTCTTGAGAGTGTGTGCATGAAAGAGTTCAATCCGATACGGAAAGGATTCTAAGCTAGCATCTCGCTTTGTGGGACCATTCGAGATTCTTGAGAGGATTGGTCCAGTTGCTTACCACCTTGCTCTACCACCCAGCCTAGCTCACATTCACGATGTTTTCCATGTTTTAGTGCTTAGGCAGTATATTCTTGATGTTTTACATGTTCTCAATTGGAATAAAAATTACAGGTAGAGGATGAGCAACTGGCTTTAGAGCCGGTACGTATTCTAGAGCAGCGGGGGTTGACCCTCAAGGGTCAAACCATCGAGAAGGTAAGGGTCCAATGGGATCCTAATGATGATTCTTTAGCTACTTGGGAGGATGCAGCCAATTTACGGGAGTTATATCCCTACTTTTTTGTAGGCTTTCAGGAGTAAGCCTAACCCAAGGGGGGGTGGATGTAGTGCCTGCCCTCGTTCACATCTTTCTGGACACATTGTTACTACTATTATTAGACTATGTTAGACTAGATTTATGTTGATGGATTAGTGGTATTGTTTTGAGACCATCAGACATTATGTTATGGATTCAGTTCATATATGATGAGAGTATTTAGACTTTACATTTCATGTATGCATGATGATCATTACATTGCTTTCAATTATTGATGATGATTAGTTAGATGGTTTATTATCTCATGTGTTTTATTATGGATACTTACCCCATACTTGCATGTGTATGGTGTGCGTGATTGTTCTTATTGTATGGCATTTCTGATGTGGTTAAGGAAGGGAATCGTAGTCACCTACTAGTCGAGATCTACACGATGCACCACCTCCTGCCATTGTCTATTTAACTTAGCACTATATATATATATATATATATATATATAGTATGTACATGCATGATTTTTATACAGGTTGCAGGTACTGGGTATCGACTTCCCTAAATTGCTAGGACAAGTCTACCCTATTACACTATCTCAATGATAAGAGAAGGGAGATAAGTTCTCAAGTACAAATCCCAAACCCTTAAACCATTTTCCTAGAAAGATAGGACAAGTATCTGGATATTTCACCCACCGAATGTGTCGTATGACATAATTCATGATTTTTAACCCTTTAGACTAATTTTGCATGGGTTTTTCTATAATGGGTTTTCATATTTTATCTTGGAGGTCTATGGTGAATTTTCTATTAATTAAGTCTTAAATAAATAGATTTAATTCATAATTTAATTATTTGGAGAAAATTAATATAATATCATGATCTTTGATATTTCGGATTAAAAATGATTAAATAAGAATTAATTGAGAAAAGAATTAAATAAAAGTAATTAATTAAAAATTGATAATAATAATAAATAATAATACAGTAATAAATAAATAATAATAATAAAAGTTATAATAAAATTAAATAAAACTTATAAGCTTGCCTAGGAGTTAATGCACCTTTTTATTTCTCCTATGTCAGCAACACAGGGGTTAGCACACAAATTAAGCACATGGTGTCTACAACCTTATGACTCATCTAGAAGGTTGGAAAAAGCTCATGCTTAGTTGTCTAAACCTTCTAGTTGTTTCTAGAGACATTCTAGGTGTTTCCTGAGAGTCCTTTATATTCGAGCACTCCTAGAGGCTTAGAGGGAGCACTTTTGGAGCATTAGAGGACTCGAGAACATGGGAGAAAGAAGGAGCTTGCTTTGTAGTCTTTGAGGAGAAGTGAATTAGCATCAGAATTCAGGTAGACTCTTGTAATTTTGCTTATGTTATTTTAGCATCTTGCACTTCCTGTCTTCTTCGCGTCTTCCATATGCTTTCTGAGGGGTTTTTTATATTTTGGTTGTATGCATTCTCAATATGGATAGTTAAAATTTATTTAAAACCTTATATGTGTAGATCTGAAGAGATTACGAGGCTAGGGTTTAAATTATAGCCAAATCCATTAGAAAATTTATTGAGTAAATTTTGGAGAACAAATATTTTATGGATTTCTTAAAATTGAAAGCCTTTAAAATTGTGTTGATATGGACATGTTAATTCAGATCTGCATATATATATATATATATATATATATATATATATATATATATATATATATATATATATATATATATATATATATATATATATATATATATATATATATATATATATATATATATATATATATATATATATATATATATATATATATATATATATATGTTATGCTTAATTAATCTCTATGTATATATATATATATATATAGATATATAATTGAAAGATTGAATGATATATCGCATCACGATTTACCTTTTTTTTGTAAAACATTATAAAAATCTATAATATGAAATATGTTTTGGGGCGGATATTCTAACCCTTACTCCGTGCATGCCTTTTTTATGGTGGCACCCTAGTTGTGGTTGCAGTATTGCGACTGCCATCGCAAGCCTGTGATGACAGACAGGGGAGGGATGCACGACGATATTGGCTATCATGGCACTATTGTGTATACTCAAAGTAGCATCCATTATGGTACATGTGGGTACAAAATTAAAAGCGCAGTACTATATGTAATTAAGTTAGAACATTTTTATAAGATTTTTATGTTATATGAAATCTATTTTGGTAATTCGATTTTTATATTTCATTTGTATAAAATGTTATTATTGTTACTATATATATATATTTATGTATGTATGTATATATATGTGTGTGTGTGTGTGTGTGTGTGTGTGTGTGTGTGTGTGTGTGTGTGTGTGTGTGTGTGTGTGTATTATTAATTATAAATAATTGTTATATTTAAAAGATTGAATTAATGGATCATTCTTTAAAAGATAAATGATCTAAAATACTAATAATAGCTTGTCAATTATTATTAAAAGTGGAAAGATATTAATAATTAACTTAATTAAACTTAGTTTAATTAAGATTAATCATTAGAATGTGTTATAAATCAAAGTTTTGAATTATGCAATTATTGTTTCGATAATATCTAGTTCATTAGAATTACTAATTGATTATTGGAACTCAATCAGGGTCATTTTTAAACAACGTTTATATAAACAATATAATGTTAGAACAATTAGAAAATTGAGTCTAATGGTTTTGGGGAGAAACTTTTATCTATCAAACAAATACATGGGTTAGGAAAATCATACAAAATGTTCCTCCATTCATTATCTAAAATTGGAAATAGAAACTGAAAACCTCCACTTTTAATTCAATTATGTAATTTAGCAAAACCAAAACATGTGCTTGTATTGTGTATTTCTTTATGCTTCTGTTTTGGGTTTTGGGTTTACTAGTGTTGACCAGTTATAGGATGTCTACCAGAGGCTTGGGGGTTATGATTGTGATGATGTCTTATTTTCGATCTTTATTAACCCAACCATGGTTATGTGATGGAATGTTCTATGTAATGTTTGTAATTATCGATTGTTATAGTTGAGATTCTTATGTATGAGACATTTGACTTAACCATTTTTGAGTCATCGATCAGTTATCCTTGGGTTATTTTCCAGTCACCATGATGGGACTGAAATGTTGATGTCATGTTGTGACATGTTTTGACTCAACCATTTTAGAATCTTTGATCAATATGATTTTGAGATATATTTTGGTTATTGAGAACCAATGAATACTTTTGATTATCAGTGATACCTTCATTTTCCAATAGAGAACTGTTGTGGTCATGATTTTCTATGGATGCTTTTTAGTTGCTCATGGAGATTTGAAGCTTTTATTGTGGATATTTAATATTCTTATTATGGATTATCTTTTGATATTTCTTTCCAATCGCTTCTATAGGACTGGGGTGATTTATGGTTCCATGAGCTTAAGTTAGGTTATCTTCTTGTAGTGTCGAGAAGTGGCTTGCAATGGGGGTTGGGGCCCTAAGAGGCTACTAGGGTAACTCATTGTAAGTTGTTTTAATAAGTGAAAACACTCTCACCTAATACTGACTTAATGAACCTAAAAAGATAATTTTTTTGTTCTCGCCTGTGCCTTGAGTGCTTGTACAAACTACGATGGGAGTAGAGAGAATGCTTGGTTGTGACCTTGCATTCCATAGTATGCCTTGTCAGTATGAGAGGATACTAGTGGCCACATGAGAATCGGTAGGGACCTGTGGAGTATAGCTAACTGCCAGGGTAACTTCTACATGATATATGTGATGATACTTTCTTACTTGCATAGTAGGTTTCGTAAATGTATTTGTGTGCCTTTCGGATTAGATGTCAATTTTGTGATTGGAACTTTTGAGTTAGTATACTTTTAGGATTCCTAGACTTAGAGAGTATTCTTATGCTATGTGATTTTGATAGCCTATTTGGGACTTGAGATTATCTCCTCAGCACGGTGGGAGTGGACCACTTAGGTTCCACGTGGTCGGGTGGTACTTTTTTTCCACTCTTATCATTTGAGATCCATTGAGACATCGTGGCTGATGAGTCCTTTGTGATGGTGGATATGTATCCTTTCATTGATGAATAACATATGTTAGATGATGTTATCTTATGGTTATATTTGCATGTTAGATTTTTTTTGCATACGATTTAGTATGTATAGGTGTGACATGAACCTACTATGTCAATACCGATGATCTCTTCGGTGATTTGAAATGTTACGCATGGAGGGATGGATAGGATCCATGATGGTCTAATGATGCTATTTACGGTTGGGAGGAACCATGCACTTAGTTTATTATGTTTCATCTTTTATGATGGATGTATATATCTTCTATGATGATGTATCATGTGGTTATCTTTACTTTTTTGTATCATGGATTAGAATAGGATGATGTACCTTATTCCACATATGTATATTCTTTTAAGCCATTCATACCCTATGACATGTGCAGTGGATGATTGAGCATTTGAAAATGTAATGTGTAAGCATTGGACTTATCATTATTATTTTATGTGGATGTTGTATTAGATGGATTCATTAAAGTTAGTTGATTTAGATGTGATTCAACATTAAGGGATCTTTAAAGAATCTAACCTGATATGTTTATGTTTACTTTAGATGGTATAGCTATTGCTTCCGTTATTCATGTATCAATTGTGAATGATATTACTTTCATGTTTTTTTTTTTAAAAATGCTACCAAACTTAGCGAAATTTTAGGTTAATTCTTTGGATCCCTTAGCGGGGCATTACAATTTTGATTAATTATAATAGGTTATAATATCAAAATATTATAAGTCAATATTCCAACATTTTAGAAGATGCTCCCTCAAAAAAAAGAAAAAAAAAAAAGTAAATCATATCAAAAAAATTAAAAAATCATATTTATCTCTAGAGAAAAAAATCCTCTTCATGAATATATAATTTTTTTTCAAGAAAGTATAGATTTGATAGGGAAGTTTTGATGGGACAAAAGAACTATTAGATTCTGATAAGGTCAAACTTGAGTACTTATAACAAATAAAATATACATCAAAAATAATTATTTCTTTTTTTGTTCCCTAGCTATACATGTCCACTATATGATATTTTCAAATCAAAACAAGAAAAGATGATTTGTGTATGCTTGTTTGATGGGAACTACACCCTATATTTTTTATTGTTGAAAAAGGGGCTTCAAAATAAAATGAAATGAAAAAAATTCTTACTAAAAAAATTATAAAAAGTATAGGCATAAAATTCATCCAATTCTACAAATTTCATTAGTTTACATCATCTTCATATTCTAAACACAAATACCACTTTTTTGTCATTAATGTTGAACTATCACATTCTAATATCTCGTTTCTTTATAAAAGGTGACACAAGTTTGTGCTTTTACCCTATAGATGAATGAAAAATTGGGTTTCTCTTGTGAAAAGTAGGATAAGGAGTACTGGTGGGTAAGCATGGAGGAATAATGGGATAACTTGGAGGAATATTTGGAATTTGAAGGATGTGTGGAGCAGGATTTATAGAGTGTTCAACATATGAATCATGGTCAATAATAATCTTATCATCATTCAAATAGGATGGAGTGGGATCTATGATGGTGCTATATTTTTGCAAGGTCAAAACTTTCAATGTATTGTCTTTCAGAATGTATCATCATGGTATATTTATGATTTTTAATGATGGGGCTAACCAATGATACATTTCAAAGGCAAACCATAGATGCATCTATGGAAGAATTTGTGTGTTGTGAAGTCATGATGTTTTTAGTATTAGGTTCTAGATCTAGAGATTTTGGGTCCTACATGTTTGTTTTTTTCTTAGGATTGAGACATGTGCTAGTTCTTGTGCCAATATTATATGGATCAACTTCCCTTTTCTTCCTTTTACTAAGACATGTGGTTGTTGGCATAAAATGACACTATAACCTAGGTGTGTGTGCAAAAAGACAATATGATAGCGGATACAAGCTAAGACACAAAGTCTATGATCTTTCTAAAGTGCACATATTTTCTAGGAGGCTAAAGGTGGTGACCAATGTTGGAAGATAATTTGGTGGTGGAGGATTAGTCTAAGAATCTGATGCCTATAGGACCATGAATATTATCTTTGTATTGAAGGTGGATATAATGTGGTATGTGTGGGAGCTATAGGATGATGGTAGATAATGAATTTTGGAGCTGACCCTTTTGGTCAAGGTGATGAGGGATACAAATGATGAGATAAACTACCTTTGACAAGTGTATTAGCCAAGGGATAGTCATAGTGCTATGTGGATGTGAGATATATAATATATGTCATTGTTAGGATGATGATACCAAAGACAATATGTGATAGAGGATGTGGATCAAGATGTCACTGGTGAAGGATTCTAGATGTTCTTCTAAGGGATGATGAAACTAACAATGTTGAAGAGGATAATCTATATGATGGATCTAAGAAAGGGCTCTAGGGTAAACAAAGTAAAAAATTTATGAAGAAGAAGTTGGATCTAATCATTATAGTTGTAAGTGGTGATCTTGATAAGGGTGTAATTAACTCTAGGTTGGGTTCTTAATATATCGATCTTGCAATCCCACTCTACTTGTAATGAACTTCCAATGCTCTCTCTCTCTCTCTCTCTCTCTCTCTCTCTCTCTCTCTCTCTCTCTCTCTCTCTCTCTCTCTCTCTCTCTCTCTCTCTCTCTCTCTCTCAATTTGATCTAATTAGGAAATTATTAGATTAGGTGCTTCTTTTTTTGTGTTCAACTTCTATTTCTCCATATACTTGGGATTGTTAAGGCTTAACTTTTTAAAACTTGGGCTTGGATTGTTTTAACATGAATTTTTTTTTTTTTGCATTTTTTTAGTATGAAAACTTTTAGATTAGGTAGTGAATGCAATAAGTCTACCTTAGCTTTGGTTGAATAACCACTTTCTCTAGAATAAATCCTAGGTTTGTTGCGAATGGATTATATAAGAACATTTTTGTACTTGATGATAAATATTTGAGCCAAAACATGCAGATGTATGATGAGGCTAAAATTAATTTTGATAGTTGATGGATGAATGGTAAATAAGCATGTGGTTTACTCCTTTCCTAAGGATTAAATTATTGACTTTGTTAGATCTCACTAACTTTATAATGCTATTTTGACTCCTTTCTCAAGTTGTACTTCCTTTACAAGTCTAGGATTGTAGGGTGCTCATTTTTGGCATACTAACTCTCTTTCTCTATATGCTAAGGATGGTTTATGCTTGAAATTTTTTAACATGGACTTTGGCTGGTTGAACATTAACAGTTGAATTATTTGTGTAGAAAATAAATAATTGCAATAATAAATAGGACAAGTAATCTTTCAAATAGATAAAGTAACGATACAATTTTATAATTTCAATGAAAACAATCCTGGGATTGTTGTGAATGAACTTGCTAACATCTTTTTGCTACCCAAAGATATATTTATTAACAATAAATAAGACATGTGAACAAAAAATCTCTCAAAGTCCACATAGAAACTTTAAGAGAGACAAGTACACAATCTTTTCTGAAATAAGAGGTTTTGGAAAATAGGACCAAGAACTGTGTAAGTCCAACAAATGTTTTAATGAGGTTGAATAAAAATGAATGTAATTTAGAAATACATTATCCCTAAGGTCAAATTAGATTTTTATAATATGGTTAAAAAGGTAGTTACTAAGTTGGTTCATAATTAGATCCGTGGAGTCCTCTGAAACAGTTGTTATGCACATGACCCACTTAAGAGTCTATTCTGACCATGCTGAAAATGTAGGATTTTTTTTTAACCTTAGACTACCATCATAAATGCATTACCCAAACTTGCATGGATTTAAAGTGAGAATTTTTCTTAGTGCCTTGTTTCTATACCAGTCAAAAATTTACTATTGTGAGGTTGTTCTCCAATGGGGTGACACTAGTGAATAAATATACCTCTCTAGAAGTGCTCTTAAGGTTGTTGTGGATGATCTTGCTAACAAAATTTCACTACACATGTCACTTAATTAACTAAATTCTAAAATGAAAGAAATTAAATGAGCCCATGGAAGTGTTGTAGTAGAAAGACTCCTAGAAACACACAAAAAAATTTGTTCTTTCTAAATTGAAGATTTTAAGTTGGTTATCTATGACAGAAGACATGCATGATTAAGATGTAATATTTATTCTTCTAACTTGAAAATATGCATGGTCAACTTAGTAAATTGATCACCAAATTAATAAACCATTTGATGGGATCAACTTGATAAATCTAATCATCAAAGTTGGAAAGATAAGGGAATAAAAGTATGTTAATCTTAGTCATTCAAGCATAGTGTGTTCATTTTAATACCCAAATTAAAGTACATGATTTGAAATTCTCTTTGAAACTTTATGCATTGAAGATTGTGTGACTTTATTTTAGGCCAAAATCAAAAAAGTTATTGTTTGGTTCATTCTCTCAATCATTCAAAATTGTGTGTAAGGAGAGCATGCATCATTCTCTTTAGTACCCAAAATGAAAGGTGAGTTAAATTTTAAGATTAAAAATTTGAACTCCCAATGCTTTGTTTAGATCTAAATTTTTTATTGCAACCTCCTAAGAACATCTCCACCTATAAAAAAATTCATTAGACAATACCTTTATTTTCTCCCAAATGCATATTTTAATGAAAATCATGAAAATTTTATTAATTGACAGAAATCGATCTTAAAAGTCTGGTTGTTTTATTGTAGGTTTATGATATTGAAAACAACCTCCGAAAAAGAAGAAGCTTCCAATTCTTTTATTTGCTTCCAAAATAGTTTTTAATGAAAAGTCATGCAAAAAACATAAAAATAAAAAATTTCTCAAAAAAATCTGATTTTTTTACTGTAGCATGATGACATCAACAACAACCTCTAAAAATCATTTTAGCTTGTAGTTCTTCTATTTGCACCCAAAATATGTTTTATGAAAAAAATGCAAAAAATATAAAAAATCATAAATTGCTCAAAAAAAAAAATGCATTTGCTTACTTTTGCATGGCGAAATAAACAACAACCTTCAAAAGCAATTGTCGCTCTTAATTGTTTTATTTTCTCTTGAATTTATTTTTGAAAAAGCATAGAAAATTATTTAAAAAGCATAAATTGATTTTAAAAATATGATTTTTTTACTATAGACTAGTAGCATTAGGAGAAACCTCCAAAAAAAATTTGAGATTCTAATTATTTCATTTTATTTTAATATAATGCTTTTTATGAAAAATCATTAAAAAAAAATTCAAAAATTGATCCAAAAAATCTGATTTTATTTTGTTGGCTCCCTATATCAACCTTGATTTGCAAAACAAGAAATCATCCAAATGAATCACAAAAACATAAAAGTGGTAGATAATTCTTTGGTCCTTTAACAAAGAAAAAATGAGTTTTGGATAGCAAAATGACCCATTTGTGGGGTCCTACTAGGTGCAACAAAATGTATGCATTAGAATTAGGATGCAAAAGATATAAAGCCAAAGAAAGACATCTAACAAACTAAATTAATTAAAAAACATATATAATAAGCCAATAAGGAAACCAAATAAGAGAACATGAAAACCTCATCTCCATGAAGCCTCCTTCATATCTAGATGTGGTCATGATCATGAATGTGTGCTCAAATATGGTGTTGAAGCTTCAGCAATGGATGGATTTTATAGATGCATGGAAATATGAGTATAGAAAAATAAATCTTTGAGAGTAATTAGCTCTCAGAATGGTATAATAATTATATTCAAAAGGTGGATGATTTGTGTGGAGAAAAGGGTTCAATTTATACACAATTGGGTGAGGAGGAGATAATAATTTCTGATGGATAGTTAATCGAGTGAGGTGTGAGATAAAATTTAGTTGATTGAGATAGGTAGAGAAGATGGATCTCTATTTAGAGATGGATGAGGGCGATGTGGCATGAGAGTGGACTTGGGCTTGAGTTGGAGCAAATAAATCATGTCTTAATTTATGCAAGTGATCTTTAGAGGGTTTTTAGACATGAAAGAGGAGATGACGTGTTTTAGTTAAGGTTAGTGACGAGGATCAATTAATTGGAGGATGTGGGAGGTGGATGGATTTTTTAGAGAAAAAGGAAGATGGGTGAGCTTAATTAAATATTTGTAACCCTTCATGAATGAAAAAACCACATGTTCCAAATTAATTGTAGGTAAGGGAACTAATGCTTAATCATGGGATAAATTTGGAAATATTTAAAAGATGCTCAACTCCTAATCTTAGGGTTACAACTATATAAATAATGATATGTTAGGTTAATCTAACCAAACTTGAATTAAATTCATAAAAACATGATTTGGGAAAGTTTATTACATCAAATGTATATTTGGATGTAGACCTACCTTTAACCCATCTAGATAGATATGATCTTAGTGACAAGGGTTATAAGGGATATAAGAGAAGATGTTTTAATCACTGTAAGTGTAGAAGAAAAAAGTTAAAGTATTTGATGTAATTGAGTTACCACTTGTGGACATTCCAAGTCATGTTTTTTATTAGTGACATACACTTATTCAAATTGTGAGTTCATACCAAGCATATTGTATAGTTAATAGTGTTAACCAAGCATTTCAATTACTACTGAGTCCTATGGATAGATTTTAGTTTGAACCAATAAATTACTATAGAGTTGATGAATAACAGTGTAAACCAAGCATCTCAGTGTATGCCAAGTTTACCATTGCAAACTAAGTTGTGTAGTGTTTATTGAATTTGCAATTGATGTGAGGTGAGTCTAGTGTTGATTGAGCTACTTAGTGTTACCCAAGAGACTCATTTTAGACTGAGCTTGATGTGATAGTGTTTACCAAGCTATATAGTGTGAATCAAGTGATTCAATTTATATTCCAAGTTTCATAGTATTTATTGAGTCACCAGTGTACACTGAGTTCAAGACTACTTGGAAGTGATTAGTATGAACTGAGCTTCTACATCTACTGAGTACATGATGATGTTGAGCATTGGTGGTGGATGCTAAGTATTAGAACCTCATTGAGTCAATCTTTAAAGCCTGAGTTTCTACACTTTGGTTGACTTTGTAATATTTGTGTAAACTTCTATTGTGGCTAACTTTGTAATTATGTAATTGGATTGATATATATATATATATATATATATAATGCATTGTATCACATCCAAATGTGTGTAAGGAATTAATCTAATCATAAGAGAAGAGTAGAAGAGAAAAATACAAGGCCAAAAAAGTATAAGGAGTAGAAAAAATTCATCTATCATAGCAAGGTGATTTGTACACTCAGAGGAATCTCATTCAACAAACTAAGTTGTAGATCAGAGATCAGCTACTATTTCATTCTAATAGTTAGTTCAGTCAAATCCTTTAACAAGGTAGACCTAATAGTCTTGTGTAAATCTCTTTACCAAGTACATACTTCATTGTATCTTTGTAAATCCTTTTGCAAAGTGGACCTAGTAGTCCTTATTGCTCCTAATAGGGTAGATCATTAGAAGTGATCATTGTAAGCCTTAACAGGCCAACTTTATATTGTAGTACTAAAATTTGTGGGTATCATCCCCACCCCAGTTTTACTTTTTATTTGGAATGTTTTTGGGTCACCAAATCTTGTGTTCAAGTTTTATGTATGCTTTCAAGTTTCCAGTTTCTCATGCATGAAATTAGATCATAATTCAAATAAAGGATTAATTGCTTATTTCTATAAAAGTTTTGGAAGTTACCGATTCACCCCTCCCCTCTTAGTAACTTAGATTGTCATAATATTTCAAACAATTGGTATTAGAGAATTATGGTTCTCAGAGAGAAGTTTAAAAACTTGAGCGAAGATCAAAGGAAATGGAGACATTCAAACTTGACAAAGCTATTGACATTGAGAAGCTAGATTTGTAAGTTGTCATTGGACAACTCAAGAAAGCAAAAGAGAAACTCTCCCAATTCCTAAAAAGAAGAAAAGGTCTTGCGATCCAAATTAATGGTTCACTCTGCATTGAAGAAAGAATTGAAGACATCATCTCAACAAGAAATTTAGATGAAGTCTATGAAGAAATAAAAGAACTATTGGAAAAGAATAGTACTCTTCAAGAAAAGGTAAGAAAACTAAGAAGAGAGCAAGAAATTTAGTCAATAAGATTGTGTAAAGTTATGGAAGAGAAAAAAAAGACAAGAAAAGAGATAGAAGGAAAGAACAATGAAATTTAACACTTATCCCTTTAGAAAGAAGACTTCATTGATTAGCTCACCAATTCAAATGAAGAAATCATCAACATGAGATCAAAAATTGAAAGATTGTAGAACAATCTAAACATTGAAAAGAAAACCAATGAAAGAATGATGAAATCCCAAGTAGACATGAATCGGTTGAATGAACAAAGTCACTTCAGACAAAAACAAAAAGTAGGAATTGGATATATAGAAGAAGGTAAAATATCCAAGCAAGGATCTCAAAGGAACCAAAAACCTACTTTAGTCACTGTGGTAAGATAGGTCACACATCAAACAAAAAGTAGGAATTGGATATATAGAAGAAGGTAAAATATCCAAGCAAGGATCTCAAAGGAACCAAAAACCTACTTTAGTCACTGTGGTAAGATAGGTCACACATCAAACAAGAAAAATTCAATAGAAAATGCTACAATTGTAATCAACATGGTCATAGAGAAAATGAATGTGAAGAGAAACCAAAATTTGAAGGTAAATGTCACAAATGTAGGAAGCACAGGCAAAAATCATCAAAATGCAAATCAAAGATATTGAATCTAGCCAAACAAATTGCGAAAGCTATATTTGGTTGGGACTATAACACTTGGTGCATACGTAATTACTATGGAGAATTTGGACACATTGGAATGAATTGTGTAAATTATCACATGAGGAAAAGAGATACTACCAAAAGATGTTTTATCTATACAGAAATTGGTCATCTAGCTAAAAACTCTATGAATACTGGAAAAGTAGCAGATGAAAAAAAGGCAAAAGCTAATAACATCATTAAAAAATGAGACAAAAATGGGTTTCAAAGTCTACGAAGAATGAAATTCTAAGAAATGATGATAAAGTCACTCAAGAATTGGGTGACTCCACCATTTCCACTTGATTTCTCAAAGGAGAACTAGAACTATGCTACTAAAGAAGACATCTAAATAAGTTCTAGCTAATAGAAAAAAATATCCATATTAGCATTCAAGATGTGAAAGGGATCACCGAGTAAGAGGTACCAATCACTACCAAGTTACCTTCCTTACCGAGTGAGGTTGGGTCACAGAGTCCACTGAACAAGGTCAAGAGTAACTAAGTTTTATATGGTTACCAAATAATGAAAGAATCTACCAAGTAATCAATACAAGTGAAGTGGATGATAGTCTATCAATTTGATCTAACATTTGTATCAAGCATTTATGGAAAAAATTGATAAAAGGAATGAAATCAAAGTCATTTTTACTATAAATTTTCAAGAGTGAATTGTGTAGAGAGCTCTTCAAAAGCATTCAAGTGATTTGAGTGAATTGTTACCAAAATTTTTCAAATTCTCTCAAAACCTATAGAGTGAAGATGGTAGCTACTAGTAGTGAAGTGAAATGAGGATCAAACATGTTGATTCATGGTGTAAAATGGGAGGCACTAGATTTTAAGTTCACTCCTATAGTCACCAAAACCATACATCTTAATGGAGTACAGTCATAAATCCCTCCCAAGGTATTGTTGATCAATGACATTCATTCTCATTTTCAATGTGCAATTCAGGATATTGGTACTCTAGAAATGGATGAATGTTTAAAGGAATTATAATTTGATGCAATTTTGAAACTTGAGCACCAACATCTCAAAGCTAAAGGTGTAACCTCTATTCCTCACATGCCTCATGATTTCCAAGTGGAATGGATTAGGTTTATCCTCATTCATGTGCACAATGGAAAATATTGGTTGGAGAAACCAATTTTAATTACCAAGAAGATGATCCACAGGATCACTGGTCTCCTAATGTTGGCTAAAGCTAAAATGACTAAAACCCTTTGTCAGGTTGAGCTTGAGAAGAAAACCCTAACCAAGTGGGATGGTAGGGGAATGAAGATTAGCAATGTCACTAACATGGAATTGAAGTTAGGTATTCATGTAATTGCACACAAGATCTATAGTTCAAGTTTATTGAATAGTGTGTCTTACGAAGTAGTTGACCTAGCATACAAGGTAGTTAAGAGCAACCTATCTCTTGACCTTGCCAAGCTACTATTGAATCAATTCAACAAGAACTTGGAGAGCATCATGAAAATAAAGAACAATCCATGAAAGTTTGGCTCTCTATTGACATGTTTGTTCTTTTATGTTCAAAACTTTTTTCCATCAAAAGGTATTATTGTTTAGAGGAAAGATGTGCCAGTACTCTATCAAATTAATGAATATATTGCCGAGATGGGAGAAAATTACACTAGTATCATGAATAATTATTTTGATGCATTTCAGGAGAAAATGAATAATAGATATTGGACCACCAAGAAACTAGTTGTGAATTATAAAGATGATATTTATTTTATGGTGGATAGTGATAAGCTATGCATTTAGGTAGTTAGGCCTAGAATTGCATCGGTGAAACCTCTAGGATATGAGGTAAACATTCATGAAATGAAGGATATAATTGAAGCACTAATAAATGAGCTAGTTGACCCCAATGCTGCATATTTTGGCATATGTGATGAGGCTAAGGCTTAGATAGAACTGGAAATCAAGCTCCCCTAGGTGGTTAACAAAGGCAAGAAAGGGATTCCCAAGTTGAAAACAAGTTCTACTTTCTAGTTGACCAAGGGAAAAGGTGAAGATGAAGAAGAAAAGGATGAAGAATTAGAGGAAGAGGAACCAATGAAGAAAAATATCAAGGTAATCATTGCCAAGCCTCCCAAAAAAAATATTGTAGTATTTACTAGGAGATCCTCTAGGAAGAATGCATACAAAGAAGGGGAAGACATAATTTTCAATAGGTCTCCACCGATACTTGAAGAAAGGATGAAAGTATTAGAATAAGGTTTTGGAATAACAAACTTCAAGGTATTAAAATATGAGACCAAAATAGCTAATGAGAAGAAGTAGATTGAAGACATGTTGATAATCAAGATGAGCTAATGGAAGTACTCACCTGATCAACTCACTCAGTGAATTCTAGATGCATTAATGAAAAAAATCAAGCCAAGATGGGAAAACACAATGAGAACTACAAAGGATATTCATTAGCATACCCTAAGGCAACTTATGCCAAATCTAAATGACAAGGAAGTGAAGGAATCTTTAAAGAAAAATGAAGAAAAAATAACTTTAAGATTCAATACTTGTCTTATTTTGTTGAATGAAATAGAGCATGTTGTGAAGAATGTAACAAATACATGGAAGAATATATATCTTGTTCAAAAACCATGTGATTTTATGGTTAGTGAAAGTGACAAGGAGGATGATGATGATCAAGAAAAGGATGAAGAGAAAGATGATGAAGAAGTAACACATTTTGATAATGAGGATGATGAAGAGGAATAAGAGCAAGAGGCTACCAATGAAGGTACACATGATGTTGAGGAAATTGACCTAGTTAATATTGTTGTAGTGGTTATTGCCTCACTTCCCCACTTTCTAAGAAAAACATTGACAATGCCAAGTACAAAATCACCCTTAGCAAGATTGATTGTGTCTATCACTAAAAACACAAGCACTCAATCAATATTTCTACTAGTTTATCTCAACACATCATTGAATAAAGTGCCAAGTACTTAATCTGCCAAGCTATAAACTCCTCCCTCTTCAAGAATTTTGGATACATCAATTTTGGCTACAACAAGTATTTCTACTAGTATTTCTATAATGAGTGTAGTATCAATTTTCACAGCAAGTCCAACTATTGTTTCCATTCCAAGCACACATGCAATAAGTTCAAGGACAACTAAGACCAAGCCTCAACTGAGCACAAAATTTTTGGGCAAAGGAAAAGAAAAGGAGGAAGAGGAAATATATCTTGATGAGGAGATTTTCATTACAAATTGGGACATCTCTAATCTTACTCTAGATCAAATGCGAACCTTTGGAAAAATTCTCAAAAATAAATCCTAGCAAAAAAGGCTAAGAGAATAAAGGAATAAGGAGTTCAAGATCATTGAGGATTCCAAGAACATTCTAGTAGAGGCTAATACTTCTCAACCAGTTTTGTATCAATTGGAAAAGGCAGTCCAAAAATACAATGGAGATCTAAATGGGCAACATAAATTATTGTAGATAGTAGAGAAATTTTTTGACAATAAGGTGTTATAACTTATTGCTTAACAAATTAATGTTCACCAAGTAGATTTATCTATTATTTTGAGTTCTCTAGAAACCTCTTCTATTAATGTACCATTACTTTTTGGTAAGTTATGTGACACATCAATTTTCACAAAAGAAATAAATGATAAATTGTCTAAGATTGATGAAGACCTAAAGCAAGTGCACAATAGTTGTAGCTTCACCTGACTTCTAGCTCTACTCACTACAACAGAATCATATTTTTAATAGATATGTAGGTAGAACTACACAAAGAAGAGGCAAAAATTAGATCTACTTTTGTAGATATCTAGAATATGATTCTCCCTAACATGGATGCACTATAGAAGCGTATTGGATATTCAAAAATCATCATCCATGATAATAATTTCTCTATTGCAAACCATATGGTTGAACTATCAACAGGACAAGACTTTGGTGCTCATAATAAAGGTACATTTAGAATTCTTGTCTCATTTTGGCATTATTATGTAAATACATATAGTATAAATCTTTGGCATTAATTTCAAAAAGGGGGAGAAGATATAAGATGATATAAATAGGGAGAAGCTATAAGAAGGAACTATAAGGAGAAGCTTTAAGGAGATGAAAAGGGGGAGAAGATTGTAAGAAAAGTATAAAGTAAATGCATCTTGTATAAATAGTATATTATATTATGGAGGAGTTTTACCATGTACAAAAATGTATCTTTTACAAAACTAATTTTGAAAAATCTCAAAAATGGTATACTCCACCGAGTTAGAGGCATAAGGTGATGGATAATTCAGTTTTGACTAATAAGTGTTTTTGTCACTAATGCAAAAGTGGGAGATTGTTGACATTCCAAGTCATGTTTGTTATTAGTGACATACATGTATTCAAATTGTGAGTTCATACTGATTATATTGTATAGTTAACAATTTTAACCAAGCATTTCAGTTGTTATTGAGTCCTATAGTTGCTACTAAGTCCTATGGACAAATTTTAGTTTGAAGTAAACAACTATACAAAGTTGATAAACAACATTATAAACCAAGCATCTCAGTGTATGCCAAGTTTACCAGTGCAAACCAAGTTGTGCAGTGTTTTCTGAGTTTGTAGTTGATGTGATGTGAGTCTAGTGTTGACCGAGCTACTTAGTGTTAACCAAGAGACTCATTTTATACCAAACTCAAGGTGATAGTGTTTACCAAGCTATACAGTGTGAATCAAGTGATTCAGTTTATATGCCAAGTTTCAAAATATTCTCTGAGTCACTAGTGAAAAATGAGCTCAAGACTACTTGGAAGTGATCAGTATGAATTGATCTTCTACAACTATCAAGTGCATGATGATGCTAAGCATTGACAAAAGAACCTCACCAAGTTAGGCTTCAGAGCTTGAGTTTCTACACTTTAGCCAACTTTGTAATATTTGTGTAAACTTGTATTGTGGCTAACTTTGTAATTATGTAATTAGATTGATATATATGTAATGTATTGTATCACATCAAAATGTGTGTAAGGAAGTAATGTAATCATATGTGAAGAGCAGAAGAGAAAAATACAAAGGCTAAAATAGTATAAGGAGAAACAAAGATTCATCTATCACAACAAGGTGATTTGTACACTCAGACAAATATCATTTAACAAACCAAGTTGCAGATCATAGATCAGCTACTTTTCCATCCTAATAGGTGGATCAGTAAAATCCTTTAACAAGGTAGACCTAAAAGTCTTTTGTAAATATCTTTATCAAGTACATACTTTATTTTATGTTTATAAATCTTTTTTCAAGGTGGACCTAGAAATCCTTATTGCTCCTAATAGGATAGATCATTAGAAGTGGTCATTGTAAACCTTAACAAGCCAACTTTAGACTAAAATACTAAAGCTTGTGGGTATCATTCTCACCCCAATTTTACTTTCTATTTGGAAGGTTTTCGAGTCACCAAATCTTATGTTAAAGTGTTATGTATGGTTTCATGTTTTCAGTTTCTCATGCATGAAGTTAGATTAGTATACACATAAAGGATTAATTGCTAATTGGGATTAAATTTTTAGAAGTTACTAATTCACTCCTCCCCTCTTAGTAACTTAGCTTATCATAATATTTCCAATGACCATCATCCCTAGATGAGATATAATCCAAATGGATTTCTAGGCTACTATACTAAGAATAGAGATATAGTTAGGGATAAGCCCCTCCCTACTAATATGTCCAAAGACTAGTCAATCAAGTACTTTGTCAAAGAATTCATGCAAGAGTCTTTTTCTTTGGGGGCCTTTGCCAAATATCTTCAAGATAAATATTAATCTCTAGGTCAATTATTGGGAATATATAGGAAAAGGACCCCAATGAAGAAGGCTCTTGTGTGAATTGTCTCACAAAGTACACACGCACACACACATACATATATAGGGTATAATTTTCCACAAGTGTATGTATGTTGTTGAAAATATATTATAGGATAAGTTACTGAGAGGCGAGGGGTGAATCCATAACTTATGAAACTTAATCTTTATTTACTAATTAATCCTTTATGAGTATTCCGATCTAATTGCATGCATGAAAAACTAAAAGCATTTTAACATTCATAACACATTAATAAAAAATATGGTGACCTAGAAACCTTCCAAATAGAAAGTAAAATTGGGGTGGGGATGATACCCACAAGCTTTAGTACTGCAATATAAAGTTGGCCTATTAAGGCTTATAATGATCACTTCTGATGATTTACCCTATTAGGAGCAATAAGGACTACTAGGTCTGCCTTGCAAAAGGATTTATAAACATACAATGAATTATGCACTTGGCCAGGACATTTACAAATGATTGTTAAGTCTACCTTGTGAAAGCATTTAACTATTACACTCATTAGGATGAGCTAGTGGTTGATCTCTAATCTACAACTTATTTTTTTGAAAGAGATTCCTTTGAGTGTAATGATCACCTTGCTATGATAGATAAATCTTTGTTGCTCCTTATACTATTGTAGCCTTCTTTCTTTACACTTCTACTCTTTGTATGTCATAACTAATGATCTTTTTCCATACCTTTGGATCTAATATAATATATTACATATATCAATCCAAATTCCAATTCATCCAAGTCAACTACAATACAAGTTTCACCAAAATACACAAAGTTGGCCCAACTGTAGGAACTCAAGTTCTAAAGACAAACTTGGTGAGGTTCTGATACTCAACATCATCATGCACTTAGTAGATGTAGAATCTTAGTCCATACTAATCACTTCCAACTAATCTAAACATGGTTTGCACTAGTGACTCAATGAATATTGTGAAACTTGGCATATAAATTAAATCACTTGATTCACACTGTATAGCTCGATCAATGCTATTACTATGAGCTCGGTATAAACTAAATCACTTGGTTGACACTATGTGGATTAGTCAACACTGGATTTACATTGCTGAATTTGTAAACTTGATAATCACTGAAGAATTTAGTTTGCACTAAGAAACTTGGTAAAAACTAAGAAGCTCGGTGTACACTGATAATCACCAACCTGGAAGAAAGTACACACCACAAATTAAATATTGTTCTTGATACTTGGTAGCAACTATAGAACTTGGTAAAGCCTAAATTACTTGGTTAACACTATCAACTATACAATAAGCACAATAGATACTAACTATCTAAATAAGTTTGCATGTGTGTGTGTGTGTGTGTGTGTGTGTGTGTGTGTGTGTGTGTGTGACTAATAAACAAACTTGACTGAAATGTCAACAATCTACCCCTTTGGCATTAGTGATAGAAAAACTTATCAATTAAAACTGAATTCTCAAAAAGTTTCAAATGATCTTAATTTTTCATCTTGTCTTCTCAACTTAGTGCTATACTCTATTTTTGAGATTTTCCAAAATTACTTTTGTAAGAGATTTTTATTAGAATATCTGTACATATATATAATATGATGGTGCTCCCCCATACATATATATTCAATATATTTTACATTATATACATCTTCTCATATCTTATCTTCTTCCCCTTTATATCACATCTTCTCCCCCTTTGTATATTATATCTTCTCCTTTTTTACAATATTGTATATACATCTTCCTCCCCTTTTTGAAATAAATGTCAAAGGCATATTTCACATGGTTATTCAAAAATGTGACAAGAAATCATAATGTACCTTAAGAATTAGTGCCATTGTCTTGTCCCAATTTTTTGCAACACCTTGCTTGTGTGCAATGCAATTTTCACTTCTACTAATAATTCTATCATGTTATCAGAAATGGAGAATTTGTTATCATGGATGAGGGTTTTAGCATGCACAATATGTTTTTGCAATGCATCCATGTTAGGAAGAATCATACCCTATATATCTACAAGTGTAGCCCTTATCCTAGCTTCTTCCTTTAGAAATTATGCTTCCATATCAGTTAGAAATATGATATTTGTATAGTGAGAAAAGTTGTAGCTTGCATCAAGTGATGACTGATGTGCACTTGTCTTTAGATCTTCATCAATCTTGGATATTTTGCCTTTAATTTCCTATGTGGAAATGGATGTGTTACAAAGTTTACCAAAAAGAGAAGTCACATTATTGGCAGAGGTTTCCAATGAGCCTAGATTAGTAGACAAGTCTACTTGATGTATTGCAATTTCTATGCAGTTAGCTCCAAAACATTATTCTCAAATTTTTTCTATACTCTCTACAACAATTTCTCTTGTCCATTCAAATATTCATTGAATTTCTAGACCACTTCTTCTAACTAATCCAGAATAGGTTTAGAAGTGTCAACCTTTGTGTTGAGTGCCTCTGGAAGAGTGTTCTTTGCATCTTAAAGAACTTGAAATTCTTTTTTTTCTTTCCTCTCTAAGCCTCTGTTTCTTAGCTTTCTTCTATAGTAGCTCTCTCGCTATATGCATCCGATTAGGATTTAGATTAGAGATATCCCAATTTGGGATAAATATATTGTCATCAAGATCAATGTATTCTTCCTTATTTTTTCCTTTACTAGACACTTTTGTACTCAATTGAGGCTTGCTCTCAACTTTCTTAGTACTTAATTATTGAATATTTGGAATAGAAACAAAGGTAGAAATAGAAGGACTAGCAGTAAAAGTAGATATTACACTTATAAAGGGAATACCTTACTATTGAGTGACCAAAATTGATGGAGGAGGAAGTACTGACTACTTGGTAGATGAAGTGCAAGTCACTTCTATCAATGAAATATTGAGTTGAACAGGTGCAAATAGTGGTTGAATGTTTGGATTTTTAGTGTTTGACACAACCATCTTGATAGTAGCTTTCTCTTATCTTGATGTTTTTCAATTCTTCACTTGGAGAGTGAGGAAGTGAGGTTATCCCCACTACTGCAATATTTTAGGGTTAGTATCCTCAATGCTCAAAATCTCAAGGAGATTCTCCTCAATAGCTTCTTGTTCTTGTCCCTCATCATCTACATTATCATAATTTGTTACTTCTTCTTCATCAATTTCCTCTTCCTTGTAATTTTCTCCATCATCATCTTTACCACTAATATTGACAACAAAATCACTTTGCTTATGAAGATTGTAGATGTTCTTGCATCTATTAGTGCCATTCCTCACCACATGTTCAATGTCATTGATCAATATCAGACAAGTGTTAAACTTCAAAGTAAATTTCTCTTCATTCTTCTTGATGGATTCCTTAACTTCTTTGTTAGTCAAGTTGGGCATGAGTTGCCTTAGGGTCTGCCCATATATGTCTTTTGCTATTTTTTTTGCATGTTCCCATCTTGGCTTAATTTTCTCCATTAATTTATTGGGAATCTATTGTACAAGTTGGTCTAGAGAGTATTTCCATTTGCCTAGCTTTGTTGTGCCCATGTCTTCAACTTGTTGTTTCTCCTTTGTACTTTTGATTTCATATTTCAATGATCTAAAAAAAATTATGCTAGCACCAAAATCAATTTCCTTCAATCTTTCTTGGAATGTAGGTGGAGGCCATTTGAAAATCATATCTCTTGCTTCTTCACCCAATTTTAGTTTCTTCCTAGATTCCCTTCTTGTAAACACTACAGTACACGTCTTGGAAAGTTTGGTTATAATAACCTTACATTTCTTCTTTATTGGCTCATCTTCTTCTATTTTTTCTTCATCTTCTACATCTTCTTCTTCTATGTCATCTCCTTTACCCTCTATTAATAGGAGAGTAGAACTAGTTTATTTTAATTTTGCTATCTTTTTCTTCCCTTTGTTGACCACCTAAGGGAGTTCTATCTTTAGTTTAATTCTTTCTTTGGCTTCCTCATATGTTCCAAAGTATGTGGCTTTTGGATCAACAAATTCATTTAATAATGCTTCAATAACATCCTTGGTTTCATCAATATTAACCTCATAACCTAGAGGCTTGACCCATACAATTCTCAGTCTAACTACTTGAATGTATACTTTTATCACAATCAACCATAAAAAAAATTATCCTTGTATTCTTCTAGAAGTTACTTTGGTATCTTTAATCTATTATTCTTCTTGTCCTTAAATGCATCAAAATAGTTGTCCATGATACTGACATAATTTTCTCCCATTTTTGCTATATATTTATTTATTTGATAAAAAATAGGTACATCTTTTCTCATACAACTATACCTTTTGATGGGAAGAAATTTTGTGCAAAGAAGAAGAAACAAGTTAAGAGTGAACCAAACTTACAAGGCTTATTCTTTGAAGTTCTCATGCTTTCCATATTTTTGTTGAGGTTGTTCAACATTAACTCGACAAGGTCAAAGGACATATTTTTCTTGACCACTTTGAAAGCAAGATCCACAACTTCATTGGATATAGTGTTGAGTCTATTAGAGCTATACATTTTCTGTGCAATTATATGTATTCCAAATTTTAGTTCCATATCGGTAACATAACTAATCTTCATACCCATTCCATCACATTTGAAAAGGGTTTTCTTCTCTAGTTGTACTTGACTTAGGGTTTTGGTGGTCTTCACCTTTGCTAGCATTGGAAGCCTATAATCTAATGGATCATTTTCTTCATTATCAAAATAGGTTTCTCCAACCATAACTATTTATTATGCACATGGCTAAGGATAAACCTTATCCACTTTATCTAAAAATCTTGGGGCATGTGTGGAATGTGGGTTAAACCCTTCGCTTCTAGGTGTTGATGCTCTAGTTTTAATGCACCATTCACACACAAATTTTCCAATGTTTTGTCTATTGCTAGGGTTCCTATATATTGAATTATACAATAAAAATGTGAGAAAATATCATTTATCAAAAGTACCTTGGATGGAATTTGAGACTGAGCTCTAGTGGGATCAAGGGTTGCTACAATAGTAGGGTTTTTGAAAGTATGCAAATCTCCAATCACTAATTTACATAGATCCCTTGGATGCACAAAGATCACTCTTCACAAATAGCTCTTGAAAATTCACAGTGACAAATGAATTCAATTTCATCTTTTTTATCAAATTTCACCTTTCAATCACCATATATGCCTGGTACAATCACTTACTTAATGACATACTATCTTCCACTCAACTTACATTAAATACTTGATAGAGTCATGCATGACTCAGTGTCCAAACAATAATTTAGTAACTTATGACCTTGCTTAGTAGGGTCTTGCAACCCGACCTCACTTGGTAATGTTTAGAATTTTCTTGGACACTTGGTGATCCTTTTACATCTTGAATGCTGATATGGATCTTTCCTTTCTGATGACTAGAACTAATGTAAGATGTCTATTTCAAAATCTTAGTTCTAGTTCTCTATGTGCTTCATTTCTTACACTTGCATTCTTAGGAGATTTTAGAATCCATTGTTGTCTCATCTACTTTTTGATGTTGTTAGCCTTGGTTTTCTTTTCATCTTCAATTCTTCTCGTGTTCATATAGTTCTTGGCAAGATGACCAAGTTCTATACAAACAAAACATCTTCTAGTGGTGCCTCTTGTCCTCATGTGATGTTTTACACAATTCATTCCAATGTGTCCAAATTATCCATAGTAGCAGCATTTTCACCAAGTGTTGTAGTCCCAACCAAATATAGCTTTTACAATCTATTTTGCTGGATTCAATATCTTAGTTTTGCATTCACAAGATTTGTGCCCATACTTCTTGTATTTATGACATTTTCCTTCAAATTTAAGTTTCTCTTTTTATTAATTAGCTCTATGACCATGATGATTAAAATTGTACCATTTTCTATTGAATTTAGTTTTTCCATTGCTCCAACATTTTTTTGCTGTATGACCTAACTTACTATAGTGACTACAAGTAGATCTTTGCTTCTTTTGAGCTCCTTGCTTGGATGATTCACCTTCTTCTGTATATCCAATTCTTGCTTTTCCCTTTTGTCTATATTGGCTTTGCTCATTCAATTAATTCATGCCTACTTTATATTTCATCATTCTCTCATTGGTTCACTTTTAAGTGTTTAGATCATTCTGCGATTTTTCATTATCTCATCTTAAATTCATGATTTCTTCATTTGTATTGGTAAGTTGATCAATGAAGTCTACCTATTGAAGGGATAGATGTTGAATTTGATTACTCTTACCTTCTAACTCTTCTTTTATTTTGGTTTTCTCTTCCATGACTTCAAAAAATCTTATTGACTGAATTTCTTATTCTGTTTTCAGCTTTCCTACTTCTTTTTGAATGTTACCATTATTTTCTAATAGTTCTCTGGTTGCTTCATTAGCTTCATCTAAATTACTTTATGAATGGGTTTCTTCAATTCTTTCTTCAATGTAGTGTTTTTCATTCACCTGTACTACAAGATCATTTCTTCTTTTCAAGGATTGATAGAGTTTCTCCCTTGCTTTCTTCAATTGCTCAATAGCCAATTCTAAATCTAGCTTTTCATTGTCAATAGCCTTGTCAAGTCTGAATACCTCCATCGCCTTTGATCTTTGCTCAAGTTGTTAAACTTTTTTTTTTAGAACCACAAAGCTCTGATACCAATTGTTGGAAATATATGATAGGCTAAGTTACTAAGAGGGGAGGGGTGAATTAGTAACTTATAAAACTTAATCTTTATTTACCAATTAATCCTTCATGAGTATTCGGATCTAATTACATGTATGAAAAACTAAAAGCATTAAAACATTCATATCACTTTGACACATAATATGGTGACCTAGAAACCTTCCAAATAGAAATTAAAGCTAGGGTGGAGATGATACACACAAGCTTTAGTACTATAGTATAAAGTTTTCCTATTAAGGCTTAGAATGATCACTTCTGATGATCTACCCTATTAGGAGCAATAAGGACTACTAGGTCCACCTTTTAAAGGGATTTACAAACATAAAATGAACTACGCACTTGGTAAGGAGAGATGGAAAAGACTATTATGTCTGCCTTGTGAAAGGATTTAACTATTCCACCTGTTAGGATGAACCAGTGGTTGATCTTTGATCTACAACTTGATTTGCTAAAAGAGATTCCTTTTAGTATAATGATCACATTGTTGTAATAGATAAATCTTTTTTGCTCCTTATACTATTGAAGCCTTCTTACTTCACACTTCTACTCTTTGTATGTCACATCTAATGATCTTATTCCATACCTTTGAATGTGATATAATACATTACATATATAACAATCCAAATTATAATTCATCAAAGTCAGCTACAATACAAGTTTCAGCAAAATACACAAAGTTGGCCCAACTATAGGAACTTAGGTTCTGAAGAAAAACTTGATGAGGTTCTGATACTTGATATCTATTGTTAATGCATGGCATTGTCATGTACTTGGTATAAGTAGAAGTTTAGTCCATACTAATCACTTCTAAGTAATCTAAAATTAGTCTGCACTAGTGACTTAGTGAATACTACAAAACTCAACATATAAATTGAATCACTTGATTCACACTTCATAGCTCGATCAATGCTATTACTATGAGCTTGGTATAAACTAAATCACTTGGTTGACACTGTATGGCTTGGTCAACACTAAAATCACCTTGTTGAATTTGTGAACTTGGTAATCACTGAAGAACTCAATATGCACTAAGAAACTTGGTAAACACTAAGAAGCTCATTTTACACTGATAATCACCAACCTGGTAGAAATTTCTTGTTAAAAACTGAATAGTGTTCTTGATACTTGGTAGCAACTGTAGAACTTGGTAAAGATTGAATTACTTAGTTAACATTGTTAATGGTATAATAAGCTTGATAGATACTATCTATTTAAATAAGTGTGTGTGTCACTAATAAATAAACTTGACTAAAATGTTAAGAATAAATGGCCCTTTAAATCAAGCACCCTATCTCTATAATAGTTTATTATTACCCAATCTTTGTAGCAAAAAAATCCATGTTTTCTTATCAAATATGATAAAATGAGGAAATAAAATAATTTTTTGGTTTTCCTTTTTAGTGCACATGATGTTATTAAATAATGTTGATTTATGGTGTTCAATAGGGACTCAAATGGAGAACCTATGCCTCTATAGGTATCGAGCACAATGATATCTAAGGATTGGGATGGGTCTAGTTATTTTCATTGTTATGACAATTTTTATTCTAGGATTATGCTATGTTAGTCTTGAATCCTCCAAAAATATCTATAGAATTAATAGAATTTTTTAGGCCGAAGGAAAGGAGGCTTGATTTAAATATTGAGCATAATTGGGGTGAGTTTATGCCATATCAGGTCAACACTCTCATCAGGGATATGGCTTCTTAGTTCATACTTTTGTTTTCCAATGTCATGTTATATTAAGATTGAGTTTTATCAAGATAATAAAAAAAAATGGTTAGATTAAGGAAAATGATCTTACAAAAAAGAATAAGGGTATTATGTTTCTTGATTAAACATGTTTTCATCATTTTCACTCACTAAAGGAGGGTGGTCACACTTGATCAAGATTTTAGAATCCTACAAGATGAGGGTAAGTGTTCAAAGATTTAGTGATCCTAGGGGTTTTATAATCTATTTAGAAGAAGAATAAAGGTTAAAGAGGTGCCCCATGAAACCCACTTCCTAGATGATTGTGTAAAGGATGCTTTATAATGAAGAGGAACATAGATTGAATAAGAAGTGACTCGTTTTCAAAGTAGAGTAGGACTAAATAAGAAAATCATAAGCAAATTATGACCCTCTCAAGTATTTGACCCATTTTTAAGTTAAAATATCAATTTTGTTCATTTTCAAATGTAATATATGTCACATTTAGGTAGAAGATGGAAATAATCAAAGTATTTTGGTTAGCATCTTCTACTACAAAATCCCCAAAGTAATTAGTAGAGGGTAGGGAAGAAGAAGAGAGGCCTTATGCAAGAATTTCCTCATTATTAGAGAAAGAATTCAAGAGAGAAAGAGGTGAAAAAGTTATAGATATTAATTTAGTAGAGGTGGAAAGGAGAGAAAAGAATGGAAAGTAGATCATAAGTAGTAGCAAGCTACATTTCCCTCCTCTCATTCCATTAAAAGGAATAATTATACAAGAGCTACATAACCCTCCTAGGAGGGAACCATCTCCACCATCTCCTAGGCCACCACCACTTTCCTCTATAGAGGTAATCCTAGAGAAGGAATTTGAAATTGAATTAGGTAAGGGTAAAGAAAAGGGTAAATAAGAAAAATCTATTCTAATTATGCAAGTGTCAAGTGGTAGTGAAACCGATAAAAAAGATGTCATAGTTATTCTTGAAGTAGATCCACAAGTTGGTATTTCTTCCCTTTCTCCTAGATTTAACATCTTTAGAAATACATGGTTGAGTCTATAGGAACTTGAGGATGGAGGTATGCACATAGTTTTTGAATTACGAGGAATTTGTATGGACTCCCATCTTTCAATAATTTATGTAGCAAAGGAACATTTTTGAGTATCAAAGGAGACTGGAGGAAATAAAGGCTTAGAATCGTGAATTTTCTAAATAGGATATTGTTAATGAGGTTGAATTGGAAATAAATTAAGAATTACAAGCCTTTACACTAGAACAATGAAGAAAGACTATGCATGAGGCCAACCTTTTAATTCTACCTAAGTGTGTTATTATAGATTTTGTGTCATTCGATGTTTTGAGAAAGAGTACGATGTTATATACAATGAAAGATAATAAGTTGAGATAACATTAAAGGGTTCTTATTATAGAGATATAATTCCACCCTACATATATATATATGGTCCCTCACATTTATAGAAAAGAAAGTTGATATATTTGAGATCAACCAAGGATCAAGAGGAAGTGTGATCTTGCAAAGGGTTATAGATACAAGAGGTGCACAAGAATCTACACAATACTTAGTCTTCTAGGTTATGCCTCGATGTAGATAAGAAATAAGAGAGGTAAAGTGAATAAATTGCATTGAGAAACCAAAACCATTTTTGAAAAACATGACAAGAAGTCCAACTTGTGTGCAGAATTTCAGGCACATGTTACATTATTGCAACAAAAAAAATAGAGATTTAGAGGGTCCCTTGCCACTAGGTACTATAGTGACATATACATTATCAAGGGGAAAATGAAAAATCACAATCATGATAGATATGATTGATAGGGCTACTTCCACACCATTATTTTTTTGCAAATTACAAAAGGAGGCCAAGTCCTTAGTTGAAACTTCTAGAACTCAATTGTATCAAAATATTGTCGAGTTACAAAGGTCTTCTATTAGAGACCATCAACATTTTGATAAGATAAAGAGGGTCATAGTATGGATAGTTTTGTACCATCTAAATGGAAAGGTTGATTAAAAGTTAGCAGGGCTTCATACCTACTACAAATTTCCTTTTGATGTTATTCACAATTTTTAAAAGGACAAATAAGCGGCTAGACCACTATATGACATGGATCTAGTGAGTAAAAAAGATGAGACTAATTAATTTGGGACAAAGGAACCATAAAGATAGGCCTTTAAAAATACATCCCACTTTCCAATTTGTGAAAGCTTTCTTGATTTTCACATTGAGGGTAGAACAAAAAAAATTTCAAAGAAACTTTAATGATGTGAAAGAAACTCTTCTTCCTTCTATTTTAGACAATAAAATCAAGATAAAGTTACCAAAGGCATGGAAAGATGAAGATGAAAATAATTTGTAGGTTGCATTAGAAGAGATATCTAATGACATGGACAAAGGACTATTGGAAAAGTTTATGGATAAAATAATTACTATAGGACTATTCTTTGATAGTTTCAAGAAGGAAGTAAATCTTTGTACTTTTAAATATACTACAATATAGAAGAAAGTTTCATGAAGTGATGAATTTTGATTGCCCAACAAAGGATTGCTACAACACGTGGCTATAAATGTATGCTAAGGAATGATCTATTGCTTTAGAGTAATGTTTTTTTAGCATTGCATCATTTTGAAAAGGGCACCACTATCCATTTCAACTCAGGTTAATAGTTAGAAGACCACACTAAGTCTACATCAAAAGAAACAAGATGAAGCAAGTACAAGGAATCTCTCACTCAGTAGTTGTGGATTCCATCTATATCATTGTATTATTTTTAAAAAGTCTTTGATCTCTACATATCTCTATCCTTCTCTGTCAATCTACCCCACTTTATCTATCCCCCCCTCCTCTCTCTCTCTCTCTCTCTCTCTCTCTCTCTCTCTCTCTCTCTCTCTCTCTCTCTCTCTCTCTCTCACACACACACACACACACACACACACACACACACACACGCAAATGAAGCAAGTACAAGGAATCTCTCACTCAGTAGTTGTGGATTCCATCTATATCATTGTATTATTTTTAAAAAGTCTTTGATCTCTACATATCTCTATCCTTCTTTGTCAATATACCCCACTTTATCTATCCCCCCCTCCTCTCTCTCTCTCTCTCTCTCTCTCTCTCTCTCTCTCTCTCTCTCTCTCTCTCTCACTCTCTCACACACACACACACACACACACACACACACACACACACACGTACACACGCACACACGCGCGCGCGCGCGCACACACACACACACACACACACACACACACACACACACACACACACACACACACACACACACACACACACACACCTGCACACACACATAAATCCACACCAACACTTATAAAAATACCAAAAAAAATCATCTTATTATAAAATTAAATAAATAGACATGATTAAATCTATTGATTGATATGAGTTGGCACTAGTTGACAAGCATATTAAATCTCTCTCTCTCTCTCTCTCTCTCTCTCTCTCTCTCTCTCTCTCTATTTCTCTCTCTCTCTCTCTCTCTCTCTCTCTCTCTCTCTCTCTCTCTCTCTACACACACACACACACACACCCACACCCACACCCACACCCACACCCACATCAAAACCTAAACCTATATCATCTTATTATAAAATTAAATAATTAAACATGATTAAATATATTGATCAATATGAGATAGAGCTAATTGGAAAGCATGCTCAATACCCTCCTTGTAAAAAAAATTCATCTTATTTCGTAACCAAATTTATAGCGTTAATCACCTCTTCCACTATATCTTAAGAATAAACAAAACATAATCTTACTATAAAAACTAGATTATATTAGCTCCTAGAAAATACTCACACACACACACACACACACACACAAAATTTTATTTAATTTATAATAAATATAAATAGATAATAATAATTTTTAAATATTAAACAAGTAAATATAAAATTTAATACTAAATTTTAATAACATAAATAAAGAAAATATTTTTTTAATATTGTGCTAGTAATCAAGTTTAATGAACACCTATTTGACTTTCAACCATTACTTAAACTTAACTTTTAAACTACTAAATCACCCTAAAATTAAAAGCCTATACTCTAAGTAATATTATTTCTTAGTTTTCCTCAATTTACACATGTACATGTCTTTGTATTTTAGAATAACATAAGTAAAAATATTAAAATATTAAAAATTAAACTATCCTTTCTAAATTCCTTTATACATGAATAGGGAAAATTCAAAGTGAAAACACTTTATATTTTTGTCCCACACAAAATTTGTCATACATCTTAGATTTAGGAAAATAGAAATCTACTTTTAGAACTAAAGGAGTGATGTGAAATAAAAATGCTTGGTATAAAGAGATAAACACGAAGCAATCCTATTATGATATACTTCAATAGCACTAGTAAATATGTTATATTAAATTAGATGGTAGACATTAATTTTAAAGAAATTTATCATGTCTTTATTTTAAGATATATTTTTAATAGTAAATAAATAATATAATATCATTAAAAAAATAAAGCTAATAAAATAATTTGATACAATTAATCTTAAAATATAAAAACAACTAAATAATGATAAAAATTTGTTGTAATATAAACAATAATTATATAAAATTAAAAAATTAAAGGATTTGATGAGAACAAATCCATAGATCCGATAGAACACCTACATGCAAGAACCTATTAGAGAGAAGAAAAATACAAGAGAAGGCAAGGGATTGACTCTAAAAATATGAAAGAATATATTATTAGATTGAAAGAATGAATTGAAATATACAATTGATCAATCCTTATAGAAGGAGATTGTAAAACCTAAAAGGGGAAAACTAAGAGGTAAATGACATTTAATAATTAATATTTAATTAATAAATGGCAATGCATGTCCATAAAGGGAAAGCTTAGAAAGGGAGAAAAGGTAATTTAATAAAATAAATCCTTTACTTTAACACCTGAGTGATCCCACAATAGTGGGTGCCACTTTTTGACCAATTTTGACACTAAAATCAATATCTCTGAAACAAACCTCACATTTGAGTGACTATATCTCTAAAAGTTCTATGAATAATTTAAAGATGACATAAAATAATGATTTTTATTACTCTATTCCTACTTTGTAACCATATTTTTTAATATTAAAAATAAAATTATTTAAGTATAAATTTTCTTCTCCTCTAAAAAGTTGTACATCTGAAAAATCATTATTTATAAAGAGTGATAGTCTGCTTGACATGCATAACTTTTTTTTTAGAGAAATGATAATGAGGTAATTCTTTCAATGTTGGTTTTGTAACATCAATAAGTAGAGGATGTATTTGGTTTGATTCAATTTGGTTGAATATTGTATGGTTTATGAAGTTTTGAAGTGACATCAATTGTAATTCAGACATATGTTCATTTTGACATAGATAACGTGAACTCAATTTATCATCAGTCTAATTTTCTTTTTTTAATAGTAAGTTGTCACAACAACCTATTTCCTAGATATTTTTAAAAAAAATTTGACCTAGTTTACAAATTTTCTCACAGTGTCGAAGTCAGGTGATGTTTAATTGTTAATGAACCTATAGTGAGTTAAACTCATATTTGAAAGTCTTAATTAATATAATATGTATTACAATTATAGTCATTGGAAAGCTTTATTTGAGTAGCACAGATTGGCATTTTTCAGTTTATAGTAGGAGATCATTCAATCTCAATTTTGGGGGTCAAAATAGGAAAAAACTATTTTTAACGAAAACAACACCAAAATTTTATACATTAACATGTTCACGTGAACACTATGTTCGTGCAAACACATTTTACCTATACGCATGAATTTACAAGCGTAAATAATCTAACAGCCAAAAATTTAATTTAATGTGTTCGCATGAACATGTAAAATATTTTGTGTTCATGAGAACATTCCAAAAAAGAAAAATACTGATGTCACTTGCAGTTAGCACAAAGGTTTGATAGTAAAGCTGAATGTTATAAAGTTACTGCAAATTTTTTATAAACTTACTATAAATTTATTAAGGCAAGGGAAAGCTTTTGATTTTTATGATTTTTTGATGGGAAATAAGAAAGGAAGACAAAACCAAAATGCAAGGAAGAGATCTCATAAAGTAGAACAAAGACATATTTAGAAGACTTTGGCACGTTATCATCAAATTAAACAAGGTCTCTAATTATATATATATGTGTGTGTGTGTGTGTGTGTGTGTGTGTGTGTGTGTAAAATTAATTAGGAACCTTTTTTAATTCAATGATAACGTGCCAAAGTATATATATATTAAATCTATTTATTTTTATGGTCTTGAATTTAATTATGTACCAATTTTTTTTTTTTTTTATCTAATTTAATTTATTTATAAATTTGTTGCAAACAATCAACAAGGTGAAGGTGAAGAAAATGTTGAAGGAGACTCAATAGAAGTAGAAGAAGTTCTTATGCAAGAAGGGTCATTAACACTCCCTATGTAACCTCAAACAATGAATCTTGAATAAGGTTCAAGATCACTCCCTACAGTGGTTCAAATAATAGAAGTTGGAGAAGGGTCAGAATCCTTCCCTACAAAATCTCAAACAATGAATGTCGCAGAAGGCTCAAGATCACTCCTTGTAGAAATTATAGTAAAAGAAGCTAGAGAAGGGTTGAGATCAAGTGTAGGAACTAATATGAACAAACTCATAAATATTGCCCAATCTGTAGGGAATAGAATTTATCATAAAAATTTAGATCATTTACTTAAAATGGATGTGGATAAATTGAGAACACTTGTAGCTACTATTCAACCATTATGTTTGTCTAAGAAAAGGTCAATGAATAAGAAGATAAGAGAAATAATGACTATTTTTATAACATTGAAACACTTGAACAAGCTGATTTTCTTTCACTTTTGCTTACACAAAAGAAGTTGCAAGAGGCATTGAAATTGTTAGGTGTAGACACAACATCAAAGAGGAGAAAATTTTCTAACATACAAACTGATATGATTGAAAATGTTAAACAAGGTTTGAGAAACACAGGAAAGTAGTCTCACACTAAAGATAAGTCCATGACAAGAAAAGTGATGCTGATGTTTGTTGTAAATAAGAATACGACCCAAAATAGAAAAATATCTTCAATTTCGTCTGAAATGGATTTTAGTAAGAAAACAATGAGAGAATATGTTAAGAGAAGATTAATTCTAGATGAAAGTACTATGGAAGGCAATTGAGAAATCATGTGTAGAGCACCTCATTCTGATAGGATTGATGAGGGATTAAAATTTTTTTCATGTCATTGTGGATTAATAACACTCATCCTTCATCGTATAGCAGAGATGTTATTAAGTATAGGATTGCATATGGTCAATATGAACATCATGCAAAACATTTGTTGGACAAACCACAACATGAGTTATATGTGTCATTTTGTAGTGAATATCCTAACGTAAAAATTGGGCAAACTTTGTTTGAAAAATTGAAGCCATAATTTGTGAGGTCAAACAAAGTATTTGAAATGTGTTATTGTTGTCATCGTATTGAGTTTGATCTCTACTATTAGGTATTTCAAAAAAAATTAGAAGACACATATGGTTTTCATGTTGCTCCTTCTAGTAGGAGAAGTGAGTTTATATCATCCATTCTATGTGAAAAAATAGACAATCCAATTGCTCAAATAAATTGCATCAAAGGGTTATGTAAAACATGTAGTGTAGTGGCTCATTCTTTTAGAAATTGAAAATATTGATGTAACAAAAAAATGAATTGCAAAAGTTGCAAGTATGTGAAGAATGAAACAAAGTAGGGGAAAGAGACAAAAAAGTTGCAATATGTTGAAGAGGAGTTACCTATTATAACATTTATGGATAGATTTGAGAATTTGATTCAACCTTATATTCATCACTCTTTTTTTTCAAAGTGGCAAGCAGAACAGTTTCAAACTTTGAGAGATGATTTCCTACTTGGAATGATTGTATCAATCATTGATTTTGTAGAGAACTATTCCTTTGTTCACCAGAAAGCAATTCAATTAGATTATTTCTTTTTTAAGAAAGTCACTATTATGGTACATGTATGTTATAGGCATACATAGTTAGATTTGGATGGTATTCAAAGTATAGTTCAAGCATGAGTCATTAAAAAGGAATATCACTTTTATATAGGTGATGATAAAGAACATGACATTCACTATGTAGAATATTGCTTCAATGTGTTCTTTTCTTATTCGAAAGAAAGAGGCATAAATGCTAATAAACATTGTGTTTGGTCTGATGGATGTGTCATATAGTTCAAATCATCTAGACCATTTTATGCATTATGTAGATATCATTTTAATGAGAATATAAAACACATATGGAATTTCTTTGAGAGTGGGCATGGAAAAGGTGACCATGATGGTAATATAGCTTGCATCAAATGTGCTTTGTGAAAGTATCAAATGAATTAGTTCATATAAATGATGCACATGATGTTGTTGAATAGTGCAAGACATATTTTACATCATATGAGATTGGGACATCATCACCATTGAGTCACAAGGTACTATATAGATTTTTTTGGGAGATACTAGGCATGGATGTGTACATTTGTTTAAATTTTATGCAATTAAGTTTTAAAATTTCATTTTAAAGTTTTATATATCAATTCATTGAAGTTTAAATTTAGTTTGTCCATATTTTCAATGTAATGAAATTTAAGTGTTAATAGAAAAAAAATGCATGGTTAGAAGAGGATAGAAAGACATGTTCCTTACATTCAATCATGAGTACAAATAATCACAATTGGACATTGAAGACAAGAGAATACTCATGTTTTTATGATAGTTACAATGATGAAGACTATCAAGAATACATCAATCAAACACATGGATATAGATGTGCATGGATTTCAGTACACTTGATGTTACTGATACATTTGATAAAGATGATAAATTTTTTGATGACATTCCATTGATTTTTGATGATTATAATCATATCTTTGGATTGGTAAAAGTGGGTAAGTATCAAAAAAATTAATCTCAACTTGTTATTTAATTATCAATGAAATGTCTTATATATATATATATATATATATATATATATATATATATATATATATATATATATATATATATATATATATATATATATATATATATATATATATATATATATATATATATATATATATATATATATATATATAGTCCACATGTATGCTTGTTTAGTAGGAGATGTCTTTGTAGTGACTGCTAAGCCTAGAAATCATGAATGTGTTAGTTATTATTTATTGCAATGTATTGTGAAGAAGACAAAGTTATACGATGTTGAAGAAAGTGATGAAATGTTGTTCCCCATAGGTATTATACATATATGTGCACATACATATATGAATTTTTATATATCTAGGTAACTTTATATCTATCAAATTTTAAAATATTTAAATTTATGGTGCAAGTTTTGTTGTGATACAATTAACATATTTGAAGCAAGACAAAATAGTCCAACATGGAATACACTTTGTTCATTCTCAACCTGACAACAAGGTTTTAAAATATAGCAATTTGTCAGTGCTATCGAGCTTTGTCTACATCTAGTCAAATTTAAGCATGTATGTCGCAAATGGAGACTAGACAATAAAGATCATGAGAAGATATTACATGTTATAATGGTACATCATGGTTGAACTGACCTTTGAGATGGTAGATAATTTAATTTAAATCAAATTTTAACACCTTTAAATGTAGACAATTAGAAGGGATGAATCTTATATTAATTTAATAATATTATCTTAAAGGTTCTAGATGTTACTTCTTTTTAAGATTTATTCTATAATAATTTGAACTAGTTTAAAGAATTGTTTGCCTTGATATATTAAATTTAAATACCTTTAAATGTAGACAATTAGAAAGGATGAATGTTATATTAATTTTAATATTATCTTAACTAGATATTACTTCTTCTTAAGATTTATTTTATAATAATTTGAATTAATTTAAAGTTGTTTGCATTGATATATCAAATTTTAGGACCTTTAAATGTTTACATTTTAATAATATTAATTGCCATGGATGAAGGTTATTAAGAATATTATATTTTGTTAAAGTTTTTTTTTTTTTTAAATAGTGTATTGGCTTACCTTCTAGCATATTTTTATCCACATAAAATAAATATATATCTTTAGTCCTACTAATTGATTTAACAATTAGAAGGGATGAATGCTATATTAATTTAATAATATTATCTTAAATAGATATTAGTTCTTCATATGATTTATTTTATAATAATTTGAATTAATTTAAAGTTGTTTACCTTGATATATAATGAGATGAAATTACCATAATAATGAGATTATGTTATCATTAGTTTATTAAATATAACCTTTAGACTTTAGTATGGTACCTTATTAGTTTCTTTCATGCAATATACTAATTGGAATTAAAAACACATATGAGATGAAATTAACATCTAAGGATTCATTAGTACGGAACTAATGAATAATTGGAATTTATAAATGTGTCATTTTAATAATATTAATTACCATCCTAAACTAAAGATTATGTTATCATTAGTTTATTAAAAAACTATATATTAATGTTAGTTTATTGTAGGACCATACTTATAGTTTATCAGTTTATTAATGTATTTTTAATGTATACATTTTAATAATATTAATTACCATGGATGAATAATATTAACAACTTGATCTAAATAGGTGATACGAATTAGTTGGAACTTAAACAATCATTAGACAGATATGTATCAAAGATAATTTAATATGTTAGAATTGTTTTATCAACTTCTTTTAAAACTATTGAATTTCATCTCATTATGTGCTTTTAATTGTAGGATCATAGTCTTAGTTTATAGTTTATTAATGTGTTTTTAAATGTATACATTTTAATAATATTAATTACCATGGATGAAGGTTAAGAATTTTATATTTTGGAAAAGTTTTTAAAAATAATGTATTGGCTTACCTAGTTAGCATATTTTTATCCACATAAACAAATATTTATCTTTAGCCCTACTGATGGGGACACAACCCAACAACCAGAATAGACACAATAGAAAAAGGAAATTATATTAACTAAGAAAATAAGCTGGTACAAACAGTGCAGAGAAAATAAACTCAAAACATGCCCTGCGGGCTTACAATAGCATAAATCTGGAGAATATTTCTCCTTTTAGCACCTCCTCTCAAGCTCCAATCCGAACTGCCTTTTACAATGCCATAAACCTCCTTAAATAGACCCCGGAGGGTTAAGGACTAGGAGTACATTCTAGAAAGTGCTAGTGGGCATCCACCGACAAAATAGAAGGTTCCGGAAGCTGCGTTAGAAGTCGGTGCAATTCTAGAAGAATCCAGAAACGGTAGCCGAACTTCCGGGAGGCATAACTTTTGAACCGTAACTCCGATTGACGAACCGTTTACATTTTCGGAAAGCTCTCGAAGCGCTCTATAGCCCTATGGACAAGCTTCACTCGTCCCCCATTTTTTGACCCTTTTCGAGGCCATTTAATGCCCCAAACTTGACTCTGAAGCATTCTTAGGGGGTCTCCAAAACCCAAAAAATTGCAATAACTTTCAAACCATGGGGCCTTTTGACCTGATTCTTTTTTTGGAATGCTCTAAATCTTGATTACATTCATCTGGCCAAGTCACACCTTCTAGGTCACCAAAATGATGGTCAAATTGCATGCTCCTATTTTTTTGGGATTTTTAAATGAACTGATAGTTGAAGTATGAGAGTTGGAACCTTTATTTGAGCCAAATGGGTATCCAAAAATGCAAAGACATAAAATAGAAACTAAGTCTAAGTACATTTTTTTGGGTGACACAGGATTGCCCTTATACCTCTGGATGCTCCTGCATCAGACACCCAGGGTAGATTGAAAAGTGACCCTGTCACTTTATGGATGGTAGAGGAAATCCCAAATGGGAAACCTCAGCTGCTGAAATCCAAGTTGAGTCTTCGATCGGTCGTCCTTTCCATTTGACCAAATACTCTTCATACTGCCTGTTTCTGGTACTCCTACCCACACGATGATCTAGAATGTCTTCTATCTCCTCCTTCTTAGAAGCAGGAATTGGACATGGCTCTAAAACCAGCTCCTCATCAGCACCATCATCATGATACTCTGTCAAATCTGCAATGTTGAAAATGGGAGAAATGTGAATACCATCTGGCAGCTCCACCTCATATGCATTTCCTGAGTTATGTTTCTTCAAAATTTTGCAGGGGCCAAATTTCTTCATTTTTAGCTTGTTGTAAGTACCAACTGGAAATCTTTCTTTTCGTAAGTGCACCATGACTAGATCCCCTACTTGGAATTCCTTATGTCTTCTCCTTGCATCAGCCCTAGCTTTATACTCTTGATTCATCTTGATAATGTGTGCCTGAACCTCCTCATGTAGACGCTTGATGTGTTCAGCAAATTCCTCAGCTTCAGCACTTGTTCTCTCCCCTTGTTCTATCTTCCTCAATTCTGGTGCAGTCCTTGGGCTATTTCCATATACAATTTGAAAGGGTGATTTTCTAGTACTCCTATTTACAGAGTTATTATAAGCAAACTCTGCCTGTGGTAGAATCAAATCCCATCCCTTAGGCTTATCTCCAACTAAACATCTCAGCAAATTGCCCAGACTTCTATTTACCACTTCTGTTTGGCCATCAGTCTGTGGGTGATGCGTGGAACTGAATTTCAAGTCTGTTCTCAACTTCTTCCACAATGTCCTCCAGAAATACCCCACAAATTTAGTATCTCGGTTAGAAACTATACTTCTTGGAAGACCATGTAGTCTTACCACCTCTTTGAAAAACAAGTCTGCAATATGGACAGCATCATGAGTTTTATGGCATGGAATGAAATGTGCCATTTTGGAGAACCTATCAACCACCACAAATATTGAGTCATTACCCCTTTGTGTCCTTGGCAATCCAAGAACAAAATCCATACTTATGTCCTCCCATGGCCTTGATGGAACAGGCAATGGCTGATATAGACCAGTATTTTGACTAAACCCCTTGGCCACTTGACAAACCTGGCAACTCTGTACAAACTTCTTCACATCCTGTGTAATTTGAGGCCAAAAATAATGTTCTCTAAGAATGGAAATGGTCTTGTCCCGACCAAAATGTCCTGCCATCCCTCCACTGTGTTTCTCCTTAATCAGATTTTCCCTCATGGAACTCCTTGGAATGCACAATTGACTACCTTTGAACAACATGCCATCCTGAATCAAATAGTCTAACCACTTGGTTCTATCTACAGCAACAGGTTCTTTACAAGCTTTCCATGCTTCAGCAAAATCAGGATCCTCAGGGTACAAATTCTTGAGTTCATCAAACCCAACTACTTCAACCTGCATTGTTGTAAGCAACAACTGTCTCCTACTTAATGCATCTGCAACCCTGTTAGATTTTCCACTTCTATGCTTTAACACAAATGTATAACTCTGCAAGAATTCTACCCACTTCATATGCCTCTGATTCAATTTACCTTGGCTATTTAGGTACTGTAATGCCTGATGATCAGTATACAAAACAAATTCCTTTGGCAACAAATAATGCCTCCATTTCTTTAAGGCCTGAACTATTGCATAGAACTCTTGATCATAAACAGAATACTTCTTCTTTTCATCATTCAATTTTTCACTAAAATATGCAATAGGCTTACCTTCTTGGCTTAATACAGACCCAATAGCGCTACCACTGGCATCACAATCCACCTGGAATACTTTTCTGAAATCTGGAAGTGCCAACACAGGCTGTTCAGTCACCTTCTTCTTCAGCAATTCAAAACTTCTCACAGCTGCTGTAGTCCATTTGAACTCTTTTCTATCCCCTCTTATTGTATCAGTTAGGGGTGCACATATGCCACTGAAATTCTTAATAAACTTTCTGTAAAAACTAACCAGACCATGAAATGATCTTACCTCAGTAGCAGACCTTGGAGTAGGCCATTCCAAGATGGCTTTTACCTTCTCTGGATCCATTTTGAGACCTTCAAGTGATATAACAAATCCCAAATACACTAACTCCCTTTTTGCAAAGACACACTTCTTTAGATTAATTAACAGTTTCTCTTCCCTTAGCCTTTCAAAGACACTATGAATATGCAGTAAATGTTCTTCCAAAGTCTTGCTGAAAATTAAAATATCATCCAAATAGACAATAACAAATTTTCCCAAGAACTTCTTAAGTACCTCATTCATGAGCCGCATGAAGGTGCTTGGGGCGTTTGTCAATCCAAAAGGCATGACTAACCACTCATAAAGACCCTCCTTGGTCTTGAAGGCTGTTTTCCACTCATCTCCTTCACGAATCCGTATTTGATGATAGCCACTCTTCAGATCTATCTTTGTGAAGTACTGAGCTCCACTCAAGCAGTCCATAAAATCATCCATCCTTGGTAAAGGAAACCGGTACTTGATGGTTATCCTATTTATAGCTCGAGAATCTATACACATCCGCCACTCTCCATCCTTCTTTGGTGCAAGTACTGCAGGTACTGCACATGGACTCAGGCTCTCTCGAATCAAGCCCTTCCTCAACAGCTCCTGAACCTGTCTATTTAGCTCCTCTGTTTCAGTAGGAGTCATCCTGTGAGCAGCCTTGTTAGGCAAACTAGCTCCTGGAATCAAATCTATTTGATGACTGATTTGCCTTACTGGTGGCAATCCATCTGGAACATTATTAGAGATAATATCTCCAAATTCTCCTAGTAAATCTGAAACTTCAAATGGTATTTCACTACTACCTTCTTTATCTTTCCTAGGAATCAAAGCATAGCACATGCGCTGATGTTTCATGCCATCTAAAAACTTCCTTCCATCAACAAGACAAATCCTAGCACTGCTACATACCTTTTCACCTTCCTTTTTCATGGGCTTCAATTTGTGGCGAACTCCATCCTTTGTCAGAGAGTATGTGTTTGCATGTCCATCATGTATTGCATGTCTATCAAACTGCCATGGTCTACCCAACAATAGATGGCAAACATCCATCGAAATAACATCACAAAGAACTTCATCATGGTAACTCCCAATTTTGAATTTTACTAAACATTGTTCACTTACCAGGACCTTATGATCATCTTTTACCCAAGAAATCCGATAGGGCTGGGGATGTTTCTCCCTCTTGAGCTTCAGCTTAGAGACCATCTCTTCAGATACCAAGTTATCAGTGCTACCACCATCAATGATCACATCACAACATTTATCCTCACACTTGCATCTGGTACGGAACAAGCTCCTCCGTTGTCCTAGTTCATTTTCACCACTTAGTAGGACTCTTTCATTTACCAAGGTCTCTCCTCTTTCTGCATCCTCTGAATGTGATGATTGTGCATCCTCATCCACATGAGCAACCCTAGCTTGGCCCTCAGTTCTCCTATCTGTCCTTCCTTGTCGTTGAGGGCATTCAAAGGCACGATGACCTTCTTCATTGCAATGGAAACAGGTACCACGGAAGCCTCCTCTTCCTTGCCCACGTCCTCTACCTCTTCCTCTCTGATTTCCAAAGTCTTGATCACGAGAGCGGTTGAAACCCTCATTCCTCTGGTTCCTGCTAGTGCCCTCATCTTCATTTTTCTTTTGAGTTTCATTGCGGCCTCCAGATGATCTACTGCTTCCCCTTCCTCCTTGACCACGCCCTCTTTATCTTCCTTCAAACCTTTTACTCAGCTTCTCTTCGACTCGTAGGGCAAACTGGTATGCTTCTTCAACACTGGTCATTCTTACCAGACTTAGTTCCTCGTGGATGCTAGGTCGTAACCCATTGATATAATGAGAAACCTTCTCCTTATTTGCTTCTGCATGCCCTGCTCTAATCAAGAGTCGGTAAAACTCCTCTGTATATTCTTGGACTGACCTTCCTGCTTGCTTTAACCCATGCATCTTTTTAAACAGATCAAGCTCGTAGTCCACAGGAATGAACTGCTTCTTCAATTTGTCCACCATGCGATCCCACCTTGTGATCTTCTCCTTTCCTCTTCTAAGTCTTTCCAGTTGAATCTCTTGCCACCAAATTTTGGCATGGCCCTTTAGTTTGGCCTTTGCAAACTTAACCCTATCTGGGTCCCTTATATCCTCATACTCAAAGTATTCGTCCAGTTCATTGATCCAATCGATCAACTCATCTGGTTTCAAATTTCCCAAAAATATACCCACTTCAATTGTAGGTCTTTTCCCAAACCTAGAAATGGCCCTAAAAAGCCTTTCCTCTACAGGATTCAGAACTTCCCCGTCAACGTCCATTACTTCCTCTTCATTGTCATCCTCACTATTGTCATCTGCGGCAATATTTGCTCCTCTACGAAGCTCCTCTTGCAATGCTTGTACCTGTCTCTGGAGGGCTCTAACCTCCTCAGGATCAACAGCTCTGGCCCTTCCACCACGCTCTCTTCGTGGAGGCATCTTCTAACTCGAACCCACAACCACACAGTCCTGGTGCAAACTGCCTCACAGTCGGCGCTCTGTCTACACACTCAGGAAAACCCGCTCTGATACCACTTGATGGGGACACAACCCAACAACCAGAATAGACACAATAGAAAAAGGAAATTATATTAACTAAGAAAATAAGCTGGTACAAACAGTGCAGAGAAAATAAACTCAAAACATGCCCTGCGGGCTTACAATAGCATAAATCTGGAGAATATTTCTCCTTTTAGCACCTCCTCTCAAGCTCCAATCCGAACTGCCTTTTACAATGCCATAAACCTCCTTAAATAGACCCCGGAGGGTTAAGGACTAGGAGTACATTCTAGAAAGTGCTAGTGGGCATCCACCGACAAAATAGAAGGTTCCAGAAGCTGCGTTAGAAGTCGGTGCAATTCTAGAAGAATCCAGAAACGGTAGCCGAACTTCAGGGAGGCATAACTTTTGAACCGTAACTCCGATTGACGAACCGTTTACATTTTCGAAAAGCTCTCGAAGCGCTCTATAGCCCTATGGACAAGCTTCACTCGTCCCCCATTTTTCGACCCTTTTCGAGGCCATTTAATGCCCCAAACTTGACTCTGAAGCATTCTTAGGGGGTCTCCAAAACCCGAAAAATTGCAATAACTTTCAAACCGTGGGGCCTTTTGACCTGATTCTTTTTTTGGAATGCTCTAAATCTTGATTACATTCATCTGGCCAAGTCACACCTTCTAGGTCACCAAAATGATGGTCAAATTGCATGCTCCTATTTTTTCGGGATTTTTAAATGAACTGATAGTTGAAGTATGAGAGTTGGAACCTTTATTTGAGCCAAATGGGTATCCAAAAATGCAAAGACATAAAATAGAAACTAAGTCTAAGTACATTTTTTTGGGTGACACAGGATTGCCCTTATACCTCTGGATGCTCCTGCATCACCTACTAATTGATTTAACAAATAAGTATCTTTAGTCCTACTAATTGATTTACCAAATATGTATCTTTAGTCCTATTAATTGATTATTTTATAATGATTACAAATAAGTATAACATTTTAAATTTGTAATCTAAATCATTTGGATTAATTTAGTTGTTTTAAGAACCTATATTAATTCAATTAAATCACCCTCTATTATTATTATTTTTCAAAATTATAAATTAGGTTCATAAATCAATTTGGAACTTCTTCATATTTAACTATTGAAGTAAGTAAAGAGAAGTTAATTTGAATATTTTATAATGATCACAAACAAATCTAAAGTTTAAAATCTATAATCTACTAAAATGCATACATATACAAACTATAAGTCTTGAATAAACATGTATGTAGTAAAACATAAAAAGTCAAATACATGTCATCCAACTAATGAATTACTAAATAGTCAAATAAATAGTGAAATGTATATGTCATCAGGGTACTAAATACACATGTATGTAAGCCTCCAGAATATACAAAGTCTCAAATATATAAATGCATCAAAAGAAATATATATCTACTACTACTGGAGGGACCCCTCAAGATGCATACGAATAGAATGACCCTTTGATCGAGTCTCCTATACATCATGTGGCTGAGGTGCAACAACCAAGGCCTACAAATATATATACATTAGAACTATCTAAACATGTGTGTGTGTGTGTGTGTGTGTGTGTGTGTGTGTGTGTGTGTGTGTGTGTGTGTACATGAATACAAGTGCATATAGTTTGAAATATAAATAACTTTACAAACTATTTAAAACTTGTACATGAGCACTACTAGGTATCTCAGCAGAATCCTCTCTTTGATGTACATGCCTTGACCCAACACTAGATGTAATTATATGCCTAACGACCTATGCCTACATGTTTTATTATAACTTTTAAATATCTATCTGAACTATATTTTAAATTTCATATATTGATATTTAAAAATATTAAATATATGTACCTGGGTCTTAGGAGGTGGAGGATGATCATTAGACTCCATTGTATCTTCTATCGATGCACCTCTAGTGTCAACATCCCATCCTAATACACCAAAATCATCTCTTGAAACTCCAACACCTATTGAACCACCCTCAACACCACAATCTCCAACTGCTAGTAATGATAAGTGAAGTGGCAAGTGTGATTGGTTGGGTAATGTTGTAGAATTAGTGCTGGGTCAAAATAACATGTCCATGTATGATGAAAATCCCATGCTTAGACTAGTATTAATCTCAGATAGCCCTCATAACTCCTCACCAAAATCATCAAAGCTCTCAAATGTGATCCTAACATCAACAACTCCTATTCCCAAGTCATCTATAGAGTGGCATGAATCTAATGCAAAATGTTGTAAGCTATGTTGTGTGGTGATTGTCACTAGTGTGGTATGTGCCTATGGAACTATGGGGTTATGATGGTGTGTAATGGAGTCCATTACCGAGTGAACTAGTATCCTTTGTGTATCAAAAATATAATTGATACCCTACAATAGATCCTCCAAAAAATATAATGCTAAATCCATACATGTGTTGATGTAGGAGCTTTTAGTGGCTTTCTAAGAAGGAGCTTTTAGTAGTTTTTTAAGGTTTTAATGTTTTTCTTAGTTTTTAGAAAGTTGGTTTTCATATTACTTGCAATTTTGAATGTTACTTGGTAGTTCATCTTATCTCAATTTTAGAAAGATTCATGAAAAAAATCAGAATTTTTTGGAGTTGTTTTAAAAATTACTAAACATGGGGAAAAATAATCTTATGAAAAAAATGCCAAAAATTGGTAATTTCAGATTTGTATTTAAAATTGTAATTTTTGTCATTGTAGAAGGAGGATTTGGAAGAATAATAAACAATAATTTGGAGTTCTAATTTATTTATTTTTGTGTTCTTTCTCTCTTATGTTTCTATTAATTTTTTGAGGAATTTTGGCTGCATCATCTAGTATCAAAGCGCATAAGTTTTAGGAAAAAGAGATTTTTGTGGTTTTTTGATTTTGAGTTTATGTTTATGTAGGTTGAGAAGAAGAACTAGTTTCCTAAACACTAGGTAGAGAGGATAAAATGCCTAGGTTTAGGAAAAGGCAAAGCAGAAGCAAGGTTAATGAAGTCACTTGAAGAACTAGATTTATTAATGTAGTATTTGCATAAGAGAAGAGAAGAAAATAAAATAAAAGAGGAATAGAGGAAGAGGAAGGAGGAAGAGATGAGGCAATTAGAGTTGAAAGAAATATTAAGAGAATTACAAGAAAGTTGGAAAGAATTAAGAAAGCTAATGGAATTAGAAATGCAAAAATGGTACCTATGAGTCAAGAAGAAGATCACATAGCTTGTTAAAAAGATTTTTTAGAAGAGGAAAATGTTGGAAAGGAAAAATACAATATTGTAGGAGGAAGAGGTAAAAAATAAAATAGAAAGTATACCTATGATTGTTTCAACATCAAGCACTGAAGAAGACATGGTAAACATAGTCATAGAAGAGTCTTCTTATCATTCTCAAGTATTTGAATCTTATACTCAGAATGGAAAAGTGCAAGTGCATGTTTGTGAGAAAGTTTCTAATGATGATGTCTTAGATTTGTTTTAGAAAATGGAATATATATATATATATATATATATTTTGAAGGATATTATGAAAATTGTTGTAATGGAGAATATGTTGATATATTATGTGTTGAAGACATAAATGATTATGGTGCAAAGGTTTATATAGAAGAAATGGAATTTTGGATTTTAGAGACTCAGAAGATGTTGAGTAGAATATGAGTTAAGAAATAAGAGGAAGAGGGATCTTATGATAGTTGCAAAGGTGAATGATAAAATGTGAAAAAAATGGAAGACCAGGAAATAGGAAAAAAACTTGCATTCCTTTGAGTTAATAAAATCAATTTTTGGTATAATGGAAGGAAAAGTTCAAGAAAAGAAACTATACACATTCAAAAAACAACTTGAAGGAGCTGCCTTCTTTCAACCAAAGGAGAATGATGTGGCAGCTTTTAGTGGCTTTCTAAGTAGGAGCTTTTAGTAGTTTTAAAAAGCCTTTAATATTTTTCTTAGTTTTTAGAAAGTTAGTTTTTATTAATAACCTTTAAATATAACTTCCAATTTTGAATTTTAGTTGGCATTCATCTTATCTCAACTTTAGAAAGCTTCACAAAAATAATCAAAAAATTTTGAGTTGTTTTCAAAATTACCAAAAATGGTAAAAAATAGTTTTATGAAAAAAGCCAAAAATGGTCATTTTAGATTTGTATTTAAAATTGGAATTTCTCTCATTGTAGAAGGAGGATTTGAAAGAATAATAAAGAAGAAATTTGAGTTCTAATTTATTTACTTTTGTGTTCTTTCTCTCTTATGTTTCTATTAATTTTTTGAGGAATTTTGGCTACATCACATGTGTTGTCTAGAAAGAGCATGAACATTGCCTAGTACTAGTAGTCCAACAACTGTATATGCCTCATTAAGGTAGATGCCTAAAGTACTACTCGATTCCTTTGAAGATGGTTGATCTGGACAACTATATCGAGTGTGAATATAGTAACCAAGAGAGTTAGATGTGATACTAGTAGCCACAGGTGCAATGTGTCCAATTCTATCAACTACTCCCCTTTTGGAAGCAATGACAACTCTATCTACAATAGGTTCTAATGCTGAAGTCACTAAAGTAAGTCTATTTCCATCAAACTATCTCACATCTAGAGGTGGTAGACGTTGTGCATTGCGATACTAGTCATGATCTATGATCCCAATATGCCCCTATCCATGATAATCTGGAATATCTAAGTAGTTGACATTGAGCCCCATGTAGAGCTTAGGGTAAAACTATTGTGCAAAATAAAGGGGTATCCGATCATTATTAGGATATCAACCATGTGTGGCTAAAAAACAAGGATAGATCATACTAGCGATAACAAGATCTCTGCACCATGTCACTTGATAGCCTCTCACCCCACCCTATGTACCCTCATATGATGGAAACAACTCACAATTGATGATGTCTTTGGGGGCTGCCCTCTTGACATCATCAAAAGATGCATCTCCTAAAACCTCAGCTCTAAGCTCCCTAGATATGGAAACTAATATAGTTGTATACGGGTAAATGAATGATGGGCTCTAAATCTAGCAGTGAGATCCTATAAACTCCTACATATGGTCACACATATGTCTCTATACAAATCATCATTAGAGGATAATATAGACTACTCTAATCTAATAACCTCTTGCTTTGCGAATGAAAATAATGCATTGATATCAATGCATGGGGGTGGCATAGTAGGAGCTGTAGTAGGACCTCTAGCAGGAGTTGCATCAAGAGCCACACTAGGAGCTGCACTAGGAGCCACATCAAGAGATATAGTAGGAGCCGCAATACAAGCCCCACAATGAGCCCCATGATAAGTCATAGCATGAGACACAATACAAGCCCTACCAAAAGTGCTAACATGAGCTACACCACAACCCATAGCAGGAACTATAGCAGGAGCCATAATAGGAGTGGTAATAGGAGGAGTCATAATAAGAGCTTCATCACACTCTAGATGATGAGCAAGCTGATTGTGTGAAGTCATAGCTACAATGATGGAGCTAATATATATTGTAAATACACATATACATATACATGTAGTCTAGTACAAAAAAAAAATTATTTAAAAGATATGTAATCATACATTATTTAAAAGATGAGTTTTCAATAAGAATTACATTAGTGTTTGAGTTAGATTAGGGTTAGATTAGGATTTGAATGTTTAGTTAGGATTATATTTGACTTTGAGTTAGATTTGTGTTTAAGGTTTTAGTTAGGATTATATTAGAGTTTGAGTTAGATTAGGGTTTCATTTAGGTTAGGGTTTCATTTAGGTTAGGGTTTGATTTTTTAGTTAGGATTATATTAGAGTTCAAGTTATTTTAGGGTTTGAGTTTTCAATAAGGATTACATTAGATTTGAAGTTGGATTAGGGTTTGATTAGGGTTTTATTTAGATTAGGGTTTGATTTTTCAGTTAGAATTACATTAGAGTTCAAGTTAGATTAAGGTTTGAGTTTTTAGTTAGGATTACATTAGAGTTTGAGTTATATTAAGGTTTTAGTTAGATTAGGGTTTGAGTTTTTAGATAGGATGAGATAATAGTTTGAGTTAGATTAGGGTTTCAATTTTTAGTTAGGGTTATATTAGGGTTTGAGTTACATTACAGTTTGAGTTTGAAGTTAGGATTATATTAGTGTTTGAGTTAGATTGGGGTTCTAGTTTGAGTTAGGGTTAGATTAGGCTTTTAGTTCTAGTTAGGGTTAGGTTAGGGTTATCTAGTTAGATTAGGGTTATAGTTAGATTAAGATTTCAGTTAGATTAGGGTTTGATTTAGGTTAAGGTTTGAGTTAGATTAAAGGGTTTGGTTAGGGTTTGATTTCTAAGGTTACTATTGCATTAGGGTTTGAGTTAGATTAGGGTTTGGGTAAGGTTTGATTTCTAGGATTATGATTAGAATAGGGTTTGAGTTAGATTAGGGTTTGGTTATGGTTCAATTTTTAGAGTTACAGTTAGTTTAGGGTTTTTGTTAGATTAGGGTTTGATTTAGATTAGGGTTTGAGTTATATTAGGGTTCATGATTAGGGTTTCATTTAGATTAGGGTTTGAGTTAGATTAGGGTATTAGTTATTAGTTAGGATCATATTATGGTTTGAGTTAGATTAGGGTTTGATTATAGTTTGATTTAGATTAGGTTTTGAGTTAGGTTAGGGTGTGATTTAGATTAGGGTTTGAATTATAGGGTTATGGTTAGATTAGGGTTTCAATTAGGGTTAGATTAGGGTTAGTGTTAGATTCTAGGGAACTAGAGTTTTCAAGTTAGGGTTAGATTATAGTTACAATTCTAGGGTTAGATTAAGGTAACTTTAGTTAGGGTTAGTGTTAAATTAGGGTTTGAGTTTGAGTTAGTGTTAGATTAGGGTTTGAATTCTAGGGTTAGATTAGCCTTCAGTTATGATTACGATTAGGTTAGGGTTATCTAGTTAGATTAGGATTATGGTTCTAGGGTTAGATTAGGGTTTTAGTTATGAAACTCTACGGTTAGATTAGGGTTTGAGTTTTCAAGTTAGAATTAGATTGGGTTTCAAGTTTGAGTTAGGGTTAGAAATTAGGGTTAGAGTTTGAGTTGGGGTTAGATTAGAGTTTGAGTTAGGGTTAGGGTTAGGGTTGGAGATAGAGTTCTAATATTTTCTAATTTTTACACTAATTTTTTTTGTTTTTTCTAATGTTTTTCTAATATTTTGTTTAATTTTTTTCCTAATATTTTGTAAATTTTTCAAATATTTTATAATGTTTTTCTAGTATTTTGTAATTTTTTTTCTAATATTTTCTAATGTTATACTAATTTATTTTCTATGCTGTTAAACTAATATTTCCTAATGTTATGCTAATTAGTATTCTAAAATATTGTTGATTAACATTTTTTTTAATATTTCAAGTAATGTTTTTCTAATATTCTACACTATTGTTTTCTTAATATTTTGTAATATTTTTCTAATATTTTCTAATTTTCTAGACTAATATTTTTTAAAGTAATTTCTAATACTTTTAAAATATTTTCTAATGTTTTTTCTAATATTTTGTCATAATTTCCTAATATTTTCTATACTAATATTTTTAAATATATTTTCTAATGTTTTTCTAATAAAACTAATATTTTTCTAAATTTATTTCCTAATGTTATACTAATATTTTTCTAATAATATTGAATTTCCTCTACTTTATAATTTGCAAGTGAAAAATGCAAGGAAATGCAAATAATGGAAAAAATGTAGACATAATGAAAAAATATAAAAAATTTAAACATCAGACATTTAAAGGCCTGAAAAAATTCCCTACCAAACAATCAATGCCAAGCATCCCCACCAAGGGCAAGCAATTAGGTCTCCTTCCCTTGAAAACCAAAAATTTGTTTGAAGTGTTATAAGGAGGTGAATCATAGAATAATTTTGAATCATTACTTTTGGTGCATGAAATTAGATAAACAACAATTTCCCAACACATCACAAACACAAGAAGTTTTATATAGAATGGAAGGAACTGTAAACTTGTAACAAGAAGGAAGAAAGAGTAGAAACCCCCAAAGAGAACCAGAGCAAGGCTTGTGGAAAGCACCTTCAAGGAGGTAATCCACGAATAAGAGATCTTCTTCAAGAAAACATAGTATGCTCAAAATAAAAATGTGAGGGGAATCTCTGTACAGTTGAAAAAATAATCAAAAATTAGTAAGGCTACCAACAACCTAAAGCTTGATATATTTTTCAATGCAAATAGCATACCTTTATGTCTTAATTTGCGGGAAAAAGATTTTAAAAATTTAAAAAAGACCTTTGGAGAGATGCAATGTCATCAAACAAAGCCAAAAAAAGGTAGGGATGTGTGCCCTAAATCTTCTTCCAGCACATCTTTTCCAACCCTATTAATAGAATTCCTAGCTAGGTGTCACATCCAAGTTTAGAAGCATTATGACAACCTAATTTCTAATTTGGAAGTTTTCCTAGAAAAAATTACAATAACTAGGGCTCTCCAAGACAAAATGACAGAGTTGAAGCACCACTAGTCATATTTAGCAACAAGATATGTGAATGGCCATGGGCTAATTGTGAGTAGAAAGCAGTTCATGCTTTCTAAATGGGCCCTAAATTTGATAATAGAACTTTATTGAAGAAACTAAAGTCCCTCCTCAAAAAATAGGTAATTATAAGCTCTTTATCACATAATCTACTTTATCTAGAGAGAAAGGATGTAGAATATAGTAGGTCTCTACTAAAAAATCCTCTCTATTTTCACAAAGGGCATAGCTTGAATTTTATTAAGTGGTTTCCAAATTGAAATGTAGATTCACTAACCTCCTGTAGGTTTCTAGTTTGGATCACATTAGAAAATCCCCCAGTAAATCTTATTGATATAAATTTAGTCATCAAAATTGGGGAAGCTCTTGGTGGCTTGTGGGGATATGAAGCCCATAATGTCAATATGAATTTAGCTAAACTATTGGTGTGTCTAAAACCAAAATTATATGGTCAAAACTTCATCAAAATCATTCCTATTAGATACATATATAGGATTAATTACTCACTCTACAAAGATTCAAATGAAAACATTAAGATCCTTAGAGATAAATAAAAAGAGGCAATCAACACCTCAAATTTCAAAGAAAAGGATTTGGATACTAATATGGAAAAAAAAATCTAGAGATAGGAGAAGGAGCATATATTACACCCCATAGGAGACCTATAGAGAACCCTACAAAGGAAATTTAAAAATTTCTTAGTTCACTCATGTTATCAAGAATGCACTAGAAGATAGAGAAGTTATGGAACCTATTCTGCAGAACAATAAAAAAGAGGAAAGAAAGAAGCCAATGATTATGAACCTAGATGAAGTTAACCAACTAGCTTAGGAGAGGTACAAATAAGATTCAAAACTTATGAAGCATCTAGAGCAACAAGTTTCACTCCTAAGAGTAGAGAAGAATGATGTATTAGTAGAGATGTTTAAGATAGTAGAGGACTTGTCGCACATTAAATCTCTAGAGGCATAGATTGTACTAAAAATAAATGATACTATTGATCAAATTACATTAGCTCAACAATGCTCTCTAGAGAAGAAGAGTGATAAGGATCCTAAAAGAAGTACTCAACAAAGAAAATGTAATAAGAAAAATAAGCATCAAAAGATAAACAATTAGACACTAGGTTTTGACAAGCAGGAAGGGAAAATAACAAACATAGTAGCCATTGAAGGAATGGAGAATGAGTGCCCCCTTTTAGTAGCAGATTTAGTAGTGATAGTGGAAAGGCCTAAGGGTATTATGATTAAGGACCAAGAAGAAATAAGAATATCTAAGACCAATTCAAGAACAATCACTGGAGAGAAAAGACTATCAAAATTCTAGCAAACACTTGGACCAAAAATAACTAAGTAGTAAATTACTAATGACCTAAAGAAGGATGAACAAATGAAGAAGGCCAATCTATAGGTTGAGGAGATATTAGAAGAGAAAAGAGATCAAATTGACTACCTCGATTAACTTATAGAAAACTTCAATGATGCATTCTATGAAGAATTGGATGAGGAAGGCTTAGATGAATACAAAGAGGAGTTGGTTTAAAAACTTCTTGAACTAGAAGGAGAGAACTATACTTTTGAAGACCTCAGGAAAGATGTTGAAGTGTTTGAGTTGGACTCAAATACTAGGGGTATACAATAGTCAAAGCTAACCTTTGAAGTCCCACAAGTCACACAGACTTACAAAAGAGAGGGAGGAAATCTCAACATGAACTATGAAACAAAGCTACCATAGTAGAAGGGTAGATAAAGCTAACTGACATTCTCAACATTGGGAAGGTGAAGATCCTTCCCAAAGAGGTATGAAGATCCTTTCCTGGAATTTTAGGTGCCTAAATGCCCCTAGCAAGAAACAAATTTTAAAAAATTGTATTGATAAATTTTATCTAGATTTTTCTTTTATTCAAGAAACTAAATTAGGTAACCTAGAACTAGATAAGCTTAAAACAATAACGGGTTGGAGGAAACTAATTGGAGTCACTTTCGAAGGGTCTTCTGGTGGATTGATCACTATCTAGAATCCAAAACATTTCCAAGTAGAATCCTTAAGGGCTGAAAAGTATTGGCCTAGCTTGAAAGTAGTATATTGAAACAACTTTCTCTCCTTTAGACTTATGAATTTCTATGGATCAAATGAAAACTAAGAAAAGATTTTTATTTTTTAGGAATAAGCATGCATATTTAGTAAGACAAGACCTTCTCCATTTTAGAAGGAGACTTTAATGCTATAACATCCCTAAACGAGAAATTAAGAGGGTCCGAGAAATTACCATAGGCTATAACTAACTTCAACCACTAGATTCAATCTAATGTACTAACTAAAATCCCATCAAAGGACAATTCATTCACTTAGTCCCATAAGAGATAAGGAAGTGACCTAATTGCTAAATTATTGGATTAATCTTTTTTTAGTGGTAATCTCCTCACTAGTATATCCAAACTAACTTCAAGGACCATCCCTTCTTTTGGATTATGTGACTTCCCCATTTTCTTAACAATGGAAGCGGAAGTGAAACCTAAAAGAGTCCCTTTTAGAGTAGAGAAAATGTTGTTCAAAGATGACCACCTTATGGAGCAACTAGCACTTTGGTGGAACAATGCCAAAATTGAAGGCTAAAAAATGTTCAAAGTTGTCTAGAAACTCAAAATAATTAAAGAAAACTTGATTCAGTGGAACAAAACCCATTTTGGAAATATCTTTGATACCAAAAGGGGTATTTAGGAAGCTTTAGATAGAGTTAGCCAAATAGTAATGAGAAAGGGGTTGAATGAAGAAACTTATAGCTAAGAAAAAAACTTAGATTAAAACTACAAGATATCCTAGCAAAGGAGGAAGTTTACTGGGAACAAAAATAGAGAAAGGATTGGCTTAGAGGAGGGGACAAGAACACCAAATTCTGTCACAATTGTACTAAAATCAAGATATTAATTAACTATACTGCTATAATTAATTCAAAGGGTGGACAATGCTTAGAGAATAAAGAAGAAATATCCAAAGAGGCCTTGGATTACTTTAAATCCATTCTTAGTGATGAATCATCAATTTTGGATCAGTCCAATTTTTTTTTAGCTATCCCCAAGATAATCAATCATGAGGAAAATAAATTTTGAATGAACAAACATACAAAGGAAGAAGTAGATAAAGTCCTTTTTTAGATGAACCCTGATAAAACCCCAAGACCTGATAGTTTTCCAACATTCTTTTATCATAAATGTTGGCATTTCATGGGGGAAGAAATTATTGAGGCTTTAGAAAGTATGAGTAATTTTGGTAATTAACTTAAAGAAATTAATAACACCTTCTTGATACTTATCCCAAAATTAGAGCATTGCAACAATTTTGGGAAATTGTGACCTATTTCCCTCTATAATGTACTTTACAAGTTGTTTACTAAAATATTAGCTCCAAGACTCCAAATTATCCTCCCTCGACTCATAAGAAAGGAGCAATCTAGATTCATGAAAGGTAGATAGATTAATGATGGTATGTTAATAGCTCAAGAAACAATTCACTCATTAAAGCTTAGTAAATATCAGCAAGGCCTATGATAAACTTAATTAGAGATTTTTATGTCAAAGCCTTCAAGCCTTTCAATTTACAAAATCTTGGATTAATTTAATCTATAATTGTATCTCTACACCTAAATTCTCAATCCTTATTAATGGCTCTCCTGAAGGATTCTTCTCTCCTTCAAGAGGAATTAGATAGGTTGATCCTATATCCCCATTTCTTTTTATCCTACTTTCAAAGGCACTAGGTAGATCTCTCACACAAAAATGAGAGGAGTCTTCCCTTTAAGGGCTCAAGATTGTTGATAATAGAAAACCTAAAACTCATCAATAATTTTTAGATGACACCCTTCTCTATGGAGAAGTAAAAGAAAAAGAAGAAATTATAAACTCAACACTTATTGATTATTCCCTAGCCTTAGGACAAGAAATTAATAGGGAAAATTTTGAAAATTTCTTTTTCCAACACTGAGGTAGGCTTACAATCTAAAATTAGATCCACTCTTAACATTTGAATAGGATCCTTTCCTTGTAAATAACTAGGTGAATATTCTTAGAAAGCTATATTATAGAATCCCCTAGTAAAAAAATTCAAAAAGAAAATTCAATCCTAGAAAGGAAAATGGCTATCCCTGATAGGTAGAAGAACAATGCTCAAATCAACTCTATCTAGTATGCCTATCTACCAATTATCACTATATAATCCTCCTGCCTATATAGAAAATGCCTTGAATAAAACCTTTAAATATTTTTTCTTGCAAGTCATTGATAATAAGAGAAAATTCAACCTTTTGGCTTGGAACAAAATTTGTCAAGCTAGGGAGGAAGGTGGCTTTGGAATCCAAAATATAAAACTCCAAGCCTTGGCTTTAGGGGAAAAGGTAATATTGAGGATAATCCACAATCTTGAATTTTCTTAGGCATGAGCCCTCCCTAAAAAATATTTATATTTAGATGACCCTCTTAGTATCCTCAAAACCAGGTCCCCCTATCAAGGGTCACTAGTTTGGAATTTTATGTTAAAATGTTGATGCATCATTTTCAAAAAAATATCTTGGCAAGTAGCAAATGGAAAAAGTTTTAGATTCTGGATGAATTCCTTGGAAGGATTTCCACCCCTAAATAAAACAAGAAATCTTTCCCAAGCTCAAATAATTCTTTCAGACAAACTAGGGATCTTTTTAGCCAATTATTTGGAAGAGGAATCATCCACAAGTAGAGGATGGAAATGGAAAAACATGGATAGATACAACATTCCAAATAGTGAACTATCCATCCTTAAAGCCCTGCTATTAGCAAGATCATTCACACTCCCTTCTACTAAGGATAGACTTGTTTGGACTGGTTCCCAGATAGGAGAATACAAGTCTAAAGAATGTTATAATTATTAAGCCAATATCAAGTCTAACACACTCAAATCCCTTCCAATTGACCTTTGTTGCAACTCATTATGTCTTCAAAAAGCAGGAACCTTTTGCTAGCTTGTGATACAAAACAAGATCCTTATTGCAGATAGATTTATAAAGCTAGGCTATAAAGGGCTAACAAGATGTATGTTGTGTAAATAGGTAGAAGAAGAACCCGACCACCTCCTCCTTCATTGTAATTTTTCCCATAAGATATGGACCTAGTTTTGCAAGAAAAAATAAAATTATCCATGGTTCCGCATGAATCTATCCTAAAACACTTCTTGTCATGGCCCAAATTTGATTATAAGAATTCGTCCATAGGATTATGGATCATTGCTCCATCTATCATAATATGGGAATTGTGGAAGCAAAGAAATAGATGCATCTTGAAGAATATGGAAATGCCAATAGAGAATATTTTCTTAGATTTAGGTAAAAACAAGTTTTGAAGGGACTTGAAAGCCTTAACAAAAAAGCATAAGAACAACTAGGTTTTTCAAGGACTTGAAACATACAGTATAAAAGTTACAAAACTAGGTTTTATAGGGACATGAAACCACAAAATAGGACTAGTAAATGAAACCAGGTTTTACAAGGACCTACAACCTAGAGTTTGAACAAAAGGAACAATAACCAATTAAGAAACCTAGACCAGAGACTAGTTACTAGAACCAACACCAGACTAAAGACCAATTACCAGAACCACCACTAGTAGTTATTGCAAATCCTTGATCATTTTCACCACCTCCTTGTCTACTTCTGTAGTCTTTTGGATAATGTCAGTAGAAGATCCCCCAGTTTCCTTAGCCACTATCTTCCTTGAACTCTATCTTGTTCTTTTGCTTGGCCCACTAGGAGACATTATTTCCTCATTATCTCTCTTACCTAAGCTACCTATAGTTGCACATATGCTTGAAGTGACCTATTCCATCTTGTTACCTTTCTCTTTGATCAAAAGATAGAGCTCATGCTTATATTCCTTTACCTTCTCTGGAATATTGCCAACCTAAACTTCTAGTTGAGTAATCTTAGCTCGGTTAGTTTCTTGGTCCTGTTGTATCTTTCCCATTATTTTTTTCAAATTCATTAACTCATTGTACATCTAAGAATCACCTTGGAGAGAGGAGTCTACCTTGAGCTTGGTAGTATGAAGGAAAGAAAGCATTGCATCCTTACTAGTTGAGTCATCCTTTTCCTTCCCTGTATCTTCCTCCACACTCTTACCACCCTTACTAGTGAGGTCCTCCTTGTCCTTCCCTTGTCTTCCTTCAAATTTTCCTCCCTAGATTTTTGGGGTTGCTCACTCTATTTTTTATTGTCTTCTCAACCATTTTCTAACCCTATATTTTTGTCATATCTTTCCTTAGCGTCACCCTTTCCAATCTTACCTTTGCTACTAAGGTAACCCTCTAGATTTGAACTAAAGTCTCCCATATCCATATTCTTCTCATTCTCCTTATTCATTTCATCATTTTTATTTGAACTTTTAGACTCAATAACTTCCTTAGCATTTTTTTGAGGTGTATCTTTCTTTAGACTCTTCTTTTTCACACTAACCCCTTCATCTCCCTTACTATTCCTTGAATAGGTTTCACTAACAGAACCCCTCTTTTTCTTAGAGGGTGGGGAAGATACAATAGCCTTACTCTTATATTAATTCTCAATTAAAAGGATTAGCCCTTCATGTAAAATTGGATGGGAATATTTTTTCCTATGGGCTTGAAGGTTTTGAAGAAAAGAGATCCTATCTTTATATTGTAAATGATTCAGAAACTCAAAATGAAATTTGTGAACTCTTTTTTCCTTACCATCTAAAATGAAGTACTCACAAATGCATGAGAGGACATCCCACCAAGTAACTTTTATTTGACTCAGCTTGTAAAAGTCACCATTTTTCTCAATTTTTTTCCCCCTCCTCTTCTATCTTTAGAAATTTCTTGAATGCAACATTAGAGATACTAGTTTCCTTGCTAAACTTTATGCCCTCCTTAGGAAGCCCCATGACTTCGAAAATGAAATCTTCAAACAAATGAACTATAACCCCATGCATGGAAACCCTATCTTTGAACCAATTTTTGAAGAATACCTCCATGGCATGTGGTTTGTGGCCATGAAGGCACTCCAAGTAAGTAGTAACATTACCATTCTCTAGAATTTTCCAAATAGAGACTTTGGCCTTCCATGCTTTACAATTCTTTGGTTCCTATTTTCTCGATTCCCTACCCATTTTTGAAAATCTCATTTCTCTATGAAATGCCAAAGTAGAGTAGACTAGGAGATGTAAATATTTGAGAAAATCCAAGGTGTTCATTAAAACATCCAATGTACTCGTTAAAAAAATTATGTGCCAAGAAGAGGTAATAATCATTTTTAGGTACTTTCTAAGGAATATAACACTATCCTCTTTAACCCCACCTTCACTTATCATTAAATTGCTAATCTTAGAAGATCTTGCCTTCTGTCACATGAGTTCTATCATAATTAATTAGAGCTTTCAAATCCATGCTCCTGCTTAGGTCATCATGTCAACTCATCTTATGTTCATGTTGGATAGCTTGGTTAGCAATCTAGTTAGCCACAACATTTTCTTCATGCAAGGAATGAGAGAAAATGACTTTATCAAATTTATCCATTAAGGTTTTAATTTCCATTACACTAGTTTCAATGGACCATGTAATCAAACTTTTACCATTAAGCATAATTATGATATTCAAGGAGTCTCCTTCCAACCAGAGGTACCAAAAACTAGTTTCCACTACTAGCCTCATTGTATAAAGAGCTAAAATAGCTCAGCTTTATGACTAGCAGAAGTACCAATAGGTATAGCAATAACATCTATAATATTACCAGTGTGATCCCTCAAAACCCCTCCACAACCCAATTTACCAAGATTTCCTTTAGTAGCACCATCAAAATTCCCTTTAATCGATCCCATAGGATGATCCTTCCACTTAGTATTCAATATTTGATCTTATTTCTTCATTTTAGAACCTTTAGTATGCAATGTATTGTCAATTTGGAAATCTTCATTGCACTTTCTCTAGGAATTGAAGTTTTCCTTTATTGCTCTAGCAATGTTATGGCCAAGCACCCACTCAGGAATTTCTTTGTTTCTAAAGATTCTATTGTTTCTTTCTTTCTAGATTCCCCACAAGATATGGGGAAGAGCAATTTTCCATAGGAAACCAACATCTTTATCCTTAGACAGGCAATTCCAGCTCTGAAAAAAGTGTTCAATATTATTTTGGTAGACCCAAGTATTATTCTAGAAATTGAGAATAGAACTCCATACTTTTTTACTATAAGTACAATTTAAGAACAAGTGATCTCTATCTTCATAACCTTCTTTACATAGGCTACACCAATTAACCACATTAATGCTTCTCTTTTGCAAGTTGTCTTGAGTAAGAATTTTATGCTGAAGCAAAATCCAATAAAAGATATTTATTTTTGAAGTAAGACCTTTTATCCAAACTATAGTCCATAAAGGGCGATTATCTTTCTCCTCATATTTGAACACAGATGAAACTTTGAAACAACCACTTACATTAGCACTCCATGTCGTTAAATAGCCAATAGAGAAAGTTATCCTTAAAATTGAAACTTCAATTATTGAGACTTTAAATAGTAAATTAACTCATACAAATGATTCTATGTCCAATTGGGATGGATCTATTTGAAATAAGTGGATTGGGCATATGAGAGATTTCTAGTCTATCATTATGGAAAATTTGTGTGTGGTCCCCCCCAAATACTAGATGGGTTAAACTTAATTTTGATCAAGCCTCAAGAGGTAACCCTAGCCTAATAGGAGTTGGTTATTGCATTAGCAATAGTGATGGAAGGATTCTAGTAGAAATATCAATGAAAATCAAACCAACCACCAACAACATGGCTGAACATAAAGCATTATTTGAGGGCCTAGCCTTTCCTTCCAACTAAAAGTAAAAAATGCAACCATTGAACATGACTTAGCTATCATTATAAATGCCTTACAAAATTGATTAACCCCTAATTAGAAGTTGACTAGCCTTCTTAACCAAGGTTTAGATCTCATCTCTAAACTTAAAAATGTCACTATTAATCATATATATAGAGAAGGTAATTCCATTGTGGACAACCTAGCCAACAAAGGAGTAGATGGCTCTGACACTTTAATCTATCATGCGTATGGAAATCCTTCTAACTATATAATAATGGTTAGCTTTTAGAAATTATAAGAATGGAACCACATCACAATATCAATGTAGGAAACTCAAAATTACAAACTACCTATGTAATGCCCTGCCAAGGGATCCAAAGAATTTCACTAAGTTTACCAAACAATTTTTTTTTTTAACATGAAAGATAAACCATTCACAACACTTGTCAAAGCAATAGAAACAATTCAAATAAAAGTACACATAACATAATAGATTACATTCTTTAAGGATCCCTTAACGTTGAATCACATCTAAATTAACTATTCATCTAACATTACATCGTTATGAAATAACAATGATACATCCAATGTTCATAAATTACATTTTTAGATTGCTCAATCATCCACCATACATATCACAGGGTATGAAAAAGCTTGAAAGAATAAACATCCATGTAAATAAAGTACATCATCATCCAATATTAATCCATGATTCAATAACATAAATGAAACCATAAACCATACATGATACATCATCACAAAAGATATAAACATCCATCACAAAATGTAACCATATATCACAAACATAAATAACTAAGTGCATGGTTCCTTCCAACCGTAAATAGCATCATTAGACCATCATGGATCCTAGCCATCCCTTCATGCGTAACATTCCAAAGCACCGAAGAGATCATCGATATTAACATAGTAGGAATGTCACTCCTAAAACATCCTACTAACATGTAAAGTAAGGCATAAGATACCATCATCTAACATATGCAAATCATCAATATAAGAAACATACCAATAAATACATCCATCATAAGGTATAACATCGATCATAATGCTCCAAGATCATAATGAAGATAAATACCAACCAAAAATGCTCCAGCCAGGATATCTCGAATGGATCTCAAATGATAAGAGTGAAAATACACTACCACCCGACCGCGTGGAACCTAAGTGGTCCACTCCCACCATGTTGAGGAGATAATCTCAAGTCCCAAACAAGCTATCAAAAACACATAGCAAAATTCTCTATAGTCCAGGAATCCTAAAAGTATACTAACTCAAAGGTTTCATTCACACAAAATCGACATCTAATTGCCAGACGCACACAATGACATGTAGGAAACCTACTCTGCAAGTGGGAAAGTGTCATCGCATTTATCACGTACAAGTTACCCTGGCAGTTAGCTAAACTACACAGGTCCATACTGATCTCATGCGGCCACTAGTATCCTCTCATACTAACGAGGCATACTACGGAATGCACAGTCGCAACCATGCGTTCTCACTACTCCCATCATAGCCTGTACAAGCACTCAAGGCATGGGCAAGAACCAAAACAATTATCTTTTTAGGTTCATTTAATCCCCATTTTGTGTGTAAATGTTATCACTTATTAACCAAACTTACAATGAGTTACTCTGGCAGCCACTTAGGGCCTCGACCCCCATTGCAAGCCACTTCCCAACACTACAAGTAGATTACCTACCCTAAGCTCATGGAGTCATTAATCACCACAGTCCTGTACAAGCAACTGTAAAAAAATCCAAAAGATAATCCATAAAAAGAATCATCAAATATCTATGATAAAAGCATCAAATATCCATAATAATAATCATCAAATCTCCAAGATAAGAATCACCAAATCTCCATGAGCATTTGAAAAGCATCCATAGAAAATCATGAGCATGACAGTTCTCTATTGGTAACTAAAGGCATCACTGATAATCAAAAATATCCATTGGCTCTCAATAATCATAATGTATCTCAAACAAATCACAATATCCATTGGTTCTCAACAAGCAACCAAGAATATCTCAAAATCATACTGATCAAAGACTCCAAAATAGTTAAGTCAAAACATGTCACAAGAGGACAACATCAAGATATAAATCAACATTTCAGTTCCATCATGGCGACTATAAAGTAAACGAAGGATAACTGATCGATGACTCAAAAATGATTAGCTCAAGTGTCTCATACACATACATCTCAGCTTCACAAATGAAGATTGATGAACAATAACAATCAGTAAATGCAAACATTTCATAGAGCATACGATCATATAACCATGGTTGGGTTTATAAATATTGAGACCAAATAAGATCAACATGCCAACACATCTCATAACCCCCAAGCCTCTCATAACACATGTTTTGGTTTTGCTAAAATCTCATAGTTGAATAATGTGTAGGGGTTTCCAATTTTCTGTTTCCAAGTATACTTTCAAGTGTCTTAAGTTTCATCATTTGACCTACAAGTCAACCCAATTGTTCCCCGATAGCATTATCCTTCCATTATTAAGAATTACATTCTAAAAATAACTTAAGGATAAATATTCACTAAACTGATCATCATTGACGTTAATTAAATTGTTCTCTTTATTTGACCAAGATCTATATTCTAATTGATTAACTCTTCTTTAATGTTACTTCAACTTTTCAACATAATCAAGGATCATTATTCATTTAGGTTATAAGAAAGCCAGTTACTAGTCTTCAAATAAGAAGATTATAACTTTATTAAAATGATCAATTAACATAGGTACACCATCCATGACCTATTACATTCTAATAGTTTTCAATTAGAAACTTAATTAAGTATTACTAAAGTTTGATTCTTTTAATTTAATTGTTATCATCATTACATAACTTAATTATTAATTAAATCTAATTAACTCTCATTAATTGATTTAATTAATAATTGCATAACCATAGGAATGTTCCAATTAATATTAGTTGACTAATAACTAACTAGAATTTTGTAAGATAAAAGTCAACTATAATTCAATACTCAAATGATCATATTAATAATTCAATAATAATAATTTGTTAATATCTAATAACAAGCTATATTAGGAATCTTATTAATAAATCTATAATGACCACATTCATTATACTTTCGATGAATACTAATATTCCCTTGATAAAATAATTAAAAATCTATTATCAATTAAATATAATTAATTTTACGATAAATTAACTAGTAGCTATGTCAATAAGTATATGATTATCAACTGATAATAGTTTCGTTCATTAAGAGTCAACTATGTATAATTCCATCAATGTTCAAATTATTACATTACTAATAAAAATTATAATAAATCTCCAATATTAATATCTCAACTAAATACCTCCTATGTTGGTTGATAAATAGATTAATTATACTTCTTCTACTATTAACTAATCTTAATTAAATTAGATTAGTTAATAAATCATATAAAATTAATGCATAAAAATAAGATTAGTCTAAGGAAAGATTGCAATAATATCTTTAATTCATTCCATGCTTTCATATATTGTTTTTGTGAAGTTTAAGCATAAAGAACTCTTGGTTATGAGAAATGGAGAAATATCTATCATTGAATAAAACAATCTCATTACGAGGGCCATATCTCCCTAATAAACCATTGGATCAGGCTAAAATTGAAATATGTTGGAGAGGGCCAAGTTGCACCACTTCTGACTAGAGCGATCGAATAAATTCGATCACAATAAAAAGTTATGAATGACTGAGTTCGAGTCTATCCAAGGGGCAGCAACAGGGCAGTTTGTGATGAATTAAGAATTTCTCCTAAAAGGTAATTGTTCTCTAAATTTACTCATTCATCCATCTAATAGGTTTGTCCATACGCATTTGAAAATATAATTTGATAGAAAGATTACATCTAACCATTCAAATTTTCAATTTAGAATTTCTATTTTAATTTCAAATCTTGTCTATCTAATTTCACAATATAAATTCGAACCCAAACCTGATTAAGATCTAATTTCTTTCTCATTTGGAACTAGGGTTTTTCTATTGTTTTATTCTCAACCAAATAAAATATCTAGATTCCAATTTCAAATTGTAGATTCAATCACAGAGAGTATTCAGACACATATAACAAACATGATGAAGACAGGAAGAGAAATAGTGCAAAGAGAGTATGCAAATATCACGAGTGCACCTAGACACTGATGCTAAATTTGCCATGCCTCAGAAGTCCATAGAAAATCCCTTCTTTCTCCAACATTCACAATTCCTCCAAGATCCAAGCCAACTGAATCCTCCAAGTGACTAGAAGTGCTAGAAGAAGCATAGAAGCATGCAGAAAATATATGAGCATGTAGAAGCATATGATCTTCTCAATGAATGTAAGCTTTGAAGCTTCTATTTTAGCTTGAAGCTTGTAGCTTGTCCAAACATACTAGGAGAGCCTCTATTTAAAGGCCTCTAAGATGCATCTAGAGTGTCTCTAGAAACAACTAGAAGATAAACATGACAACCAAGCATGAGTCTTCTCCAACCTTCTAGATGAGTCTTAAGGTTGTAGACACCATGTGCTCAAATAAAAATGCTAACTCCTAAGTGTAGACAACTAGTGCATTCTTAGAGTGCAAACTCCAGTGTTGTCTACATGACAACTCTCAAGAATTTGCAAACTCCTATGTGAGCAAATATTAAAAATAATGCATGTTAATTAATTTAATATTTACTTTACTCTTTCCAATTTAATTAATTAATTTATTAAATCTCATGCACTACCTTTAAGAATTCCACTTTTCAATCTTAATATATTTATATTTTAATCACATGAGATTTAGAATCTTTTAATAATTTTAAATATATTTTCCACTTTTAAATTTTATTTTTCAAAACTTAATTGCCAAAATATTTATTAGCTTTAATAATATTATTATTTAGTCATTTATTGAAAAACGAGCTCCAAATATATTATTATTAAAATAAATATTGTCACATTTCAAATTTAAACTTTAAACTTTTATTTTCAAATTTAATTATTTTATTTAATTAATTTCTCAATTAATTAAATAAAATAAATATTAAAATACCATATTAATTTTTTATTTAATTAAATCATTAATTAAATCTTTTAATTAGGCTTAATTAATAGAAAATACATCAAAGACTCATAAAATAAAATACAAAAAACCCATCATAGCCAAAATACATACAAAATCAAACGAAGGGTTTAAATCATGAATTACGTTATCCAACGTATTCGGAGGGTACTCAGCTTAGATACTTGTCCTAATTTTCCAATTAGAACAAATGGTTTAAAAGTTTGGAATTTGGACTTGAGAATTATCTCCCCTCTCTTATCATTGAGATAATGTGATAAGGTACGCTCATCTTGGCAATTCAGAGAAGTCAATACCCGATACCTGCAACTTGCATAAAAATCATGCATGTACCAACATAATATATATTGAACTAAATAGGCAATGGCAGGAAGTGGTACATCATGTAGATCTCAACTAGCAGGTGACTACGACTCCCTTCCTTAACCACATCAGACATGCCATACAAAAGCAAACACGCACACCATACACATGCAAGTATGGGGTGAGTATCCATAAGAAAACACATATGATAATAAATCATCTTACTAATCATCATTAATAACTAAAAACATTGAAAATAATCATCATGCATACATGGAATGTAAAGTCTAAGTAATCTCATCACATATCAAATGAATCCATAGCACAATATCTGATAGTCTCAAAACAATGCTGCTAACCATCAACATAAAACTAGTCCTAAAAGAGTTCAACAATGTTAGAAAAATGCGAACTAGGGATAGGCACTACAACCTAGCCCGAACCAAATTGCCAATCGAAAGTCAAAAAATTGAAAGACCATCTGCTTGATCCATCAAAACTATTTACTCCATCAATGGCATTATGGAACTAGTTCTCTTTTCCTTGGACATGTATTAGATATTTTTCTTTTCTTTTCTCACCGTTGTGGTTACTGATTCTGTTTTAGCACCTCTAATTTTCTAATCAGTTTATTAGATTCTTTTATAAATAACCATGTTTCTTAATCTTCCTTTCTAAGCCATTATCAATAGATTAAGGTTAATATAGAAGGTAGTATCTTTTTTTCTATGGACTTTGAATGTAATGAAGCAAAGCAGATGCATACTAGTGATACATTATTAGAAGAAGAATTGCATTCCTGTACCAAATCATCTTCAAATATCAAAATTTCTCCTACAAATGCAAATGTAATATGTAACTATACTAAAATATTACAGTGACAAAACTATGTATTATGTTTGAAGTCTATAGAGTTGTAATCTAACTAACTGGGGTATGCCCCTTTTAAATATGTAAAATATTAGACTTTGTCCCAAGCTAGACTGGAGATTTTCTTTTTCCATTCTTTCCTACTAGAGTGGCCGTTTGAATATAGCTAAAAAAAAATGTATATTTTATTATTATTAATAAAATATAATTAAAAGGCTTTGGCCATTTACTGATAAAATTTTATATATATATATATACATACATTTGATATTCTAGATTAACATTTTTAAAATATTTTCTAATGCTTTTCTAATATTCTAGACTATTATTTTTCTAATATTTATCTAATTTAATACTAATTTCTTTTCTAAATTTGTTTCCCAATGCCAAATTAATATTTTTTCAATAGTCTACAATAATTTTTTAAAATGATTTCTAATTTTTTTCTAATAACACTCATATATAACTAACTATAAGAATTTGCCTTGGGGAAAAATTCACCCAAGACCAAGGAACTCAAGAACATGCACAACAGTAGACCAAAAGAGTGTAATCAGAATGAGGATATGATATTCATTCAATATATAAAAGTACAATAGGAGTGTATATATATAAAGGCCTCTAGAATGCTTCTAGAATGCATAGGAATCAACAACATGATAAGTCATAACTAAGAAATAAGTGTCTCACCTAAGAAATAATAAAATAATGCATTACCCTAAGTATCTTAAGTAAAGTTTAATAAGTAAATACTTATTTACACCAACACCCCTCCCCCAAGTGTAACTTAGGGGAATGCACTTAGGCTTATGAAAGCTAGGATGAAATGCAAGATGGGTCCCCGCTACTAGTTCATGTTAGCTACCCATGTAGATAATGAAATGAAATCTCTCATAAAATGGAGAAAGAGGGAAAACTTCATGGGAAAAACCCTCCCCCAAAAAGAGAGATGAAAAAATAAGATGCATAGATAGATGGAGTAATCAAGACCCCCCCCCATTATGACATACATCAAGTATATACAATAGAACAATATGAGAAGGAAAAAATCCCATAGGAGAAAAAAGTCCTCCCTCATAAAAGAGAGGAAGAAAGGAGACAAGATAGTTACCCCCCCCCCCCACCAATGTAGAGTGTCAATCAGTGATAGTTGCTAGTTTCTCTAATGTGGAAGCTGATCCATGGCTATTGAATAATGTTCCTCCCCTTTGGAAGAAACAATATCATAGGTACATAAGAGATGCTTCCCCTATGTGTATAAATAATCCCAATGATCAATGATGCCTCTAAAACCCACTTAATTTCCCCTATGTTGATACTAACGATCAACCCTTCCAATGCTATTAAAAAGAACCATGTCAGATCTAGCAAGGATGGATGTAGAACCTGTCCCAAAGAATCTATTGTCTCCTCAATTGATAAAGAGACCTCCTACAATTACTATACATAAGGATCCCTAATGATATTAGCCTATTAAGATCGATCATGTGGAGAATGGACATGAGGGTCAGAGTGAGCCCTCGCAACAACCAAAGAGGGATCTTATTCATCAAAGAGAATATGTATATCATCAATGATGTCTCCCAAATTTTTAATATATGACTCCACAAATAAACCTGAAATATCAAATATGTAGTCATCCTCTGATGCTGGAGCTAGAAGACAAGGTGTACCCTATTGTGTTGGACCTATCACTATGGCAATATATGCATGTGGAATGTGTTGATGATGTGACCTCTCCCTACATCTACCAATAAGATCCCACATATGTGAGTTTTTTGAACCTCTATCATTGGTGTCACTATTAGTTTCCACTATGTATGAAGTGTGGAGAGGTTTAGAGCATAAGTTGGGTGAACTCTCCTCAAAGTGTACATTCCTCTCTATGAAAATCTCATGTGTCCTAGGATCCATAAGTCTCTATGCCTAAACAATGTCTTCATATCTAATGAAAGTACAAGGCCTAGGTGGTGGTGCTTTCCATCCCCTAGAAGATATGTTTGTCCATGCTAGACAACTGAAGACTTTGAAGTGTTTCACAACTAGTTTTTTACTGCACCATGCCTCGAAAGGAGTCTTGTCATCTAAGACATTATGAGGAGATCTATTAAGTATGTGATTGGCACTACTTATAGCTTTGACTTCAAGTATAGGATCTAGAGACTTGGCTTGTATCATGCAACTTGCCATAGACTTAAGAGTTTGTAACCTCAGTGGTACAACATCTATCTTGTATGGACTAAATGTTGGTGGACTATGAAGATCAATACCCTCTAGTTTGCAAAAGTCTTTAATTCTTTTGTTCACAAATCTTCTTTAATTATCCATCCTTAGAACTTTGATGGCTTTCCTTGATTGAATTTTAACATGACTCTTGAAGGATAGAATCCTATCTAGCACTTCATTCTTGTGATGAAGGAAGTAAGCCCATGTGTAACATGAAAACTCATCAATGAAAGTGAGTATGTAGCGACCCTAGCTGACTAATGTCATTACTAAAAGGACCTACTAGTACCATGTGAACCAACTAACGAACAACTAGTGCTCTTGAAGACTTCCCTTTAGTAAACTTCTCCTAAATATCCACTGAACATGTTGAACATTCACCATGGGAAAAGTTGATTATAGGTAGACCTTTCACCATATAGTTTAAGAAAATTTGCTGAAGATAGTGGGAGGCAAGATGTCCATACCGCTTATGCCATAATTTGGTCTTTGAATTTACAATTTTCCATCTCCACTTGTCCTTTCTCTTCAACTTCTATTTTTGTATTATCTCCTAAAAAGATGTGTGGTAGCTTGAACTACTTCAATGAAGAAAGGTCTCATTTTGAAGAACCCATATGATATGAGGCAGTTGAGTCAAGAATCCATTCTGCTAAAGAACTTGAGTTTTCCATGAGTGCTTGCCCTTTACCCTTTGAATTTGAAGATGCGGACCCTTTCTCCTTATAAGAATTAGGTAGTAGAACATTGTGTTTCTTTATAATGTTTGTTAACTCATCAATATTTTTATGATAACACTCGCATTCATCATGACCCAACTTCTTGCAATAAGCACACTTTTTCTTCTCCTTATTAGTGTCCCCCTTCTTGTTTGAATTTGAAGAAGACTTTCCTTGTTGATTTGATGATGGTGTTTTCTTTTTAGTATCCTCTTGTGTATTATTTCTCCACTTCTTCTTGCGCTTTCCTTTATTTGAAGATTGAACAACTAAAATTTGAGAACCCTCATTATTTTCCACCAATGCTTTAGACTTGGACAATTGAGAATCCCCATTGATTTCAACTTTTGATTTTCTTCATCCAATAGGTGAGCATAACAATCAAAATATATTTTTTGATAGACAACCCTTAATGTAGTCTTTGTGGTGTTATAAGAAGAAACAAATGTGGAGTACTAAGATGGTAGCTTATTATGAATGAGATAGATTAACCTGTCATCTTTAATAGGACTCCCACAATCATCAATTTTCATTCTTAACTCATTCATCTTTATGATAAAGTGTCTTTGGATCTAAGGAGATAAGCTTATCTTTAATTTTTTAAGTATCCTCCTCAGAGACTTTACTATATAGGTTTTTGAGGGTATCCCAAGCTTCCTTAGATGTATGAGACTTCTAGATCTAATAGATGATCTTGTCTTCAACCCTTAAACAAATATCACCTAGGGCTTTCCTATGTGCTATTTCCCAAGCAGTGATGATTTCACTTGTTGATATGTGATCACTTGTTGGTTTGGGAAGGGTACCACCTACGCATTGAGAAACTCCATTATGCATTAAATGACACAACATTTTAATTGACCATGTAGCATAGTTATGTGTTGTTAATTTTAGAGATTTAAAATTCCCCATGATATAGAAAATGAAAGAAAATAGTAGGAAAAGAGGAACACAACACCAAGAAACAGCCCTCCTTTTCACTCAATCAAGAAACCCCCCATAAAAAGATGATTTTGGCACTTTATATGTAGTGTCTTTACAATAGCCACTTGCCAATTTTGACCTTAGTGGACTTTTGATTTTACTTTTTTATGACCTCCTTATGGAATTCAAAACTAGAACATTACAATGTATCTTAGACATACAACAATTCTAAAGTTATATCAAAGCATTACAATGCAAAAAAGGACCTAATTTTGAAAGTAATACTTTTGTCCACAAAACCCTATAATCTAATTGCAAATCTGGAAAGTAGGCAAAAAATAACACACTTTAAGAAACTAGAACCAATTTTCAAGTCCAAATGAGCCATTATGGAGCAATTGAAGTTGCAAAATGTAAGATTGGATAGGTGCAGTCACCAAAAGACACAATTTCTGACAAATCTGTACACCAAAACCAGAAAGGAACCACACTATATTTTTTTTTGGAAATTCTAACCAAAATTTTAAAAAATTACACCTTATTTGGAGCTTGAATGACTAAGATATGGCCTCCCAAAGTTGGACTACAAAATCAAAAATGAATTTGGAGAAGGATTGGATTAGCAAAATATGATGTTAAATTTTACAGTCAAACGACTATCACAACAATTCTATTTTGCCTCCCGATGACGGTTAGATGGCCATCAATTGTAGACTCACAAAATTGATGATGTCAACAAAAAGTTTGCCCCTAAATGAGATCATGCTGATGTCAACACTATACGAACTTCACATATGGTAGTCATACATCATTTGTTAAGTGGGTAGGTATGTGTGTCTCTAATGTGGTGGGGCTAGGTTGTGTTTGTGTACATGGCTATCATTGAGTTGGTAGAAGCATCGCATGGTGTAATGTAACTAGTCTCCACATGGACTAAGGGAACAGTGTTATGTGGCAGACGAAGTGCAGCCAACTAAAACAACATTACCAAAAATGTTTTCTAGTGCCCAATAAGAGGTCACGACCACTAGTGTTGGGACTATTTGCTGTCATGCCAGGAGGAGTTAAATGGCAATGGGAAATACAAAACATAGTGCCAGGTTATTAAATCATGGTGCCAAAAATAGAATAGATTGTCAGACTCTTCATGTAGAGTTTGAACATGAAAGTCAAAGTACAGGGTTCAGAGACTTTATGAATTGTAGAAATTTGAACTTTGCAGGCCTCGAGATAAGAGGGCTTAGTCCCACATTTGTTATGGGATAGAACTCAGCAATAATTAAAAAGAAAAGCCCACTCAATGAAAATAAAAAAAGATGTTGTCAAATCTGGTTGATGTGCCTATCAGTGGTGAAGTTCCTAGGGCCTATTGTGAGATTTCGAAAAGCCACTATCAGTGTGATTTTCCATTGAGTGTGACGCCCTCCACCAGTGGGAACTTAGCTAGAAATAAATGTCGCCGATGATAAAGAATATCCTACAAATATTCTTTGCAGGGACCAGGGTGTAACTGCTCAGTTCTGGCAAAAGAAATTTCTCTGCAAGCCATATAAGGAAATTTTGTTTTCAAAAAATTCTAGAAATTCAAATAAAATTGCAAAGACTAATAAAATTTAGATCTAAAAATAAATTTTTTAGATCAAATAAATGACCATACCCAAGTTGCAAATTGGACCTTCAGGTGTCAGTTGACAAAAACATTTTACCTCAAAATCAAATTTGGCCCAACATAGTCAAATTTATAGCCAATTTTCACCGAATCAACATTCTGGATGCAATGGCAAGGTCCTCTTTGGCTCTAGATGCTCCCAATATCTATGGATTCTCTAGATCTGGGCCAAGGTGCTGAAGTAAGAATGGTCTCAAATGGCTAGTGAAGAGAATCTCCCTCAGCTCTGATACCATGTAAGAATTTTCCTTAGGGAAAAATTCACCCAAGACCAAGGAACTCAAGCACAAGCACAATAGTAGACCAAAAGAGTATGATTAAAATAATGATATGATATTCATTCAATATATGAAGGTACACTACGAGTGCCTCTATATAAAGGCCTTTGGAATGCTTCTAGAATGCATAGGAATCAACAACATGATAATTCATACAATCGGGCACATGTCCACTAGGTGTGGGTTATCCTCCATTAGGCACAAGAGTAAGTGTGATGATGAGAGGATAAGCCTAGAAAGGTGTAGCACACAAAATCATGTTGTAGACACCATGTACTAAAATAGGAGTGCAAATAACTATGTTGTCTACATGACAACTCAGTTAATTATGCAAACTCCACTGTTATAGACACCGTATGCTGAATTAGAGTTGTGTACTCTAGTGTTGTCATCATGACAATTCATAAGAGTACACAAACTTCCAAGTGTCTCACCTAAGAAATAATAAAATAATGTATCAACCTAAGTAAACTTAAGTAAAGTGTAATAAGTAAATACTTATTTGCACCAACACTAATAAATACAAAAAAAATTATAAATGATAAATTGATAGAATTAACTAACATAAATAAAAAATAAAAATATTAAATTAACATGAAAATATTCTTTGAAAACATAAAAATAAATTCAAATAATAACATATAAACATACCCAAGATAGTGCAACAACCAAAATCTGGAGGAGAATGATGCAAACTGATGCAACTCACTTACCAATCTGATATGTTCACTCCAACATCCAAGTCAGATTCACCTTGCTATAAAAATGAATAGGAAAAATGGAACAATGGGGGTTTAATCACAAAATCATCGTAAAATATGTTCATGTGAATGTATTAATTAGGGATGTTTGCACAAACATACCTTATTTAAAGCAAATATGTTTCCATGAACACATAAGTCTTTTATGTTCACACGAACATTCTTAATAGGTTCATGTGAACATACATAAATTGAATATGGAAATTTTCCATCATTTTGTGATTTCCTTCATGCCATGAAAGTGGTACCCAATTGTTAGAATCTGAAAAGATTAATAACCCAGAAAAATTGTGCAAAGAGTAAATATCTAAACTATGAATGCAAATGATACAAAATCAAAATAGCATCATAGAGTTAGTCTCCAAGAGAGTAATGCAAATGCTGGAAGCAAAATAGCATTAAGAGGATGCAAAAAAAAAAGAGATGCAAATACAAGCCAAGTAGCATGCTTATATAGGCTAGGAAGAGGGAGGAGGTGGCAACACCAACCAATGAGGAGCAACCATCTATCGGACTAAAGATAGCAAAGTATCTTCACAAGATAGCTAATGAATTCTCACATGTAGGAAGATGACACCTCACAACCATTCACCTAATAAGACATGCTTTATTAACCTAAGCGAGATTATTAAAAGTGTAGGAAAAACCTAGCAAAATAGGAAAAATAAAAAACTACACTAATACCCCCCCATAAGCGAAGCTTAGGTGGATGTAGAAATGGGTCCCGACAAGTCAAGCCTGATGAGGTACCCATGTACATAAAATTCCCCCAAAAGAGAGAGAAAAGAGACTCCCCAAAGAAAATTAGGACTCCAAGTGAGAGGAAGAGGCCCCCCCAAAAGATGAAGCATCCTGCACCTCCAGCAAAGCTTGCAAATTTTGTCCGGTAGATCCACTTACATCGAACAAGTTTTATTCCCTTAGGAAAAGGGACAAGATCCCAAGTGTGGTTCCTCATCAAGGAACTATACTCTTCTTGCATAGCTGTATCCCACTCAGAAATACCAGAAGCCTCATGAAAGGACTATGGATTTGAGGCAGTAGCAATGAAGATATGTAGAGCATCTTGAAATTGTAAACGAGCCTGCTTGGTGTCTAATGGATCCCCAACCCAATCACCTGCAAACTGCAAGGTCTGCCTAGCCCAAACTGGACCAAAAGATGGAGAATCTAGAGGAGAATCATCAACCTATGAATGATGACTAGGAGAGGAAGGAGGTGAGTCCTCTGAATCACTCTTTTCATCAAAAGTGGAGGTAGAAGACTGCTCAAGTGAATCTGACCCATCAGAAGATCTATCATGTATTCCAAGTGACTCGAATGTCAAAGTAGAAGGCAACCCTGTGACAATGCTCTGCTAGTTAAGCTGATGCAAGTAGTGAAAGTTAAGATGGCCAAACCGCTCATGCCATAATCTGCTCACATCATTAAAGTGAGTGAGCAAAACAGTCAAAGGAGGATCAGAAACAAAGTGAGAAAACATATAGAGTCATGACTGATGATCTGCTCTCCCAACTACAACTGTAGAATCATTGTGCAACTCACGTATCTCCACTGAATTGGGAGTGAACTCAACCCGCTTGCCTAAACTTGTGTGAGTGATCTGGTGTACCGATAGGAGATTAGTTGACAATGAGGGTACATAAGGAACATCATGGAATGTGCCATCCCCCACATCAACAGACCCTCTCCCACACACCTCAACAAGAGTGTTATCACCCATCAAAATAGAAGGCATAGTACATGGCTCCAAGGATGCAAGTTCTTCCTTAGATGAAGCCATGTGGTGTGAAGCACCCGAATCAAGAACCCAAGTGGATGGTGAGGAAGCAACTGCAAAAAGGGCCTTGCCCTTTCCTTTCCCCTTTCTATTTTCTTTTTCTTTGTTAGACCCTTCATTAGAACTTTGTTTGATAGACTCAGGAACATTGATATTATTCTTCTCAAGAATGTATGTTAAGTGATCAAGTTGTTTCTGCAAACATTTATGTTCATCATGACCAGGTCTTTTACAATAGGCACATTTGACCTTTTCTTTCTTAGGCTTATCACCCTTGGAAGATGGTGTATCAATAGTTGCTTTTCAAGAAACCAGCATCTGATCCTTCTTCTCCTTGCTATTCTTTTGTTTCTTGTCCTTACTATTGTTGTTACTACTTTATCCTTGTTGTTCTTTTGTGCCTTGGTTGGCAGCCAAGGCATGTGACTTAGAGGACTTAAGAATGCCGATCTGGATTAGCTTGTCCTATTCTCAAGTGAGATTGACAGAAAAATCATCTAAAGATGGCATGGTGAATTGAGTACCAAGTGCACCCTTAGTAGCATAGAAGGTAGAGACAAACATAGAATATTCTAAACTTAGCTTAGAGAGAATACTAAGAATCAGTTGTTCATCTTTCTTTTCAATTCCACATTGTTTTAACTGCAGCCTTAGTGATTTCAGTTTGGTGAAGAAAGCTTGGATTGTGTTGAAATTTCTGGACTCAAACTAATTAATTCATTTTCCAACATATGACCCCTCATTGAATCTTGTGTGCCAAATAGTGTTTCTAGCTTGGTCCATACTTCATTTGGTGTATCCAAAGACTCAATGTGAAATGGCAAGTCAGGAGAAACAGAAAAACACAATGTTCCAAATGCCTCATCACATTTGTTAAACCACTTAGGCTTATCTTCATCTTTAGCAGGTTTAGTTTCAAGTCCCATAATTATCCTATTTAATCTAGCTTTCCGTAAGTGAATTGTCATGCGTGATTTCCACTCAAAGTAATTTTATGGAGTTAGGATGGGCATATTTGTTTGATCCATGATGAAGAAATGCAACGAAATGCTAAAAAGAAGAGAACCCAGCCACGACAATGCCCCCCCCCCCCCCCCCTTTTTACTCAATCAAAGAACCCCCTCCCAAAGAAATATTATTTGGTACTTTATTTTAGTGCATTTACAACTACCACTAGAAAGAGATACTTAGTGGTCTTGATTTCAATGGATTACAAACGCTCATGAAGAGCATATGCTAATAGTGAAACTTGGGCATAATAATCAAAGAAACAAATAGCACCACTGCGATCTACTCGAAAAATCATACACTTTTAAAAAAAGAATCGCCTCGATACGAGGTCGTATGAGAAAGTTATGATCCTTCGAAGTTTTCAAAATGAGAACTGTGCACAGTCACGACTGAGAATCTACAATTTCTGAAGAATTCATGAATGAAAATAAAATAAAAATTCCACTAGTGGATAGAGCACAAAAAAATAGCCAAGTTCATAACAAGAATTATCAAAATCGGAATCCGTATGAGCAAGAACGAGACATTTGAAAACTGCATTCAAATCTGTGACTGCCAATGGAGAGGGGTATGGCTGTAGCTTTGCATGCTCGATTCTAAAAAATATACAGCTTGCATGCAAAATCTAAAAGATACCCAAATGGTTTTTTGGGGCTACAAACAAAACCCAGAAAGCGTTTTTCATGCTGATGTACAGAAGATATTTCTGTAGTGTAAATCAGACGCCTTTAACAGTAAAAAATTGCTCCAAAAATTGAAAAACGACCCCAGCAACCAAAATATGACATGCAAATGCTGGATCATCTTCTTAAGTCCATCAATGGCATGCTGGAACCTGCAAAACTGATTGAAAACTCCAAATATGCAAGTTAGTTGTCAGATTTGAGATTGAAACCCTAGAGAAAAACTGTTTTTGTCAAAACTTTTCTGATTCTCAATATCATCCAAAGATGCAAGAGAAGAACATACTTCGTTTTTCAAAAAACTACAATAAAGTTTATTTGCCCCCTCCCCCCCCCCCCCTGAATCTCTCAAATAAGGAAACTAAAATCTACTCTTGCACATAGAAAAACTCTGATACCATGTTAGAATCTGAAAAGATTAATAACCCAAAAAACTAGTGCAAAGAGTAAATATCTAAACTATGAATGCAAATGATACAAAATCAAAATAGCATCATAGAGTTAGTCTCCAAGAGAGTAATGCAAATGTTGGAAGCAAAATAGCATTAAGAGGATGCAAAAAAAAAGAGATGCAAATACAAACCAAGTAGCATGCTTATATAGGCTAGGAAGAGGGAGGAGGTGGCAACACCAACCAATGAGGAGCAACCATCTATCGGACTAAAGATAGCAAAGTATCTTCCCAAGATAGCTAATGGATGCTCACATGTAGGAAGATGACACCTCACAACCATTCACCTAATAAGACATGCTTTATTAACCTAAGCGAGATTATTAAAAGTGTAGGAAAAACCTAGCAAAATAGGAAAAATAAAAAACTACACCAACACCAATATTGTGGGTTCACCCACCCCCTTAAGATGAGCAAAAAAGTAGCTATAAGAAATGCAAAAAAATAAGGAAACTACAATTCTGAAAGCATAAATGGGTCTTGGAAACATGGCCTAATAAGGTACCCACCACAATTAAATATCTGAAAGATAGAGAAATAGGGAAGAAAACATGGGAAAAACCCTACTCCAAAAAGAGATAGAAGAATGCTAAAAATAAAAGAAGGAAGGAATGACTAATCACTGAGACTTCCCAAGGACAACTTCCTTCACTCCAAGCATAAAATGCAACCAAATATACTATGGGGATGCAAAATGTTTAGTGAACATGTCTACAACCTACTCAAAAATGCGAATATACTCCAAGCTAAGAAAGCCATCCTGAATCAAATGCTTGATGAAGTGCATATGAAGCTTAATGTGCTTTTTCTATTGATATTCAATTGGGTTGTGGGAAATGTGTATATCACTTTGATTGTTACACCAAAGTAAGATGGAACTATCAAGTGGAAATACAAACTCTATCATCAACTATCAAAGTCATAAAACCTCTTGACTAGCTAGGACAACTACCTTGCATTTTGCCTCTATAGATGATAATGCATAAGCATGTTGTTTCTTGGAAGACCATGTGATACAACTAGAACCAAGGAAAAAATAAAATCTAGAAGTATAATTATAATCATCAATATCATCGGCCTAATATGAGTCTATATAACCAATAATGTGAGGATCTCTTGATGTATAGTATGCTATATCATGTACTACCCCAAATTACACTTGGTTCTTGCCAATGACTCTCATGAGGATCATGTGAGAATCAAGAGACAAGGCCAACCAAAAAGAAAAGATTAGGATGTATGTGTGTTAGGCACAACAAACTATCCACAAGATATCTATTCAATGGGGATGTAAAAGGTTTAGTGAACATGTCTACAAAATGCTTAGTAATGGGAATATTCTCCAAGCTAAGAGATCCATCTTGAATCAAATGCTTCATGAAGTGCATATAAATCACAATGTGCTTGGTCGGCTGATGCTCAATCAGGTTGCAGGAAATGTGTATGGGTAAAAGTACAAAGTTGTGTCACTTTTTAGGTTGACTTATTAGAACAACTAAATTTGAGTATTTCTATCCAAAAATTAATTTTTTCAAACATATGGTCTAGATAAATTCATTATAGCTAAGTTTTATATGGTTTGACACTTTTCCAATTGGAAATGTCTATTATATCTATGTTTTATACTAGTTTGTATCCAATTACTAAAGAAATAAAATTATTTGAAAAACTGATGTTTCAATAACTCTTACTTTTTTTTATGATATTTTGTTAGTTACATATAAACACCATATTATAGATCTCAAAGTCACGGATATTCTCATATAGAGTTTATAGTGTTTTAATTAAATATAGTATATTGTAATTGAAAAATTCTACAAGCTCGTATTTTAACACTCGAAAAGATGTCAATTTTGGGAAAGAAAAAAATATTAAATCATATTTAAAAAAATTAAAAATTATATAACATTCTAAAGGAGAAAGTCTTCTTCAAGAATGTATAATTTTTATTTTGGTAAGGAAAGGTATATTTTCAAAAATGTGGCGAGAGAAGAAAACTATTGATTTTAGGTGAGTTAAAATTTCAATCATTATAAAAGAGAAAATGTAGGTCTAAAGTCAATTTTTATATTTGATTTTTCCAGCTATATATGTTATATATAACATAGTTTGAGCTCAAATGAAAATAAGTTTATATACATATAGTTTTGTGGTGGGAACTAAACCCCTAATTTTTAGCATTTTTTAGTAACTAAAAAATCGTCTATAAAAATTAGGAAAATATATCAATTTTTATTCTAAATAATTATTAAAAATTATAATCCTAAACTTCATCCATTTCTACACATTTAATTAGTTTACTTCATTTTCAAATTCTAAATAATAATACTAGTTTTATGTCATTGAAGGTGAATAGTTATACTTTTGTTGGCATTTTCCTTTACAAAAGGGTGACACAAGTTTGTGCTTTTACCTATATAGCACTTTGATTGTCTCACCAAAGAAAGGTGTAACTATTAGGGCGAAATCAAAACTTTATTATCAATTGTTGAAGCTATAAGACCTCTTCATTATCTAGCACAACTACCTTGTATTCTACCTCTATAGATGATAATGTGTGAGAATGTTTCTTCTTGCAAGACCATGCAATAGGACCGAAGCCAAGGAAAAAAAATGCTACAAGTATACTTTTGATCATCAATATCACTAGCACAATCTGAGTCTATATAACCAACAACGTGGGGATCCCTTGATGTATAATGAATGTCATAACATGTAGTACCCCGAACGTGTCTCAAAATACACTTAGAAGCTTGCAAATGACTATCATGAGGATCATGCAAGAATCAAGAGACAAGGGCAACCAGAAAAGATAGATCAGGACATGTGTATGTTAGGTACAACAAACTACCCATGCAAGCTATCCATACAAAGTGGAATCTACTATAAGAGTAGAGTAAGTGTTAGATAAAACAACACTTGACTATAAAGGTGTGGGAGCAAGCTTGCAATCAAGAATGTTGAATCTTTAAAGCATATCAAGAGCATACTTTTGCTAGACTATAGCTATCCCATCCAAATATTGAACAACACATAAGCCCAAAAAATAGTGCAGAAGTCCAAGGCATATCATCTCAAACTACTCTCTCAAAGCTCATTGAACACTTTGAATTATATAGGGGAAGTTACTTGTAATAATAAGATAATCAACATATAGCATAAGTATCAATAGATCAGCCCCATGACCTTGAATATATTTTGTAGGATTAGAATGATAGCATGTAAAGTGTGATGCAAGAAAGAAGGAATCCATCTTCTCATACCAAGCCCATGGGGCTTGTTTGAGATGATATAAGGATCTCTGAATTCTGCACACCATAGAAGAGTCATGCATAAAAATATGAGGATGATCCATATAGATCTCCTCATGAAGGTCTCCATGCAAAAAGGAACTCTTTACATCCATTTGAAATACTATCCATCCCTAAGAAGCTATAAGAGAGAGTACAAAGTGAAAATAATTCATCTTGGTGATAGGAGAAAAGGTCTCAGAGTAATCAATACCCTCCACCTATGAAAACCCCTTTACAATAAGATGTACCTTGTATCTATCATAGAACCATCTACTACATACTTGGCATAATACACCAACTAGCAAAAATCCAACTTTTTTCCTATTGGAAGAGGAAAAATATCCCAAGTGTGGTTCTTCATTAAAGAAGAGTACACCTCATCCATAGCCTTGTCCAAATTTGAGTATCCTATCACTTGTGAAGTACTTTGTGGATCATCTAAATTGACATGACTCAAAAGTCTAGTACTAGATGTTTGAGCATGAGTTCTACAAGAATATGAACGATCTCTTGCCATAGGTCTAGCTGCATCAATAGTATCATGAGACCACTTGGGTACTTGTGAAACATTAGGGGGAGGAGAGGAAGGTGTATCATCATCAAAATCTTCCTCAAAGGATAAAGAATCTTATAGAGAAGACCTCACCAAAATAAAGAATCTCACCAAAATAAGACCTCTCTAGAGTTAGGATCAAACAACTTTTACACCTTCACACAATAGCCAACAACTATGAGTGGTCATCTCTTCCTATCCAAGGCTTTCCACTTTGCATCTAGAATAAATTCCCAAGCCTTACTACTAAAAATACATAATGTAGAAACATCGAGTCTATGCCTTGTTAGAAGTGAAATGTTGTAATGCCTTGCGAGGCATCCAATTCATAATATAGTTGGCATAATTGATAGCCTTAACCCAAAATGAAGGACTCATATTTTGATATTGTATCATACAATTGGCACCCTCCTATATTGTTGTGGTTTTTTCTCTCAACAACTCCATTCTACTAAGGGGTATGTGGAACTATGAACTAACATTGCAAACCATAATCAATTCAAAAAGATTTGAAATACTGATTTACATATTCTCAACCATTGTTAGTGCATATATGCATGATAAAATAGCTAAAATGTTTCTCCAAAAATGTATTATAGATTGAAATGAATCAGAAACATCAAACTTTTACTTCAAAATGTATACCCATGTACATCTAGAGAAGTCATCTTTGAAGGTAACTACATATTAGGCACTAGAAATAGATTAAGTGGAGATTGACATAAGGTCATTATGTATCAACTCTAATGGTGCCTTAGCACATGTGGATCTACCTACTAGAAAAGGATCTCTATGATGTTTTCCAAGTGCACAACCTTAATAATCATCATCAATACAAGAGATCTGATGTAACCTAGTCATTAGCTCCTATGTACTCATCTATTGGAAATATATGTCCAAAATCCTCATGCCAAATTTTTCTCACTGTTCCTAGATGATAAATGATAAAAACACTTGTAAAATCATAGCTCCTGAATCCAAGCCATCAAATTGATACAAGCAAATCTATAAATCAACACTCCTAGTAGCAACAACCAAATCATGATCAAGGAGATATCAAATAACCACATCATGTCATGAAAAGTCAACCATCTTACCAAAGCCATAATGAAAAATCTGATTGATAGATAAGAGGTTATTAGAAATGGCCACAACCAATAGAACATCATGTAGGGAATCACCTTCCAAAGAGATAGTGCCAAAACATAAAATTGAAAGCTATGTGGAGTCACCAACTCTAATTTGTGCAGAAACACTCTGACAAATTGAGGTAACCAAATCAAGTGAGTTTTTCATATGGTGGAAAGCATCTGAATCAATGATCAAGTAGTAGAAGAAGACACAGATCATCTAGAAAGAGCATTTCATTTCATTTCCCTCAAGGAGGAGGTGGTGGCTTCAAAAAATAAATAATGTGCTACTACATGGCCTCTTCTAAAGCCTCAAGATATTTCCAACACCTATAAATTGAATATTCTTCCCAACCATAAAAACTACAAGGATCACCTACAAACTTCTTAGTCTTCAATGAAGACTTATCAGACTTAAAAAGTTTACCCTTTGGAGTGGATTTTTGAGAATTTGATCTAGGAGATGGCTTGGAGAAACTCTCACTACCAATTGAATTTGTTTTGGGCTTCAATTTCTTCTTTGGCTTCCTTGTAGATGTTTGAGCAACCAATACATGGTTCTTTGATCCTATTAGAGTATCCAACTATGTAAGCTTGGCCTATTCTCTAGTCAACCAATCACAAAATAGCTCAAATGTAGGCACGGTTAATCTAGGACCCAAAGAATCTATAGTGGAATGGAAGGTAGAAGGGAAAATTTGAAAGTTTCCTGAAAGCTTTAACAAAATCAAATAAATGCACCCGTTATCAATATTTACTTTCCCATAACCATGTAACAAAGATCTTTGTTACTTAAATTTCATTAGAAAGTCCTCAACGGAGGGAAAACCATTGGTTACAAGTGATGTGATCTTTTCCTCAATCCAAAGAGCCCAAAACTCATTTATTTTACCAAATAATCCTTCTAGATTAATCCACATACCCATCAAGATGAAACTACAAACTATCATATACTTGCAAAGCAATCAGTCCTATGGCCTCATCCATCTTGTTCCTATGCTACATGACCTCAAAGGAACTCTATAAAACTAGGTTCACATCATCTAAACAAGACCATAATCCTTTTGAATAGAGAATCTATTTCATTAGGGTTTCCCATGTGTGATAGTTATGTGGGGTCAAAATTGCTAGACAAGAAGAGGTTTCAAGCATTTTTTAGAAGGCATTTGTTTTGATATAGTTCTAGTTTACTGATATAAATGATAGAAATAAGCATATAAAAGACACCCCCACAATGCAATAAATAGAACCCTAACAGCTAGTATGAAATCTTATACAATGAGAAGAGAAAAAATGGCTTCAAATAAGAATCATGTATACCTTTGAAAAATTCTTATGAAAATAGTAGAGAATGTGGAAAGAGCTTGAAGAGACCTATCTAGTGCTTCTTTTGGATTTAAAAAAAGAGAAAAATGAGTAACTTATCACCCCCAAAATGGAAAAAAAATCATCTAGCTTTGACTACAAAAATAGGTACCATACAAGAAGAATTCACCAGTAAAACCTACACCACTATGGCCATCTTAAAATAAACTTTGTAATGATATCTCATTTGCCAAAAAATGCCTTAGTATACTCAAGAAATAACAAAAATAACTTAGGTAGGCTCATAAGGAAAAATAAAAAATAAAAAAAACCGCTTAGGAGCTAAAACACTATACCCTTAGGCCAACATAGGACTACCTTCTTGGAAAAAGGGGTCCAGTGGCTTGTGAGTTGTGTCGTGGTGGCAAGATGTGGTGGAGGTGGTCATAGAGCATTGGTCACGTGATGCAAGGGCCAAGTCGAGGTTGCGAGGCTACATAGTGGTGGTGCATTGTAGAGCAATGATGGCACACGACAAAGCAATGAAGTGCTAGCCACACACAGGTGGAGAAGCGATGATCCTTTTTTTATAATTGGCTGCACTAATAAAAAAATCAAAAAATGATTTTTAAAAATATTTTTTTGAATTTGTCAATTTGCCAAGGGTCATACAATCCTAATTGGAATTGTTTTTTAAACCTTAGAGTTACCCAAACTCTAAAATAAACATGTTTTTATATGGAAATAGGGGGTTTGATGTCCTCTGAATACAACCATGAGGTTTGTTTGGACTCAAAGTGCTCCAAATTTTAGAAGACCCCTATTTCCCCAAAACAATACCCAAAAATTGTTAGATTTATTCTATCAAATCCTTGTTCCTCTTTTCTCCAAATAAGAACAAGCTAGAGAAGATTCAGCTTTGATACCATGAAGGATTTGATGAGAACACATCCACAGATCTAGTAGAACACCTACATGCAAGAACCTATCACAAAGAAGAAAAAGACAATAGAAGGCAAGGAGTTGGCTTTGAAAATGTATAAAATATATATTATCAAACTGAAAGAATGAATGAAATATACAATTGATCAATCCTTATAGAAGGAGATTGTAAAACCTAAAAGGAAAATGCTAAGATCTAAATGATATTTAATAATGAATATTTAATTATTAAATGGGAATGTGTGTGCATAAATGAGAATCTTAAGAAGGGAGTAAAGGTAAATTAATAAAATAAATCCTTTACTCTAACAAAAATAAATAGAAATAATATGATATAATATATTATCAATCAAATAAGATTTAAAAATAAATAATAATTAAATAATACTAACATTACAATGAATTAATGAATAAATAAAATGAGTTTCAAATGACAATATTGTAGAAAGTATGTTGCCTTTTAAAATGGGATTTAATAATAAATGCTAACAAATATTAAATACTTAAATAAATAATATGATATGGCATAATATTTCCTATATAGAGGTTATACAAATTGGATTGTAGAAGGGAGATAGTTGTGCCCTACAAGGTTATGTTCTTAAACACACAAAGGTTAGAGAACTAAAGGTCAAAATAAATTTTGAAAAATTATTTGCTTCACAAAAGTGAGAGGCTCACTTTCTTATTAACCCTAATTGTCTAATACAAGAGTATTGTATGTTCTTGGCAATCTTGCATTTCTCAACAAGATTTCCTTTCAAGTTTTTTGTAGTTTGTTCCACTTAGACAATTTTTTGCATTTTAGGTAGCAATTTATCTGGTGATCTCATTATCATATGTGATTCTTATGGTGTATTCTAAACATCCCAATGAGCATTTTTTAGCTTCAATTTTTTCTTCTTCTCAAAGTAGTTTTCTTAAGATTGGTCTAATCATGTTTTGTTCTTCCTATCCTAATGATCAGGTTGACTTGATTCAACTTGCAATGACATTTCACAATGAGTGAAGATAATTGGATCATTTATCCATATTTTTATACATGTTACCTTGAACATCTTGTGTGTTTGGATGTTATTTTGTATCTATTTGGGTGTGTTCTTATCGATTTGGGCATAATACATATCCTTCTTATTGAGATATTTGATTGGATAAGATAACTTATGGTTGGAGAGGGTAGAACTTATTCTTATTTAGTATCATACAAAGAAGATAGAGGATAACTTGAGGGCCCATATCTAACCTTCCAAATAATCAAGCCTATATGCCTTGAATGTAAGACTACAAAATTATAGACCAATTGGATATAAATTCTTTGTTCCTTGTCAATGTGATTATCAGTTTAACTTCCTCAATCTATTGTTTGGTATAAGTTTTTGTTAATTTTTGATGTTTTTTCTCTTGATTTAAGGTTAGGAATCTCCTTTGGAAATTTCTCTTAACTTTACTACATCAATATTGTACACAATATTTATGTTATGGAGTTATATCTCACCCTAAGAATGACCCAAAAAGTAAATTTTGATCTACATTTAATGTATTTATGGATAGATGGTCTAATTAAAAGCTATAAATTCATCTAGAAAAATTATTAATAGATGAAATAAAAATAAGAATTAAATTATGGTGTAGATTCGTAGAATGTATGCATTACAATTTAAACATGACTATAACTTAAATGCAATATCGAATCTTAGAACTTTTAATCCTTCATATTTAATTTGATTTCCACTTTTATTGTTAATTAATAATTAATATTCACTTGCTTAAAGAAAAATTATGTAATATTTATATTTTAAATGAAACATGACATAGATAGTATTTACCAATATCTCATACAGTGCTCTATGTACATGAAATACAAACCATGAGACCAATATTCATGACTTCTAACCAAAAGTATAATGCAATTCTCTATGTGCATATGTACATGAAACAAAAACCATGTGGCCTATATAAATTACTTCAACTTTTAAAATCAATGTGAAACAAGATTAGTAATATATTTCTTGTAAGATTACTTCTCCTACACAAGTGCTATAAAATATAACCTTTCAAAATTTACATGGCTTTAATCATTATTTTCATAAAGAACAATAATCAAATAATTAATCTTATGTTTGGCACATAGTTCAAATATTTCAAGGTACATATGATTCAATGAGAATCGACTTTTCAAAAATGGTTTGCATATATTGATATGCTCACGATGCTAAAATTTATGAAAACTAAATACAAAAAATATCTAGTACTACATAATTGAATAATTGATTTTATCTTTGTCTAGAGAATTTAGATAAAATGAATCTACAACATGAAAAGTAAATATATAGCAAAAAAAAGTGTTCAAAACTTCAATAAACATTTTAACCTATATTTTTAATATGATTTAGTAGTATTTAACTTATAGGTTTCTCCTACATGATAGTAACAATGAATGCCTAAAAGTAGAAGTTTGAAGTTATTTACATGACCTAATTTCTCATTGGGTCTCCTAAATGTTCAAATGTTTACCTTGGATTGTCATTGAATACTTATAGTATGAAAATGCAAATCTTTGTATAAGAAAAATTGATTTGATTTTAGGTGATACACGTTCATGTAGTCTTTTTGGAGGATAGCATGCAATGAATTGGAACACTAAATGATAAAAATGTTTGGGAATAGGAAAGACAACCTTTAGGTGCTCTCTATATTACATGAATTGTAAATTAGGTGAAATTATGTCTTTAAATAACCACAATGATCAAAAGTCGACTTAATAAATTATGATCCTAATAAGAGTGAGACAAAAAAGAAATATGATGTCATTTGTAATTGAGTGACTTGCAAATATAAAGGTAGTTGTTTCAAACTTCAAACCTATTTTATTTTTCTCTAAACTATTTGTACTTACTAAAACAACTTTTAAAAATATAAGTATAAATTCATATTTTAAAATAATATTAATTATTTTAATTTTATAAAAATAATACATAAATAAATAATATATATTAAAATTCTAGAATGATAAATTATAATTTAAGATAGTTATTATGTTGATAGAAATCTAAATAACATCAACCTTTCTAAAAGTCAATGAGAAGTTATAAAAGGAAAATAAAATAGAAGAATGAACATTAATGTTTCTTTTTTACTTTTCCTTAATTTTGTTTTAATTTTAATGTATCCAATAGCTCAATCTCTCTATCAAAAATAACAAGAGCTATAGGGCAGCATAGTTCCTATCAGAGCGTCGTTGATTTAATAGGAATAGTAAAGAAAGACCTAATTAAGATGTTGTTTCTATCTAATGAATTGGTCCATCTTTTAAATGAATAGTTAGGGCTTATTGGGATTGTGTAACCAGTGAAAGGAAAAAATATAGTGCTATATTGTCGGATGCGAAGAAGAGGGAGGATGTATTTATAATTTAGTTAATTAAACGAATGATATGAAATGCAAATATGATAATGTAGTTAGTAAAATAATGATATGAATGTAAATATGGTTTGCATTTATTTGTATATTTTATTTTATATATATTATTTATCTAAATTATATACATTGTGAGGAATAAATGTTTAGTTTTAATATGAATAGTTATTAGTAAGAATTGGAAATTCAAGAATTTTTTAATCTAAATTGAATAGTTATTATCTAATTTCAATAGAAAATTATTGCTAACATTTAAAAATCATATTAAAATATTTAATATTTTTCAAGGAAAGTTTACCATTTAACTAATACATCTCAAATGTCAAAATGAGAAAGAAGAAGACATTTTTTTTAATGGATTAAAATGAAATTTCTCATAAAATCAAATATGAATAATAAATATTGCTAATATTATATGAACAATAAATAATACTAATATTATTAATAGAAAAGATAATAATTTTTTTAGAAATTTTAGTGTTGAAAAATAAACAATTGACTAGAAATATGCTCTCATTTATATAAGTTTTTTAGACGCGAAATTTTTAAAATAAATAAATAATGGTACAAATAAAATATTTTTGGTATTGATGAAATGCTAACAAGATTGCAATTTTGCCCATAATATTATAAAGATCATAAAAAGGAATATTAATACAAGCCACACATTACATTGCTAAAATAGGGAGCATAAATAATTAAATACAAGAAAGTGGAAAATGTGAATATTTTTAAATTAGGTCCGAAATAAAACTAATTGAGAAGATTTAACATTTGAAGGAAGGATGAACATACATACGGCAGTGATGAATACATTAATACTACTAACCAGAATATGAAGTGGTGAAAATTTAACAAAAGAAAGCTAGGTGCACCTTCATGTGCCTCTATGTGAGGAGAGTTTTTTCTTCTTCACCATTCATTCATTCAAAACACAAGGGTATATACTAATATAGGTCTCCTACATGTTGAGGCAAACTCCGCCTCCCACCTGCACATTATGCATACTCATTACTTGCACATTATACACTCTCAACACTAAGTATAACCAAAATATTTAATAAAGGAAAGTCAATAAATTTAACATTGAACAACTAAGGCTTAAAAATTTATGACATGCACTTGGTAGATTTTTTGTTCAACAACTAACTACGCAGGACAAATGTTGACATTTATATTTATGAGTTCGACCAAAAGCCAATTGACTTGTACAAATAGTAATGGTTTAACATGTGTTACTCACAATTTCCCTATTGACCCTAGGCTTGATTTGGTATAGATATCTAGTAGAAAAAAGAAGGCTATTGGATATTTTAAATTTCTAGTGCCTAATAATTCCTCCAATAGCTGTATAATCTTTTCCACCAAGATTTCTATCACATTGGCATACAAGATTTAGAATTTCTCCACAACTAATATTTCATGTGAAACGTTGTAATGCTTTTAGACATGTATCAGAAAATAAGCTCAAAGCCAAAATAACATAGACATTACAGATTGGTGACATAAATGTGCAGATGGATTAAAAATGTTCTACTAAAAAGAGTTGTTTAGAGTTTGTCTCAACAAACATCATGAACAAGCTAATCTAGAATAGAAATAAGAATGAACAAGAATGAAAATAATACATAAGTTAGACAATGATCCTAGTATAAATTAGGTTTATTTATAAAATTGTGGCATAAGAAGTAGAATACCCATCAAATCAATCAAACAAACACAAATTGCTATAAACTACCATGAAAAAATTGACAAAACAATTTGGGTTTCATCACCTTAGAAGGAAGAGAGAGATTAGTTTTTCTTTGAGTGACAAAAATGTACCAAAACTATCCAATACCTTAAGAGGTGCAAGTCTAATGTCCTCAATTGCATATGCCTTATCATCCTACATTTCATAGGATTTGAAACAAAATTGTGAAGCTTTTACTCATTAATTTGTATTCCAGTAATTAAACAAAAGACCAGTGACAAATTTTTTTTTGCATGACTGGTGTTAAACCTTTTATGTAGAGAAGAGAACATGGCAAGAATATACAATGTGCCATTATCTTGTGTATTTCTTTCATGATTTTGAATTTTTGCATTGTTTTCCTTTACTACTCAATGAACTTATAGTGTATTTATCTACATCTTTGGGGAATGATCACCAAGAGGGAGTTTGTGAGTGATGTGGAATGAATCAACATGAGAAGGAAGAGAAGGTGGCTTCTTGGATGGTCTCACAAGGCAACAAAGATGGGGTTAAATATTCTATGGTGGTAGGGATGAATAATTCACCTCATCTTCTTCAAAGCTCTGTGTATTCACAAGATTTAGGTTTTTCAAATGCTAGAAATTATAACAGGAGATGTAATCTATAGTTTCTTTGAGAAAGATAGAGGCCACCATGGATTTCACACCTAGAACAACCATTTGCACCTTCCTTCCATGCTTGTTAAAGAAGCAAGGATTTGGTAAGAAAGAAGGTCTCATTCTTTCAGAAAAAGAAAAAAAAAAAAAGAAGTCTATTTTTAGTTTTGATCCTCTCAGGCCATGAGAATACATTAGTCCATTTCTCTTAGTAGTGTCCACATCTCAACTAGCATGCAAAATGTCAAAGAACAACCAAGGAATGTGGACTATTGAAATGTTTCTATCTTGAGTTGGGAAATATTATTTATGTAATTGTTGTGATCCGCGATATATGTTAGAGCTCATTAACAAAGACTTGAGGATTTTTCTTGCCTACAAATTTTGATCAATGTGTTTTAATCATTTCCTTGTACCAAGCACTATTAGAGATCTCACATTAAGTTCCTTCTCTAGCTTAAATTTGTGTATTTTGTTCGATAATCTTTGTTCACTATTTCTTGCCCAATCAAACAATACATAAATACTTTTAATATATGTTATACTTAAAAAACTTGAACTTTTTTTCACCAAAACATAGCATTAAATAGAAAATTTAAAAAATATGAACTATGATTGGTTGGTGCCATTAATGTTTAATCACTAGTTATTACATAGCCTACGTAATAGTTATTGCCATATGCATGGAAGGAACTAATAATAAAAGATGATAAAAGGAAACTTGTGAAAACACATATATCTACACAACATAAAAAAATGGATCAATAGAGTAGGTACAATAAAATGGAAATTGTCTCAATATCAAGAAAAATTGTGGAAGCCACATAGTTAAAAAGTGGTCCTTGCTATAAGAAAATGTTGAAGCCCACATATGTGATTACAAAGTTTCTTAAATTTTTTCTTCTAAAATATTCAAACAATGAAATTGGAGGAAATCCCCATACACGTTGATTTTCCTGCAGAGCAATATCTCTCTTAGTTCCCAATTCCTACTAGAAACAATGTTGAGAACAAGAATTATGGGTTTGAATGAGATTCCCTTTCATTTCTTACAAAAGACTCCTCGCTTGAAGGTGTAGTTGTAACTGATGAATTGAAAGGCAAGGGAGGATTGCTGACATCATCACAATTTCCTTCTAGCATTTGAACCACTTTGCTCATACTCAGTCTATCTTGTGAGTTGTATTGAATACACCACAATCCCACTTTGGTCAATCTTACAATTTTCTCCTTCACTTAATCACATTCTATTTCTCCTATACCGATTATGCTTAACCCCCTCTCTAACTCCCCCTTCTCCATCAACTTGAATGCCCATTCTGGAAAATATGATTGACTGAACTAGCTCACCTGCATATCAAAATTCTTCCTTCCTCTAACGAGCTCCAATAATACCATTCCAAAACTATAAACATCTGATTTGTCTGTCACAGGTCCCAAATTTCTATTCCACGCCTCTAGAGCAATATATCTTGGTGTTCCTCTTGTAGTTGTCATTGATATGTGATCATCTCCATTGCCACACAATTTAGCCAAACCAAAATCAGGTACCTTTGGTGTGAAGTCTTTGTCTAGTAGTATGTTGTGGGGTTTAATGTCAAAATGAATGATACGGTTGTCACAATCTTGGTGTAAATAGGCCATGCCTTGAGCTACACCCAACACAATCGAATACACCTGTGCCCAATTTAGGATTTGTTCCTTGTATTTTCTTGCAAATATAAACTTGTCTAAAGATCCATTAGGCATCTACTCATATACCAATGCATTTCTATTTTCTTTGAAGCAATATCCCATCAGGCAAACCAAATGAACATGATGGATCCTACCAATGGTCCCTACTTCATTCATGAATTGATCCTCACTATGTCTTGATTGATCAAGCATTTTGATCACCACTAGATAGCCACTTGGTAGATTTCTTTTGTAGACCATGCTGAAACCCCCTTCTCCCACTTTTTCTATAAAGTTATTGGTGATCTTCATGAGCTGAGAGTATGAATATCTAGATGCGATTTGATGAACATAATCTTGAAAGAACATCTCTATGCTGGAAAGGTTAGGGTTCAGCCTCCTCCTTTGATTAACGAATAGAAGGAATAATCCCGTTAGTAACAATGTACTGGTTCCAATGGCAGCACTTGATTAAAAAGCATACATTGATGAAATATAAATATTCAACAAAATAGATACATAGACGAGTAAATACAAAGAAAGAAGTGATATTCATTTGCGATGATAGAAATTTCAGTCCTTGAGTTCAAGAATGCCTCAATCAAAAAGAATTTAAATGATATAAAGTGCACGACAATGCAAGACATAAATTGATAGTGATGAAAGCTATATTAATATAACAAATTTCAATACCACTATTGTGATTGCTATTATTTTTTATCATCATATTAGACCTTTTTTTTTTTTTTGAAAAACCTTACAATGTCAATTTATTGATATATTTTCTTCTCAACAATTAAAATAATGAACAATTCATGAGATGTCTACTTTTAAACGATAGATTGATATAATGTAATAGATGATTTTTTTCTTGAACTTGGGGAAAAGAAATACTTGCGGTGTCTATTCCATATCATATTTGTCCTTGATGTATAAATTATGGAGATTAACGAGAAAGGGATACTTTCCTAGACCGATGGCATTCTTGTAGTGTTAAACAAACCAGCATGGTCAGAATTACCTACGATGGCAGAGACTATTTTTGTATTATGCTTAGGAAATATAGAAAAAAAATTAAAAAACAAAATCGTTCTCTGGAAACAAAAATGTCGACGCTTTTGCTCCATCAGCCGATTAAATAGACAAGGGAGTTACAACTCTTACCAGGCCGGCTCCATGATTTCCATCTCAATTGAGTCGAAAATGCAAAGCTCTTTCTTTGACTCGCATTACTCACAACCCGCGCTCAGACTCCATTTTATTTTGAATCCATCATATATACTTGCAAATATCGGTCGACTACTTGTGTCGAATTTTTGAACAGGTAGCTGCACTGATGATTTACAATACGTGTCCAAAGTAGAGGTTGAATAGTACCAACCACTTTTGCATTCTAAAGCATACACTTGATCAGTGGCACTGGCCGAGAATTAGTCTCTGATATCTTCTTTGCACTGTCCCCATAGAGTTACATTCATATATTCATCAGAAATGCGAAACTGAGGGCTAGACCACAATTCCATTGCGTGGTTACTGTCGACGGGTTGCAAGCATCTCCCCAGATTTTCCTATCAACTATTCTAATGGGAAATGCAGGCTGCTGTTTTCGGTGGCCAAAAAAATGATTCACTATATAGTACTGGTAGCCACTGATGTTAATTAGAGGCATATTCACTATAGGATCGCACTCCAGCTGAAGAGCAGGGTCACCGCAGCCGCTCTTCTTTTCTCTTTGCTCTTTATTTTGCACTTTTGTTTCAACTTCTCATCTGTTTGCTTGCATCACACGTGAAATGCATATTAAACATTATGAAATATCATTTGGTTTTGAAAGACAGACCCTATCATTTGGTTTTAAAAATAAACTCTTTCATATTATTAAATATTATTTTAAAATGAAGAATACTTTGTGGTCTTTTTAATTCTTTTATATAAAACATTTATTAGCTATTTAATTTATTAAATGCCTTTTATGATTATATTATTATTAAATATCTTTTCAAATTATTATTATTTTATATTATTTGAATTTTATTAAAATAAAAAGAATTTCTAAATCTAGAAATTTTAAAATATAACAAGCTTAGATATGTTTTAGAGCACTAATATTATTTTAAAAAATTAGTTTAAATTTTTTTCTTGATTATAAGTTAAGTTAATTATGTGTAATAAATCAAATATAATTCTTTTACGATTTTATACAATATAATTTATTTATATTTGATTGGTAATGGATCAAAGTCTAGGTTAATTGTTATTATGATTTGTTGTAATTAATTACTATTATATATTAAGTTTGAGTATATTTGAACCCAAGACTTTCTAGATGAGAGACTCACAAATTACAAATTATAGTTGTATTGTAGGTTCTTGCCTATACAATATTATTTTTATATTATTTCTTATTTTATATTATATATTATAGTAGAGCTTATTATTTATAAATATAATATTTACTATTCTATCTTTATTTCTCTCTCTTCTTTTTTCTTTCCTTATCCATAATTTTCTCTTAATATAATTTTGTCTCACCTCAAACTATCTTTGCTATGCTCTGTTTATCCCTCTACCCCCCATGGTATCCCTATATTATATCTATTTATTTTCCCTCATTGCCTCTCTTTATAAACTACTTTGTAGATTAGTTGTCATTTTGGCCTTCTTTATCATTCTTGCTAAGACCCTATCTCTATCCCCCCTCCCCCCTTTTGTATAAGTAGAAAGTTGTTATTATTATTATTATAAAAAATAGTATGTAAAAAATTATTGTCATTAGTGAAAAAAAATGGTCCATTCTTAAGGCTATGTGATTAGAAGGTTTATGGCTTAATATTTAGCTTAGGGTCAGGGTTAAGGTTAGACTAAGAGTTGTGAATAGGATTTAGTGTTAAAAATTTTGTTAGGGTAAAGGGATACATCATGGTTAGTATTATGGTTAGAGTTAGAATTTAAATTAAGGTTAGGATTAAGATCAGATGAAGGAATATGGTTAGTTTTATGGATAAATATAGGGATTTTATTGGGGTTACAGTTAGGACAATGGTTAAGGTTTACGTCATGATAAGGGTCCTACAATTGTATTTATAGCTTGATCTTGTTTATGGTTAGGATTCTAGTTAGGATTCCACTTTAATGTTTCTGATAATATTTATGGTAATGAAATGTGAATTTTTCTTCTTAATTGATAGGTTTTCTAAATTTATGTATGTTATAGGGAGAAAAATGTGAATCAAGGATATAAAACCTTAAGTTCATTACAAATCTTTCTTACAAAACTCAAAGACAGAGTCAAGCAAATTGATCCATTCAATTCAACTCTTGGGTAACTAGATCTAGGAAGATTAATGTCAACTGAGTAATAGAGGAGCACTAATGTAAACAAAGATCTAATAGCTATAGGGTTGGAGGATAATCTATTGATAATCTACTTAAGGTTGCAAATGATGGTTACACTAATTAAGTTCAGAAGAACAAAACTAAATGAAGTATGTATGCCAAGCTTAAGATTTTGCATAGTAGGTGCCGAGCAAAAAATTAGTTGGAGCTAAGAAAAGTCTAATTTAGTGTAAGTCAAGTGATACAATGTAAGCTGAGTAAAGTTTAGTTGATGCTGAGTGTTTTGATAGTGGATGTTGAGTAACACAATATGTACCAAGCATATGAAATAGGTTAATGTCAAGTGTCTGCATTATGAGAAAGATCAAGAATTTGATGAATCTGAGCTGACAAGTTTGATTTCTTTAATTGTGTGAACTATTTAAAAAAGGATTAAAGGAAAAGTTTCTACCAGGGAATGAAATAAAATGATGGGTAGATTCATTGAATCCTACCTAATCCAACCTAACTGTAAAATGGATGATAAAGAATGAATGATAAAGGATCTTAATTGTCTATTTATAGAGATGGTTGGTCAAGAGAAAAGATTGTCGTATGTGCGAGAACCTAAGGAAGAAAAGGAGTCTAGGGTATTGCTTCATTTAGCAGCCTAAGAGAAGAGACTACATTAGCAAGAAAAGAAGGAAGGCTTAAGGGTATGGATGCTTGAAGGGTGTACAAGATATTAGAGCTGAAGTGTGTGAAAGCCAAGAAAAATGGTGGGCTGAAAAAAAAGATCTGTAATCTACAAGTATGTTGTAAGTTGTTATTAGATCAAGTTTTATTGTTACTTTCTAATCATTATACTAGTCTAGGATAAATCCTTTGGATTAAAGTTGACCTAATAGTCATTTGTAAATCTTTTAATGGGTTGAAATTCCAAGTGAATGATTTAAAGTCTTCTAATAAGGCTCACTCCTAATAGGGTGATTGAAATCCTCTAGCCAGGTCACATTTAAGAGTGTGCATTTTAACCTTTAACAGGGTTGGCCTTTCACAGGGCATCACTTCAGAAGATTGAGAATGAGTAGCATGTTACTTACTGGTAGTATTTCCCAAATGGGGTTTCCATGTTAAATCATTGTGTCAAATGTGTTATTGAGTCTGTTATGTTTCATGTTTACATTTGTGCAAAGTTGATTTGATAGTAACCTATAAGTTTAAGTGATTGTATGATCTAATGGATGCATGCATGATCAAAATATTTTATTGAATATGAGTTCACTAAGCTGTGAAAAGTTTTAATTGTACATCTGAACCTTGGATAACTAATTTACGCACCCCCAATTATTCTAAAGAATTCCAACTGTTATGACTAAAAGAGAGAGGATAAGAATTTTGAATGTCCATTACTGCTCCATCTCTACTAGGGGAAAAGATTTCTGAAATTTACTCCAATCCCGCCGGAATGAGGGCTTTTTCTTCTCTTGACATACGCAATATATATCACCGCTACCGCTATAACTAGTGCGACTGTAGCCATAGAGCTACCTCTATTAGAGCATTCTGATTAAATTTTACAGTTTTATTATAGTTACCTAATTAATAGTAAGTTAGACATTTTATCTGATCGAAAAATAATAATGTGTTTTTAATTATTCAGAATTTAATAATGACCCTTAATGCTTATAAATTAACAATAATCCTATAAAAAATGATTGAAATAATTGACAGATGAACAAAATTAAGGCGTTTCCAAGTCTAACACGTATTTAGCTTCGACTACTGAACAGAAAAGGACGCTTACCTAGAGCAATAGCAGTCTTATTAGTAGTGTTCGATCCGCCTGCATGGTTTAGAGCAATAGCAGTGTTATTAGCAGTGTTCGACCCGCCTGCATGGTTTAATATATAAATAAAGACAGGGTAATTGTTTGTAGCCTGCTTAGGAAATGTAGACGAATTTTTTTAAAACAATTTGATGCTTTTCACTCAACAAATAGAAAGAGAATTACAACTCTTACCGGGGTTCAACGATTCGCAACTGAATTGCATTAGATTGTGGGCGTCGGACATACAAATTGCTTTCCTCGACTCGCAATGCTCACAGGCTTCGCTGAAGTTCCATATTGCTGTGAATCCGTCATTTATCCTTTGAAACAACGGTGGATTATCTCTTTCGGACTTTTTGACAGGTAGCTGCACTAATGTCTTACAATATGTAGCCAAACTCATGTTTGAATAATATCAACTATTATTGCATTCTAAAGCATAATATGCTTCAGCACGCAAGCACTGTTACATATCTTCTCGGCACTCTCCACATAGACTTGCATTGATGTACTCGTCAGAAATGCGAAAGTGAGGCGTAGACCATAATTCCATTGTATGATTACTGGTCGATGGATCGCAAGCGCCTCCCCACATATTTCTATCAACTATTCTCATAGAGTTGATAGGGTCCTCGTTCCGTTGGCCAAACGGTTCGAGTAGATACTATTGGTAGCCGCTGAAATTGAGTAGAGGCATATTCACTTTACGATCACACTCTAGCTGAAGCGCATAAGGTTCACCGCAGCCGCTGTTCTTTGCATCCAAGGTTTGATCCCCACATTTAGAGAGTTCAGTACAAGCTTGAGATAAAGAAGTCAGGCATGGCCTGACTGTTGTGAAGACAATTAGAAAGAAGGAGAGCAGATTGAAATTCTGAGAATGGCATAGATGAAGAGAATGGCATAGAATGACAGTTTAATAGAGCAGAAAGAAGGCGAGAAAATGACGAGTTGTGTGAAAAGGCGTAACAAAAGATTTTGAAGTCAATACGTCAATACGTCCCAGACCGAAAGTAAAAGTCAGAGTCAATACTGCAGCTTGACCTACGAAGCAGTTGAATCTTGATAAATAGCAAATAGCAAGCTTCAACAATTGAATTGAGGTTTATTTTACGCGCTTTCTTTGCCGCATGAATTGGGATTCCACGAAAGTTACGTTTAGATTGACTTAGACTCGATGATGGCAGCCGGCAGGTCATTTTAAATTATTTTGGGATCTTTCTATGAAAATCATTCGATTAAAGGGCAAATGCATTGAAGGAACTGTGGGTACCAGGCAGGTCATTTTAAATTATGTTTGGGTAACCAGGATGAAATCAAGGTACAATATCGTGTATAAAAGGAAAACTTAATGATTTTTTTTCTTTTTTTAATAGTCTTTTACTTATTCAACTAATAAGAGTACGTGCAAACGATTAGTTGATAGGAGCAATTTGTCTTGTATTACAAAGGAAATTGATGAAAAAAATATTATATTATATTTTTCATTAGTAGTATAAAAGTTGAGCCCAATAACATGAAGGAAACAATGTAAGTGGTTTATTTTGATTTGGTTTGATTAAATGTGAATAACATTCTAAATAATAACAGTACTTCTTTTTAAAAAACTAAATAGATAAAGATTTATATTTAGAAATCTAATGATACATGCTAAAAGATTAAATAAACACATATATGGTATTGTAATTACTATCAACTCTCCTAAGCAAGGCCATATTTGGTCATATTTGTATTACTGTCATAATTTAAGTGGATTTCATCTCACTTATTTCAAAGCACAATAAAAACTAATTGATTGTAATGCCTACCCCTACTTGACTTTTCTAATTTGTTTTTATAGGATTCTTTAAGATCTATTCTATGATTATGTTTTATGATTAATGGTGATGGGTTACTGGAATTGATTTAATTATATTTCATATTCAATTAATATATGTGTTGAGTTACTTTAGTACTAAGTTATATCAATTATTTCATGATTGTTTCAATGATGATATATGTAGTTCAGTTAGTGATTTCAGTTATTGCATGATGGATTATTTATATGTGGTTTGTATGGATACTTACCCCATACTTGCATGTGTATGATGTGTCTGTTTGTTTTCTTTATGTTTGACATTTCTGATGCGGTTGAGGAAGGGAGTCATAGTCACTTGCTAGTCAGGATCTACACAATGCACCACTTTCCACCATTGCTTGTGTAATTTAGAATATATGTGTTTGTACATGCATGAATTTTATGCAAATTGAGCGTACCCTATTGTAGTATTTCAATGATATAAGTGGAGAGATAATTCTTGAGTCCGAACCCTAATCCCTAAGCTAGTTGTCCTAGAAAGTAGGACAAGTATTTGAGTTAGTTTACCCATATGAATTCGTCATGTGATGTAAATTCGTGATTTTGACCGTGGAATTTGATATTGTCCTTTATTTTCAATTGAGTTATCATTTTTAGTTTTGTGGGTCTGTTATGATTCTCTGTTATAATTAAATCAAATTAAAAGATAATTTAATAATTTAATTTAATAGAAATATTTTAAAGAAATTTGATATTTAATTATATTTAATTATTTGAGAAATTAATTAAATTTAAGAGATTTAATTAAAGTTATATTTTTGACATATTTATATTTATTTAATTTAATGATAATTATTTAGAAATTTTATTTTAATAATAAACTCTAAATAATGTTATTAATTAAGTTAATAGATATATTATTAAAAAATTATGAATTAATTAAATAAAAGAATGAAACTTAAAGATAAAGTTATAGTTCTAATTTAGGCGTAATTATATTTATTTAATTTAATAATTATTATTTAGGAGTTTTGTTCTAAATAATAAACTATAAATAATACTATTAGTTGAATTAATAAATATTATATAAAAAGTGTCTCGTGATTTAATAAGAGAGAGTAAGAAATTATCTTTCTCTAAACTGTTTTCACTTTTTGGTCAACAAAAGGAAAAACCAACATAAATTTTTATTATAATAAAACATGGAATTACAAGATAACTAAAAGAAGTGTTCGAGACTAAACCATGAAACCAAAAATTTGAACATGAGTCATCATATTATAAGCTAAATCTAATGCCCGAGACTAATAAATAAAATCTTATATGGATACCGCTACCAAACTCAAGAAACTATCCCATAGACTATTAGAACCATAGAGCTTAATAACCATCACAAAAAATTCATCTAACCAATATATGGGCATACCATATGAGTCAACAACTACCTACTAGTAAGATAACATAGGAAAATCCATACATGAAAAATAAATGAACCATCCAATGAAAAACAAATTGAATACAAATGACTAACTTGCATGCTTGCAGTAAAGTTGATAGAGGGCCAAAAATTCTTCTTCTATCTAACCCATATATAGGCATACCATATTAGTCAACAACTATCTACAAGTATGTTAACATGGATGAATCCATACATAAAAGATAAATTGAACTATCCAACAAAAATAAATTGAACACTAACTTGCATGCTTGCAACAAAGTTTATAGAGGGCCAAAAAGTATTCTTCCATCATACTCAAGTAGTCATCATCCTTGAAGTCCATAATTGGAAGATCTTGACCCAACATAGTTGGGTTGTCCTATCTAGTGACACATGGAATCACATTGGTAGAATGGGAGTCTGGAGCCACATCATCTACCAACTCACATTGCCAAAGAAGGTCATTGCGCAAATCCAACTCCAAATTGGATCTTGTAGGAGGAACAAGATGTTCATCCCAATGATTAAGAAAAATATGCTGAAAATAGAAGAAACCCTATCCTGAATTCAATTGATTAATGAAGGTTTCAAAACCCAACAATTCCTTTCCAAAAAACCATAGATATGCTCCAAATCCTAAGTATGAAAAGAAAGTTTAATATTATCAAAATATGATATGAACAATATTGTTTGAAGAAGAAAGTCCTTTTAAACGATATTGCCCATAACATCATCCTTCCAAAGGTTATCCTTCAAAAGCTTTGAACATAGCATATCATATGATACTATCCCTAGAAGAAAACATTTCAAAAAATCAGTATGAATCAACTATGAATTTTTTGTAAGCTCAAGAACATTCAAGAAAAAGATGGATAACATTTGCCAAGGAAATAGAGCCTTACATGAAATTGTAGAGAGAACCTCCTCATCGATGATGTTGCGAACAACTTTTTTGAAGAGTAAACAAGAAACACTAAAATGCTTGCCTAGTTCTTCATTTTTCACATTCTCAATGAATAACTCACACTCTTGTAAAATCAAGAAGGAGATTCACAAGTTGAAGGCAAAATCTTCCATTTGGTGAAAAATACATAAGTAAAAACTTTTAGAAACTTGGATGAGATCCCTACCAGTCAAATATCCAAAACTCATCAAAGTTTTTGGTGAATTCAATTTAAGATACCAATATATTCCAACTAACAAATGCAAAAGAAATAATTTCTCAAAATTTGTGGGAAGCCCAACTCCAAACATGTACAAATAAGGCATGAATTTGACTGTACCATCAAAGATGCCACATGGAAGTTTCTAAAAGAAAAGATCACCTTTCACATGAGATCAAACCTATGGCCTTGGGAAATAGAAAACCTCAAATTAGAGGAAAGAGATTTCAAAAATGATTTAGAAAATACAAGCAGATTGTCAAATCATCCAAAACTAGAGGATTTGTGATAGAATTTGCCAAATGTTTAATCAACCTATCCTGAGAAAATGGTTTAGCTTGATGCAAAGTAAGGATGGATCCTTTATGACCCTCAATGCATTAGCAATTGTAATAGGTTTCAAAATCTAGCACATTAGATTTTCTTTAATTGTATTGTTCCCCATCTTTTAGACCCTTAATTGAGTTCTTAGTTTTTCATTCTCCAAAGGCTAAGTGGAGAAATAAGGAGAAATAAATTAAATTAATGTCAAGAAATAAATAAATCTAAAGGTGACTTTATATTTGATTTAATTTTCTAGAAGCACAACTATTTATTGTATTGGAAAGGAGGGAGCTTCTAGAGAGTGCATTTTCTAGAAATACAACTAATTATTTTATTGGAAAAAGGGAAGCTTCTAGAGATTGAAATTAAATAATATTTTATTTCCTTCTAAAAGGATGAAGGAAAATAATAAATAGAGGTGAGAGCTTTATTGTTAAGTATCTGATTATTGTCAATTGTATTTGATATAAGCTTGGGAGAAGAAACTAAGGGTTTCTTATGTAGCTAGCCATTGGAGAGTGTCGATTCTTTAGTGTTGCAACCATTTGATTTGGTGAAATATCCACTGAATTTGGCATTTAGGAGAGCTTCATTCTAGAGTTCTATTAGTGCTTAAATTGGAGAATACATTTATTGTTGGCTACTATAGTATCATGAATAGTGACATGAACAATGGCATGAATAGTGTCATGAACATTGAGGTTTGAATTGACAAGGGATATAACCGTGGTATCAGAGCTTGCTTGTGGTTGATGAAATGTCAAACAACTAAATTTGAGAAGTATTTGGTGTTTCACAAAGTTATAACTGGTTTGGGTTATTACAGTAGTATCAGAGTGGTTTCATGCTATCCTATGGGGTAGGAAATTTATATTATTGTTAGATTTGCTATTGCATTTGGAGTGACTAGGACTCTAGCATTTTCTAGCCATGGACAAAGATATGAGGATTGACAATTCTAGAAGTTGGTGGAGTAATGAGAAAGTTAGCATGAAGATGATGCTGTGCAAGAGAGTATCAAGAAACTTAAGCTTCATCAACATAGATTGACAGAGAGCTTGTTAGATCTAGAGAAAATTGAATGGGAAACAATGTATATTGTTTCTACCTTTAGAAGTCCACTAATGAGGTTGCAAGGAAGCAAGCTTGAGTTTCCCCTGATAAGAATCCCTGATAAAAATGTACCTATATTTAGTATGGAACTTGCTACTCATATCTCTAGTGTTGATGATGGACTTAGCAGCACTAAGCTTTAGTAAGTTAAGGCTCCTAGAGCTATTGTTATAGTTAGCGTAGAGACATTTGATTCGATTTTTACCACTGATACTTTCAGCTCTCTCAAGGATAGGATTATTATTGGAGATTTGTATGGTGTTACTATAGTCCAGGAGGCAGTTGCTTCCTCGGGTGGGACAAAGGCACATATAGAGTCACTCGGCCATGATGTTGGTGATTTGGGTATTATTATGGAGTTAGTATATGGTGGTTCATCCTCTAGCATTTTTGATGTATAGCTTGACATTGAGTCATGTGTATAGAGTTAGGAGTTAGCAGTTGAGGCTTTATTGGAAGATGTGGATGCAGATAGTATGGACACATCTAATGATACATTTGATGATGCTATGAATTACATGAGGTATGATATCCCTTGCCAAGTGTCATTTGATGTCTCTGAGGAGGTTTTGGATGGGTCCCAGGATCAATGTTTATAGGATGTATATATTGAGGTGCAAGTTGAGACATGTGCAAGGAGATTGATACAACAAGGGCTTCCATTTTTTCAGATGATGAGTTGGTTGATGTACATAGTAGTTGTATGTTAGATGAAAAATTATGCGAGGAAGATAGCACATGTATGAGAAATCTTGTGGTGGAGAGCTCTGATTTAGTTTCCTATCACAATGTCATTAGTGAGACATAGAGCTTGCATAGGAGTCAAGGGTTATAAAGGTATCATGTGACTTATCAGCTAAAGGTGCGTGATAGTGATATTTCTTCATCTCTTGATCATTATGATGCTATTCGTCATATGCTAGCTACATCTAGTTGGGGTGCTCCTATGTTTGATGAGCATGGTGATAGTACTCTTTCCATTATAGAGGTTCATGTACTTTGAGAAGCTATTAGTATCTTGAAGCATAGTTAATCTCAGTTAGTTGCTAACAAGGAATACCATCTAGAGTGGGATAAAACCTACTATGAGATGTGGTTAGGGAAAGATGAGGAGGTGGATGAGCTCACCTGGGAGCTTGAGGTGACTATGGACTCTCTTCAGTATACTTAATTGGCTCTTCAAGAGTCACAATTATAGTTGGATGAGGTTACTGTGGAGTTAGAATGGGTACAATTGACACCAACCCTAGTCCCTATTCAGTTACATATTATGGTTGATTGTGAGTTTGCTTCTATGGGTGAGGATGAGGGATGTGATAATTTAGCAAACACATTCATTCTAGATATTAGTGTAATATGTATAGAGGTGAGAGCATCAGTGGAGATGGGCTCTCATGGTGATTTTATTTCCTTCTACTAGAAGTGAATCTATTTCTTCTTTTCATATGGTTGGTGGCATCTGATAGTTGGTATTTCCACATTTTTAGAGAGATCAATTGTGGATTACGGGGGAGCAGATTGATGCTTCTGCATATAATTTATGCTATACTAAGTCATTCATGGAGTATTTTCTTAAGAGCTTGGATTTTCAAGAGGTTTCATATAGTATATCTGGGGCTACTCTCATTCAAGGCTCTCGTACTACATGAAAATTGGTGAGATCTTGGCTACAATGCTTCCCAATAAGGATTTTGAGGTTGGGTTTGTTGAGAGGGTTGCCCAGGATCCCACCCAACCAATAGTTCAGAGTTAGATATTAGAGCCATCTTCTGGTTCCCAATTTGATGATGATGAGCCATTAATAGAGATTTAGACCTTTTATCGACATTACACTGTAAGGAGTGCTCATCACTTTTCTTTTGACCCATAGCTAGAGTACTAGGTTTTTAGCATTATGGATGGTAACATAAGGTTTTGTATTCATTATACCTGTAGAGGGCATTCTTCTCTACCAAGGGTTGAAGATTTTGATACATGGGGTATTGTGAAACAATTGGATGTGCCATTGAATGAGATGAATCAAAATCACAAATAGATGACCCAACTAATTTTGAATCCGAGATTTGAGCAAAGCATGATATCACTTTTTCAAAGAGTGAAATGTGGTGACACAGTTGTGGCTTCACATTTGTGGGACATTTCTTATGAGATATTGCATGAGTTGGGAACAATTGAAGTGGAAGGTGATGAGAATTCATGTTTGGTTAAGTCAGGTGATGCATTTATTGGCATGAGTTCCCTAGATCATGTATTTTATGGTGATGCAACAATAGTGGGAGTAGGAGCATGGGAGGACATTCTCATATCAACAACCACTTCTATGTCAGTTAAACTATCCAACGAGGATTTTAGTAGTATGCATGCAGTTGTTGATGTGTGATCTGATGATGGTGCACATGTTGATGCTTATGATTTTTCATCAACTATAGATTCAGTTCAATTTTATGTTGTAGTAATTAGTGTTGCTCCTATGTGTATATATTTTGATGTGGCTACACTTAATGTTGATATAGTTGGCATGAGTGCATATGGTTCACCTATAGCTACATCTTTTCCAACATATGTTGGTGATGATCAAGATTCCAGTCCAATATATATTGTGTGGGTAGATATGGGAAAGAAGAGGTTTCATAGATCTTTGACATAGTTTCCTTCTGGTGACATTTTGACTTCTACATCATTAGCAAAAGTTTTGGGTGCTAGTTTGTAGGACATGTGGTTGGTCTCAATGATGGTAGTTTGTGGTTGGTTTATTATCCATAGGGATGTCACATACTACTTCATTTGGGATCTAGGTGGAGGTTGGAGTTTATTGTGTTGCTAGATTGCTTAAGGACAAGAAATTTTAGGGAGGGCAAAGTGTAATGTTCCCCATCTTTTAGACCCTCAATGGAGTTCTTAGCTTTTCATTCTCCAAAGGCTAAGTGGAGAAATAAGGAGAAATGAATTAAATTAAAGTCGGAAAATAAATAAATCAAAAGGTGACTTTATATTTAATTTAATTTTCTAAAAGCACAACTAATTATTATATTGGAAAGGTCAAAGCTTCTAGAGAGTGCAATTAAATAATATTTTATTTCCTTCTAGAAGGGTGAAGGAAAATAATAAATAGAGGCAAGAGCTTTATTGTTAAGCATCCAATTATTGTCAATTGCATTTGATATAAACTTGGGAGAAGAAACTAAGGGTTTTTTATTTTAGTTAGCCACTGAAGAGTGTCAATTCTTTAGTGTTGCAACCATTTGAGGTGGTGAAATATCCACTAAATTTGGCATTCAAGAGAGCTTCATTCTGGAGTTCTATTTGCCCTTAAATTAGAGAATATATTTATTATTGGCTACTACGATGTCTTGAATAGTGATGTGAATAGTGTCATGAATAGTGTTGTGAACATTGAGGTTTGAATTGACAAGGGATATTACAATGGTATTGGAGCTTTCTTGCAAATGTAAAACAACAAAATTGAGAAGGATTTGGTGTTTCATGAAGTTATAACTAGTTGGGGTTATTACATTAATACAAGCTCTGACAAGCTTTAATTGACCATAATTTTACATCAAATTGCATAAATATGAGGTCTAAGAAATGATAACAGAAGTGGATTTAATAGCATCATGTGATCATTTTAGATAAAAAGACTAAGGAATACCTTATGGAGTGCCATGTCATTTAGATGCCACTGAGACTAAGCTTCTTTTTAAAAACTAACTCCAACTAGGCACAAATATGAAATTTTCCACTAATATATCTACCCATATAATCTTTAATATCCTCATACCCAAACAAGGTTTTGAATTGTGACTAGTTGGAATCCTCTTTATCCAAAATATTTTTAAAAATAGGAAAGAGGTCTCGACTTCAGTGTATTAGATGTGATAATTAATGACCCCTTATCAATTTCTAAATTATCCATGTAATCTATGAGTGAATTTTCCTCTTGATATGTATATGAGATCATAAAAGAAGAGAATTTATTTATTATAACCCAGCATTGCTAAAGAATGTAAAAAAGTTTCTAGTTCTAGCATGATCTATGTTGCATTGCCTGAATTATGAATTGGGAATCCCCTTCGATATTAATATGTGATATTCTAGTCAATAATGCACACTAAAGACCATGAAGAATGGAAAAGGCCTATGCTTGACTATTAATTTATGTATAAGTTGAATTTCTTTTGCTAGAATTAAGTTCCATTTAGAATCATAAAGGTAATATCCAATCCAAGAAGAATCTTGATTGCCCCTTGAAGCACCATCAAAGTTCAACTTTATCAAGGGAGGAAAAGGAAATTGCCCTCTAATCTCCTTCCTATTCACCTTCAACTTTGAAATAGATGAATTAATTATTAGAATCCAAATATTAGGCCAAACTTTTATTATTTTATTATCACATGAAGAAAGATGAAATTTACTAGAGATGCTTTATTTATCAAAATATCATTTAACAGTTCAACTATTGATGATTCAATTTTAGTCTAGACATACATTAAGGTTGAGGGGGTATTAGAAAATATCCATTTATTCATTTCCCACCAAATAGAAAAAATAAAAATAGCAAGGATAATTAACCATAATTTTACAAAAAGAGAGTTTGAGTACAAAATTGGCCATGCTTGTAGAAGGTCACAAAGCTTAGCTGGTAATGGAGAAAAATAATACAGTTTAGCCAGCATGAATGTCCAACAATCCTTAGCAATATTGTATTGAAGGAAGAGATGATCTCAATCTTCAAAATATTCCCCAAAAAATACACAATTGAAAGGATTAAATATTTTGAGCTTTCTTAATCTATCAACTATGAGGACATGATGTTTAAGAGCTATCTAAGTAAATATACCAGCCTATGGTGGAATGTCATTCTCAAATAGAGCTTATAAGTGTGATGTGAGCCAATTTGAAGCTCATGTTCTTAAAGAGTCTAGTAGTCATCCTTAATAGAGCATTATCCTAAAGAAGATGAAAACCACAAAAACTTATCTAGTTGCAAAGAAATGAACACAATTCTATTATCCAAAACATGTTTCAACTAAAGTTTAATCTCATTGTCAGAAGTGAGAATCTCTAGTTCCTTTCAATAAAACCTTCTAGAGTTGTTCTCCACATATTCAACATAATCAACCAAATTTGTACCCCAAATTTGAGAGACCCTCTCATGCATGTCAATAAACACAACCTCTCTAATTAAGCATGAATATGAGCATTCCACAAATCCAACCAAAACAACACATCTTCACCATTGTGAACTTCCCATAAAATATAATATGTAATGAGATGATGGGAAGACATCATGAAGTCCCACATCTTAGACCATTTTGGAGGAATTAGCAATAGTAAAAAAATTGGTTGGGTTCATAGAATAAAGATATTTAGCACACATCAATCTACACCATGGCAGATTTGGCTTGTTGTAGAGCTACTACACTAATTTTGCACCAAATGCTAGATTTGTCTTAACGATGTCTTGTAAACTTGAACCCCCATAATACTTCGAAGGAGCCATCCCATAAAGAGGTAATAAGGAAACCCTCTTCTTTCCATCCATATTATTATTCCATAGGAAATTCAAATTATTTTCTCAATCTTCTTTTGAATTGACTTAGGGGCTTCTAAAACAACAAAGAAGTAATTTGGAATTGATGCAAGAACATATTTTACCAATGTTAGTCTTCCAGCAGCTGATAGCCACCTGATAGCCCAATTTTCAATTATTTCCTTGAGCCTATCAATTATTCCAAACTAATATTACTTCTTGTTTGTACCTTAAAAGAGTGGAATACCTAAATAAGAGTTGGGTAGCTTGGCTTCCTTGAACATTTTCTCCTTCACCCTTAGATGTGTTAAAAATGAATGTAGATAATTTATGTTGATTTATTTTTTGGTTAGAAGCTTTTTCATATGGTGAATGTTCCCACTTGATAGATTTTCATTATGGAAGCATTGAAAATTAACAATGTATCATCTTCAAATAGAGAGTGTGTAGAAACTAGGTTTGTCCTTGGGATTGAGATACCCAGCCACAATCCAACTTGATGAGAAGAAGTTTAATCATTCAACTTAATGCTTCTTCCATGATGATGAATAAGAAACAACAGAGTGGATCCCCATGTTTGACTCCTTGAGAGGCCTTAAAATCACCATATGTGAATCCATTAATAATTGTTGAGAAAGAAGAAACCTTAAGTAATGAAAAGATCCACTTACATCATTTCCTTGAGAAACTAAATTTTAACACAAACTTAATCAAGAATCACCAATTGACTCTGTCACATGCCTTGATCATATCCAATTTGATAATACAAGCCAGAATAATTTTTGTTTGAAAGAATGCAATACCTCATGAGCACCAATTGCACCATCTGAAGTTACTCTTTTAGGAAAAATTTCCCCTTTTTAGGAAGAGATAATGTAAGGAATCATACCTGCTACCCTTAAGAAGAATTCCTTGGAGAATATCTTATAGATAACATTGCATAATGATATTGGGTGGAAGTTAACAAAAGATTTCAGATTTTGTACCTTCGGAACCAAAATGATATTTGTATTATTAAAATGTGTAACATAACACCACTTTTCCTAGACTCCTCTAAAGATAATAAAAGGTGAGAACCAATGAATTCCCATGATCATTGAAAAAATAAAGCTATGAAGACATCTAGGCTAGGGACCTTATAAATTGGCAAGAAAAAATATGAAACATCTGATTTGCTCAAGCAAAAATTATCTTAGAAAATCAAATTTATCCTCCCTTAGAATGATAGTTGGGATATAAGCCAATAATTCTTGGGCTCCTCCTCAATAAAATAACCATCCATCACTCATTGAGGGCCCAAAAGTTTTTGAAAGAATTCAATTTTTTCTTGAGCAATTTAATCCTTACTAAATGGTTGAATACCAAATGATAACTATTGTATTGAAAAAATGGACTACTTTTCTCTTTCAACCTTTGCATGATTATGAAAAAATCTTGTGTTCTTTTCTCTAGATTATTTCTCAATACATTTGCTAACAAAAAAATTCTTCTGTGGAGCATAACATAAATAAATAATATTTATCTATTAAAAATCTTTAGAATGATAGATAAACATTTAAGATAATTATTACAATGTTAGAAATCTAGAAGACATCAACATTTTAAAAACTCAATTTAAAGAATTTATAAAAGAAAAACTAAACACAGGAATGAACAAAAAAGTTTCTATTTTCTTACATTTATTTATTTTATTTAAATTTTATCCTCTTTAACAATTCAATGACAATATAGATATAAGAAAAATGTGTGTGTGTGTGTGTGTGCATGCGTCTCTCTCTCTATGTGTGTGTGTGTGTGTGTGTGTGTGTGTGTGTGTGTGTGTGTGTGTGTGTGTGTGTGTGTGTGTGTGTGTGTGTGTCTCATAGTTAGAAAGTGATCCTTACTATAAGAAAGAAAGTCAATGTTAAAGCACATATATATGATTAAAATGTTCCTTCTATTTTTTTCCTCTAAAATATTTAGATAATGAAATTGGAGGAAATTCTTAATTCTTGCTTGAAATAATGTCTATGAGAACCAAAATCATGGATTTGAATGAGATTCCCTTTGATTAGTTGTAGAAGACTCCTCACTTGAAGGTGCAATCATAATTGATAATGAATTGAAAGGAATGGGAGGATTTGTGACATCATTCCCATTTACTTCCAACATTTGGACCACTTTGCTCATGCTTGGTTGATCTCTTGAATTGTACTAAATGCACCACATTCCTACATTTGCAGTCTTCTTGTTGTCTCCTTCTCTTCAAATTCTATTTCTTTTATACCAATTTCACTCAAAACCCTCTCTCTAACTCCCCCTTCTCCATTAACTTGAATGCCCACTCTATCAATTACATGTTACTGGAGCGGCTCACATGTATATCAAAATTCTTCCTTCAACAAGTTCTAGTAATAACATCCCAAAATTGTAAACATCTGATTTTTCTATCACAGGCCCCAAATTTCTATTCCACACCTCTGGAGCAATATATCCTAGGGTTCCTCTTGTAGTTGTCATTGATATGTGATGATCTCTCTTCCCATAGAGTTTAGCCATACCAAAGTCAACTATTTTTGGTGTGAGTTCTTCATCTAGTAATATGTTGTAGGGTTTTATGTCAAAATGAATGATATAGTTGCCACAGTCTTGGTGTAAATAGGCTACACCTCGAGCTGCACCCAAAGAAATTGAATATAACTATGTCTAATTTAGGATTTTCTCCTTGTCTCCTATAAATGTAAACTTGTTTAGGGACCCATTTTCCATGTACGCACACACCAATGTGTTTTTGTGTTCTTTGGAGCAATATCCCATTAGACAAACCAAATGAACATGATGGATCCTACCGATAGTTGCTACTTCATTCATGAATTGATTTTCACCATGTCTTGACAGATCAAGCATTTTAATTGCCACAAGATAGCCACTTGGTAGCTTTCCTTTACAAACCACCCCAAAACCTCCTTCTCCCACTTTTTGAGCAAAGTTATTGGTGATCTACATAAGCTGAGAGTTTGAATATCTGCATGCCATTTGATGAGCATAATCTTGCAAGATCTTTTCTATGTTGGGAACATCAAGTTTCTTAGAAAAAAGGATAATCTCCTCCTTCAATTAAAGAACAAAAGCAATAATCTTGTTAGTAACAATGCACTGGTTCTGATGGCCACACTTGATTAAAAATCTTACATTAATGAAACACAAAGATTAAAAGATATAAGAATTTAAATGATATAAAACTGCATGACAATGGAAGGCATAAAGTGACATTGATGAAAGCTAAATTAATATAGTAATTTTTTAATCTATTATTTGGAACCATTTATTAAAATTGTACACTAATGAATTTTTTTTTAAAAATTAAGTTTTGAAAAAATAAATTAGAGTGAAATTGAAGAACAGGTTTTTTTTCTCTGTTAGGGTTTTCTATGTATGGATTTTCATCTAAAATTTCTTTCTATAAGGACCACTTGTCAGACCACATTTACTGTGGTAGATTTTTAGGCTAGGATATAATGGCTCTGGCTAGTGGTGAACCAATTCTTTCTAGTGTTCACGCTGCTACTTCGATCTATCGTGGCGCCACCATAGAACACATGCCTACCCAAGTTTATCCCAAAGGTTTTTCATTAGGTAATCTTGACATTATCCTTCCTTTGCAAGAATTTGATGCTAGAATCCTCATGGAGTCTGCCTTGATGCTATGCAAAACCCTACCAAAGGTTTTTTTTAAATTTTGCTTCACTAACCCATCGCAAGCTTACACGGTCTTTAACAATAGACCTTGGTTTATGAATTCTTCTTTACTTGTCTTTCAAAAATGGTCACGAGACTTCATAGTCTCAGATGATAAAAAGCTAAGGGTTCCTATGTGGGTTGAGTTCCTAGGTTTACCCCTACCATGCTGGCCTTTCATTGAATCCATTGCCAAAGCCCTTGGAAAAGTTGTCACCAAGGAGCTTGAGAAAGTTTTTAATGCTCGCCTGCAATGACATGTTTGCATTGAGGTGGATCTTTCCAAGGATCTTAAGGATTCAATGGAAATTCATATTGCGACTCAAAGCTTCTCCCAGAAGGTTCTTTACTCGAACCTCCCCAACACCTGTATAGGTGCCAATCCACAGAACACAAGAATAAGGACTACCCTCTAGCTACACCTAGGGTCAAGCCCATGCCTAAAGAAGTGCTTGCCAAATAGGTCGAAGGGAAAAAAAGAATGGGTTACTATTGGGCATAAGGGCAAGGCTCCCTCAAATCCCTTGCCCCCCAAGCCGTCCTATGATGCAGTCACCGCAGTTCCTCCTTTCCTCATAGGAGCATCAATTCCAACCAGCTTAGGGATGCAAGCAACAGACAAAGGAACTACTCCCAGAGTTTTGTAGGTTTCAAACCCTGCTAGCACACAGGGGATAAATGTAGCCGCCAGGGCTTTTGACTTGGTTGGGGTGCGTACTCCTCTTGCCACTTCTTCCATAGCACCACTAGTGACATGGCATTCTTGTAGTCTTCCTAGACATGCGGAGATACTAGAGGTGAAACATCAGGCTCTAAGTCCAGAGGGTTTTCTGTCTAACTTCAAACATGTTTTTACCTTCTTGTAGAATAGCTACTCCTCTCTTGAGGACAAAGATGATATGGAAGAGTTGTCATGAACTTCCTATCATGGAATTTTTGAGGTCTCACAGACCTCCCTAGAAAGTACTATGTTCGAGATGTCCATCGTAGACTTGGTAATTTAGATTTTCTCTATCTACAAGAAGTTAAAATTTCTAGTTTCATGCTTTCTTTGGCATGATGTGTTATTTGGCAGGATGGCATGATGTTTTCTTCCTAGGACGAAGCTAACTGAGGTGGTGTAGTTACTCTCTTGTCACCTGGCCTTCATTTTGCTATTATTTCGCATGGTTCTAACCCCACGCATAGAATTATTTGGCTTTTTCTTTCCATTAATAATCATTCTTTTGGATTCATTAATGTTTATGCTTCTAATGATGCCATGAAAAGATCCCAAACATGGGCCTAGCTAGCTGACAACTTGCCTCCAACTACTTGGGTCATGTGTGAAGACTTTAATATGGTTAAAGTGGCCTTTGACAAAGATGACATTCTACCTTTTCATTGGAAAGCTGGGGAAAGACAACCCTTATATTACATGTGCAATAAATTGGGCATTTTTGATCCTAATACCAACCGCCACTAGGATATTGGGGTTTGGTACACTTGGTCCAACTTTCGAGCTAGCTCTAAATGCATATTAAAACTCCTCAATCGTGCTATGATCATTGTGCAATTTTTTTTCTCTTTTTCTAAGGATCTAGATCTACCTTTCATTCTCCTGCTAGATGTCACATTATCTAACCACCATCCCATTTATTTTGTCATTTCTTGGCAAATAGTTGTCCCAAAGGTGGCCAAGTCTTAGTTCTTTCTCAACACATATGTGTTGATGCATGCTTCCACCATCTCACATATCCTACATGTCTAGAACTTGGAGCCACATCCTCATTCTTAAAGGGGATGGATTCAATGGTGGAATGATGCCATTACCAGAACTACTTGGTTCATATGCATTTATGGGTGACAATTGGCTATGTTTAGAAAATGGTCATATGAAGCCAACATGCTTGCCCTCAAAAAAGCCTCTGAGACCCTCAACCTCAATCCGTTTGATGTGGACTTACAAATTCAGCTTGCCAAGCTTCTCCATGACAAACAAATTGTTGATCATTTTTCTACTTGGCAAGCCCAAATTAAAGCCCGTCTCTATTGGTTGGAGGTTGGTGACAAAGCCTCGAAGGAATTTTATTAGGCTCTTCACGCCTTTCATACCAATGTTAGGATTTAAAATATCAAACAAGGAAATGTTGTTCTGTCTAGTCTCCCTGCCATCCTACAAGAATTTGTTCATCACTATGAGAATGTGTTTGCTTCGCAGGGAGATTTGGTTTCTTAGGAGGAAGCTCTTAGAAAGCGTACTTTTGTTACTTCAAACTGCCTAGCAAGTTGAGCAACATGCTTTCTGTGAGCAAATTCTTTCCCTCGGAGACCTTAAAGAGGTAGTCTATTCTAGGGTGGATGACAAGTCCCCTGGGTGTGATGGGTTTCCTTGTGAATTATGCAAACACCTTTTGGAGCATATAGGTCCCAATCTACACAAAGTTTATCTTGAAGCCTATCATTCTAAAAGCTTAGGAGCCATTATAAACAAAGGAAATATCAAATTCATACCTAAAGCCAATGATCTAGAGGACATATGTAATTAGAGACCCATTACCTTTTTTAATGTGTCTTATAAGATTATTGCAAAGGCACTCTTTCTCAAAATTAGGCACATGTTGCCCTTAACTGTGTGGCTAGAGCAAACTTGCTTCAATCAAGTCCAAATATATTCTTGATAACATTGTTTCTATCTCGGAGGGAATGGAATGGGCTCACAAGTCCAATCAGAAGGCTATCTTTTTAAAGATAGATTTTGCTAAAGCCTATAATCACATTGAATCGCCCTTCATCTTGGCTATGCTCCAAGCTCTCGGTTTTGGCCCCAATTTCCTTTAGTCCTTGGAGATGCTAATGCTTGCATTACCATCAACAATTCATAATATGAGGCTTTTGGACTTTTTTGTTCCATCAGGCAAGGTTGCCCGCTAGCTCCTACACTTTATGTCCTTGCCAGGAAACGTTTTGACTATTTACTTCACATTCTGTGTCCTTAGGACTAGTTCATGGCATTTCCTTGCCTCAATCATCCTCCCAATTAGTCAATGGACACTTTGCTGATGATTCCTTTCTTACTCTTTTAGAGGACAAAGAAAACATCAATAATGGTTTAAGTTGCTTGGACACCTTTTGCGAAGCCTCTGGTTTTGCCATTCAATGACATAAAATGCTCTGCTTCCGTTAGTCATTTTTGCCAGCTCCACCTTGGCTCTGCTAGTTTGAGTGGAAATTGGTTACTCACAAGGAAATCTTTCCCTTTCTTGACATTCCTTTTGCATTCCAAGCATCACTTGTGGAACTTTGGAATGTTGTACTAGTCAAGATTAGCAAAATGCTTAACTACTAGATCACAAAGCTGCTCTCCCTTGCGAGAAAATTCTAGATTTGCTCAAGGATTCTAATGGTGACTCATGTGTATTACTCCTCCTACTAGGCTCCATCCAAAGCTTCTTACATGAAGCTAGAAAGATTGCTTAGGGATTTTCTCTAGGCCTTTGGTTCTGATCACCATGGCTTTCACAGAGTGGCCTGGGATTTTTTTTGTCTCACAAAAGGGTCTAGTGGTCTTGGTTTACTTTCCACTTAAGAAAAAAGGCCTTGCTCTTTGTGCAAAATAGATTATTAGGGCTATTTTAGGAGATGAAGCTTGGAAGATTCTTTTTCAACACTACATTTCTTCCAGCTTTCCTAGCAAAAGGCCTATATGGAAGTGGATTGGTTTCCAAAGCCTTCTCATCATGCATGAGCCAGTGGTCATTCAGGGCTCATTCGTCATCAAGAGCACCTAGAAATCCTGGGAGGATATTAAGCCCTGGCTTTGATGGGCTGGAGATGAATTCCACAATGGCCTCTCCTTGAATCAATAGAACATTTGGTGGTCTCCCCTATTTTCCATTCAAGGTACTCCCCTCGCCAAGACTCAAGGAGCCAATGCTCTACATTTTTTTAAACATGGCATCAGAACTCCTAAGGACCTCTTTTCAAGGGTCACCATGAATTTCAAGACCTAGGAAGATATGCAAGTATAGTATTGCCTTATCCATTCAGATCGATAGACTTTTGACCTTTTGCTTTCTTCCATCCCTATTCACTTACTTCATAAAGTGGGGATTTAGTCTATTTTCCCTTGGTGGCTTGATTGGAAGTGGTATCCTACCACTCCTTTTTCTCATTACAAGCCAAGATTGGGCTACAGATGGCTTTTGCCTCATCTTCTAATGGTGGATACACTGAACTAGAGATGACATTTGCAATCTTCTCTTTCTCAATGGAGAAAATGTTTTGATACCATTTGGAATGCTATAACTGAACCCAAGATTGCACATTTTGCTTGGTGCCTAGCCTTCCAAAGTCTTCCGCTAGGGCCTCAGCTCAAACACATTAGGGTTCCTAATCCTGGATGCCCCTTTTGTGGGCTGCTAGAGTCTTTCTTGCATATTTTCTAGTTTTGCAAGCGTGCTCAAAATTATTAGCACTAGATTCATGAATTTTTTAAGCCATTCAGATCTGAGTCTTTTTCTTTCCACATGATTTTAGTGGGTGACTCTCCCAGATTTGTTCGAAAGTTTGCCTAGATTTGGCATACCTTCAAGCTAGAAATTTTGTTTTCTCTGTGGAAAGATAGGAATGTTGTTCTTTTCACACAATTTTTTGGATGTTAACATTGCTATGTACACTAAGGCATCCATTTGTAATAATGTAATTATACAGATTCAAGTGCAAGCTAACAAAGTTGTCCTAGAGGTAGCTCACCTATAAGAACTATTGAATCTCTGGGAAAATGCTCCCTGCACTATTGCCAAAGTTCCACCTGATGCCTCAGTTGAGACCTCAATGCCTCGTGTCTATTGTCTTTGGCAGCACTCCTTCGGCCACCACTTGCACACCTCGTGCTCTTAGGCTTTTCGCCATTGCTCTCCTAGTGGTGGTGATGGTGGATGGAGGCACCGCTCATCTTCCCCAACCCGTGGTGGTTCTAGTTGGTCCTCGACTCCTCCTCCTGGTATTCATTGTCTGCATTCTAGGAAGTAGCCTTACCTGGACCCAGCGATCTCTCCTCTGCAGCCAGAGATTAAAGACGAGGAGGCTGCCACTATTACTGCTACTACTAATGATGGCATCACTATTCCCAGCCCGCCCCAAATCCCAAAGATGATTGGGGTTTTCAAGACAAAGTTGATCCACCACTTTCGGCTAGCACTACTTTGGTAGCTTGAGGTTGCCTTATATGTTTTTTCTTGATGAATAGTTTCTATTTTCAGCTATGGCCATGCTTTTAGTTCGGCTTCGGCCGTAGGAACTCATTCACGGGGTGATCTTGTATCCCCTGACCCTTTTTTTGTAAATTGTAATCTAAGTATATTTTATTAATAGAAAAGGACTATTCATCAAAAAATAAATTAAAAAAATTAAGTATTGAAAAGTTTTAGTCTAGGAGTCAAGCCTTAGTGTGTCATGTTTAAGCAACTGTTATAACATTTTATCATTATATTAGACATTTTTTTGTGAAACCTTAGAATGTTAATTTAATGTTATATTTTCTTAGTAATGACTAAAATAATGGACAGTGCATGAGATATCCACTTTTAAACGATAGATTGATTGAAATAATACAATAGATAATTGTTTTCTTCAATTTGGAAAGAAAATACTTTTAAGCATTGTAGTAGTAAAATATTTATCTTTGATGGATTAAGAAGAAAGTGATATATAGCATTCTTACAAGTGTTAACATGAGATGTCTACTTTTAAATGATGGATTAATTGAAATGATGTAATAAATTTGAAGGAAAAAATAGTCTAACTATTCCACTAGATAGATAAATTAGGGAGATTATCGATAAGGAATACTTATCTAGACCAATAACATTCTTAGCGGTGTTAAACAAACCTGTATGGTCTGAATTACCTACAATGGCCGAGACTGTTTTTAGTATTATGCTTAGGAGATATAGGAAAAAATGAAACAAAATAATCCTTTTCTAAAAATTAAAATTTGACGCTTTTGCACCTTCAGCCGATTAAATAGACGAGGGAGTTACGACTCTTACTAGGGCTCCATGATTTGCAACTCAATTCTGTTGAATTGCCAATGTCGTAAAAGTAAAGCTCTTTCTTTGACTTGAATTGCAAATATCGGTCGACTACTTGTGTCAAATTTTTGATAGCAAAGAAAGAAATGGAAGAAGCCAAGGAAGAATCGAAGCGTGAGGAAAAGAATAACAAAACTACCGTAGTCAATACGCCAAATTGACTTATGGACAAGCTTGAGATGAAGGAGCGAGGAACGACTTGAATATTATTAAGTAAAGAGAAAGGAAATGCCAGCGGTGTACATCGTGTGGACTGAAATGCTGAGAATATGATAAATGAAGTGGCAAGCAGTTATCTCAAGCGGGGAGCAATAATGATAGTTGATTAGTAAATAAATGAAGCGAGAGAAGGCAAGCAAAATGAGGAAGCGCGAGTTGAAACTTTAATAAAAAAATACCATAGTCATACACTAATTTGACTTTACTTACCATACAGTTGAATGCGGTGGGCACATCGGAATTCATTACTTACCACTGTCACTCGGCAAATTCCCCGCGCTTTCTTTGATGTTCGGAAAAAAACTGTGTCCCCTTGGAGAGATGAGAGCTTTAGTTTAGTGTTCAGATTTCGATAAGGAATCGCATAGCATCTGCGAAAATACGAATAGTGGGTTCTAGTGGTTCCCCTTAGTTTGGATTGTTGTTGAAGGATTTTCCTCCTTCATTTTGTACCCTACTTAAAAGTACTCCCCACCTAGAAACAAAAGAGAAGAAAAAGACAAAAGAGAAGAAAAAGTGGTTATGCTGTTCACTATTACTTTTCAGATAAGTTAAGTATTAAATATAAAGTTTGGTTGTTAGGTTAAAAATGTGAAATAATTAAAGTTGACTTACTTTTTCTAAGTTTAATTTTTTTAGCACATGATGCTTTAGGATAGTCATTACTGAAGGACATGTTAGCCCCTTTTTTATGTCCTATTGTTTCAAAGTGGTTTGTTCTGCAATTTTTTGAATTTTCAACGGTCATATCCTTTATCTAGGATAGGAAATTTAAAATAAACCCTAAATGCAAATGTGAATGTTTTGAAAAAGCACTAGTATTATTTAAAATCTTTTGGTAAGGTTATTTCCTTGTCAGAGTTTTATTTTTTGAAGAATAGGGTAAATTATTTTAAGTCTTGGTTTTACTCTACCCATGGTTGAGCCCTGGTTAGTTCACATGCTAGTTTAATATGTTTATGCAACAATGTGAGTGTTTGACACCTATCCAGTGGGACCAAAGAAATGTAGTAATCCTTAGTTTTAATCTCATCCCTCAGATCATGTCAAGATCAATGCTTGTCGCTTTGTCATTGAAGGAAGTTGTGCATACTTTAACAATTGTGACATAGCAACATTTTGACATGTGGATAGTGTTAGCTTGTAGAAGACTCTCAGAATATCTTGTCATCATAAGCCAGTTGTCATGCCCTGATTAGTTTTGAACTCAAGCTAAGCATTTTACTTGGTTACTTCCTGATTGTTGATCAAAGGCTATCGCATTCTTGCAAAATAGAGTTGCCACGTGTCCTTGTGGGTCCCCAAAAAGGATGGAGAATTTTACAAAATCTTCAACTGTTGATTAGAAACAAGATCACCGATCATCACATTTTAGTGATTTCTAACTACATGATATTTAAAAAGTGTGACAAAGTGAGGAACTGACACATGGACTTGGTGGGACCAAGTGTATTTGGAGCTTTAGAAAAAATGATGTCAACATTAAACAGTAGGTGGCACGTCTTGATTCACTCTTAGTATTACACATGCAACATTAAGGTTTTCTTCCCATCCATCAGATCAAAAAGTGATCTATGCTTGTTGCCATCTCACAAAATCAAGATGTTCAAGTTTTACAAAATGTGAGAATGCAAAAAATCACCACATGTCCCTGTAGGCCAAAATTTTACAACATCACCATGCAAGAATCATTACTATCCAATATCTGATAGATCAACTAACGTTGCATACTCACAAAAGAAACATGTGGGATGATTAACCAAAGCGAGAAATCAACAAAGTGACATGTGTCATTAGTTGGCACATTTTCTAAAAGATATATTAAGAAGCTACAATTATGTTTGGTCATCTGATATGAAGTTGATCAAGGGTTGTCACTATGTTGCAATTTTGAGGTGCATGATGTTTAACAAAAGTGACAAAGTGAGGAAATGACACGTGTCCTACCAAGTAAACAGATGACACAATATCAAGTTTGAATCACAACTTCATATTTCTTTTAGATCAATGACTAGTTATCAAATTCTATTGTGTTACATGCATAATTTGATTGTTGGAACAACACCCTCATACAAATGAATTCATCATAAAATGTGCAATTTATTCAACAATTTGGTACAACACAAGATAGATTGAAATAGAGTAAACAAAGCTTGAATTTTTGAGTTTTCATATTGTGAATTGTTGTGATTGAGGTAGTTTGTTTTGGCTATGATCAAAATTTTGCAAGTAAGTGTCCAGACATTTCTATGAAAAGGTTTTCTATTTGATTTTCTAAAGTTGTAAAGATACCTCTGTGATGGGCTTTTTCTAGAAAAATGGATTACCAACATATGAATGCTCGTGATGATTTACTTGAACAACTACCCACTTCTACAAGTGAAACCACAGAGGGAAAGGAATTGGTCCCAAAAAGCCCTAGGCTATAAAATGATGAGGGTTTATATGATAAAGGCAATTGGTTGAGGTATGTAGAAACATCAATGGGTGGCTTGGAGTTATTTAGAAAATGGTTTCAGAAAGAAATCAGGATACACCACTCAACAATATCTAGGAATTTAAAATTGGAAAGCTTTTTGTACCAGGTGTACTTTTCATGGATGCTAATTTGTTGACAATGTTGATAAAGAGATATGATCCTATGTTACGAATCGTGAAGAACTATGCTAGGAAAAAATTGTTCTGGGTGATAACGAAAGTGATCATAGAAGTCTTTATGTTAAATCCCAACATTGCTCTACATGAGAAGATTGACTTCAATGACTTGCAGACTAGATATTATGCACAAAGAGTATACCTTTGAGGTGGACCACTGCAGGAGCATTTTGTTATGGTAGGGCTTCTAACATTCTAGCAACGCTATATACCTTAGAGCCCCTATTGAGGAAATATTTTAACTCTAGGGCATAGGCTCTATATATTTTTCTTTGCAAGATTTTTGGCATGGATGAACAAGAGTATGTCCCAACACTGTTAGTGTTTATGATGGCACAAATTATATAATATGGAATGAGCTCAATATTTTCTTTTACTTCCCATTTAGCTGAAGAAATACATAGTGGGTTAATTGGCATAAGCAAGAGTAAAGTAGATAAACCTTTTGGTTGGTATTCTTACCTTATGTACATGTGTTTCTTTAAAGGCATTTCTATCTTTGTAAAAGACATAAAATTAGGACATGAGAAAGGGATGGATAGAAGCTATCAGTCCAATTTTGGAGTGCATATATGACTTGGGAAGTAACAAATGCCAGTTATGTTCATTTTTATTGATATTTTGCATCTAAGATGAAGATGTTGTTAAGCCAAGACAACCCTCATATTCCTAAACCCTTACTATAGTTGATAAGGCCTAAGGATCATGCTAAGGGATTGAAGGTTAGCCATAATTGGGGAGATATCATCCCATATTTAGTCTCTACTATTTTAAGACTATATGGTTTCCAAGGGAGACCCCATGTCCTACCCTACCAAGTAAAAGAGGACGGATACACTTGGGTATGTCCCTAGATAGATACCGAACAACCAAATCTCACCTTCTAGATTTATAGATCCAGAGAGATTTTTTGAAATGTTTAAAGAAAGAGCTGGGGCTAAATCCTATGATCATATAGTTTACTTTCTTGAGGATATAATTAGAAATAATTTCTTTATCCAAGAGCAGGAAGTAAAGAAAGCAAAATGAAGAGTTTTTAGTATAGTTCTAGAATTTTTTAATGCTTTAGATAGTAAATATGATCCTTTTGGTGACATCAATTTTTGGGGAGATATGGTAAACAAATTAATGTCACATTTTGTTGGATTATGCAAAACTTGAATGAGAAGAAAGAGGCATTAATAAAGACATATACTAACTAGGCCAAGGAGGTGGAAGGAAGAATGGTGAATAAAGTTGACATTAGTCCAAGGCAATACACCCTCCAAAGGAAGGCTAGATATGTAGTTGCTAAGAATGTGGGGGCACATCCTATGCCAGTTTATCAAAGGCATCATTCAGAAAGCCCACCTTTAGAGCTAACAACTAAGAAGAAAAGGTTGGCAGAGGGATCTTCATCAATGATGGACAAATACTCTCCTTCTCAAATCCCCATATATTTTGATAATGAAGAATACTTGAGGGAGCAATTAAAACAAATGGGAGGCCAATATGATATTTTAATAACAACATCAAATATAGAGGAGGGAATGCCTCAAGAACCCATAATACCACTCTTTGACCTCATTGTTGAGAATTTAAAAGAGAGGGAGATGGATCCTATTGTAGAGAACGTTGCTAGGAAATTCCTCACTAATGATGATTTTGTTAGGTCTAGCACCTTCATTCAATTCTTGCAGAGAAATGACATCTCCAATTTTGAGGCAAAATGCAAGAAAATAAAACTAGACAAACCTAATAGACAAGACTTTGAAATTGAAGAAGACATTAAAGATGAGATGATGCAAAATTTTAATTAGATGACCCCTAGGGGGAAAGAAATTTTTCCAAGGATAAAAGTGTTCTTATACTACCCGAATGGGACATTGCTCATGCAATGGTGTTTGATGCCATTAGGAAAGAAAAGGGCACCAAATTCAATACACAAAAGGAGGTCGAGCAAGCTCAGAAAGTGGTGAAATACAATTATGCTCATAAGGCCCTTGTTATGTGGTCAATTGAGAGAATAGATAAGTCTAGACTTCAGGAAGTTTCTGATGCATAATATATAAGAAGTTAGGTAGTATACGGAGTAGGAGATGTGGATAGCGAGAAAATTACTCTCATGAGTTAAGAGGTGGCTGAATTTTGTGTGGTGGTGGCCACATTAGTAAATTTAGCCCTAAATTTTGACGAGAAAAGGTCACAATTTTGACCACAGTTGGTTGAATAGATGACTAAAACTGTCATCAATCTTTTTTCATCAATTTTTCATCACAGTCGTTATTCGTCAAAATTTTGACTTAAAAAAGGTCGACTTACTGATGAGAGGTTCGTCGATTCTCTTAGTCTAGCCTAAACTCTTATTTACTCATTTGCATCCATTGCTGGTCAAAATTTTGACCAACACCTCTTGACTTTTTCGACGGTGAACCCAAACCTTCGATGGCAAAGACGACCAACCATTGTCAAAATTTGTGACATTTTCTACTAGGCATTGGTCAAAATTTTGACCAATGTTTGGTTGAATTTTCTTTTAGGCTAGAACTTATGTTCATTGCCCAGATTGTGCATATCCAACAACCATGGCTTTTGATGACCACATTATGTTCAGGCATCCTATCAAATAGTTCACATGACTTATCTATGCTTCCATTTTGCAAGCATGTCTCCCAAGGAAAATGTTACTACTTCATCTACACCGTCTGACAAAATCCTTTATGCTTCGATGGATGCCTATAGCTTATCCCAAAGCTCTCATTCAACTGAATGAGAGCTTTGGGATAAGCTATAGGCATCCATCGAAGCATAAAGGATTTTTTCAGACGGTGTAGATGAAGTAGTAACATTTTCCTTGGGAGACATGCTTGCAAAATGGAAGCATACATAAGTCATGCGAACTATTTGATAGGATGCCTGAATGTAATCTGGTCATCAAAAGCCATGGTTGCTGGATATGCACAAATTGGGCAATGAACATAAGCTATAGCACATATTATACATTCCATAAAAGAAAACTTTTGTTTGGTTAGAACTCTTATTTTGGCCCTCTATTACAAGATAGAGACTATTATTTTACTTTATGATCATAATACGTTTGTCTGTCTTCTGTCATATAAAACTAATTGCCTTATTCTATCTTTTTTTCTATAATAGATACATTGACAATGATCTAAAATACTCGCTAAAAAATCTAGAAATGAAAATGAAAAGAAGAAAGCTTAAATCAGTTATTGTGTTGTATTTGAGCGCTCCTTTAATTCTTCAGATGGACTTCACCTATGTAGACAGGAACATAACTAGGAATTGAAAATAAAAGGAATAAAAGCAATTGCCAAAAAAAAAAGCACAATCAAAATTAAAAATGCAACACACATCATAAATAAGTCAAGGTTAGTTATACTATACAAATAAAGATGTTGACTCACCCATTTTAATTATAATTCCATCTATTAGAATAGTTTCTTAATATCCCTACTAGACTCATCCTCAACCAATCTTAGAATCCTAGAAATCTTATTAAGAACATTGTTGAAACTTGGACAACATTGTTCTCAAGTTGAAACTGATGTGTTATACTGAGGCCCAACACCTCAAAATGCTAGAACACCTTTAATTCTCATGCAAATATGTAACTCATATTGGGCCTACAAGAGATGAATTATGCATCAATCCCCTATGGACTAGTATAATTCATTGTTACCATGCATAATTTCACCTTGATTCAAATCTCCACAAGGCAATACATTATATGTGAATCAAATAGTTTGTTGTAAAACCTCAAAAAAACTAAAATGTGATTAGCACTAAGGTATGGCCTTCCTAATTAAACATCAATCCCATATAGACTAGTGTAATTCATAATTACCATGCATTATTTGATGTTGATTGATATCTCCTTGAGACAATGCATTAAATTGGAGTGAAACATAGTGTGCTGGAAAACCTTTAACAAGACTTAAAAGTTAAATGTTATCAATAATGAGGTATGCCATTTGTAATGAGTAGAGCACTTTCAGAATTGTACTAGGTGATTGATATCTCCTTGAGACAATGCATTAAATTGGAGTGACACATTGTCTGCTGGAAAAATCTTTAACAAGATTAAAATGTGATCACAAGAAACACATTATTATTTGTTAAACATAATTAAATCAAATGCTTAAGATAAATTTTCGTTAACCATCAGGAATTTAAAAAAGCACAATCCTTTTTATCCCAAATATTGTCGTAAAAAATGTGTATACGACAACTGCAAAAGGCTTTATTTATGAATGAAGTAGCTAGCAATGTGAGACATGAGAATTATACAAATTCAATTCAATTGCATATCCTAGATTAAAGAGCAAAAGGAATTGTTACATTAAGTACCATGGTAGATTTAAAAAGAAAAACAACATCAAACATACCTTTCTTCTTGTGGCATTCCAGAATGAATGCAAATTGATGGAAAGTTGCACTCCACAAGAAGCTTGTTCAGCTCTATAGCTTTGTTAACACTCTTGACAAATATCACAACTTGATTGAAGTCCAGTGCATCAAGTAGATCATTTAGCTTCCGGTTCTTCTCTAGCTCGCTCAGTTTGATGTAGTGCTGGAAGAATCTTAAGACATAAATACTAAACACAACAAAAGAGAGAATAATTTACTATTTTATCAGACATTATTAAACTCAAATAAATTCAATACCTGAACCAAACCATGAAGTATGAATTTTGTCTCATAGTCAACGTATAGCCCCATAGGCTGTAAATGGAAACAAATTTGTGTAACATTAGGTGGTGTGATCGCCATTAAGAGCCAACAGTGCTACAACAATCCACCTCATATCTGTAGCATGAAGAAAAAAACTAAACATAGCCAGTGCAATTATCATCAAAACTTCTAGAGGTCAAGACATGATTTGTGCCCTTGAAGAATGGTTTATCAAAGAATGGTTTATCTAGTTGTAAGGGCATTCAAAGTAAGAAGCTTCTGCATCCCATCTCTTAGACATTTTAACAGCCCTTAATGTGCTCTCATCCTATAGAAGACTTGAGAAACTACTGTTAGAATTGAAATTTGAATTTAAAAAGCCAATCTACAAGTAAGATATATATTTGCTAATTCAAATTCTCTTCATAACCCAACTTCATTAACTTTTATAAGGAGCAAGTGTCTCCTACGAATTCCTACAAATTGGAGCTAATTATATGGATGGTGTAAAACAAAATATAAAAAAATACATTGAGAAATAAGAACATGAGTTGAGTAGGAAAAATTCTAATTTATTCATTCATAAATCTCTGTGAATGGATACATCAGCAGCATGAAATTCTAGATTCCAAGTGGTGAGCAGTTGCATGATGGTAAGACCTAGTCCACATATGCATGAAAAAATGTTAACGCATTATGTGGAGGTGCATATATTACTTATCCCAACAATGGTGAACAGTACAGTTTTGAATTTATATTCACAATGACAAAAACTCACAAATACAAATATCATCATGATCATCTTTAGTAGGCATGTGTGAAGCTGTTAAAATTCTTAAGATACATTTAAAATACTTGGACCTTGTATTGAAACTAGTTAATATAAAACCAATAATTTAATTTGAAAACGTTAATATCAAAACCTGAGTCAAACAAAACCTGAGTCAAAAAACAGGGGATGGAAGAAATTCTTTAACTGCAAAGTGCAGCAATTTTCAATGGGATATGTATTCTTTAAATTCTCTAGTCTATCGTGTTACCCTTATCATCATAGTTTACATGAGCATTTTCAAAGATTTGAATATATCTGGATTTCACAATTCTTTTAGAGCTTCAAAAACCCATTCTAGCATTAAATAGCTTCACGCGTAGCTAAATTCAAAGATTAGATTTGTAGTTTTAATTATCTCTTCCAACTAGGTTGGGAAAGGAAGCTAGTGATTGTTGACACTGATAGATTGGGTTCAGTAAATGGATTTTCATTTTGCATTGATGAGCAAGCATATCGAATCAGCTCCCTAATTTTTGTTTGTATGGTGAACATTTTATGTTATATGTTGGCAGATTCATTCTTTGACTGTACTCCCGAACCAAGAGAATAAAATTATGGCATACAAAATGAACTTACAACAAACTTCGACCCCTTATGCCGCACCATATGAAGTAATCATGGAATGAGATATATGACCAACACAAAACATATCAAATGAATGTTCCATATGGACGAACATAAGAGAAATGAGAACATAAGCATTCAACCATTTGCCAAACAATTATGTAATTACATACTTCATGCAAATCAAACAAATCATGTAATTACATACTTCATGCAAATCAAACAAATCATGTAATTACATACTTCCTAGCAGCATGCTACCTGAGAATTATATCCAAAACTCTCAAAGCATCCTAACATTTGTCAGATAAATCCCCACGTAAAACAGCTTCAAGGGATTTCATTGAGATTTTAGCAGCAAAATTAATCTCCACCTTGAATTTCTCTACTCGGTCATCTCTTCTCATTTTCTTTCTTCCGTTGTCACCAGCCCCAGATCCACTGATCGAAAAAGGAGAACACTCAAAGATTAGACAGAAGAAAGCATGCATGATTAGCATGACAGCTCATTATAAATAACGATGCTGCTTCGAAGGAAAGAAATACTCCACGATTTGCAAAACACATATAGTCTCAGCATTGCATGAAATGCTTACCTGGTAGCCTCCCCAAGAAAAACAGTAAATTCAGTGTTTTGTTGAGGAAGAGCTCCAATAGTAAACATACTCTTCTCTCCATCATAAGCAAATTCTTTGCCACTCAGCTCCGTCTGGCCATAGACAGTCTTCTCTCCATGCATACGAATGACTGATCATAATGAAGAACATGAACAAGGAGATACATTGAGAAAAACAACAGGACATCAACATTTAGAAAAATCTAAAGAAAATCTAAAATTCCAAAGGAAGAGTCCAAGGCCCTTTAAAATTTAACACTTCATTTGAAAATAGGGATAACAAAGTTCAAGAATACAAAGACTAATGTGTGAAGTTAAATAAAAGCCACTCAAGAGTTTTTTAAAGAAAGCAACTATCTTGGGACTAAAGAAAATATCTCATTCACATCTAAGGCTTGGGAATTTATCATTATCACATCTTTACAAACAAAACAAAAATATAACAGTACACTTCATGAATCTATCAATGTCAAATCCTTGCAGACAAAGTACCAATATGACAGTACTAAATATTACACTATACACTTCACTCCTTTTCTATCCTTTAATGTTGTTTACTTTTAACAACAATGATATAGCTCTTTAATTGGCAAAGGCTTATGAAACAAAATTCTTTCAAATTATATTCAAACAAATGCTTTCAGAAAATTAGAAAGCCCCAAGTAAAAATTGAAATATATGATCAGTAAGAGATGTCAGATAGAAGTCAAACCCTTGAAATGTTTGCAGCTCTTAGTAACAACTCCAGTCTTGGAGACACTTAAGCATGTTCATTAGTCTTTTTTAATTTGGTTTTGTTGTCATCCCCAGGTGCAAACAACTTCACACTTACCCAATCATGCTTGTAATGGATCTTATGATTCACTTTGCCTCTCTAGAAAGAGACCGTGATGTAGCTAAGCCCAACAAATTAGATATTTGGCATCATTTCCTAACTCTTAAAGTTTTGATTCAACAAAAGAGATGGTATCAGGATTACCACATAGTAGATTTAGATGTCGTTGACATTCCAACACTTATTCAACACTTGTGGAACCAATGGAGAATGTTACAACACAGCCTGTGGTAGGTTCAAAAGATGGAGTTGCTCATTGGTGCACTATCTTCAACCCACAGAGATTGCTCTGTTCATAAAAAATGATACCACTAGGGTGGAAATATTGAGGGATGGAAACAGTACTATTGATTGCCAAAAGCCACTTGTAATATTCAAAATGAACATAGATTAATTATGTAAGAGACATGTGCTACCAATAAAATTTTAAAACCATTAAAATCTAATCCTCCATAGGCAAAACTAGACATAGAAAGTCAATCAAGATCCTTTACCTCTGACTAGTTTTCAGGGATCCATGCAAGTAGATGACAATTTTAACAAAGATTTTGGTATCCATTTTAAATCAAGGATTTGATAACTACCCATTCTTGTGGCACTTTTTGTGGTCCGGAGCACAAACTATCAAGGTTTGAGCTATGCTACACAATAGTAACCTTTAAGAATTATACTACAATGCTAACATAGGATGCTTTAATCTAGGGTCAAATGCACCCCCACCCCCCATGTCAAAAGAAATGAAGCAATTTGTTAGCATGAATCAAAATGGTGAAATTCAAGGAGTTTGGTGGAAATCAAATATCATTTAGTAGAGAGAGATGGACCATTTCAATGAAAGGGAAGAAGATGAAAGACATTAAAGAGGTCACTGCAAAGATTAGAGAAAATATGCTTACTAAAAAGGGGTAAGATGATAATCCTTTGAAGTGTTAACTATGTTACAACTTGATGAAAAGTAAGTGGAATGATCTATTGGAAAGAAGGAAACATGTAAGATAGAGATTGTGTCAAGATGAAGTCATTGAAAAACAGGACGAGAAGCAAACCAATGTTCATTAGCAATGGGAAGTCCTTGGAGATGGAGATATTTTACTAGAAGGAGATGTGATTAAGGATAGAGGAGACTACCTTTAAGTATCAATGATAAGAGTAAATAAAAGTAAAGAATAGGCTCAACTACTTAAAGTTCTCATTTTTAATTCTCTCGTGAATGGAAATTGTTGATTTGTGTTCATTATATGAAGCAAGTGGAAGACATTAATTGTATAGTTAAAGAACATAGAGATTTTTTTAAAAAGTGAATCGAATCTTTTGAACCATCGAGATGTACAATAAGTACAAAGATGAATATATTGCTGAAAATAAGAAAAATACAGTAAGATAGATAGTCAATAAGAGGAAAGAATATTTGAGAAGCTAGAAATGGACATTTTGTATTGGGTGAAAGGATGAAATAGTTATACTGTGCCATTTTCTTAACTTCTTTCCACTCTTCTTTTCTTGCATCTCCTTCTATGGCTATCTTTTCTACCATGTTTTCCACTTTCCTTTTCCTAGTACAACTATATAATTTTTCTCTCGCCATACTATACTTCTCTTGGTAGGTACCTCATCTCTCACAAGTAGTGTCCCTAGGTGACTCTAGCATCACCTTAGAATACCCTTCTAGCATCTCTTGTGTCACTTCACAACCCTTATTCTACATGTTGTACTAACCAGTGATAAGTTCCATAGTGCATTTATCAGACACCCAAGATGAATTTGACATATTAGGGAATTTATGTAAGATATAAAAGTATATATACATAATCAGTTATCCAAATCTAAGTGGCTGGATCTTTTCATGTTTGATTACCCTCACATTTTCAAGTAGTTGTTGCCTTACGATCTTGCACACATCAAAATTTTTATTTGTCTATAACTATCTTATATGTAGTTTATATGACCATCTACACTAACTCGTGTGTCAAGAAAACTAAAACTAGCTCCTGGAAAAGACTTTACTTTTACTCTTGAGCTCCCAACTTCTCAATAGAAAATCTTCCAGTCTTCTTCCACATACAACTTGCAAGAAACAAGAAGGAAGCTAACATTGATCTACTCTTAACTCTTCTACTTCCACATGTTTAGCACTCAATTAAATTTTTTTTTTCAAGAGGTCAATATGTGATTCACAAATGGTTCTCTCTTCTTGTGATGCCATTCTTCCAATGTGATCAAGGATTCTAGTTTAGTAGCCAATTTTTGACACCTCCCATTGATAACTCCTTCCAATATGGGGCAATTTAACAAGGATTAATTGCAAATTCTAGATGTTAAGCTTTAACCTCCACCTAGTCAACACAAAGGAGAATGAGCATGCAAGATTATTTAGTAAGTGCCAATGACATGCAGATAAGGTTTATGCCTACAAGTTGTATGGTCAACATGCAAGTGGTCAACATGTTTCCTCTTTTGTTGATCTTTTTTTTCCCCATTGATTAATATCTTCAACAAAAGATATTTCACTTTCCAAATTTAGTTCCACTGCAATGCAAGTTTTATGAATTTCTCTTCAATAACAGTGAATTTCTTTGTTTGCATCTTTGGATAAAAGCAAAAAACCAATTGAAATTCTTTTAGCAAGCAATATCTAGTGATTCAGAGAGGAACAACAATCACTATTTTTGCTTAATTCAAGCATCCTATTTAATTTATGCTCTAAGACAAAATATTTATCTATTTATTTAATCTCTTATGCATGACCTGTTAAAGTCACAAGTTGAGCCCAAACAAAAATGCATGAGAATTACAATGGAAAATTTCATTGCATTACGTAAAATCAAAAGAAGCCATAACTAAAAAAAATGAATGCAACCATTTATTTCCAAAAACACTAAACTCTTAAAATATTGTATAGCTGCAAATTATAACACAATAAGTAGCATAAAAACTAGATTTATTCAAAATATCAAACAACCATGTGTCATAGATAGACTTCACATATTTGAAAAAGTACTACAACATTCAAATGTAAGAGAGCTAGTATTCCAAAGAAAAAGTTTCAGAAAAAAAAAATGAAATCCCAAATTTTGAGGAGTCAATAAATTATTAAAAAACTAGTGAAATCTTCTAACCTTTGACATGGTTGGATATCTCCACACTATGATTTGGTTCTAAGAATAGCCATGCGTGCTAACAAGTTCATTGACATTTTTAGACCAAACAAGATTGCAAACCTGCCAAAACAAGAACATTTTACAATTTATATTTAATATAGATGCATGTCAAAATGATATATAGTTACACACAAAAGTAGCTTAAAGATCTTGTAATTTGCTACATTTTATGATTTATCCAACTCATAAACCAAGATTATATTATACTGGCTACCAGTGTCAATACAATTCAAGTGATAATTTTTTGCTGTGTTCCAAAAGTGAATGCATCTATTAGCGGTCCCATCTCCTGAAGCAAGAATTCTGTATTGATGAGGGGATCAAGCAGTGGCCTTAATAGAAGCTATATTTTCACTAAACCTTACCACAGGTTGTGTTGACTATAGATTCCATACCAAAAGCTATACAAAAACCCATAGATTTAGAATTCATATTTGTGAATCTAAATTCAGATGTTATGAACCCTTAATTATAATATATTATTGTTCAAGCTTTTTTATCACCCTTAATCATAGGCATAATCACATGCATAAAAGAGAAAATTGTAACAAATTCAAACAATAGATCAAATTAATGTTATTAATTTATTACATTCCTAAAACAACAAGCAAGCATTATAGGAAATTGGGAATGTGCCAACCTTTTTCTTTCTAAAACTCTAATTGGGTTGCCCTGATCCAATTTCCACCATTAGCTGCCAAGTTCTTCACCTGTGATGATGAAGTTTCTTCTTTTTCTCTCTGTTCATTGTTGACCATTGGCCAAACGTCTCCTTCATTTCTATTAGTAGCTTGAAAATTCTTTTCATCCTTAGTCACTAACATAGACTCTACACTATCATCTGCCATGATTGAAAAAACCTTCAGATGAGCACTATGATGAAAAGTTTTTTTTACGTCTCTTATGCTAATATTTGCAATATACTTCAACTATATTCTAAAGATACAAATAGGTAATCCATGATGTATGAAGCTTAGAAACTTTGGTGAATAAGTGGGTACAATCTCATTTTGTCCTATTATGTTTGTAAATGACCAGTTTCAACATTCCAATCTCACAAATTTCTCCAATAATCAATTACAATGCCCAAATATAAGATTTCAATCAAAATGGCTATTGAGCATTTTTCAAGTCACAATTACAATGCAACATACGCAAAGTTCATTGCATGGCCCAAATATTATCTCTTAACAATTTATCCAAGCAATGTTAAGTTCTCATTTGAAACTCTTGAACTGAATGTTCTCTATGCATTCTAACTTTGCACTAAAGTTCCACACTATATGGAATATAAATAAAATTTTAAAGAAAACTAGACTACAATGGAAAACTTGACTATTGAACTATACCAAATATACAATGCCAAAATAGGTGAGAGCACTTAATTATCAGAATTGATTTGCATTAACAACTTGTGACCAAATCATTGGTGATGTATTGATAAAAGGATGCATTTATATGAGAGCTACCCAAGTTCAAATAGGCTAACTCCCTTAAGGTAGCCCATAACTCAGACAACCTATGTCAAAAAATTTGAATACCTTACATATGGGAAAAATCTTGTCAACTTAAAAGGGACATATTTGATAAGAGTAGAGACAACATTGAACTAAAATTGCAACAGGAGAGCCCAAAGCCTACCCCATATAGCAAGCTAGTCTATCACAAGCTCATTAAAAACCCTTAAGCTTTAAATAGACTACAAAATCCAACATTTTCTCCAAATGATAATATCATTATTGAATATAAAATTGCTTTAAAAGCGATGGACCAACAAATAATGAGCCATTATATTAGATGGGCCAGATTTGGGTTACCATGAGGACAGATATCACATTGAAGGATGTTTCGATCCATGTTTCCTGAAGATACTATGGTGGAACTCCAAGCTAATGCCCCTAATCTGACATGGTGACCCTCCATAGTCTGAACCTTTTTGCACCAAGCAGCATCTCAAATCTAAATGGAAGGATCATTAAATGTTTACTAGAAAATTTGGACAAATCTTATGATTATCTAGATAGAATCTTGTGAACTATTTCATAAGCAACCACAAAATTTTAAAAAATCCAACTCCAACTCCAACCTTGAGCAAGCTAGGGCAGAATCAGGGCATCGAGTTTTTTTTTTTTTTTTTTTTTTTTTTTTTTTTTTCTAGTGATGGCACATCAGGTTTCTGACTCCGAAAAAATGCAAATGATCTTGCACGCGCGAAAAACAACAAATAGGAATTTTTTTTTTTTTACATCTAAGTCCCGTGGTCGAAATTTTGACCAACATGGGGCTTAGATGTAGAAAAAAGAAGTTTTTGCCTTCTACATTCCGACAAACCTAAACTTTTTTAGTTGATGGTCAAAAATTTTGATAGAAAAATGAGGCCAAATGTAGTAGTGCCAAAAAAGATAAAAATAAGCTCCTTAAGATTAACATTAAGTTTAAAATGGTGTTGGAAGCCTATAATGAAAGAGGAAGGAAAAATAATGAAATGGAGAAAATCATTTCAAATTTGTAGAAGTAGCAAGGAAAGAGAAAGTTGGGGAAGAACCTAGCTAGCTCATGATTGCTACTTCCCCTACTCCACCTCCTCGCACTCGGCCTATTGTTGAAATTTCAGATACACCTCACCATCAAGAATTCTACATTGGAAATGAATTGAATGAGGACAAGACTGAACTCAGGGTAGCTCAAGTAGAGATGTAAGTGTAGTATGAGGATAGAGTTAGAGATAGAGTTTTTTTTCTTAGTGTATAGAATAAATTGACCTCTGTTCCATTTAGAAATGTGAAGGTTGGTAGACATTTCGAAGGGATTATAGAATAATTATGTCACTTTGAGACAAATTTCAAGAAAATGGATAAGTAGAGAGGATGATATCATTGCTCTATATTTTACTATTATTAAAAATATTGATGGTCAAATTAAGAAAGCATACGACCAAGCAAGTGACCTACTAGATTTTGATCTTAAGAAGGAAATGATACAAAAAAGGCTAAGAACATGTTTATCTAAATATCTCAGTATGAATTTTGATCTCTTTCCCCATGTGTTAAAAAGCCTTGGTAACATTAAAGATAAATAGGAATGGGGAAATGAATTGAAATAAATAATGAGTATAAGGATAAATGATGTTGTCAACAAAGAAAACTATATCTGGTTTGCTAGAATTGTTGAAGAAGTAGTTAATGTCCAAATATTCTTCGATTCTTTCTAATAAGATTTTGAGGAAATAAAGAAACTTGGAAAAAATATTTTGAACAAAGAGAAATAAATCTTCAATTTCAACTGGCTAGATGACCAGATAACACTATTTTTGATAAATGGAAGGCAGAGTATTCTTTAGCCTCAAAATTTTTATTGGTGGCATTTGATAATAAATCAATGGATAAATCCATGGCCACTGAGGCAAAATAATTAATTGATAGGGATATTCAAGTAACCATGGAAGAAATAGATGGGATGGATTCACAACCGACACTTGAAGCTAAAGGTAAAGTATTAGAAATGGTTGTGAAAAAAGACATCCTATCATCAGGTAAAGAAGCCAAAGATTAGATCAGAGCATAATATCAGAAGAAAAAGTAGCCCCACCTTCCAAGGGAGATCAAAAGGTTGACGAAGAACCATCAAAAATTATGGAGGAGCAAGAAAACAAAAAGATAGAAGAGGCCCTTAGCCCCCCACAAAGCACTTGATAAGAAAGTAATTTGCTGTCAAATAGAAAGATATCACAAATATTTTTAGTTTTTCATGCTATAAGGATAACAAAATTTTTGTCTTTTTTGTAACCATTTTTTTCTTTAAGGTTAACAACCATTTTCCCTCTAGGCTTGAAGCTTGTTGCAACTCATGCTATATAAATAAGTTCCCAAGGCTAGAGGAAGGGTTTGAGAATCATTTTGTTGAACTAAGTCTTGTTCATTTTTGAGTTGGTCAATGTATATTGTATATTTTTTTTCTAGAAGATGGAATGAAAGAAGTAATAGTTAATAGTGGTTGATAAAATTGAGTTTTCTCTGATAGGAATTGACATTGAATTGTATATTTTTTAAAGAAAGTAATACAAAGTAGTAGAAATTTGGTTATACATTTTTAGATCGTCTCTCTTCTTTTGTTGCTAATTAGTTCTCTAATATTTGATAGAAAAGTTTACTAAATCTCAGTTTTAATTCATTTTGAGTTATATTTGAATCTAAATTTTTCTTATGATCTAAGTGAGTTATGTAAATTCTAGACATAAATTGGAATCATTACTCTATTTTTAATGAAGATTTTGATAAGAATGAGATCTAGAACTAAATATTGATATTCTTCTCACAAAGTGTTAAGATAAGATCTGATAGTAAATATCAAATTCCTATGAGATAATATCCCAATAGATAAGGAACTAGTCATCTATTAGACTTGATATAGTTTGGAATATCTATATGGTATAATAATTTTATAAATCAACCTTCTAGTTATATTGTTGAAGATTTTGAAAAGGGAGCCTATACTTGATTCATTGAGTTTTAGGTTTTGATAGCTTATCAATTTATCATCTCTGTTATAGTCCTAGAATTAGAAGAATTAAGGCCAATTTATCTGTTATACTAGAATTGTTTTCTCATACTAGAACCATCAACTACCTTTTATAATGCCACAGAAAAATAGGAATGAGCTAAAAGCCATTATGGGTATTCTGATAAACAATAGGACCAACTAACAAGACCTTGTGGTCTACTCCACTTTGAATTTTGCAAGATTCAAGTAGATTTATCTTGGGAATTAATTCTTATTTACTTTAAAATCAACATTATCAATGTGAACTCTAAAAATAATAGTTAATTTAACCTTCTTTCTTCTAATTCAATGGAGACAAATAGATGATAACTAGCTATTTTACCAAACCCTAAACCCCATGAATCAAGTACATGCTAATATTTTGAACTTGAACAATAGAATATTTAAAGATTGATTGATCTATGAATTTCTTGCATTATGTAAAGTATCCCAATTAGATTGATTCCTAAGAATGGCTAGTCTCTTATCTATTGGGCAATGAACTCATAGAGATTATACACCTACTTTTGGATCTTATCTTTACACTTTTCACAAAGATTATTAGTATTCATTTCCAAATCTCATACTTATCATATCTTTGCTAAAAACTACAATGTTCTTTCAATTTACATTAAGCATTTACATAATCGAGTAGATATTAAGCATTTACATAATCCAGTAGATTATCAACAAAAGAAAATTGAAATATAATTCTAAATGAATTACAACTGAAATTCAATAAACTTTGCTACAAAATCTCAAAGAACAAGATGGAAACAAGAAAAGAGTCAAGATGCGGGATAAACAACTAGCTTTGTGTATTTGTATTAATTTCTTTGAGGTTGTGTACAATTTAGTGATTATCCCTATCATAACGTAACACCAATAGAATATTTAGGAGGAGTGGAATCTAGTCCTGATCAAGTGTTCTATAAAATTAAGGTTCTTATGATTGGAAGGATTGCAATGATAGGATCTTTAGAGGAGTGGAATCTAGTCCTAATTAGGTATTCTATAAAATTAAGGTCCTTATGATTGAGAATATTAAAATTAATGGTTTTGGACAACAACCTTGTAATGAGTGGGAAGAATGGGTGTTTAATAGCTAGAATCTAAGGAGTTTGGATATGGATAATTAAGGATCCTAATCTATGTTGGAATATCCAAATATGGAAAGAATACTTATGAGAAGGGGGGGGGGTTGGGGTGAATCAGTAGTATCACACTTTAGCCAATAAAACTTTTAACTGAAAGTAAATTGCATGCATGTAAATACATCAAGTAAACATGAAACTAAACACATGCATCAACAACTCATAACATTGGAATTTGATAACCCAGAAACCCTCCAGGAATAAGAAGGTAAAACTAGGGTGGGGATGATACCCACAAAAATTACTACAACAATATTGTTCAACCACTTTTGATGGTCTACCCTGTTAAAGGCTTTACACTATATTAATAGTGACCTGGTTAGAGGCTTTTCAAGCACTTTACATGAAGTGTCACCCTGTTAAAGGATTTAATCACCTAATTAAAGGATCTATGAAGTAGCTGTTAAGCTAACCTATCACCATAGGATTTTCATTCTAATACAATTGCTAGAAAGTATTAGGTATAATGAACCTGATAGATTACAATCCTTGATTGCTGAATGCAGACACCTTTTTTTATTTCTCTAATCTTGATCCTTTGTGATCAGATAACCCTTGCTTCTAAAATAAGATTTTTCTTGTGCACCCTTGTATGTCCACTCATACATTTACAATGAAATTTTTTCTTCCTGATAAAGACATTTGAAAATTTAGGGTTAGGTATGGATCTACGATCCACATTCAATCTTCATTTTCCGCTTATTATTTGCACTTCTTCTATTGGTTGCATGCCTTCATCATTTTTCTTATTGACTGCATGTAGATTGCATAGGAAAAATAAAAGATTTGGTCTTATCATTAAATCCTTTGAGATTTACCTTATGTTGGCTGCAAAAACTATTTGCATCATAGTTTGTGCAATTATAAACTCTTATGTTGATATTCTAAGTTACTCAGCTCCTGAAGTATTGCTAATACTCGGCACATGCTATTTCCTAGATAGCTCGACACCTAAACAAAATTGTATCACTCGACACCTTATGTTACTTGGCACCTGTTACCACTTGACATCTATTCTTCACTCGGCACCTAAACTTTACTCGACACCTGATCTTCACTCAGCATCTAAAAGTTGCTTGGCACCTGAAGATCACTTGGCTCATGTTGTGGCTCGGCTTACATGGTGTACTTAGCTCCAATGTGGAATGTGATTAAGTTTGTTGGAACTCAAGTGTCAAAAACCATTATGAGGTTAACAATCTCCCCCTTTGACATGATTGAAAAAAACACTTACCTAGCCTTATGAGTATATTTACTACTTTGATTGGTATATACAGAGTTTAAAGAAAACTTGATCAAAATTTATAGCTTACATTATATATACGTCAAAAATTTTGTAACTCCCCTTGAGTTGATTGTGCCCTGTTTGTATATCATTCTCCTCCTTTGTATCTTTTCTCCCCCATTAATTCATCTCATAATATTTGTATCTCCCCCTATTATGTCTCTTTTCTCCCCCTTTTTGACACTTATGTCAAAGAATGTTTAAGGGCTAAGACCATATTTAGCCAAAAATGTGTTGTTTACCTCCATAATCATCCTAAGAGCTGCATCCCAATTGTTCAAAGAAATTTTCAGTGACTTATGCTAGATGGTAGTCTCGGCAGCAAGATGAATAAGTCCATCTAATGTAGAAAGATTTGGGTCTTTCTTGAGAACAGTTTCAACATATACTTGCTCTTTATGGAGTATCTCTAAATGTGGGGTAATGGAGGATTGGAGTTGTATTAATTTGGCCTTGATATTGGCCTCATGTGAGTGTGAAGCGATTGAGAAAAATGCTTCTCACTTTGAGCTAGATCTTTAGGTAGTTGTATGCTTGAAATGTTTAAATTTCTTTCCAAGCTCAGTATCTTTTGGCTTGTTTCTTGTGTGAAGTATGAAAAATCACACAACTTTTTGTACAATGAGAATATATTCTCAAGTACCTTTTTCACTTTGTCAATGAGCTTTGCTAATTCAACTTGTGAAAGTGCAATTTGACTTGATATTTTTTCATTCACTTTCCCCTGAAATTTTCTTTCTAACCCTTCCATAAGTTTTGCATTTGTTTCTAGGTCTTCATTTGTCACCTGGTCAACAATATCTATTAATTGTTCTGTGATATGCTTTGACTCATCTGGTGATTGCACACTGAAGGCTTCCATAAAGATGTCCTTAATCTCATATAGTGTTTTCTTTTGTTTATACTCCTTCCTGAGTATCTCCTATCTTTTCCTCCTATTCAGTGCATCCTGCACCTCATTGATTTGATCAATGGTTATTGATTTTGAGTCATAGCTTGGTATGATTATCTCCTCATCTAATTTAGGGTCTCCATAGTGAAGTACCCTTGCAACTCTAGTAGAGGTAGATCCTGGTATAGATATTTGCAATGGCTAGTGTGAAGGAGTTCCCGAGGTAGGCAAATCTATTAATGTTTGTATTGCCTCCTGTTCTTTAGGGGTTTTCACTGTTTCCTCCTCCTTCTATCTACCATGATCAATTATTGTAATCTTGGGAAGTGCACCTTGTGTTTGTGCTGTAGGATCAGACGTAATAGTCTGTCTTGTTTGTTCTATTGCTTTTTCTATAGCTGCACTTGGCTTCTATATTGCAGCATCAACTATGCTTGTTGGCATTTGAAATTGACTACTAGTAGTTGTAGAGATGATAGAAGGTGGATCTTGTGGATTGACCTTATCTTTGACTATACTTTCTACTAGTTTTTGCAATTCATCTATACTGACCTATACTGGATCTGTACATAATATTGCTTGTTGTGTAGATTGGTCAAGAATTCTTTTAAGATCTTCTACAGTTAATGGATTGATATTCTAACCAAAAGTATCAGGAACATCAGCAATAGTTACAGTGTCTGCAGGTGAGATGGATGCTTGAGGAGGGCTAGAGGGTGGCAATTGTGTGTCTTGCACACTCTGATCTGGTTGCTGCTCTTGCTCAGCTGTTGCCATTATATCCTATTTTTGTGTCTCTTCCTCCTCTTCATCTTTCTTTTCTTCTTCCTTCTTCTCTTCTTCTCTTTTCTTTTTTTCTTCTTCTTTCCTTTTTCTCTTCTCCTCTATTGGTACATCAGCTTCTTCCTTGTATTCTTCTTCAAGAAAATCTTCAATCTTTTTGTACAAGTTTTTCCATGATTTCATTGTTCTTTGAACAATTTCTTCCATCCTATTTTGGAGTATGAAGAATGCCCTGTATTTAGGTGTAAACCTATTATTATGCCTTTTGACTGCATTCTTTACTTGTTCCTTAGTCAAATTTGGCAATACACTTGCTAGGGTTGATTCCCTCATCTCCTTCTCCATTTTCAAACAAAAATGCCATCTGTCTTGTACAATTTTTGACAGTTCTTTTGGTAATTGTCCATCTAATTCAAGTGGAGTGTACTTGAACTATGCCATCATTCCATAAACTGTTTCTTCTATCTTATTCTGTTCTTCTTTAGTAAATTTATTGAAGTCAACTTTATTTAAATTACTTAAGTCACCATTTCCAATCTTTTTACATAAGGTATCAACTGAAGAATGGCTTACCTTTTTAGATTGGTCTTCTTCATCAGTGTCAGGTTGAGCCACATATCTTCTTCATTTCCTTGGTTCTTCCTGTGTTTCCTTGATTTTTTCCTTCTTTTTAACTTCTTCTTTAGCATTTTGAGTGGAGGCCCTTGTTGCTGCTCTTGTTGTTGGCTTTTGAGGTGATGGCGTGGCAGCTTTCTTTGATCTGGGCCTAGCTGGAGGCTATTCTGTTGCCTTTCTCTTCTTTGGCTCAACTTCAGTTGGTGCTTCCTTGGCTTCTTCTTCCTCTGCACCTTCCTTCTTGTCTTCTCCAAGACCTTGAGTTAATTCCATTGGCCCTTGGTCTTGCTCATCTTCATCATCACTGTCATCTTCTTCTTCTTCTTCTGCTTCAGCCTCAATTTCTTTACCAAATTTCTTCTTAATCTTCTTTAATAATTTATCTTTCTTCTTCAATGTGGAAGTATTTTTTAATTCCATGTTTATCTTTGATCTTACCACATCATAAGTGTCAAAATGTGGAGCACTTTTATCTATTTCTTCTACCAATAATGCAGTTATTGCTGCAAATGCCTCATCAATATTAATTTCATATCCAAATGGCCTTAGCCATCTCACTCTTGGTATTACTGCTTGAATATAGGTAAAATCAATGTCAAATAAGAAACATATATCATTAGTATGTTTTTCCACTAAGGAAACTGGTATCCTTGATCTTTGCTTCATGGATTTCTTGAAATCCTCAAAATAGCTTGTCATCAAGGTATCCAAATTTTCTCCCATTTGCTCTATATATTCATTAATTTGGGCAATGATGGTTCTGTCATTCCTCCATGCAACTTTTCCAAAAGAAGGAAACTCATTCTAAACATAAAAGAATTGCAAACTAGGATTGCTCCAAATTTGCATTGAGTTCCCTTTGTTCTTCTTATGGCAGCTAGGTTTTCATTGATCTATTGTAGTTGCAGTTCTGCAAGATCATAAGTATGATCCTTTTTCACCAATTTGTAGCCTACATCTACTGCAATACACGGTACACTGTTGAGTCTACTGGATTGGTAGAAGTTATGGGCGATGACTCTAACAACAAACTCAACTAGAGGATCCTGTATGGTGTGAATTGTCATTCCTCTTTTGTTCCACTAGGCACCAGTGTTCTTTTCAATAACCTCCTTTGATTCACTTCTCAGGGTTTTGTACCGATCTAGGGTTGGGTACCTTGTTACTCTATGTATGATTTCTTTTGTCAATTTGATGGGAGTATCTTCTAACCACAAATTTCCACCATGAATTCTACTTAGCACAAGTCTAATCCATTCTATTTTGAATACGGTGGGAAAGCTTAAAACTCGGGTCAAACCCTTTCTTTCAACGATTTTGAATTCATCTTTCAAGACTCCATCTACACAAAATTTCTCATAGGCTTGTCTTATTTCCATGTCTCCTAGGGCTCCTATCTTATAGTTGTAACATTTTCTCACGTCTTCGACCATTACAACTTTTGGGGGAATATGGGAGAGAGCTCCAACTGGGTCATTTTTGTAGGCAACTCAGGGTATAGGATAGAAATCAGGTTGGTTGACCTCATTTGAAACTAACTGCACTTCAAAAGACTCTTTTTCCTTAGTTTTCTTCGAACTTGATGCCATTTATGCAAACTAGGATTTTCACAACAAAAGGATAGGAAACTACATAGCTCGGCACAAATGAAAGTACCTCAAGATCGATGAAAAATGTGTTGAATGCAGTTACAATCTGCTTGATACACTGGATTCTTGCTATGAAGTCGCTCAACTCTCTTTCTTTTGCTTTGCTCTTTGATTGTGATGAGTAAAACTGATTGAAATCGCGATCATATACCCTATTTCCATCGCATTAAATGCTCAACTGCCAACTTGGCTTCTGAAGAAATTTTAACCTAACTCAGCTTGCACTACATTTCCACTTTACTCGACTTCCATTGGAGTTATCCAACTCAGCATCAGTTATCATTTTGGTCATTGTTGGGAGCTCGACATCTGTTGCAGTTTAACTTGGTATCCAAAGATAGCTTGGCAACAACATTTAGTTCTTGTCTTGACATCTTGTTTCATGTAGGTTTATACTTTGCTTAGCTTCTTTGTCTTGGGACTGATGTGTGATATAGCTTTGTATATCAATCTTGTGTACTTCTCATGCTTAGTTTGTTAAAGTGTGATCACTTGACCCATTGAGTGAAGTGATCCCTCCACTTGATGTGTTGCACTCATCTTTCTTTTTCCAAGTCCTTTTCATTTGCCCCCTTATCTTTTCGACATCAATCTTTTGTTTTCCTTTGTTTTCTTCAGTCTTGGGCGCCTTTGATCTTGTAGGATAGTTTTTTCTGATATAACCAATTTTTAAACAACTGAAACATGTAGTTTGATTCAACCATATTTTGTAGTTTCCTCTGAAATGTGTTCTTATGCAATTCTGTGGTATATTTCCATATTCTTGACAATAATGACAACTATATCTGGTATTGTAATCCCAATGATAATGACTTTCATTTCCTTTTGTTTTTGCTAGTTGATTTGATGTCCACATAGGTTTTGATCTGCATTCAAATGCCCTATGTCCATACTTTTTACAATTATAACAATGTCCATCAAATCTCTGAGTCCTTGTGACATTGGATCTGCAATTATGTGTCATATGTTCTTGCATGTTGCACTTGTGACATAAACTCTTATTTTTGTGTGTGTTTGATTGATTGTATCTTCTACTCCTACACACATTAGCTGTATGCCCCTTCTTATTATAGTAATGACAAGTGGGTTTTGAATTCTTACCTTTGTCACTTCTTTGTTCAGCACTCTTTGATGATTCCCCAACTTAAGTGCTATTGTATCCTAGTCCTAATGTATCATGAGCAGATTTTGGGGATTTCAGCAACTGTTCAAAATACTTGATGGCTTCACTTGACTTGTTGAGATTCTCTGGTACCTCTTTTTCTTTGTTCAATTCATTTTGTATTTGTTCATTCTGCATCTTCAAAGTAGAGATCTCAATATCTTTTACATTGAGTTCATGATGAAGGTTCATCATTTGGGCAAGTGTATCCATCTGCATGTTTGAGACCCTTGTCAACTCAGTACATTTTTCTTCAAGTCTGTTTGCAAGATTTCTTTTGTCATTTTCCATCATGGCTTTATCATCAACTACTCTTTTCTTGTGTTCAGTAATTTCACATATCATTATGGCCTATGATTCATGTTCCATCTTGAGAGATCTTATCTCCTCTGCTTGAACTTTGTTTTTCTCCATCAGCTCTGCTATTGTTGCATCAAACTCTTTAGTATCTCCATTGGAAAATATGTTGGTGGTATCAATCTCCTTGTAGTGTATATCATTTTCAGCTATGGCTAGATCCTTCCTTTTTTTTAATGAGTTTCTCAACTTGTTTCTAAATTCCTCCAAGCTATGTAGAGCAAGTTGCACATCTATCACCTGATTTTCCATGATCTTTTCAAGTTTAAAAGCTTCCATCTTTAGATCTTTTCCTCCAAGCTATTAGGCTTTTCCTTGTGAGAATTTGGATGCTCTGATACCAATTGTTGGAATATTCAAATATGGAAAAAATACTTATGAGAGGGGGGGGGGGGGGGAGGGGGGTGGGGGGAGGGGGGTTTAATCAAAAGTATCACACTTTAGCCAATAAAAATTTTAACTGAAAGTAAATTGCATGCATGTAAATACATCAAGTAAACATGAAACTAAACACATGCATCAACAACTCATAACACTGGAATTTGATAACCTAGAAACCCTCTAGGAATAAGAAGATAAAACTAGGGTGGGGATGATACCCACAAAAATTATTGCAGCAATATTGTTCAACCACTTCTGATGGTCTGCCCTGTTAAAGGCTTTACACTGTATTAATAGTGACCTGGTTAGAGGCTTTTCAAACACTTTACATGAAGTGTCACCCTGTTAAAGGATTTAATCACCTAATTAAAGGATCTATGAAGTAGCTGTTAAGCTAACCTATCACCATAGGATTTTCATTCTAATACAATTGCTATAAAGTATTAGGTATAATGAACTTGATAGATTACAATCCTTGATTGCTGAATGCAGGCACCTTTTCCGCTTTCTCTAATCTTGATCCTTTGTGGTCAGATAACCCTCACTTCTGAATTTTTTTTTTTTTTTTTATGCACCCTTGTATGTCCACTAATACATTTACAATGAAATTTCATCTTCCTTATAAAGACATTTGAAAATTTAGGGTTAGATATGGATCTACGATCCACATTCAATCTTCATTTTTCGCTTATTATTTGCACTTCTTCTATTGGTTGCATGCCTTCATCATTTTTCTTATTGGATGCATGTAGATTGCATAGGAAAAATAAAAGATTCTATCTTATGATTAAATCCTTTGAGATTTACCTTATGTCAGCTGCAAAAACTGTTTGCATCATAGTTTGTGCAATTACAAACTCTTATGCTGATATTCTGAGTTACCCAGCTCCTGAAGTATTGCTGATACTTGGCAGATGTTGTTTCTTGGATAGCTCAACACCTAAACAAAATTGTATCAGTCGGCACCTTATGTTACTCAGCACCTGTTACCACTCGACATTCGTTCTTCACTCTGCACTTGAACTTTACTTGGCACTTGATCTTCACTCAGCATCTGAAAGTTGCTCGGCACCTGAACTTTCTTGACTCAGCTCATGTTGTGGCTCGGCTTACATGGTGTACTCGACTCCATGGTGGAATGTGATTAAGTGTGTTGGCACTCAAGTGTCAAAAACCATTATGAGGTTAACAATCTAAGGGATAATGCTAGATGGGAACTTGGGAAAAGAAAGATGTGGAGTTGTTATTAGAAACTCTAATGGTGACTATGTGGGATGTATATTAGGTTGCAGAAGCCTGTGCTACTCTTCATGGTCCTCTCTATGTTAAGAGTATGAATTTGAGGAAGATATGGGTGGAAGGTGACTCCCTCAACACTATTAAGTTTAAATGAAATTACTAAACCATTGTGGACAATTATAAATATTATCTTCAAGGCTATTCACATTATAAATTATGTTTAAACATGCGTTATAAGTGATAATTTTAGAGAAGCCAACTATACTGTTGATTGGGCTATGAATATGGCCTGCTTTGCTGATCATAAAATCATTTAGGATTATTATGAGTCCTTACCTCTAGATGGCTGCCAATTTATCAATTATGATAAATGGAGGTCTAGGAAAAAATATTTTAACTATGATGGTGTCAGTAATTTGTAATTATGAGGAGAACTCTTTCGGAGTGTGGTGGGTTATGATTTTTTGAAAGTCAAGCATTTTGCATGGATTCTAGGTAGTTTTTCCCATTTGTCTTTTTGATTGTGGTGTGGCCTTTTGTTACAGAGCAAGTTGGGGATTTCAGAGAAAGAAAACCAGTGAATTTAGTGAAGTAAATATGGGAGGAAAAAGGGAAAGGGTGGAGCTAGCAAGCTTCTCAGAGTGGAGGAACAAGATAGAGGTCTGGGATATTTTAAGGTGTTAAAATTTCACAAGTTACATGGAAAGGCTTAGAGGTAACAATCCTGCTATTACGCATCAATTTATCAAATCTTGGAAGGATGGCTCTATTATGGTTGGTAACTAGTGAATGGATGTTACCAAAGAAGTAATTGTAGAGGCCACAAGGCTGGACATGGATGGGATTAACTTTTATTGGGAGAGGAAGCTTTGAAATAGGGCCATAGATGATTTTGTGGAGACAGCGCAGGAGAAAAGTTGCTTGGTAAAAATATATAATTAATATTTCAACAAGCCCTCTATTTCTTGACCATGGCAATTTATGCTTTTTGTGATAATGGAATATCTAACTTTAGATGGGATATTTACGAAGCTGTATGGGTACCATTTCATGTTGGAAAATCACTTTAGGCATGATGTTAGGATCAACTTCCTATTTTATTTAATGCAGTCTCTTAGATTTCCACTCAGGCTATTCAGAAAGACTCAAATGGTGAGCATGTTTTCCATGAGGGTCTTATGGTCCTGATAATAAATGTGTTAAAATCCAAGAAGATTGTGAAACCTAGGGGCAGTTTGAAAGGTGCAGACCATCATACAGAAGGGAGTCTCCTAGATAAGGGTTATGATTCAGATACCCAAGATGAAGCTAAGGGGGGTATGGGAGTTTGAAAAAGGGCTCTGCTTGTAGTTCTAAAAAGAAGAAAAAGATAGTTGTTGACTATGATTTTGACTGGGAAAGAAATTTCATGGAGGAATTAGTGAGAGATCACTATAATAAGAGGAGTGGAGGTAAAGGAAAGGGTATTAAGGGCTTTCAAGATGACTGGGCCTCTCCCCCTTCTGATGATGAGCCTTTGGCTCACTGGATGGTAAGGAAAAGAAAATTTTCAAGGTGGCAGGAGGAGAGGTTACACTCTCTGAAGAATGGGGATTTGGATAATGAGGATGTTGGGGAATATGGGCATCTTCTAGATTTGGGTGATAATACTGATGGTGGGCTTGGGTCATCCAAGGGTCTTTTTGGTAACCCTGGTACAATCTTGAAGGAAATTGGCTTCCTCAAGCAACAAAATTTAGTTGCTGGTAAATGAAATGGAGCATGTTAGTAAAACTGCCAAAACTAAATGTATGCTGGGCCAACACATAGATAAACTTTTAAAGGTTATTTGGGATGTAAAAGAAGCTAAAAACCTCATGCATAAGATACCACTAATCGAGGCCAAACAAAGGGTGATAGATAAAGAGATTAGTGGTATTCAGGGGAAGGTGTCTAAAATGGATGCTAAGTTGGGCAATTTTGAAAAGTTGTTTAAATACATGGTTGATAATGTGGGTAACCACTTGAAGTGACTTGAGAATGACAAATGGTAGGACACCCCTCTAGTGGTAGATATTTTGGGACCTAGCAAACACACCCAAGCTCATTCTAAGAAGAATGAGGATGTGAGTAAAAAGGATGAGGTGAAGGCTATTGCTGAAAATATGCATATTCTAGAAGATTAGGCTGTTGACTTGATAATGACTTCTAAGCTGGTTGGTTGTTGTTCTTTTACTATTCTTTTGCTATCTTTTCTAGCTTTGTCTTGGGTGACCTCATGGTTGTTCCTTTTGGAGGTCTATCTCATGTTGCCCTATGCTGCTTTTCTCTAATGTATACTCCTCTCGTTTATCTCTAGACTTTTGGTTTTATGTAAAAGGTTTTGGGTTCTTTAAACCTATTTTTACTTAATTAAAACATAATACCAATAGACCAACAATTGTTTATTTTCACATTTAACTCTGGAATAAATTCATAGTATCCATGGATTGACTCATAATTTACAAAACTAGTGTAGAAAAAGAAAATTGGACCCTCCTCTAGCCTTAGAAATTCACTTATATAGTGTGAGTTACAACAAACCTAAGGCCTAGAGGGAAAACTGTATGAGAAGAACGAAAACATTTGGTGTTTTTCTTGATAAAAAAAAAAATCCTTTCATTGATAGCTTTGTGGTGGGGCCAATTCTGATTTACCACTTTCCTATTCCTCTACTAAACTTGATGATTTATCTTCTTCCTTTTGTTTCTTGTCAAGGTTTGGTTCCATCTTTTCCTTTTCTTTTGTACTTGGCTCTAGTATTTTGACATCTAAACCAGGTGGCTAATCACTCCTTTTGTTAACAACTATTGGCATAATGCTTTAAATTTCTTGGGTTAGTTGGGAAACCACCTCATATGTCTATGATGACACATCAACTATCTAAAGAAATTTATCAAAAAACTTTACCTTTTTAGTAGACATTGATTTATCCTTCAATGTGTCATATGTTTCTATTGTTGAAGGTTCAAATGTTGACATATATTTGGCCACCCATTCATCATATGTTACATTGTCAGGCCAATCATAATTGATAATCTCTTTCTCTTTACGAACAATATCCTTCCACTCACTTTTGAACAATTTTCCTTAGATATAAAACACTTATAAAATTCTTTATCTTCTTCCAAATCTGTTATAACATATAAAAATAAGCCATTTGCATCATAACTTATTATATAGCCTACTTTATCACTTAGGACTTCCAAAATGTCATCATCCCAATGCAATAAGGTTTTTATTTCATCTCCTATTGTGAACAGTGAAGGAAAGAAAGAAATACTTTTATTCTGACACTTGGAGATGCATGACCTAATCTTTCTCTTCAACGAATCTCTATTTATATCAAAATTCAATAAACCTCTTACTTGGTCATAAGTCCTCTTAGCTCTAAGATTATCATTCCCCTAATTAATTATTTTGAAGCATGTTTGTATCATTATCCCCTCTCTAACTACCCATTTATTCAAAATTTCTCTTAGTTTCTCACAATCATTACTAGGTGTTTTATGGATAGAGAGTAATTTATTAATCATGTAGTGTAGTTTTTTGGTATCAATGTTATAGAAAAAGAAAAGCATTTCCTCCCTAATATTTTTCTCAGACATTTTTCATGTTTCTTGTTGCGCGGTTTTGAGCCTAGCCTTTTCTTCCTCCATATACTCTTTATTAGTATCTTCTTGATGTGGAGCAGTGTCAAGAATCTCAACTATGGGGCTAGTAGGTGGTGGAGGACTAGATGAGGAAGCAATAAGCCTCTGAGATGACTCCCCAATTTTTCATATTCTGAATTGTTTCCCTTTATACGTAGTCATTTCATTGTTAAGTCTTAGCCTCTTTTGAATTTCCTCACAATAAGCTGCTAAGACTTGTTTGTACTTTTTCTATAATTCCTTCACAAATCTATTTGCCCTCCTCATAGTGGCTAGTGAAAGGTTTGTTGTTCCAACATTTAATTCTCACACCTCACCATTTGGGATGTCCTCCACTCTTTTTATAATCCAATTTCCCTTTATATAAGAGTTGATAGACTAATAGGAGTGAGTCCTAGATTCTCTTTACAGAGACCAAGTGGTGAGAGAAACATGGCCTTCACCATACTTTACACCATTTAATTCTTTACATTTTTTCTATTTCGTATTTCTTTTCTTTTTCACAACATTAAAAATAATTTCATCTTCAATGTGTCAATTAGGGAGAGGCAAAACCCCAACTTCTTTAATCATTCTCCTTTCTTCTTTAGGATTTACCTTGTTGAACTCCTACATCATCGATTCTTTAGTGTCACTTCGCACAATAGAGTCTTCTTTGAAGGGTTGTTCTATTTTTCTTTTGTTTCATCTTTCTTCAAAATTTGCAATGTTCATTCTCCATGCAAATTGGTAAAAAGCCCTTGATTTTATAAAATCATCACCAGATAGAAATTCATGGCTAACATGTTCAATTATAGGATCTAGATACTTTCTTTTAAAATCATCCACAAGAAACTCTAGGCAAGGTATAGGGGGTTCTTTCAGAGTTCCTTCCTCTAGCTCTGTTGTAGTGATGAAGACTCCACCTTGGCATCCAAGCTGCTCTTCTCCTACATGGAGATGAGACTGAGATGGTGTGTAAATTTCTTCTCATTCATGATATCCATTATCTTTACAAACGTGTTCATTCACTTATTTAGCTTATCAACATTTATTTTGGCCTCTCACAATGGTTTGTAATCTTTTCCAAACTCATTTATACATAAAAGTACCCTAGAATAGACTCTCTACTTCTCCTTCTTTACCTTTTTCACCTACAATGAAAACTCATCCTTAATAATGCCCTCTAGAAAATATAACTCATGCTTCCTAGCTTTAGCCTTTTCTCTCTTCCTGAAAACTTCAACAAATCTGTCATTGTCATTAAACTTTGCATGTGAATTAGCCAACTTGTAGGGATTTAAAAAATTGTACAAAAAGACCCATTCACCCTTTGTAATTACAAACTAGTGTGCAATAGTCCAAATGGGAAATATGGAATCTCTTTATCTACCTATCAACTCTAGTTCCTCTGATCCACCTATTTGTAACAAAATATCTACTAATCCTACACTAAAAGGAAATTAGTAAGGAAGTAGATGTGGGGTCCCTTGAAATCCATATACCTTGAATATAGTAAATATTAGATATATCATAATATCTTCCCAAACAAGGAAGACTTTCAAATTATTGGGGGCATCCATATGTATAATGAAATCCAAAAGAAACTTAAGAATCCTTGGATTATCATTTGATAATAGTATCCTCAACCAAGATGCAAAATATTTGTCAAACCTCACAAAACTAGCTTCACGTACATCACATGTCATATCTGCACTCCCTAACTGAACTAGCAAAGGATCTTTATCATGTTCTCTTATTAATTCCATATCTTTCTCAAAGTATTGAACTCCTTTGAAAAGAAATATATGTATCAACATAGAACAGAGACCAAATGTTTTCTCAATCTTCCCCTTCGCAATCCCAATCTTCCCACATGGATTTCTCTAGCCAAGAAGGAGGCAAAGTAAAAAATAATATTAACCCTGAAAGATGAAATTTGTTCCATCATATACATAAATTTAATTGGTATATAGTCCTACTCGTCTTTACCAAAAACCCTACATAATGTCATATATACATATATATATATGTATATATATATCTATATATGTATAGATATATGTATATATATGTATATATGTATGTATATATATGCATATATGTATATATATATGTATTATATATACATATATGTATATATATATATATGTATATATATAGATATATATATATATATACATATATATACATACATACATATATATATACACACATATATATATATACATACATATATATATATATACATATATATATATATATATAATACATATATGTATATATATATATATGTATATGTATATATATACATATATATATATACATATATAGATATATATAAACATACATACATATATATACATACATACATACATATATATATATATATATATACATACATACATATATATATATATATGTATATACATACATACATATATATATATATATATGTATATACATACATACATATATATATATATATATATATGTATATACATACATACATATATATATATATGTATATACATACATACATATATATATATATATACATACATACATACATACATACATACATGCATACATACATACATACATACATACATACATACATATATATATATATATATATATATATATATCACATCAGAGTTGAGAAAATGCTTCTTAAAAGGTTCACAGGTTAAGGCTATGACTAGTGTCAAACCCTTAATAGTGGTAATATGTCCCCTCAATGCTCCTTGCCTATTTTTCTCTTTCTAAGAGTGATTTCCTTTTTCGACCCTTGAAAGTCAATAACCTCATGATACTATGAAGTAGGTTCCATCAAGAATACTTCTTGGAATACTTCTGAAAACCATTTCTTGAAAAGTTGTAATCTTGTTTTATATTTTTTTGCATCTTGGGTCTAGTTACCTTTATCATACAAACCCTTAGCTACCTTTAACCTTTGATTTACAATGATCAATTTCTTTATTTGAATGGTTTCATTAGTAGACTCATTCAACTGTTCTAGGAAATCATCATGAATATTCCTATGCATGCGATCCCTTTTCCTGGAGAAACCCTCAATTTGAGGCATTATAAGTAACAGAGACAAGAAATCAAAATTCTTCTTGAGGATATTAAATGACTTACTTTGCTCAAAAATATTGCATCTAGATATCGTAGTAGATTACTATTACAGAAAATTACAATTTGGCTTTACACAAGAAATAATTTCAGCTGGCACCATGAAACCATCAACTTTTTCATTATAGTTTTCATATCAATTTGCATGAGATGCCATTAATTCTCATAAATATTTTACAGAGAGGAGAGTTGCATGTTTTAAATTGTTTTTTAAAGGGTCATTGATTCACCAAAAATATGATGAATATAACTTTATTTGCAAGTTGATCTATTTTGTATCCTTTGATTTGGTAGTCAAACTAATCATTTCATGACATTTGAAAATATTTTTCTTTATCAACATCCTTTGTGTAATGTTTGCAATCTATGTGACATGTGTCACACTATTCTTATGTTGCTATGTTTAAAATTTGAGCAAATCTTATTAGTGATATAATGAAAGCATTTGATATACCTTAGATCTAATGATAGAGAAATGAATATTCAACTTACTTCAAAGAGGGCCATACATTCTGCATGTCATACCATCACTATATTGCTATGTTAAAAACCCTACATCTCAAGATAGCGACATAGTGACAACCCTTGATTACTTTCTGATCTAACAGTTGGGATAAGCTATACATTATAAACTACACTGGCCCATAGGGACACATGTCACCAAGTCATTATGTTAGTATGATTGAACAAATTATATCTTTCTATAGTGATATAATAACAATCATAGATCTATCCTTAAATCAACAACTCATATAATCTTCTTTTAATATTGTATTTGTCTTAAAAAAAATATGTCCCACCTATTCCATATGTTGTGTTGTTGTAATATCATTATTTTTAAAACTCTTGCAACTCTCATTGGTGACATAGTGAAAGCCATAGATCTCCTCAAATCAATGATTGAGAAAATACTTCAAAAATTGGCACACCTTCTAGAAGAATAAATCAAGAATGAACATATGTCACTTATCTAACAACCTTACCTCTGGAAAAGGGAATTGGTCCATAGAGACACATGTCACCACATTATTATGTTGCCTTGCTTCAAAATTGCACTGTAAGTATCCATGACAACATAGCAATGATTGTAGATTGTGCAAAAATTAGACGATTGAGAAGATGCACCTGATCATTATTTTTTCTATGGTCCCACATGACAAATGTTACTTCATTGTTATGTCGCTTGGATTAAATAGTTTGCAACTCTTCTTAGCGACACAATGACAATCCTTGATCTTGGGAAGAATCAAGGGCCATTAATTATAACCTTATAACTTTGATTTAAAAAAGGTATCTTATGTAGATCAAAGGGAAAAATGTGATCTAACCTTAGGTTGAAAAGGAGTCACGAGCTAGGGCAAAAAATAACTCACAAATGATTTTATAAATGATGTCAAAAAATAAAACTTTAGAATAAGAAAATTAAAAGGATACTATTTCCTTTTTCAAAATCTCCTGCGTCAATTCAAAAAGTTGTGGTCAATTAATTTTTTTTTTAAGGAACCTAGGGCACAAAAGATATTAGGGCATAACAATTAGGGATTTTCTAGGGTATGATTGATAATGAGAAATGCAAACCCTAATTTCTTATATGAAATAAACTCAATTTTCATAGTGAATTTTAAGGATTCCAACTAGGTGAATAACTAGGCCAATAGTGGCTCTATTTGGGGATGATGAATGAAACAAACTCATACAAGGGCTTAAAATCTATGGAAAAAGTAGACCACATACTTTTAAAAAATGACAATTTTTTCAGAGAGCAACACACACACACACACAAGGAAACACAAAAAAAAAAATAGTGGGGTAAACATATATACAAAAAAAATACATAAAGAAAACACACCTAAACTACTGCTCATGGAAAGAAAACGTACCTTCAATAGAAGTACTTCTTCAAGAATTGTCCATGAACTAGAAATTCAAGAAGGTCATCTGATAGTTCTTTCAAAACATATGAATCCTCACCCCAAGTAGATTCAATCAAATATGGGCCAAGCCAAATGGGATAAAACTTTCCATGTATGCCTTTATCTTCAATTCTTGCATTCCAAATGAGGATTAGGTCCCCAAGCTCAAATTTCCTTGCCACATCATTCTTGTAATATAGGCTCTTTGCCTATAACTATAATTTTTACATTTCTAGTAGAGGCTTCCTTCTTGATTTCAACTAATCCTACCAATTTATCTATTCTTTCTCACATGGAATCTATGATATCATCATCATACAACTTGATATAATTGTATAGGCCTTTCAAGTTATTTTGGGGCATTCTTGCTTGGATTCCGTATACTAGATCAAAAGGTGAAACATCTATTGTCTTTTTAACTATTACTCTATCATCCCACACTGCCAGTTGAAACTTAGAATCCCATGCCTTTTTATTATTATTAATGTCTTCTTTATGATCTTTAATTGACTTTTATCAATTAATTCATCTTGTCAATTCCCCTATGGATGATAAGGGGATGATGTTGGTCTTATAATTCCATATTTGTCACAAAATTTTATGAACTCCTCTGATATCATAAAACACATAGTATTATCAGTTACAACCTTTTAAGGGAACCCAAATATTTTTTATTATGTTATTCAACAAGAAATTATTTACCACTTTACTAGTAGCATTCCTAGAAGGAATAGTCTCTACCCACTTTGTTGAAATAATCTATTGCTACTAGTATCCATGAATAACTAGTACTAGATTTAGTTGATATTTCTCCTATGAAGTTCATTCTCCACTGCTAGAAAGGTGCTCAAGTACTTATACTAACTTCAAAGGGGTATTTCTAGATAATTTTAACTTTCTAGCAAATCTCTAGCAAGAATCATGTTTCTTAGCCAAAACATATGCATCTTTAAATAGACTAGGCCACCAGAAGCCAACTCTCATTACCATGTGGGCAATAGTCTTTACCATATAATGACCTCCACATATTCCTGAATGCATCTTAGTGATAATCTTTTCTGACTCCTTATGATCAATACACCTCAAAATTATTCCTTCAAATTTTCTCCACCATAGACTTCCATTAATGATGATGTATCCAAATGCATGTAACTTCACATATCTCTTTTCATTATTATCTTGATAAGCTGGAGTCTCCATGTGTTCTAAATAGTATATCACATCTTTGTACCAATCACAATCATCCATATCACATGTGCCTAATCTGAGGTCCTCACATACAACATTTATTTTGTTAGCATCCAAATCTGATTTAGCCATCAATTTTGCTAATCCCTAACCTCTAAAACATTTATTAATCTGGATTTCAATATTGAATTCTTGGATTCTATTAATCCATCTGCATCTTTTGTTAAACACTTCTTGTTGGGAGAATATATCTTTGACTATTGCACTAGGTAAAAATGCAACAACAATGGCACCAACTAGATAACATTTGAAAGCCTTAACAACTTTGACAAGAGTGTATGCCTTCTTCTCACTGATCTCATACTTTAACTATATATGCTAGAGTGATTTGCTGAAAAATTCAATGGGTTGTCCATACCCTTCTTCATTCTTTTGAACTAGAACTGTTTTTATGGTATGGAAGGAGGCAATAGAAAATATATGCATTGGCTTTGTATAATCAGATGTCATTAACACTAGTGCATTTTTATGGCATCTTTGATTTATTGGAAAGAAAGAGATGGCTCACCTTCCTAGTTGATTGCTGCCCCTTTCATACACATTTTGGAAATAGGCCTGATAATCTTAGAAAAATTTACCACAAACCTTCTCAAGAAATTTACCTTGCCAAAGAAGGACTGAATACCTTTGACATTTTTAGGTTTAGGAACCTTATCTATTGATTTTACCATTTCAAGATCATTTTCCCTCCTTCTTTGGATACTAAGTGGCCAAGAAATTTTCCTTTTGTCACTCCAAAAGTGCACTTCTTTGGGTTCAATGAAAAATCCATTTTCCAAGACCTTTATAAAAATATTCTCTAGATGCTTATAGTAGTCCTCATCCATTTTTGAATATATTGTTAGATCATCCTAATAAACAACCATAAACTTATCAATGTATTCCTTGTATGGAACATCCATGGCTCTTTGGAATGTGGCTCCTATATTTATTAAGCCAAAAGGCATGTGAGCATACACATATGTTCTCCAAAGAGTTGTTAAGGTGGTCTTGAAATGTTCCTTTTCATTAATCAACACTTGGTTATATCCAAAAAAAACCATCCATCATGGACATTAATTTTGACTGAGTTACTTCTTGCAACATAGCCTCCATATTAGGCAACCCATATTATCTTTTAATTAATAAATATTCAAATTTATAAAATCAATGCACAATCTAATGTCACCATTTTTCTTCCTAACTGGCACTAGATTGGACACCCATGAAGAATGTATAATCAGCTTAATTATCTCCCCATCCCTCATCTTCATAAGCTCTTCTTCCATTTTGGAGGCTAATGTGGGATTAACAGGTCTTTGTTTTTATTTGAAAGGCTTAACATTCTCTTTCAGGGGTATTATATGCTGAAAAAAGTCTTCCCAATAAGATTTAAGGTTATCATATGAACATGAAAAGACATGCCTAAATTTTCTTAGCAAATCAATCAAGGATTTTCTAATTTTAGGAGACAATGTCTTACCAACGCACTATTGGACTAACTACTAGCCTTCCCCTTTGGGATTCATGACATGGCTTAACCACCTCCTATGTTCTATAAGTGTAGTGGTTGTATCAAGCATTAACAAGTTGATATTTTGGTGCAACGATAACTTTAGCTTGCAATACGTGGTATCAGAGCTTGGTCACAAGTTCAAATCTCCTTGAGTAACATTGAGGGGGAATTTTCGGACTAGCCACTAGCCTTCCCCTTTTGGATTCATGACATGGCTTAACCATCACCTATGTTCTATAAGTTTAGTGGTTGTATTGGGAATTAACAAGTTGATCTTTTGGTACAACAACAACTCTAGCTTGTAACATGTACATCTTCTTGGGTTATTTAGCTATTCCAAGGTTTACTTCTTTAGGCTCCCATGGTTTCCTATCCTTAACATCTAAATGAACTTTTTCCTGATGGTCAAAGACACTCTCTAATACCACTAATCCTTTGGGCACTTTTTTTAAACTGCAAAATTTCTTGACCAAAAATAGTTTCCTTTCCATCTATTCTCTCAACCAAAGTGATACAATCAAGTTATTGGCCATACTATCTATCTTCATTTAGAAGAAAATTCAAAATATCTTTATCATTCTCAAATACCTCCGAATTTTCTATGTTTTTAGGGATGGATGGTATGTTTTACATCTCAATCTTGGATACACCAACAAATGATATGTCATCAAGTTTAATGACTACATTAGCCAACAAATTATTCATCTTATTGTTACTTCTATCCATCCAAGAAATACCAAAAGCATCAAATGCATCAATTTGATAAAAAACAACATTACTATTATGTGTTAGTCTGTTGTTCTTGGATGCATACATCTCTTTTACTTGAGACACAACCAAATCTGAATCACCAATAACATGTAATTTTTTGATACGATGCATTACAACCACTTTTAATCCAAATAAAAGTGCCTCATACTCTGTAATGTTATTGGTACATGTAAAGTTATTGGTAGATTCTTATCTAGAGATATGAAAACTACTCCATCCCCTGACCCTTCTTTAGAGTTAGCCCCATCAAAATACATAGTCCAAAGACTCTGAGATTCTATGAACTTTTCTACTTCTTGTGAAATTAGTGGGGTTGGCTTCTCAATTTCTTGAATGGTAATTTGAGCTATGAAAGAATTTGCCTCTATATCTAGGAAACAAGTAACATCTATATCAATATTGTCTTCAAGCATATGGGAAAATCTTGGCTCTCTATCAACTTTAATGACTTTATATCCCATGTGAATTGTTAAAAATGACATATCATATTGTAGGCTACCTCCCATTGTAGTGCTCCATTATCTTGAGAGCAACATCGCATATTGTGGAGGAATATCAACTGCTAAGACAAAGGTCAACATCAAGGTAGATAGGTAGTTTAAAAGCCAAGGCATTAATTGTACCTATGACATAGAATTCTTTTGCATCCATGGCTCTACACCTACCTTTCTTTGAATCTACTTTCAATGCAAGGGCTTCCATAATTCTAAATGACATGATAGTGTTTGATACTCTTGAATCAATCATACAGTTCTTTAAGGTTTTAGCATTTATGATTAGACTAACAAAGGAGGGGTCAATGTTCTCTATATATGCTATAGATGAATTATCCAAATATATGTAGGGTATTTGGGATATGACTCCTTTGTATTCCTTTTCTTTCACTACAAGTCATATTTCTTGCCCTACTGATGACTCCTTTTCAACCACATACTATTCCCAATTCCTCCTAACCAAGAAAGAGCTTTATTCTTGTGTTCTTCTATCCTAAACATCTTAGATTCTTTTCCAACATTATTATTTATTGGTCTATTTATGAGATTATAAATGTTGTAAACTTGGGTTACCATCTTAGCAGTTATTCTATCAATCTCTTCATTAGATGGTTTCATTAGATTCATATGCTCAACAACTGATATCATGTTGCACATCTTATCCTTTTTTTTTATCATCATTATTTGAAAATACATGCTAATGATGCAATTGATATATATGTCTCTAGCTACTAACATCAATCTCAGAGTCTTCTAGATTAGATTCTTCATCATAATCACACAAATCAATCATATTACATGCCACATCTTCAAGGTCCTTTTCTCCCTCACCTTCTTTAGGATTTTTTTTTCTAATTTTTATAAAATGATTGGGCAAAAACATAATAGTTAGGATAGTGAGGGGATTAGTATATAATACACTAAGGCATGGGTCTGGTGTACCCTTATCCTTTGTGCCTTGGGTAGGATTAGGAATGGGTTTGCCATCCTTCCATTGTGTGGTCTAAGGATAGTTCTACATTTTGGTTTGCTTATTGTAATGGTTATTAAATTGAGGCTTCTCACTAGGATTTTCTTTATTTGCATAAGTTATTTGTGGAATGATGTTCTTAAGTAGATCTAGAACTTGATCCATCTTATCATCGTTAGGCTTCTTAGTTGTAATAGGCTTATCAGCTTTCTTTCTATTACCCCTAGATTTAAATAACTTTAGATCATCTTTTCTCCCTAGCTTACCAAATGCTTTCCTATTGTTTCTTATTTTTACAACCATTTTATAAGCATCCTTCACTATCTTTAGATCTTTATCTCTTAGGGTGCAGGCCATCTTACTATCAAAAGAACTAAAATAAGTGGTACGACACACATCATCATCTAGTTTCATTACTTGGAATAACTTATATATTTCCTTCTAAAATCATACATTGAAATAAAATGTTAATTCATTTGGATTCTTCTTTCTGTTATTGAACTCATTCAACACAAAATTTATGTTAGTGTTATCACCATACTTCTCCTTAAAGATCTTTTTCTAATTCATCTGATGAGTCAATACTGTCATTAGGTAATCTTCTAAACCAATCCCTTACATCTTCAATAAGTGAGAATACAAACAATTTCTTCACCACATCCTCATGCTCAAATTTATAGTCATTCAACATATCAATTAACATTCTATGATTCTCTTCACAAGTTATAATATTATTGCCCGAGAGCTTAATGACTTTATCTCTTAAATCATTTGAGATGGGATGAGGAAAACTAGGTATACCTACAAAACACATCTACTTATATTTTTCCATGTCGATAGGTCTCTTCTAGATACATATAGTATTTGAAGTGCTTGCTCCTACCCCTTGAGTTTGTATAGGGATTTGAGCTTGCTAAGTTGAAGGAATTTGGCCAATTTTTGTGGAAGAGGAAGTTGGTACTGACTGAGACAAATTTTGGGTAGTCACTATAGGACCAGAAACTAGGATAGAAGACATGGCTTTTGAGGGCTAGTCTGGCTAGGATGTTAGGGCCAAGTGGATTTGGGAAAATATATATTTCTATGACCTAGGTGTCATTTACAACTTTTTCTCATTCTTTAGCCAAATCTTCCCTTTCCTTCTTTTCTTTTTCTAACTCCAAATCAAGTTTAGATATGACTAGATTTTTAGTACAATCTTGGGGCTCATTGATCTATATCCCTGGAACCTTTTTCTTTCCTTTATCAGGATTCTTTATATTCAAATCTATGACATCCATTCTAATAGTTTTGTAGATCTAGATTTGGGAGAGAACACATCCTTCCTTTTCCTTTAGTAGGCATTCTTGGTCTTTGATTTTAGACCTTAAATCTTCAACATCACCAAAAAAATCTTAATGTAAAGGAGAAGACCTTTCTTCTAACTTCTTGATTTTCTCTTTCAATGCCTCTATCCTTCTAACAAAAACCTTTCCTTTCAATGAGAGCATTCATAGTGATAGTTTCCTTTTCTTTTATTAAATGAATGTATTTATCATCCTCTTTTGCAACCTTCTTCCTAAGAGTTTAAATTTATGACAACAACTCATCTTGGTCTATAGAAGTGGCCTCTAAATAACTTAAGTCATCTAGGTCTATGAGATTTCTCTCAACACATGGGATTTTTCTAAGATTTAGTCTAGTATATAGAGAATTTTTATATTCGTACCTATGGTTAACTTCTTTTTCCATATTAGGCCTTAAAGGGATGTCTCCCATAGAAGAAAGAGTTTTATTTTGGTAGATCCTATCTTTTTGTAGCAGGTTGGTGAATATTTCTCCACAAAGTCTAATTGTTTCAGATTCAAAGCTTAGAGATAAAGACTCTTTCTCTATTACTAGCTAATATTGTGAATGGCTTGATACACTATCTCTAAGCTTCCATGTATGGTTAGGATCTCCCTGTCTCTTTGATTGGTTCTTCCTAGCCACATGAGGTAACTCATGTACAATGACACTTCTGTATTAAATTTTGTTAACGCACTTGTGTTTTTCCTTTTGTCCACCATTTTGAATTAATCGCTTAGGATTTATAGCACTAGATACAAAATTTTTGACTGATTCACTACCCAATGAAGGGAAAATACTTTTAAAATGGCTCAGAGACACAAAATATATCATGGAAAAAACTCTCAACAATAGATATGACACAAGGATCCAACACATAAAAAATTTAAATATTGCACACTTTGGGGAAAGAAAATTTATACTACAGACAAGGTACTATTTAGACAGAACCCACATTATGTTCCTCTTGTTTTATTGGAATATTTTAGATTCTAAAGGTTTGTCACTAGAAAGAGACAAATATAAACATGAGCAAGACACAATTATAGAGAGACTATAGACATATGCAGATAATAGGCTTTAGTATTTCAAATACAATCCCTAGTAGAGTCACCATTTTGTTGGCTCCTAATTAAACAATAATTTCAACTACCTTTTATTATGTCAGAGAAAACTAGGAATGAGCTAAAAACCATTATGGGTATTCTGATAAACAAAAGGATCAACTAGTAAGAACTTGTGGTCTTTTCCACTTTGACTCCTACAAGATTCAAGTAGGTTTACCTTAGGAATTTATTCTTATTTACTTTAAAATCAATGTTCTCGACATGAACTCTAGAAATTAAACATAATTTAGCCTTCTTTCTTCTAATTCAACGGTGACAAAGAGATGATAACTAGCTATTTCACCAAACCCCAAACCCCTTGAATCAAGTACTAGCTCACATTTTGAACTTGAACAATAGTTTTTTTTTATTTTATAAATATTCCCTTTCTATTAATAAAAATATAATAAGATTACAATTTACAAAAAAGATAGGGGTTACAAGATGACTGCGAATGAGTTCACACTGCCGTAGTTGGATCTGATGATTTCTCCTCCATGGCCAGAGGTCAAAGATGCAGAGGCTACTACAATAGAATATTCAAAGATTGATTGATATGAATTTCTTGCATTATGTAAAGTATCCCAATCAGATTGATTCCTAAGAATGGCTAGTGCCTTGTCTATTGGGAAATGAACTCATAGAGATTATACACCTACTTCTGGATCTTATCTTTACAGTTTGTGCAAAGATTATCAATATTCATTTCCAGATCTCATACTTATCATATCGTTTCTAAAGACCACAATGTTCTTTCAATTTAAATTAAGCATTTACATAATCCATTAGATTATCAACAAAAGAAAATTGAAATATAATTCAAAATAAATTACAACTAAAATTTAATAAAGTTTTCTACACAATCTCAAAGAACAAGATGGAAACCAGAAAAGAGACAAGATGTGGGATGAAAAATCAAATTTGTGTATCTATATTAATTTCTTTAAGATTGTGTAAAATTTAGTGATTATCGCTATCATAACGTAACACCAATAGACCAACAATTTTTCATTTTCACTTTTAACTTTGGAATAAATTCATAGTAAGCATGAATTGACTCAGAATTTTCAAAACTAGTGTAACAAAAGAAACTCAAACCCTCCTCTAGCCTTAGAAACTCACTTATATAGTGTCAGCTACAACAAGCTTCAAGTCTAGAGAGAAAAGAGAAGTTATCCTTAAAGAAAAAAGGTTACAAAAAGGACAAAACCATCACTATAAAAAATTTCACAGGAAGAATCAAAAGTTGTGGTCTTTCACTTGATGATAGAATGATCCTTTAATTGATCTCTTTGTGGTGGGCCCAATTCTAATTTGGTAGTTTCCTATTTGTCCACTACACTTAATGATTGATCTTCTTCCTTTTGGTTCTCATCAAGATTTGGTTCCACCTTTTCCTTTTCTATTGTAATTGGCTCTGATATTTTGACATCTAAAATAGGATGATTATCACTCCTTTCCTCAACAACTATTAGTGTAATTATTTGAATGTCTTGTGTTAGTTGGGAAACTAGCTCATCCATCTGTTATGAATCATCAATTATCTAAACAACATTACCAAAAAACTTCACCTTTTTAGTAGAAATTGATTTATCCTACAATATGTCATTTTTTTCTATTATTGAAGGTTCAATTGATGGCATATATTTGTTGACATATCAGTCAAGTTTTTTATTAGTGACACACTTATTTAGATTGTATATAGCTACCAAGCTTACTGTATAGTTTATAGCATTTGTTAAGTATTTTAGTTGTCACTGAGTTGTACAGTTGCTACTAAGTCATTTGGGCACATTCCAATGGTTACCAAGTAGTTTTAGTTAATATGAAGACAAATAGTATAAACTGTGCATTTTAGTTGATGCTAAGTGTATCAGTGGTTACTAAGTAGTGTAGTGTTCACTAAGTTTGTAGTGTATGTGATGAGAGTCTAGTGTTAATAAAGATTCCCAATGGTGACCAAGAGACTTAGTTTGTACTGAGCTCAAGGTGAGAATGTTTATTGAGTCATACAGTGTAAATCAAGAGACTTAGTTTATATGACGAGTTTGACAATGTCTACCAAGTCACCAATGCAGACCGAGTTCATAACTATGTAAAAGTGATTAGTATGGATCGAGCTTCTATGTCTACTGAGTGCATGATGATGCTGAGTATTGATAGTGGATGCCAAGTATCAAAACCTCACCAATTCAATCTTCAGAACCTAAATGTCTTCATGTGGGTTGACTTTGTAACATTTTTGGTAACTTGTATAATGGATGACTTTTTAATTTGTATAATTGGATTGATATATATGTAATGTATTGTATCATATCCAATGTATGATGATGTATGTATGTAATGTGTGGAAAAATGAATGCAAATTACATCAAAGAAACACAACAAGAGTGAATTGTAAAGGCCATAATAGCATAAGGAGCAACAAAGACATATCTATCACAGAAAGGTGATTAGTAAACAATGGAATCTCATTCAACAAACTAAGTTGTAGATTAGAGATCTACTACTGCTTCATCCTAATAGGTGGATTAGTCAAATCCTTTCACAAGGTAGACCTAAGAGTCTTTTGTAAATCTCTTTACTGAGTGCATACTTGATTGTATGTTTGTAAATCCTTCCACAAGGTGGACCTAGTAGTCCTTATTGCTCTTAATATGGTAGATCATTAGAAGTGGTCAACGTAAGCTTTAACAAGGTAACTTTATACTATAGTAATAAAGTTGTGGGTATCATCCCCACCCCTATTTTACTTTCTATTTGGAAGGTTTCTGGGTCACCAAATGTTTGTGTCTCAGTGTTACAAATGCTTTCAGTTTCTTATGCATGCAATTAGATCATAATTTATATTATGGATTAATGCTAATTGAATAGTTGAGTTAAAGGTTGAAATTGTTGAAAGTTTTAGAAGTTAGTAATTCACCCCTCTCCTCTCAATAACTTAGATTAGTCTTCAATATTTCCAACAATTGGTATCAGAGCTTTTTGGTTCTCAGGAGAAAGCTTAACATTTTGAGAAAAGATCAAGGCCATTGAGATATTCAGACTTGAAAAGCCATTAACAATGAAAAATTGGATTTAGAAATGGTCATTGCCCAACTCAAAAAAGAAAAGGAGCAACTCTCAAAATCCTTGAAAAGAAGAAAAGAACTTGCAATTCAAATGAATGATCAAATCTACATTAAAGAAATAATATAAGACCTTCATTTAATCAATTTAGATGAAGCCAATGAAGCAACCAAAGAACTCTTAGAAAGGAATGGTTCCCTACAAGAAGGGCTAAGAAAGCTAAGAAGAGAATAAGAAATTCAATTAGTAATGTTATGTGAAGTCTTGGAATAGAGAAATAAGGTAAAAGAAGAAATGGATGGAAGGAACAATTAAATCCAGAACCAATCCTTTAAGTAAGAAGACATTATTGATCAGCTCTCCAATGCAAACGAAGAAATCATGAGCCTAAGATTTAAAAATGAAAGAATGAGGAATGATCTAAATTTTGAAGGGCGAATCAATGAAAGAATGAAAAATGATCTAAAAGCTGAAAGAAAAATCAATGAAAGATTGAAGAATGATCTAAACTCTAAGAAGAAAATCAATGAAAGAATGATGAAATCTCAGGTAGACATAAATCAATTCAATGAGAAAAACCTCTATAAGAGAAAAGGAAAAGCAGGACTTGGATATACAAAAGAAAGAGAATCATCCAAGCAAGGAGTTCAAAAGAAGAAAAAGACCTACTTGCAATCACTATGGTATGATAGGTCATACATCAAACAAGTGTTGGAGTAATGGAAAATCAAAATTCAATGGAAAATGCTACAATTGCAATCAGCATGGTCATAGAGCTAATGAATGCAAAGAGAAACCAAGAGTTGAAGGCAAATGTCAAAAATGCAAGAAACATGGACACAAGTCATTAGAATATAAAACCAAGGTATTGAATCTAGTAGAGAAAATTATGAAAGCAATATTTGGATGGGACTACAACACCTGGTGTAGATGTCATTATTGTGGAGAATTTGGACACATTGGTATGAATTGTGTTAAACATCATATGAGAAAAAGAGATACCACTAACAGATGTTTCATTTTTACAGAACTTGGTCATCTTGCCAAAAATTGCATGAATACTAGTAGAATTGAAGATGAAAAGAAGGCAAAAGCTTATAACATCAAAAAAAAAATGAGACAGTAATGGGTTCCTAAGTCTACCAAGGATACAAGACCGAGAAATGATGGACAAGTCACTCAAGAATTGGGTGACTCTACCATTTCTAATTAAGTTCTCATAGGAGAACTGGAACTAGGGTATCAAAGATGACATCAAAAATAGTTCCAATTGAAAGGTGGCAAAGATCCAGATTTGTATTTAGGATACAAAGGGATCACTGAGTGAGATTGGTATTAGTTACTATTGAGTTACTTCTCTACTGAGTGAGGTCAACTCATAGACTCTACTGAGCAAGGTTAGGAGTAATAAAGATTCATATGGTTACAAAGTCACAAAGACTTCACCAAGTGTTCAATGTCGAGTAGTGGATGATAGTCTATCAACATATCTACTTCTATGCCAAGTATTAATGGAAAAATTTCAATAAAAGGCATGGAATTGAAATCATTTCTTACTATGAAATTTTGAGTGCTATTGCAAAGAGAAATTTTCAGTGTGACCAAAGTGATTTGAGTGAATTTCTAGCTAAAGTTTTTCAAATTCTCTCAAATCCTACCGAGCAAAAATGATATCTAGGAATAGAAAGGTTAAGTGAGGATTTGACATGTTGGTTTGTGGAGTTGAGTCAAAGGCACTAGATTTTAAGCTCACTAATACAGTTTCTGAAACCCTAGATCCAAGCAGTGCACAACCCCAAATTCTTTCCAAGGTAATTCTTATCAATGATATTTGCACTCATTTAAAAATTTTTATTCAAGAAATTGGTACATTAGAAATGGATGATGCCCTAGGTAAGTTATGTGTGAATGGAGTCCTAAAACCTAAGCATCAACATCTAGAAACCAAAGGGTTAAAACATATCCCTCACATGCCCTAAGAATTTCAAATCAAATTGATTAGGTTTATCCTAAGTCACATGCATAATGGGCAGCTATGGCTACAACAACCAATTTTGATAACCAAGAAGATGATTCATCGAATCACTGGCCTCCCTATGCTAGCCAAAGAAAAAATAAGAAGAACCCTAGGTTGGGCAGAATTGGTATAGAAAACCCTAGCTAAATGGGATGGTAGAGGAATGAAAATTAGTAGTGTCACTGATGTAGAACTAAAGTTTGGTATTCGCGTTATTGCACACAAGATATATAGTTCAAGAAGATTGAATAGTGTGTCATGTGAAGCCATGGACTTAGCTTACAAGGTGGTCAAGAAAAAATTATCATACGATCTTGCTAAGCTATTGCCGAGATAGTTCAACAAGAACATGGAAAGTATAAGAACTTCAAAGAACAACTCATGTAAGTTTGGTTCCTTGTTGACTTGCCTATTATTTTATGTATAGAAATTATTTCCTTTTAAAAGAATTGTAGTATGGAGAAAAGATGTGCCTATGTTTTATCAAATAAATGAGTATATTGCAGAGATGGGTGAAAACTACAACTGTATCATGGAAAATTAGTTTGATGTATTTAAGGAGAAAATGAAAAACAAGTTTAAATTTCCCAAGAAGCTAGTTGAGTAATACAAACATGGTATATGTTTAATGGTGGATAGTGATAAAGTGTATATTCAAGTAACCAAGCCTAGAATCATGTGGGTAAAACCTCTTGGTAATGAGGTGAACATTGATGAAGCAAAGGATATCATTAAAGCTCCTATCAATGAACCAATTAATCCTAAGGCTACATACTTTTGAATGTATGATGAAGCAAAGGTTACAATTGAACTTGAAATAAAGCTCCCTCAAGTGGTCAATAAAAGAAAAAGAAGGATTGCAAAGTTGAAATCAAGTTCACCCCTTTTGTTAACTGAGGGAAAAGGTGAGGATGAGAAAGGTGAAGAAGCAGAGGATGAGGAAGTGTCTAAGGAAGAAGAGCCACTAAATAAGAAAGGCAAGGTGATCATCACCAAGCCAACAAAACCATCCACTGTAGTATTCACAAGGAGGTCAAGAAAGAAAGCTGACAAAGATGGAGGAGACATCATATTTAAAAACCTCCACCCACCTTCTAGGACAAGTTAAAGAAAATAGAAGAAGGATCAGGCATAAAAAAATTTAAATCATAAAATATGAGATTAGCATAGCAGAGGAGCAGAAGCAAATTGAAGACCCGATGTTGAATAAAATGGGTAAGTGGAAATACTCACCAGATTAGCTAACTTGTCAAGTTCCTAGTGAATTATTAGAAAAGATAAAGCCAAGATGGAATTTTTCTATGCAAACTATCAAGGACATATATGGAAAAACTCTGAGGTAGTTATTACTGAGCATATCAAGATGCTGAGCTGAAAGAGTCATTGAAGAAAAATTGACTCTAAAGTTCAACACTTGTCTAGTTTTGATCAAGGACATTGAGCATGTTGTTAGGAATGCAACAAACACTTGGAAGAATATATATTTGTTACATAAACCAAGTGATTTTCTAGTCAATTTCAAAGATGAAGAAGATAATGTTGAAGAAGTAACTCACTTTGACCATGAATAAGATGAAGAGGATCAAGGACATAAGATTTTTGAGAAAGAAAAGCAAGATGATGAGGAGACTAACCCAGTTAAGGTAGTTGCAGTAGTCATTTCCTCACTTCCTCACTCTCCAAGCAAGCTAATGTCAACATCAAGTGTGGAGACAACATCAACAAGTTTGATTGACCACTAGTGATATATCAAATGTCCAATCACTATTTGTTCCCACTCAGCTCAACACATTACTGATAAAAGTGACTTCCACTTCATCCACCAAGCTGCAAATTATTCCTTCATCTACTAAGTCAAGTACTTCAGTTTTGACTTTTCCAATTTTGACTTTTTCAGTTGTAAGCACACCAATTTTGACTTGTTCAATTTTGAGCACATCAATTTTGGGTTCCTTAGGCATTTTTATAAGTATTCCTTTAGTTTGCATAGTATCATTTTTTCTTGCAAACCCAAGCATCTCTAGTATTGTTTCTATTCTAGATACAAAAGCAATAAGTGCAAGGATAGTTGAGCCCAAGTTTCAACCGAGCACAAAAGTTTGGGAAAAGGAAAGGAGATAGAGGAAGATGTTGATTTAGATGAGGAAATAGTAATCCCCAATTGGGATATTTACAAGCTTACTCTAGACCAAATACAAAGATTTGGTGAATTCCTCCAAAAGAAAGGCCGAACAACAAAGGTTAAGAGAGGAGAGAGATAAAGAGTATAAGATAATTGAAGATGCTAAAAACATTTTGGTAGAGGCTATAGGAATTGAGATTGATTCCTCTCAACCTATTTTGTATTAGCTAGCATAAACAATCTAGAAATTCAATGAAGACACTGATGGGAAAGATAAGGTAATGGAGAAGGCTGAAAGAAAGATTAACAATAAAGTTCTAGAGCACATTGCTTAGTAGATTTCCACTCATCAAGTAGAGCTGTCTACAATTTTGGGCAATTTAGAAACATCATGATCAAATGTGTCATCACTTTTTTAGAAGCTATGTGATGTTTCTAGTTTTACAAAGGAAATAAAGGACAAATTGTCCAAAATAGATGATCTAATCTAAAGGCCAGTGCTCAGTAGCTACAACTTGACCCTAGTTCAAGCTCTACACACTTTAATAAAATAAGTTTCTTGTTAGAAATGCAAGAAGAATTGCTATTGGAAGAAGCAAGGATTAGATCTACATTGATTGACATACAAAACATGATCCTTCCCAACATGGATGCACTACAAAAACATATTGCATATTCAAAAACTCTAATCCATGACAATAACTTTTCTACTATGGACCACATGATAGAATTGTCAACAGAAGTACAAATTGCACTTCATACATGTAAGGTCCTGCAAGAAAGTTGGGATAAAACTTTGGCTATCATTCTTAAGGTACATTCTAAATTTTTGTTTCATTTTGGTGTTTCTATGTAAATAAAATAGAATAAAGCTTTGACATTACTATCAAAAAGGGGGAGAAAAGTTATATTGGAGAAAGCCATATGTTATGGTGATGTAAGACATGTACATAGAGAGACACATAGTATGAGGAGAAATATGCCATGGGGGAGAACTTGCAATAAGTAAGACATGTTGTATATAGCAGGAAGATGTATTGTATACTATATATACCTTACAAAATTAATTTTGAAAATACCAAAAAATAGTATACTCCACTGAGCATGGTGATGTATATAAGGTATTCAGTTTTGGCTAATAAGTGTTTTTGTCAGTAATGCAAGAGAAGGAGATTGTTGACATATCAGTTAAGTTTTTTATTAGTGACATACAATTATTCAAATTGTATATAGCTACCAAGCTTATTGTTCAATTTATAGTGCTTGTCATGTATTTCGGTTGTCATCGAGTTCTATAGTTACTAGTGAGTCATTTGGATGAATTATAGTGGTTACCAAGTAGATTTAGTTAATGTGAAGACTAGTAATGTGAACTATGAATTTCAGTTGATGTCGAATTTATCTGTGGTTACCAAGCAATGCAGTGTTCACCAAGTTCACAGTGTATGTGATGAGAGTCTAGTGTTAACCAAGAGACTTAGTTTATACCAAGCTCAAGCTAAGAATTTTTACTGAGACATACCGTGTAAATCAAGAGACTTAGTTTATATAATGAGTTTCATAATGTCTACCAAGTCACCAGTGCAAACCGAGTTCAAGACTACTTAGAAGTGATCAATATGGATCGAGCTTCTACGTCCACCGAGTGCATGAAAATGTCAAGTATTGATAGTGGATGTAGAGTATCAAAACCTCATAGAGTCAGTCTTTAGAACTCAAATGTCTTCATGTGGGCTGACTTTGTAACATTTGTGGTAACTTGTATAATGGCTGACTTTGTAAATTGTATAATTGGATTTATATATGTAATACATTGTATCATATCCAATCTATGATGATGTATGTATGTAATGTGTGGAAATATGAATGCGAATTACATTAGAGAAATGAAAAAAGAGCAGATTGTAAATGCCATAATAACATAAGGAGTAGCATAGACATATCTATCATAGAAAGGTGATCAGTACACAAAGGAATCTCATTCACCAAACTAAGTTGTAGATCAGAGATCTACTACTGCTTCATCCTAACAAGTGGATTAGTCAAATCCTTTCACAAGGTAGACCTAACAATATTTTGTAAATCTCTTTACTGAGTGCATACTTGATTGTATGTTTTTAAACCCTTTAACAAGATGGACCTAGCAATCCTTATTGCTCCTAATAAGGCATATTATCAAAAGTGGTCAATGTATGCTTTAACAAGCTAACTTTAAATTGCAGTACTAAAGTTGTGGGTATCATCAACACTCCAATTTTACTTTCTATTTGGAAGGTTTTTGGGTCACCAAATCTTTGTGTCTTAGTGTTAAAATGCTTTTAGTTTCTTATGCATGCAATTAGCTCAGAATTTATATTACGGATAAATGCTAATTGAATTGGTTAAATTAAAGGTTGAAATTGTTGAAAGTTTTAGAAGTTACTGATTCACCCTCCCCCCTCGCTAACTTATCTTAGTCTTCAATATTTCCAACAATATTTGGTTACCCATTCATCATATAGTGCATCATCAGGTTAATCATAATTGATAATATCTTTCTCTTTATTAGCAATATCCTTCCACTTGCTTTTGAGCAATTTTGCCTCTAATATAAAAATCTTATAAATGTTTTTGGCTTCTTCCAAATTCACTATAACATCTAAAAATAAACCATTTGCATCATAACTTATTATATAGCCTACTTTTTCATTCAGCAATGCCAAAATATCAGCATCCTAGTCTGTTAAGGTTTTTATTTCATCTCCTTTTGTGAACATTGAAGGAAATAAGGCAAAAATTTTATTCTAATAGTTGGAGATGCATGACCAAATCTTTCTCTATAGTAACTCTATTTATATCAAAATCCAATAATCCTCTTACTTGGTCATAACTCCTCTCATCTTTGAGATTATCATTCCCCTTATTAATTATTTCAAAGCATATTTATATCATTACCTCCTCTCTAACTACGCATTTATTCAAAATTTCTCTTAGTTTGTCACCATCATTACTAATTGTTTTATGGATAGTGATGTAGAAGCATCCTATTTGTAACAACGATCTTGCATCACCCAAAAATATTTTATTTTCAGTCTTTTCTATTTTAATAAGAACTAACAGACAGGGTGGTTACTATTTATGGGAACTTGTTATTTTTAGTTTGTTTCTCATATGAGCTCAAGATGTCCTCATTTTCTATAGGAAGGTATATTTTTAGAGTTGTAAGCCTACCATAAAAATCTCATTGCTCAAGCTTAAGTCTTAGAGAATTTATTATGGATTTTCAGTGAAAAAGTTTGCAGAAAAATCTTTAGGCTCACCATTGGAGGCCTTAGAGTGCTCGGATGAGGTCCAAAAAATTGATGGAAGGCCACTTGCATGGTTTTGAGCTTATAGATTAGGAGTTGGTATTTCCAAAAAGTGGTTATAATAGCCAATCAAAGCAATGGTTTGAGAGTTATGGTCTTTCAAAGTTGGGCTACTCAAAATATCTAAAATAAATGTCAAAAATGTATTTGGCTGACTCTATATGTATTGTTAGGGTCTATCGACTGTAGGTATTAAGTTTCATTATCTAGAACCTTCCCAGGTGGGATAAAATTGCCTATTTAAGAAAGATTTGAACATTGTATAGGGCAACTCTGTGTGATAGTTTGTAGCTTATCTTGTAGATTACTATAATGAAGGAACCCATGTGGGTTAGCATATTGTACTTATGAATTCTATAATTCTACATTTTTGGCACAAAGTCCATATTTTTTTCTAACATTTGTTGTCATTTCTTTGTTTCTATTATGTGTTTATGGTATTAAGGGGAGCACCCTTCATCAAGTGATATAAGAGGTAGAGTTCTTGAGTGTGTGGACAAATTGTTGACTGTGAAGTAGTTCACACTAGGACCATGGTTTAGGTTGAGCATGTAGACAGATCATCAATTGAGAGGCAATTTGCACTAGGGTTTTAACAAAAGCACGAAAATGCCTCCATAAATAGAGTATGGTAGAAGAGCTCTAAGTGTTACACCTGAGGGATTTCAAGCCCTCCAAAGACAAATGCAAGCATTGGAAGAACAAATGTGTAGAGGAATGAATCTTCCCATAAGAGATGAAAGTGAGGATGAGGATGAAGTAGAAGAAAATGTCAAAGTAGACTAATTCTAAACCTAGAGGAAGAAGGGATTTTTAGGGCCATATCCAAAAATTGGAGAAAGACCTATGTTTGAGATTCCCACATTTTTGGGAAATCTTAACCCAAAGGAATTGATCAATTGGATCAATGAATTAGAGGAGTATGTTGAGTATGAAGATATTGAGGATCCTGATAGGGTCAAGTTTTCGAAGGAAAAACTAAAGGGACATGGAAAGATCTAGTGGTAGGAGGTTTAGTTGGAGCAAAATAGAAGGGTAAAGGAAAAATTCACTAGATTGGAATGAATGGTAGCTAAACTAAAGTGAAAATTCATTCCTATGGATTATGAGCTTTGATCTTTTCAAGAAGATGCAAGGGTTGAAGCAAGTAATAAAATATATTCAAGAGTATACTGAAGAGTTCTACCAAGTTCTCATCAGAACTGGCCATGTAGAAGTTGATAAGGAGAAAGTTTCCCATTATCTTAATGGGTTAAGGCCAACATTTAGGATGAGATGAGTCTAGTTCAAATGAAAAATATTGAGGTTCGCTAAAAGTTGAGGAGAAATTGAGAAAGAAGTTCAACAACAAGAATAGTGGAAATGGTCATAGTGGAAGATCTGGAAAATGATCTTATGGAGATTGTAATGATGATCAAAAGAACAAGGATGAGGCTAGAAGTAGTAGTCAAAACTAGGAGGGAAATAATTCCAATCATTTCCATGATTAGAACAATAGAGATCAGAAAGGAAAGGGTAGAGGACAAGGGTCTTAAAGAGGAGGCTTCTATGGAAAATATTCTTACCTTAGAGAAGACGGGCATAGAGCATTCAAATGTACCTAGTGCCAAGGAAGCAGAGATCAAAGAAAAGAAGGCCAGGAAAAAGTTGCACATGTTGATGAAGATGCTAGATCATCACATTCTAAAGATGTTGAAAGAGGAGAAGTCCAAGTTAATAGAAGAGTCCTACTGGGTGCTAAGAATGAACCTGATCAATGAAGGAGTTTGTTTCACATAAGGTGCAGATGTGAAGATAAGTGTTGTGATGTGATCATTAATGGTGGAAGTAATGACAATTTGTCTCAAAAATGATGGTCACCAAGTTGAAGTTGAAAAGAAAGAAACACCCACATCCATACCATATTGCTTGGGTGTAAGATTACCACAAGGTCATGGTCAATGAGCAGTGCTCTGTGATGTTCAAGATTGGAAGATACTAGGATGAGGTACTATGTGATATCATACCTATGGACATATGTCATATTTTTTGGGTAGGTTTTAGTAGTTTGTTAGACATGCTATACATGATGGGCAAGAAAATACCTACACTCTAACCAAGGATGAAGTGAAACATAAGTTAAAGATGTTGAATGATAAAGAAGAAAAGGTATGTAGTATTGCCAGAATATGTTTTTTTGATGGAAAAGAGTTTCTCAAAGGTATGAAGCATGAGCATATGTATTTTTCTATAGTTCTTAAAGATAGTAAAGAAGAAGTAGAGGAGGTACTTGCAGAAGTTGTAGATATGTTGAGAGAGATTTTTGATGTTGTGTCAGATAATGTACCTAATGGATTGCCCCCAATGAGAAAGATCAGTTGCTAGATGGATTTGGTTCTAGGAGCCAGTTTTCCAAATAAGGCAACACACAGAATGATACCAATAAAAAGTGAAGAGTTGAATAGGAAAGTCCATGAGTTATTGTAGAAGGGGTTGATTCGAGAGAGCCTGAGTCCATTTTTTCTACTGGTAGTATTAGCACCAAAGAAGAATGGAGAATGGAGAATGTGCATAGATTCTTGTGCTATTAACAAAATCACAATCAAGTACAAATTTTGATTACAAGAAAGGATTATATTATGGACTATTTGCGTAGAGTTGAGTATTTCACAAAGATAGATCTAAAGAGTGGGTACCACCAGATTAATATTAGAAAAGGAGATGAATGGAAGACTACTTTCAAGAACAAATAAGGATTGTATGTATGGTTAGTCATGCCTTTTAGGATAAACAATGCACCAAGCACTTTCATGAGGCTCATGAATGAGGTACTGAAGGAGTTTTTGGGTAAGCTTTCTATTGTTTACTATGATGATATATTAACCTATAGTAAGACATTGGAAGAGGATTTGATTCATATTTACAAGGTGTTTAATAAGTTGAGGGAAGAAAAGTTGTTGATAAACTTGAAGAAGTGTAGTTTTTTGAAGAAGTTGGTGTACCTGGGATTTGTAATCTTGGTAGAAGGTCTAAAAATGGACCCAGAAAAAATGAAGGCTATCCTTCAATGACCTACTCCAAGAAGTGTGAAAGAGGTAAGATCTTTTCATGGATTGGCTAGTTTTAATATAAATTTCATAAGAGGTTTTAGTAGTATTTGTGAATCCTTGACTAAAACAATGAGATGGGATAGGAAAGAATTTAAATGGATTGTAGGAGTAGATAAGAGTTTTAATATGTTGAAACAGAATTGAGCAACCTATTTTAGCACTTCCAGATTTTAACAAGGTGCTTTAAGTAGACTATAATGCTAGTGGTATTGCAATAGGAGTTGTTTTGAGCTAAGAAGGTAGACCTATTTCTTATTTCAGTGAGAAATTGAATGATGCAAAAAGATAATATTATGTTTATGATTAGGAATTTAATGCTATAGTTCAAGCATTGAAGAAATGGAGACACTATATTCTTCCTAAGGAGTTTGTTTTGTATACTGATCATCAAAATTTGCAATATTTGAATAGTCAAGAAAAAATGAACCAAAGGCATTTGAAGTGGGTTGAGTTTTGGTAGCGTTATACATTTGTTTTGAAACATAGGAGTGGGAAGTCTAGCAGAGTTGTAGATGCTCTTAATAGAAGAAAAAATTTGCTGATAGAAATGTAGATAGAGGTGATTGGGTTCAAGGAACTCAGTACTTTATATCTAGATGACCCTAATTTTGGTGAAGCAAGGAAGGTGTGTACAAAACATGTGACACTTAATAGGACAAAGTGGTTGGATTTCATGATCCAAGATAATATGTTATTCAAAGGAAGGTAGTTGTGCATTCCCAGATGTTTGATAAGGGAGAATATCATCAAGGAGAAGAGTAGTGGAGGATTGGTTGGACATTTTGGTAGAGATAAAACCATAGCCTTGGTTGCGGAGAATTATTACTAGCCATAGTTGCAGCAAGATGTGAATTTTTTTTATAGAGTTGCAGAGTATGTTAGATGGCGAAAGGAGTAAAGCAAATTATAGAGTTATATCATCCATTACCTATACTAGAGAAGCCATGGGAGGATGTCAGCATGGATTTTGTTCTTGGATTACTGAGGATGTATTGTGGACATGATTATTTTTTTGTGGTCATTGAGAGGTTTTCAAAGATAGCAAATATTATTCCTTGCAAGAAGAGTAGTGATGTTGTTCATCTAGTAGAGTTGTTTTTTAGAGAAGTGGTGAGACTACATGGTCTTCCAAAGAGTATAGTTTTAGATCAAGATACCAAATTTTGGGTATTTCTAGCATACATTATGGAAGAAGTTGAAGACGGATTTGAAGTTCAACTCATCACATCATTGACAAACTGATGGATGGATAGAAGCTGTGAATCATAGTTTGGAGAACTTTTTGAGATGCTTGGTTGGATATAAACCAAAAGAATGGGATATGATTTTACCATAGGCAGAATTTACATATAATAATTCTATAAATAGGAGTACTAGTAAATCACCATTCTAGATTGTATATGGGAGTAGTCCTAGAAATGCTTCTGAATTGAGGTAGTTGGATAAAAGAGAGCTAAGTTGTGCTGAAGCAGAAGATATTACTGAACATTTGAAGAACATCAATGATGAAGTGAGGAAGCATATCATAAAGATGAATAAATAGTATAAGGCTAAGGTAGATGTGAGAAGGAGGTAAAAGGAATTTTAGGTTGGATATGATGTCATGGTTCATTTGAGAAAGGAGCATTTTCCAATGGGTACATATAATAAGAAGAAGATGAAGTTTGGACCATGCAAGATAGTGAAAAGGCATGCCTCTAAAAATTCTTATGAAGTGGAGTTTCTTGCTAAATTGAATATTTCACCAGTATTTAACATTTTAGATGTGATAGAGTACTATGAAGGAGGTGATGGGGATGAAGTTGCAGAAGGAAAATGGAGTATTCTAGCAACTAGTTCAGCTACAAAGGAGATTAAGGAGATACTGGATAGTAATGTTTCCAAAAGTACTAGGAATAGAACTTATGAGGAATATCTAGTCAAATAGAAAGGGATGCCAGTTGAGGATTCATCATGGCTAGCAAAGGAGGAGGTCAACCATCTTGGTTTTCCTTTGAACACCTAAGATGTGATGGAGTCACTTTTCAAATTAACCCAGGTGTCTGATGTAGGAGCATCTTGGGTGTAAGAGAAATCTTGCATCACGCAAAAATATTTCATTATCAATCTTTTCTATTTTAATAAGGACTAGTTGATAAGGTGGTTACTATTTATGAAAACTTGCTATTTTTAGTAAGTTTCTCATATGAGCTCAGAATTTCCTCATTTCCTAAAAGAAGGTTCATTTTAGAGTTGTAAGCCTACCATAAAAATCTCATTGCTCAAGCTTAAGTATCAGAGAAGTTATTGTTGATTTTTGATGGAAAGATTTGTAGAAAAATCTTTAGGCTCACTATTGGAGGCCTTAAAGTACCTGAATGAGGTCTAAAAACTCGATGAAAGGGCACTTGCATAATTTTGAGCTTGTATATTAGGATCTAACATTTCTAAAAAGTGGTTATAATAGCCAATCAGAGAAACGATTTGAGAGTGATGGCCTTTCGAAGTTGGGCTACCTAAAATGTCTAAAATAATTGTCAAAAATGTATCTGGCTAACTCTATATGTATTGTTAGGGTCTATCGGCCCTAGGTGTTAAGTTTCATTGTCTAGAACCTTCCCAGGTGGCATAAAACTACATATTTAAGAAAGGCCCAAATATTGTCTAGGGCAGCTCTGGGTGATAGTTCATAGCTTGTCTTGTAGATTACTATAATGAAGGCACCCATGTGGGTTAGCATATTATACTTATGAATTCTATAATTCCACATTTTTGGTACAAATAATAAGTCCATATTTTGTTCTTTCATTTATCATTTTTTCCTTGTTTCTGTTATGTGTTTATGGTATTAAGGGGAACACCCTTAATCAAATAGAGAGTAATTGATTAACCATGTAGTGTAGTCTTTTGGTATCAATGTCATAGACAAAGAAAAGCATTTCCTCCCTAATATTTTAATCATACCTTTTCCATGATTCTTCTTAGATAGTATTTAGCCTATCCTTTTCTTCCAACATATCCTCTTTACTAGTATCTTCATGATGTAGATGGGTGTCAAGAATCTTAAGTGTATATGAGCAATGTTAGTATGCTAATAGAAACCAAATTTAAATAGAGCTTCTAAAAACTAAACAAAATTCATAAACTTCAAGATAGACTAAGATGAGCTCTCAATTAAGAATATGAGCCATTAATGGGCTCTCTCAATAAAAAGCTCTCTTCTCGAGTAGCTTTATCTAAATAGATAGGATGTATGCTCAAGCTTTATGCTTCAAAAAGGGCTTCAAATGGAGTTGGAATTTGGGTGTGAGTGTATGGTTTCGATGTAAAATGGCTTCTTAAAATGGCATTATGACTTTACTTCATGTATTGTGTTGTTTTGCAAAGGGGAAGGATCCAATTTATAGACAAGAGGCTTGAGGGTTTGAGGGCTAAGATGCAAGGATGGAGAAAAGCTGATGGAGGGCTCAAATTGCATGAGAGGAGAGCACATGGATTGTGCTTCCTTACAGCCAATCAGGGAGTGACACATGTCACAATGTGAGAGGATGGAGGAAAGGGGAAGGATGAGTCAACAAAGGAGGCTCAAGGGATAAAATCTTCATAAAGACCTTCATAATGGCTTGTAAGAGCAATGAAAGGGCTTTGGAAGAGTCATTTATGGCCTAGTGGGCTTCATTAAGTTTTATGGCTGGGATATTTTGAGGGAGATGAGAGGAATTTTGACTTGGGCTTGATTAGAAAAGTTTTAAGCTTGCTTAGGATTGTGCAAATGATTAGAGGATGGATTAGGATGGTTTAGGATTAGCTTAGGGATAGGCAAGTGGATGGCATTTAATGAGGGTGGGTGAAGGAGGAGATATTTGTTAACTTTGGCTTGGGTTAGTAAGTCTTAACTCATGTTTAGAGAATGTGACAAGGTTAGGAGGGGATTAGGATTAGGTTCAAAGACATCTTCTAGAAGATTCTAGACTTTGGATGAGGATAAAGACTTTCTAGAATAGTCTAGAACTTCCTAGGATGAGGATGAAGACTTTCTAGAAGAGTCTAGAACTTCTTAGGATGAGGATAAATTAGATTTTTAGGAAATAAATAAAGTTTTATTTATTTCAAGGTTTTGGGTTGAGGAGATATTTATTAAAACTTTTTTAATAAACATGAGGATTAATATTTAATCTTAATTAAATATTTTGAGTTGGGATTAGGGGTAGGAAATGATGGGATTGGCCTTTAATCAAAATTAAAGAAGGATTAGAAGATTTTGGAAGAGGTTAGTGGTCTTAAGGAAATTGGCCAAGTTTTGGGCCAAAAATAATTTTTTAATTTATTTTGGGTTTTTTGGTCAATTTATTAATTAAATAATTAATAAATAAGGAAATAATGTTTAAATAAGATTTAAAAATTTTTGGGAGGGATTCCTTAATTAAATATTTTTAATTAAGATAAAGGGATTTAATGGCATAAAAACAAATAAATTAATTAAATAAATAAATAATTAATAAATGATGATGTCATCAAATTTTTTTTAGAAAATAAAAATACTTTATTTTCTAAAGGTTTTTAGGTGTCTACATTTTGCCCCTCTTTGATGTGATGCCGCAAGTGGCATGGCATCAAAGATAAGAAAATAAGATGCCCAAGGCTAGAGCACAAGAGGAGAGAATGGACTGCAAGATGCCCCCTCAAGAAGGAGATCGGGAGAGAAAGTAAGGCTCGATGACTTCTTCAAAAGTACAAGAATCCGAGATGAGAAAGAAGACTTAGATTGGCAAAGAGAAGGGGCTAAATTAGCTCAAACTCTCACTATGGGAGAATGATAAAGGAGAATCAGATGCACAAGATGAAGCAAGCTTAAGACTTTAGGGAAGGTGGAGGATGAAGGAGTAGAGTGCTATAAAAAGGAATCTAGGATAGGGAGATGGATGAGGGGATTATAAAGATGATGCAATATGATTTCAAAGAGTCAGATTGGCAGAAGATGGGTTTCGGAGATCCCTAGGACTAGGATTGTGGATCTCAAAAGATGAGGCTTGGTGGATTGATTTGGATTGGTGGATCCCTAAGACTAGGATTGTGGATCCCTAAAGCTAAAGGTGAGGAGTGATTCAAAGAGATACTGATGCATAAGTTGGGGTAGGAGAGACGGATGTTGGATATGGATGGGGGATAATGGAGATGAAGGAAAACCATTGAAGCTTTTTGAGCGGGGGGATACTTCAAAGAGAAGTACCACCATGTAGTTGAGCACTAGATTTGCTATAGGACTATTGGTTAATTGCCAAGGTTACCAAGAACATCAAGGCTTTTTCACCAATTGTCCAGAGGACTGACGAACTGACTCAAAACAAACACGCAAGGATTGCCCTAGTATCACACATGAATCCTAGAGGAACCAGTGTGGAAATGACACTGGGTAACCCACAAGCAAAAAAGAAAACAAGCAAAAGACATGATCAAGACCTTACGCTCTGATTGCCCCATTCGCAGTATACCATGATATGGAAGATCGTGGCAACCTTGAGGAGGGAACAAAGAGATTGCTTGGAAAAGATATTTCAAGACCCAACAAGGAAGAGTCCAAATCAAAAGAAAGTGAAAATCCAAAAGAGAAACATTTGCCAATGAGATGGGTAGGACGAGGTTCTAATGGACCAAGATCAGACATGAGGAAAGCTATATCCTACAAGGACCTATCGAAGAGCACCTAAGTTGGTGGATTTGGATGAGTGATGCGTCTGGAAAGTTGAACTAAGAAAGATAAAACTTTGGTGATAGGAAATCTAGCTAAAGGATGCATTGGAATAGCTAACCAAGATGTGCGATGGGTGCAAGATGTTGATCAAGGACGAACTGACATGAATGCTGAATAGATACAATGGTACTAAGCTAAAGAGGATGTACAAACTAATGGACCAAGATATGTTACAAATGTACAAGTTTGTTCATGTTTTGGTTTTTGTGAGATGGAAATGTTTGTGAAGGATGGGATGTCTATAATAGGTGATAGGTGGATAGGTAGATGGTTTGCGAAAAGCTTAAGTGAAAATGGGGTTTTGTGTGTGCACTTGATAGTATACAAGCTAGGATACAAGATTATTTATAGGCTGGAATATGGTACAAACTTTGGACAAGATTCAGATATACAAGGTATGGTACAAGATTTACAAGGTATAATACAAGCTTTGGTACAAGATTTTACAAGCTGTGGTACAAGATTTTACAAGCTGTATAGGAGGTATTTACAAGCTCCATTAGATTTTGGATATTTGGTTGGAACACCAAGGGAACAAGAAGGCGTTTTATGGGATGGTGGGTGAATGGATGAGGGATAGGATAGTGATAGATAATGGATTAGTCTTAGTACACAAGGCACCTGAATTACCAAGTTTTCACCAAGGTACCTATCCAAGGCACTTGAATTGCCAAGTTTTTACCATCGGATGCTTATTTCTTTTTACTATTTTTTTTTTTTTGTATTTTTCAAAAGCTGGGTATACCAAGGATCTTTAAGAATAGAACTTCTTGAGATGAATGATGTTAGTAGGATCATTCAAGAGTTCTCCTTCTGGTGTAGATAGTTGATAGGCTCTGGAGCCAAGGGATGTAGTGACAACATAAGGACCAAGCCATGTAGGTTCAAACTTGCCTTTCTTTTCTCGATCTGCTTGGACTTTCATGTTTTCTTTGAGGACCATGTCACCTGGCCGAAAGTGTCGTGGAAGCACCTTCTTGTTGAAATTCCTTTTGAGACGAGTTTGATAGATGGTGAGATGATCATAGCCTTGTTGTCGCTTCTCATCTAAGAGATCTAGCTAGGTAAGCCGAGCTACTCTGTATTCTTCATCTGATATTTGCCCTTGCAAAGATATGCACAAGGAGGGAAGTCCAACCTCTATAGGTAGTACCGCTTTAGCAACATAGACTAGGGAGTATGGAGTTGTGCCTGTGGATGTACGGAAGGAAGTTCGATAGGCCCACAGGGCTAGATTTATTCGTAGATTCCAATCACGACTGGAATCATTGACAACTTTCTTTAGGATTCTGAGGAGGGTTTTGTTAGTTGCCTTTGCCTGGCCGTTACCTTGTAGGAAATATGGGCTAGAAAAGTGATGATGGATGCGGAGGGAAGTGCATAATTCTTCCATGTTGAGATTTTCAAAGTTACCTCCATGGTCGGTAAAGATGGTGGATGGGATGTCGAAGCAGCAAACAATGTGGTATAAGATGAACTTGGAGACCTAAACTCCTAGAGCTGAGACGAGGGGGACTGCTTCCACCCACTTAGTGAAATAGTCTGTAGCTATTATTATCCATTTATGTCCATCAGATGAGAGGGGTGTGATAGTTCCAACTAGATCAAGGCCCCAAGAAGCGAAAGGCCAAGGTGGTGCAATAGGTTGTAGATCCTGTGCTAGAGCGTGCACAAGATTTGCATGTTGGTGACATGGGAGACACTTTTTGACAAAGTCAGAAGAGTCTTCTTCAACGGTAGGCCAATAGTAGCCTACTCTAAGGATTTTTTGCACTAGGACAATACCACTCATGTGGGCACCACAAAGTCTGGAGTGTACTTCTTTTAACACCATCACAGCATCATTTTGGTCTAAACATCGAGAGAGAGTATCGTGATAACCCCGACGATATAGGGTATTGGCTATGATAACATAGTGGGATGATTTTCGGATGAGGTTTTGGCATTGGGTATGTGTGAGGTGAGGGGATATGATACCATCGTTAAGGTAAGCATGAATCTCATGGTACCAAGGGGATTGGGGACCAACCAAGATACAAACATGGTTTGAATCCTCATTCGCATAGGCAGGTGTGAGGAGCTGCTCCACTTAAAACTCATACTATGTAGCTGCTTGGGGAATTTCCAAGAGTGAGCCTATAGTAGCCATAGCATCTGCTGCTTTGTTCTGTATTCGAGGCACTTGTGTAAACTGAAGCCTTGTAAAATGCTGGGTTAGCTGATCTACTAGCTCTTTGTAGGGTAATATCTTTTCATCTTTGGTTTGATATTCATTTAAGGCTTGCTTGATGATGAGCTGAGAATCACCAAAGATTTGTAGCTCAGCAATGTTCCATTCTGCAGCTATCTTTAATCCTGCTATGAGGGCTTCATATTTAGCTATATTGTTGGTGCTAGGGAATTGTAGCTTGAAGGCTTTTGGAATGTAATCTCCTTGAGGTGTGACCAATAATATTCCTGCCCCTGATCCATGAGATGTGTATGAGCCATCAAAATAAAGTTTCTATGGGGGTTGTTCTTCAATTAGACAGATATGCTCATTTGGAAATTCTGTGATCAACGGATAAGCATCTATTAGAGGTGCATCAGCTAGGTGATCTGCTATAGCTTGCCCTTTGATTGCCTTTCTGTCCACATACTAGATGTCAAATTCGCTAAGGAGCATAACCCATTTGGCTAAACAACCTGTAAGTGTTGTTTTGGAGAGCATATACTTGAGAGGATCAATCTTGGAGACTAGTTGGATGGTTTGACTTAGCATGTAATGGCAAAGCTTTTGAGTTGAGAAAACAACTGCCAAACAAGCTTTTTCCATAGGAGGGTAATTGAGTTCATAACCAACTAAGGTTCTACTGATGTAGTAGATGTCTCTTTCTCTGCTGTAGTCATCGAGCTATGCTAGAAGTGCCCCTAGAGCAGTAGGTGTTGCTGATATGTACAAAATTAGGGGACAACCAGGAACTGGTGGAGCCAAGATAGGGGATTGATGAGATACTTCTTTAGATGGTCGAAGCTGCATTGACATAAAGGATCCCAGTTGAAGTTGTCATCCTTCTTCAGTAAATGTGAAAATGGTGTAGACTTATCTGCAAGATGGGAGATGAAGCGCCGAACAGATTGAAGCTTTCCTTGAAGAGAATGAAGATGTCACAGTGTCTAGGGAGGAGGCATGTCTAAGATAGCCTTGACCTTCTTGGGGTCGATCTCTATACCTTGTTTAGAAACTATAAAGCCTAGAAGCTTTCCAGATGTGACCCCAAAGACACATTTCTTAGGATTCAGGATGAGATGATATTTGGCTAACCTATCAAAGACTTTCTCTAGGTCTGCAAGATGATCCATGAAGGTATGAGACTTGACCAAGATATCATCCACATAATCCTCCAAAATTCTATGGATGAGATCATGAAAAATGGCTGTCATAGCTCTTTGATAGGTAGCCCTAGGATTCTTTAGGCCAAAAGGCATCATGTTGTAGCAAAAGGTTCCAGAAGGGGTAGTGAATGCTGTCTTATGCTGATCCTCTTCTACAATCTTGATTTGATTATACCCAAAAAATCCATCCATGAGGGACAAAATTTTATGTCCAGCTGTAAGATCTACAATCATATCTATGTTGGGTAAGGGAAAATCATCTTTTGGACAAGCTTTGTTAAGATCTCTGAAATCAATGCAGATTTTGATGTCACCAAAAGGCTTAGTGATGGGGACCATGTTGGAGATCCACTCTAAATAGTCAATAGGTCAGATAACCTTAGCAGCTAACATTCTTTCTAACTCTGCTTTGACTAGTAATGCCACCTTGGGGTGCATTTTTCTAAGCTTTTGTCTGACGGGCTTTATCTGTGGATTGACTGCAAGATGATGAACTAAAAGCTTTGGATCAAGCCTTGGCATGTCCTGATATGACCATGCAAATCGACCAATGTTCTCTCTTAAGACCTCAAAGAGGAGATCAACTTGGTCTTCTGATAAAGATGCAGCAATGTGAACAAGCCTAGGGATCTCTGAAGAACCGATGTTGACTTCCCTAGTATCCTCAATTAGAATAGAAGATATCTCTGGTCGATTATCTTGAGGAGGTAATGCTAAATCCTCATGTTCTGCTTGTGGCTCTGGATGTTCTTGCTGAGGGGTTCTCTTCACTGCCTTAGCTAGTCTCAGATTCACCTTAGTTCCCGTTTTGGGTGTATCAAAACTAGGTTGGGGATTTTCTCCAAAATACCCCTTGGGATCTAGCTTGTAGATATAGGCAAAATCTAGCTTTGTTTTCTTGTGAGGTGTTTCAGGTCCCATGAATCTCAGAAGTGCTTCCTCTGATGTGAACTCATCAATGTGTATGACACTTGGTTGGTCCCAATCTATGAGTTGTGGATGGGCGAGTGGTAGGTCAATGAGGTCGATGGATAGTTCTTGGAGAACGGAGTCTCCGAGGGAGATTTGGTCTAGGATATCATCCTAGGCTCTCTTTTCAACTTCCTCAGGAATGTCTTCGATTTCAACAAGGTCATGGTGAATGTTCAAAAAAGCATGACTGTCTGTATTGGTGCCCTCAGTTGTGGGTATGCCAAAGCCAAGACCTGACTTCGATTCCCACTTATGTGCGTCAATGGGGCACTGCATGCCTCTTTCTTCTAGTCCTAGACCACCACCTTGATAGTTCCATTTGTCAGTGATGAGCTTATGTTCCCAGGGATACTTCTGGCTGAAGTGATCAAGGCGTGCCTGATTTCTTTGAGGTGCATCCTTATGTAACCAATTGTTGATATCTGGAGTGAGCTCCTCATGAAGAGGGATTTTCGAGGATACAAAGGTTCTTGGGCTAAATTGTTTGTATCGAGGAGGTGGAATCTCCTTAGCTTTATGATATGTCAGTCATCCATGGGCATGTGGATCAAGTGGTAGTGCCCCAATAGCAAATGCATCTGACAAACTATACTCTCCATAGCCCTTGTTATTGATCTTCATGGTAGATAGGGTAGAGGTGAGGATGGTTTCTGGGTCATTACAAGTGTGGGATGAGCTGGCGATGGATGTGCTGATATCAATTCCAAGGAAATGGTTTGTATATGAAGCTTCAACTGCATTGTAGTAAGCAAAGGGTTTTAGATCGACATGGATGGTTACCTCAATGCCTTGATGTGGAATTTTGACGCACTGATGGTAAGCGGATGGAACGGCTTTCATGGCTTGAATCCATGGGCGACTGAGGATGATGTTTAATGGTAGGTTTAGATCAATAACATGGCAGAGTGTCTCTTGGATGACTAGCCCAACCTTGATTGGCAACAAAATAGTTCCTTCTGTGGTTCTTTCCAAGTTGTCATAAGCTTTGATGGTGATAACCTCACTAATGATATCTACCTTAGTATACCTAGCTTGTTTTATGAATTTTAGGGTGAAAATATTCAAGGCTGATCCATTATCTACCATTACTCTTTTCACGAAAAAATTGGATACCATGATGGCTATGCGAAGTGGAAGGGTGTGATCTGGCTCGACCACAGGTATGTCGGTGGGTTTGAATGATAAGGCACATGAGGATGAAAGGTGTCCAACAAGATTACAAAAATCAGTAGCATTGATATCATAAGGGACACAGGATTCTATGACAGCACTGTCAAGGATGTTCTTGTACATAGGACTAGTGTGAAGAAGGTCTAAAATGGAGATTTGGGTTGGCATGTTCCCAAGGTGTTCCAAGATATTGTACTGGCTTTTTGATGGAGCTGATGGTGCTGGTGAAATGGGTGGGCCTACGATGTTAAATCGGGCTCTTCAAGTGGTGACTGCACACTCATTGTTTGGTCCTTGGATATTGATAACATTGATAGAAGGCTCTTTCTCGGATATACAACCTATAAGGCTACCATAGTCTATATAGGATGAAGTGTGGTCATTGTTCTTCCCATGCTATTGGTTTGGCTGACGGTTGTTGATGTTGTTGTTGTTGGTTTGGATAGGTGCTTTTCTAATATTTTGATTGTTGTGAGGAGGAAAAGCATTTTGATAGATCTGTAAGCCTGCATTGGGAGAGGTTTGGGCACTAACAATGATTTCCTTTCGATCAATGAGGTCCTGCACATAGTCTTTCAGTTTCATGCATCTGAGGGTAGTGTGACATTTTACCCTATGAAATTTGTAGTACTCATTGTCTTTGTACCATGCAGATTTGGATTGGCTTGGGTCAATTTTTTGGGTAGGAGGAAATTTGATGAGGTTTTCCTTGACTAATTTCTCAAAAATGACATCCAATGGCTCACCAAGGGGTGTATAGTTTCTAAGTGTAGGTTGGAATTTGGGCTTTTGTCCTGCAGCTACATTGATGGCATTAGCTTGATTTCTAGACCCTTGAAAGTTTGGTCTTGGATTATGGTTTTGATAGCTATGGTTATTATGCTATTGGTAGTTGATAGCTTGCTCATTGTTTGGTTGATAGGGTGGGTTGGATTGGTTGTGAGAAGGACCAACAATATTCACATGTCTGGTGTCAGTGATGCCATCTGTTGCAACATGCTTGTTTTTTGTTCCAATACCTAGACGTGTCATTGGAATGTGATTGATTTTGGTTGGCTTCCTTGTAAATCTTGACCACACCATCTTTAATGAGTCCTTGCTCAAGGATCATTCCTTTCTCTTTGATATCTTTGTAGGTCTGCAAACAGTTCATGGTCATGTGGTGAGCCAAGCTAGGATGGGCATTATCAATAAACATTTTCACCAAATGGCGCTTTGGCAAGGTGTAAGATATGTGGGTGGTAAGGGTTTTCCATCTTTGCAGATATTCGGGAAGGCTTTCTCCACTTTTTTCTTGGTGTGGACAAGATCAACTACTGATAGCTCTGTTTCAACAAGATGGGCATATTGGGCTACAAATGCCTCAGATAATTCAACAAAATTTTTAATTGTGCCATAGGGGATTCTATAAAACCATTCAGGAGCTGGTCTGGCCAAGATTTTGGGAAAGAGACGCAAGAGGAAGACGTCATCTTATGCCACTTCTTGGCAGTGCATGTAAAATTCTTTGATATGTGTGACAGGGTCTCCTTTTCCTCTAAATTTGTCAAATTTGGGTCTCTCAAAATGCTTGGGGAATGGTGTCATGGTAATGGCTCTGTCAAATGGGTAAGGGCACACATTCTCAAACTTGAAAGTTTTTGGATCATTTCCCTCTTGGATGTTCTTCAAAGCTATTTTCATGGCTTCCCATTCTGAATTAATGGGTGATGGCTGGGGTGCCCCCAATGTAGGAGTGCCTTGAGGTAGGTATGCACTAGATGGGGCCACTGAAAATGGATGGCTGTGAGGGATTTGCTGATAGGGATTGTACATTTTTTGGGCAGCTACATGGTGGATGACAGTTTGCTGAAGGGGAGGTGGCGCATAGTGCTACATGTCCCGTGAGGCTTGCTGTTGATATGAGATTTGAGGAACATAAGTTGACTGTGGGATAAATGAATTTCTTTGTGGAGGTAAGGTATAAGATGGTTGTGAAGCTTGTGGAAAGGATCGGGGGGCTTGTGGGGTTTGACCAAGGTATGTGGGCTGCGCCCCCATTTGGGATGGTACCTACAAATAATTGGTGGTTGGCTAGATTGGTGGGTTACCTCCTATAAGTGGCATTGAAAAGTAGTTGCTAATAGGAGGTAATGGATTAGTTGGTAGTGGAGGTGGTGGGAATTGAAAGCTAGGAAATGGAATTGATGGGGTTTGATAGCTTGGTGGCTGGATTTGGAAGCTTGGTAGAGTGGTTGCGGGAGCTTGGGTCACTTGAGAGCTAGGTAGAACATTGGTAGTAGCTTGTGGGGTTTGATAGCTTTTTGGAGTGAGGGTAGTAGCTTGTGGATTTGTGGCTGATGGCACTGAGCTCCCAAGACCTAATGGAAATGATGGGATTGTGCTTTGGGCTATGGTGAACAAGCTGGGGGTGATGAAAGGTTGATTACATGGCCCCATGGGTGGCATCCCTATTTTATATTACTGAGGTTGGCCAAAGATGCTAGCACTAATTTGGGAGATGGGTGGATTTGGAAGGTTGGGTTAGGGAGCAGCAGTAGCAATAGTGAAGGGTGTGAATGGTGAGGTGTTTTGGGTAAAGGGGGTGTGGAGCAGAGAGGTATGAACCAAGGATGGAGTGGTGGTGGCTGGGTTGGCTTGCGGCATGGAGATTTCAACTTGGGTGGATGACGGTATGTTTGGGTCTGTTGGATCATATGGATTGGCTGGAGGCTCTTCTTTTTGCATATATTGAGGATAATTTGGATCATAAGAGCCTATGGGTGGTCGCAGCTGCCCAAATAGTTAGTGAGATGGATCTGATAATGGAGGGGGTCTTCCAAATTCAAAGGTTCCTACATTTTCCCTTCAAAAATTAGCCACGATTGTCTCTTTGTTCTTGTCTATAATGGCGTTTACCAATACTGCATTTCCTGGTTGGTTCATGAAAGCTTCAATGTCAATAGATGATGGTATAGATTTCTCTAGGCTGAAGGATGGCTGAGTGCTCAAGGGGGGTGAGGCTGTTCGATCCAAATGATAGGGCTCCATTGTTTCTTTCTTCTTGGCTAAGCGAGTGACGGGTGGCATGAAAAATGCTCCTAGGGATGAGATGCAACAAATGCTGGTGGATGCAAAAGGAAGGAAGGCTTTTCTATGCAAATGATTTCCTAGGTTGAGGCAAAGCTATATGAAAAAACCTAAGGAGGATTGGGTTGGGGATTCTAACTTCAAAGATATGTTACCAAAGCACAAAAGGTCTGCTTTCCTATGTGCAAGCTTGGTGGTGATTGTGTCAACTTAAGGATAGAATGATGATCCTTTAGGAAGAACACAAGATTGACCACTTGTGGATCCCAACCTTTAGCTCAAGGTGATGAGGGATAACAAGCAGAAAAGCTAGATTACCCTAGACAAAGCTTTTTCAAAGGGATAACCTTGGTGAGATTGGTGGTTTTGAAAGATTTTAGGAATGGCAAACTTTTAGCAAGGTGATAGCAATTTTTGAAGGCTTGGATGTGAAGATTTTGGATTGCTGGCTAGATGGTTTGGTCCTAAATGATATGGATGCGCTAATAATGCTTGAGGGGATAACCTAAGATGGCTGAATTTTCTACAAATATGACTCTAAGGTGAAGCTTATCCAAGAAGGTGTGGAGAAACAAGGGTGTCTAATCATAGAAATCATGCCTAGTTGGTAAGGCATAAGCAGGATTAACTCCTGGATGTTGGCTAAATTTGATGGTGCACTCTAACTAGGCCTCTTGAAGTGCTTCATTGGTAGATTTATCCTCTGCTTTGTGGAGTTTGGAAATTCGAGGACTTGGTGTTAGTTCCTTTCTCTTGGCTGAAAGTTCTTGGTATGCCTGAGATGGTTTGAGTTTAACTTTGTGGAACTTCTGTTTGGGTTTGGGTTGCTCTGACATCAATTCTTGAATCTGCTTGGCTTTGAGAGACCTCGATTATTTTTCTTCAACTTGTTCAACTTTTGGAATAGGCAGTGACTACGCTAAGTGTACCCTAAGCTAGGATTGACCAAGTTTGGCAAACATTCATTCAACAAATAAAAAAGCAAGCAATAGATAGGAACAACCAGATAGAAGTTTTTGATTCTCAGAATGTGATACTTGCGCTGAGGAGTGTGTATGTTTTACAAACGTTTCGATCAGTCACTTCAAATGCATTAACACTCTATATGGTTGTCTATAAGGCTGACAGTTGGTTTAGCTAGGGAGTCCTCGATATACCCAAAGGTACATGAGGCCCAAATTCGTTGATGAAACCAACAAGATGTCACACAGTAGAGAGGAGCGGTAACCCACTTCTCCTCTTTCACTTCTCAAGGGTATAAAGTTCCTTGAGGCTTAGCCTGAGTGACAAAAATCTTGATTCCAAGAGAGGTGTCTTTCGATTCACCTCCTGATTCTTATACTCTGCCAGAACACTAGAGTTGAGGTCGTCCAAGGGGTGATGAAATCCCCAAGCAGGCCTCCTAAAAAGAAACAAGATTTTGGATCCTAATCTTATGCACTCAAGATGGCCTCAAAAGATGACAAGGGGAGAGAAGACTTGGATGACCTTGGGCTAAAAAAAAAAAATACGCTTGTTCTTTTACCAACTGACTCTTATGTGTGCTAATCTAGACTTTGCAAGCACTCATGTTTAAGAGACAATGTTCAATTCCAACTTGAAGCACCAACAAAAATAAATCAATCAAAGAATACAAACAAGAAAAAGAGTTAGGGTCAACAAAAGCAAACTCGCGTGCTCGGAGGCCCTCCACGTCAAGTATCGATTAATTTCTTTTAAAGCATCCAAGAGTTGGTGTGATTTTGTTTTAAGCCCAAAGCAAAGATGTGTGAGACTCGATTTGTCAAGCACATGCTTGGAGGCCCTCCACGTCAATAGTTGTTCAATTTTAGTGCCCAAACTTGAAGTGTGATCGATTTAATCTAGATTTTTGGTCATTTAAATTTTTTGATAAAGTTAAAGCAAATGTTCAAAGACCAAGTGAGTGAGTTAGATTGTGGAACATTTAACACCTTTTTCAAGTAGACCCATCCCTATAAATGGCGCTGAGATTGCAACCAATGGTTGAATTGATGGGTAATTAGAAAAGAGGTGAGTCCAAGGAACTACTCAAATTGATTTTTGCAAATTTTTATTTAACTTAACAAAGTTTCTTAAATGTCCAAAAATCAAACTTTACCTAAATTGCATGTGGAAAAGAGATTTGTTTTGTTCAATTTTAGAAGCTCCAAATAAAGTGTTTGATATTGCAATGGTTAATTGATCCTTGGAATTCAAGATTGGATTTTTTGTTTTAATCATGCATTCAAGGAAATTTTGATTTTAATCCATGGCATTTAAGAGTGTGTTTAGCAACATGCATTCAAAGACAAGTGATTAAACATTCAAATTTTTTCCTTTGAGCATTCAAGATTGAGATTTTGTGTGTTGTTTTAAGAACTTTGAAGTTCTTTGTTTAAACATTAGATCATTCAAGATTGTTTTGGACTCAAAAGTGAAAATGACTCTTTGGACTATGGTTTTCATTCAAGATTTTGTGTTCTAGTTTGCATATTTTAAGCCCAAAAATGATCTTCCTAGATTGTTTTGATGCATGAAAAACCTAAGAAACATTCAAGATTTTGCAACAAGACATTTGTTTGGAACAAATAAAAAAGCTTTTAGGACAATTTTTGGCAACCATTTAGGACTCTTAGTTTTCATGAGATTTTTAAAAGAACTTTAAAATATTTGCAAATGAGGTTCATTTTATCCTTGATTGATGCTTTGAGTTTGATTTAGATTTTAGTGTGCACTTAGTGTTGATTTTGAAATGGAAACTTGAAGTTCTTTTTAAATTTCCAAAAATGAAGTGTTCCTAACTTTGCATGAATGCATCTAAAACCTTGATGTTGCAAGGATGCAAATGATTGAATTGGTTTAGTTTCACTTGTTAAAAGGACTTTTTTTTTGTAAATTTTTAGTTTTTAATGGATTTAAGTATGATTTAGGGGTTCATTTTAAGCACTAAAAAGAAGTGTGTATGATTTTTCTTTCTTCAAAAAAATGGCCAAGATCTCCCACAAAAAGAAGAAGAAGAAGTAGATGGAATAAGAAGAATATAGACAAGAAGAGGAAGCAGAATTCCAAGTGCTTTGTCCACCTATAAGCTTGAAAAATCTGCAAATACTATGAGATAGATTATGAGTTCTTTTGTCTTTTTCATGCTCATGTGGACCTACAAAACCAATTTATACAATCCTACCAATCACAAAAACAAACAAAATTAGCCAAAATTAGCAAATGACATACAAAACTTGACTAAAAAAGCTAATGAAGATGACCCATGCGGGGTCCCATCGGGCGTGCCAAAATGTATATGAGCAATGTTAGTATGCTAATAGAAAAGAAATTTAAATAAAGCTTCTACAAACTAAACAAAATTCATAAAATTCAAGATAGACTAAGATGAGCTCTCAATTAAGAATATGAACCATTAATGGGCTCTCTCAATAAGAAGCTCTCTTGTCGAGTAGCTTTATCTAAATATATAGGATGTATGCTCAAGCTTTATGCTTCAAAAAGGGCTTCAAATGGAGTTGAAATTTGGGTGTGAGTGTATGGTTTTGATGTAAAATGACTTCTTAAAATGGCATTATGACTTTACTTCATGGATTGTGTTGTTTTGCAAAGGGGAAGGATCCAATTTATAGGCAAGAGGCTTGAGGGTTTGAGGGCTAAGATGCAAGGATGGGGAAAAGTTCATGGAGGGCTCAGATTACATGAGAGGAGAGCACATGGATTGTGCTTCCTTACAGCCAATCAGGGAGTGACACATGTCACAGGGTGAGAGGATGGAGGAAAGGGGAAGGATGAGTCAACAAAGGAGGCTCAAGGGATAAAATCTTCATAAAAACCCTCATAATGGCTTGTAAGAGCAATGAAAGGGCTTTGGAAGAGTCATTTATGGCCTACTAGGCTTCATAAAGTTTTATGGTTGAGATATTTTGAGGGAGATGAGAGGAATTTTGACTTGGGCTTGATTAGGAAAGTTTTAAGCTTGCTTAGGATTGTGGAAATGATTAGAGGATGGATTAGGATGGTTTAGGATTAGCTTAAGGATAGGCAAGTGGATGGCATTTAATGACGGTGGGTGAAGGAGGAGATATTTGTTAACTTTGGCTTGGGTTAGTAAGTCTTAACCCATGTTTAGAGAATGTGACAAGGTTAGGAGGGGATTAGGATTAGGTTTAAAGACATCTTCTAGAAGAGTCTAGACTTTGGATGAGGATAAAGACTTTCTAGAATAGTCTAGAACTTCCTAGGATGAGGATGAAGACTTTCTAGAAGAGTCTAGAACTTCTTAGGATGAGGATAAATTAGATTTTTAGGAAATTAATAAAGTTTTATTTATTTCAAGGGTTTGGGTTGAGGAGATATTTATTAAAACTTTTTTAATAAACATGAGGATTAATATTTAATCTTAATTAAATATTTTGAGTTGGGATTAGGGGTAGGAAATGATGGGATTAGCCTTTAATCAAAATTAAAGAAGGATTAGAAGATTTTGGAAGAAGTTAGTGGTCTTAAGGAAATTGGCCAAGTTTTGGGCAAAAAATAAATTTTTTATTTATTTTGGGTTTTTTGGTCAATTTATTAATTAAATAATTAATAAATAAGGAAATAATGTTTAAATAAGATTTAAACATTTTTGGGAGGGATTCCTTAATTAAATATTTTTAATTAAGATATAGGGATTTAATGGCATAAAAATAAATAAATTAATTAAATAAATAAATAATTAATAAATGATGATGTCATCAGGAATTTTTTAGATAATAAAAATACTTTATTTTTTAAAGGTTTTTAGGTGGTAGAGGAGTAGGAAAGGAAGCAATAAGCCTTTGAGAAGACTCCCCAATTTTTGATATTTTGAATTGTTTCCCTTTATACTTAGCCATTTCATTTCCAAATCTTAGATTTTTTTGAATTTCCTCATTATAAGCTACTAAGACTTGTTTGTCCTTTTTCTACGATTCCCACACAAATCTCTTTTCCATCCTTATAGTGGCTAGTGTGAGGTTTTTTGTTCCAACATTTAATTTTTCTACCTCCCCATTTGGGGTGTCCTCCAATCTTTTTATAATCAAATTTCTTGTTATATCAAAGTCACTAGGCTCATAGGAGAAAGTCCTAGATCCTCTTTTTAGAGACCAAATGACCAAAGTAGCATGGTCTTCACTATACTTTACACCACTTAATGTTATATGTTTTTTCTCTTCAATAGTTATTTCCTTTTTCACAGCATTAAAAACCACGACATATGCAATATCCCAATTAGGGAGAAGTGGCACCCTAGCTACTTTAATCATTTTCCTTCCTTCTTCAAGAGTTATCTTGTTGAATTCTTACATCATTAAAGCTTTAATCTCACTCTACACAATAGAGTCTTCTTCAGAAAGTTGTTTTATTTTCCTTTCATTGTGTCTTTCTCAAAAATTTGCAATGTTGGTTCTCCATGCAAACTAATAGAAATCCCTTTACTTTATAAAATTATCATCACATAGGAGTTCATGACTAGCCTATTCAATTATAAGATGTAGATCCTTTCCTTTAAAATTAGCCAAAGTCAGCTCAAGGCTAGGTATAGGGAGTTCTTTCATAGTTCCTTCCTCCAGCTCTATTGTCATGATGAAGACTCTATCCTAGCATCTGACATGCTCTATTTGATCCATAGTGAGCTATTATTCTCCTACATAGATGGAAGACTAAGATGGTGTGTAAATTTCTCCTTGAACCATAAACTCCCATTCAATCTTTTGCCTCTTTGATGCTGGCTCTGATGGCCTTTCTTCAAGATGGGGTTTCTTTGAGGGAACACTGGTAATTGCTTCAATTTTCCTTTTTCCCTTAGAATTATCTTGTTCTTCAACTCTAATTATATTGTAGCCAACCCTTCTTTGAATAACCAATCGACCTAAACCCATAGCAAGAGTGAAAGATAATCTATTTGTTACTTATCTTTCTCCATTAGGATAGGTTCTGATGAGGAGAGATTTCTTCTCATTCATGATATCCATTATCTCTCAAACATGGTCAATATTGTTTTAAAATCTTATTAGGATTTTTTTTGGCCTCTGACAATGAGTTGTAATCTTTTTTGAGAATGATTTATAAATTCAAGTACCCTTGAATATACTATCCACTTCTCCTTCTTTACCTTTCCCTCCTACAAGGAAAATTCATTCCTAACAATGTCCTCTAGAAAATACAACTCATGCTTCCTAGCTTTAGTCTTTTCTCTTTGCCTGAAAAATTAAAAGAATCCCTCATTTTCATTGAACCTTGCATAAAAAGTAGCCATCTTGTAGGGAATCAAAATTTTGTACAAAAATATCTAGCCACCCTTTGTAATTGCAAACTCATGTGTAACAATACATGTGGGAAATATGTAATCTCTTGATCTACCTATCAACTCTAGTTCCTCCAATCCACCTATTTGCAACAAAATTTCTAGTAAGCCTACCTTAAAAGGAACTTGTTAATGCAACACATGTGGGCTCCATTGAAATCTATATACCCTAAATATAGTTGATACTGGATATTTGATGATATTTGCCCAATTATGGAGACTTTCAAATTATTGGGGGAATCCAGAGGTCTAATGAAATCCTAAAGAAAGTTAAGAATCCTTGGATTACTATTTGATAATAGAATCCTCAATATAAATGCAAAATACCTATCAAACCTCACAAAACTAGCTTCACCTGCATCCCATGTCATGTTTGCACTCTACAACTAAACTAGCAAAGTCTCTCCATCATGTTCTCTAGTTAATTTCATCTCTTTCTAAAAATATTGAACTCCTTTGAAAAGAAACATATGTGTCAACATAGAATAGAGACCAATTTTTTTCTCAATCTTCTCCTTCATAATCCCAATCAATCCCACATGGATTTCTTTATTCAAGAAAGATGCAAGGTCAAAAATAATAAATTAACCTAGAAAGATGAAATATGTACCATCATATACATAAATTTAATTGGCATATAGTCCTTATCTTCACCAAAAGGGAGCCCAAAGTGAGTGAGTGTGTTATATATTCCATGATCAGTGAGTTGAGAAAATGCTTTTGGGTAAAAGTACAAAGCTGTGTCACCTTTCAGGCTGACTTATCAGAATGATTGAATTTGAGTATTTCAATCTAAAATTGATTTTTTTTTAACATATGATCTAGATGAATTCATTCTAGATAAGTTATATATGGTCTCATACTTTTCCAAATAGAAGTTTCTATTAAATGCATGTTTTATACTAGTTTGTATCCAATTACTAAAGAATTAAAATTATTTCAGAAACATGGTGTTTCAATAACTCTTGCTATTTTTTATGATATATTTTTAATAACATATAAACACCATTTTATAGATCTTAGAGTCAAGAATATTCTCATGTAGAGTTTATAGTGTTTTAATTAGATATAGTATATTGAAATTAAAAACTTTCACAACCATATATTTTAACACTTGAAAAGATGTTAGTTTTGAGAAAGAAAATAATAATAAATCATGTCAAAAAATCTAAAAATTATTTGACATTCTAGAGGAGAGAGTCCTCTTCTAGAATGTATAAGTTTTCTCCTAGTTAGAATAAATTTGTTTTGAAAAATGTGGTGGGAGATGAAAACTATTGATTTTGGGTGAGTTGAAATTTCAATCCATATAAAAGAGAAGATATAGTTGTAAAGTGAATTTTTTATTTTTAATTGTTCTAGATATATATGTTATCTATATCATAGTCTTAGATCAAAGGGAAATAAGTTTATTTGCATATAGTTTTGTGGTGGGAACTAGACCCCTAATTTTCATTATTTTTCAACACCCAAAAGTTATCTATAAAAAAATTTAGGAAAATATATCAATTTTTATTCCAAATAATTATTAAAAATTATAATCCTAAAATTCATCCATTTCTACACATTTTATTAGTTTACTTCATTTCCAAATTAAGAATAATAATACAAATTATTTGTCATTGCAGGTGAACATTTATACTTTTGTTAGCCTTTTCCTTTAAAAAAGGTTGACACTGGTTTGTACTTTTACCCTTCTCAAAAGGTTCACGGGTTGAAGTTGTGAATAGTTTGAAACTCCCAATAGTGCCAAGATGTCCCCTCAATGCTCCTTGGTTAATTTTCTCTTTATAAGAGTGATATTTCTTTTCCAACTCCTGAAAGTCAATGACCTCATAATAATGTGAAGTAGTATCCACCATGAATACTTAGATTTTCTTAGGTGCTATTTTCACTAAAAATTCCCTGTTTATCCCACTTATAGTTTTGGTTATTGGATCATTCATTCAGGTTATAGAGTTGAGGAGGTCTAAATCCTTAAAGACTCCTAGGATGACTAACTTTCCTAGGTCAAAATTCCAAATGTTTCCATTTGGTGCAAATAGTTTCCTTTTTGAAAACCATTTCTTGAGAATTTTTAATTCTATTTTAGACATTTTTTCATCTTGACTCAAGTTACCTCTATCATATAAACCCTTAGTTACCTTTAACCTGGGATTTATAGGGATCAATTTCTTAATTTGCATGGTTTCATTAGCAGACTCATTCAATTGTTCTAGGAAATCATCATGAATATTCTAATGCATGTAATCCCTTTACCCAGAGAAACCTTTCTTTGGAGGCATTGTAAGTAATAGAGACAAGAAATCCAAATTCTTCTTAAGAATATGAAATTACTTACTTGGCTCAAAAAATTTGTATCTAGTTATCGTAGTAGATTAGTGTTGCAGAAAATCATAATTTTTCTATACACATGAAACAATTTCAGTAGTCACCATGCTCCAACTCTTCAACAATCTATTTTTAGAATGAAACCATCAAATTTTCTATTATAGTTTTCATATCAATTCATACGAGAGTCCATTGTTTCTTATAACTATTTTAAAAAGAAGAGAGTTTCATGTTTTAAAAGTTTAAAAAAATGATTGTTGATTCACAAAAAAATATGATGAAAAGAACTTCATTTGCAAGTTGATTTATTTTCCATCCTCTAATTTGGTAGTCAAACTTATCACATCATGAAATTTGGAAACTATTGTCACAAAGGTTTGCATCCTTGTCCAAAGTTTTTACCTAAGGACAACCTTGTGAAACATGGAAACAACCTCCAAGCTATGGGACCTGAATTGTGAGGTTGACTCTCCAAAGAAGGCTAACTTCCTTTACTATTAGGGTGCACCTAACTACTCTTGGAGAGGAAAAGGGACAAGGAATGCATAGAAGCAAATCTACCTATTCTAACCTAAGGGCAGTGATGCACCAAAAATAGAGTGTTCGAACCAATCTCTGCCCATACATGCACTATTGAACCATCATGGCACCAAGAGATATACACATCCAAAATTTCTTTAATCTAACAATCACATGCAGATAAGAAAACCCAAATGAATGACACAAGGAAAGAGAGGATTCACTTATATACCATTCATAGGCCAAAAGAGATATAGTCATGCAAGATTGCAGATATCTACAATACACAAATGAGAGGCAAATAGTTCTTGCACTTCACATCAATGGCTAAAGGAGATAAGAATGTCATATAGTGCAGAGGAAAATGGGATTTACAGTGAAATTGCAGAGCAATATCAGAAAAAATAGAGAAGATTCGACGAGTACAAAATCTACAAAAATTCCCTTTATAGCTCAGGCATCATTGAGATATTTTCTAACTGAAGTTACTCCACAACCACTGCCATTAAATCTTACAAAGAATAATCATGCAAATCTAGGGAAAATCCAACCTTGGCGTAGACCTAAGTACAATGAAATCTAATATTTGGTCAAAACAAGACCTCTAGAAGATAGGAAATGGTGCCATTAAACCATTCTGACCAAAAAGATGGATAAATTGGGGTGGTGGAGTGTTTTCTTTCTATTTACTAGGTTCAACATTCATTCGAGAGTAGTTGGAATTGACCATGAGGATCAAATTATGTAAGAAAACTTGATTTCCTTCATTTTTGGCTCATTTTTCAGCAAAGTCAATAGGTCAACTGAGTCTTACAACCAAAATGGGCCACGTGGGCCAATGGTCTTTTATTTTTTTTCCATCTCGCAAGGCCTTCCCAAGTTTGACCACATCTAACTGACTAACCGCACCACCTCCCAACTCTGACTGTGACAGTCTCATAACTGTTGGCCCTCATTGCCAACACCCTAGTTGTAATGTAACTCCCTAGGCCCACAAGGACAAGTGTCCTATAGGCACTTCCCTGCAATGTTTAACTTTCTCACATCTCCAAAATGCGAGAAAGTGTTGATCGTTGATCTCCATGAGATCAACGATCGCGAAAGATCTTATCATATTGTGCTTGCCTGCTTAAAGTTTCTAGGCCCACGAACCACTCAACATATGACTCAGCCTAACCTAGCCCCATTTGGCATCACCCTATGGCTTCATAATAACCTGACCCCACAAGGGCATGTGGCAAAAAGGTGCTTGCCCAAATTCCTTAATATCCTTGCATCTTTATAATGCAGGGAAGCACCAGCCCTTGATCTCATTGCATCAGAAGGTGTACATAACCTGTACCCTTTGAACCTACATGAATATCCTTCATGACATCATTAGGACATGTGTGACCAGGGCACCTATCCGCATTGTCACAAAGTCTAACAGAAGACAAAATGTGGGAAAGTAGGCGCCAATCAAACTGCTAGCTCACTAGTAGATCTCCAACCTTGAGGCCCACACAAGAACATTTGCCTTTACACCATAAATTTTTGACTAGTCACTACCTCACTACCAAAAAAAATCATAAACTTCTCGGTAGTGATATAGCGAGCACCGACAGTTCATCAAAAATTGACATTGAACTTCATCTTTACTACTGCAACAAAATTTTGATGGTCACTACATTGCTATGGGAAACAACCTTGAAAATTTTCATAGCAAGTATGCGACATCCATAGATCTTAATGAGATCCAATGGTGGGGAAAGTTGTAGGCTGACGGAAACAAAATAGGAGAGAAAAGAAATACAATAAAGTTTTAATCATTTTATTTTTTGTATTTCTCGGGCATTAAAATAATATTAATGATGGGAAGTGGCCGTTGGGTGGGTCAAGTATTTGAATTCAAATTTTGGCAGGGGGCAAAAATAGGTAACATAAACCTTTTTCTTTGTCAACATCCTTTGTATAATGGTTGCAATGTATGTAACACATGTCGAGTTGTCATTATGTCACTATGGTTAAAAATTGAGAAAATCTTGTTAATGACATAATGATAGCCTTAGATCTACCTTAGATATAACAATTAAGAAAAAAAACTTAATTCAAAGTGGTCCATACATTCTACATGCCATATCATTTCTATATTGCTATGGTTAAAAACCTTTCATCTTGGGATAGCGACACAATGAAAATGCTTGATTAATTTCTAATCTAGTGGCTAGAAAAATATCTATATTATAAACTGCATTGGACCATAGGGACATGCTTCACCATGTCATTATGTCTCTATGATTAAATAGCTTACATCTTTCTATAGTGACATAATGACGGTCATAGATCTATCCTTAAATAGATAACTCATAACATCTTGTTTTGATACTATACTTGGCTCAAGTGAAATAGGTCCCACCTATTCCATGTGTCATGTCATCACTATATTGTTATGGTTAAAACTCTTTCAACTCTCATTTGTGACATAACAACAACCATATATTTCTAATCTAATCAATGATTGAGAAAAAACTTCAAAAACTAGCACAGCTTGTAGAAGAATGAATCAAGAACAAACATTTGTCATGTTTTTGACTACCTTACTTCCTCCAAAAGGAAATGGCCCATAGGGACATGTAGTTATGTCACCTTGCTTAAAAATCATACAAGTATCCATGACAACATAGAGATAACTATAGATCAAGAAATAATTGGATGTCTAAGAAGATGCACCTAATCATTATTTTTTCTATGGTCCTACATGACAGATGTCACTTCATTGTTCTATCACTTGGATTAAAAAGTTTACAACTCTTCTTAGTAATATAATGAAAAACCTTGATCTTTGAGAAGATCACAAGCTCTCATTATAACCTTAAAATTTTGGTTTAAAAATAGGTAACTCATGTAGGAAAAAGGGAGAACTATGGTCAAACTTGAGGTTGAAAATGAGTCATGAACTAGGAAAAAATGTAAATCCTAAAAGATTTTAGAAATTGTCCTAGAAAAATAAATTTAGAATAAGAAAATTAAAAGGATACTAGGGCCTTTTTCAAAATCTCCCACCTCAAATCAAAAAGGTGTGGTCAATTAATAATTTTTTGAAGGAACCTAGGGCATAAAAGATATTAGGGAATAACAATTATGGATTTTATATGATATGCTTGATCATGAGAAATGAAAACTCTAATTTCTTATATAAAATAAACTAGATTTTCAAAAAGAATTTTAAGGATTCCAACTAGGAAAATAACTAGGCCAATAGGCCGAATACAATAGCAATTAAAATAATCATTTTGCAAGATCCCTCGAGATCGAACCAAAACCCTAGGTAGAACAAATCTATACTCTAGTAGAAATCTCCAAGGAAGAAATAAATTTTTTCTTGAAAGTCCACCAAACAGTCTCCTTGTTTTCCAAGCCTTAACTACTAGCCCTTCTCAAACTTTACCTGAGATCTAGGTGTAAACTGCCTCACATTTGGTGCTCTATCCATAGACTTAGGAAAAATTCACTCACTCAGCTACTCCATCTTCATCATTCTAGGTCTCACACTCAATAATGACTCACTCCACTGAATGAATGACTTAAAACTCCATAAGACTCCCTTACTTATAACTAATTAAGCCGCAAGCTGACCTAGTATGTTACAAATTAAAGAAATTCTTACATCAAATGTAAATTTAAGCCACAAGTTGGCTTACAATAGAAATTAAATATATACAACCAATTCAAATTCTAAGGTTGGCTCACACTGGAAACCAAATATAGACAACATGGGAAAAGCTAGATCCAAGACATGACCAAGCATCTAAAAACCACTTCTAAATATTAGCAATAATTAGGATAACACTACAACTTGGATAACATGAGAGGTTAATAATTGGTTAACACTGCAATGAAGCATTTTCAAGCTCCTAGTGTATGCTTAGTGCCTTCGATGATTGTGCACCTCTTCTTTGAGAGAGTAACACTCCAAGTACTCTCCAAAGCAACTAATAAGCATTCCTTTAAAAACTCTAAAGTAGTTAATTGTAAATTCGTTTCCATAATCCATCATAGTAATTCTATGCTTCTGGATTTTTATTGTGTGAATTTTTTTGAGCCAATTGTAAATGCATTTCCAAATTAGTTACTAAGAAAACCCATGATGCTCCTACATCATACTCCCCAGGTAAGTATAAAAGTGTGTCAAAGAAAGATCTAATCCAATCTTCATATTCATCAAAGGCTTCTATTCCATCAAGGACAATAAAAGCAATCTATAACAGCCACATCTACATCATTTTGTCAAACACGAAAATCTCCAAAATCTCAAAAACCTAATCAACATTCTCGCTCCCAAGAACAAACTAAACATAATGCTCCATAGGTAAATCCTCATCCATGTCAACCATAAAAAAAAAAAAAAAAAACATAGAGATTTGCAAAACAATGTAGATCCAAAACTAAATCCACATTAGTGGCATTGCCAACAAATGCCAAACTCCCAACACTAGCAATCTCATTACTCATAATAAGATCACCCACAACAATTAGATCATCCACAACCAAGTGCTCTACAATTTCCATGTTAGACTCAATCAACTAATCATGAAACCAATCTCCATCCTAGCATCAACAAGGTTAGGAACCTTTTTAGCAACAGGCACAAGTCTCTCTATAGGTTTTACATTTGACTCCATAGACCGATCAACAAAACCAACCTATTCCACCTTGACCTTTCTATGCAATCTTTATTCTCAAAAACTTCGTCTAATGACTAGATAACTCACTTTTGGATCAGTAGAATCGAACTGCACAAACATTTGCAAAACTCAACCATCCCTTTCTTAAGTTAATTAGCCAATCTAACTTCAAATTGAGTAGACATCTCTAAATATTTCTCCTCTACCACATCATTGAGATTTGCAATCATCCCAGGGTACAAAATTTTCGAAGACATTTTCCAAGATCTTCACAAACCCTATTCAATAGATCATTCCCACACATCTTGTGACAAACCTGAATTTTTTCTAAGTTAGATCTCAACCTACAACCTCCCACAAACAACTTGGGAAAAATCAAAAGTCTAGGAACATAGATCTATAATACACATCCCACAAACTCTCTATGATCATGCTCCAACAATATCAACCTTCCCTCTTTACAACCATTGATCCATCTACAAGTCCATTGTAATTGCAAGTCAGAACCATGATCTGCCACCTCATAACCAAGTTATCTAGGACTCCAAAAAGAAAAATCCACCATAATATTAACCAGATCGAGATATTTTAATATCAACTCCTCTCAACTGAAAGTCCTAGTACAAACTGCCTCAACTTTGGTGATTTGTCTAGACATTGAGGAACCACTATGCTCTAATACCATTTGATGTAGTGCAAGGTAAGAGAATCCCTAATGGACATGTCCTAATCTCTATCAATTAATGATGAACAGGCCCTAGGTGGAGTTGTAATCATTCATACCAAGAAGGACTTCCATAGTATTCTCACAATACCAATCAAGCATCTTCATAAGATCACTCTCCTCGATTCAAGCCACACTACGACTCTTAGAGTGCACAAAAAATTTATTGTGCAACTATAGGCTCTACATAAATTTAAATTATCCCAATGTCCCTCAATTAAATGAGCATCTTCAAACAAGAAAACATCTCTTTCTAAGTGTTCACTAGCCCAGTCACCAAAAATATGCCTCATTGTTATCCCTGGATAGACCCATACATAAAGAGGTATAAATTTTGAAGCTGATACAAAATCTTGAATTTCTCTAGTGAGAATGGGTGAAATTGGTTTCTCACCATGATACTCTAATCTTAGCAAGATCCAATAGTCAGTTGCTAAGATATTACCCTCACACTAGAATGCAATTTTCTGAGACAGACATCTTTAACCTTCTTCCATAAACTACTCTCTATCACCATATCCTTGCATTCATATGAAACCAAAAACATATGGATACATATCACACATTGTCTTTTGGACTCTCCAAAAAAGTCACATTAAGCATAGTACATAGGAAAGTCTTTCACATTCATGGTGTCTTCAAAATAAATGATTGGCTTCAGAAACACTCTACTAGGACATTCAACAATAAACTTGTCTTTCTTTGCTTCAAACGTTAACAAAAAAATGTAAAAATTGTATGGAATGAATAAAAACTTATAATATCATCAATCTAATACATTTTCAGCCGATATTGCATTGAAATAAAGAGCTTAACAATACAAACACCATATTGTATCCTCACAGGCAGAGAAGTGACTATTTGCAAGGAATTTATTATTTATTGTTCAAAAACTTCAATACATCTATTTCTTCAATCACAAACTCCTTCCCAAACTCCTAAGACTCCTCTCTCTTTTACAAAATCATGTACACATTCAAAAAAAAGACTCCCAAACTAGTTGCAACTACTCAAAATCTAGTTACAGTTAGTTTTATGGCTATTACAAATTAAGTTTATTATTCATTTTGTTGTCTAGTTGACAACCGAGTTGCCAACTTCAAAAACCCTTCACTCTTATGAATTTTTTAACCTTTTAAAGGTTCTTAGGACTCTATCATATCCTCCAAACACCTTAAACTACTCTAAAACCCTCTTATATGACTTTTAGGCTTATTTTGCCATTTTGGACAATATTACATTTTTAGGCACTTTAAGTACAATACATCCATTTCAATGGCTTTATTGGCCATATTACATTCATTAGGACCTTTATAGGTCATTAAAAATTTCATCAATACCTAGGATCCCCAAGTGACTCCTAGGTACACTCTAACTCCCAAAATGCCATTAAGGCTTACATCATTGATCCTTTTACAAAGTGATCAATAAAAACATTTAAAACATAAATGAAACATTATTAAGTGACCATTGTGGACTTATTAAAATGAAATTAACCTTCAAGGTCATGTTCATCCTTTGCTCCCCCAAGGATCTATTCCGTGATCTAAGTTCCTTTTAAGCCTTTGTCCTTGGCCCTGGTGCTCTAGCACCATACTCCACAGCTTTGAAACATTTCCAAGTCCTCTTGGAAAATTGCAAGTACACAAATGTCTATAAAAAATTTATGGTCTTCATCTTGACCTTTGGTAAATATAGATCCTCATGGACCCATGTAACTCTATGCAACTTCATCTTGCATCTTGGCTTGATCTCTGTCATTAAGGTTTGTTCATGTTGTATCTTCTTACTCACCATCATGTCAACCAATATTTCTGATTATCTTGTCTTATCTCCATTCTAGGAGAAAAATATTTCATGTTTTGAGCCTCCTCATGGCCCATCTTTGCAAATATATTGTCTTCATTGAAACTTTCTCCATCATGTACCTCCAAGACTCCTCCATAACTCTTTCATTCCTCTACTATTACAAAAAAATTATCCCACAAATCCAACTCATGTTCAAGACCTTCTAGGCCTTCCTCTCTACTATCTACTCCATCATTTGCCAAGACTTCTTCACAAGTGTTTACACCTCTCATCATAGGTGCATCATCTACTCGAAGAGTACCCATCCTAGTACCCTCTGCCCACCTCTTCATCCTTGTTGTTGCAACTAGTTTCAGAATAGGTCATTTTATCTTCTTCTTCAACATCAAGTGTCAACTTTTAGCATCCTTAAGAATCTCCTCAAGTCTCTTTAGCCTTTCTTAACCTTCATCCAAGGCTTTCTCTAGAATCTTTATCTTTTCTTCCCTCTCTTTTCTCTCTTCTTCCTACTATTCCAAAACCCTTCTTAAATTTCTTAACTCTTCTTGCCTCATCCATTCTATTTCATTCTTCCTTGTTTCTTATTCCTTCTTCTTTCTTTCTATTTCTTCTCTCTCCTTCTTATTACCATATAGGTACTCCTTCAATGCCTTAGCAATTTCTCTTTCACTCCTTGTCAAAGCCATCTTCTCACACCAATCTAAGATTCACTAGATATCCATCCACCACTTTGGAATACTCAAGGAGGATAGTTCAACTCTAAGCATCAACAAAGGGATTTCAATCCTCCAAATCTTAGATCTTCTTCACCCAAAACCTAGACCTTTCTCTCACTCTGATACCGCTTGATGCAGATGTCCTAGGTAGACTTCCAATCACTCATACCAAGAGGGACTTCCATAGTATTCTCACAATACCAACCAAGCATCTTCATAGGATCATTCTTCTTGATCTAAGCTAGACTACCACTCTCAAAGTGTACACACCATTTATTTTGCCACCATAGGCTCTACATCATCTTAAATCATCCCAATGTCCCTCAAATATGTCAACATCTTCAACCAAGAAAGTATCTCTTACTAAGTGTTCACTAGCCCAATCACCAAAAATATGCCTCATTGTTGTCCCTAGATAGACCCATACACAGAGAGGTATAATTTTTGAATCTGATATTGAATCCTCAATCTCTCTAGTGAGGATGGATATAATTGGGTTCTCACCACCATACTCTGATCTTAGCAAGATCCAATAGTTGGTTGCCAAGATACTGCCCTCATACTGGATTGCAATTTTATGAGATAGTCATCTTTAACCTTCTTCCATAAACTACTCTCTACCACCAAATCCTTGCATTCATATAAAACCAAACACATATGGATACATATCATACCTTTTATTTTGGACTCTCCACAAAAGTCACATGAAGCACAGTAAGTGGGGAAGTCTTTCACATTCATGGTGTCTTCAAAACAAATGATTGGTTTCACAAACATTCTACTAGGATAGTTAGCAATAAACTTGTCTTTCTTTGCTTCAAATGTTAACAAAACAATGTAACAATTGTATGGAATGAATAAAAGCTTATAATATCATCAATCTAATACATTTCTAGTCAACATTGCATTGAAATAAAGAGTTTAACATTATGAACACCATATTGTAGCCTCACAGGCAGAGAATTTGTTCCCTTGACCACCAATTCCTTCCCAAATTCCTAAGAGTCCTCTATCTTTTACAAAATCATGTATGCATTCAATAAAAAGACTCCCAAACCAGTTTCAATTGCTCAAAAGAAAGTTACAGTTAGTTTTATGACTATTGCAAATTAAATTTATTATTTATTTTGTTGTCTAGTTGACACCCTAGTTGTCAACTTATAAAACCCTTCACTCTTATGCAATTGTTAACCTTTTAAAGGTTCTTAGGACTCTATCCTATCCTCCAAATACCTTAAACCACTCTAAAACCTTCTTATGTGACTTTTAAGCTTATTTTCAATTTTAGACAATCTTACATTTTTGGGCACTTTAAGTGCATTACATCCATTTTAATGGCTTTATTGGTAGTATTACATTCATTAGGACCTTTACTGGTCATTAAACATTTCATCAACACCTAGGCTCCCCAAGTGACTCCTAGGTACACTCTAACTCCCAAAATGCCATTAAGGCTTACATCATTGATCCTTTACAAAGTAATCAATCAAAACATTTAAAACATAAACAAAACATTATTAAGTGACCATTGTGGACTTATTACAATCAAATAAACCTTCATGGTCATGTTCATCCTTTGTTCCCTCCTATGATCTATTCCATGATTCCATTTCCTTTTAGGCCTTTTTCATTGGCCCTGGTGGTCCTGCACCAATTAACCACATAGTGAAAAATAAATAAAAAATAAGATATAATACCAAACACAACACTTTAATCATAAAATAACTATTTACATGCAATGTTCCCAACTATAAAGCCTTCTTGATTTTGACCAAATATACTAGCAATTACAATAAGAGTTCTACAAGATCCCTCAAGATCCAACCCAAACTCTTGCTAGTCTAGATCCACACTCTGATAGAAACCTCCAAGGAAAATCTAAATTTGTGTTTGCAAGCCCACCGAGCAATCTTCTTATTTCCCAAGCCTCATCTACTAGCCTTTGTAAAACTTTACTCAAGATTTGGATGTAAACTAGCTCACATTTGGCACTCTCCACACAATTAGGAAAACTTTACTCACTCAACTAATCCATCTCCTCCATGCTAGATCCCACACTCAATAATGAATCACTCCACTAGATGAATGATTTAAGACTCTACAAGACCCCCTTACTTATACCCAACTAAGCCACAAGTCATCCTAGTATGTTACAATTTAAATAATCCCTTTCATTGAATATACATTTAAGCCACAATTCAGTTTACAATAGAAATTAAATATATAAAACCAAATTAAATGATGAGGTCATCTCATACTAGAAACTAAACATAGATAACTTAGGAAAAGTCAGATCCAAGACATAGTCAAGCATCAGAAAGCCACTTTCAAGTATTAACAACTATTAGGTTAACATGATAAATTAATACTAGGTTAATAGTATAACTTGGTTAACATGATAGGTTAATACTCATTTAAGATTGCAACAAAGTATCATCAAGATCCTAGTGTATGCTAATTTCCTTTGATGATCGACGAGCTCGAGGATTGTTGAGCACTTGTTCTTTGACTGAGTGACACTCCAAGTACTAACCAAAGTAACTATTGAGCATTCCTCCATGAACTACAAAGTAGATATTGGAAAAACCCACAATGCTCCTACATCATGATGCATTGTAAGCTCTTGTATTATACTATATAAATTTTAATATTACAGTAATATTATATTTACATTATTACTTATTTATATTATATGTTATAGTATAGCTTATTATATATAAATATAATATGTACTATTTTCTATATATTTCTCTCTCTTCTTTTTCCTTTCTTTATCCACAATGTTTTCTTCATATAATTTTGTCTCACCTCAAGCTATCTTTGATATGTTATGTTTATCCCTCTACCTCCCATTCTATCCTATATCATGTCTATTTATTTTCCCCTTACTTCCTCAAGCTTTATAAACCACGTTGTCTATTAGTTATCAGTTTGGACTTCTCCATGACTCTTGCTAAGACCATATCTCTACCTCTCCTCTTGTATAAGTGAAAGTTATTTTTCTTAGTATTATTATTATTATTCATATATAACAATGATTATTGTTAAATATTATTGTGGCTAGAGAATATATATTGGTCCATTCTCAAGCCTATGTCATTAATAAGATTTTGACTTAATATTTAGCTTCTAGGTTAAGATTACAGTTATACTAGGAGTTGTGAATAGTGTTTAGGGTTACAACTTTATTTAGGGTAAGGAGATACATCATGGTTAGGATTATGGTTAGAGTTAGGATTTAAATTAGGGTTGGAATTAAGGTTAAGACTAAGTTAGATGAAGGAATATGGTTGGCTTTTTGTTTAAATACATAGTTTTTATTAGGGTTATAATTAGGACAATGGTTAAGGTTTATGGCATGATAAGGGTTACAATTGTGTTTAAAATTTGTGTTATGATCTTTTTTAGGATTAAGATTATGGTTAGGATTCAACTTTAATGTTTGTGCTAAGGCTTAAGGTTAATGGTACTACAATATAACTTTTTGTCTGAATTGAGAGGTTTTCAAAATATATTTATTATTGGACTGATGTAATTCGACACATAATTATTTCATTCCTATCACTACCTATCTTTCAAAAATATCATGGACTGAATAGTTTCCCAATTGACTTTATTAGTTGTACAAATATATGCAAAAGACCATTTAATGCTTAGCATTAGGGTTTTGATTATAGTTATATAATTTAACAAGTATGTTTACAATTTCAAACACTTTTAAGGAGTATTTTTATGACAATTCAATCTTTTTTCTATATGTAATAGTGCACATCAATGACCATGTCGAATATTTTTTGATAGAAAAGTAATGCATTTTTCTTAGTTTTTATGTGTGTCTTATTTACATACTAAAAATATTAAATTGAAATAATTACATATCTATTACAAATTAGTGTTTTATATTTACTTATAATAAACAAAGGTGGACTTAGCAAGCTTAATGAGAAAATCAAGACTATGTATAATGATTGTATACAAAGATACAAATAGTCTTACTGTACCTTCATCATAATTTATGGAGTTTGTCTTTCCAAAATTAAATTCTAGAATGGACTCAAAACCATCCCTTAGTCTCACATTCCAATACACCCTAGTTCTTGGCAACATATAAAAATGGTGAATGGTTTGCAAATGAGGTTGCAAATAAAGTAGGTTTAACCAAGAGAAAATTTCATAGTTAAGAACACTTGAACTAGAGTAGTACTGGGATAGGTGACCTCATCGAAATTCTTGATGCTTCACTTCTATGAGCATCACCTAGATCTAATTAGCAGTAAGTGTTCCAATCATTCTCATGAGAGATGGGTTTGTGTGAAGCACCATAATGAACTATGAGTCAATGATTTTGACTCAAAAACTATAGAATCGAATCCTATTACCAGTATGAAAATTTGACTTAGTATCAAAAAATAGCTCCTATTTATTAATGTCTAAACAATAAATTGAAACAAAAACTTATGTTTTTTAAAGGTTTTTTTTCAATCTTCTTTATATTTTAATATTTTTTTATCTTTATATATTATCTTTTAGTTGGCTATTTAACCACCACACTAGATCTTCATCCTTTATCATTAACTTCATCTTTACTAATTTTTCTACAAATAGCAACATTGTGACTTGGGATTCCACCACAATGCACTAGTGTCCTTAAAAATTACTACTACAATAGGAAGTAAAAGTTGCACTATGGTCATAATGTGCTTGGATTTTCAACCATGATAGATTTGAAATGTATAATCCTTCTCATGACACTTGCTATGTATTTCATAAGACAGGACATTTGTCCCTTATCTTAATCTTCATGCAAACGAAATGAAGATATTTATTTTAGCTATTCCTTCAATTTTATCCCTTTAAATTGAGACTACAAGATATTTCATGACTTTGTTCTTATATCTGATAAACGCAAGATCCAATAGATATCTAATTTTGAGTGGCATAGGTACTGTAGGGGTAGAAATGGGAATCAAGGATACATAACCTAATTTAATCACATAAAAATACACACATACACACATACACATAAACAAAGAGAGGGAAGTCAAGGATATAGGTAATTTCAATCCCAACTCTAAAGAACTAGATCTAGAAGATTAGTCATAACCAAAGAAGAAAAGAGCACTAATGGAAACTAGGTCTAGGTAGAAGAGGGGAAAAGATATCCAAATCCTTATAAACCCTAGATAATATGATAATATATAGCTAGATATAAGTGAATATTCTAAAAAGACAAAGAAGGCAGAGAGAACACCTTTAGAAAATATTTGTATGCTTGTTGTAGTAATCAAAATGGATGATTTTTTAAAAAAATCTTGGCCTTAAACTATGCAAAGGACAAAACCTAGAATCATTTTACAATTTTTTAGGGATAAACATGATAATTAGGGCTGACTCGATCACTATTAATGCATTAGTGGTGATCTAGTCAACCATTATGGAATGAGTGTGATGTTTATTCTAATTTTATGATTCTTACGAAAGCCAAAAATGAAACTCAGATCTACATGTTCATCAATATGATATTTGTAGCTTGTAATAAGAAAGGTTTTTTTTGTTGGGGGAGAAGGGGGGTTATCTTGGTCAAACCCTAGTTTAGGAATTAAATTTGAATTGAAATAATTGGAATTTCATGAATGTAGTGTAAATGTATGATTTTATCTTAGAATAGGAGGATCTCTTCAATCGAATGCAATGTGCTTACTTCACCAATTGATTAGCATGAAGAAAATAAAGATGAATAAATTTAAAAGACATGACAAAGGATCTTGAATATGTTGAACAATATCTTGAAGATGGCTCCCATAATTTATTGAATGCTTGAATCCTTGATCATCAATGGAGGATGCTTAAAGACTTGAAAAATTGAATGCTTGAGAGCTAGACTACTAAAGTGCGTGTGTGTGTACAACCTTAGATACCAAATGGAAAAAATAGAAGGACTCATATAGATTTTAGAAATGACTAATTTCCACATGATTGCTGGTTATTTTCCTATGATATAGAGATAAATCACTATTTTTCTGTCTTAAAAATACATCTCATGCAAAATTATAAAATTTTGCATCTTCGTTAAGCTACTGACTTCATGTCTATAAAAGAGAATTTTTAAAAAAAAATTCCTAGTTACAAACTTTAGTCTTTCAAAAATGCAAAAAAAAAAAAAAAAAATGTTAATTTTCATGAATTTTTTGGAGACTCTATTAGTAGTTGTTTTTGGGGATGCATATTTGAACTCCAAATATGATGAGAATTTAGCTATCTTTGAGGATAAAAAATCAAAAGAAACATTAAAAATCCTACCTTAATAACAATAGATATATGATCAGATCTTGATTAAAAGAAGAGAGATTTGAGATAATGACCATAGACATGAAACTCTTGCATGTTGCCATCAGTGTCTTGTAAGAAGAAAGAATGATCTCCTCCTTTCTCTGATATGATGAAAGGACCAAGCCATAATGTGTAAAACTTGTCATGTTTCCCCTTGTCTTGATCTTTTACATTATAATTCAAGACCCAATCTCTGTTGAAGGACCTTTATGTTGATTTATTGTCATGAAAGTACTTGACATGTTTTTGCTTCTCACTTTGATGTTCCAATACTGATCTCTCAAATTTACCTAGTTCAACTAGTGCATGTATCCTCTCTTCCATAAAATCTATCTCTTCGAAGTGTTCTAATTTATGAACCTATATACTGGTGACAATTTTTTCATGGAGAGTTTACACCTTTCTTCATAAACCAATTCAAATGGAGAGAAATTAGTAGATTATTTGAATGTGATTTGGTGTACCCATAATGCAAGGTTCAAATTATTCTCTCATGCTATTTTATTATCATCCAATATCCTATTGATAATATTTACTAGATTTTTGTTACTTGATTCAACTTAACCATTCCCTTGAGGGTTATGGGGTGAAGAATAAGAAATAAATATACCATACTTACTACAAAAGTTAGAAAAATCCTATGATTTGTAAAATATATAATTATCTGTAGAATAATTTTATGGGGAACTCCAAACATTATCATGCTATTTTCCATCAATAACTTGGTAATAACCTTAATGGTAGATTTCTTAGTGTCAAAAATAATTCTTCAATTATATATTATCATTGATGTTTACACAAATGTTAGCATTAAGAAAGAAGTTGGGTAATAAAGACGTTCTAGTATTAACCAAGTAGTTGGTTATGTAAGGGTTCATGCTTGCAGTATTGATTGAGTGGTTAGGCATCAAAGTAGAATAGTATTGACTGAATGGTTGAGAAATAAGAAGCCATAATGTAGATTGAGTGTTCAGTCCTCGTGTTGACCAAGTGATATCAGAATAAAATTGTCAAATATTTTATTAGACTACTTACATATCAATGATTAGGAAACTTCAATATGTGGTTCACACTAGACCTGATATTCCATTGGTAGTTGGCATAATTACAAGATTTTATTCCAATCCTAAAGAAAATTATATGATGGTGATTAAAATAATTTTGAGATATCTAAAAGGTACAAAAGATTGCAGGTTATGGTACAAGAAAGGAGGAAATTTTGAGTTAAGTGCCTTCATTGATGTAGATTGGGAAAGAAGCATTGCTAATAGGAAAAATACTACTGGAGGAGCATTATTTCTTGGAATGAGGCTAGTATCTTGGACAAGAAAGAAGCATAATTTTATTTCTCAATCCAAAACATAATGTGGATGAAGAAATTGATGTGAGGAATAATGGAATAAATAAAGGAACCAATGGTTATCTTTTGTAATAACACAAGTGCAATCAATATACATAAAAATATAGTAATGCAAACTAAGAAAAAACACATTTCAATCAAATATCATTTCCTAAGGGAATTGGTTCAGGGTAAAGAGGTGAGATTGGAATATGTAAGCACCAAGGAGCAAATAGAATATATATTTACCAAAGCTTTACCTAAGGATGCATTTATTTATCCAAGAGGTAAACTAGGGGTTATTCCCCTCACTGATGCTCACTAAAAGAAAAATGATAGTATGGAATCAACCAAGATCCATTGAAGATTGATCAAATTAATGTAGTGTAACATAGAGCATGTTGCATATGAATCAACATTAAAGGTATATTGTAATTATAGATATTTGTATCCTTTGGAAATTGATGTCAAAGATGGAGATTTGTGTGTAAACATGGAAGAGTAACATGCAAGATTGAGGAATTCTTAGAGGAAGACTCTTGATATTTAGATAATGGATTGAAAAACTAAGAGGGGGAAAATTATAGTAGAGTAGTGATAGGAAAGAAACAGAGATAAATCAAAGTATAATCTCACAGGGAGTTAGTATGGATGAGAATCAAAATGAAACTAAGGATATTATCTTATTGCTCATACTTTAATTAGCTTATGTTATCATGTTGTATTTCCCTCAATTCCAAACAAGGAGTTTGTTGGAAGCAATTCTTTAATTATATATTTTCATTGATGTTTACACAAATGTTAGTATTAGCCAAGCAGACAGGTAATGAATACTATCCAAGATTTATCGAGCAGTTTTTTAATGAAAGGATTCCTACTTATAATATTGACTGAGTGGTTGGACATCAAAGAAGATCAATTGACCAAGTGGTTGGGCAATGAAAAGTCACAGTGTAAACCAAGTGTTTAGTCCTAGTGTTGAACAAGTGACAACAAAATGAAATTGTCAAGTATTTTATTAATTGAGGCCAACCATTTCAATGTTTATTGATGTTTTGAAAGGGTATTCAAGATAAATTTTCCTAACTTATGATATATAAGAAAGGTGAAGTTGTGAGGATAAAGTGTAGCAAGAAGAATAGGAAAAATATGGATATGTTAGTGAAGGGTAAAAATGTAGAGAAGAATACTGTGAAAGATAAGCTACAAAGAAACATCTGATCAAGAAGGATTTAGAGGTTAAGCCAAAATAGAGATTTGAATCTGCAAAGGAAGTTTCTTCACAAATTAGATCAAACTATTGTTACTTTCTAGCCATTGTAATAGTAAAGAAATCTCTTAATAAAGTTAACTTAATATTCATTTTGTAAATTATCTAACAAGGTGACATTTCATGATTGAAGTGTTTAAAGACCCCTAATAGGTTCATACCTAATGGTATATTTTGTAACCTTTAATATGGTTGTCACCTAACGTGGCTCACTTTAGATAAGTAAAAATTGTTGTACCTAGTTACAAGATGGTTTATCCAAAATTGGGTTTCCACATTAAATCTTGGTGTCATTTGTATTCATGTGCTATTTTCTTATACTTATGTTTCTACAATTGAGTTACTAAAGGTGAAAACAATTTAATAATCTTAAGATTACTCTATTAACCAAGCTATTATGTATTGCATGACCAGTGAAAGTTTATATTGACATCTAAGGGAAAAAGGATTTGTTTTTGTGGTAACTAATTCACCCCTTCCTCTTAGTTAATATTTTACATTTCTAACACTTAATTGGTATAACCTCCATCCATTTAGTACTCGATAATCATTGGCCTCTAGAATCCAACTATGTTTACCACTTAATTTTGTTCTTATCTCCCATATGAAATCAATCCCCCACATTTGAAAATGGTTCTCTACATACAAAGTTCTTAAAGGAAAATCCCCATTGTACTTGAATTTCCTTGAAAATATTGTTAGAAATAGGAAATATTGAGGGGTGTGTGTGGGGGGGGGGAGGTAGGTGAGTTAATATTTTATGATTTTATGAACTTTAGCATGAAACTAGATATTATTAACAATCTTATAACTTGCATATGAAAGAAAACTATGTTGAATAGTAAATTTAACCATACAATAATAGAACTCATAACACTATATTCTATTAACTAGGGAAAACCTAGCCAAGGGGAAACCTTGGTGGCTAGTATGTTACCCACAAAATGATCCAATAATCTAAAGTATATTGTGAAACATATTGACTGTGTTAGGAGTCTATTACATCCATATATTGTCTTAGTCCTTGTTAGAGGAATTAGGCCTAGTTAGAAGCCTCAATACTATTAGGAGTTGTAATATACAAGTACAAAATGTATGCAAGATGAGCCCACTACCAAAACATGCAATATACAATGTATTTCTTTAATACAAAGAGATAGATACAAAAACTTGTTTATACTATTGTTTATATCTTCAATATTTGATATTACCTTTATTGCTCATCAAAGAATTTGTATTCCTCTGATCATACTTCATAAGTCACATATCACATAATGCATACATACTTCATACAACTTTGCATTCACAATCTTTCCTTTATACCTTCCTAATTTACAATTATCTACCTAGTTGGCCTTTATGTCTTTATACACTTTACCAAATACAAAAATAACTTATGCTAAATTAGGGTTAACATATACGATTTTGTCCCTAATTAGTTCATTAAAAAAATTCCTTAACCTAAATGCTCATTATTTTATCTTGCTCTATTCTACCTATATACCATTATAACTAGTAAATTGACCATAACTCTATCTGTATACTCCATTCAATCTTTTTCTCTTTCATACATCATCATCGTAGTGGAAAAAATCTATACCTAACTTTGCACATGTCCATGAAAAGCCTATGAATCTCTCCAATCAAAATTGTATCTGTTCTACCGAATAACCCAAGTGATACTTATACAATTTTCTAAGTACAATTGTCATAACTTAATCTCTATGGTATGAACTCTTCACAAAAATGAAAGTATTCCATAATTGAAAGCATCAAATATCCTATCCTAGACAAATTTCCAACAATCTCCCCCTTTGGCATTCATGGTAACATATGGGAAAATTGGCTAAGTCCCAAGAATATAACTTCAAAATATTGGGCTTTAAAAAATCTTTACAAAATTACAAAATTGTGGATCATTAAATATTAGCAATATTTCCTTCTATCTCCTAATTATATTATAAATCCCTCTTTCATACATATCTATACAATTTTCCTTCCTCTTCTCCACATCAATGACAAAGGTGTCAAACTTATGTACAATAAAAAATGTGTTGCATTACCTTTATGGTTGTTTCTCTCTTATGTACAAGTCAAAAATGTACATTCTTTTTCCAATTTTATTTTATTTTCATCCTCATCAATTTTTTTCTTCCTCTCTTCTTATAACACATTTTCATTTTTCTTTCTTTCTTTCTTTCTTCCTCCTCACTCTTTTTCTTTTTCTCATCCTCATCTCCATCATCTCCATTATCTAAATTAGTGTAGTCCACCAAATTTTCAATAATGGATGGTCCATAATCTTTAAAAGGATCTTCTTTTACTTCAAGAGTAAACTTTGTACTGACCACTTGCATGGGATAGGTACCAACAGTTACTTGTGGAGTATTCTTTATCATTGTTGTGTCTTTTCCAATCTCTATCATAACTATTGTTGTAGTTATTATAGATATATGTAGTAATAGTGCTAGTACTATGAGCTTAGTTGGTAGTGTATTTTCTACTTCCATAGGAATTGCTCACCCGAAATTGCTAATTTCTTATACAATGTTACGTGTAGAGGTTATAAAATTAACAATTTCTTTTTCAATTTCCTTGTTATCCTCTTCATAGTTTCCACCAATTAATAAAATTTCTCTCCTCTTATTCCTTAGAAATGGCTCAATACCCTTCATTATTGTCTCAAGGTCATCATCACTAAATTTACCTCACATAGCTCTCTAATATTATTTTGTCTACTTCCCTTATCATCATATGCTACTCTCCCTATTCTATTTATTAGCATCTTATACAAATCCTTTGCTATATTATTCTATATATCCTCAAACCTTTTATTTTCCAAAATCATGTGTCTAACTACCACATTTTCTAACTACAATCTATCTATTTTGCTATACAAATCATAAAATTTATTCAACTATGCAAAATTGTTGTTGTCAATAATTTGAGCATTTGAAATTTCAAACTTAGGTTTCCAAGGTTTCCTATGAGATATTTTCTTTACTTCTTCCATTGCCTTCTTTTCTTGTTTTACCTCAGTTTTTTCTTCCTTAAATTCATTTGTTTCTACTACTTGCAATGTTTTCATGCTTTTTCATAGTCCACTTGGCATCTATTTAATCCTTTACTTTGCAAGGAAATCAATGTTTGATCTTGTTTAACCTTATTTAACCTCATAGAACTCATGGTGTTAGGTGAGGTAACTATTTGTACCTTTGTAATGTTGACTTCCTCTTCATCTATATTCTTCTATACATGTGGTACAAATTAGGTTGCACTTGAGACACTGTTGCATATGGTGCACTAGTTGATAGTCCTCCTATAGTAATACCTTGAGATGCTTCAACATCAAATTCTAATTTAATTTTTGCATTAACACTCTAGTCTATCCACTTTCCCTCATTTACATGGTAATTTACATTGCTTCCTTATACTCTTGTCTATTCATTCTAGAATCTTTTGGAAGTGTATCTATTTTATTTTCCACTTTCTTCTTAATATCTTTGACAGGAACCTCACTATGAAATTCCTTCACTTTTTCTTCATAGGTGCCCCATCTATGACACTCTTTATCTTTGTCAGGCTCTAGAATAATCTTTACATATCCTTCAATCAATTCTTTAGTCATATCATATCTTATAGGGTAAATAAACTTAACTCTAGGTTCAACTAATTCCATGTACATGTAACATATATCTCTACCATAAAGAAAATATCATCTTTGTATTTCTCAACCAAAGCTAGTGGGATTCAGAATCTCTGCTTCATGGCTAACTAAAAACATTTCATCATTCTGGTTCTGTCATGAACCATTATGTCATTAGATTTCCTTCTACAATAGTGTATATATTACCACTCTCATTGTGCACTTGACATTGTCCCATTCATGATCAAACATACTTGGGAAACTTCTAATTACTTGAAAAAATAAATGTGTCAATAGTAATTTAAATATAAACATTGTATTCTTTTTCTTTTTTAGTCTATCAATATTGTCCAACAATTATTTCCTTAAAATCTCACACATATTGACATTCTCTCTCTTCATAGTCATTAGGTAAGTTTCATGGATGAATCTACCAAGCTTTGGGTTCAATCTAGAATTATAGTTCATCTTATAACCAATAATCTTGCTCATAAGTATGACATCAGCTTTAGTTATCAGGCCAAGTCTCATGTTCTTGCCATTAGATTTTATCTTCAAGTTTGTCTCAACCAATTTCTTCACATGATTCTTCTCATTGACTGTATTTCAACCTTCATTACTAAGGCTAACAAGCTTATGAATAATTTCATTATCAATAATGATAGGAATATCTCCTACCCAAAACATGTTCTCATAAATCCTACTCAAGATATTTCTTCTACATTCATGGTTGTCAAAGTCCATATAAAATATATGCTTAACTAGGTTTAGACCACTCAAATGTTCAAAACCTTGTTTCAAAGATAAATCAGTTTTCCAAACTAGGTCTAGGTCCTTGTGACTACCACTATCTCCAATATTTTCAAACTTGTAATTGATTTATGTTCTAGTGTCTTCAACATATAAAACGTGGCATGGAACTCGAGAAAATGCTCCCAGGGGATCATCCTCCAAAGATACATATGGGTGTTTCTTAAACTTATACCTAGGTCTTTCACTCACATGACAAATTGTAGGATTTTTAATTTTATTGATTAATGCTTCAAATAAAAATTGAGAACATGATAAATACCTTTCTTACACATAATTAGGGCTTTCTTTTTTCTCTCACTTGAAAAATATTTCAAATTCACTTCAAATCTCATCTTTAACTCTAGCATGATTTTGAACCTTACATTCCTTTTAATTAATTGATGCATTAATTACATAAGTACACAATATAAAAATGTTGTTTCTAATTACCAATTAACTTTATTTCTTTTGCACACTTACATACAATTTTCAAATCAACTACATAGTTAACCATGCCTTCAATCTAGCATGATCTTCCTCATGCTGATATCGTATACCTTAATTCACTCTCTATTACCTGTTCTACCTTTTTGATGGCTGATCTCTTATAGAAAGTACTTAATTCAAGTAAGATGAATCAAATATAATTACTAAGTTCAATCTCCTTCCAGATGCTTCATTTGACTATTCCTCTAACACTACATGTGAACTAGATGTATCTTTAGCTGTGAGAAAATACCTCTTTGAATTCTTCTACATGTTCTTTTATGTTGTTTTTCTAACTATCACTACATCTATCAATCATTCTACCATTATTTCTTATACTCATTCTAAAGTATGGACTCCTTGTATTGTGTCTCATATCCATTTTATATAATCTTGCTATATGACTAAAGTTGTTACACAATTGGCATATCAGTGCATTATTTCCAAATCTAGGTCTAGGTTGGTTTACAAATGCTCTGCAATTTCTGCCAATATGTCCAAAGTTCTTGCACTTGCAATATACAATATTGCTTCTAATTCCATTGTTTCCTTCTTTAGATCTTCTTCCTATAGGGTTATTACCTCTAAACATTCTACTATTGCTATTACTATTATCAGACATAGGTTTCTTAAATTAATTTCTCTAACGCTAAAAACATGACAAGTATTACAATACAAATTAGTAACTAGTTTTAATGACTTGCTTGTGCATTCCCTTTTCATATGAAAAAAATCATTACATGTATAAGATAAACCTTTGAACTTTTATCTCAATTCTTTAGGTGTTTCTTCTTGCTTAGATTGCTTAGGTTAATGACTTGTTCAGGTTGCTTTACTTGCTCAACCTCTTTTGGTGCATTATCAAATTGATTTCACTCAATCATATTCAAATCTTCATTTTCTTGCCAGGCTGATGAATTTCATAATTTGTTTCTTTTCTAGCTTTAGATTTTTTGGCTAACTTTTCTCTAATGAAATATCAAAGACTAGTCTTATCATAAGGCCTTTGTAAAGTCATTTATTCATCAATCTGCTCACTGCTAGAATATGACTTCTCAAGTTGTTTCTTAAACTATGTTAATTCTCCTTTCATAACAATATTGTGCTTTTCAAGTTTCACATACTCTAACTTAGTATATTCAAGTTCATATGTATCTTTTGTAAGGTTAGATCTCAAAATTTCATTAACACATTTCAAATCTAACTCATTTTTTCTATCATTTCTCTTCGGGCTCAATTTTAGATAAGAAATATTTAGGTCATTCTTCACGATCTCATTTTCTTTCTTTAGTCTCATAATGTCACCAATTTCCTTGATTTGATCTTTAGGCTCTTTGTTGGATTTTAAATAATCAATCTTATCTTTCACCTTCCCAATGTGGTCTTTAGTAGGTTCATATCTTTCTTTCAAGTCATCTCTTTCTTTAGTAAGAATGTCAATTTTCTCAAGAGCTTCTTTTAGGTTCTTCTATAACTATTCCATATACATAGGGATCTTACTTAAGTTGTTAAGTCTCTTTTAAGTAACTATGCTCTAAGACTAATTTTTATAAATAGAAAATAATGGAGGGGGGGATCAATATTTTTCAAATGTTAGTCCAAAACTAGATATTATTAACAATCTTATAACTTGCCTATGAAAGAAAACTAACTATGCCAAATACTAAACATAAATACACAATAAGAGAACTCATAACACTATATTTTTTTAACTAGGAAAACCATGGCCAAGGGGAAACCTTGGTGGGGATGTTACCCACAAAATGATCCACTAATAAAAAGTATCTTGTGAAATATATTGACCCTATTAAGAGTCTATTACATTCGTATAGTATCTTGGTCCTTGCTAGAGGAATTAGGCCTTGTTAGAAACCTCAAACCTATTAGTAGTTGTAATGTAAACATATTAAATGTATAAAAGATGAGCTTGTTGACACAAAAGTTTGTACCCTTTCTCAAGGTGTGACCCTCAAATGACCTTGTGTAACATGGAAACAATCTCCAAGTGTGGGACTTGAAATGAGAGATTGAATCTCTTAAGAAGGCCAACTTCCTTAATATTAGGATGCACCTAAACTACATCTCTTAAGGAAAAGGGAGGAGATATACTAGATACAATTTCAATCTACTCTTTCTAATCATTTGCACTTAAATTTAAAAGAACTCACAAACTACCTGGAGCTTATCAACTTTAGCACAAGATGAAGATAAAAAAACAATACAATCAGGAAAGGAACACATATTTTCACTTAATAGATTTATTGAATAAGATTTGGCATAACCATATAGTGCTATAGATGATGAAGATACATCCAAAAAAATAAGGCAAAATATTTTTGAAGCTTATTTTCGCTAAAAGTAAACATAAAAATAGTGGTGTCTATTAAACAAGGCAATAACATCTATAGAGGAGAATTATTGAAAAATGACCAAAAAAAGAGATCCTTAAGAATATACAAGGTTTCTATTTTGAAAATATCAGACATAACTCATTTACCACTATTCAACTCAAACTCCACCAACTGAAGTTAAGACACATACTGCAAATCATGAAAATTAGGAAAAAAAAATCTGATTTTGTACAAAAAATTTCTCATGAGGTGATAGAAAATGGGCCAGTAAATGCTCCTATAATAAAGAAAATCATACCCATACCATTTGCAAGTGTAAACATAGGAAGGAAAAGCCTTTACATCTTATGTCAGAACTCCAAAAAGAAATTGAATAATAAATATCGAGTTCTTAGGTCATATCATAGTCAGCAAGAAAAAATAATGTAGGCACAAAAATGAATAATAGTTTTGACCTTTGTACTATTGTAGCATCAAATTATTTCAACATAATAGACTTTCAAGGATGCACAGAGTACAAAAATGCATCATAGTCTAACATCACAACATGAAAATGTACTGCAGTGGACAACACATGATGTCATGTAGTGCAAGATTACAACATTACAAGATCAAAACCTATGCAAGATTGTGACATTTAAGAAAAAAAAGAAAAGTGTTCATTCGATAAACCAACTCATTTGATGAAGTTCCTTTGATGCCCAAAAATACACTGTAGCACAAGATCACAACCTAAAAGTGCCTCTCTTTAAACTCTCCTATGATGACACATGGGTACAAAAAATGCATCACTACTTCAATATACAAATGTTGAGTGAGCACATAAGTGATCACTCAATAAGCTAGCTTGCTCACTATGGCTCCTATGATGCATGAAACTACACAATATTTTTGTCCACCCAAGAATTCCCAAAAGTGCACAACTTTTCTTCACCAAACATTATAAAAATCATCCCATAAAGATGTCTCTAATTGGTTATCTCTACTAGGATAAATGGTGATGAAAAATGTCAACATTTCTTGTGACTCAAGGGGATGCTTTCCTATTAAGAATATTATCAGTGACCTTGAAACACTCCACTGGACATGGAGCCATAAACATCAAAAAATGATGCACATCTTTGTCACACATAAAAGTAGAAACTCTACAACTGAAAAAAAAAATCAAATTTTGCTAACTTTAGAAGGAAAATAGATGTTCTTGTGCACTCCTTGAAAAGCTATAAATATATAACTTATTCTATTTACATCAACTTAACCTCATCTAGAAGCAAGGCTTAAGATGAATCTCATTGGCTAGGATCAGAAGAACCTTACCATCAGGCCTGTATAGCTAAAAAGTGTTGGTCTCTTTGCAATTATTAATAATGTTTTGGCCACTCTACAAACCATGAAATTTGGATCTCCTACCTACTTTAGCTCGATCTATATCCCACTTAAGAATAAGGTCACCCTCTTCAATATTGTAGTAGTAGCCTTTTGGTCAAAACTTATTTTTTGTTGTTGTTGGGGCACCATAAGAGTATGTAGAGCTTGTTGTCATTTTTTAATTGAATACAACAAGTTTAGCCATCCTGACTCTCATGGCATCATTTTTACCTAGATCCAATGGATGAGATAATTAAAGAGAGTGAAACTTGAGTGAAATAGGAAGCCTTACTTCCCTCCCATATAGTAGCATGAAAGGTGAGTTTACAATTTCTCTCTTGGATGTAATCCTATCATCCCATAGGGCTTTCCTCAACTTGGTATTCCAACACCTCTAATTATTTTCAACTATACTTATTATTCTAATGATATTTTTATTGGAGGACTCATCCAAACCATTCCCTTGGGGGGTAATAGTTTGAAGAAATACTCAAATATATTCTATGACAAAATACCCAAGAGAAAATAAGAGTTCAAATGAAAGAGTTGGCATTATCTAATATAAAAATTAAAGGAACACCAAATGTATTTAAAATTCCATCGAGAAATTCAACCACTAAAGTTCCTATGGTATCTCTTAATGCTATTTCATCTTTCCATCTTGTGAAGTAATTTGTGTTTGCCAAAATCCATGGAGGGTGGGTTTATTGGACTAATGAAATACAAACTCCATTGGGAAAATATATGATCATATTGAATATGATAAAGGGGAAGGGAAATCAACCTTTTTTTTCTTGAAAAGAAGGAAAATTTATCACATTTCCTTACTCACCCATGAGAATCATTAAATAAGGTTGACCAATAATAGCCAACCCTCATTATTTTCATTGTTGTGATCCTAGCTAAAAAATGGACACCAACAAGGCCATAATAGAATTATCATAATATCCTATTGATCTAATCTATATTGATACATCTTAATAGGACTCCATTAGAATCCTTCTTGAATAATATTCCATCTATCAAGACATAAGGAATCTATTTTATTCTAAACTGTCTTCTTTTTGTTAACCTCATAATATGGTTTTTGACACTTGAGTGCCAATACACTTAACCACTTTCTATATTGGAGCCAAGTACATCATGTATGGTAAGCCACAACATGAGCCAAGTTAGGAAAGACTTCAAGTGCTGAGTGATCTTGAGGTGCCGAGTAGCCTTCAGGTGCTAAGTGAAGATCAGGTGCCGAGTGAAGTTCAAGTGCCGAATGACTTTAGGTGTGAAGTATGATACAAGTGTCGATTGATATTTAAGTTTCGAGACACAGATGATGCCGAGCAATACAGAAATGCAACAGGAGCCAAGTAAGCCAGTTTGTTATTAGTACCAAGCATCTGAAATCAGCAAGTGTCGAGTAACATAGAATGTACATATGAGTTTGTAACTTCATTGACTTATATGTAAACCATTTTCATGGCTGACATATGATTAATATCGAAGGATTAAATGATAAGATTGAATATTTTGTATTTCCTATGCAATCTACATGTAGCCAATAAGAAAAATGGAGAAGGCATGCAACCAATAAGAAAAGTGCAAGGAATGAGCAAGAAGCAAAGATTCAATATAGATCGTAGATCCATACCTAACCCTAAGTCTTCGAATGTCTTCATAAGGAAGACAAAATCTCATTATTAAAAAAAGTGGATGTACAAGGGTGTGAAAGGAAAACTATTTTAGAATAAAGAGTATTAAATCTCGGAGGATCAAGATCAGAGAAAGTAGATCAAGTGCCTGTATTCAGCAATCGAAGGATTGTAAGCTATCAGGTTTATTGTACCTAATACTATCTAGCAATTATATTAGAATGAAAACCCTATGGTGATAGGTTAGCTTAACAGCTATTTTGTAGATCCTTTAACAGGCTGACACTTCATGTAAAGTGTTTGTAAATCCTTTAACCAGGTCACTATTGATACAATGTAAAGCCTTTAACAGGGCAGGCCTTTAATAGTGCAGATCATTAGAAGTGGTCAAACATTATTACTGCAGTGATTTTGTGGGTATCATCCCCACCCTATTTTTACCTTCTTATTTTTGGAGGTTTTCTGGGTTACCAAAATCTCAAGTTTTATGTGGTGATGCTTATGTGTTTTTCATAATTGTTTGATATATTTATATGCATGCAATCTACTTTCAGTTAAAATGTTTTAATGGTCAAAATATAGTACTTCTGATTCACCCCCCCCCCCCCCCCCCCCTCTTAGAAGCATTCTTCCTATTTGAATATTCCAACAATTGGTATCAGAGCTATTGGTTCTCACAAAAAAAATTCTAACAACTTGGAGAAAAAGATCTAAAGATGGAAGTCTTCAAACTTGGGAAGATTATAGACAATCAAGTAATTGATGTGCAACTAGCTCTACACAAAGTAGAGGAAGCTAGAGAGGAACTAAGAAAATCCTTGAAAAGAAGGAAGGATATAGCCATAGCTAAAAATGATATAAACTACAAGGAGATTGATACCACAAAACTGTGCACCAATGGAGACACTAAAGAGTTTGATGCAGCAATAGCAGAATTGATGGAGAAAAGCAAAGTTCAAGCAGATGAGATAAGATCTCTCAAGATGGAACATGAATCACAGGCCATAATGTTATGTGAAATCATTGAACAAAAGAAAAGAGTAGTTGAGAATAGAGTCATGATGGAAAATGACAAAAGAAATCTTGCAAATAGACTTGAAGAAAAATGTACTGAATTCACAAGGATCTCAAACATGCAGATGGATAAACTTGCCCAAATGATGAACCTTCATCAGGAACTCAATATGAAAGATATTGAGATCTCTAATTTGAAGATGTAGAATGAACAACTGTAGAATGGATTAAATAGAGAAAAAGAGGTAGCAGAGAACCTCAACAAGTCAAGTGAAGCCATCAAGTATTTTGAACAGTTGCTGAAATCCCCAAAATCTACCCATGATACATCAGGACTTGGATACAACAGCATTGAAGTTGGAGAATCATCAAAGAATGTTGAGAAAAAAGATGACATAGGTAAGAATTCAAAACTCACTTGTCATTAGTGTAATAAGAAGGGGCATACTACTAATGTTTGCAGGAGTAGGAGATTCAATCAGCCAAATACACCCAAGAGCAAGAGTTTCTATCACAAGTGCGACATGCAAGGACATATGACACAAGATTGCAGATCCAATGTCACAAGGACTCAAAGATTTGATGGACATTGTCATAATTGCAAGAAGTATGGACATAGAGCATTTGAATGCAGATCAAAGCCTATGTGGACATCAAATCAACTAGCAAAATCAAAAGGAAATGAAAGTCACTATCTTTGGGATTACAACACTAGGAATAGCTATCATTATTGTTAGGAATGTGGACATATACCAGAAAACTGCATAAGAACACATTTCAAAGGGAACTATAAAAGATGGTTGAATCAAACCACGTGTTTTAGTTGTCTGAAAACTAGTCATACCAGTAGAAACTATCCTACAAGGTCAAAGGCACCCAAGACTGAAGAAAATAAGGGCAAAGAAAATATTGATGTCGAAAAGATAAGGGGGCAAATAAATAAGACTTGGAAAAAGAAAGATGAGTGCAACACATCAAGTGGAGGGACCTCTTCACCCAATGGGTCAAGTGATCACACTTCATCAAACTAAGCATGAGAAGTATATGGGACTGATATACAAAGTTATATCACACATAAGTCCCAAGACAAAGAAGTAATGCAAAGTATAAATCTTCTTGAGACAAGATGTCAAGACAAAATCTAAATGATGTTGCCGAGCTACCTTTGAATTCCTAATAGAGACCGAGTTGATAACTAATGTTGAGTTGGTTAACTCCAATGGAAGTCGAGTAAAGTTGAAATGTAGTACAAGCTGAGTAATGTTAAAATCCTTCAAAAGATGAGTTTGCAATTGAGCATTTAATGCGATGAAAATAGGGTATATTATCGTGATTCCAGTTAGTTTTCCTCATCGCAATCAAGAAGCAAAAAAAGAGAAAGAGAGAAAAATGACTTCATAGTAGAGAATCCAGCATTTCAAGTAGATTACAACATCTCTCAGCACATTTTCATCAATCTTGAGGTATTTTCATTTGTGTCGAGCTACACAGTTTCATATTTTGTAAAAAGGAAACCCTAGTTTGCATAAATGGCATCAAGTTCCAAGAAAACTAAGGACAAAGAGTCGTTTGAAGTTCAGTTAGTGTCCAATGAGGTCAAGCAACCTAATTTTTGTCCCATTCTTGAAGTTGCATACAAAAATGACCCAGCCGAAGCTCTCTCCCAAATACCCCCAAAAGTTGTAATGGTTCAAGATGTGAGAAGATGCTACATTTGTAAGATAGGAGCCCTAGGAGATATGGAGATAAGGCAAGCCTATGAGAAATTGTGCATGGATGGAGTCTAAAAAGATGAATTCAAAATTGTTGAAAGAAAGGGTTTGACCCGAGTTTTGAGCTTTCCCACCGTATTCAAGACAGAATGGGTTAAACTTGTGTTAAGCAAAATCCATGGTGGAAGTCTGTGGTTGGAAGATATTCCCATCAAATTAACCAAAGGAATCATACATAGGGTAACTGGGAAATCTTGAGAAGTGAATCAAAGGAGGTTATTGAAAAGAACACTGGTGCTCACTAGAATAAGAGAGGAATGACAATTCACACCATTCAGGATCCTCTAGTTAAGTTTGCTATTAGAGTCATTGCCCATAAGTTCTATCAATCTAGTAGACTCAACAGTGTGCCATGTATTATAGTAGATGTGGGTTACAAATTGGTGAAAAAGGATCATACTTATGATCTTGCAGAACTACAACTACAACAGATTACTGAAAACCTAGCTGCCATAAGAAGGACAAAGGGTGCTCAATGCAAATTTGGAGCGAATCTAGTTTGTATATTCTTTTATTTTCAGAATGAGTTTCCCTTTTTTGGAAAAGTTACATGGATGAATGATAGAACTATCATTACCCAAATCAATGAATATATAGAACAGATGAGAGAAAATTTTGATACCCTGATGACAAGTTATTTTGACGATTTCAAGAAATCCATGAAGCAAAGATCAAGAATACCAGTTTTCTTAGTGGAAAAAAATACTAATGATTTGTGATTCTTAGTTGACATTGATTTTACCTATATTCAAGTAGTAATTCCAAGGGTGAGATGGCTAAGGCCATTTGGATATGAAATCAATATAGATGAAGCTTCTATAGCAATAACTGCATTATTGGCAGAAGAGACAGATAAAAATTCTCCACACTTTGGCACTTATGATGTGGTAAGATCAAAGATAAATATGGAGTTAAAGACTGCCTCCACATTAAAGAAGAAAGACAAATTATTGAAGAAGATTAAGAAGAAAAAAAATTGTTGAAGAAGATTAAGAAGAAATTTGGTGAAGGAATTGAGGCTGAAGTAGAAGAAGAAGAAGATGACAATGATGATGATGAAGATGAACAAGAACAAGGCCCAATAGAATTAACTCAAGGCCTAGATGAAGACAAGGAGGAAGTTGTAGAGGAAGAAGAAGCCAAGGAAGCACTAACTGGAGCTGATTCAAAGAAAAGAAAGGCAACAGAACAGCCTCCAGCTCAGCGAAAACCAAAGAAATCTGCCATGCCATCACCTCAAAAGCCAACAACCTAAGTTGCAATGAGGGCCTCCACTCAAAAGGCTAAAGAGGAAGCTACAAAGAAGAAACCAATCAAGGAAACATAAGAAGAGCTGAGGAAAAGAAGAAAATATGTGGCTCAACCTGATACTGATGAAGAAGATCAATCTGAATAGGTAAGCCATTTTTTAGTTGATACTTTATGTAAAAATATTGGAAATGGTGATTTAAGCAACTTAAATAAAGTTGATTTCAATAAGTTTACCAAAGAAGAATAGAATAGGATAGAAGAATTAATTTATGGAATGATGGCATAGTTCAAGTACACTCCTCTTGAACTAGATGGACAATTGCCAAATGAACTGTCTAAAATTGTGGAAGACAAATGACATTTTTGTTTGAAAATGGAGAAGGAGATGAGGGAATCAAACCTAGCAAGTGTATTTCCTGATTTGACTAACGAACAAATAAAGAAAGTGATCAAAAGGCATAATACTAGGTTTACACCTAAGTACAAGGCATTCTTCATTCTCCAAAACAAGATGGAAGAAATTGTTCAAAGAACAATAAAATAATGGAAAAACTTGTACAAAAAGATTGAAGATTTTCTTGAAGAAGAATACAAGGAAGAAGCTACTGCTCCACCAGAAGAGAGAAGAAAAAGGAGAGAAGAGAAGACTGTAGTAGAGAAGGAAGAAGAAGAAAATAAAGAAGAATAAGAAAAGAAAGAAGAAGAAGAGAAGGAAGAAGAAAAGAAAGATCAAGAGGAGGAAGAGACACAGAAACAATATGTAATGGCAATAGCTGAGCAAGAGTAGCAACTAGACTAGAGCGTGCAAGACACACAATTGCCACCCTCTAGCCCTCCTCATGTACCCATAACACCTACAGAAACTGTAACAATACAAGATGTTCCTAACACTTCTAGTTAGAACATCAATCCATTAACTGCAAAAGATCTCAAAAGAATCCTTGACCAATCTATGCAACAAGAAATATTGTGTATAGATCTAGTATTGGTCAGTATGGATGAATTGCAAAAACTAGTAGAAAACACAGCGAGAGATAAGGTGAATCCACAAGAACTACCTTCCATCATCTCTACAGCTACTAGTGGTCAACCTCAAATGCCAACAGTTATTTCATCAGGCATAGTTGACACCACAATATAGAAGCCGAGTGCAACTGTAGAAAAAAGAAACAGAACAAACAGGACAGACTATTACATTTGATCACACCGCACAAACACAAGGTGCACTTCTTAATATTACCATAATTGATCAAGGTAGTAGACAGTTGGAGGAGAAAATAGTGGAAACCCCTAAAGAGCAGGAGGCAATACAAACATTGATAAATTTGCCTACCTCGGGAACTCCTTCACAACAGCCATTGCAAATATCTCCACCAGGATCTAGTATTACAAAAGTTGCAAGGTTACTTCACTATGGAGACCCTGAATTAGATGAGGGGATAGTCATACCAGGTTATGACTCAAAAACAATAACCATTGATCAAATCAATGAGGTGCAGGAAGCGCTGAATAGGAGAAAGAGACAAGAGATACTCAGGAAGGAGTATAAACAAAAGCAAACACTACATGAGATTAAGGACATCTTTATGGATGCCTTCAGTTTGTAGTCACCAGATGAGTCAAAGTATATCATGGAGCAATTATCAGATATTGTTGACCAAGTGACAAATGAAGACCAAGAGACAAATGAAAAACTTTTAGAATGGTCTGAAAGGAAATTCTAGGGAAAAGTAAATGAGAAAATATCAAGTCAAATTGCACTTTCCCAGGTTGAATTGGCAAAGCTAATAGAGAAAGTGAAAAAGGTACTTGAGAATATATTCTCATTGTACAAAAAGTTGTGTGATTTTTCATACTTCACACAAGAGACAAGCCAAAAGATACTGAGCTTGGAGAGAAATTTAAATATTTCAAGCATGTAGCTACCAAAAGATCTAGCTCAAAGTGAGAAGAATTTTGTTCAATTGCTTCACACTCAGAAAGAAATAGTTGTATTAATAGTAGATGAGGCCAATATCAAGGAAAAACTGATACAGGTCCATTCCTCCATTACCCCACATTTGGAAATACTCCATAAGGAACAAGTCTATGCATAAACTATTCTCAAGAAAGATCCTAATCTTTCTATGTCAGATGGACTTATTCATCTTGTTGTAGAGACTGCCATCCAGCACAAGTCACTGGAAATTGCTTTGAACAATTGGGATGCAGGTCTCAGGATGATTATGGAGGTAAACAACACATTTTTGGCGAAATATGGTCTTAACCCTTAAAAATCCTTTGACATAAGTGTCAAAAAGGGGGAGATATATATCTTATTAACTAAGGGGGAGATCTTATAAGATACATGAGGGAGATGAGAGAATGGGGGAAACAAAACCAAGGGGAGCATGATATACAGATAATGACACAACCAACTCAGGGAGAGTTACAATAATTTTGAGGTATATATTGTAAGTTACACAAATTTTGATTAAAGGTTTTTAAACCTCTGTATATACCAAGTAGATTAGTTAATGTACTCATAAGGTCAGTTAAGTGTTTTTGTCACTCATGTCAAAGGGGGAGATTGTTAACCTCATAATGGTTTTTGACACTTGAGTGCTAATACACTTAACCACTTTCTATATTGGAGTTGAGTACACCATGTATGTCGAGCCACAACATGAGCCAAGTTAGGAAAGACTTTAGGTGCTGAGTGATCTTCAAGTGCCGAGTAGCCTTCAGGTGCCTAGTGAAGATGAGGTGCTGAGTGAAGTTCAACTGCCGAATGACTTTATGTACCGAGCATGATACAAGTGCCGACTGATATTTAGGTGCCAAGTCACAGATGATGCTGAGCAATATAGAAATGCAACAAGAGCCGAATAAGCTAGTTTGCTATTAGTGCCAAGCATCTAGAATCAGCAAGTGCCAAGTAACATAGAATGTACATATGAGTTTGTAACTTCATTGATTCATATGTAAACTATTTTCATGGCTGGCATATGACGAATCTTGAAGGATTAAATGATAAGATCAAATATTTTGTATTTCCTATGCAATCTACATGCAGCCAATAAGAAAAATGGAGATGGCATGCAACCAATAAGAAAAGTGCAAGGAATGAGCAAGAACCAAAGATTCAATATGGATCATAGATCCATACCTAACCCTAAGTCTTTGAATGTCTTTATAAGGAAGACGAAATCTCATTATTAAAAAAAGTGGATGTACAAGGGTGTGAAAGGAAAAATATTTTAGAATAAAGAGTATCAGATCTTAGAGGATCAAGATCAAAGACAGTAGATCAAGTGCATGTATTCAGCAATCGAAGGATTGGAAGCTATCAGGTTTATTGTACCTAATACTCTCTAGCAATTGTATTAGAATGAAAACCCTATCGTGATAGGTTAGCTTAACAACTATTTTGTAGATTCTTTAAATATGTGATTAAATCCTTTAATAGGGTGACACTTCATGTAAAGTGTTTGTAAATCCTTTAACCAAGTCACTATTGATACAGTGTAAAGCCTTTAACAGGGCAGATCATCATAAGTGGTCAAACATTATTACTACAGTGATTTTGTGGGTATCATCCCCACCCCAGTTTTACCTTCTTACTTCTGGAGGGTTTTTGGGTCACCAAAATCTCAAGTGTTATGTGGTGATGCTTATGTGTTTCTCATAATTTTTTGATATATTTATATGCATGCAATATACTTTCAGTTAAAAAAATGTAATGGTCAAAATACAATACTTTTGATTCACTCCCCCCCCCCCCCCTCTCAGAAGCATTCTTCCTATTTGAATATTCCAACACTTTTAGCTCTATTTAGGTTTTTTAAATATCTTCCTTCTACCAAGAAGGTAGTCATGTCATGCAACCAAGCATTTTGATATTCATTTTCACTTGGTTTCTCAAGTTCTAATAAAAGTTCAGCCTCCTTAGGTGTCTCAGAAATATAAAATCATTTTCTCACATAATCCCTTAACTCTTACATTCTTGGTGATATGAATATCAATGTCATAGTCTATGAATTTGGTGATCCATCTCACTCTTTTTTCACTAATAGCCTTGCTTAAAAGGAAGTCCTTTACACTTATATGTGCAACCAAGAGTTGGATCCTATTATAGGATAGCAAATGTCTAAAATTTTTGAGTACCATTACAATATAAAGGACTTGCATTTTGATATAGCTATACCTTCTCTCATAGTCCTTAAGCTCTTCACTAAAAAATAAAAATGTTTCTCCCTATTCTCTTTGTTTAACTATGTCAAGACAACTGATATACTTGATTCTCCTCAAAGAGGATAGAGGATGGAATCCCTATCAAAGTTAGGATTGACAAGAGTGGGAGTTTATGCAATTGATTTCTTAATCTCTGAAAAGTTTGTCTTTCCTTCCTTGGTCCAATTAAAAATTATATCTTTCTTTAGCATGGATGTAAGAGGCTTAACCATAGAAGTAAGTTAGGGATGATTGATCATCCCTAGAAAAATTTGCAATCCCTTTTGGTTACTAGGGAGTGGAAGAGACAAAATTATTTAAACCCTTTCTAGGTCTATGGTGAGGTCATCCTTTGACAAAATGTGTCCCAAGATCTTCCCTTGATTAGCAAAGAAAATTCACTTAGATTTAGAGATACACCATACTCTCTACATTTGATGAACACTTATCTTAAATGATCAAAGTGATCAAATGCATGCATTAAATAGAAATTTATATCATCAAGATATATTAGCACAAAATTTTCTAGTACACCCTTAAAAACCATCAAGATTTCCTTTTGGAATGTAGCACCTATGTTAGTTAGTCCAAATGTAGGTTTACAATAGGCATAAGTAATCCACTTAGTAGTGAATGTTGTTTTATACTGGTCTGATTCTTGGACCAAAACTTGGCTATAACCTAAAAAACCATCTGAAAAGGGAAACCTCTCCGAGTCACTAACTTTAGACAAGATTTTTTTCCATAGAATGAAGGGGATGATGATCTATAAGAGAAGCCTTATTAAGATCCTTGAAATCTATAGATAATCTAATTTCTCCATTCTTCTTTCTAATTGGAAAAAGATTAGCTACCCATGAGGAGTGTTTGATAGGAAAAATAATGTTAACCTCTATGAATTTGGACAACTCTTTTCTCTTTAAGTGTTAAATCTTTGGGTTGAGTAATCTTTTCTTTTTTCTAATAGGCTTTGTGTCATGATTTAATTCTATGGTATGTTGGGATTGTTGGAAATTTATTTAGTGCTCCCCTCAAGATTCAATGAAATGGTTTAACCACCTCCTATGTACTATAACTTGAGTGGTTGTATTGGGCATTGACATATTGATATTTTGGTGTAATGATAACCCCACTCTAATAAGTGGTATCAGAGCTTGGTCACATGGATGAATCCTTACACCCTTGGGTAACGCTGAGGGGGAGATTGTTGGAAATTTATTCAAAACTCCCCTCTAGATTTGTAGAAAGAGCCCAACCACCTCCTGTTTACTATAACTTTAGTGGTTGTATTGGGCATTGATAGATCGGTCTTTTTTGGCAACGACAACCCCACTCTAATAGGGATAACCTTGGGTCAAAACCCTTGAATTTTTTCATATATAAAAGCAATAATTTTATTAAATTCTTGACCTAAATTAATGAAAACTTCCCATTCAATCCTAGAGCATACATTTCCCAAGTTAAGATTCAATCCTAGAGCATACTAGGTTTCCTTCCTTGCAGCTAGGTTCAATCCTTTACTTCTTTCCTAATCATCAAAATTGAATATGCTCTCTAAGATGAATAGACCTTTAGGAAATTTATTAGAATCAAGCTTCATGATTTGATCTCCATATTGAATTTGTAGCTTTGATTAATTCTTAGTGGAGAACTCATCTTCTTTTTGTAAAAAATTAACAATTTGTAAGTTAGAATTAAACACTTGCTGATTTATACGATTATCTAGGACAATAGACCTTACACAAAGTCTAATATGTTATTCCTTTGTGTCTGCAACATGCTCTAGTATGTCACAATGAACACCAATTAATGCAAGTCTATCAACATGTTTGTTCCTATTTCTAGGAACACTTTGAATGTTGAATGTTTGGAAACCCTCAAGTAAATCCCAAACTCTATTTTTATATGATTTAAGAAGTGTGTTCCTTGTGACATTCTAATTTTTTATTTGGTTCACAACCAACTTGCTATTCCCAAGTACCTTCAAGAACCTTATACCTCTTCCTTGTGCAATTTGGAGACATTGGATCAAAACTTCATACTCAACCACATTATTAGTGCAATTGAATTGAAGTCTATATGAAAAGTAGTACTTCTCCAAACTAGGAGAAACAAGCATTACAATATAACTTGAACCATTCCTATTCCTTGAGTCGTCAAGGAACATATTTGACAACCCATTATATCTTCTTGTGCTTTCATGAGGTTGGGAATAGGGGCATTCTCTTCAACAATACAATAATTAGCAAGGACTATTTCTTTAACCTCTTTCACTAGACCAAATTGGAAAGCATTAGCCCACTCATCTAATAGATAACTAGGAAACTTTGTCAAGTGTGTAACATTTTCATGGGTGTTCCATTCCACATCCTCTTCATAGAGTGTGCAATTCATATTTATGGGGCTTGGTGTATACGTATCTATGTGATTAAGGACCAATGGCTATGCCTTTATGGAAGCTTTTATTCCAAGTATCTAGTCCTAAAGAACATGTAAGACCAATAAGATGCAATATAGCCTCCTATTTGTGCAATAAAGTCTTTAGATAGGAATATAAAAAAGTGTGGGGAAGCTTGACAAGTGATATGTCTTGTATGAAAGTACACCTAGGATATGCATATAATGCCAATTTTACATCTTTTAACACTCCCACTATTTGGAAAAAACTACCATCCAACTAAATGAATCCTTTAGTCAATGGTTCATACTTAATACCAAGAAGATCAACTACACACTTTGGCATAACTACTTGTTGCTAGCTCTAGATTCTATCATACCATTGTGAACGAATTTATCTCCTATAATCAAATAGAGATAAACATGGGAAGGCTTACTCTTCTTACTTGTATCATCTTCTCTTATAGGTTTCACTAAGTTTTTTTCCCCATCTATGGTAGCGGGTCCATTGTGTACTTTAATAGTTTTCAACTCTTGCTATAGTAATTCTCATTAAGATGACATCATGAGAAAATCCCACATAGGAACACTAACATTAGTCCTCTTCATTTGATCTGAAAAATTGAGAGGAGTGTATGTTGGCTTGGTTGGAATCTCATCAACTACATGGGTTGATAAATGAGATGGGATAGCTTGAGGCTCGTTCAGCTTCTTGATGTTCTAAATTTTTTGTGGAACAAAAACTTTGTGTTGTATGCTTGCAGCTGTGGTATATGGAAGGGTCTCTGAACTTGAAACCTTATTTGATGGAGAAGGCAAAGAACTTGTTAGAAATTCTTTAGAATAATTGAGAGAGGGGGGAGGGGGGTGAATCAATTATTCAAGGTCCAAATGTCCAATTCAAACTTTTTCATCAAGTAAGATGAGCTTATTAAACTGTTCATTCATCCAAGCTTAAATTTTCCTACTTGGCAAGTTACTGTAAATCAACATGCAAGCATAACACATGAAAGATCAACACATAACATAGTGATTTATGTGGAAACAATTTGGGAAAAACTACTAGTAACATGCTACTCAATTCTCACTCTTCTGAAGTGATGCCCTGTGAAAGGCCTACCCTTTTAGAGGCTACAACAACTATTAAATGTTACCTAGTTAAAGGATTTAAACACCTTGTTAGAAGTGGGCCTAGTTAGAGGACTTTAGAACATTCACTTCGAATTCTACCTTATTAAAGCATTTACAAATGGTTGTTAAACCAACCTAAGTCCATAGGATTTTTACCTTAACTAATACAATTGCTAGAGAGTAACAATAAGGGGTTTTGACCTAATTACAATTCACAAATTATCTTGTAGATTTTAGATCTCTATTCAACTCTTCATAACTTACTTGGCTTTTAGTCTCTATACCTCTGACAACTTGTCCTCCTTTCAAGCTTTGTCTCCTTGAGTCTCCATGCTCAATGTACTAGTGCAATCTCATATATGACCACTTATTGAAGTAGAGTCTCTATGCTTTGTTCTTCCTTCTCTTAGATGCCTTCTCTTTGACACCCTTCAACCACTTCACAATTTTTTTTCACTCTAGCAGCTTTGCTTCTTGGATTTTGACTCCTTAAATAGAAGTCTGGAATTGCTCTTCCCACTCGATTCTTCCCTCCTTTAATTTTAGTTCGAATGTATTAGGTAGGATTTAATCTAACCCACATCTTGTTCCTTCTAGAAACATCGTGAATAATGCTCTTGAATTCACTCAAAAATGGTTTATATAAACTTTTGTACCACCATCTCATCATCCTTATCCTCCAACTAGTTCACAAAATTCAAGGTAACAACTTTTTTAACTCAAATCTAGAAAATCTTTGACATTTCTAGTAATGCAACAGCTCAACACAATTGAAATTTTGGTACTCGACATCAACTACATTTTACTAATGCTTGGCACCTACTATAGATGCACTCAACATCCACTAAGTTTTTCTGATGCTTGGCACGTGTTGATTTGCTTAGCACCTAAACATGCTCGGCTTCTTCTATATCACTTGGGACATACTAGATTTTTTCCTTTCCTTAGCACTAACTAAAAATTTGCTTGGCTTGAACTAGCTTACTTAGAACTCACTAATGAATATAGTTAAGCTTTGCAACCAACCTTGTTACAACTTATACTTCTAAAGTTTCTAAATGTGGCCAACCTCTGTGTCTTCAAGTATATTATCAATACATCATAAACCACAACTCAACCTTTCCCTTAGGTGCTTTTGTTACATCTTGCTCATTAAATCATCTTCATCAATCAACTAAGTGATAGTACTTGGATCTTATAAGAAATTGTCATTCTAGCAAATGGAAGGTTTGACATCAATGACAAAAAAATGATTAAAAATATTATTTATCAAACATCTTCCTTCTTTGCAACAATCTCCCTCTTTGATAGTATTCTTTTTCAATCAGATTTCCAACAATCTCCCTCTTTGCCATTGATAGCAAACCAAACTGATCAACCATCAGACAAAACTATTCAACCAAGTTATCGAAATGCTAACTAGGTTAGAACAGTAAGTCAAATGCCAAAAAGAAATTATGTTACCATCAGTTTTCACATCTCCCTAACTAATCTGCTATCCTGATTACTTTAATTCTACTTCTCCCTCTTAGCTGCTATGTCTTCTTGAACATCCTTTGTCCCCCTCTTTTCTATGGCTTACAACTATTCACTTTGATCTTGTACTATTCTTGACTTCTTTCATTATCTCTCCCTCTACATGCATTGATCATTTTCTATTGTACTAGTATCAACTTCTTCTCCCTTTGCCCATTTGATCCTATAGATTTGGTCAATTTCTTGCTACTTGTTCCTCAACTATCTTCTCACTTCTCCTCAACTATTGATCAGTTTTATTTATGATCTCTCCCTCTTTGACAATAATGCCAAAAAATATCGTTTTAGCATCTTAACATGCAAGTGTAGCATTTGTAGATACTTCCAATTTCTCCTTCTATCACCTTGCTTGTGACTGATTTGAAACTTCAGCACTTTGTTTACTTTAGGCATGATCCTAAATTAAATATTCTCTACATTAATTTTTAATATGCCAACAATAAACTCATTTGATGCAGGGCAGTCTTGCTTTATCTCAAGTAGCCTTGGCTAGGGGCATCACTCCTAACTTACTTCTAAGATACTCAAAAGCATCTTTAGGTAGAGCTTTTTGTAAAGATGTCAGCAATCTGTTCCTTTGAACTGACATATTCCATTCTCACTTGCTTATCTTCTACCAATTCTCTTACATAGTGATACTTAATTGCAATATGCTTTGTTTTGGCATGCATCATAGGATTCTTTGATATCTGGATGGCACTTGTGTTATCAAAAAAGAATATCAGTTACTTCTTCCTTCATACCTTGCAATAGATTTTTGATCCATACAATATTAGTGTAGTTGATAGCAGCTACAACATATTTAAATTTTTTTGTGGACTGTGAGGTACAAGTTTTCTTTTTGCTAGTCCAAGTAACCAATCTTTTACCTAAGAAAAGTGCTCCTCCATTGGTGTTTTTTTTGTCATCAATATTACCTCCCCAATCTACATTAGTGAAGACTCTCAACTCAAACTTTTCAATCCTCTTGTAATATAAGCCAAAGTCATCAACTCCTTTTAGGTACCTTAGTATTTCCTTTACTACCATCAGATGATTTTCTCTTGGGTTAGTAGAAAATATTGCCACTATTCCAACAACTAGTGCAATGTCTGGTCTACTACCTGCAACATACTACAACTTTGCAATCATTGATCTATATATTGTCTAATTCACTTCAGCTAACTCATCATTCTTGGATAACTTATGTCCTATTACCATTGGTGTGCTGACTGGTTTTGAATCTTCTAATCCAAATTTTTTGAGTATCTCCTTGATATATTTTGATTGGGTAACAAATATGCCATGCTTCAATTGATGTACTTGTAGTCCAACAAAGAATTTGATTTCTCCAAACATTGACATCTCAAACTCATGTTTCATTTGATCAGCAAAATCTTTGCATAGGACATCTTTTCCTCCAAATATTATATCATCAAAAAAGATTTAATATATCAAAATTTCTTTATCTTTTTCTTTCTTGATGTATAGATTGTTGTTATCTATTCTCTCAAATTCTATCTTCACAAGATATTTCTGTAGTCTCTCATACCATGCTCTAGGTGCTTGCTTCAATCCATAGAGCATTTTATGTAGTTTGCAAACCATATCCTTTTTGTTGTCATCAAAAAATCCCTCTAGTTATTCTATATAAAATTTCTCTTCTAGTATACCATTCAAAAAAGTAGATTTGACATCCATTTGGTAGACTTTGAAACCTTTTTTGGCAACATATGCAAGTAATGTTCTTACTCATTCCATTCTTGCAATAGGGGCAAATGTTTCCCCATAGTCTAGTCCTTCTTGTGCATAGCCTTTGCAAACTAGTCAAGCTTTATTTCTTGTGATCTCACCATTCTCATCAAGCTTGTTCCTAAAGACCCATTTGGTACCAATCATATTCTTATCACTTGGTCTAGGAACTAGGGTCTAGGTTTTGTTCTTCTCAATTTGATCTATCTCCTCTTGCATAGCTTTACACCAATTATCATCTTGTAATGCATCTTTTACTGTTTTGGGTTCAATCTTACTCAACAGACATGATTCATTCCTTAGTCTGTTCCTTGTCTCCAATTATGTCTTCTCACATACTTGGCTAGTCTTGGTTCTATCCTTCTTTCCATGTTTGATCCTTCAGCTCCAAAGTCACTTTGCACATCACCATCTGGCATTTCATTATCTCTCTCATGATTACTTATTTTAGAGTTGGAATGTGCATTTTCTTCATTCTACAACTTAGCTTCTGAATGCAGCTCAGCATTCACTCGCTATGACTCAACTGATACTAAATTTTTTTTTTGATTCCCAACTTGATTGGTAGCTTCATTTTCAATTTTCATTCATTCATAGAAGTATACAAAAGTTCTATAATCTTTTGGTTTCCTAGATTCATCAACTTGGACTTTTGCATGCTCATCAAAATTTACATTTGCACTCTCCACAATCTTGTTAGTGTTAGTATTCAAACACTTATATGCCTTACTTCTAGTGGAGCATCCAAGGAATATGCCTTCATCATTCTTTGCATCAAACTTGTCATTTCTAGTATCTTTAAGAATATAGCATTTGCAACCAAATACTTTGAAATGTTTTACATTGGGTGAGTGACCATACCATAGTTCAAAAGGTGTTGCATTTGTACCTTTCTTGACTTGTAGTCGATTCAAGGTGTAAAAAGTAGTACTTATAGCTTCTCTCCAGTACTTTAGAGGAACATTTTTCTCCATCATTAATGTTTTGGCATAGTTTATTACTGATCTATTCCTTCTCTCAGCAATGCCATTCTGAGGTGGAGGTCTTGGTGTTGATGTTTGTCTCTTGATTCCTTTATCATTGCAAAATATTTCAAATTATTTTGATATAAACTCTCCTCTATCTGATCTCAGGCACTTCAGACTCTCTCATGTTTCCTTCTCAACCATGGCCAAATACCACTTAAATAATTGAAATGCATCAAATTTTTTATTTAAGAACGTGTCAATCATTATCTTGGAATAGTCATCTACAAATAGCATTATGTATCTATCTCCTTAGTAGCTTTGCACTTCTATTGGACCACATAAGTCTGTATGGACTAGCTCTAATACTTCTTTGGAAGTGTAGGTTTTTCTTTTGAAACTTGACTTAGTCATCTTTCCTAGTTGACATTGTTTGCACATTGTGTTTTTAAGCTTTTTTAGCTTAGGAAAACCTCTAACTTTCTTCCTTATGCTGATGAAAAATAGATTATCAAAGTTAACATGACATAGCCTTTTATGCCATGACCAAACATCATCAAGTCTAACAATAAGACAGGTTGCATTTACCATATCTAGGTAAAACAAGTTACTCCTAGTTTGTTCACCTTTTCTTATTAGATTTCTATCAGTATCATGGATTTTGGCAATTTTGTTTCAAAATTCTACTTTGCAACCTATATTGCCTAACTATGATACACTCAACAAATTGTAGTTCAATCTTTCAACATAGTATTCATTATCACATGAAATTTTCTCTGTAAGTTTAATAGAACCTTTTCCTTTGATTTGACATGGAGCATCATTCCTAAATCTAACACTATTTCCATCATATTGAGTAAAGGTAATAAACTTACTTTTGTCTCCTATCATGTGATGTGAGCATCCATTGTTTATGATCCACTAGTCATTCTTGTTCACATAGTTTACCAGTGTTGTTGCCTCATCTTCTTCTGATTTATCCTTCATTGCTACATAGACCACCCATCATCATTCTCATCAGAATCCTCTTCAACAATGTAACATCTTTTTCCTTTTTCCTTGTAATCTCTGCTATCATCTTCTCTTTTGTTCTTGTACTTGTTTTCTTCTTTGTAGTTATTCTTTTGTGTAAACCTTGCAATAATATGTCCTACTTCATTGTAATTAAAACAAATGATAAGCATCTTACCTTTGAATTTACCTTTGCCTCCATAGAATCTTCTAGCCAATAGTGCTTCCAATTGTTCCACATCTTCCTCATCTATGCTACTGTCACTGGATACATGTTTACCTTTTCTACTCTTCTTCTTTGATTTCACCTCCTTAGTGTCTTTTAATGTTAGCTTGGCCTTCAAAGTAGATTCAAGATTCTCAGGTCTATAGTTATCAAAATTGGACAGTTCAAAAGCAATGAGTCTCCCTACTATTCCTTCAAAGGTTAGTGTGTTCCCTGGTACACACCTTAATTCTTGGATGGCTAAAACTCTAATAGTGTAGATAGGCAGTAGGGTTCTTAAGTATTTTTTGTTAACAATTTCATCTTCTAATTCACCACCCAAACTCCTTATTGCACTTACTACTTCTTTCATTCTAGCAGCATATTGAGCAGCATTCTCACCTTCCTCAATTTTTATGTCATCAACCTTTCCTCTGAGGCTTGCTCTTTTTTCTCTTTGAACATTATGATCTCCTCCATAGATATCTGACATTGCTTTCCACATCATGAATGCAAAATCACATCCTTTGATGTCATCAAATTCAGCATAGCTACATATAGAGGCAATCTTCAGCATTTCCTAATTGTGCTCCTTCCTTTTGCTCAAATCATCTACAGTAAGGGGTCTAGTTGGATCTACATGTTCCACTCCAATTGAGGTTTTTGTATAATCACCTATTGATCCAAGGTGCAATTTCATTAGGATATTTCATATAGAAAAGTTATCTATGTTAAGCTTGGGAACTTCTCTCTTGGACGTCTTGATTTTCCTACTTCTAGTACCTTGAAACTAAATCAGCAGATGGCTCTAATGCCAATTGTTAAAAATTCTTTAGAATAACTAAGAGCGGGGGTTGAATTAGTTATTCAAGGTCCAAATTTCCAATTCAAACTTTTTCATCAAGTAAGATGAGCCTATTAAACTATTCATTCATCCAAGCTTAAAATTTCCTAACTAGCAAGTTACTATAAATCAACATGTAGGCATAACACATGAAAGATCAACACATAACACAATTATTTATGTAGAAGCACAAATTGTGAAAAACCACCAGTAACATGCTACTCAATTCTCACTCTTTTGAATTGATGCCCTCTGAAAAGCCTACCCCGTTAAAGGCTACAACACACACGGTTAAATGTGACCTAGTTAAATGATTTAACCAACTTGCTAGAAGTGGGCCTAGTTAGAGGACTTAAGAACATTCACTTGGAATGCCACCCTATTAAAAGATTTACAAATGGCTATTAAACCAACCCAATTCCATAGTATTTTTACCCTAACTAATACAATTGCTAGAGAGTAACAATAAGGGGTTTTGACCTAATTACAATTCAAAACTTATCTTGCAGATTTTAGATCTCTTTTCAACTCTTCACAAATTGCCTGGCTTTTAGTCTCTACATCACTAATAGCTTGTCCTCCTTTTAAGCTTTGTCTCCTTAAGTCTCCATGCTCAATGTACTAGTGAAATCTCCTATATGAACACTTATCGAAGTAGAGTCTCTATGCTCTATTCTTCCTCCTCTTAGATGCCTTGTCTTTGACACCCTTCAACCACTTCATAATTTTTGGCACTCAAGAAACTCTTACTTCTTGGCCTATGACTCCTTAAATAGAAGTCTAGAATTGCTCTTCCCACTTGATTCTTCCCTCCTTTAATTTCCATTCGAATTGATTGGGTAGGATTCATTGAATCTAACCCACATCTTGTTCCTTCTAGAAACATCATGAAGAATCTTCTTGAATTCATTCAAAAACTGTTTACATAAATTTCTCTGCCACCAGCTCATCATCCTTATCCTCCAACTAGTTCACAAAATTCAAGGTAACAACTTTGTTGGCTCAAATCTAGCGAATCTTTGACATTTCCAATAATGCAACATCTCAACACTATTGAAATTCTGGTGCTTGACACATACTATGTTACTATGCATCAATTACATTTTACTGATGCTTAACACCTACTATAGATTCACTCAACATCCACTAAGTTTTTTTGATGCTTAGCACTTGTTACTTTGCTCGGCACCTAAACACACTTGGCTCCTTCTATATCACTCGGCATATACTAGGTTTTTTTCATTTGCTCGACACTAACTAAAAATTTTCTCGGCTTGAACTAGCTTGCTCAACACTCACTAATGAACATAGTTAAACTTTGTAGTCAACCTTGTTCGAACTTATACTTCTAAATTTTCTAAGTGTGGCCAACCTCTATGTCTTCAAGTATATTATCAATACATAATTTTACCAATGTCTTAATTGATCCTTGCACTTCATTACAAAACCGTAACTCAACCTTTCCCTTAGGTGCTTTTGTTATGTCTTGCTGATTAAATCCTCTATAGTACTTGGATCTTATAAGAAATTGTCATTGTAGCTAATAGTAGGTTTAAAATCAATGACAAAACAATGATTGAAAACATTCTTTATCAACCATCTTCCTTCTTTGCAACAATCTCCCTCTTTGATAGTATTCTTTTTCAATCAAATTTCCAATAGAACTTTCTATATCTCTCCCCTTGCTTCTAGTGTTATGAGTTACTATGTCATTACTATCATGATTTACATAAAAATAATCTGTTGGTTAGTAATTCATAAAAGACAAGTCTCCTTGTTGCTAGAATTGGAATCTAACAGTAGACTAATTAGAATCATATTGTTGCTCTACTATTTTCTCTTGTGTGACCAATTCTTGAGAGGACTCTACCATATGGAGTGTACATTTATCATATAAAAAGATGTAATTAGCAAAATATTCTTGTTGTTGGGTATGTGCAGGATCATGGTGTACCAAACTATGGCCTTAAGTGGCAGTGAAAAATCAGCAAATTAGGGTTATGTCAACTTGAGACATAATTTTAAAGTGGTTCTGGACTTTATATCAAAAATTAGTAAGAAAATAATCTATAGGAAATTGAATCTAGTTTCTAAACTACAAGGCCTTATCTAGAGAAAAAATTATTTGATTGGTCAAAATTTTAGATTTTAATGCAGTACCACAAAAATTTCAGGGCGAAAATAAAAAGTAGGTGTATGTCTGACCACCTTAATCATAATCAAATGATAATATTTTCAAATATAATTTTAGATATAAAAATTAGACTCATGCCTGGATGTGACACATATTTTTGGCAATTTTTATTCCAAAAAAATAATTAATTATGAATTTTCTACTATACTATTTTCAAAATTAAAAAACTCCCATTTCTGACCACCTTAACTAGTTCAAAAAAAATCAAAATTAAGTTTGTTTTTTCTTATACTAGTCAAAGCATAGAATGTGACACATCTTTTGGATTTCACAAATCTTATACAGTTTGAAAGTTATATCTATTTTTCAACCAGTATGTCAATTAGCACTTTCCAGCTAACTCCATTAGAAAATAAGTAATAATTACTTACTAAACTAGTAATTTGACAAAACTTATATTTATGAAAAGCTAAGAACATTCATAAGAAACCCTTTTCATTACATCAAATTTTAGTTTAAAAAAGTCGTTAGCTACATGCTTGAAGTAAAAAATACATAAGAACATGCCAAAAACACATTTTCAGGATGTTTTAAAGGTGACAATATAAGGTTGGTATTGAAAGATATAGTAGAAATTATAAAGGTATTAATTGTTTTCATTTAGTATCAGGATGGGTGGGAAAAAATTGGGAATAGATTTTGAAATTCTTTGAGGCATTTCAGAACTACATATTTTTTAGATTGCCACTTTTTGGCACACCATGATCCTACACATACTCTATTGAGAAAGATTATTTTGAACAACAAGTGTCCTTACTAGATTTTCATTTGTGTTTTTATGGGCAATATTGCCCATGAACCTATTTTGGTTGTATGAAGCTTGATTTCGATTTGGTCGCTTGAAGGATCAAGGATTTTGATAATGGGGTTGATGAGGCACATTACCTTGAGCTGGTTGTCCCTTGAAAGTTACCAATTTATTGTTCATTTTTAGCACCACTCTAATATGATCTTGAAATCTCCTTTCCATATTAGAACTATGATCAAAAAAAAATTTATCTAAATTTTTGCATCATAGCTTGCATCATGGCCTCAATTTTATTTATCTGATTAGAAGATGTAGAAGTTTAAGGAGTAGAAACAAGAGATTGGCTCTCAATCAGTAGTAGAATTAGGAGCCATTGTAGGTTGATGTGTAGGGATGTTAGGGAAGAGTGGTACTGGAGATCTTGGAGCTATTTTTCTTCCTTGAATTAAAGTGTATTCTGGACTTATAGAAATATCATATGCAATAGGTAGAGTATGTGCACCCAATATTTGTAATGTAGTAGCAATGCCACTACTAAAAGATCTAAGATAATGTAAGCAAGCATTACTAGGGGAAGGCTTCACTACAATAGGTATTATGTCCCATGTATTTTTAAATCTATAGTTCAAATCTTTCATAAACTCATGGGGTGCTCTTTTAATTGTAGTTAGCTTCTCTAATAGGGATAGCTAATCACTTTTATCTTCAAAGTGCTTGTAGAATATTTCTCCTACCTCATCCCAGTTATGGATAGAGTTGTATGGTAATCCTCTATACCATTGCAAGGCCTTTCCTTTTAATGATGAAGGTAAAAATCTAATAGAAAGATCATCCTTTGTAATACCATGTATATTATCAATATTTGAAAATTCATGAATATTTTCTATCGAGGAAATAGAAAATTTGCTAGTAAAATCTAGTAAACTCTTAAGAGAAGGCACTGGTATATCATGTTTTTGAGCCAAAAAAGAGAGTTGCCATCATTAAAGGTATAAAAAACCAAGTTTCTAGGGAGAGCCATACAAATTAATAATCTTCTATGATTTGAAAGTCAAAGTTGGGTAAACTAGAATCTACATCTACAAGAAGTCCTTGTTTGAACCCTTGGCATGAATTGTAGTTAATCTAGTTTGGAAACCAAAATGTAGAGATGGAGTTTCCAAGTGCTTGACAATGAGCCTCTTCAAGGTTATAATAATGAGAGAAACATTATCATTTTATTATAGAGTATGATGTCCTTTAATGGACACCAAAAAACCAGTATACTTCTTAGTGAGATTGAATGTGGTTCCACTGGGTGTTCCAAAAGCTCTTGACATAAAATTCTACACCCTTGCTTGAGGTGTGACCCTCAAATGAAATTGTGTAAAATGGAAACAATCTCCAAGTGTGGGACTTGAAATGAGAGATTGAATCTCTAGAAAAGGTTTACTTCCATACTATCATGATGTACCTAACTACAACTCTTGAGGAAAATGGAGGAGTGCATAAAAGTAAATTGTTGAAAGGGAAATGGAGGTGATGTGCTAGATATAATTTTGATCTACTCTTTCCAATCATTTGTACTACTAAACTCACAAACTATACTACTTCTTGTAGCTTATTAGCTTTAGCATAAGATGAAAGTCAAAAAATAATACAATCTAGAAAGGAACATAGATGTTCACTTAATAAATTTACTAGATGAGATTAAAATAATCGTATAGTTTTGCAGATGATGAAGATAAATCCAAACAAAAAAGAAAAAGATTATGCAATCTTATTCGGGCTAAAAGTAAATAGAAAAATAGTGATTTCTAGTAAACAAGGAAATAACATCTATAGAGGAGAATTTTGCAAAAATAACTAGAAATAGAGATCCTTTGAGAATATACAAGGTTTCCTTTTTAAAGAGATTAGGCATAACTCAATTACCATCATTTAGCTCAAACTCCACCAACTAAAGTTAATATCACAAAGTGCAAGAAAAATAAAAATAAAATCTGATTTTGTACAACTATTTGTTCATGGTGTGATAGAAAATGAACCAATAAAACCTCCTATAATCAAGAAAATTATGCACATACCCTCTCCAAGTCGAAACATAGGAAGAATAAGCCTTTACATTGTCTAAAAAGCTCCAAAAAGTAGTTCAACAATAAATATTGAGCTCTTAGGTCACATCATAGGCAATAAGAAAAAATAATAGAGACATGAAAATGTATAATAGTTTCGGCTTGCACACCATTGCAACATTAAATTCCTTCTGCATAATAGACTTGTGGTATAGCATGAAAATGCATCTCAGTGCAATTTTATTGCAACACAAAAACACACTGCAATGCACAACATGCAATGTCATAGAGTGAAAGTTTATGACATTGCAACCTGCATAAGATCATGACATTGAATCAGAAGAAAAGTGCTCATTCAATAAGCCAAATTATTTGATGAAGTTCCTTCAAAACTAAAAAATGCACTATAGTGAAAGATCACAACCTAAAAGCTCCTCTCTTCAAACAATCCTATGTTGATGTGTGGGTAAAAAAAAGTGTATTTTTTGACCTAAAAATGTCAAATGAGAAAAAAGGTGGCCATTCAATAAGATAACTCATTCGACACAACTCGTATGACACCCAAAACTACTCAATGTTTTTGTGCACCCAAGAATGTTTAAAAATGAAAAACATTTCCTAGCCAAAATTTTTAGAAATTATCTCATGAAGATTTCTTTTATTAGTTATTTGTAATAGAATAAATGATGATGAATATGTCAATAGAGCCCACTGTCAAAATATGCAATATACAATGTAGTTCTTCAATACAAAGAGATAGATACAAAAACCATTTTACACTGCTACTGGTATCTTCAAATATTTTGATGCAGGGGCATCCGAGGGTCAAGGCTGTTGACTCAGATGTGGGTTTTGGTCAAGATTTACTTCCGAGGGTCAAAACTTTTGACTTAGATGTGGGTTTTGGCTGAAATTTTACAAGTAGTTGCACTAGAAGGAGTTATTCGGGTTTTTGATGGGCTCAGCTTGATAGGTAACAATTTTGACTTTTTTTCAAGAGCCTAAAAACTCATCTTGACCATCGAAATTGGCTTTTAGTCTTTTTTCCAGTATTTTTTGAATTTTGCTTTTGTAATAAATGTAAAACCATATCTTTGATTTCATTGATTAATTGGCAATTCATCTTTCCTTAGTTGGGGGCTTTTCCTAGGAAAAATTGGGATACATAGAATAAGTTTTAAAATTTACCAAAAATGGAAATTTCCATTTTTCCCAAAAATCTACCAAACATGGTAATTTTTGAAACTGTAATAAGTAGATATTTTTTCATTGTAGACGTAGAGTAGAGTTGCATAATTTTTTTTAATGAAGAGTCATGGTATTCTGAAGCATTTTTCTTATGTCAAATTCTGATTTATTCTTTAATGACATTGGGGTTACATCATATTCCCTTTGCTTCTCATAATAAAATTCAAATTCCTGTTATTATACATCAGAATTCACGTGTGAGATAATACATACATACTTCATTGCATTGATAATTTTTCCTTTATATTGCTCTAATTTATAATTTTCTCCCAAGCCTTTCTTCATATCTTTATACACTTTACCAAATACAAAATTAACTCACATTGACTAAGGGTTAATATCTAGGATGTCATCCCTAAATAGTTACGTAATTATTTTGTAAAGAAAATTATTCCTTAACCCAAAATGGCCATTATTGTGTCTTTCAATGTTCTACTTGTATACTGTTGTAACTAGTAAACTGACCATAACTCTATCCATACAACCCATACAATCATGCACTCTGTCATATGTCACCATCATAGTGACATGTATCCATACCTAACTTTTCACATGTCCATGATAATCCTTTGAAGCGATCCAATCAAAAATTGATCTAATCTACTAGATAAGCTAAGTGATACCTAGATAATTAATTAATTAAAACTATCATAACTTAATCTTCATGACCTACCCTCTTCACAAAATTATATGTTACCATAAATGACATAATCAAATATCCTATCATAGTCAAGTTTCCAAAAAATATATGACATGCTTCATATTTTCTAACATAAGAACAATAGTATTTAAATATATGTGGCCAATAATATCTTGCACATAGAATCTTGTGAGGAATGATTTGGTAAAGAAATGGCCTCCACAAACTCCTTCATGAAATTCATTTAGGATGGATTCTACTTGGTATGTGTCTAAGAAAAAGAGTAGTATCCCCATCTTTATTCTTCTAGCAGAGGTCACCTTGGATAGGAATATATTTTGAGGAATTGAACTTTATAGTTTTGTTATAATTCTCTTCCAAATCACAAAGTCATTTAATGTGTCTTAATTAGTGCACTATCTCACTGTACCACATACATCTATCAACACTTACTTCAATGTGTTAAAAGCCTTCTTTATTTACTTGAGAAAATCCATAGTTTCCATCAGTCATAAGCTTATCCAACACTTGACCTCTTACATGCTCGATTATTTGGATGTTGATATTGAATTCTAGAATTTGATTTATCAATCAACATCATCTTTGTGTAGTCTATTTTTGTCTAAATATGTCCTTGACAAAATCATTTGGCTATATAATTATATTTGTACCAACCAATTAAGGTTTGGATGATTTTACTAACTTTACTAGTGCATTAACCTATTTTTCATTTATGTCATAATTAATCTAACAACTTTAAAAAAATTGCTGAGGAAGTCAATAAGTTATTCATGCCTTATTTCATTCTTCTAAAGCATGACAACAAAATAGTGTGGTAGGATGCCAATGATAAAATTTGGAAAGGCCTTTTAAATCAAGAGTTTTGAGCGTAAGGGACTCTTTGATTGATTTCTTTATATTAGAAAAATCTTTTAAGGCCTCTTCATCCCATACCACCTTTTCTCCTTGCCTCAACATCTTGTCCATAGGCTTGATTATTTTTTGCAAAATTAGGCACAAATTTTCTCACAAAGTTGATTTGGGCAAAAAATGATTGAATGACTTTAAATATTTTGGGAACATTTATTTCATCAATCATAACCACTAGCTCAAGGTCAATCCTTTCTCCATCCTTAGATACAATATATCATAGGACTTTCCTTTCTATCACCTCAAAATGATATTTCTTAGGATTGAGTGATACTCCATACTTTTGAATTCTTTTTCTAATGAATGAAATAGTCTTCTTCCCTTTGAGTAGGTAGTGATATCACATTGATAAAAAAACTATAATAAAATAAATAAGTCCCTCAAATGTAACACATAGCTCCCTTTGAAATGTGGCACCAAATTTTTTTGATCCAAATGGCATCCTTGCATTTACATAAGTACCCAATGGAGCAACAAATTTTGTCTTATATTTCTATGTTTTTGTATTCTATAACATTTATCTAATTATATCCAAAAGAAACCATACATCATAGATATTAAATCATTTCTAATGACCTTTTTTAACAATGCTTCCATTGTAGGAACATCATATTTATCCTTCAATCATGATATGTTTACATTCTAAAGCTAACACATAACCTTATATCCCAAATCTTCTTTCTATTAGGAGCAAGTTTTGAAACCCATGTAGAATGATTGATATAATTAATGATCCTAGTATCTCTCATTTTTATGAACTCTTATTTCATTTTAGGGGAAATAATTGGGTTAATAGGTCTCTTCTTTCATCAGAAAGGTTTCTAGCATTAGACTTCGAAGGCATATCATCCTAAAACAAGTAATCTCTATAATCCTTTAAATTCATCATAAGACCATCCAAATACATATTTTTACTTTCTCAACAAAGAAATGAGTTCTAATCTGATTTTTGGGGTTAGCCTTTTACCAAGGAAAATTCCCTTTGGAGAATGCTCATTCCCAAGATTAACCTTTTGATTTCTTCTTGTACTAAAACAAATTGATCAATCTTGAGATTCTCGTGGTCATCAAAAGTTCTCTCCAATGCCACAAATACCTTTGGAATATCATTAGTTTTGAGTTGCACAACTTCCTCCCCAAATAAGGTTTCTGTAACATTATGAGTCTCTAAAAATCAATTCCAATCAATCCTTTGATCTTGGTATTACCCTTTACATGTTAAAAATTTAAGAAAATCCTTGTCATCGTAGAAAATATGGCAATTATGAACATTATCTAGTATAGATGGTATAATTTTAATCTAAACTTGCATAATTTATTGTAATGGGATGTCAATCTGTTGGATATCTATATTATCCATCATGTTAGCTATAAAATTGTTAGCTCTATCAATTTGTCTTATTGAAAATGCATTACAAAATTCAATCAATTCCATGACATAGTTCCTATATTATTTTAATCTTGAGTTCTTGGTACTAAACTTACTTCTAATCTGAGATACAATTAACTCTAAATCACAAAAAACTAAAATCATTTTTATCTTATGCATGATATTCGACAATATTGTTGCTTCATTCAAAGTTTAAGAAGAAAGAATATTCAAAGCTCTTATCATAAAAAGATGTAGGAACAACTCCTCCACTATTACTTTCATTCTTACAAGATCCATCCAAATGTATTTTCCATATTCTATTACTTTCCTCCTACAAATACACTTCATTAGGCTCAACAATATTTAGAGTTAGTTTATTTAAAATTACCTAGAATTTGGACCTATGTCTATTTGATAGAATTTTACTCCATAGTCAATATTGAAAATTTCCACCAAGTATGTAAAACTTGCATCCCTATCAATTCTTATATATTTTCCATTTATAGGGAAGGTCACATAATAAAATTCTAACTAAATATTTCCTCGAGGCAAATTAGACCATTTCCTAGAAAGTAGCAAATAATAATATGTTGGTATTTCTCCTATAGTAAATTCCATCTTGTATGACACATTTGGACATGTGGGAAATTTGAATTCAATTTTTTTCATGATTCCTACTATAGGCACTAATTAATTATCCATCATATAATACCTTCCATAGAGTGTATCTACTATTTTTCCTAACTCTTTCATGACATCTACCACCATGATATTTACCAAAAAACTTAAATCTATCATATAATTCCTCACCAGCCTATTGTTAATAAACAAAGTTAGATAAAAAGGATCCACTTGTAGAGAATTCTCATTAAAATTGATTCTAAGATATATAATTAGTGCTTCATTTTTATATTTGTCTTTTGAATGATCCTCTTTACCTACTTTAAACAAAATATTCAAGACTTATTTTCCATATTTAGGAATTATTATAATTTCAATAAAAGGAACTAGAATCTTTACTTGACACAAAGCATTAAAAGTAGATGAATTAGTACTTAACATCTACTGACCTCCTAATTTCTTTCTAGGATGATTTGATACCTTTATTTTTTTATCACTTGGCACTTCCTTCTCCTTATCTTTCTTGTATAAATCATCTTGTGGTCTATTGACAAGGACTTCTAACAATTTCCACAAACCAAGATTTATAGTCCCATTCTTGAATCTATAATTTATTATGGATTTCTACTCTATTGCAATTGTATAATCTAGTATCTCTTCATTAGTTAATTTCCTAACCCTTGGGTTCTTCTCCTCATCGAAAAAGACTTGTTGTGAAAATTTTTGTCTTATTAAAATCATATCAACATTAGGAATGTGCTCATCTTCTGAGGAGTCATAATCTTCCCAAAGTGGTTTTGATGATAATGTGTTCAAAGCAGGCTACTCATCTTGCTTCCTTCCTTCTTCCAATATGTTGTGTGAAATCTAATACTAGTCAAGAGCCTATGGCAACTTGAAAATCTCACACCATGGATCACTTTCCACACAATTGATACTCATCTTAAGAGGATTAGGGGTTTCATCGTTTCTTATTGGTTTTCCATCCTTCCAAGCAATGTTTTATTGCATTCATTACAATTTGAACTTGTAAAATCTATCATTTCTATTAGACATGAAAGATTCATTCTTTCTTTTCTTAGCATGTAAATATTTGATCATGTTTAACAACTTATCAATTTTTTCCACATCTTTGTTTTGTTTTGGTGCTTTAGGGTTGAATAATTTAGGATCTTCTCTCTTCCCAATATTACCAACAACTTTCCTATCATTCTTAGTAATTGTTACTACTTTGAAACCCATCTGAAATATGCTAGGCATATGAGATATCTCGTAGTGGATTTTATGTAGTATCATCTTAGGTCGATAAGAAATCTTGCATCAAGCAAAAATATTTCTATATTCCTATACCATTTTGTTGTTCATAGAGTAGATTTTTTTTCTTGTGGTTTCAAGTTGTGTGTAGTTGGCATCTTAATTTAGACCCATGGTTGATCATTTCCATAAGTGTGCGTAATCTAATATTCTTTGTGCTTAGAGTTTTATGCCTCCTTCTATGCTTATCATTAGCTACTAGTTTCATTTAGAATGCCATGGAGTTTCAATCTATGTGGTTTCCCATGAAGATGTACATCTTACATGGTTGAGAGGCATATCTTGGATCATATGTAGACCTATCCTTAAGAGCATAAGTTCTCTTTTGGTCATTTTGTTAATTATTTGTTTTATCTTCCAAGGAAAGACTTATTTTGTAATTAGGATGAATTTTGGTCTTGCTCACTACATAAGGACATGGATTGGATTTAGTATAGTAAGTTCGGAGGTAGAGGAAGATAGATTTTAAAAAAAGACTCAATTTTTTGAGCTTTGATCTCTGATGTTGTAATTCATTATTTTGGGCATAACTTGGAAGGCCTTACAATTGGGCATGTTGAATTTATATTTTATCATGTGAGTTATCTAATCAATCAATATCTATTCATGAGTAAATTGGTTCATTTCTTCTGCATATGTGTTTTATCTCATGTGTACTTGTGGAAATGTGTTAGGAGATTGGAATTTGGTTCCTTTCCCCTACTAGCCTTATGTCTTGAGAAATTAGAGGAAATTTTTCTTTCCTTGTGAGTTTGGGATCATGGAGAACCTCAATTGAATTAGTTGTAGGGTGGTAGATATGGACTTTTACCTATAACTTGTAGAAGGTTACGATATTGTAGTAACTAATATCAAGATTGTCCAAGGTGGATGGAATGAAAATTATGATATTATTGATATGTTAAGGAAGATTACTCTGAGACTTGAAGTTGTTGATATACCACAAAGGTGAGGTGTACATCTTTAGGATGTTAGTGAAAATAAAGTGGTACCTAATCCTAATCTTGAACCTAAAGTGAAACAATATGAGCACAAACTTCTGAGAGTTTTATTTAGGGAAAATTGCAAACCCATTTTTAAAGTTACTTTCTATGATGGAAGGACTGAGACTAATGTTTTATTTGATTGGATGAATTCTCTAAGTATAAAAGTACTCCTATGAATAGAAAGGTAAAGATAGAATTCACCAAGTTGAAGGGTCATTCTTTACTTTAGTGGAATCATTTGTAGATTGAAAGGAAATGAAGTAGAAAAGATAAGATGAAGACATGGGAAAATATGATTGGAAAGATGAAGAAGAAGATCCTTCATGTAGATTACCAGGTTAATATATTGAGAAGAATGAAAAATATTAGACAAAAGGCTATGATTGTAAAAGAATATACTGAGGAATTCTACAAATTGCACATCAAATCTAGTCATGTGGATGACGAGATTGAGAAAGTAGTTATATACCTAAATGGTTTGAGGACTTCAATTCATGGTGAGATTATCTTTGTTAAGTTTGATAGAGTGGAAGAAACATATCAATAGTTGCTAAAAGGTGAGGATTTTGTGGTGAAGCAACATGATCGATGATAAAGAGGAAGAGGTGGTAGATTTTAAATAATTAGAGGAAAAACCTATGGAGAAAGTAGAATATCTTACAATAAAATACAATACAAGACAAGGATAAAAACATAATAGAAAGAGAAGCATATTGGTAAGAGAGGTAATTATGCTAGAGGTATTTATACTAGATACTCTAGGAATAATAATAGTGGTAAAACAAAAGAGAGATATTGGTTTAAGTTTACTTGTTTCAATTATGGATAAGGACATAGATATTTTGAATGTACTAATTCTAGAAAAAAAATGGAGGTATCAGTAGAAACACTTTGGTCTATGTAGAAGTTTTTGAATCATTGAATATTCCTAAACATGGTGAGAGCCTAATGTTAAGAGGAATCTCATGGAATGAGGAAACTATTGAAGGCCTATTCTAAGGAAAATTTTACTCAAGAGAAGATGTAAGATTGAAGGAAATTTTTACAAAGTAATCATTAATAGTGGTAGTTTGGATGAATTGGCTTCTGAAGACCTAGTTAACAAACTATTTTTGCATAGGTTTAGACACCCTTAGCCTTATTATATTGGTTAGAAGTAGAAGGGGCATAATTTACTAGCAAGTGAAAAATGCCTTAGTAAATTCAAGATTGGAAATTATTATGATGATGTTTTGTGTGATCTATTAATTGTTGTCATATTATGTAGGATAGACCTTGGTAGTATGATAAACAAGCTTTGCATGATGGTAGATTTAATCAGTATACTATTTGGGTTCATGGGAAGCAACAAGTATTTTTTCCTTTGGTAGAGAAACCTAATGAGAATCATTTTACCATATGTAGCAAGAGGTTGTTTCATTGAAGGATGTTAGTTTATTAAGGATTTGAAGGAGTAGAGTGCTTGTTTTTCTTTGATTCCTAGGAAGAGTGAGAAATAAGATGAAATTAAACATGCACCTGAGATGGAACCTTTGTTGATTGAATTTCAAGATATCATTTCTAATAATGTACTTAATGGTTTTCTTCCTATAAGAAGTATTAGTCATTGTATGGATGTGATACCTCGAGCTAGTTTACCTAATAAAAAACCACATAGACCAACACCTATTGAAAATAAAGAATTAAATAGACAAGTGAAATAATTTCTTGGTAAGGGTTTGATTAGGGAAAGTTTGAGTCCTTAAGTTGTACCAATAGAATTAGCACCTAAAAATAATGCAAAATTATTTTAGAGATATAAACAAGATAATAATGAAATATAGGTTTGCATTACCTAAGATAGATGACATAAGGGATTATTTGACTGAAGAAAGACATTTCACCAAGATTGATTTGAAACATGGGTATCAACATATCACAATCAAGGAAGGAGATGAGTGAAAAACAACTCTTAGGGAAAAAAAAAAAGGTTTATATGAATGGTTGGTTATATGTCTTGTAGTTTAACTAATGCATCTAGTATTTCATGAGGCTGTTGAATGAGGTTTTGGAGAAATTCTTGGGTAAGTTTGTAATTGTATCCCTTGATGACATCCTAATATTTATTAAGATTAAGAAAGAATACCTTGAGCATATTAGACAAGTGTTACAAAGATTGAAAGAAGAAAAGTTGCTGATAAATTTGAAGAAATGATCATTCTTGAAGGAAGAAATTATGTATCTTAGTTCTTTTATTTCTATTGATTGTTTGAAGATGGATCCTTAAAAAGTAAAAGTTATTCATGAGTGTGATACACATGAGAATGTTGCAGAATTTAGATCATTTCATGGTCTAGAAAGCTTCTATAGGAAGTTTTTAGAATTTTAGTTTAGTATGTAAAGCCATGAAAGAGACTATGATAGGAGATAAAAAGGATTTCAAAGGGAAACATGGAGCACATAAGAGTTTAAAAACATTGAAACAAAAGGTGGCAGAGTTACCTACACTTTATTTTCTTGATTTCACTAAGGTTTTTCAAGTTGATTATGATGCTAGTGGAAGTGTGATTGGACTTGTTTAGAGTCAAGAAGGAAGACCTTGAGGTTTATTTAGTGAGAAGTTGAATGATTATAAGAAAACATTTTCATTTTATGATCACGAGTTCTATGTAATTGTTCAATCTTTGAAGAAATGGAGACATTAATTAATGCATGAGAATTTTGTGTTGTACATTGATCATAAAGCTTTATAGTATTTTGGAAAATAGAATAAGTTTAATAAGAGACACATGTAGTGTGTAGAGTACTTGGAGAACTTTTCTTGTATGTTAAAATAGAAGAGTGGATAGTCAAAAAAAGTGGTTGATGCTTTGAGAAGAAGAAGGAATTTTTCATAGAAATGAGAATTGAGGTACTTGGTTTTGATGATTTGAAACAATTGCATGAATCTAATCCTAATTTTAAAAAACCATGGAAGTCCTCTAACAAGATAAGTGGACTAATTGTTTCATTCAAGAAGACATGTTGTTTAAAGAGATTCAATTGTGCATATCTATGAGGGAAAACATCATGAGGGAGAAACACAGTGGTGGACTTGCTGGACATTTTGGAATTTACACAATAGTGAAGATGGTTTCTAATAGACATTAATGCCTTAGATATATAAATATGTTTCGAAGAGGGTTAAGAGTTGTAAAATTTGTCAAAAACAAAAGGAGCTAGTCATAATTTGGGATTGTATTCACCATTGCCTATACCAAATAAACATTAGAAAGATATCTGTATGGAATTTGTGCTTGCCTTACCTAGAAATTAGAGAGGTAATGATTATATTCTATTATGGTTGACATATTTTCTAAAATGGCTCATTATACCTTGTAAGAAAGACATCTGATGCAATACATGTTGTTGAATTATTCTTTAAAGAAGTCATAATATTTCATGGGTTGCCAAAGACCAGTGTTTCAAATAGGGATACTAAATTTATAGGTTGTTTTTGGAGGATACTTTGAAATTTGGATATTGAGCTTAAGTTTAGTTCTATATATTTTATCTGCATACATATGGACAAACTAAAGTTGTGAAAAAAAGTTTGGGTAACTTGTTGAGATTTTTGGTTGGCAATAAACCTACTAATTGGAACTTGGTTTTGGCGCAACAAGAATTTGCATATAATAATTCAGCAAAAAAGAGTACTAAGAATACTCCTTTTGAGATAGTAAATGGAATGAATCCTAAAGTAACTACTAAGTTGAGGGATTTGAATATTGAAATGAAGAGGAGTGCTAAAGATGAGGAAATTATGGATTTCATGAAGAATTTGCATGAAGAAGGAAAGAAGAATCTAGAAACTAGTAATCAAGAGTATAAAAAAAGGTTAGATAAAGGTGTTAGAAATATATAGTACTTGGGGGGGGGGAAGGGGGTGAATAAGTATTCTACAAACTTTTTCCCACAACTCAATATTGTTAATTACTTTATAACTTGCATATGAAATTAAACCAACAATGTTGAATAGTAAATATAACCATGCACATAGACAACTTATAATGGTCGAGAGAAATTCCTAGTGGGGATGATATCCACTAGATGATTCACTAAACAATAGGATCCTTTTAAGGATATTGACCCTGTTAGGAGTCTATGAAGTACATATAGTGTCTCAAATCCTTGTTAGAGGACTAAGCCTTGTTATTAGTTGGTAGAATAAATACAATGTATGCAAGAAGAGCACACTACCCTAACATTAAATTATACAATTCAATTCTTCACAAGAATAGATATGCGTACAATACTTTTTGTCTATTGTATTTCACACTTGCCCTGATCATATATCAGATGTAGTTTGGATATCATTGAATTCATATCTATCATAGATCATACATGTCACATAGTTCATTACATATCACACACATCTTCCACACTTTTCTTCACAAGAAAAGATCTTACTTATACCTCACATCTTCATAATTTACTACTTAGTCACCCTTCATGCTTTCACATGCTTGGCATAATATGAAATACTTTATGGAATAATATCCAAATAGTTAGCTCATGATGACTTAGTAATTATTTTGTCTCCAAAATAATTCCCCAAGTCATATAATGCAATTCTATGCTATGCTTTGTTCTACACTGATAAATGCCCATACTGGTATTTCATTCATAACTTGCATCATACTATTCATACACATCTACACATTGGTACATGTCATCATGCCATGGTCATAGAGGTTTCCTTAACTGCACATAAGCTAACTCTCAATGAGTTGTTTTTACACATCACATCTTCTCTATATGCTGTTGCAAACTATCTAATACTTAGACAATTCTCTATAATACATTTTACCATAAATGAAAACACTCAATACATCTATTGGACCATATTTCCAAAAATCTCCCCCTTTTGCACTAATGGCAACACTTGAGAAAATTGACTAAGTCCCAAAATGGTTTCATACATAATCAAAAATAATTTTATTCATGTTTATATAGATCACTATATTCCTTATATCTCCTTTACATTAATACATAAGTGTACTCCCCCTTACATATACAATATAAAACTATATAATTTTCTTTTACATAATACTCCCCCTTTGACATCAATGGCAAAGGTGTCCAAAAAAACCTGTATCAACAAATAGTAGGTGGCTTGCTACTAATTAACTTGATATCTTGGAAAAGCAATCTGCATATACAAGTTTCAGTCTTTCCAATCCCTTCTTCTAATTTTCCTTTGATATATCTCAAATACTAATTAGTGTGCATAGTGCGTAAGGTGCCACTTCAACTGTGCTCAAGTTAGTATAGGTAAATTTAATATAGGAAGTCTTTGCTGCAAGACATTTGTCTAATTGCCTTTGCAAAATGCTGATTTTTGGATGAAATTTCTCTAAGACTATAGAATTTTTTTGTTGCCTTCTCCTTATTAGTTTCCAAGCCTATGATTGCATCATTTATCTTCTCAACTTCTGTTTTTTAGTCCTCAATATTGGTCCCTAGAAGTTGTAACTTAGTAGTGAGTGTTTCAACTTCACTCAACTTACCCTTTATTTGTCTCTCAAAATCAGTTATGTACTTGTATGATAGTATGCACTATCCATACAATCTCTTCCCTTCATCATTATGTTTTTTGAGTTCCTTGATGATTCCATCAAGTGCTTCTAAATTATTTCTCACATTAGTGCATGTACTATATCAAACAATGATGCATCATGCTTTGCTCATGCTTGCGCTAAAGCTACTTCTACGAGAGTTGTGAAATTTTCATCACAGATCTTCATGCTAGGATTTAACCATGGAGAAAAATAAAAATTACATGAAAATATAAATAATATCAAAAAATGATAGATCACATAAAAAGGAACACAAGACACCAAGATTTAACGTGGTTCACCCAATCCTTGGGCTATGCCCATAGTAGGAAGTCAAATATCATTATTATCTAGTGATTACAATCCGTAATCCCTTGCATCTCAATACCACCACAAGAACCAATTTTCTCATCACACATTATGAAATAACCCCTAACCCTAAGCCCTTCTATACAAGTAGTTTTCCTGCTTTAGGGTTAAAATTAGTTACAACGTGTTGGCCATAAATTGGCGAATATAAACAATAGCCAATTGGTGAATATTAGCATTTGGTGAATAGCATAACACCATTGGTCAATAGTAGCCCAAATATTTTTTTCTATGTACAATACTTCCCTGATTAGTTACCACAAACTAATACTTCACAAACTCCTTCGCCTTTGAATGCAAGTCTTGATTTGCTATAGTTGTAGTAACTATCTTTTGCATTTTGTCCAAGCCTTCCATCAATGTCTTCTCCCAAGACTTTATTGATTTATTTTTCTCAAACAACTTTCCCAATGGGCTCATTAGTCCTTTTTGATCTTCATCATCTAATACTATTTTCGATGGGCTAGCTACTAGTACTGTAATAGATATAATTGTTGGGGCTATATAAGGTATGTAAGCCTCATGCTAGAACACTACCTTCCCAATTTATGACTCCACATGTTTTAGATTAGGCAAGAATGTTGATTCTTACATTACAATCTTCCGCTTCTACTTAAGTTTAGAAGCTTCCTTTTTCTTCTCCTCTTCCTCTTTCTTTTTGTTTTCTACTTCCTTTCTCTTACCATCTTCCTTTTTCTTTTTTCTCCTCCTCTTCTTGTTTCTTTTGTTCATTTATTCTCTTTCCCTTTGCTATTCTTTCTAATCCTCTCTTCTTCTCTTCTTCTCCATGATCATCTAAGCTAGAGTAAGCTATAATATTGCCAACAATAGTTTGTTCCTTTACAAGGATTCAATACCCTTCAAAATTCCATTTGACTCCTCCTTGGAGTCAACCTCACATATTTTATTTATCATAGAGATCGTTATATTCAGATCTTCTTCCAATACTCTCTTCTTTATGTTTATAAGCCTATTATATAGATCTTCTGATATCTTATTCTATATATTCTCAAATTTCTTATCCCTCAAAATCATATTTCTCACTATGGCATTTTCTAACTACCTTCAACCCATAATACTATACGAGTTATAATGCTTATTCTATTGAACAAAATTATCATCATTTATTATATGCATGTTAAGGTTCTCTACCTTTTATTTTCATGCTCTTTTTCTAGCTATAGTTCTACCTTCTTAAGCATCTTGTACTATTGGTCTATCTCCAACTTCATCCTTAATAACTCTATGAATCACTTACTTGCATAATTTTTCTCCTCTTGCTTAGTCCACTGGTGGTCTTCTTGACCCTTTTCTTGGTTGATGGTGTAGATTCTTGCTTCACCTTCACCAATCTCTCTAATTTTCTCTACATTATAGGTGCTTCAACCTCTAGTTGCTCCCTTGACTAATCACTTTTGGTTCTCACAAGTTACACTTGCACAACTACTGCATGTGGTGCAATAGGGGCTTGTGCACATGGTTGTGCCATTGTCACACCTTTTGAAGGTCCTACCACATCAATAGGAGTTGTTGCGATCACTTCAAACTTTTTGCTTGCTCTCATTTCCATCGCAATACCTTTGACCTTATTAAACTCTTCTCTTGTCATTCCTGATTCCTTTAAAATAGAATGAATAATTTTTTCTACCTTCTTCTTGCTCTCCTTGTTGTGTAGTTCTAACTGAACTACTTTCATTTTCTCCTTATATGTTCCCCCATCTAGGGCACTCTGTGTCCTTTTCTGACTAGAGTATGATCTGTCCATACCTTTCTATGATCTTTGCCCTCATCTTATATCCAATAGATTCTATGAACTTTACCCTCCTCAACTTCCATACAAGTGTTATTAGTTTCCACCATGAAGCATATTTCATCCTTATATTTCTCCAACATGGAGGGAGGTATCTTATACCTCTGCTTGGTTTCAGTCTAAAAGTTCTTCATCATCCTGTTCATGTCATTATCTCTAAAATTTTCTAACTTTGATCTATAGCATTGAGTCATCATCTTCATTACACACTTGTTGCTATCCAGATTTGTCATTTTAGGAAACTTCTTTGTAGCGTAAAAGAATAAATGAGTCAGTAGGGACTCAAATCTGAAAATTATACTCTTTGTTTTCTTCAACTTTGCAATGTTATCAAATAATTATAATATGATAATCTCACACAGATTAACTTTTCTTCCTTGTACTACCATTACATAAGTAGCATGCAAAAATCTTGCTAGTTCTAATTAACCCTCAATCCACGATTGAACTTGTACACTAATATCTTTCTTAGTAGCTTTACTCCTTTGTCTTGAATGGAGTCTACCTTCATGTTTCTTCTGTCAAACCTTGTATTCAAGTTTGTCAAAACCATATTCCTGACATTCTTTGAGCATTAATAGGATTAAAACATTCATCACTTAATCTCTTGACCTTATCAATTAGGTCATTGTCAATAACAATCTAGGGATCACCTAGCCACAACATATCATCATGTACCCTACTAAGAATTATTCAGGTCCAATCATGATTGTCAAACTCCATACAGAACATATACTTCACTAGAACTAAGCTATCTAGCTGCACATACTCAGACTTCAAGGTTGGGTCATTATTACACATTTTTCCCAAATTCTGATGAATATCATCATCATTGATACTTTCTACCTTATAGTGAATATAACTTCTGAAATCCTTAACATGTAGCACATTCTTTGGAACTTGCAAAAATGTGTCCAACAGGTCATCCAACAGCGACAAAAATGGATGCTTCTTGAACACATACCGTGGTCTATCACTCACATCATACACATTTTGACTAGCCATTGACATTCCATCAATTTCACCTTTTTAATATAATTGTTGTTATTGATTTAATTTTTTAAAATAAAATGAAGTAGTTGTTTTACAGAAAATTTCTTATGTATTCTTCATTATATTGAAATGTATTAGCTCATCTCACAATACACAAGGAAGACATGTAGTTACTATGACTACTAATAAAAAAAGTAATCATTCAAACCAATAATTATTTTTTAATTAGAAAAAGTAGAACTATAAAATAAATAAAATATATAATATTTAAAATAGCATTATGGCAAGTCATCTATAGGATACTTTCATGAAATATGTAATTTTAAAAATAACATTATGACAAGTCATCCATAGAATACTTTCATGACGGCATCATAATATTGTTATTGTATTCACCAAGGTCAGATATTTTGATTGTGACATTGTACCCTCATTGATCCATCATATTCATAAATAAATAGCATTCACATTTCAATGTTTTTCTATTACATTAGAATGAGAGGAGCATTATCTCATAAATTTTACATAAATGATATAAAATGAAGCCAACAAAAAGATTCAAAATGTAGAAATGTAGAATCGCACAACAACCTAACTGCATAGCAGCACTAGCCTACCAAAAATAGCAAAACATATATGTTAATCGTCTCCTTCAAACTTTGCTTCAGCCGCCTCTCATCTGTTTGAGTCCTCTAGTTTGATCACAGACAAAAGGACGCTGAAATGCGAAATTGGCTTTGACTGAATCTGTAACAGTATCTCCACATGGCCGCTTTATATGATTAAATGTACAAAAAAATCATGTCGAATTTTATCTATAAAACTTAGCTATATATAACTTTTTTATATATATAATATAAAAGAAATATACAAAATTATATTACAAAATTTTGAACTTAGCACAATACATTACCACATTAAACAATAAAAGTAACACTAAATGCAAACAACAATAACCCAATCTGAGCAGCAATTCAATCCGAAGCTATGCCTGGCCAGTTTTCCTGCATTGATGTTAACGAAGATGGTGGCGTGCTGTTTACTGAGCTGAAAGATTCCGTGCTTTCCTGCAGCATCTCCTTTATTTCTATGAGATGGACAGCATCGCAAGGCACTCAAACGCCAACTCGGCAACTGCATTAACACTGACCTTCGTCTCCTTATTTCTTTCAATCTGCAAATCTGGATCGTTCAGTTCATTCCAAACGCCTCTACTTATCTTGTCGGTTGTCATATTAGCGAGGCTTATTTCATTTCTATTTCGCATAATGTCTACTGCTACTTTGGCAGATATGATCTCCGCCAAAACAACTCCTAAGCTGTAAACATCAGACTTGTCAGTGAGCTGGAAGCATTCATTGTACTCTGGGTCAACATACCCTGGCGTTCCCTGGGGAGCAGTTGTGATATGTGACACATTCAGAGGCACCAATCTGGAAAGCCCAAAGTCTGCAACTTTTGCTCTGAAATGCTCGTCAAGGAGAATGTTATCGGATTTAACATCTCTGTGCAATATGGGCGGATTCATGGTGTGGAGATACGCCAAGGCCTCAGAAGTTTCTATGGCGATGTTTAAACGAGTTACCCAAGGCAAGCCCGTGGGAGTTTTTCGGCTACCATGAAGATGGTCAGACAAGGTCCCATTTGGAAGAAACTCGTAAACAAGAAGTAACATTGGACTCTGCGGGCTCGTACAACCATAGAGACGAACAAGGTTCGGGTGACAAAGGGATGACAATATTTGCACCTCGTTCATAAATTGTTCAACTGTTCTAGAGCTCTCCTGATACAGCCTCTTCACTGCCACAGCTCGTCCGACCTCAAGTTTACCCAGGTACACCACGCCAAACCCTCCGTCTCCAAGTTCGTTCCTTTCATTAAAGAAACTTGTCGCTTTCTGTAGCTCTTGATAGGGAAATACTGGTAAACTGCCCATCATATGCATTATGTGGCCTGCTTCCATGTCATTCCGTCGATAATTACTGTAATCGCCACCAATCCCGCCGGAATGAGGGCATTTTCTTCTCTCGACATACACAATATATATCACTGCTACCGCTATAAGTAGTGCGACTGTACCCATAGAGCTACCTGTATTAGAGTATTCTGATTAAATATTACAGTTTTATTATAGTTACCCGATCAATAGTAAGTTAGACATTTTATCTGATCGAAAAATAATAACGTGTTTTTAAGTATTCGGGATTTAATAATGACCTTTTATGCTTATAAATTAAGAATAATCCTATAAAAATGATTGAAATAATTGACAGATGAACAAACCTAAGGCGTTTCCAACTCCAACACGTATTTAGCTTCCACTACTGAAGAGGAAGGGATGCTTACCTAGACCAATAGCAGTCTTATTAGCAGTGTTAGACCCGCCTGCATGGTTTAGAGCAATATCAGTCTTATTAACAGTGTTCGACCCGCCTGCATGGTTTAATATATCAATAAAGGCAAGGTAATTGTTAGTATTCTGCTTAGGAAATGCAGACGATTTAAAAATCAAAAAATATTGATGCTTTTTACTCAACAAATAGAAAGAGAATTACAACTCTTACCGGGCTTCAACGATTCGCAACTGAATTGCATTAGATTGTGGGCGTCGGACATACAAATTTCTTTCCTCGACTCGCATTCCTCACAGCCTTCGCTGAAATTCCATAATACTGTGAACCCGTCATTTATCCTTTGAAACAACGGTTGATTATCTCCTTCGGACTTTTTAACAGGTAGCTGCACTAATGACTTACAATATGTAGCCAAACTCAACTTTGAATAATACCAACTATTATTGCATTCTAAAGCATAATATGCTTCATTAGGCAAGTACTGTTCCATGTCTTCTCGGCACTCTCCCCATAGACTTGCATTGATGTACTAGTCAGAAATGCGAAAGCGAGGCGTAGACCATAATTCCATTATATGATTACTGGTCGATGGATCGCAAGCGCCTCCCCACATATTTCTATCAACTATTCTCATAGAATTCGTGACAGCATCCTCTTTTAGGTTGCCAAAAGGTTCGAGTAGATGGTATTGGTAGCCACTGATACTGAGTAGTTGCATATTCACTGTATGATCACACTCAAGCTGAAGCACAGGTTCACCGCAGCCGCTGTTCTTTGCATCGAAGGTTTGATCCCCACATTTAGAGGGTTCAGCACAAGCTTGAGATAAAGAGGTGAGGCATGGCATGAATATTGTGAAGACAATTAGAAAGAAGAAGCGCAAGAGGTATAGAGGGGGCAGACTGAAATGGTGAGAATGGCATAGACGAAGAGGTAGTCCTTCCATTTTCATCTCGGCTACAATGGTGAGAAGAAAACAACTAGAATTGAGATGAAAAAAGGAGCATGAATGACAGTTTAATAGCGAAGAAAGAAGGCGAGAAAATGACGAGTTGTGTGAAAAGGCGTAAGAAAAGATTTTGAAGTCAATACGTCAATTGACATTACGTCCCGGAGCGAAAGTAAAAGTCAGTCAATACCGCAGTTTGACCAACGAGGCAGTTGAATCTTGATAAATAGCAAAAGGTTCAACAATTGAATTGCGGTTTTCTTTGTCTCACAAAATTTTACGCGCTTTCTTTGACGGATGAATTGGGGTTCCGCGAAAGTTACGTTTAGATTGACTTAGACTCGATGATGGCAGGTCATTTTAAATTATTTTGGGATCTTTCCACGAAAATCATTCGATTAAAGGGCAATTACATCGATCAAACTGTGGGTCCTAGGCTTTCCATTTCTATTGTTTTTAACTATTGTTGGACAATGTAATTTAAATTTTTTTTTAGAGCTTTTCCCATGAAAAAATAAGAAAATGTTGTACCGATAGGAAGTGAATTGAACACTGAATCCTATCATTGTCAATTGGAGGAGAACATTTGTAACGAGTGGGACGACCTTTTCGTCTGATTTTGGCTCAGAATGGGATTGATTAAAGAAAAGGATGCAACGTGATTAAGGCAGGCAAAACAAGGTGTAATTTACGAGCGAAGAAAATTGCAATTAAATGTTCCACCATTTTGCATTATTTGAGTGTATTTTGTCATTTTCTCAATGTTTTAAGATTCTAAAAAATTATGTTTGGGTGATGAAATCAAGGTACAAACGTTGTGAATGAGATTTATAGATCTTTACTTAAAATCGATTCCATTCTTATACCACCATTTTGATTATTAGTTTCTGCATACAAAAGGAAAACTTAATGATTTATTTATTTATTTTTAAAGTCTTTTATTTGTTCAACTAATAAGAGTAAACTAATAGTTGTATATTTTTGTATGTGCAATGATTAGTTGATAGGAGCAATTTGTCTTGTATTACAAAGGAAATTGATGAAAAAAATTATTATATTATGTTTTTCACTAGTAGTATAAAAGTTGAGCCCAATAACATGAAGGAAACAATGTAAATGGTTTATTTTGATTTGGTTCTAATTATATATGAATAGCATTCTAAATAATTAAAGTTGTTCTTTTAAAAAACTAAATAGATCAAGATTTTATATTTAGAAATCTAATGATACATGCTAAAAGATTAAATAAAGTATATATGGTATTGTAATTTCTATCAACTCTCCTAAACAAGGCCATATTTGTTCATATTTGTATTACTACCATAATTTAAGTGGATTTCATCTCATTTATTTCAAAGCAGAATAAAAACTAATTGATTGTAATGCCTAACCTTACTTTACTTTTCTAATTTGTTTTGACTAGATTCTTTAAGACCTATTCTATGATTATGTTTTATGATTAGCAATGCTCTGTTAATGGAATTGATTTAATTGTATTTCATATTTAATTAATATATGTGTTGAGTTACTTTAGTACTAAGTTATTCTAGTTATTTCATGATTGTTTTAATGATGATATATGTATGTTCAGTTAGTGATTTCATTTATTTCATGATAGACTATTTATATGTGTTTTATATGGATACTTACCCCATACTTGCATGTGTATGGTGTGTGTGTGTATGTTTTCTTTATGTTTGACATTTCTGATGTGGTTGAGGAAGGTAGTCGTAGTCACTTGCTAGTTGGGATCTATACGATGCACTACTTTCTCCCATTGCCTATTTAGTTTAGAATATATGTGTTTGTACATGCATGAATTTTATACAGATTGCAGGTATCAGGTATCAAATTTCCTAAATTACTAGGATAAGCATACCCTATTGTAGTATTTCAATGGTATAAGTGGGAATATAATTCTTGAGTCTAAATCCTAAACCCTAAGCCAATTGTCCTAGAAAAAGGGACAAGTATCTCAATTACTTTACCTGTTTGAATTTGTCAAGTGATGTGAATTCGTGATTTTGGTCGTGGAATTTGATATTGTCCTTTGTTTTCAATTGAGTTGTCATTTTTCATTTTTTGGTTCTATTGTGATTCTCTATTATAATTAAATCAAATTAAAAGATAATTTAATGAAAATTTTATAAAGAAATTTGATATTTAATTATATTTAATTAATTGAGAAATTAATTAAATAAAAGAAATTAAATTTAAGAGATTTTATTAAAGTTCTATTTTTGACATATTTATATTTATTTAATTTAATGATAAATATTTAGGAGTTTTATTTTAATAATAAACTCTAAATAATGTTATTAATTAATTTAATAGATATATTATTAAAAACTTATGAAATAATTAAATAAAGAATGAAACTTAAACATAAAGTTATGGTTCTAATTTAGGTGAAATTATATTTATTGAATTTTATTATTATTATTTAGGAGTTTTATTCTAAATAATATTATTAGTCGAATTAATAAATATTATATTAAATTTTTCTACTGATTTAATAAGAGATTAAGAAATTATTTAAATAAGTTTATTTTAATTAAATTGAATAAAGCATATGCTTGAAATTAAAATATAATAATTTAAATTAAAGAGAGAAAGCTAATAAATTTAATAAAGATATTTTGATTAAATATCTAAAAGTTTGTGCATGAAGAGGTAAAAGATAACAAAACAAATAGTAATTGATTAGCAAGTTCCCTTGCATGATTGCATAATCAGAGCCCCAAATTAAGGGAGAACTCTTTATCAGAGATTTAGAACTCATTATGCAATTACACAAGCTTTGGAGGAGCAATTTTGGAGAAGGAAGTTTTTAGAGAAAGGGGATTGTTTTGCGTGCCTTGTGTGATTTTTTTTTTAGCATCAGATCTAGGTAGGATCTGATGGTTTATTTGTATAGTGGTTTTTGATCCTTCAAATTCATGTCTTCTCTATGTCTATTATGTTTCTATTTTCAAAATTCTTCTGGGTTCAAACCCTTGTTTTGCATATTTATTGTTCTTCATTTTTAGGAACTTCTATAATTAATTTATTGATTGAAAACCTTGCGTGTGGATTTGGTTGTTAATCATTCTCAAAAAACATCTATATACAAATTGGAAACTAGAAAACCCTCATGTTAAGATTTAATTTTTTTTTTTTTTTTTGTTGAATACATCTGTGAAAGAGTTAAATTGAAACCCTTATTGTTAAATTGAGGTTTTGTATATGAAATTGTTAAATTGGGTTTTGGGTTCTGAAAAGAAAACAAATTTAGCTTTGTAGAATTTGACTGATTCGTTTAGATTTCTATATCAGGGCTATATTGGAAAGTTTCCATTTTTAGTAATTTTTTTGGAAAGTTTCCATTTCTATTTTTGAAAATTTTATGTTTTTATTAAGTTTCCATTTCAAGAAAGTTTCTATTTTTAGTAGGCTTCTATTTTTGGAAAGTTTATATTTAAAATAAGTTTCTATTTTTAGAAAGTTCATGTTTTTAGTAGGTTTCTATTTTGAGAAAGTTTCTATTTTTAGTAGGTCTCTATTTTGGAAAAGTTTCTATTTTTAGCAAGTTTCCCCTTTCGAAAAGTTTTTCCAAGCTTTAATTAATTTAAAATTATTATGGTAATAATTAATAGTTATTATCATTAATAATTTTAATAAGTATTGTTAAAATTTGAATTTAATTATTTGAAAATTTGATTTATTACTTTATTATTTAAATATAATTCTAAAGTAAATTGAAAATAAAATAAATTAATTGGGAGAGTTAATAGTTATCTTTAGTAAACTTGGGTTGTTCTTAATGATTCAATTTTATATGAAAATGATTTTTATTGCTAGGGAAATTTTCTTGTTTGAAAACATTAGTAATTAACATACATTAAAAAGATGATAATTTTGATATGTATGATCACTGAACTCATATGTTTTGATAATGAATTGAACTATGAAACAATGTTTAAACAACTTTATATGATTTGTTGAATTGTCTAGAATTCTAGTGAACTTGGAAACTATAGTGAATCTGATAACTCGAGAAATGAAAATTGAAACTAGGATTTAGATCGAAAAACATTATAAACTGATATATTTGATAATGAAAACTAAAAAAACTTGAAACCCTAAAGTTAAAATGAAACTGTTGTGTTTTCTAAACCTAATATATTGTGAAAGTAATTTTTGTATGTACTCTTTTTATGACGTGATTTTATTGTTGGGTGTCGGGTTGACTTAGTGCTTTGACCAAATTAGGATGTTTATATGAGAGGCTTGGAAGTTTTGTTTTGTGATGTTATGATGATGTTTTGGTCATAATCTTTTATATTCAACCATGGTAATGTTTCTTGTATGATCTATGAGGTGTTTTGATCTATTGATTGTTAGTGCTTTCTAGTGTTCTTGAGTGAAACTAAGGTGAATGGTGTGGCCTATCTAATATCACCTTTGAGTCTTAGATCAGTTGTATTTGGATTGCTTTCTAGTTGCTTGCATAGGACTGAGGTGTTTGTATGATTTTTTCTTGGTGGTGTCATGTTGACATGGATGTGGTTTATGTGTACTTGATTTTGGGATCAATCTTATTAGGATGATCATATTTGTGGAATCTATGATTATGATCAGTGATTTTCAGTACTTGTTAGTTGCTTGTTTAAGAACTGATGTCTGGTATCTGATCTTTTGAGATCTTTTTGATTTACTAAGCTTAGGTTAGGTTATCTGTATGTCATGTTGGGAAGTGGCTTGCAATGGAGGTCAAGGGCCTAAAGAGGCTGCGAGCAACCCATTGTAGGTTATTTAATAAGTGATAACATTTCATTAAATGGGTTTAAAATGAATTAATAAGAGTCATTTTTTTCCTTGCCCATGCCTCAAGTGCTAGTATAGGCTACGATGGGAGTAGAGAGGATGCTTAGTTGCAACCATGCTTCGTTAGTATGCCTTATCAGTATGAAAGGATACTAGTGCTGCATAGAGTCACTAGGGGACTAGAGGATTAAAAGACTAGCTGAGTAACCCTAGTGTTGGCTCGTGTGATGACACTTTCCCACATACATTGTAGATTTTCTATGTGTCTATGTTGCCTCTGAGATTAGTTGATACTTGTTCTTTGGTACCCTTGAGATAGTTTTCTTTCGAGTGATTCCTTGAACCTAGCTGTTGGTTTTGACTTTTGAGATTGTTATCTTGTTTGAGACTTGAGTTTATCTCATCAGTGTGATGGGAGTGGGCCTTTTTGGGTTCCAAAAAGTTAGGTGGTAGTGCTTTTTCTTATACCATTGAGATCTAACCATTGGATGTCATTTCTAGATGTGTTTGTGTAGATGTTCCTTTTTATCTAGTCTTGCATTTCTATGATGGATGGTTATACTCTTAGTGCATTGTATTTGATTTCATTGATCTTATGAGATGTTGTTGTAATCTATTTTTATGATGTATATTCTTTTAGCCCTTCATACCCTGTGACTTGTATAGTGGATGATGGTGCATTATGATTATTACCAAGTGGCATTCAAGATGATCATATATTATTTAAATGGATTCTTACTTGTATATTATTATTTGATGTGGATTTATTATCTATTGGATTTAGTGTTAATTAAAATTAAATGTGATTAATCATCATGGGACCCTTAAGATTTGTAACGTGTGTGTGTTTGTTATTGATGTATGAGTGTATGTTAATTGCTTTTGCTATTCTATAATTGTTGTTGTATGTTAATCTTTAAAAAAAAATTGTTTGTCAAACTTAGTAAAGCTTTAGGTTAACTTCTTTTGGGTCACATGGTAGTGCAATACATTAATGGCATCTCAAATAAAAATATGATAGTCCATTAAAGCTATTAATTTCACCACGTAAAATGAAAAAGAAACTTCTTCATCTATATATATATATATATAGTATGGAGGTCATCGACAAACAAGTTTTAGGTACCTAATATGGGCTCACATGCACCTAAACTTCTTTGGCTAAGAGCCAAGGACTAAGCAGCATCCATGCTGCTGAATTTTCATGGGGCATGATCCCAGCCTCATCCCTTATAATTTCTTCAATCGTTGCACTTAGCAAGGCTTGATCCCTATCAGGTTCTTTGTGAGCCATTCAACTTCACCAATAGACCAAGGGACCATTAACTCTTCATACAAGTTTAATCCATACCTAAAATAAAAGAAATCTATGAACCCTAATAAAATTTGAGAAAGAAATCAAAACCTTAATTAAGATGAAAAGAACTTGTAAAAATTAGAAACTTGTCATCATTTAAAAAAGAAGAAGAGGAGTTTCATTAGTAGAGATTGAGAATGCTAAAATCATCGAAAAAACCAAGAGGGAAAGTTTCATGATTGGAAAAAAGTAAAGGTTTATTATTAGAATATTCTAGAAACATGTTTTAAGCTAATATTAGAAGATCAACAAATATGGAAGTGACAATATTTAATGCAATTTCAAAGTCTATTGGCTAATTATTAATATTAAAAATAATTAAAACAAGACATGTCCCTGAGGTACAATGAAACCATAATCAAGAAATCTAGTTAAGTAGCAAAATAATAAATGTCAATTCCTGGAAAAACATATAAAATACAAAATTTTTTAGTAAAGATCTAACAAGAATTCATATTGAATAAAAATTTCACAAGAATGATGTGGTCATCCCAAGATTCCTTGGTGGGTAAAGATGAGATGTTTTCATATAGAAATTATTGGTTTAGAAAGGAAACTTTTGTTTTAGTTTAGATAATTCATATTCAAAGTTAAGATTTATATTATGTATAATATATGTTTTGAAGTATTAGATAGTAGCCAAAAGAAAAGGGGTTTGACCCTGGAGTATAAAAAGGCTGACCAAAAATAGTCAGAGGTTACCACTTGAACCTATTTAACTAATAATAGTTTTAAAATTTTAAAAACAAATACAAAAAACCTCCAAATAGGAGTAGTTCATGCCATCAGCCCTATTCGTAACAAGCATATAAAAATAAAAAAAACATACCAGTAACTAATAGACTTATTGTCGCTATATGTCTAGTACTTGCTCAAACATATGTACAATATATGTTATTAAGGCAATTTCTTCATAATTCTGATGAAAATGAATAATATAAATCTATAATTATTTTATTTTATTTTATTTTTTTAAATTACTTAGTTGAATTTTATTGTCATAATGAATTTTAGTTTTGTAATATAGTTGTTGAGCTGGGTTAGGTTAGGATATGGATAGGACAAAAATATTTTTTCAAAAATTAAGCATATGATATAAAAGTAAAATTAAAAGAAACTTTGGATTAATTATTAAAATGATGAACTAAAGTTAAATAAATATACATAAAATAAAATAAAATTTAATAAAATTAGCTACATATAATTCTTTTAAGTAATTACAATCAATTTATAAATATAAAAATAATTGTAAGAAAATTAAAATTTTAAATTTTAAAAAATCATATTATACAACAGATAGTGAATTTTTAAAAGTTTTAGTACTATATCACTCACAAGTTTTTTGTATAATGACTTTTAAATATTTTAATACTATACCACTCATTAATTTTTTTTTTGCCATATCTAAACATTTTTATGGAACTAATTAGAACTACTGCGCAACTAATTAATATTTTGTTAAATTTTCCTTACAAAATATAATTGGAAATCCTAACATTTATATTCACCATCCTAGCTACATAAGTACACTTAAATTTAATGGTTGCTATAAAGACTCAAGATGAAATAAAATAGGCAAAAATTCAACAAATTTAATTTGATTAATTCATTTTTTCTACAACGAATTACTCTTTCTCTCATATATGTTCATTAAAACAAGTTTTTTTTATCCATTCAAAATAGAGTATTATATTTTCAACAAAATGAAAACATTTTGATTTATGGAAAGTTTTCAAAATATCCTTACACCTACAGACATAGAATAACCAAATACAAAAAATATAGGAAAATTACTACAAGAATTCAATGTATCTTTTGAATCACTTGAGCAAACCAATATTGAGAACATATTTTCAAATACCCATTTCAAGTGATAACCCAAAAATTATAAAATCTATGTTGATAAATTTTAAAACAATAAAATCTAATGTGATAACTAGTAAAGTATCTCTTCCTTGACTAGAAGCTAGGGGGATATCACCTCACCCATGAAAGGCACTCCCAAAGGTGGGGGGAAGAAAGGGAAACATAGCCATGGCCAGAGCCAAAGCAAGGCTTGGCTTGAGGGGATAGAGCATTTGATGAGGGAGATGACCGATAACCACATTGGCATTTGCCAAAAAATTAACACTATAATTCAATCCTCCATGAAGTTCATTCACTCAACTACCACTACTCTCTATTTCCTACAGGTGAATAAGGATGAGAAGGATTTGGGCAAGGAGAGGAAAACTATTGGCTCCATTTATGGCTTCCTAGTAGAGGATTGTTCAAAGATACTCCTAGACAAACCTGTCAAAGAGGAAGGAGTGGACTTAAATAGGGAAGAATGTAAGGAGAAGAAGAATGAGAAACAAAGAAAAAATGCAGGCAGCTAGCCCTACCTATTTTTTATAATATTTTTTTAATGCTTTTTATCACTCTGAACTTGGTGCCCTACAAGGTTTTTTTATTTTTTATATATGTATATGATCAAGTATTGGGTTAATAGTAGCAATATGTCCCCTTGTTGGTAGTCGGTTTTTTCATTTTATTTGTCAGTTAGTAATAGGACTAATGATAGGGATTGCTCTAGTTTGGAGCTTTTCTTTATTTATTTTTTGAAGCATAAAATTGGTATCAGTTAGATAAGTGGGAGGTAACCTTCAGCTGATCCTTTAGCCTTTCTATACTCTAGGGTCATCTCCCCTTTCTTTTGGTTGCTATTAAATACTTTAAAACCTAGTGAATTATCTATGTGGAGTGTAGTTACCTCCTTGTGATCCCTGCAAACAACAAGAATAAGGAGCACCAAAATGAAGTATTTATGTGACTATTTTAGAAAATCCATTAATGAACTAGGTGCCTATGATGAAAAAACCACTACAAATCAACCCAGTCAAGAGAAGAAAGAAACTTGCCAATTGGGAAAGCACTGGCCACTCAAAACATCTCGCCATCCATTTGTTTTAAGGTAATCCCTCCATTCAATTTGTTGTTAGAATAAGTCTTGGAATTTTTTTTGCTATTAATATTTTGTGTGAGGACAATCTATTTTTTATATCCACATATTATTCTCCATGCTCACTTTTGTGCTAGATAAAGTTAATCATGGGAGAAACTTCCTGCTCTCTCACAAATCTAAAAGTATTTTTTCTCTTCACTATGAGGAGCTCCACAAGTTTTATCATTTTTTAAATCCTTTTGAAAAATGTAAATTAGTACCTATTTTAATGCTAGCATTGTGACATGCAAAAAAATTGAGCAAAAGTATCTAAATCGGTAAAAATGGAAATAAATCACATAAACTAATTATCCAAAACAAACAAATTAGAAAATTATTTAAAGGAAATATAAAGAAATAAAAGAAAATTCTATTTTTTAAAAAATTATTAGGAATAACTAGAAATAGTTATTTATTAGTATGGCTAACAATTTTTGGCAAAAATTGCAAAATCTGGGAGCAAAGCTCCCACATATAAGCCTATCAACTTAAATAAAATGATAATAGTAAAAAAAAAATGTTTTGGACATAAATATAAAATTTTATTATTAAAATTTATTTTAAATAATTTAATATTATAATTTATCTAAATTTCTATTGGTTAGAGGAAGTTGTAAATTTAATTTTTTTAAATTTCTTTTTTAACATTTTAACAATTCAAAAGATTTAAAAGGTTCATTATGAGTTCATTGTAGAAGCTTCCCCTTTTCTATCTTCTGCTTGCCAATTCTGGATGCTTATGTAGGAATGTTTCAAAATGTCAAGGATTTCCACCTTAATTAGACCTTCTCTAAGAGTGAAACACACATCTAGATTGTTTCCTCAAATATCGTCTTCATCACTCTTACTCTCATTTCCTTTGAATTGTCTTGTTTTTTGTAAAATAATGGATTCAACATTGTTGTAGTTATTTCCATTCTAAATAATATAATTTATTGTAGATAATTGTAAAAAAATATTGGGACAGTTATAGAAGGACTCAGGGTCAATATCCTTCAAGATTTTTATCATTGAAGAAATTTTGAAATACTACTACTTTGTTAAACTCTAATGTAGCATATTTTGTCCAATTTGTTGAATTTTTTTATAAAATAATCTACTACATATTTGCACATATGGAATCTATCACATGTACTATGGTAGATATGATGAGACAAGAACATCTAATTACATAGATATAGTCACTGTTTATAA